>OU015588.1:12946250-14410625 GCA_907165245.1 Habrosyne pyritoides | reverse complement strand
TAAAAAGTGGTATATGTATGTACTATAAACGATTATCTGGTTCCATACTACAAGCGTTGCTTAGTTTGGGATCAGATGCCCGTATGAGAATAATGTCCCAAGATATTAATAGTTAACGTTCTTTGCAATTGGTTTCTGCTTGATCATTGTTCAATTACCACATGTATTCTGGCCCAATCTGGTAGATCCTACAATAATTATTCCATTAACGTAATAACAAAGTTACTATGACGGACAAATTGCAACAGATTTAACATAATAGCACCGCATCCGCCTAAGTTAAAAATACATAAATGTAGTATACACATAAACATTCTGGAAGAAAATTATAGTAAAAACCACTTTACAATCTATGTAGCAGTTAAAGTGAAATATATAAACTGACCAACTGAAAGTCAGAAAAAGCGAATTTGTTCATTTAGAGGCTAGCTGTCCCCCAAAAGATTCACCCGCGTTCTCAGGTTAAAAAATCGATGTCCATCTCCATACTTAATCAGTTTTTTGGCTCCGAAATCGTGTTTATAATAATAGGTAGGATTAGAATCTTGCCTGGATTAGGATTAATAAAACTTCTTGTATTTCTGAAGGGTCCTCAGTAACTACTTTTACTTTATATAATAATAAATAAAATAAATGATAAATGATAAATGATAAATGATAAATGATAAATGATAAATGATAAATGATAAATGATAAATGATAAATGATAAATGATAAATGATAAATGATAAATGATAAATGATAAATGATAAATGATAAATGATAAATGATAAATGATAAATGATAAATGATAAATGATAAATGATAAATGATAAATGATAAATGATAAATGATAAATGATAAATGATAAATGATAAATGATAAATAATAAATATCCTG
The DNA here is from genome assembly GCA_907165245.1 of Habrosyne pyritoides. Classification (NCBI taxonomy): domain Eukaryota; kingdom Metazoa; phylum Arthropoda; class Insecta; order Lepidoptera; family Drepanidae; genus Habrosyne; species Habrosyne pyritoides. The sequence continues at coordinate 14,409,746 of OU015588.1, read as the reverse complement.
GGACATTCTTTTACACACGGCCATCTGGTCTCAAACTAAGCAGAGCTTGTACTATGGAAACCAGATAACTGATATACTACATATGCTACTATTTATTTTTCTAAATACATACATAAATAGATATTTACACCCAGACACAGAAAAAACAGACATGTTCATGCACACAAATGTTTGTCCTGGGTGGGAATCGAACCCGCGACCTTCGGTTTGGCAGTCAGAGTGTTAACCACCAAGCCAACTGGCCTGTCAATAATACTCAATGGAGTCGAACTCTTAGTGCAGAGTTGGTCTAGCGATGTGCCGATTTCTGACAAGAAACAGTAGTGCACCTGTATAGCTGTATTTCGGTTAGAAATTTGATGGGGCCGGTGAAATTACAGGCTCAGGAGGCTTAACAACTACACGTCTCAGGGACGAGAAAGTATTAGCGATGGCCCCTGGTGTTGCAAATGTCCATAGGCGGCGGTGACTACTTACCTTCAGGTGGACTGTCAGCATATTTGTCGACCCATACGGAATACAAAATAAAAATAAGTATCCTTTTTACCCAAGTGCCAAATATCATATTACTTCATTTTACCGTCACAGACCTGAATAGTAACAACCAAAAACACACAACCTTCTATATTTATAATATTAGAGGATTCAAACGTTTCAAACTCAGTTGAATGTCATTTTACATTTCAGCATAAATAAGCCCCCATTTGACTGATTTGCGTAATTTTATTTAAGCGGAAATTAAATTATAGGAGGAGCGCACCGCTGGCTGCGGCCGGAATTATGAATTACATCAAATTGTTGCAATAATTTAACCTTACGTTGAAAATTTTACTGTAAATAATAAATGTGAAAGGTTCGATGTTTGCAACTCAATCCTACTTTCCTACAAATATTATCTTCAATATTATAAATGCGAATTTTTGTGATGATAGATGTATGGATGTTATTCTTTCATGCAAAAAGTTTATAACAGATTTGGATCAAACTTGACATATAGTTTAACCCGGATTAACATATAGGATACTTTTTATTTCGGGCTAAAGTAACATCCCTCGGGAACGCGGGTGGAACCGCGTGGGACGGTTGGTTTTATAAATGCGAAAGTTTGTGAGGATTTGATTTATGGACGTTTGTTATTCTATCACGCAAAAGCGAGTATTATTCCGCTCGACCACTAAAGCGACTAATGCAAGCTAGTACTATGTTTCAAGCCATACATTGCCTTCGCCATGGTTAAACTGTCAAACATATGCAACAATACATACCTACTGTTCAATTACCTCTTGCTATGCAACTTGAGCTGAACTTGTTTGCCTTTCAAATGTAACTTTTAACGAATATAAGAGCCAGATCACTTCTAGGATTCGTCTGCTTACCATCTTTGGCCGCATCATCTACTATCAAATAGTACAATTTCTGTTTGTTAGTGCATGTAGTGTTTTAATACTACTCAATACGATTTTGATAAAAACCCCATCAAAACTCGAAAGGTTTACCTATTTCTATTACTCTTAAATATTATATCACTCAAGGAAAGCCGTGGCTCGTCCCTAGTCGCTTATATAATGAAATATTATTTAACTAATTGTTTAAGGTATTAACAACCTTTCTGTTAAATAATAGGCATAATATGAGATTCAGTTAAAAGCTATACAAAAAAACACAACTGTAACGTTTTCATCATTAAAGAACCAACCGTATTTCCCCACTTATCAAACCAAAAGAATATAGGAGAAGCAGCTTTTACATAATAATAAATAACGTTGATTCATATGCAAGGAAATATATTCACAACAATGGCGAATACGAGGCGATGGAGAACGGTTCAATTTGCATGCTTCCTTTATTTCCTGCTTACTCTGTTTTAACTTCTACTAGTTTACACCCCGTTTTATGCCGATTTCCTTCTCAATCCAATGTATCCCTATCCAACATCATGTCGATCTGTTGCTCCACTAAGACGTGAAGGAAAGACAAAGAACTTTCGTATCTATAATATTAGAGGTTTGACGTAGATTTATAAAGATGTATACTGGAGGTGGTATTTGAGATTTTTAAGAAATAAGAAGCAAATAGGATTGAAGAATCAGGGCTAATTTCAGGTCCCTAGAGATTATTAGTAATATAGTATTTCAAGTAAGCATGCATTTTCATTTTTACGATTTGTTACAGAATTATCTTATTTTGTTTATGCAATGTGACTGATATTTTAATGTAATTTTTTTTTTATGCCACTTGGGCCGACAAACAAGCAGACGGTCCACCTGATGGTAAGTGGTCACCGCCGCCTATGAACATTTGCAACACTAGGAGCATCGCCAATGCGTTGTCGACCCTGAGACGTGAAGTTGTTAAGTCTCATGTGCCTGTAATTTCACCGGCCCCCTTACCTTTCTAACCGAAACACAGTAATACAATTGCATTACTGCTTCACGGCGGAAATGGGTAAGGTGGTAGTACTTCCCCGGACGAACTCTGCACTAAGAGCTCTACTACTACTCTGTCATCTATGTAATGTAATATTTTTAATGAATGATAAATGCTTTTTAAATATTATGTATAAAAAAATACTACATTATTCTGCAATTTGCAATAACTAAATAAATTTTACCAAAAATATTTGCCTTATCAAACCATTATTTTAGCTCAGCGTTTCCTAACATTTTCCCCCATACATCAAATATGGCAGTTTAAGAGATTGCCTTGTCTGAACTTGGTATAACATCAAACATTTTACGTCTTTATCGCGAATTACTTTCGAATAAAATTTACGCAATTAAAATGACATCAAATGCCTTTTACCCTCTCACAATTGGTTTGTTGTTTTCGACCTAAGTTAAGACACATGTTTAAACTTTGCATGTTAGGAATGTCCTTCAATTATTTCAATGAATTCTAAAGATAATAACATTTTCAGTTATATTGGATTATTTTTTATCTAGGTGTTTGTAAAACTGAGCAGATGTTAATAGTGTTTACTGAAAAATATATTTATTTGACAATCCAACAACTTGATTACAATTTTAATCTCAAGTACCTATTTCATTGTTATTACTGTGTATACATGTCACTTATAGGAAAGCCCATCTTTTGCGGAAATAAGGTTTAAAGAATCATGTTCTACAGTTAAAATTATACATATCATATAAAAACTAATCAAGCAAAGTTATGAGCTAATTTAAATAGAGGGATTAATAAAATTTATCTATTTATTTAATTATTAATAAATAATATCTTTATAATTGTAACCATCAGTAATATAAATATTTTCTCTGAAAAGTATTTTGTAAAAACGGATAGATATAATTGAAAATTTTGTACAATTTAATTTCTACAACACTGACGTAGGAAAACACGTAAGCACGGTAATAACGAAGTTCCTGCATTCAATTACTGGGCAGTTAAAATGGTGCTTCAAGATGCGCCGTGTATTGGCAATTTACCTGTATTTTTACAGCTTATCGTGATTTTGACACTAGTATTTAGATATAGAAATTTAAAATAATGATAATCTTAAAAACAATTATTCATTTATTAAATATTGGCCATAAAATAACTAATGAAAGATACAATTTCTAATATCATCCACAAAGCAGCACTGACATACATACTATAACAGTAAGAGTAGCTGAGAAAATAACGTGTCTACCAATTGTGGAACTTCAAGGGCTATCAATCAACAGTGGGTCATCACTAAAATTGTGTACGACCTGGTTGGGCTAATTTTGCATGTCCCTTGAATACCCTTCCCAATTCCCTCTTCAACCCTTTTGGCCGATCAATGTGAATGTACCAAAAATTAGTTGCGTTAATGAGACGTCATTATCGTCAGGTGCAAAAATTATTCAACCGAGATTTAACTCTCTTTAAAGCTATAGTAGATTTTACGATATATTGAGAGTGATAAAGCCGTCGTTAATAAATGTAATAACAAAATGGCTTAAATTCCGTTCCAATTACTACAGAGCAAGCAGAATCATATTAAGCTGAAAACATTTTAGCACTATCAAGTACAGATTCAGAGGGGAAAATTTTAGGAGTTTCATGATCTCTGTGGAATATGGTTTGGCCAGCTGCCCCTGCGCTTAAGCCTACATTACCTGGCTATGAGTCAGGCTGTTTGGAGAATTCAGATTTGCAGATGTTGGCGGACTAAATAAGATAACAGGCAATTGTATGAAATAGCCTCATTTGAAATTATGCAAAACTTTTCCAATAGTTAATTTTGAAAGAAAGAGCTTATTATGGGGTAAGTTATCCCATTGAAGATAGATATATTAGCGCAAACAAAACTTGCTGATGTGTCTTTAGGTTATAAAAATTAATATGTTTTTAGTAAATAAATTAAAATGTTCAGAATGCCAGAATAGAATAAGATAAAAATTGTCACCTTGCTAAGATTCTTGCCAATTCATTTGAAGGGTAACTTTCGAACCAGTAGCCAGTCTGATGGTAAAAGTTCATCATATTGACGCTTACGACACCAGGGGCATCAATCGTGCGTTGCCAATTCTGCAAAAGTTTAAGCAACGTTTTAATCAATTTAATCATAAATTTTGTAATAATTTTCTGTTCATTCATCTGTTCTTTAACAGACTTACCTCCCAAAGATAGCCTTGATCCTGCACCAAGACGAAACCCATCAAAACCAAAGCTATCTGCGTAGAATACTAAAATGGCAGCTATAGCTCGTCGACCTAGTTAAGTTACATAAAAATACTTTTTATTAGCCATCTCGAGTGGCAATTTTGATGTTTTACTGTACAGCCTATACCAGACAGGACGTGACTCGAACACGCAACCTTTATCAAATATTCTTAAGACATCTTCCGGTTTATGATGCCACAAACATGATGGTTGTATCAGCATCAAACCGATGCTTTTTCGGTACGTCATTTTAAACGTGGGGGTGCGTTATAAGTAGTTATTTAAATAACAATACCATGGGACATTCTTCACACACGGCCATCTGGTCCCAAACTAAGCAGAGCTTGTACTATTGAAACCAGGTAATTGATATATTACATATATTACTTTTTTTTTCTAAATACATACTTATATCGATATTTACACCCAGAATAACAACAAACAGATATGTTCATGCAAACAAAATGTTTATTCTGGGTGGGACTCGAACCCGCGACCTTCGGCTCGGCAGTCAGGGTCGCTAACCACCAAGCCAAGTGGCCTGTTAGATGTAGTACATGCAGTATTACGGCCAAAATTCAGCTTGAAATTAATTATTTTGGTGTCAAAATGTCAGTGTATGAAAAAAGCGACGTTTTATTAAAATGCAGATCAGTTGAATCGCAATCAATAATTATACAAGGATTGTTTTTATACCTCTGTTAAATTTAAAAGCCGTTAAAGTGTCGTAAAGTATGTTTTTATTTACCAGCTATCCCTAACTTGCATTGCAATGCATTTTTTAACGGTGAGTTATGGTCTTGAGTCTAGTGGCATGATCTTATTGGTGTGCCTTGAGAGCTAGTTCCTAGGCTTTACCATCATTGGCCACATCATCACTCGATATGTTGAGATTGTGGATAAAAGTAAAAGAGACAATATTCAATGTTGTTTTAAACAGCATACAATTAAGATACCTCCCCATTATGGTAAGTGGTTACCATTTATGCATTAGCTGTACCAAGGAAATTGCCAATAAGTTACCACCTGTATACTAGGTGAATCTTGTTGAATTTTCGGCTTCTAAAGACTATCTTTAAGATAGTCCGCCTACTTGTTGTTGTTGTACTTGTTTATAATTATTATGATATTTAGGTACTATGATTTCTGTCACCAAAAACTCTTAGTAGAATTCAAATTCAGGACTTTCACACGCCATCCAAAAAGGAACGCAACATTAGGTACAATATACTGCAACCATTTTATCAGAAATATCATACGATTTAGAATTTGTATTCTTTCGTAAGACGGGAATATTGTCACGTATCTATCTACCTTTGGGACCAAACACAATTTCTATCTCGACCACTAATCTGACAGAAGAATCGTAAGAAAATAGCTTAGATTTTAATAAATAATGCCGATCATATTATTGCAAGGCAGCGAACAAGGAATCATGTCAAGGAATTTTAGTATTCCGTTTTCCTTACAATACTTAAACTACTAGACTTAAAATATATTTTATAACATATCGTTATCTAGTTTCTAGATCTATTCTGGTATTCCTGAATAAGAAACGGAGTTTATTTAAATAAAATATGTAGCCTGCCAATGCCAGATGGAGTCATCCATCCAGCATATTATCATCCATACCAATCGTGTGAGTTTGCACTCTCTAGCTCAGCTCTTATTCAGCTAATACAAATTCCGGTGGCAAGCAACGAGGCCTCTGAGAGCTTACCTGTCACGTGATTGTGTAGTTAGTGTCAGAGCATACAGGCCCCGATGAAGTATTGTTGAGCTAGTGTCATTTTCCTTACAAAATCGAAGCCACGATCTTAACAACGTTTGTAGAAAACTTAATTCGTGTAATTGTTATGAATTAAATTTTTCACAGATATTCTTCCATCTGGCGGTAAGTATCACCGCCGTCTATGGAAAGATGCAAAACCAATGGCACCACTTTTGTATTGTTAACCCCGAAACATGAAGATCTGAGAAGAGGTATAGCTTTTAGTACAGAGTTCGTCCGGGGAAGTACTACCATCTTACCCATGTTCGCCGTGAAGCAGTAGTGCACTGTGTTTCGGTAAGACAAACCGAATTATAATTTATCACAGTGTAAGACAGGACAAAGGTAACGGTGAAATTAAATAAAATAATAAATAAACAAATATCCTGGGACATTCTTTACACACAGCCATCTGATCCCCAACTAAGCAGAGCTTGTACTATGTAAATCAGATAACTGATATATACATATACTACTTATTTAAAATACATTATTTTATTGATATTTAACATCCAGACACAGAACACACAGAACCGTCTATATTAACCCTCCTTGATTTATTCATATGATGTTGTGTTGTTCTCCTTGGAAACACCTAGAACATAAAGACCACTGCATCATATATCCGTGTGAGCGACTCAAGCGACATGAATTCTTTTTCCCAAACCTTAAAATTTAATTGAAATCACGTGACTAAAAGAGTGATGAACTTAAAAGTAGATGAGCATTAGAGTAGAGCGAAGAAAAGAAGAAGATATTGATGATCAGTGCGAAGGGAGGCAAAGCTGAGATGCCAAGTGGAAGGGCTGAATGGAAGAAAAAAAACAGGGGGGTGGGGTCGTAAAGATACACGATAGAAGTGAACCTTTGTTGTATTCCAGGGAAACATTTTAATTATTCATCAACCACTTTTGAATAGCATAGCATTCATTTATTTTTAGTCACACAAAAAGGTTGTGGATCAGAATTTCAAAGCCTCCCACAAAAAGTTTCACTTCAATATACACACTGCGCTACCCCAAATGACTGGGAAAAGGACAGGTAGATGAGGAGTAGACCTTAAAATTAATTTCCACTGCATTTATTACTGCAATTAATTTAGAAACAACAAGCAGATAATTTCATATAGGCTCTAAATCACGCACATTTCCGATAAAGATTAAACTCATCGATGCCCATTTGTATGTGACACATCGTTTTGACGGATGCCTGTATTCAATCGAATTGGAAATCAATTTTCACGCCCAATAAATGCGTTTGAATCATACGTCATAATCAGTTGCGGGTATTCAATTATTTAGGAAGACTGCATCGTACCATCGATCAGGGATAATTGACGTGGCAAATGAGATTTCCACGATGAACTGTTCAGTTATGCTTGCGTTTTGTTTCGTTATTCATAATTAGCTTTTGCGGTTTGGTTTTGGTCTCATTTGTTGGAGTTGACGTAATAATTTTTCGGTGATAAAGTTATTAGATAAAGTTAGGCTTTTGCTGCAACAAATGTGTATAGTTTTTTCTGTTGTTTTGTAGTTAATAATTAAATTTATTTTCTATATCATTTATATTGTTATAGCTACCGTCCTGAGCTTTCACCTGCGTTTCTAGGGATTTTTTTTCAATCCCGAGATTATAACACAACCTTTGTCATTCGGAAAGATTGCAGCTTTCTATCAGTGAAAAATGTATTAAAATCATATGAGTAGTTTCGGAGATTCCTTCCTAAATCCAACTTTCAAATTTGACTTTTTGATGATATTATTTATGAATGAAAACGAAATATAAATATTAAGTAACTCTTTGAACGTCATGGAAGATACTATTTGCTATTTTCTAAATACTTATTCAATAAAAGTCAATAAACAATACTTTTTTCGATACAAATATACGAAACAATTTAGCATTAGCGATTTAGAAGCTATAATGTGTATATAAAGATAATGTAAACCTTTAGTGGAGCGGTACTAGAAAGAGAAAGAGATTAAGTAGAGTACTTCCTTTGTAGTCACTTATTACCTATCGTAAGTGTGATACCAGGTTAGAAACTATCTTTGTGCCAAGTTTTATCCAAATCCGTTAGATTGTTTTTACGTGAAAGAATAAGAAACATACATCCATCATGTGAACCTTTCTTATAAATTTCGCATAAATTATACTTGTAGGATAAAACCGTTCGTAAACCGTATTTGCTCTACCATTACGTCTAGTATAATTCTGATTATGTAAAAGAAACATACTTTTAACGTTACCTGAGAACTTAAAAGAGAGATGAATAGGCATTCTCAGGAAAGGCATGTTACGTCACAACCCTCTCATCATTATTTTAAGGTATTTGCTTGAAGACGAGTGGATATAAAAAAAGATCTTTCAGCTAAGAAATATTAGAATTAGTATTTAAGTGCCTGAAACTGAACCCAATTGACCGGGCTTTTTACAATCATCCGATGTAACGAAAAATATATTTCCATTTATTGCGCAAAAAGTATTGGGCGATTCGTAAAATTCTCAACGAGTTGAGCCATACAGAAATATTTTTCCAAAGAATCGTTTTCCTTTGATATTAAAAAGCAATTTTTAGGGTTCGCTATTCGGCTTTTTGTGATGGTCATCGCTTTACTAAACATTTTGTCCCTTTCGTATAACCTATATTGCGATGTTCTTGGAATATAAGATTTATATTTGCGTTTTAAATGCGAGGCTTATACAGAACTGACAGCTGTGTTACCTTAATGTAGACGATACAGAATGGATACTTCCAGATGTCTTCATTCTGTAACGTAAGTTAGGTTCGACTTGTGGAGTATCTTATATATTTGACAAACTATATTATAAAATATGAATAGCTTATTAGGCGAGCTAATCAGTACCATGGGGAGATCCTCCAATTCATATGTTATACTATTATTAAAAAAAATATTTGTTATAATGTTTTCTTTACTGTCCTTTTACCTTTAGCATGAATATAAATACGAAGCTGTGCCGTGTAGGGACGATGAAGGAAGGTGATTGTATAATGAGTTGAGTCATTGAAATCAAACATGGAGCGCAACATCGTAACCTTAGACGTAAGATGCAAGATGACACCACAAACGTTTACATTTTTATGTAATACTTGCTGTCTCCCGTGGTTTCACCGGTGTCGCCGAAGAATGATAGATTTTCCAGGGATAAAAAGCTGCCAAGTTTCATTCAAATCCGTTTAGTAGTTTTTTGCGAAAAAGAGTAATAAACACCCATAAATATGTACACGCATTAAGGAAGCGGAAGGAATCTTTATATTTCATATTTGTTAATAAAACACCGAAATTTAGAGTATTTTATAAATTAGGATATCAAATAAAAGTATTGCTTTTTTTTTCAAATAGCCATAGTTAGAAATCTAATGTTAAATCTTGTATTGCAATACTAAAAGATCACATAGATTGAAGATTGAATGAATTTAATCTGACCAATATTATAAACGTGAAAGTTTGTATATTACCACACAGATCAGTAACGGCTGCATAGATTTTCATGAAATACAATACCTATATAGTAACTTGTATGTAAATATCTGTAAGTATGTATTAAAAAAAAGTAGCATATCAGTGATACCCACGGTGTTGCAAGCGTCCATAGGCTGCAGTGACCGTTTACCATCAGACGGACCGTCAGCTTGTTTCCTACCTTAGTAGTAAAAAAAAACTGGTTTCCATAGTACAAGCTCTGCTTAGTTAGGTATGTAAAGAATATTCCAGGATATTTATTTACATTGGTTATGGAGTAGGAAATTGGACATTTTACTCAAGGAATGTTCGCGAAACCGCGAGGCGCAAGGGTCTCATTGTAAAGTTAAGTTAACCGTTAACTTGTATTACAAAAGGCGATATATTCAACCACAAGACATTATGATGAAACTTTAACCACTCAGTGGTAAGAAACACGTGGGTTGAGGGGAGATAGGAACGTTATCACCAACGCAAAATAATTAATAGCAATCTATTAGTGCAGTCGTAGATAACTTTTACGAGCTCGATTTATAGCCGTTGTAAATCACTAGGTGGTTTTGTAATCATTTCAAATGAGCAATGAAGATACGTAAACTTGTGGTTTGTGAAATACTGCTGAAAATTACGCGTGGGACATTTTTACGTACGTTTCTGTCGGGCTTAGTTGTGAGTTAGAAGCTTTTTTTTTATTCTCTTAATTTTTTGATATATTTTTCTGACAATGTGTATTCTGACATCTGTACTTAAGAGCCAGGTCCCTTCTTGGCTTTGTGTTATTACCACCTTCGACCACAAGATCACTGCCATAGTGGAATAATGGTTAAACAACAGCCTATGTGTAATTAAAAAAAATAACTGTATATCATAACTCTAACCGGTTTGCTGTTGGAGTTAGTTCTTGTATTGCCACATCATAGTAAAATTTAGGGTATTTTAATGGATAAATATATTTTGATGTTACATATTGCATTTGTGTTCAATTTTGAAGCCGCAGTGAAAGACGCCTATAAAAACTTGAAAACTTGATGGAACGCAGTAGATAGGAAGAACATAAACAAGCCACCATCAAAACTTTGATTATGAATACTTAAAAACTATTTATGATTAAATATATATTTTTTACGGCCTGTGACCTTTTTATTTATTTTTATACCACATGGGCCGACAAATAAGTATGCGGTCCATCTTTGCAACACCAGGGGCACCACCAATGCGTTGTCGACCCTGAGACGTGAAGTTGTTAAGCCTCATGTGCCTGTAATTTTACATAACAATTTGATGAAAAAATAGATAGGTCTTGCAGAAAAACTGCACACAAAAGCATGACATTGAAATGGAATGCCAAAAACAATAATTGCATTTTACATTCGATATGAAACGAAAACAAAAAAGTCACAACATTTTCATTCAAATTGAAAAACCAAATATTAAATGAAATGGTGTAGAAAATCAAGTTTTACTTTCGTGTTTGGGGTTGTTGGACAGTCACTCTTTGCAAAAATACTTCCAATAAAATCTTTTGCTGTTTCTATTTTAAGACGTATTATTATTTTATGATTTCGCCATCAGATGCAACCACAGCGACACAAAACGAGCACGGATTTTTAAACAAAAATTCACTTATTTACCGATTTTAAATATAAAGGAGTTGCTATGTTTGTCTATAGCTAAGTGTTTTCTTTTTCAAGTATATTCTACTATATCTTTATTAAATGTGGACTAATTGATGGAAACACAAAAAAACAAAACCTTTACCGAATTAATTAAAAAGTAAATGTATTTCACGACAATTATTTATTATACTGTTCAACATGATTTAATTAAAAATAATGTTTATTTTCTAATTATGAATTGTTTTATAATTTGAAGCCTGAAACTACCTAATTACATTCTGCAAAACAAAATAAGCTTTTTATACAAAGTTACAATACTTCATTGATTAAAATCAAAATAATGTTTTTATCTAATTAGGAATTGTTTAATAATTTTAAAGTCTATACCAAAAGAAATGTAAAAAATATGTATAAGTTTCATTACATTCTATTAAGATTACTACAATTGTATCTATTGTCATTTATTAAAATAAAATAAAAATCTTCTGTTATTACTAACTAGTGATCAGCCGCGTCCGAATCCGATTATAGTAATGTTGATGATTATAGTTCTCAAAATGATGATTGAAAACCATATCAGAATCCATTGCGTAGTATAGAAATAAGCGGACAAACAGACAGACAGAAATAGTTACTTTGTTTTATACTGTACAGAGAAGAGATGAAAGTGGAAATTTTATTTTTACATTGAACAATTTTACCTAAAAAACTGAGCGTTACACCTTGAGTCAATAAGTTACTTTGATTTTATTACCCTCTAGTGTACATCCAAACCAATAAAATATCTTCAACACATTTCTAAAGCTCTCACGCCTAGAGCCCAAAGCAAAAAAGATAATTTTTCATTCTAATAACCGAGTCCCGTTTCCGAACGTTTACATTAATGATGAATCGTATAGATCAAAACGCGAGCTGATAAATGAAATTGAATGGAGGGAAAACAAAACGTGTTACAGTTTAACGCTTTCACGCGCGTTTACGTTACGGTATCAAATTGATTTGGTTTCATGACCTGTGTCGATATGGGTTTACGGAATGGGGTAAATATGGATTGTGAAACACCAAATGTTCTGTTTTATGTTAAAAAGGCTATGGAAAGGTATATCTGATGGTGGTAGCCAAAACTACTGATGTACTTTGGATATAGAAGATTGGTTGGACGTGTGCGTATATTTATATGTCGGAATAGGGAGGCCGATCATAGGTAGAATCATCACCGTCAGATAAGTCAGATAATATATGGGCGTAGATATTTCTTATAAGAAAAATGAAATCGTAGGTAGGTTAACTTGTTTACTTTAATACAATCACACTAAACACAACGAAACGTGAGGCACAAGTTGTTCGCTCGAAGAGAAGTGACCGCTCCTATCCGCGCAGTCACGCTTCGCCTACCTTGCAAGAACGTAATCCTAGACTACCGAAGCGCGCTAACGTCACACTTGCGTTTCGTTGTTGTTCAAATCATGACCCGAAGAGCTCTTAGTGCAGAGTTCATTCGGGAAAGTCCTACCACCTAGTGCACTTGTATATCTGTGTTTCGGTTAGAAAAGTAAGGAGGCCGGTGAAATTACCAGCACATGAGACTTAGCCACTTCACGTCTCAGGGATGACAACGCATTGGCGAAGGCTTGGTGTTGCGAATAAAGTGGTATAAAAAATTACCTGTAATTTATGCCATTTTTTTGATCACGAATTTAAAATCTCGACTCTCGACCCTTAGACTTGAGGTTGTTAAGTCTCCTATGTGCCTGTAAATTCATCGGCCCCCTTACCTTTCTAACCAAAAACACAGTACTACAAGTGCACTATTGCTTCACTGTGGAAATAGGTAAGGTTGTACTTCCTCGAACGAACTCTACACTAAGAGCTCTACTACAATTTTTTTTTGCTACAATGCCTAAAACTATCGCACAAGAGCAAGCTATACATTGATAAAGTTTTATCGCAGTCAGTTGAACGATATTGCGTGCATAAAATACGAACAAAAAGGCATTGATTTTTAAATTTGAATATTGTTTTAGCATACCCTGAAATATGCCACCTATGAACATTTGCAATACCAAGTGGGGCATCGCCATTGCCATTTGTAGCCCATAACACTTTTTACTTTATTATAGACTAAAAAAACGTTACTAACAAATAAGCAGTAGCGTATTTTTTTTTACTCTCATATTGTTTTGTCATTGTAGAATCTCGGCTAGAGGCCTGGAAGTCCTGGGTTCGATGCCCAGATCAGGCGAGCTAACGTCAACGTTCTTTGTAAAGTTTAGTATTACTTGTAGTCCGCAATTTAATTTATACTCAAGAGACGGTGAAAATGCCATCACCAAATTTCATGTTGGAACTTCAAATATTGGTGAAATATGAGTCTTATTATTAGTACAATCTATCTCCATGATTGTTGATCCCGTGCGTGAAGATATATGCATTCAAAAATCATTTCCAAAATACACACAGACATTTACACAATTTCGGAATATATATGTATATATATATATATATATATATTTTTTATAAAAACTTGAGCGCATTTGACTAGATCTCACCTTATGGAAAGTGATGATGCAGTCGAGGATGGTACACGCGGACTCAAGTAATGTCTATTGACTCTTGCCTTAAAGACGAGAGATGTATGAATCGGGAAAAACTGACGCGAGCAATGAGTTCCAATGCATGTTTCATTGGAACTTCAAATCTTCAGTGAAATGTCTCATTATTGATTACATGTCCTACCTCTTTCTTGATAATATGCGTGAAGATGTATGCATTCAAAAATCATTTCGAAAATACACAAACATTTAAATACAAAGTGGCCTTAATTATAAATAAGCTTATACAATTTCGATTTTCAATTTAAAACAAATTAATTGCTGAACATGGCAACACAACAATGCTTTTACTGTTAAAGGTATTAAAAACCGATTTATTAACATCAGTAAATATTGACAATAGATTAATATGGACAGTTAATATTAACAAGCGGTTTCAATCAACCGATGAATATTTAAGTATTCACCATTACCTACAGTGAGCTATAGGTCGAATTATCTGTCATTTTTATTAATAGTGATTCCCCGCGTTTCCCGAGGAATGTTAAATTTTCCCGGGATAAAAAGTATCCTATTTATTATTCCATTATATATATTCTAAGGCATGCTCTAATTATGTGCTGAGTTTCATCTAAATTCGCTAGGTAGTTTTTGCGTGAAAGGCATACATACATCTGACATCACAAACTTTCGCATTTATAATATGACTAGCCGTCTACCGAGGTTTCACCCGCGTTCCTGAGGGAGGTTACGTTTTCCAGGGCATGCTCTATGTCTCAAGATTTTTCTTAATTCGTTGGGTAACATGTTGGATAGGATATCGTCGAATCAAACACTATATCCTGCCTCAAACTAAGTATTGTACTGCTCAACTTAGTTCGTGGCACGGTCGCTTTAAGTTGAAAATCTGTCGCCAAACATTGACCAGTGTGCTCCGGCCTTACATAATTACATTTGATATTCAGTTGCCTACAAGACATTATACGTATAAGTCCACAACACTTGCTTAATGTCTGTAGGCGATATTGATGTAGATACATTTTAAAGACGAGCGAGTTGGCTTGGTGGTTATCTACCCTGACTGCCACGCCGTAGATTATGGGTTCGATTACCATCCAGGACTAATATTTATGAGCATTAACATGTATGTTCTGGGAAAAAAAAATGTATATTTTGTTTATCAGTTACCAGTAAAATCTCTGCGTAGTTAGGGATCAGATGGCGTGTGTAAATAAATATCTCAGGATATGTATTATTATTTTATTAAACAGTATCTTACATGCAGTTTTCTAAAATAAGATCAAGTAGTTGCGCTAAATGCACTAAAAAATAAGTTTTATTATTATGGTACAGATTAAAATGTTAATAGTACAGATTATCATAGCGGAAGCCTTACAAAGCACGAGTCATGAAACAAAATGAGCTTTTTGAACTCGAGCGGTAAGCGTGAGGACTGCTTATTAACATGAGTAATTTTGGCCCAATTTACTTTAAGGGTGCTGGCATAGTGATGGAACAAGATAATCTTTTAAAAATAATAAATATTGAGGGTCATTTTTTACGTTTTCCCTGTATTGTGCAGAGTTTGTATTGTTGTAACCAGATAGCTGATATACTACACATATTTATTATTTTTAATAAATATAGAATAAACTGTAGTTCGGCGGTTTCACCCTTAAAATGTTTTTCTACCTGTCTACTAAATTTCATTTAGATCTCAGGCGCTGTTAATAATTATTTTTAACTCGCTGTACCTGCCAGAAAGGCCAAAACAATGGCTACCAAAGTAGTTAGTATTCTAATAAAAAAGCCATTAATAAAGAAATAGCATTATTTCACAATACTACTACGTTTCTAGTACTACATAGTCATCAGAAAAAAACAAGCAGAGCTATTAATAAGTAATTTTATGTCTCTAAATAGCATAAAATAAAAGTTCCATTCCTGACTGATTTCCACTCACATATTTAAACAATGCAATCGATTTTGATAAGTTCATCATGATCATACAGATCATATTTCCGATAACTTTATGTATATAATTCATTTATATTATATAAGTCAGGTGAAGGTTATACAGCATAAGCTGTAGCTGTAAGGTAAAGATAACTTTACCTTCGATAGTCTAAACTCAACAATTCCAAAGAAGGATGAACAATGAACATGATTCTCACAAATTGCTCTAATTAAATTCATCACTAAGTCCACAGCGTTACAGCCCTAAGTCCGTAAGCGTGTTCGGACGGCTTTACAACTTTTATATAACGTTAACTTCATTCTCGCAGACGCGTCACTCACTGCCTAAAACTTTTTAATATAAATTAATAATCCCTTAAGGACGTCGTACGAATTTGAAGGCTGCATTCACCGTCTAGGGTTTATAGGACGGAACTACCCTATCCCCTGGAATAAGCTATATCTATAGACGATGAGATCATAAGTTTATCATAAGTTGGATCGTCAGGCATAGGACAAATATATACGAGTATGTTTATGCACATAGGTGTTTGTCCTGGGTGGTAATCGAACCCGGGAGTCAGGGTCTCTAACGTCCAAGCCAACTGGTCTGTCCATTTATTATAAATAAACAAACGATAAATAAAATGTTTAGTCTTTCTATCGGCAAACTCACTTTTAAAGGCAACGAAGAATATGTTATGCCTTTATTTTTGAAATTCAATGCCTTTGAGAAAGACTTAGACGAGACACACGCCTTCGGCGCCTCTTCATTCCTGGCGCCCTTGGGCAGTCGCACAGCCGCACTCTTCCCTAGCGCCGCTACTGCTTACAGGTATAAAGAAAAGGGTATACTATCATCTCTATATACTTAATGTGTACTTTATTATTACGGGTCCAGTTTTCTCACATTCTAGAATATTTAACAAGATGTATTTCAATTGCAAAACTTGTGCCGTTTACGTCCATATTTAGATCTTAAAAGGCTCTTGAATAACAGTTATTATTAACTGTAACTGCAAAAATGAATGGAGTTCTTTGCCCCGCAGTTGTGATATAATATAAACCTTATAAAAATAACCACTTGAATTTGACTGAAGATTGGAGTAAATTTAAAAGCAACTACCTAATTAACGTACAGAGTTATTTGAGAATTACTTTTTATTGGTTAAAACATATTCAGGCATCTGTTACAATATTAATTTTATGCCATCTTTATCTAAATATTGTGTTTTGATAGAAACTTATGACAAATAATAATAAGTGATGAATGATTAACATAATCTACGCTATTCAAAAGTGATCGATGTATATAGTAATAGTTACAATGTTACAAATTTTTATTTTTTATTAAATTATATATACACACATGTTTAATATTTTATTTTATATATTATATATTATATATGTTAGGACTGTCAGTAGCTCATGCACGGAAATAAAATATTAATACTAAACAGTTTCAAATTATATGAAATAATATTAGAAGACAGAATCATAGAATGATATATAATATTATAAACCGTAAATAAATTTTACACAGGCAACATCCGAGTTGTTTGTTTATATAGCAGATGTTTATTTGTGATCTGTTGTCGGTCGGAAAATAAGTATTTTTATTTTCTGCCGTCAATACTCGTTTAGTAAATAACTTTTATTAAAGCCAATGGAATAGTTTCCTATAAATTAAAAGGAAAAAAATATTTGTCACGCTAATGGCGACTACTTGGCGGAAATGTCTGTTTGATAGGTCGTTTTACTTGTAAGGTATAAGCGGTAGTAAATACAAATTAGCGTGAAATATGGTTTATTTTATTTAATGTTGACCAATGATCCACGTAATGGTAAGTAAGATTGGCAATGCCTTGTCGACCCTGAGACGTGAAGTTGTTAAGTCTCATGTGCTTGCAATTTCACTTGGCTCTCATTTTTCTAACCGAAACACAATAATACAGGTACGGATGCAAATGATTACAATAATAATACATTCTTTTATGAATTCCAAGAGCTCCACTAACTGCGAAATTTAGATATTTGTGATAAAAATGGCTAAAAGGATGTGGTGATTATTCACCTGGTTTCGATAGTACACGTTCTGCTTTGTTAGGGATGAAATCACGGTGTAAAGAATATTTCTTGTACCTTGATCATCCTGGGAACAATGTACCTCAAGCAAAAAAATTACCCACTCTCTTATAACTTGGGTAATATCCAAATTTCCAGAACGGTCTCAATTTCTCTCATTGATTGATTGCTCCTATCGAAAGACTCCCCAAACCAGATCCGCGCATTTTTCATTGCGTGGCCGTGACGCGTCGCGACAATGGCTTATTGAATGACATTATTATAAGATTGATAGTTCACGTAATTTCCATGGGATTTTCACTTGTAACTCACTTAAATTTCTTTTTTATTACCAGTACTCTTGTATTTAAAAACCCAGTTTTATTTAATATGAATCATATTTGGATTCGTACATGGGATACGTACGGTACATATTACCTAGCACTCGTTTGTTTTCTAAATATTCCATTAAGAAAAATCTCTTCTTATTTTTTAGTATCCTAGTCCTTATTAACATTATAAATGTAAAATAATGATGAATTCCAGGTATGCAGATGAAACTGAGGGGAAATATATAGAAAAATGAGAATTACTTATTCTACAATTACCTACTCATTATTCAATGAGTATCACATAGTTGTTCATACTTTGTCACAAGTCACAAAGTAGTTTTGACTTACAATGGAAATTACTAAGCAAAACCAAGATTAAAAAATATCTTATCAATGCATTGATTTATTTAGATCTACAGGAGATTTATTTAATCGGTTTACTATTATCTAATATATACTAACCGTACCCCGCGGTTTCATCCGCGTCTATAAATATCATATACAGCTTTTCATTCATATCCATCTACGAAAAATTCCGCGTCGAATAGTAGCAGTTCCATACAGATATGTTCAGTAGTTTTGAGGTGATGGTGCGTCAAAGGAACTCTATTTTGCTTGTATATATAGATAGATAATAATGGAACGAATACAACAGTTAACTGTGATGCTTCAGGCGTTGCAAGTGGATTGTTAATTAAACTAAGTAACAGACGAATTGTCTTATTTTGTATGAAATATTCAAACACGTAGAGAAGATTTAAACGGTCGTAGAAACTTTTTATAAGTAATTTAATATTCCAAAACAATACAACAAAACGCATTTAAATATCTCGTGTTGTTTGTTTTTCGACTTATATTAAATCTTTGCTTTACTTGAGTAAGTTTTTTTTATTTAAAATGTTTTAAATTTTCTATTTCTTTAATGATGTGATTTTGCTAATTTAATAAGCTTTCGTTCGATGGTTTCATCCCTACCCTGAGGGATTTAATGTATCTCGGGATTATAACGTAGCCTATTGCCGGGTTACTATATACGATCCCGATCGAAAATTCATAGATTGATGGACCTTTTGACAGTAATATTAAAACACCTAATGTCAAAATTCTACTTCAATCTTGCATATGTCTATCTGAAATAATATACCTTTCAAAGAGAGAAGGAATTTATCAAATGGGTGCGTTTATTTCGGAAACTACCGTTCACATATTCCGCTTTATAATATTAGTATCTATAGTTTTTTTGATCCTGGTCATTCTTTACACACGATCATGACCCCAAACTAAGCAGAACTTGCACTATGGAAACCAGATAACTGATATACTTATACCATATTTTACATACTTACATATATACTTACGTATATGTTGTGTTTGGTTGCAAGTGGATGTATCAAGCTTGCTCTTTTTATTTGAATTTTTGTATTTTTTTTTATTTGTATCATCTGTTGGCAACTCTAATAAATAAATAAATAAACACCATAATAATATTATTATTATTTACGGTAAAATCCAACCTGTTTGATAAAGGGAAAATAACAGAACACTTGTAAAGAAAATAAGTGTCAGTCGCACACTTTTGCCCGCCGCCCTTTTTGTCTGGAAATAAACTACGGACAGAGAACTCAGGTCGAAATTATTCATATTACAAGAACGGACGGCGCTAAAGGTAATTTGGAATGTGACTGTACTTAAATTCTCGTTTTTAAAATAAAGGGGAAATGTGTCCGTAATTCCCCAGTTGACATGTTGGAATTTTCAATTAGTTACCTTTTTTTTTGTTCGAATTATAATACTGTAAGGATTATGCGAAGGGCGACGGGTCAGTTAACTTTGTAATTCGATTCACAGGAAAATCATTTGAGTGCATAAGCATATATGTTACTGTTACTGATCGTAATTATATGAAATGAAAAAGAGGGCGCTGGATTGAAGCCACAGTTTTTATTTGTAATTAATTTACAAGACAAATAAGAATACCAGCTACTTCTCTAATGTAACTAACTGTCAGAACTTTTTGAATTTAGAAGACAACATAAAATCCCAAAAGGTGATGTAAATGAGTTCGGTTCGTAAAAATTACTTAAGAGTCTAGATGCAAATATTGATATATGAATATAAGTAATAATATTGTAATAATTATGTAGCTATCTGTGGTGCGATTATGTAATCCTTTCAGAATCGTCATTGCAGTCAATTTTGTATTACATTGACGGAGCTCCGACTGTTGTCCCACACTGCTTGCGCGCCGAACGATCTATCTGTTATGAAATAGGCTTCCACGTTGATTCCGAGAGAGTTACATAATTCGGGTGCTGGTCTCTATACCATAAGGTCATAAGTTTGGGTTCAGATGGTCATATTGTGTAAAAAATGTATTATTGCAATGACTTAGAATTTCTACCATTTAGAAAATATTTTAACAAAATAAATTTATCTTGCCTATTAATTAGATTTGTTATTATGACGGGTAATTTTGTAGTGAATCAATTAAAAACTTTTTCTCGCCACTCAAGTTTACCATTTTGAAAAGGAATTCCTATAGAACTGTATCAGTTCTTTTTTTAATCAAACTTTATACTTAAAATTATCACCTAACAAATTCATGAGGTCATACTTATTTTCGTCATTACATCACTCTTAATAAGTTACATAATGACAATGTAATGCAGTCAAAATAAGAAGGTACCTAATCCGGTGACATCTGACCCTTCTCCCCCCCCCTCCTCTCCCGGAGGGTTAATATTTTCGCATTCAACTCATTTACATGTGCCTCGGTCGCTCAAGAGACACTCGGCGGAACAAAGTTCGTAATAACCACGGTATCCATACATTTTGAGGTTTTGGGATAAATATTTTTTAATAATCTACTTTATTTTTAGTTATCAGGTCACCACATATGTCTCGGTGTGGTATTTGTCATCATTATGTGATCAAAACTAGTACGCACGAAAATTCTAGAAGAGTACTGTCTCCCAAGACCTTGGCTATAGATATAAAATTTTATATAATTAAAATAATATATATATTATGTACTCTACTAATTTTACTAGTAAATATTTTGTTTTGTTTGCATTGATCATATTTTATTATCATATACATAGTTTTTTATTCACTTGCCCAAGGCGACTCATCTTTTACAGTTTACAATTAACCAATCCAAGGTGACTCATAGCAAAGGTAAAAGAAAAGAAAATCCTTACTTCACTAAAACTCATGGTCACACAATTTATAACACAACTTTTGCATAATATTAACGCGTGGTCATAATTGAAACCGTGGACGAGGGTCCACTGGGGACTTGGCTCCTTTTTTACAAGCGTACCAAAACATACACTGGGGGAATCATTCATTTATAGGGTACAATAGAATCTTTTTTCCTTTCTTCCAAGTGAAGAACGCTTTAATATATTTCTACTTACATTTCTGTGGCGAGTGCATTGTTTGCAGACGGTTTTGGCCTTTGTGGTTTCACGACTTTCATGCTTGAAGGTTAAACCGAATGAATGGTTGAACATTATCTACATGACTATTTTGGAAAGCTTTTATTTAACTCCAGGTATGTGTGTTTGGGTCAAATCATGCAATTAAATTTTAAGCCAGCTCCTCCATCTGATTGAATATAAATTTTGGACATACATTTGATTTTGAAGACTAATAAGATGGCAATTTATATATTCATATACCACCGTCATGTTATGTGCTCTAATGGAAGGGTTAGCCAAGCAGAATATGTGCCGTAAACGTTATTTGTTTTTATAAAAGTTAATTTTAAAAATTACTGAAGTTAATTTATGAAGATAGAGAGATAGATGATTGGATGAATGGATGTTTGTTATTTTTTTAAGAAAAACAATAAGCTATCGAATGAATCGTGACACAAAGATAGTCTATAAAAATAGTTAGATAGCCTGGATACACGTAACGGATACATTTATCCCTTTTAAATGGAACATTTCTTCAGAACGCTCGTGAAACATCGGGGGGCAGCTAGAGGTATACAATCATTTTATGGCTAATAATGACAAGCACACATATAGCCTAGAAACACAGGTAATTAATTATTAAATCTAAATCTTAATGTAGGACTTCAGCTCATGACCTTTGCAATAGCAATCAACTTTACAAAATATTTTTTTAAAAATAATCACTCTTCTGGACCCAATATACCTTCTCTGCGTCAAATAAATGAATAAGTATTCTAAGATATTCTTCACAAACGATTATTAGATCCCAAATTAAGCCGATCTTATACTGCTGGCATTTTACATTTTAAATAGATACATACGTATACGTACACTTCCAGATACAAAACAAACAACCATGTTCATAACACACATTTTTGTCTGCGGTGGAAATGGCTATATAAACAGGGTATCTAATTACCATGCCAACTGGCTCGTCGACATTGAAATCGTTATTTTAGCTCAGCTATGAAAACCTAGCAACCAACCTTTTTTACGCATCAATGTTAAACCGTTTCACGAAAAGACAGAAAAGGTAGGTTGTAATCCGAGAGGATAGAATCCACTTTGATCCCAAAAAAAAATCCCTGATATGCGTGTAAGTCACGGGGCAAATGCTAGTTCTAGTTATTGTAATATGGTCACAATCCCAACAAAGATAGATACAGTTTGCCATCTGTTGAAAGTGATTTAAATTGGAAACGTGACTTTTAGGTAGTAATTACCTAAATGGTAAATGTCGCAAGCGATTACTTTGAATCCCTCTAATAATATAAGGCTGGTAGCAGCAGGTGGCTTTTTAGGTAGCTGCTTAAGTCATTACTACTTATTATTATTTTTATAGTTTTTTTATGTTTATATTAAGACTGCAAATGTACAGCCTTTGTAAAAACATAGTTAAAAGTCAGATTGCAAAGAGAACAAAAAAGCAACCTTGCTGAGTTTTTAGCTTCAGTATTTTTTACCTTCATAAATGCCCTACGTGGAACTAAACTGAATAAATAAATAAAGCTTCGTTTGTAACACAATTCTGGGTCTCTCAACAGACACGTTATGTGGCATACCTAGCAATTGTGTCAACCATCTAATGTTAAATTTTATTTCATAATGTAATTATATGATTATTACCCAAATAATATACTTTTAAAAGCATATATCTTCGCTAAGAAGATTATTCAGCAAAGTGGCGCATTACTATATTTACACTGGCGAGCAAAGGAAATGGATAAAATAATACTTTATTTATTTATTTATTACTGAATCAATCAATCAATCAATAAGCCCTCTATCCTGAACTTGTTTGTTTTCCTCTTTTAGAGGATATCTCTAAGCTCAGTGTGCCTTTTGGCAAAGGCCTCCTCTAACGTTTTCCATTGTGTTCTATCTCTGGCAACACATCTCCAGTAAGGGCCCGCTGTAAGCTTCAACTCATCTTCCCATCTCTTAACTTGTCTTCCCCGTTTCCTTTTTCCATCTCTGGGGTACCAGTCTGTCACAATTTTACTCCACTTTTCCTGAGTACTCCTTAGCATGTGGCCTGTCCATCTCCATTTTAGTTGGTCTATTTTCGTAAGTACATCCATAACTCTTGTCTTGGCTCTTATAAAGGTGTTTCATTTCCTGTCTTGTTTCTTATTGCCTATCATGCTTCTCTCCATCGCTCTTTGACAGCATTGCAACTTATCTCGGTGGTGTTTTGAAAGAGACCAGGTTTCATAGCCATATGTGATGCACGGTAGGATGCAAGTGTTGTAAACTTTTCGTTTTGTACTGATGCTAAGGTCGTTGGCCTTCATGATATCTTTAAGTGACCAGTATTTTTTCCAGCCGTTTGCTATTCGCCTTTTGATTTCCTTGTCTGTATGATCCTCGAACGAGATGATCTGTCCCAGGTATATGTATACTTCCACGTATTCGAGGGGTTCGTTGTTTATTGTTATAACTCGGTTATCAGAGTTTGTCAGAAATTTGATCTTAGTGATATTCATGGATAGCCCTATTTTCTCGCTTTCCCTGTTTAGGTCTTGGATCATTTTCTCTAATTTTTCGGGGTTTTCTTCGGCGATGACAATATCATCTGCTTAGGTGGTTTAGTCTTCGTCCATCTATGCTTAAACCAAGTTGATCCCATTTCATCTTTCGGAATATATTCTCCAATACTGCAGTGAAAAGCTTGGGGGACAGTGGATCTCCTTGCCTGACACCTCTATTTATATTGAAGGTCTCCCCCAAACTTTCTAGTTGTATTCTTGCTTTAGTGTTGGAGTAAATAGTTTTGATGGTTTTTGTTTATTGTGCGGGGATTCCTTGGTTTTCTAGACTTTCCCATATAGCTTTATGGCTAATGCTGTCAAAGGCCTTGGTGTAGTCGATGAAGGCCATATACAGGTCCTTATTATACTCGTTGTATTTTTGTATAATATTATATAATGTTGTTTAATAGTATGTATATGGTCTACTGTGGCAAAGTTTTTTCTAAAGCCCGCCTGTTCTATTGGTTGGTTTTCGTCTAGTTTGGTACTTATGCGGTCTAGGATGATTTTGGAGAAAACTTTATAGACGTTGGACATCAAGCTTATTGGCCTATAATTTCCTATATCTTCTTTTGGTCCTTTTTTGTATATTAGGATTATATGGGATGTTTCCCACTGTTCGGGTATGAGTCCTGAAGTTATAACATTGTTAAAGATGTTGGTCAGAATAGGGGCCAGTTCTTCTAATGTTCCTTTTAGCAGCTCATTTGTGATTTTGTCCGGGCCTGGCGCTTTATCTGATTGTTGGCTTAATATTGCTTTTCTGACTTTGCTGGGTAAAATTTCAGGCTCTGGGTCTGAAGGGCATGGGCTAGGTCTAAGGATTTCATGATTTCCCTGATCGGTGTTACCTTGGATGGAGTATAGCTTTTGGTAAAATTTTGTACCTGTTTTATTTATTTCTTTTCGGTTTGTGATTTTGCGATGATTATTTTTCAGATTTGGTATCCATGGATTTGACTCTCGTAGTTCCTTAAGAGTTTTTCTTGTTCCTCCAGTCGCTAAAATATGTTTTTCTATTTTTTGTAGTCTCATGGTATTTCTATCATTCCTGATGCCCTCCTTGATTTTCTTACTTAGCTTGGCAATCATTTGAATATTTTGTTTCTTCATTTTGTTATCGAATAGACATTTTCTCTCCTGGATTAATTGTAGTGTTTCATCGCTCAGTATGTATTTATGCTTTGATGGTTTGCCGGTGTTGGTACCTGTAAGTTGGCTCTGTAGTTTGGCATAGCTTGCCTTTACATCTCTTTTGTCATATTCTAGTAATTCCTTCCCAAGTATTACCAAGGATTGGGCTGTTACTTTGTTGATTTCTGAATAGTGAACTGTGTTGGTTGTTGTAATGTGTCTAGGTTTTTTGGGTGGTGTTAGTTTGAGAGACGCTCTTATCATACGATGGTTTGTATTAAAGTTTAGCTTTGATATCACTGAAGTGTTTGTGAATAATTTTGGGTGACTGCACATTATATAATCTATCTCGTTTTTGTATTTGCCATCTGGGGAAATCTATGTCCACTTATTATACCGGTTTTTCTGGAAGATACTATTCAGGAGAGTTAAGTTGTGCTCCAGTGAGAATTCTATTAGTCTTTGCCCGTTTAAGCTTCTTTTGCCTTGGCCAAAGTTCGCCAGTACATATTCATCTTTGTTTTGCTTGGTCCCTACTTGGGCATTAAAATCCCCCATAAGAACAATGATATTTTTTGAATATTTGTATATAATTTGGGACAGGTTGTTGTAGAAGGTAATGTGTTCAATTTTGGCAGCTTGTTCGGTTGGTGCATAAGCTTGTATTATTGTCCATGTTTTTTCATGACTGGGTATTTTAATAAGTAAAATTGCAATTCGATCAGTAACTTCGATAAAATTCAGTATATTATTTCGCAGGTGTGTTTTTACCATAAATCCAACTCCTCTTTGACCCCCAGTTTCCCCCTTGTTAAACATTATATATTCTGTATGTTCTTCTATTGATTCACCAGCTCTTCGCATTTCACTTATTTCCAGTATGTCCCAGTTGAGTTTATTTAATGCTTCTTCAAGCTCTAATAAAGATTCATTTGTTCTTAAAGTTCTGGTATTTAATGTTGCAATGTGCAGTTTGTTGTTTTTTGTTAGAGGGTAATGGTCTAATTCTCCCGCGGTGACCAGGCGTGGTGGGAGCATTGATTGTTGTTTTTTGTGTTGCTTTGTTTGTATAATTATTTGTTGTGGTTGACTTAGTTCAGATAGTTGCAGTTCTTCGGTTCCGATTGTTGGTGTGTTAGTTTTTGTATGCGATGTTCCCTGAGACAGAATGTGATCTCTCGCGCAGGTACTGAAATGCATCTTTCTTCTGCACCTTAGAGGTGTGTGTATTCTACTTATTGGGGCTTGGAGTTTCAGATCTTTTCCTTTTTTCACTTTCTGTATTTGTATTGAGGTGTTTATTTCCAGTTTTTGCTTGTAGTACTGCTTTTGGTAGATCATGAGTAATGTAGGTGCCCAAATTCATTTTCTTTTTGTTTTTTAAAATCTGGATTTTTTTCTCCAGGGTTGTGGTAACTAGTAAGATTGGTCTGATTTTGGCATTGTTGTTTCCTTTTTTACCCAGTCTCTGAAGTCTATCTATTTCCCCAATTTCTAGTTTCACCTCGATTTCTTTCAATGTTGACGTAACGAGAGTAGTTAGGTCCTCATGATTTTCTAGATTTGTCTCTGGGATCCCATGAATCAATACGTTTTTGCGCTTACTGTTCGCCTCGAGAATTATTAACTTGTTGTTTAGTTTATCCACTTCGTTTTTCAGGTTTTGATTCTCCTCAATAATCGGTTTTAGTATTTCATCCACTTTTTGTAATATAACTGCAGTGATATTTTCTGTTATAACATTGGTTTGTATTTTTAATTGTTCTGTCATTTTCGTAAGGAGCAGTGACATTTCTGGTGACAGCTCGGAAGACATGATTTACGGAGAAACGAAACGCAATTTCTTTTTATAGACGAGTTTCCGAACGCACACTTTGTGTTGTTTGGTTGGTAGCACTACACTATGACTGTTTTGCTGATTGACATGTAACCTCAAAAACTGAATGACTAGAACATTATTTAGAGATTGAGTCACTGAATAACTGTTTTATTTTTGTTCTTTTATTGTTTATCGATACACACAAGCACAGAGTTTACTTGGATTGCCACTGATATGAATCACCGATGTTATTTTGCACTGATTCTGATTGTGAGAGCGTTTAGCAGCACTTGTGACGCTTAGTAGCACCGGAAACGGAACTATTACTGAATACGATAGTGTTAAATATAAGGGGTTAAAGTACTAAAGTTAGCCTCCGAAACCTAGTTTCCGAAACTAGCTGCCGGGATATTTAAGTGATATTTATTTATCAACGTGGAATTGGTACCTAGTCATCAAAATAATAGAGTTTTGTCGCGGCACTTTCATGTTTTCAACGACAATTCATAATTATATAAAATCAAATCTCTGAAAATAATATAAAATTCTAAAAAGGCTATTCTAATATCTTTAGGCAGTAAAGACTAGTATTTAATCCTTGTTACCAATAAATGATTGTCGATTCAGAAGGGACTGAAAAGGTCAAGAATAAAAAAGGTATTATATAGGTTAAGTTGGGATTAAGCTAAGAAATTGAAATGTAAAGGGAAATGAAAATATTTAACTGGGAATAGTTGTTTCATATTGTAAATTAAGGGAAGAGTAAATTTATATTTAGATATTTCTTTTTTTAGGTTAAAAATTCAAAACCATTTATTCATATTAGGCCATCGGAAAGCACTTATGAAGGTGAAATTTAAAGTTACTGAAGCTACCACCTGTTCGAAAGTCAACCTTCAACTGGGAAGAACCGACAAGAAACTCAGCAAAGTAACATTTTTTTTTATATTTTTTTATATCAATTTTATCTAATCTGACTTTTTGGCTATTTTAACATTTCATTTTTATATGTTTTTTTATATTTAACTTTTACAAAAATAGTTAATATAGGCAGCATTTTAAAACAAAAAAGAAATATGAAGAATAGAATACAGAAAATAACAACAATTACAACCTAAACAAGCAAAAAAGTGCTCCTCTAGCACTAAAAAAAATTTCTCTTAAAAAACACTCAAACTAAATAAGTTAGCAGTTACTAGTTTCTTTGGACGCACGTGTATAATAACTTTATGGGTATAAAGATTAAGATATACTTAGTAAAAGGCAGCTATAATGGGATCTTCAGACTCCAGATTAACTATTATAAGCTATGTCGAAGGTTCTTACTTCTTATGTAATGCGTTGCGTTAATACTGGGTAATGGGTAAATATGTATTTAGTGAAAGACTCTCTCTTTACACCTTTCGTGACACCGCTACAACTACCTTAGTTTTTGAATAGCCAAACTTACAAAGTTTGGCTATGAGTTCTTCCTACAAATAATTTTATTGATTCATAAGAAATACCGTCTCGTGGAGATTGAATGTATTACGGAATTATAACAAAGCCATTACTATCCATTTGGAATAATGCACTTTTCAAATAGCAAAACAATGATTGAAATAGGTGCCTAGTATTAGCGAATGACATCCGTCAACAACCTAACTACGTCACATCCCGACTATACCTACATTATTTTAACTGTATTAACTGATATACTTAATGTGATCTTAGATTATTACTAAACGTGTCTCATTATTAATTTTAAATCGTATTGTTATCTTTTGAATAATATTTAATTTTAATTGTTTGTATAATAATATTCCGGAAGTGTTTTAATGTTTGTCTTCACCGGGAGTATCATTTAAGAGTATGTGATTTGGTTGTGGATTCTTTTAAATTTGTAAACTGTTCTTGGCCGTATAAAAGCGATTACAGTGTGCTTATATTATTCATTCAAGTATCAGAAATTGTACAAGGCCGAAGCTCTGCCCGAATATATAACGAAGAACCAAATCAGTATATCATTTCACAATCGTTCACTAGTCTTCACGTCAGTCCTAACACTAGATTCCAGAGATTCCTTCGCATACATGCAAAGCATATACAAAATCACAAAATTCGCACTATCTCTTTATAATATAAATATACGAATGCTACTTTCCCGCGGCTGCGTTCACGTTCCCAGGGAATTAAATACATACCGGGATTTTAACATAGCCTATGTCTTTCGGGAATAATGTAGCATTCTCATCAGTGAAAGAATTATTAACGTTGGAAACTTACTTACCTTTAGATATGGTCTTTGTAACGGAACTTAGTAATGTGCATATAAAAACAATCATGTTTTAACTTAACCGGATTGTGCTGGAAATGTCACTTCTAAAGATATTTTTGTTCGTTTAAGAGGGCATCGAAAAGCGTAAAACAACGTGTACGTGTGGGTTAGATATCCAAAGACTTTTACAAAATACCGAACGATTATAGCAACAAAACATTTCTAACCTAAAATTTATAAGCGCTTTATAAATATCAAAATCGATACTGAATAAATGGTATCAGAATGTTAAATGTCAGGTTAAAGTATATTTCGCTATAAAACTAGGTCGGGAGTAAGCCGCGAGACCAACTCGACTAAATTGAATAAAGTTATTTTAATATTAGTTCTATTGAAGTTGATATTTCTCGCTAAGTAGCAATTTAGCAAAAACATTTTATTTGGAAACTAATTTAGGAGAGAAGGTTAAGCTCAGAGCTTGTTTTTTAATATTAAAGTAAGGATAATAATATTTCTAAGATTCTTGAAAAATGTTGGCTTGCTGGCATTTCTTTATTTTGTTCTGTTATTGATGGGATAGATACCATGAGTGTCACGCCTCAGGTCGTGGGCTCGATTTCCACCGAGGACATAGAATACATTTGTGTACATGAACATGTTTGTTCGGGATCACTACTTCAGGATCAGATGATCCCAAACTACATGAAACTCCTATCTAGCAGTTTGTAAGAAAAATCTATCAAAATGTTTATTTATAAAATTTATATAATATACTATTCTGAATAAAGCTGATAAGATTGGATTTATCAACTCACTTGAAATAAAAGTAAAACAGAAATTGAATAAAGGGTGAAAGTATTCTAAGAAAACATAAATTGGTAGTTGAAGCTTACAATACCTTTATACATCAAATTATTATTTATTAAATATTAAAACCTAGGCAAAATAGTATTCATTGACGCACCATCACCTCAAAACTATTGTACGTATCGAGACGGGACTGATATCGACGCGGATATTTTTAAAGATGGATATATGCTATATGTGATATCAATAAACGCGGGTGAAACCGCGGGGGACAGCTAGTTATAATATAAAAGCGAGTCTATCTGCTTGTCGGTTCACTTCACGACTAAACAGCTGAACCAGCCATGGAATAGGACAAGGAGTATTTTCTTTACCCCGAAAACGGGCATTAACTGTGGCGGCACTAAGATTAAAATTTAAAAAAGTGGTAGAACTAAGAGTAATTCCTTAAGAATTTCAAGAACGGCTGACATTAACCTTACTAATACCCTTTTAAATACTTGTAAAAAACTTATTGTCTGGTGGAAGGTACATGACTCTTCAAATTTCGTCGCTCACGTTTTTCCTCGGACCTTTGCGGTTGACAGCATTGATAGGGGTCGGGCAGGTTAAAAAAAAGGGTCCGAATTAAACACAGATGTTCCATTTCAGAAGCAAGGGTGTCGGTGGAAGTAGAAAGTCGGATTAACTAGTGCCCTTTGTGGCGCTATTGTTAAGATTTGCTGGTGTTTTTTGGTCTTGGTCTTTCCGTTTGATCACTAACTAACCCGCCAAATGTGGTCCTGTCTGAATTAGCAAATTAAATATTTCCAGTCTTTTCTAGGACTAATTTGGACTAATACATTAAAAAAATTACAGAATCGGTCCTGCTGTTCTGAAGTGATGTTCTTGGTGATGCATTGGGAAGACGCACCAAGACCATTTCGTTTTTTTATGTATATAAAATATACTATAACTACTATAGGAACAAGCTTCCGTCCGAGATTTCACCAGCGTTATAATGGATAAACATAATTATTTCTTACCCAACATACAATATATCTCATAACCAAATTTCATCAAAATCCAGCCGTGAAAACGTTACTTACAAATAAACAAACAGTAATATTAGTATGGATATTATATTTTACGAGAATATGGCTTAGCGACAATTCAATTCTGTTCACACAAGTCAATTGTACTCGTATGTACGTACCTACTTACATGTTATTTATTATTAAAGGATTAGGACTTGGGACGTATAGGTAGTTCGGTATTAAAAACCTTTCGTTTATCGCAAGAAAGAGAGTCAATTACAGCCTTATTATTTAATGTGACTTTAAAAATAAACTTCAAGTCTTCTAGATGGACCAAAGACCTGACCAGTGGCCTCGGTGATTAGAGACCTAACATACACGAACTCTGTGTGCCTTTGTTTTGGTGCTTCTCATAAAACGTCTTTTAAGAATTATATCTCAAAGAATATATATTTTTTATTAATAGACGTTTTTAACACGAGCAAGTTAATATGTCAAAAGAGCATGTAAGAATTTCCACGTAAAACGTTTTAATTAACAGCCGATGCTAATTAATGTGCGAGTCGCTTAATACGTGGCCTTGTAGATCAAGTATTCGGTTAAGATCTTAATTAATACGTTATTTTCCATTATATTTAAGTTTATGGAGGAGCGAAATTTTGACGGGCCGGTAGGTTTGGTGGTTAGCGACCCTAACTGCCGCGCCACAGGTCATGGCTTTTCACCCAGGACAAACATCTGTCTGTTTCGTTATGTTCGTGTCTGGATGTTAATACCTATATAGGTATGTATTTCAAAAAATGGGAACTATATCTAGCATATCAATTATCTGGTTTCCATTGTACATGCTCTGCTTAGTTTGGGATCAGATGCCAGTGGGTAAAAATGACCCAGGATATAAAAAAAAAAAGAATTAAGTTCAGAGAAGTATTACTACCATACCAATTTCCGCTGTGAAGCAGTAATGCTTTTGCATTACTGTGTTTCATTCATAATCAGATTTTTTTTATTTTTTGTAATAATTTAAGCTACGTATAGTTTGTTAGGACAGTAACATTGCAAGGTATTTGTTATATTAGACCTAAAATTTATTTTCTAACTTAATGGTATTTTTGAGTTAGAGTCACAACAAAACTGGTCTATAAAAACGATTTTGATTTTGTATTCTATATATTTTAAAACTCTAAAAGTATTGTCTCATAAGGATATCATTAATGATATTGGTATGCATTCAAATTTATTTTACATAAAATAAATATATATATCACTCAAAACGAAACCTTAAAACCGACACAATACGTTTTTAATCAAATTTAAGAATTGTAATTACAATTTTGTATTTCATTTTCCCTCAAGTCTAGCACAAAGCCGCCTGCAGACGTGATATTAATATTAAAACTGAATTTCATTATTCAACTCTCAAAGTAATAATAGAAGAATCACTTAGCTGAGAACTAATTTATGTATGTATATTTATGGAATCACATTTCACTAAATTTGTAAGGTTATATTGGGGGCTATTTTTATTAATTCCTCAGTTATTGGACAGTCAGCTAGCGTTTAAACAGATCCAAATTCACAAATGAACTTTTATCACGTTACCTAATTAAAAAGTATGTAGGTTTACATAGACATATGTACTAAATACCTGCCCACTTAATTTTTCAATATTATGCATAGTTGTAGTATACTTTTTGTTTTATTAACCGAAAGATGTAGAGGCAACTCATGCATCTGAACCACTTTTGGTCGGGACCATTTGGACAAAACTAATTGAAATGACAAATTCTTATATTTGTGATAATATAAGGTGTTATTAATGTTTTGGAATGCCAAAGAAAAATGTACCTTGTTAATGCACGATAAGGTTTATCTCTCAGTTAAAGGTAAGATAATACAGATAAATGCAACTAGAAACTAAGCCGTTTAGAGAATTCTTTTACAATGAATAATAATAAATGTTGAAAAAAACAGAACAATTGTCATGTAATGAAGAAACCATACATAGAAATGCATAACTGTAAGATAAAGGCGTCTCGGAGAAAATATCAGCACTGGCGGCCATTTTACAAATATAAAACATAGAAGATGCAAAAATTTAAGATGTAAGTTATAAGAGTTGAGAGAGTCGGATTATTAAAGCAAATGAAATAGAACAAAGTACCTGGAAGTTACAGTGAAATTTCGTTAATCGTAGAAAACATTAAAAAAAGGATAGTATAGGGTTACCATTTACCTTTAAATGGTGCTAATAGCTTTGGTTCTTTATTATAATATTCTAAGATATTTCTTTGGAGACCATCATCCATATTAGACTAGTACCATAAAGGTCAGATGTGGTATATTAATTTAATCACAAAGAATTGTAACCAAGTTTGACTTTAATATTAATTACCATAGAAGTTAAAGTTCTTTGTAAATGTAAAAAAATCAAAACCATTTATTCAGTTTAGGCCCTCGGAGGGCACTTATGAAGGTCAAATTTAAAGTTACTGAAGCTACAACCGGTTCTAAAGACAACGTTATTTGCATTCTATTTTGATCTGATAAAAGTAATATGAATATAAATTTGAAAGTGAATTTACTTACACTTTCACGACTAAAGTACAGAACAGATTTTGCCTGAAATTTCGAATAAACGTAGCCCGTGGTACGGAGAGAGACATCGCCTACTTTGTAAATTGTAATTTTATCCATGAGGCGTAATCTAATAAAGTTATATAAATAGGTCCATTAAAATAACTAGTTATATCCTCGGATAGTATTGGTATATTATCTAATATAAAAATGAATCCCTATTTCCCTTGGTCACGGCATCACGCATGGACGGCTGGACCGATTTCGCTAATTCTTTTTGTTGTTGTGTTTGTTATTGTCAGGAGAAGGTTAGGAAGGTTATTATGAAAGAAAAAAAGTAAGAAAGTTGCACGGAAAATTTAAGAAAACATAACGACCATACCTTTTAACTTTTCTAATGTAACCTTACCGCTTTTGACGAAATAATCTCTTATATTATAATTTAACCTTATGGTGTTTGACATAAATGTCAGTCGTTTGACAGTATCGTTTAAAATAAAGGCATGGGTCGGAATTATATTCGTAAATAATTCATTTATAATATCTTAGTGCATTTTTCACAGTTGATTCAATCGAAAGAATCGATTTCAATTCATAGTTTTCATAGTTCATGACAACGTCTGTCGGGTCAGCTAGTAATATGTAAAATAAAATGTATTATTTATCTACTATGTAAGTTTAAGTTCCGTAATTTTCAATGTTCGTGCAAATTGGCATTTATGTTGCCCAGTACAGACCTCAAACGGTTTCTTACAATCTTAGATAGACTAGCTAACTTGCTTTTAACCATCAATCTCACTATGGACGTAGACTGCTGGCCACTCCAGAAACTCTTATGCAACTCAATTACTCCCAAACCGCACTACAAACTCTCGAACACCGAAAATTTACAAATTTCACCCGCAACTTGTACCGTAGCATATCAAAGGCATTGCAGTAAATTCTTGCGGGCGTTCGCAAATCGTTTCCGGCCACGTGGGCAAAGGATTGCTTCGGACGTTCGACTGCAGTCTAAGCGAATTCGACTCGTGTGATTCTTGTTTACTTGATAAAAAGTATATTACTGATAGTTATTTAGATACCTGATATTTTTCTTTCTAATAGTTAAAAGGTAACTTGAATTTCCTATAATCCAGAGACGTAAGTCATAATGGTAATGGTAAGTAATAATAAAACCCTAAAACCGCAAAAAAGACTACCAAGAAGACATTATTAGATTTCTCTCCAAATAAACCCTATTCGTCATATTGACTGTCAAAGTAAACACCAGTTCAGCAGAAAGAATTGCCAGACCTAAGAATTCTTTCAATTATTTTCGATTAAGTAAATTCATGTAAAATAAAGGTAACAACCCATTCATTGAAATTTTCACCCCTATCTCCAAATAAACCCAAAGGTTTTAAAGAAAGCTACGGAAGCTTCAGTTCAAAAAGGTTTCTTTGGTCTAAGAAAAGTTGTATATCACCTCTAGTATCCAAAATGGATCTTATACCAAATCATAATCTTTTTTATAGGTTAGAGTTATTATAACAGTTTTTTCGGCGTGAAAAACTCCTCATTTTACATGTAACGGTATTTACGTAAACTATGCTATAACAGAGGAAAAATGCTGCAAAACATTATTTTTTACAACAAAATGTACTTTAGTTTGAGCGGAGCATAGCTTTGGACAACACTATTTTATCTATATTTTCGCTTATCGATAACGATCGTGAAGTTTCAGTATTAAATTGGAAGGGTTCTGTTTATATTAGTTTATCATTACGATTTTGTTGTTTATAAACATACATCATGGCTTCGATTTTGTAAGGAAAATTACTAGCTCGAGAATGTTTCGTCGCGGGCTCTATGCTTTGTCCCTTTCGCTAACTACGGAATCGCGTGAGAGGTAAACTTTCCGAGGTTTCGTTCGGCCGGATCGTCGACGAAGCTTGTATTAGTTGAATAAGGGAGCAGCTCTTCGGATCTCTCATGCAAATTTTATCAGCGAGGGGATATCTCACATAAAATGTATTGTGACCGAGAGATACTTTGTTGTCAGCTGCGCTGATACGTAATCAAACTAGTGTCATTTAAATCACACAATAATTGAATATCTTTCAAAGTATATATTTCATTATTTATGGAAATGATAATCGTCTATAGACTCACTCTTAACTAAAACTCCGTGGTGATATAGCTGGAAATCAGTTTTCAGCAGTAATTAAAGCATGATTTTTTTTACTTTGACAGTTGTAGATTTTTTACAATTGTCAAGATAAGCATGCTTGAAATAAACTCTCATAATATTCAACGAACCCTAAAATGCGAGAAAAGACTAAAGGAATAAAATTCAATGAGTGTTTCGAGTCCCCTTTGTTTACTTGATAAAGTGCTTTCGAAGGTGTCTTCAGCTAGATTCAGTCCTTTTTTACAAGACCGGTCTCTGCCTGGCTTTATTTTACTTCATTTTTATGAAAATGTTACGACATTACATTTGCCAGTCAAGATATTGCCATTTTTATTTTATTATAGCACAAACTATCGTAAGTAATCTTATTACGTCAAATCAAAGCAAATCATCCAGAAATTGTTAGCCCTATTTAGTGTAATACATAAATGAATATCCTACATTGTTTACAAACGGCCATTTGACCACAAACTAAGCAGAGCTTGTACCATTGACACCAGATAACTGATATACTATATACTCGTATACTACTTTATCTTTATATCCATATTTACACCGAGACACAGAAGAAACAGACATTTTCAAGAACACAAATGTTTTAGTTATTAAATCTGCTTATGAAATTGGAAATAAAGCTTTTATTTGCCGGATAATTAATTAAATTTATAAACTATATTTGGTCCAGGGAATTACTACGAATACTTATTTTCCTATTAAAGCAGTAGTGCTTTTGTATTACTGTGTTTTGGTAAGATAGGTAGCCCAGTGAAATAACAGGCATAATATGTGAATAAAGGAAAAAGAAAAAAAAAGAAAGGTCAGTATCGCAATGGCGATTGGTATTGCTGATGTTCATAGGCGACAACGATCACTGTTTCTCAGCCTACTTGTTGGTTTAAAAAAAAGTTTCATGAACACGAATGTATCTAGATGGATAGGATGGAGTCTGTGAACAAATTACCTAAATAATCTAAAAGATCTAAAGTACTCATCAACCTCCTAGCGACATTCTTGAATTCCTGAGATTTTATTATTATACAAAAAAAAAATTATTCAAATGAAAAAATATATGATCAAAAATATAAAAATAAATATAATTTTAGATAGAAAGCACTTAATAAAATCGTCTGTCATCTGTCAGAAATGACAGTTGACTATAAATTAATTACTATGAGGTAAAACAGTAGAAAGATGATTACAAATGTACTGAAATTAAACGAATTCATAAATTCCTAAGCGACGGCAGCGATTCCAGTAATTGGACATGAATAATTTATCTGTTCGTCTTGTGCATGATAAATTGATTTCAATTGTATTAATTTAGACTATGGTATATTTGACCGCGGAAATGATTTTATGGGTTTGATACATAAACGCAAAGGGTTTTATGGTAAAAAGTACCCAACCTTCTTGAAGCATTTTATTTATAATATTTATACCTTTTGGTTCAAATTGCTTCGAAGTTGAAAATGTATAATGTTGAATTGAGTTCGTTTGAATAGTATATTAAATAAAAAATTGTAAAGATACTTATAGTCTCGTCAAGATTGAACGCGAATCGACTTAAGCTTTTGTATAGGTTAGATAAACAGGGCGAAGACAAACGGGTAGTTAGTTCTACTTATATAATGAAATTTTAAATGTGTACATGAGTGTAAGTATGTGTGAGTTTGTGTGAAAGTGTGAGTGTGTGTATAAGTGTGAGTGTTTTTGTGTATGTTTACTTTAATACTGGCAACACATGAGAGTCTTCGGAAATGCGAATATAAATACGGGGCGGTAGCTAAATACTAATAAAACCATTTTGCATTACGCAGTCTTGCTTTACATTAAATATTGTTGCAAAATGCAATGCGCGAACACAGGGTATTGCGAATAATGTAATTGTGTTCAGCGCCGGTGCATGTTAGTGGCGTAGACCCGCAAATTAGTATAAAACGAGCATTACCATAATTTGACTAATGGCACTGCGGCACATGACACTAATTCTAGTACCATTGTTTTGTGTTAAAGTGTGAAAACTGGGTGAGGAATTTGTGACGTTTATTTGGAATCATAGCACTATTTAGAAAGGAAAAAAAAAATTATTAAAACCATACAAAAATATATTAATTATCCTAGGGCATCATAAGCAGATCCTGTGCCGGTGCCCTTGGTGTCGAAAGTGTATGTAGGCCTAGTATCAAAATACACAATGAAATGATCAACGAACAAAAGCTCAACATTCAAATATTCACAGTTATATATTTATTTTAAATGACGCCCTGAAATATAACAGTAAGGCATTTTATTTATTTATAAATTTGATTTATCATTTCAGCAAAACATATACTTTGGTGTCTAAGAATCTTTGATATGAATTTTCCGAAAAGTTACAAAGTGTGGAAGTATAAAGTCAAATTAATTTATTTCAAGCTAGACAACAAAAGAAAAATAAAATAAAGCTCTATTCTTTTTTTCAAACTTTTTTACGTAATTAGATTTCAACCCTAACAAACACACTTATGAGGCCGTCAACCTTTTTTCATCCAATTTAAATCTTGCAAAGAAATATAATGTTATTTCAAGCCTCGACAAAGCAATTTTCTGGAACACTTAGGGTACAAACTAGTCAGCAATACTGATAACTTTTGCAGTATACTATGAATTTTGGAACTAAAAATAATTGGTTGATACGTTTTTGCTTTAAAGCTTATTGTTAAACATGAAAATATATTACATATTCAGTTGGATGTTAAAAAAAGCAAATGATAACAAAACTATTTCACAAATGACAGTAAAAAGAAAGGAAAAGGTGAAAGAAACATGCCAATATTCATTTAATCACGTACCTTCAATAATGCAGCATTTAAACTTCTAAATCATAACAATAGCTAAGGTTGACTAAACATTAAAAAATTGCTTATTCAATATACAGTACTCATGATAGTAAAGAAAAAAAAAACTAAAAACAACAATAGTAATCTAGCAAATACCTTCAAAAATATTCTCATTTGAAACTCAACATTTATAACCAGTGGTAAGGGTTCATATTCCGAATAATAACTAAGTTCTGTCCAAATTGAATGACTCGTCATTTCTATGTAGAAATGCCATGATGGGCGTTCTAAAGCTGCTTATAAACAATACATCTGGCTCATTATTCCAGTTTCGGTCATTCCTAGAATATTATGATAGACTGTAATTATGTTCTCGGCATCATGGGTATGAAATTATATATGTAATATTCATCATTTCTATGCAGAGATGCCTTGATGGGCGTTCTAAAATGTTTATAAACAATACACCGGGCTCATTATTCTAGACTCGGTAATTCGTAGAATATTGTAATGTACTGAAGCTCTGCAGGTAGTTGTGTAATAATATGGGGTGAGACAGCTTTCAACTGAGCATAACCAGCAAAATACTTATTTTATTTCTTCATAATAATATGTTTGAGAACTTGGTGGTGTGTGTATTGAATGATGTTATATTTATGTGTGTGATGATGATGAAACTGCGATGTGGACTATGTCGAGAATGGACCTCAAGACAGAATAAGCTAAAGCGGACGCGCCATAATCGCTAGAGGAGATGATCAATTTCGGGAAAGATAACCACCAAGTGGGGTCACGAGGTTGACCTGCTCAGAGTAGGTAGATGCCGCTGGTTCACTCATCTCTATGGTTTAGAAGATGAGAAGGCTAAGAAGCGACTAATGTTTATACTAGTAACGCTTCTTATGAATTTACGTGCACTGACACCTTGCATTGAGTAGTCAATAAAATAAACATTCTCCTAAACAGGGTGGTAAGACGGCTAATGATAATATCTCTTGTAGTGTGTAGTGGACCGATTGGACGTGAACTATTGCGCCGACAACAAATGATTGGGAACAGGTATATGATGAATAACAAACAATGAATTATATCTCCTCTATTTCGGCCTCTGTTAATACTAAATTAACTGATGTAGGTAATAAACGTGTCATATTCGTATCTAATATAGTACATACACTTCCTTTATCCGCTTTTGTCTTTCCTGCGTTGCCAGCAAGCGGAGGTATTCCTGTCATATTATAATTTACGAGGTATTTTGTAGCGAGCTTTGTTTGCAATTAATCATCATAATCGAGACACATCTAAGCAATGTTTAAGTTATTACATGTATTGTTCTATATTATGTGTTAGTCTTTGTGATATGCTGGAAGAATTTAAGTTTGTATTCAAAGTGGGTTTGGATTGGGGCGCTTAAGGCCCTACGCTTTATTCATCGGTGGACGTACAGTGTCAGTGATAGTTGCCATTATTATTTTATCTCCTAAACCAAACGAATTACAGCGTTTATCTATCTGTTCGTTTGTCTAGTCGTAGGTCTAGTTTGTTTGTTACGCTTTCACGCAAAATCTACTTAACCGGTCATCATGAAACTTCGTACACATATTCTTGGAGGTATTAGAAGTAACATAGTATACTTTTTGTGCCGGAAAAATGTTACTTCTCTCGGGAACGCTGGTGAAACCATGGGGCACAGCTAGAGTATTATAAAACTAGATAATGAACTATACGTTTTTTATAAGTTTTTTCTGATGAAAAAACGTTAATAGTTCCAAAATTATTTTGAACCTTCTGATGATTTTTTTTAACATCGTTAAGTATCCTGGTTCAAAAATTTCGCCATATACCTCACCTTTGTAACAGTAATTCAAGTACACTACTGCTCTGCGTAAATGGGTTTGATGTTCTAACTCCAATGCTGGTGATTCGATCAGGTGACCACTAACGAATTCTGACTAAAAGCTCTACTAAATACTATCGAAATATAGTAGACTAACACATCACGCATGATAATAAAGCGCGTTTTAGATCAATTACTGACTAATGGTGGAGGCGTGCTAAAGCCACAGCACTCGTGTGCTGTTTACTCGGATAGCTTAGTTTAATTTGAACTTAGGTATATATAAACGTGTAGTTCATGCTACACTGGTCATGTTAGCGTCTGAGGTAGTTCGACTCTGATTTGCGCTAATCATTACATGAATATGTGACATAAATTAAAAGTTTTTATTAATTTATAAATCCACAAGTTTTCAGTCGTGGTATTTTAGCAAGATCGGTTAAGCCTTTGTGTCCAGAAAAGCTACAAATATACATACAGACAGTATGTAGTTATGTAGTGACAGTATACTAGTTTCGAATTAATAAAATTATAATTAACTTAATATAATAATATGCTGTTCAAAATACATTATATATATTATTTATAATATAATTGACACAATAAGGACAAGTAAGAATCGTAGCCTTTTTAATACTGATTTAAAATCAGCGAAAAAAGTTGCTGTTCCATAGAAAATTAGGATTCGTACTGAGATTTTTGAAAAGAGATGAGATTTCGCTCAGATTGCAAACAATCTGACTACATAATATACTTTAGAATACTTATTTTAAAGTCTCTTTTATCTAAACAAATTATAAAATATAGAACATAATATGTTTAAGCCAACCAAACACTTGGAACAAAATTGACATTGTACTTTCTCCGTTGCAATAAACTAGAAGTCATACCGCAGCAAAAGAGGCGCATCCATAAAAACTTCCATTCCATCTTATCTGAGGGGAAGAATCACAGAACAAATAAAAAGAATTCATTACTGCGTTCATATTGAAAAGTATCCAAACACGAGTGTCTTTGAATTATTCATCGTTCGACAGATATGGTTTCTTACTGTGAAAGTCGCAATAAAAGTAATGGTACTTTTTTATATTTGTTGTTTACAGATGTGGATTGTGTGTGCAATTTGTTGTTTTTTCGATCCACGTACAGGGATTTTGTTTGTTGGATTTGGATGTGTTTTGGAGGGGTAATTACGTAGCTTGAACATGCCTTGGTATTAATGTAAGTGCCATACAGACACCTTTATTATCCTAATGATTACTCATTATAAATAAAATAGTTTGTGAGAATGGATGTATGAATGTATGTCACTCTTCGACACAAAAGTTACCGAACCGATATGGATGAAACTCGGCACATAGTTCTAGTATCTTCTGGTTTTAATACATAGGCAATTTATCATCTCAAGAAAATGAAACATCCCTAGGAAATGCGGGTCAAACCGCAGCCAATATTATAAATGCGAAATGATATATATGGTATTTGTGAGAATAGATTAATGTATAGACGTTTGTTACTCGTCGATGCAAAAACTACTAAAAA
The DNA here is from genome assembly GCA_907165245.1 of Habrosyne pyritoides. NCBI lineage: Eukaryota > Metazoa > Arthropoda > Insecta > Lepidoptera > Drepanidae > Habrosyne > Habrosyne pyritoides. Next base: position 14,367,350 of record OU015588.1, on the reverse strand, counting down.
ATGTGATATCCTTCGGGAACGCGGGTAAAACCACGAAATCAATTAAAAGCTTATTATATTCTAATTAAAACCAACACTAATATCAGACACGGACACACTCTAACTAACCTTTGTCTTTTATAAACTGTAAAATATATAACAATAAGTGAAATTCTTTGTAATCCAATTGGGAAGTTGCGAGTCATTCCCAACACAAGTATATCTGATTACTTACTGGGAAGTCTCGGCGTAAATCTTGTTAAAATGATTTCTGAAATAAAGCTATTTTTATTTTATTTTTTTATATTATAATGATTAAAGGTAAAGTTTTTAAATTTGGCTGTGGGACATAATCTTCAAATATTCTGTCACTAGTATAAAGCGACACTATTCCCGGAATACCTCAGATCCCTTGAGACGCAAGGGAAACCGCGGGGCGGTATATATATATAACTATTAAAAACCAAGTCACTATTTTTAACAGTTTGCACGCTCACTTCTTTAAAATTAGGCACATTTTTCCTAATTTCATACAAAAATATTAAAAATTTCTTCTAACGGGTTTCTGTGTATGTGTGATACCTGAGTGACATAAATGTATTAAACATTTATACTGTTCCACTCAAGCAAAGCTGAGGTGGGACCAATATTTGTTTCTAGTAGCTCAGTAATGGGTTAAGAGATTTAATGACTTATTCCACAGAGATGCATAGTATTATTGAAAAACACATTAGATTTGAATCCCTGGAAAATATAAGATCTCTCATGGACGCGGTTCAAACCGCAGTGCGGTAATTTCCGCCTCGTGGTTAAACCATCCCGTCAATTAATTGTGTATGATTGAATTCTAGTAATATTATAAATGTGAAAGTTTATGAGGGTGAAATTTACACTCTCACGCAAAAGCTACCGAACGGATTTGGATGAAACTTTAGACATACGTAGAAAATGCCCTAGAATAGCGTATAGGATACTTTAAAAAATATATATATTTACATTTTGATTCCAAACTTAGCAGAGTTAGTACAGAAAACTAATAAACTATACAAAAATATATCTACAATTCTTTTTCTTCTGAATATATGTTTACGTATATATATATTTATATATATAGTATATATTATAGCATGTTATTCCGGAACCGATTGCCGTTTTTTATTAATACAATATTTATATCTTTTTAATATGAACTGTATTGCCATTGTGTACACACACATATCTTGAAAGTTTATTTACTACTGTTCTGTAGCTGTTCCCCGCGGTTTCACCGCGTTCCCGAGAGATGTAACATTTTCCCGGCACAAAAAGTATCCTATGTTACTTCTAAAACCTCCAAGAATATGTGTACAAACTTTCATGATGATCGGCCAAGTAGGTTTATCGTGGAAGCGAAACAAAAAACTTACATTCACATTTATAATATTAATAGTGATAATATGTAACTACATATTACATATGTACCCTATATATGCCATGGAAAATTCGCTGTTCATAATATTAAAATACAATATAATATTGAATATCGGTTTTACCTACGTTCCTGAAGGTTACATTTTGTTGTATCCAGGGGCTCGATTCTGTAAGGAAAATGACACTAAGTCGAGGATATTTCGTCGCGGCCTCTATGCTCTGTCTCTGTCGCTTACTATGGTAATACTACTAATCACGTGAGAGGTAAGCTCTCCGAGGCCTCCGTTTGCATTTATTATTAGTACGATTGTAACTGTATCTATGCTACTATATAAAGCTGGAGATTTGTCTGTGTATAATTTTTTTTGACAAACTTTTTGATCATCATTCGTTTTTATGAATCACTGACGCCAATTCTATAATTTTTAAAATGTTTGGCCGTCAGTCTGTCTATATATTATTTTGACCGATTTTGATGAAAATTGGTATATAGTCGGATAATGTGATTGCACGAATGGTATGCTGTATTATACGTTTTCCAGAAGAAACAAAAATCGATATCATATAAACACGGGTGAAACCGTGGGAGACAGCTAGTCTTATATATATTTACATCTACGTGATTCAAACCCTGATAATACAAAGGCATACCAAAGCCCAATAAATTCATTATTTACTTCGCATGTAAAATCAATGCAATTACTTAAGTTGAATTCAATTAGGTTTAATCGGGATCTATTTGAATGTGGAATGTTTTAAATCCATCCGGGGGAGGAATTCTCTTAGAGCCGGGTATCTCGGTAATGCTAGGTAGAAAAGTATTCCCGATGTACAGTCGGGAAACAAATAATTTATTTAATTCTATTTTTTTGTAACTCAACCCTTTTTTTGAAGATAAAGTATTTATTTGGAAGACCGTATTGGGTACTAATATTGAGTGCATTATTATAGGTCAGATTTTGAAAGTTTTGTTTGTGGAAGGGTAATATGTACGGAACCTCGCACCTATTTTAAAAATTCCTTCACTATTTAAAAGGTATATTGTTCAAGACGTAATATAATCACTTGATACATTCAATCTCTTAGGTAAAGAAAGAGGAGAAACCACGGGATGAAACCTAGTGATTAAAAAATAACGAGCATCTGTTTACATTGGTTAACCTCAAATATTATGTACTTGATAAAAAAAAAAGAAAAGTAGATTATTTTCTGTATTTTCCTTATGTAGGCTTTAAGAGTGAAAGTAAGGTCACACTAAAAGCTTTTTCGAGCAAAAGCACACTGTACCATAAAAAAAGAAAAAAAACTTTATAGCACAAAAACCTTGTTTTCCCCCCACCTGGTTCCCACAACACTTTCAAAGCGAACTGTTACTGTACAATAAAAACGCCACCACAGCACTTCAGTTTCATTTATTACTTTAAAGGAGATTGCGGAAAAAGAATTCGATCAGAGCACCGTTCAATGCACAAGTAATTGGCCCTTTGTTGATTTTAATTGGAAATACCTTTCACTCCATTTAAATGGCACATTGTTGATCCATTGCTGTCTGAAATATAAGCTGTATCGTAAATGTGATATGTTTTAAAGGCTGGATGTAGCCGTGCCTTTGCCAGGGGACAAACTTTTTTTATTTTTTTTTTATGCGGAAAAGTTTGGAAGCGCTGAGGGGTCCCAATCGGGTAAATGACCAACTCTGAAATGTTTTCCACGTCCAAAATTACCTAACTAATTATGATGGAGTGAGGTATAATAGATAGGAATTTGGTTAGATATTAGTAATATTTTGTAAATCAAAAAAATGGTGTTTCAGTTGGAAAGAACTACTAGTCTATATAGGCCCTTAGAAAAAAAATCTTATATAAATATAGTTTCACGCCGTTAACCTGAAAAGGTAAGCTGAGGTCTTAGTAACAAGACCCACATTCCACCTAAGATATTTAGAGTCGTGACGTAACGTTTGATAAGCATTTTAGCCGTCTCTCGGGCACATTATCAATCTCGAGCTAAATGTAATTACTTCTAAATAAATAAACATTGATATAACCTTCTCGAACATTAGACATAACCAAAAAAAAGCTTCCATACTAAATTCAATTTATTTTTCCAACCAGTCCCTGTGACTTTCGCCAAATGAGAGTCATTCTGACGAAATCTACATCAATCGAGCTCTCGCAAATATTCGAGGATACCTATGTTACATCGCACTTGTGTGAAGGACAGTACATCGTCTATGTGTCACGTTTCCAGGGAGTAATCTCGCTCCTCGCACGAACACGCTCTGCTCGACTGTACCTACATAGTACATCCGTATGTACTATATTTATATTCCTATATTTACTGTCTTTCAAAATATTTATCTATAATTAGTTATGCGAACATGAAGTGTTGAGATGAAATTAAACTTTTAAGCTCCCAACTTAAATGAGGTTAGTGGTACCAACTGTCATATAAAATAAATCATAATATTAATACTGAAAGTCATAAGCGGATATGAGATGTTTTGCCAAAAATCTTAAAATAGAAAACCCACGACATGGATGTAAACCTTTCAATAGAAAATGGATAAAATAAAACTTTTAAGTCCCTGACTAAAAGGAGGTAAGTAACCGAACAAAATCTGTCAGAGGCCTTTCCCTATTAATCATAAAAGTACGATATCCCATAAACCGAGGTGAGGTTTAATAGCTGTGGATAGTTTTGAAAAGTGAATCATAAGATACTATAACGAATTACAAGTTATTACAAAAAAACGTGGATCGGAGGTTAAATGAAAATGGTACAACCTTACCGAGACAATGTACAAGAAACAACCGTAATGAAGACTTTAAGTCGACTGTTTGTTGTACATTGCACAATATTACAGCCGTTGTATGAAATACCTACAAATACCTCACGGCTGTCTAAAGCCCACATTGTCACGTAGTGAGCTCAAACGTCCCGTAAAATATTATCTCGACTGCTACAGAGTAGTGTTGCCAGCGTCCTAGTAAATATTGTTGGAGCTATAAAATAATTTACTGTCATGTGTTTGAAGATGCTATATTTGGTTGTATACTAAAATCTTTTTTTATACAAAAAAGCCACCGACCTCTTCGTATACAAGTCTGATTATCATATCACAAATATGAAATTGATGGAGTTATGTCGTAACCAACAAAATATAATTATATTTATTTGAGAATTTTTTAAGACATGTAATTACGAAATAACTAATGACGACATGGAATGCATGCTTGGCAAACCCCTTTATTCATACTAATGTCATGAAGGTGGTAAATAATAACATAATAATACACAACTCTATAAAGGGTATACCCAATGCTTAAAAAAATAATAATAATCCGCAGTAAGGTACAAAATCTTATCCAGAGAAAAGTCTTATATAGTTTAAAAATGTAGCCTAAACTAAACTAAACTGTAGCGAGATTGGTGGGATCCGCCAGATTGGATGCGTTGCAACTTTCAAGTCTTAGTACCAACCTAATCCAGTTGAGGTGATAAAACCCGGCAGTATGTAGCTAGTGGTTTCTAGAATCCTTGACTGTGACAGTTTTAGAAGAAATTGCTTAAGAGATATCGTTTTCAGGTTTTCTAAAAAAAAGTATCATGCTGCATGAAAGCTGTGATTCAGTTACCATTCAAAAGTGTAATAATATATTACTAAGTAAACTCTACGTTTACGATTACTCTTTATCAGCCGTCAAAGTGACGTCATTTTGACCTTTATTTCATTGTAGATAGTATTGAAGTTCACAGGAGAAATTTATAAGTATTTCCGTATTTTGGATCTAGATAAAATTATAATTTGTACATAACTATGGCGTTGGATTAAATATGGTAGTCGCAGGCCACCTTCGGTTATTTCATATTGACTTCATGAGAACCCTTTCTCGATCATCCTCAATAGTTTCATCAACAATGTCCTAATTACATACTACAGCATTTTGTAAGGTATCTCAATTAATGTTCTTCGTTAACGGTTTTACTCACGCATTTATGATTATCAAATCATTATTTTGACTAACCTCGACTTTCGATCAATTTGCATTGACCGTGAGAAGTCTGAAATAGCGAGGCCTTCGATTCTATATGGAAAATGACGCTAGCTAAACGACGTTTCGCAGTGGTTTCTATGCTCTGTCTCTTTCGCTAACTACGCAATCGCATGAGAGTAAGATCTCGGAAGCCTCGTTGCGTTGGCTCGCTGAAGAAGTTTATATTAGTTGACTACCCATAAACTTAAATCTTGATACTAAATTTGTGCTTGAATGAACCCGATATATGATATATATTATGAAAAGCACAAATTACTTCGTGTTCAAAAGAACTATTTTCCATAATTTCCATTACTTAACCAAATTAGATTTACATTAAATCTCTTTCCAATATTGCGTGATAACGTATTTCAGGTGTTTGGGATTCGAATTTCAAATATCTTGAAGACCTGAAATTTATTCCTGCAGATGGTTGAAAATCTATGGATGGAAAATATTCTTGGTATATTGAATAGTCTGTTTTATTCCCCAGAGATTATATCTCGAAAGCGATTTGTGTGTTGATTTTTCTTTCATTATTGTGCTAATAAATATACGAATAGCAGTAATTGAACAAATTCAAAGTTATAGAAAAGTAATCCATAATTTGACGGGCCAGTTGGGTTGGTGATTAGAGTCTGTAACTCCTATGCCACAGGTCATGTGATTAGATAAGAATCCCAACCAGCACAAACATTGGTATGCATAAACAAATCTATCAATCTTCTAAGTATTAGAATGTCTCTACGATTAAGAAGATTTTTTATCAAGCATCCGAGCCATTGGTGAAAACAACTGATTGAGGAAAACATTGCCAAAGAGGTTGCAATAGTGTAAAACCTTAAAATATTATAAACTAGCTGTCTCCTGGCGGTGGTCCATTTCGGGAATTAGCAAGATCGTTGCAGTCGTTTAGCTGTGAAAGCGTAACAATGTCAAGAGACAAAATTTGATGCAACTTGGCACATAGAGATATGACTTTTATCCCGAGAAAAGCCTTGAATCCTCGGAAACACTGGCGGAACTGCAAAATAAAGCTCCATTAGCTTTATTTTGCAGTTCCGTTATACATAAATATCTAACAACTAAATATTAAAATCATTAACCATCGCAGCCGCCGCGTCCACCACCCAACGTTATATTAAAACCTTATCAATTTTAGTCAAATGAATTGTTCAGCGGTATTTGTTCAAATACTATTAATTTAATGATTGTTTTCAAACGAGTTTCGAATGAGCTATATTCATTTAATGTGTAAGCTTCAATTACTTGTGGTTGTTTTATATTAACGAGTTAAATTGATGTGTTGGAATATAACTGGATTTGCATTTTAGTGACTGGAGAAAATATTATATGCATTGCAATTTCCTATTATATCTATATGTTATAAATAAAACATAATACCAATGCTATCCAGTGGAAAGCCCATTAGAATGCCTGGATCGATGTAGCAATTTTTATTTTTGTCATATACGGATAAGGTTTATAGCGAAAGAAAATATCTAGACGCATGCCGGGCACAGTTAGTAGTAAAAATAATCCGTGAAGGTTTTATTTTTTATAAAGCATTTTGTCATCAGAATCGGCGACTACGAACATCAACATCGTCATAAAAATGGCTGATAGTAATAGATATCACACAAAGTCACAAAAGATAGACAAAGCAACTAGTAGCAACATCTAAGACGGCCGTTTTGACGAGTACTAATACCTTTAAGCGAGCAATTATTGTATATGTAATAGGTTGGGGAAAAAGTTCCTTCGCATTTTTTAAGAAAATTCAAAACATTTTTAATATAGTTTATTTACATTTAACTAAAGTATGTAGGTGCCATTTTGTTCGATAACTTTTTGCCATCTTGAAGGTAGGGACATGATCCCATTGCTACAGAAATTTTGGGACTTCTGATCAAAATACTGCGACAAGTGGCTTTGACAGTCCTCTCGTGATGTTAACCTGACACTGCCTAAAGAATTCTGAAGAGACCGAAACAGGTGGAAATCTGAAGGTGCAAGTTCAGGACTATACGGCGGATGCATTAATACCTCCCAGCCAAACTCTCTTAATTTTTGCTGAGTGGCTAAAGACGTGTGAGGTCTAGCGTTATCATGATGAAAAACCACACCCCTTCTGTTGATTCTCTCAACTTCTTGCTTTAATCTCATCAGTTGTTCGCAGTAGGGTTCAGAATCGATGGTCCTGCCTGGTGGTAACAACTCATAATGAATAATGCCCTTCCAATCCCACCACACACACAGCATCACCTTGTTGCGAGTTAACCCGGGTTTGGCCACAGTGTGTGAAGCCTGACCGGCCTTTGACCACGACCTTTTTCGCACGTTCTTGTCGTACGTGATCCACTTTTCATCACCAGTTATCAGCTTCTTCAAAAATGGTTCGGTTTCATGACGTCGTAATAAAGAATCACAAATGAGTACACGGTTCATTAGGTTTCTTTCAGTGAGCTCGTGAGGTACCCAAATATCTAGCTTTTTTGTGTACCCAGTTTTTTTCAAATGCGCCAAAACTGTTTTGTGGTCAATTCCCAGTTCTTCAGCTACGTGGTAACTACTGATATGCCGATCTTGCTCCACTTTTTCAAAAATGGCATCCATTTTATCCGTAATGCGGCGACCAGAGCGACGTGCATCTTTGACATCAAAATTTCAGGATTGAAAACGCTTAAGCCAAATTTGTGCTACTCTCACAGACACTGTACTAGGTCTATAAACATCGCAAATTTTTTTTTGCGGCTTGCGTTGCATTTTTACCCTTTTTGTAGTAAAATTTTAAAATGAATCGAATTTCTTCATTAGATTCACTCATCTTGGCGGTACGCAAAACAAATGCAAATCACACATTTTCCTAATTTGAATTTGGAATTATGTTCTTTAAAGTTTAAACTTTCAATGATACCAAAACCAGCCAGATACAAATAGTATAGCCAAAGAGATTTTATTAGAGTTCATACATACTATAATGCGAAAAGACTTTTTCCCCAACCTAATATGTATATATTATATATCTAATACCTTTTAGAGTAGTAGAGCTCTTAGTGCAGAGTTCGTCCGGGGAAGTACTACCACCTTACCCATTTCCGCCGTGAAGCAGTAGTGCAATTGTATTACTGTGTTTCGGTTAGAAAGGTAAGGGGACCGGTGAAATTACAGGCACATGAGACTTAACAACTTTACGTCTCAGGGTCGACAACGCATTGGCGATGCCCCTAGTGTTGCAAATGTCCATAGGCGGCGGTGACCACTTACCATCAGGTGGACCGTCCGCTTGTTTGTCGGCCCACGTGGTATAAAATTCTCGGAAACGGCTCCAACGATTTTCATAAAATTTTGTATACATGGGGTTTCGGAGGCATTATATCGATCTAACTAGGATTTATTTTCAGAAAATGGCGTATTTCCGTGTTTTTAGGCAATGAAAACTGCTACAAGGTCATTAGAAGGTAAAGTTTTCAAGTTACATATTTTGTGAGAAATACTGTTATTGGGGGCCCTTTATTATCGCATATAATTCGTATCTAGGTATATATGATAGTGCTTTAAAAAAGAAAATACGGTAGAAGTCACGTAAGTAAAGAAATCCCGAGCTATGCTCGGCCATCCAGGTACTATACGAGTACATATAAGCAAAATAGGGTAGGTTCCTTTGACACACTATAACCTCAAAACTACTAAACACATCGGGATGACACGGCTACCATTCGATTTGGTATTTTTAGTAGATGCATATAAGTTATATATAATATCGATAAACGTGGGTAAAACAGCGGCGGCCAGCTAGTAGTGAAATAAAAAAGAACAATAAAAAAAAGCATTTATAGATACGAAAGTTTATTGTGTGCTGCTGATAGCCCATATGTGAAGGCAACAAGGTGAATTTTCCTATGACATTATTATTCTCTAGGACATACTGCATGGCGACGAATTCTATTAGTACCACCATAACTCATCGCAAGTGTCGTTAGCGAGTAAACCGATGACCACGTGCACTTTATACTTTGCTCCAAGTAGCCAACAAAAACATTTCACAGAGAGTTGGCGTCAGGCTGGCCGGCCGTAAAAATACCATATCTTTTTTAACATGTAATGCATCGAAAGAACAAAAGCATACATATTGCATTGAGATTAAATGATTAAATATCCTGAGAGAATCATTACACTTTTTAAGGCGATTAAATTGTCAGAAGTGACGTCGAATTCCGTGACAAGAGTAAAGGGTTCGAATCCTACTATGAGCCTAAGCTTTCGGTGAAGGAAAACATCATGAGGTAACCATAGCACGGTGGTAGGGTACTTTCTCGTACCCGTCTGGCTGTCTACTACCCTCGCGGTCACCAAGCACCATCCAAGTACGTTTTTCTAAGTTCAAAATTTTATTGGTTTCTTGTTGATCATGAAACCCCGATTTTCATGTTATTTGGTACAAACAAAGAGAAACCAAAGAAGATCACTTCTATGTGTTCCTATACCAATAATTTAATTGCGATAAAGTTTTGAGGAGTTGTTGTGCTTTGTGAAGGTTTCTGAAGAAAAACTAGAAAGAAGCATTGCAGCGCATTCCTGGAACAACTGATGGCTTAATGAAAAAAACTGTTTTTTTCAACATGCCTTCATAAATGAAATGAAATATTTATTCAAATAGGCCTTCACAGGCACTTATGAATGGTCAGAATCTAACACCGGTTCGGAAGGTTGCTTCTACTGATAAGAACCGGCAATAAACTCAGCAATTACTCTTTTCAAAATAAGATTTTGTACATAAAGTTGTGTCCTGCTGGAGTTGTTTCCTCTACACCCAAGTATTGTCGTCATTAAAATAATCATTTGTATTGTAGAAAGCCTTTTGTACTAAAACAGTCTTAATTCTTTCCTTAAATTTTTTTAAAGGCATATTTTATATTTCAGCAATGATTTTATTATAGATGCGTGCACTAAGTCCTAAAAATAAGCCTTGCACTTTTTGCAGTTTTTTATGCAGAAGTGACAAGTTTATCCTTATTTCTAGTATTGATGGAGTGCATATCACTCTTTTAGACATATAGACTTATGTCATTTTGATGTACATATATTATGTTTGCATAAATATACTGCGATGCAATTTGTTTAAGACAAGCGAATGGCCAGACTTTTAAACGTTAGAGTTGTCTGGATATTTTCCACTATCGAGAAATCGTCCCTTAAAACAACATTTATACCAATTAAGAGACCATGAAAATGAAACTATTTTTATAATTCTAACAAGCTTCAATCTTAAACAAAATAAGCGTGCTATTTGAACAACCATTTTATTTTAAAAACTGCACCATTTTTAGAAACAAAGTTTTATTTTTCCTACCACACTGTTAGTATTTTTTTAACATTTTTCAAAAGTCAAAGCCAACCATGTATTTTTAATTACAGTGCACGCAGTCGCTTAAAGTTTCAAATGAAAAAAGTGCAGTAAATTCAGCTTGAAGTGGCACAATTCGGTTGCAATATTTTGCGGGTGAAACGGATGGTGGTATATCAGTGCCTAAATAGTCGTATAAATCAATCAAGCACTCTTGTTTAATTTTACGATAGAATTTTGGAGTTTACGATTATGTTGAATCCCTTAACTGAATTGTCGTGTGGATACATATTTTTATTTATTATTAAACTAGCTTTCCCCCGTGGTTTTACCCGCGTTCCCGTGGGATGTCACATGTATTATACATAAAAACATTCCTCTTCAATCACTCTATCTATTAAAAAAACCACATCAAAATCCGATGCGTAGTTTTAAAGATATAAGCATACATAGGGATTTAGGGACAGAGAAAGCGACTTTGTTTTATACTATGTAGTGATGATACTGGAGCGAATTTTACTGGTAAAATTAACTGAAATCATCTATAATAAAACACATCCGTTGTGTAGATTCAAGCGAAACACAGCCAGCTATATTTCTTTTCACAAACCACCAATTTATTTTTTCACCACAAATTCTATAAAATATTACAATACAAAATTAAACGAAGTTATAAACAAGTTTAAGTGAAGTTCGTTTCACAATGGGCTCGCTATAATGGATCCTTTGATAAACTATCCTCTCTGAGGCTTTCTTCCGGCCTATTGTGGCCTATTCACCAATAAATCGCCTATTTGCGCCCACTGGTGTTCAGAAATAATGGCCGGCGTTGATTGGTTTTTCTTTACACGTTTTGTTCATTTCGCCATTTTCCTTGTTAAGGGCCATTCATTTTTGACCGAATTCCAAAAGGAAATTGAAGGTTTATTTTCGTGCCTTCCTCAGTCAAATATTCGTCATGTTTTTAAGTGAAAATCAATTTTAGATAATTATTTTTACTGTAATGAAATGTAGATATGTATTGTATGAAATATTGTATTCTTTCTTTAGGGAATTAACACTTAAATATTATTTATTTATACTGACATAGAGCCGACAAACAGGCACACGATCCACCTGGTAAGTGGTCACCGCCGCCTATGGACATTTATAACTCCAGAACATCGCCAATGTGTTGTCGACAACGCACAACTTCTCAGGGTCGACCCTGAGACGTGAAGTTATAGAGTCTCATGTGCCTGTAATTTCACTAGCCTCCTTACCTTTCTAACCAAAATACAGTAATACAAGTGCACTTCTGCTTCACGGCGAAAATGGATAAGATGGTAGTACTTCCCTGGAACGAACTGTGCACTAAGAGCTCTACTACTCAAAAGTTATATATACTCTCTCTTTAAATATAATAAAGTTTTAACCATATTAAACTTTTTAATTTCATACAAAACATTAGCATGTATTTGTACAATCTAGAAATATTAATTGTTTTTTACTTGGTAATAGTTTATTGTAGTATATGAAATAGTTAATCTACTCTGGCCAAGATATCCATAACATCCGAGTAAAAATTATTAATATAGAAACAATTTTTTATTCCAATATAATGAAAATAATGTGTGCCCCACGTAAGAGAGTACCAGAGCTCTGGCACAGATAGTTATATCCTGTAGCATTCAATTAAGCTGAGGCATATGGCATATTTGTCCTCCATATGTTTTTTTTGTTGACGTCCTCCTTTTAAAATATTTTTTGTATCTGTATTAATTATTTTACTTTTTTAAATGAAGCTACTCATGTTACCTAGTTACTAAACTTGGAGGTTGACAAGTTAAGTTTTTATTTTCCTTTCTATTAGGCTAAGAAAAATAGAAAAAAAAAACATAAAGATTCATGATTAGCTTCTTAATAACTTTTTATTAGAAGATTTTCTAAATTAACACATTAAATACTTCTAATCGGTCGAATGGTATAATGGTATATACACCCAGGACAAACATTTGTGTTCATGACCATGTCTGTTTGTTCTGTGTAATTAGTTATATGTATTTAGAAAAAAAAAGTAGCAAAACATGTAGTACATCAGTTATCTGGTTTCCATAGTATAAAGCTCTTGGTTTGGGACCAGATGGCGTTGTGTAAAAAATGTCATAGGATATTAATTAATTAATTAATAATGTAGGTCTGCCTATTCGTGGATAATCGCCATGAGTGTAAACTTGAAGTCCCGGAAAAATATTAAATCCATCGGGAACTAGTAATTCAGAACTTTATTTAAAAAGAAAATCTGTTTTTGTTAAAATTGAGATACTGCGTTTGCAAACAGATGTCTCGCTTGTTATTAACATTGGTAGTATTGGATATAAGAAATAGCTGGCTATTGTCTTATTTTCTTTACTGTAATAATTGTGCTCACATTATGTTATGTAGAGGTAGCTGTGCCAATGACTTCGTACGCGTATTTTATTAATTTAGTAAGGTATATTTTGTTCGAAAGCCGTTAGAAATATAAGTTTTGTTTATTCATGTAGGCCTTCACAGGCTCTTATAAATCGTCTTTACATGGTTTCTTAAAAAAATTACAATCAATTGTATAAACGAAGATATGAAAAAAATTACTAATATTTTTTTTTATACGACTTGGGCCTTCGAACAAGCATACGTTCCACCTGAAGGTAAGTGGTCACCGTCGTCTATAGATATTTGCAATACCAAGGGTATCGAGAATTCGCTGTCGTCTTTGAGATGTGAAGTTGTAAATAAAGGAGACTCATACTAAGCTCCTTCATAAGACATAGTCTTTCTTTCCCTTTTACTTTCGAATGTGGGAATGAACAGATACAATACTAACAGAAGCACTGGATAAACTATTCAGATACCGACAAATCATATTGTATTACAATCGATTTACATATACCATGTAAAGCAAATTGTACAGAAGTAACAGATTTGTTATTCACAAAGATTGTTTACCTATGAAACTAGACACTATTTACATACTAAAGAAATACAAACTTAGCGCGTGTGTAGGCACTAGCAGAGCAGTGTGCTAGGCACATATTTATATGGCAACGCGTTCTGACGCTTTGAATATATTGTCGCCTTCACTCTGTCGTATTTACTCTATGACGTAAGTTTGAAGGGAGAAGCGGTTTTGATTTAGTCACTACATACATACTTTATTAGAATTCTGATTTAAAAATACATTAATTTATTATGATGAAACTCGAATGCTCTCGGATGCTCTCAGGTCAGGATGGATACAGACTGACTGAGGAACGCTACTGAATGAAGGACCTAGATATGGGATAGCTGAATAGACAAGATTAGGGCTAACAGAGCTGGGGTATAACAAACCCTAAAAAATTACAAATATAAAACCCTAAAAAGAAAACGACAACGCTTTACTCTCATTACTTCTGGTACATATTTAGCATAACATGCAAATCTAGACGTTACATCTATTAATATAAGAACTATTAGGTTTACTTAAGTGTATACATCTAGTTAGGTACACACTAATAAATTGTACATAATTTATTTCTGATTGACTTGTAATGCTATTTACATTTTGTTGCTGCTTGCTTTTCTCTCGTTATAAGGCGAGTCTTGCGCCTTTGCGTTCACCATCATCTCGTTGCTCTGTTCGCCATCATTAAGCTGCGGCGTATTTTGTAAGTTTTATATAAAGTAGTAATAACATTTCCAAATATAGAAATTTTGCTTTGTACAAAAAAAGGTGATGCTAAGATCTACATAAATATAAATATCCTTGCACATTTACTAGACTTGACACAACAAACTAAAATTTCTAACTGGGAACACTGTAGCACCTCATCAATATGTTCAAAATATTATTATTAACACACACTACTAACTACGTTTTTTTATACCACTTGGGGCGACAAACAGGCTGGCCACCTGATGGTTAGGGCTCATCGCAGGGATATCCCCAACGCGTTATCGACCCTGAGACCTGAAGTCTCATGGGCCTGTAATATCATCGGCCCCCTTACCGTTTTAACCGAGAATCCGTAAACCAGTAGGATACACCACTATCATACGTTTTCATCCATCCAGTCATAAAAAACTTAAAACATGACACATATGGGCAAAGTCACAAAGCTTCATTATATGTACGACTTCATACAAATATTAAATTTACGCCTCAATAAACCACGGTCGTAAACAGAGTAATAAAAATAGCCGTTCTACCGGCTCTGGGTCAGCGAGTATGGGAGATAACTTAATGGTCATTGAACAATATGAAAACTGAACACTTAAAACGCTAGCATGTATATATATTTACTAGTTTTCGCTCTACGGTCTCACTCTTGTTAAAATTAGTATAAATTTGATGTCTTTCTCCATACCATAGAGTAGGTGTGTGTAAAATTCCAACAAGAGCAATTTAGACATCTAATGAAAGCGTAACAAACAAATAGTCAATCAAACTGAATTTAATATTTATAAAATTATAGCTGTCTAACTCGCGTTTTCATGATAAAAACTAGCCTATGTCCTACGCGTGTGTGTGTGACAAATTTCAGCAAGTTCAGTTTAATCATCTAGCCGTCAAAGCATTACAAAGAAACAAACTCATTTTTCAATTTTAATATTAAGTTTCGCAATATAGTTTGGATTAAAATAGTTGTATAAAGTGCAAGTTAAATTTCAAGAGTATAAGCGAAATTAACGTCAATGCTTATCGATTTTAATTAGTGTCTGGTCAGGCTTTTTAGGCTTAAAAAATAACATATTTAAAAAAAAATAAGCAAATCTCCGTTACGTATTCAATAATTTCTACCTACACATAATATAAATTCCATATTTTGGAGGACGCATAGAAATTTGTTATTATTTTTTTTTTATTTTCTATACAAAAATAACGAAAAGGATTTAAGGGAAACTTGGTATATAAATAGAGCATGCCCTAGAACAGCATATAGCATACTGGATAAAATGTAAGTGCCCATGAGAGCGCGAGTGAGACCGCGGCGTAGAAACTAGTCGGATAAAAATGTCCGCATCCACATTATGATATTTCAAAAATGCAGAAAAAGTCGCGCGGTAGTTCAGTTAGACCTTATAATTTCTTATCTAACTTCAGAATTGTCCGAAAGTATCAAATTCACATTACCAGTAACTACATAAGTTTTATAGTGTACTAGCTACCACCCGCCGCGCTGCTGCCACAGAAAAAATAATTTGGATGTATCGTTTAAAATTTAAAAGAGTTATTTTATTAATAAGTATTAAAGAAATAATCATATTTTTGTAGGCTGGCTTCCGAACCGGTGGTAGTTTTAGCAACTTTAAATTTACCCTTCATAAGTGCCCTCCGCGGCCTAAACTGAATAAATGGTTTGGAATATTATTTTTTAGATTTTTTTCTTGCTGATAATTTTTTTTTTATACCACGTGAGCCGACAAACAAGCATACAGTCCACCTGATGGTAAGTGGTCACCACCGCCTATGGACATTTGCAACACCAGAGCATCGCCAATGCGTTGTCGACCCTGACACATGAAGTTGTTAAGTCTCATGTGCCTGTAATTTCACCGGCTCCCCTACCTTTCTAACCGAAACACAGTAATACAAGTGCACTACTGCATCACAGCAGAAATGGGTAAGGTGGTAGTACTTTCCCGGGCGAACTCTGCACTAAGAGCTCTACTACTAAAACTAAATAATAAATACATTTATTGAAATTTAATCTAACCACTATTATAATTGCGAAATTTCGATGGATGGATGATTGGTACTCAATCACGAATAGGAATGGCTGAACGGATCTGGATGAAATTTGGCATAGATAATGATTATAGCCTACTTTTATACCGGGAAATTGTTAAACCCCTCAGAAATGCGGCTGAAACCACCTACAGCTAGTTATATTTAAAGGAAAAGAATCAACGTAGAATTGCAGAAATACTCTTTAAAATTCTAATATAATCATACTGTAACTGTGGTATTATCCTCATACATTTTATTTTTTTGCAACTTTTCTTGTTGTATATTTAAGGGGGAAGACACTGCAGGCTGTTTTACAATTATTTTACAGCTAGTACAGGCTGCAAGACTTTGTATTCTATTTTTAGAACAATAAAGTTATAATTATTATGATTTACATTTGCCGGTACAATACTAGCGCCATCTACTGTAAATAATTGTACTACGCCTATTACCTTAACGCAAGTGCAAGCTAAATATAAGATACAGACAAACAAACATTGATATTTTTACTTTTACCCTCGTTTCCGAGATATGTTAATTTTTCCTGGGATAAAAAGTAGCCTATATGTTATTTCAGGATATGCTCTATCTTAGTGCCAAGTTGCATCCAAATCTGTTTGGTAGTAACTGCGTGAACGAGTAACAAACATTCGCGTTTAAAATATTAGTAAGGATAGTGCTTACCTACTTCGTAGACAATTTAATCTTACCATGACAGGTTAATTTATACCAAAATTCGATACTTAATCCAACCTTCTAATGCGAAAAACTTGTTCCATCTCCCTCCGTACCTCAGACATTAATTCAGCCGTTAAAAGAATTAACGTTAAGGATGTTTATAAAGAAATTCCTTGACTCTTCCAAATTTTCATTAACATTGAAGCACGTAATTGAAATTAATTGAATGCGTAAAACGAAGCGTAAACAGGCTCAAAACTGTTTTGTCTTTTAATTAAGAACCATTGTTAAAAATTTTGTACTAGGTGCTTAATATTCGATGATTTACATTTAAGATATGCGGTTCATTATAAGATGAAATAAGACGAAGGCGAACGCATATTTTAGATGTGCTAAGTATATCGTGTTGGTTTAAGTAATTTATATCAAATTCACTATTACGTTTAATCAAAGCATTTTCACTTAGAGGTTGCTTTTTGAATAATAATACTACTGATATTATAAATGCGAAAGGTACATAACGGATTTGGGTCAAAATTGGCATGTTGATTATTGATAAACAGGAAACACTTTCTATCCCGGTAAAATATATCATCCCAGCCAACGCGAGTGAAACCACTGGGGACAGCTAGTGATAAAGTGTCAAAAACATGTACTATGGGGACCAGATATCTTAACTACTACATTCAAAAATACTGGGTTTTAATTGAATCCAAGACTTGTAGCGTGATAGGCAGGGTCTCTATTCACCAAGACAATTGACCAGCCAGATATTTCAATGGTTTTTAGAAACCCAACGTACTTTGATAATATTTTGATATGAAACTAGAAATGTTATGAAATTTATTTAGTTTAATAGGTCTTCACAGGGATTTGTTAATTGTCACACTCTATTTTCTGGAGTTCATCTCAAATGGTAATTTTTATTATTTATGGTTATTTTACCATTAATTAATATGAAAGAAAATTCAACATATCTTATTTTCGGAGCTCTAAAGATCTAGTTGTATCTTTGTGTTGAAAGCTCTTGCGAGGATGCGATTAGATCGTCTGACGACATGCTAACCGCCACCTCGGTTACCACACGAACCGAGTGCGCTCTCTCTACCGCTATGTATAGATATATGTCTTAGATCTCTGATAGCTTACTAACTGTGTTCTTAATACTAACATCTGAGACTTGTATTTAGTGACGTTTTCTAATCAATAAATCTCCTGGGACATTCGTTCCTCACGGTTATCTGATCCCAATCCAAGGAGAGCTACTTACATACATACTCATGTATAAATTTACACCCAGACTAAAATTAAACGAATATATTATTATGTATGCATACAAATATTTGTACAAATAGGAATCAAAACCAGGAATATCTGTACTATCATCACTTGCCAGGGTCTATCCGTAAAGTACATCAAATTATAATTATTTTGTTAACTTTAATTTGCAAAATTGACTTACTTATCTTAATCCAAAAACTTTATTGATGATACCGGAACTTATCAGATGAAAAGAAAACAGTCTTATGAAACCCGTTTCAATTAATTTCGATTGATATTTTAATCTCCTGAATTTATTGGAATCGTATTTTTTTTGTATACTGCAACGATTAAAGCTTTCAGGTTCACTTTGACAAAAAATTTGCACAATTTTTTAATAATATTTTATGGGTTTTACATCTTCATATTTTATAATTTTTATAAATTATAATTATCAATAAATTTAAATTGCCTTCTCGTAATTGCATCTACTAATCTACCTTAGGTTAGAGATTCAACCAGGGGTAACATTTGTTTCCGGTCCGGGTGTTTAATGCCGTTACTCCCGGGAATTCGGCCAGTATCCAGTACCTCTACCATGAGTTGCTATCGAAACTTACTTCAGTCACTAGCGAGTAAACTACTATCGATACAGTATTTCTCGATAGCAACTGTCAAATTTGTGACTCATGGTACCGAATTTCTATAGCAAACGTTACTCGCTAGTGTTTACATTTCGATAGGTTTTTTACCTATCGACTCGTACTATCGATTTTAGTTCTTTAGGTGACCGCTAGTGGCGCTGTACAGATTTGCCATAGAAATGTTTTACGCCGTCGCTAACGAGTACGTACGCTAAAAACTCATGGTAAAGGCACAGGACAATGTAATTTGCTTGTATAGCTCTATAAACAGTAATAACGCCTGTGCGGAGGTGCGCTGTTTGGATTCTGTGGGACACTGATTCTGCTTAGACTGTATATCTTAAACTAGCTTCCGTCTAGCGGTTTCACCCGCGTTCCCAAGAGATTTAATATATGGCGGAATTAGAACATAGCCTATGTTACTTCTGGATAAAATAACTTTCTAATTGTAAAAGAAATATTTAAATCGGTCCAGTAGCTCTTGAGTTAATTTATTACAAACAAAAAGACTAATATTTTCTCTATATAAAACTCTTATTAGTGTGTGTAGATATAAGGTTCAATTTTGAGTCTAGATTTTTTTTGTTTTAAGACCTATGTCGTCACTACTTCATAGATAGCTGACTTGCAAACCGATACTTTCAGCAGCTTTTTACTTATTGTTACAGAACGAAGTAGAAGGAGGTTTTGAATTCAATCCACTTAATAACTCTAACAGTTCCTCTTTATATTCAAGACTTCATCGAGGCAACTGAGACCTTAAAGAGCCTTAATTGCCTTCATTCAGCATTCAATTATACTCCACATTTGAATTGCATAAATCGATCGGGTTTCTAAAGAAATAATAGCTATATTTTAAAGTATTAAAGTTTAGAATCCTTCGTTAATAATACAATGTATTAATTATACATGCGAAGTTTATGAGGTATGAAATGTTCAACTCATATGTTTGCCTCTTAAGACAAGGTGTCAAGGTTCAAAATAGAATACCGTTAAGTCTGTTTACAGTTTAAGGGGAAATATATGAGGGACCATTAAAAGTTTCGTTCGTGCAATACAAGAACGGATGTAACGGATTTATAACATTGTGATACAAGTTAATTACTTGGAATTCTGTACGAAAATGTATATAAAAGTTATTTAATTTGTATTTTACATGAATGAGTTTGACGGGAAATTTGAAAAGTTTGGAAATAAAACGCCATTAAACTGATTTTGATGGCACATTTTATTGAGAAGGTTCACTTAGCACGGGACATCCACAAGTGGCCAGTGAGTAACTGCACAATGTTTAACGCGGCTAAAAATATTGTCGCAAATCTATATGTGAATTTCAATCAACTGTCTGTTATAAACCCAATAATTTGATGTCAACGCAATATTTACGCTTTATGTCCATTCCAATTAATAGTAAAGAGTGTTTGGCAGATTTTTTACGGACGGCCATTTCTCTGACCTCAACCAACTTCGTTGACCACTTGTTTACGCTAGCAAGGTGTAAAGTACACCATGTTCATTGGAACCTATACATTTCAGTTCCCACTGACGACACTCTAGAGAGAAATTGAGGTGGTAGTATTTATTACCGCCTCCCTACCACAAATGCTTAATAAAGTTACATTCCCCTAAAGTAACATTAGGAACTGTGACCAATTTAAATAAATTAAAACCTTACTCCACAGAATTGCACCTAAAAAGAAAGAAACAACTTGTGATTTTGCAAAAGTTCCAAACATTTGGCTGATGAATCTAGACAAAGAACTTTACGAGCTACTTGCAGAACAACGTCGGAACAAGATAACTCAGCCGGAACTCAGTCACACGCTATGTGATTACTACGAGCCAGGGTCATAAAACACGTAGATGCAGAAGTTTCTAACTTATGACCGGGCCAGTTGGCTTCGTGGTTCGACCCTGACTGCTACGCCACAGGTATGGTGTGCGTACATTAATATGTCAGTCTGTACTATGTTTAAATGTAAATATCTACGTAAGTATGTCTTAAGAAAAAATTGAATATATCAATGTAGTATATCAGTTATCTTATTAGATATATAAGAGTATTATAATCAGGCCGTGTGTAAAAAAATGCCCCATTAATTTTTTTATTCTTATGATCCTAAAGAGTGAGAGTTAGTGCTGAAGAAGTTAGTGTTTGATGTAATTTTAGTTCGAACCATCAATATACAGTCTAGATTTATGATTGGCATACGTTTTTGTTTAAATGTTTATTTAGTAAAATATAACGGCAATGTAATATAATATAAAAAACATTTACACGAGACGTAACTCATGAAAATTCAATGCTAGAACGAATATGCTTTTTTGGGTAAGTGTACTCCATTTTCATGCCACTCAGCGCCTATTATATGTAGACAACTTAGGTTAAAATAATCCCATCGACGCAACTTCTCTCCAACGTAAAGCAGATCTCTATAGATGGCCGAAATGACTTTTCTACACTTACCCAATCTATGAGCGCCATATTGGAAGAGATTAGTCCCTGCTCCGGAATTCCGGAAGTTATATGTGCCCACTTCGTCTTGATATCGATGGCTTGATAAAGTGAGATTGTTTGTAGAATTTGTACCTTGGAGTAGAGAAGATTCCAAGTTATTGCTGCATTTGTTCTTTATAGTTCAAAATCCAACAGCTAGAAATTGGGTCAGTAGTTTAATGATTTTTAGAGCAAAGTCAATTCAGGTTATTTCAATGGATAAACGCTTAAAGCGGAGTTATGATATTAAATAACATCTTATGAGTCATCAATTCAAATTCTGATCAAAGTTGAGTTTTCGGTAAATAGGAGCATCATGAAGAAATTAAAATGTTCCTGACACCATGCTTTTAACAGCAGCTTTAAAATATTGTTCTTTGAATCTCGATCGAATCTTTTAAAGCGATGATACTTCAGTTGGTAGAGCGCCAAATATCGAGAGTAGTCGAAACGGGAGAGTAGGCTCAAATCCAACAATATGCTCAAGGTTTCGATATAGGAAAACGTCGTGAAGAAACTATAGCATGGTGGTAGGTACTTTGTTGTACCTAAACGGGGTCCACCCACACCTTTATAGTGTCGGTGTGTTCCAACTGCATTTGAGATCATGTTCTGAGAGCCCTTCTGTGAGTGCTTACCAGATTCAGTTACATCATCGCATACCATAGCTAAAACACAATTATTTGTATAGGACATAGTTAGTATATTGTTTTACGACAATCTTCTTAATTGTTATGAGATAGTCTTCGAGCTGCTTCCGTACAGTGAAGTATTATTATAAGTTTAAGTTCTAAAAATCTACCAATTAGCGAGCCAACTGTACCCGTGTTATTATTATATTGCACTTTGGGTATCTAAAGGTCTAAAAAAATATTTTTGAAAATATAATATAGCCTTCCTCGATAAATACACTATCCAACACTGAAATAATTTTTCAAATCGGACCAGTGGTTCCTGAGATTAGCGCGTTCAACCAAAAAAACTCTTCAGCTTCATAATAATAGCATAGATTATATCCTGTTTTCCACAAACTAGAGATACTGGTGTTATGGGCTTTTTTCATAAATTCAGTATTATTTTCGTGTAGGAGGATAAATAAATAAAAGTACGAAAAACAGTGGGACCTATCTTGATTTATTTTTCCCTTACTCTTACTGCAACAGAAAACATCGCATTATATTAATATTTTCAGTCACGTTTTCCTATCGATGGGGTCAGCTTGTCACATAATATGACATTTAAATATTCAACATCAGTTGATGTTTCCCCCGTTTCGATGTCCAATGAATAACAATTGCTTTATCATAAAATATTTGTATGCCATGTTTTGTATGGATTGTGTTATATCGTTTCCCTTGGACAAGTATTCGAGTCCGGGTGGACCCAGGTATATAATAGTAAAAATCCTGGAATATTTCTGTCATCATTGTGATCCAAATTTAGCTTGCATATTAACAAGATATTGATTTTTATATTTATTTCAATGGATTGCCTTTTAAAATATGAAGTGTACTGATTAAGTTACAGAAGTTAAATAAGCCACAGTGCATAATTATGACGTCTTTTTTGCGAGAGTAACCATTAATCATGATATGCAATCATCGTACAGAGTCTATAATTTTTAATAGGTATACTTCCGGCTCCCTTGCTCCCCCTACCTTTCCATAACGTAAGGTCACAGGGTGTGCCTTAAATGCTCGCAACGTATCAATTATATGATCGAGGGGTGAGAACACGCCGTATAACGATGGCATAAATTTTATAGCGGTTCGACCTATAAAAATTGGGAATTATCAAACTGTAACGAAATTACCCTAATAAATTATTAGCTTTATGGTATAATGTGGAAAGGGGTGCGTGGACTTTTGGCGGAAACCTGCGAAAAGGCGTTGCGATGTCATTTTATTATCGTTTATTGAATAATTTCGATTGTGTTTTCTATAATATAAAAAAAATGGTGTGTACCTTATATTTCTTATACTATTTATCCGATAGTGATCAAATGATAATGCTCTACGTACCTCCGAAAAGGTTCCTGACACATAAAAACCGGCCAAGTATGAGTGGGACTCGCGCACGAAGGGTTCTGCACCTTTACCTCCGACCTAAAATTATGTCTGTTGTATGGGAGCCCATTTAAATATTTATTTTATTTATTTATTTTTTGTAATTCTTGTTATAGCGGCAACAGAAATACATCATCTTTGAAAATGTCAACTGTCTAACTATCACGGTTCATGAGATACAGCCTGGTGACAGACGGACAGACAGACAGACAGACACACGGACTGACGAACTGTGGGTCAGATGTAATGGGGTGCCGTTTTACCCTTTGCGTACAGAACCTTAAAAAGAAAGTCACGTAGCAACGCATGTCGTATCTATAAAGATCTCACACTATAGATATATCGAGATCTAATAGGCATGTTTGACAGCTAAGAGTTTAATAGAAAATAAATCCTATAGGGTTAAGATAAAGTTCAACATTCATATAACCATTGGATCAATAGATGAACCTTATCTTAAAAACAATAGAGATGATTTTGCTATAATTTTAATTAATTTTAGATCTGAACAAATTTTTGAAACTAGAGGTCGCCTAGCGATCGACATCCGACCGTAATGCTTTATTTTTAAGCTTAAACTTTGTTGAGGAATGGTAGTGTTAAAAATGTATTTTTTTTATTAAATTAAATGTATTTTTAATGCATTATTATATAAAAATATTAGCTCTCTACACTCTCTCTCCATATAAACTTTAACTGTGTAAAATTTCACGTTCATCCGTCCGCGCAATTTTCTTAAAAATGGTCAAAATTTTCATTTCACGTATTAATATATAGATAACATTATTGATAATACGACACTTATATGTACTGAAATTTTACTTTATAACGGTTATTGGCTTAGTGTTTTTACTTTACATGGTTTGAACATTAAATATAACTTGATATTGGCTAGAAACTTTTTGCATTTCACATTTCTTTACATTTACAACAACTTTAAACATTGTAAAAAAAGTGATATGTGTACAGAATAGCTTAAACCGGCCACTCCGTTTGTAGTTTGCAGCTCAGCTAGAGACCCAGAGATCCTTGCTTCGATTCCTGTAAAGTCAAGGTTATATTAAAATTTGTAAGATATTTTGTTAGAAATACCTGTAGCCATAAGTAAGCGCCTGAGGGACGAGGACAATCCTCACCGCATTTCACGGCTTAAAATATCTTCGACGGAATGTGGGTCACATTACTGAGACCTCTGCCCACCTCTTCGGGGATAATAGGCGTGAAGGAAACTTGATACTCAATCTGTTTTTTACTTATGATATAAACAGTTCTGTAATCAGAACCTAATTAACTACAATCTTCGTATTTATATCACCACGTTTCTGTACTAGAATATTCTATACCTATTGATACAGTCACGTGCTTCATATATTTCTGAACGCTATTACATTGGAATAGGGTTCAAAGTTCAAAATACGTATCGCACGTGACGTATAACGGACCGGGGACTGAGCACGTGCTTCGTGACTTATTTAGCGAGGAAAACACATAAGCAGTTTGAGTTTACGTATATGTGTTTAGGTACACGTTTATGTGTTATGGAATTGTAAATATTGTAAATACAATACGTTGCTAATATATGTTATGTTTGTTTAACTTATGCAGAACATTAATTATTTTCATTAACAGTTCATAATGCCTCGCTAAGCGATGTCTATTATAGGGTTTTAAGTTTATTAAACTCTAGCTTTCATCCCGCACTTTCCCCCAGGTTTCTGAAAGAATGAATATTCCTTTCGGGCTAAAACTTAACCTATATCACTGTGGAATAATGGAGCTTTCTATTAGTGAAAAAATCATTGAAATCGAATCGGTGGTTTTGGAAGTTACCTCCTACATGAAATGAACAAAATTTTAACCATTTAGAATAGATAAAAATGTTCTAGTACAGATTAAAAAAAACATAGACAATGTATGAAGGTATTAAGCTAATTTTTTTATTTTCATGATTTCGACTACTGGCTTAAGTGCTTCTAGGGAAAGCTACATATATTGATGAAAAATCAATTAACATTTAAAAAAGTTGTTGTTTCCAATATTTCTTTACGCCACCATTTGATCTATTTACTTATTTTAAGTTGCGAGCTTATATTGTGCCCGAAGCAACGGCTTTTAAGTTGATTGTTGTTAGCTTTTGTATGGCATTTGTTTTGTTTTGTTTTGTTGACGAGTTTCGAAATTTGATTGTGTGTTGTATCGTGTACAAAGGGAATTTCCAATTTCAAACCGAACTCGATATCGACGGAACAAATAAAAGTATTTGCTATAATTTGTTTTCGGTATTTCTGGGACGAGTGTGGTTAGTTTCTGGTGGCTTGGTTAATTTATTGTATTCATTTAACATACATAAGCTGACAAAAAATCCGGTGCTTCATCTGTTCATAGCCGATTACTGAACACTGGGAAAAAATTTTGGCTCGTAGGCTGGCAATCAAGTTGACTGTCCAGCTGATGGTAAGTGGTCACCAGGGTCTATAAACTTTTTTTTTTCCCCGGGATATCGGAAATTTGCTGTCCATCTTGATTAACGAATTTTTGAAAACTCTGGCTCCCCCTCTCTTTCTTACCGAATAAATGCAAATTTGATCTTAAAACCAATAAGTACAGTAAGACTTAGGAGGAAGAGAAACATGGATTAGAAGTCGAAGGAAAAGCGATGAGATATAGAGGTACAGAAACTGTTCTGGCCTCTTGACTAAAACCACTTTAATAAAATATTGTAATTTTGTAATCAAACTGTACAGCTCCACTAGAGGTCAAACGTACTCGAATCCTGAGTTGAGCAAGGTACGATTGACATTATTTTATACGATTACCACTACCCCGTAATAAGTAATGTGCCCGTAATAAGTAATGTGCCCGAAACACAGTGACAACCCTCAGATGTCACAAGACATAAAGTAAGACATAAAATATTCAGTGAAATGTACCTACATTTCAATGAACCTCTATATCTGCGGAGATATTGAGCATGAATCAAAATATTGCCCAAGTACTTAAAATATAATTGATAACCTTAATGACTGATTATAGAATAAATCATCAGAAACATTATTTTGATATTGTGAAAGTCGTTTCTGAAAATGTTCTAGGGTTACTGGTATTATATATTATGGACATTTTTAACACACGGCCATCTGATCTCAAACCAAGCAGAGCTTGTACTATGATAACCAGATTACTGATATACTTTTTTGTTCTAAATACACACTCATATAAGTGTGTTACTTATGTGTGTCATGTGTTCTGTGCACTCAATTTTTTGTCCTAAGTGGGAACCAAACCTACGATATGTGGCGTTGCATCAGAGTCCCTAACCACCAAGCCAACTGGGCCGTCAATAAACGTAATAATGGTATAATACAGCTCATTTTAACACAACAACCAACACTCTGGTAATGTAGGGAAAACACCACTAATTACACAAATAACAAAGCAGAACACACATTACCTAAGAATTAAGCGGTACAATGAGAATTGCATTGCGGCAGGTACATAGAGTAGAAATTGGTTTAATTGTACAGAATGGACAGTTCGACATAAAAGCTGCAAGTTTCCGGTCACGTAGACTACCCGTGTTGAATACAGACGTATAATTGTAAGGTACGATTGGACACTGAATTTTAATCGAACTATTGTGTATACATTTATTTGTGAATTGGCCTGTGATTAACTATCAGGTAAATAAACCTTGATGAAAACTGGTTCTTAAGTGCACTACTCGAACACACCAATTAGTGCTGTCCCAACTAAGCTGGTATTACAAAGTACACGACCAGCGTGCTTTGGTTTCTTCACGGCGCTTTCCTTTACCGATATCGCATATTCCATATACGTAATTAGTGTCATTGCCACTGTGCTTTTAATTGATTAATATTATTTCGAGAGTAATTTTAGATATTTCCAACCATTTAACCATGATGTCGGGCGGATTACTAGATTTATTTAGATACAAAATTAGTGGCAGTAGTAGCTTTATAACAATTAATGATATTTGATTTCTACAATATAAAAAAAAATCAATAGACGAGTATTTATAAAACTAAGTTTGCAAATAACACTCTCGCGGGGGATGAGAATAAAGGTGCAACAATAAGCGTAGTTGTATACACAGTGCAAATCGGGCAAGCGTATCGAGTGAGGCGCGTCAGCAGCTGTCGAGGGCCACATCTAAATGGGTTTGGTTGAATCATCTTTTATTTTTAATTTATAATTACATTATATGGACACATATAGTCACAAGTGCTTTTCCTAGTAATGAGTTTCAGCCAAGTTAAAGTTGAGACCAGTTAAATATTTTTGAGGGTATCATTATTGTATATAAAAATCTATGTGTGTGAGTGTACGTTTTTGATGAAATTTTCAGGCAAATGACCGATCATTCATTGATCCGAATCAATAATTTTTTTTTGTTAAAACTTCTTCACGTTTTTACCCTCTCACCTATCCACCAAAAGTCATCAGGCTATAGATAAATGGTGGTAGGTACTCGTGCGAAGTCGGGGCAGGCCGCTAGTATATTATACCATATAAACTACAAAGCAATATCAAAATCTGTATAATTACATACCCAATTTACCAAATATCTTCACTCAAAAGACACACGTCATTCAACCGGCAGAAGACAAGAAAAAAGATAAAAGAAGATATATTTCCATGTTCAGTCAACCTTACAGAGATATCTCGTGGCTAGCAATATTTCTTCAAAGGGACGTGTTAATTCTCAGCCAATAATGGAAAATCTCGTGTTTCAGAAAATTTTCTCGTTACGCTTCGAACCGTATTAGCGGTGGATGGTGCTATGATATTTTAATCGATTTTGAAATAGAGTTTCTACAACTTTATTTTTAACACGCTTTTTTTAGTTTCACTTGTAACCAGCAATTAAATTAAATCTTGGAAGTCGATTTAAATATAATATTTGTAATTGTTCTAGCAATTTGAAATGTTTTAAGAATATGGAATTTGGAAGGTAATTACAATAATTTGATGCCATCGAGCTGATCTGTGCCTTTACCATGAGTTTTTAACGTACGTACTCGCTAGCGACGGCGTAAAACATTTCTATGGCAACTGTGTACAGCGCCACTAGCGGTCACCTAAAGAACTAAAATCGGTAGTATGAGTTGATCCGGTTCGATGGTCGTTTACTCGCCAGTGACTAAAGTAAGTTTCGATAGCAACTCATGGTAGAGGTACTGATGATGGAGCTAGGAGGGGGATAGTAGAACTTTTCAATCACTACTAGTAAACTCCTTGTTTGGACTCATTTATTATGCTTAGACTACTCTACTACATAAAACTTGGAAACAAGGGCGTATTTGTGTTTTTTATTTTTTTTAACTCTTTACGATTATTTCATTGTTTTTTTTTACTTAAAGGTTTCCATTAATATTACTACAACTGAAATTATCGTCATACCATAAATATTAATGGACATCGAATATGGAATAGCTCCAAGCATTGAGCTTCCTCCATATTCGTAAAAACGAATACTGCGTGAATTTCCAAAATGTTTAAAGTCTCTTTTGGTGATTGCTCGGTTTGCGAAAATGTGTCGCTATGGATGTGCGAAAGAGATGCCACTATACAAAGTTTTCAAGGAATTTCTTTTACCACAGCGAATAAACAGTCTTGTTTTAGTTTAACTAGTAAAACTAGATAATAAATAGTTGTAAGAATGCAAACTGTTGGAAACCTTTACGGACAGTGCATGTTATGAAACATTCTAAGCTGAATGTTATCCTGGCATGACAAAAACTACCACTGGTTTAAAAAAGAATATAAGATTTAGTAGAGAAAAGCAAACAATATTAACCGGTACAATCAAACACACAAACGTACTTTATTTAACCGCCCGCCTCAATTACATACTCCCAGACTTATTTGCGAGACGCACACGAAATTACACCAATCCCAAGATCAGTAGAATTGTGGATGGGAAAATATTAATATAGGTACACACCTATTATATTTTTTTATATAGAAAAGCGAATAAATACATACTAAACGTTTTTGTTGGAGATAAGCATATTTATTTTATATAATGTAAAATATGTAAATAAACTAAAAATAACAATAGAAATTATCAAAAGTAGAAAAAAGCATACAAACTTTCATTCAGAAAGCCAATACTTTTTCTCTTAAACTTAGCGATCTTATCGCATGTAATAACAACATCACATTTTTAGAATAAAGCATTGTACAAAGTATTAAACGAAAGAATCAAAAAACTCTTGAATTTACGAATAATTAATTATACTGGAAATAAAAGCACTGTCAGTTAAATAATATAAAGGATTTTATGATGAAAGTCTGTGTGTTCCAGCCACTATGTATTTTCTTTCCTTATTACTTTCAACAACATTATCACATACCAAGGTGAGAATGATAACAAATGAGTCCTATTCATACAGAATACTTATTTATACGCAAATTGTAAAATTAAATGAATATCTGCGAGAGGATTAAATACGTGGTTGTAAATATATATTTAAGTATTATTTTATTAAAAAAAAAAAGCTCTCTATTAGCTGTCTGGTTTCCATTGTATTAGCTCTACTTAATTTGGTATCAGGTGGCCGTGTGTAAATAAGGATATTTTTAATATTATTTATTATGCCAGAACTGATGAAATTCTAAATAAAATTCTACATGATACTACTAAATTGATTCGACTAATCCAACGAAGTTACAATCTAAGCCACAACTTTATTGGTCCATCAGTAACAACACACAATTCGCTTCCCTCACAATTCCACCTCTCATTTACTACTTTCTTATGTCAGCGATCACGTTTATGGAAGCCTCTCTCGGTTAGCTTATTACGTAACTACTGTAGTACAATCGTTGTTAGGGGCAACTACTAGCATTTAAAATCGAATTGTGTATTAAGTAAAATTTCGAAGCTACAATTGTACAATGAAAAAGGAACTTTGGTTGATAAATTAATCAATTTTGGCACCAATCGAAAAAATATAAATCATCTGCGTTACCCAGGGAAATTATATTTTCCCGAGACAAAAGTATCCTATGTGTCTTCTATTATATATAGAAATTTAATCATCCAAATTAGTTGAGTAGTTTTTGAGTGAAAGAATAACTAACAAACTCCCATCCGTCTAATCATCTATCAAAATTTTCTAAATTCAAAACCATTTATTCAGTTTAGACCCGCGGAGGGCACTTATGAATGTCAAATTTAAAGTTACTAAATCTACCGTCCATCCGTACATTCTCAAATACTTTCGCATTTCTAATATAAGTATGATATCTTAACGCACATTATCCCTTAAGAAAATAGCAGATTACTGAAACCAACATTCTACCGAAGATATTTTTATTAGTACCGATGTGGTGCGAATTGACGTCGTCTCTCGGGTAGATTACCAATTTCAGGCTTTTTTTAGGTAATTATTTGTAACAAATAAATGTCAAGAGACTTGGAAATTGTTACAATTAAATTCCCACGCACTTGGATAAAAAAAATATTTCGGCACTTTTGTTTGCCATTAGTTATTTTCGGTTTGTTATTTATTTTTCGATTCATTATTCGAGTTTCCATTTTTTCTCAGTCTGTTATTTTACTTCATATGAGGCTCTTGACAATTTTTTTGATTAAATTCTTTTAGCTATCAAAAACTGAATTTAAAGTCATATCAACCTCGTAATATCAGTCACTACGGCAACGACAACTACCAAGGCGATTACTTTAATGGAAAACGCCGTAGAAACAAATCATATACAATTTAAGAAGTACAGGTGGATCTTTTCCTTGTGTTTACTACTAAGGAAGCAAAGAAGCTGACGGCCCGTCTGATGATCAATAGTGACCGCAGCCTATGGACGCTTGCAACACCGTCAGTATCTGTCGCGCGTTGCCGACCCTGCAAATCTCTCTTCACACCCTTCTTGAAGAACCCCATGCAGCACTCATTTGGGAAAACCACAGATTCTCCTGCTCTGTAGACTATTCTTAGGAACGAGGGACTAAAACGTGATTTTAGTTTTTACTATTTAGCTAATTCTTACTTCTTTCTATTTCTTCTCTTCCATTTATTATTGATAATATACAAATGCTATACACATTTTGTTAAAATAAATTCACTTGAAATGGTATTTTAGGATTTAATTTATGATGATAGCACCGTTATCAAAACTACATACTTTGCTGTAATATTTTAAACTAAAGATAGTCAACTCTTCTGCGGGATCGCAAAAAGGTAACATAATCCATAGACGAATATATACTCATTCCACCCTTTGAATAAAGAAATAATCAAAGACAAATCAGCATAGAACATCTAAAAATACATGGATACATCAAATATGACCTAAATATTATCATTTTTAAG
This sequence comes from Habrosyne pyritoides, assembly GCA_907165245.1. NCBI lineage: Eukaryota > Metazoa > Arthropoda > Insecta > Lepidoptera > Drepanidae > Habrosyne > Habrosyne pyritoides. The sequence goes on along the minus strand of OU015588.1, from coordinate 14,335,347 downwards.
TACTCACCGATCTAACTGCAAAGAATAGATCTTCACAGAACATCGAGATGCAGTTGTCATGGAGTCTTTTGGGAGCGAAACCATCCGAGGCCAAAATAGCTCAAATTTTAATATTAAGAATTATAAATTTTGATGAATAAGTGTAACTAAATTTAAGTAAATGTTAAGTTATTTATTTATAATCCATGTATCGGCAATAGAAAAAAATCAATGTAACACTATTATTAAGGAACCACAAGCCTCAGTTCGAAACAACGAGCTGAGCACGCGTGGAAACATGTTAATTTTTAAAAACACAATACGTAATTCATCTTAAAATAATTTATCGTAGAATCTTCAAAGAGTACGGACTAAGAGTCCGTAGAAAATGTAAAAAGAAATATAAAAAAAGAAAAGAATAGATCTTTTACAATACAATAATTGCATGACAACTTAATATTTCTTACATAACTCCATTTGATCGCTTCATTAAAAGTAGCTGATATGACACATCCCTATTCTATTTTCTTGTATTCCAATATAAAAATAGTAAATAAGTTATTTGTGAAAATGTAACACAACTATTGCAAGTTATACAATAAGGCATTCAAATGTGAGGTGTTTATCTCGAGAGTAGATAGTTAGATGAGGTGATTAGGAGTCTATAGCACTTAAGGAGGTTAGATTCAGTAAGTATAACCTTTCATTGGATTCTGAAAATAAATTACGGTTAGTAAAGGACACAAAAACCCTCAATGGTATAAAATATTAATAAAATATTTTTGTCTTTCTGTTTGTACACTCGTCTTCTAAACTACGTAATAGAATATGATGCTTTAAAAATATTAAAAATAGATTTTTGCGGTGAAGGTTTTTTGTACAATATTTACATTATGCCACCTCAGGCGAAGTCGCGGGGTCACAAGTTATAATAATATCATGAAATTATGATTAACACTAAACGTTATTATAACCTGCTAACTGTTCCCTGCTGTTTTTTACGAATTTCCGAGAGATTTACATACACATCTTCCTGGTATAATTTTTTTTTAATTTTTTTTTATGCTACTTGGGCCGACAAACAAGCAGACGGTCCACCTGATGGTAAGTGGTCACCGCCGCCTATGGACATTTGCAACACTAGGAGCATCGCCAATGCGTTGTCGACCCTGAGACGTGAAGTTGTTAAGTCTCATGTGCCTGTAATTTCACCGGCCCCCTTACCTTTCTAACCGAAACACTACTGCTTCACGCGGAAATGGGTAAGGTGGTAGTACTTCCCCGGACGAACTCTGCACTAAGAGCTCTACTACTCTGAAATAAATTGATTAATAAAAAAATTATTGCCTAAATTAGTCCATCTGCTATCTGCCATTGATTCCCGTCAAAATCAACAAACATTTTTTGAATTGTCCATTTGTTATACCGCGAAAAAATGATAAAAACAATCTTTGAAAGTTGTATAACATAAAAATATGAGCTTAATCAGCCCCATTATTCAGCTAATACAAACTTTGCCGATGAGCTGCTTCACAGAGGCCTCAGAGAGCTTATCTCTCACGTGATTAGTAGTATTAGCGTAGTTAGCGAAAGAGACAGAGCACGGAGAACGCGACGAAACATCCTCGAGTTAGTGTCATTTTCCTTCCAGAATCGAGCCCCAGTTCTGAACATTTTGACTCTTTGAAGCGTACACAAACCATTTTATTTATTATGTATATAGATTACGTGCAAATATTTAGTTACGTGAAATAATTTAAGATTTGACGGTATAGACATCGATACGTAAAAGATTATGTTTCGTTGGTGGCACACATAATCTAAAAAAGAAGTGGCTCTCTCACCGGCAGGTATTTGGCGACAGATTTTCATCTTAAGAGTTGTAATTAACCAAGCGGGTATTACAATGTACCCAGGACTCTACAACCGATGCCTCTCCGAGCATTGTATGCACATTAAAATCCACCCAGTTAGTTGTTCCATACTTTAGACTAACTAAAGTAAACAAGTAATTTCTTGGTAATTGTGTTAAATTTTATTAAAAGATACCGCTTTCAGTAACCAAAAGGTCTTATCATAAATTTAAAAATTATATTAGGAAAGTTTTGATAGAAAAAGCGTATTACAAGGTAGTTTTCATTATATTGAAGATTACGATGTATGAAAATAGCTACTCTCTGCACAGTGCACCTCTAATTTTCTTGTGTAAGTTGTAGGTAATTATTGTTATTTTTTGTTAAATATAAAGATATATAAAATTTATATTATAAAATAGCCAAAATGTCACAATAGATAAAATTTATATAAAAAAATATTTAATAAAAAAAAAAATAATGTAACCTTGCTGAGTTTCTTAGCGGTTCTTCTCAGTTGAAGGCTGACTTCCGAACCGCTTGTAGCTTCAGTAACTTTAAATTTGACCTTCATAAGTGCCTTCCGAGGGCCTAAACTGAATAAATGGTTTTGAATTTTAAATTATCAATATATTATATAAAACATAGATCTTTCAAAACATGGCGTGTTTTTACAGACAATTAAGCCAATCCTTTATGTAGATCTTTCCGTTTTATACGAACGCTTCACTCGTAAGTAGTAGTTTTCTTTTGTGATTTTTTTTGTATTCCGAGTATCATTAGTCGTGCTTGTATAATGCGCGGTAGATGTGCCACTGCAAACAAGCTTACAGGATTTTCTTTTGTTATGTTTAAAACGATGGAAAATGTAAAATACTATATTTTCTTTGTAATTATTATTTTAATGAAATGAAAATAATTTTCATCTATTAGGCCTTCACAAACACTTAGGTAAGTCTGACTCTCATATCGGATCGGATGGTTTTATTTCCCGAAAAGAGCTGGCAATAACCTCATCAATTACTTTTTTCAATACAACAAATGACATTGTTTGCACGTCATAGTGAAAGTGAATAACTTAAAAAAAGTATTTTGATAAGTTAACCACAAACTAAAGCGGACCAGCCCCCACAAGCAGCACCTGTTCAGAAGTATGACGCATGCACCCATCGCCTACCTCGCTATATGATTTACAAGATGGGTTAAGTTAACACCACGCTTAACAGTAAAATAATTATATCATTTGTCCATCTATTCAATATACCATTGAATAACCTATCAGTAAAATAAAGGAATTAAAACGGATTATGAATTAGTAAACATTTGATTTCAATCGTTCCAAAGGTATATTATAACCCTATTTATATTATAGATACCATTGTAACTCTGTAAATCTTAAACAGACTTAAAAAAACAGGAGTTTCTTTTATGTTCGTTTTTTTGTTCATTTTTTATTATACTGGGCTTTATTATTTCTTAATTACTTTAAACGGACGAGTAGATAAATATAATAAGTAATTTATTCTGTTCTGTTTTATGGTAAGGAGGCCGATAAACAGGCAGACGGTCTACCTTATAGTAAGTGGCCAAAGACATTAACACCAGGGACATCTCCAATGCGGTGTCGACCTTGAGACCTAGCTGTTAAGTCTTACTTTCTAACTGAAACGCAATATCAAATAATAATCAAAGCTCACAATTAGTGTACTTTGTAGTACCCGTCTGGCTGACTACCTCTCTTCAGTTATAATATCTGTCACCAAGAACCTATTGGTATATTCCGGCTTCTGTACTTGACAGCTGTTCCTTTTGACTTTGTGTGCTCACGACCATCGGGAACTTCATCAATTACCGGTGAGATTGTGGTGCGATGAGACGATTTGCGCGCTCTTTGATTCTAAATATTCTATATATTATATTTAACTGGGTGTAAATATCTATAAAATGGTATGGCTGTGCTTTTTTTTAATATAAGTATTTATTAAAAACCAAAAATGATTTTGTCTTCATAAGTTTCGTGTTCCGGAGTGCACTAACGTGTAATCACAATTTGGTTACATTAATTACTTACGCAGTAGTAGGTAGTAGATAATTACGCTGTGATTAATTATCCCCAAAGAAATCAGTTATACGTTTGCCTTAGGGCAAACTCTGCTTCGTATGGAATCAAATACCCGTTTAAGTTAATTGGTTTACTACGATATTAGTTTAATAAAGCCTTTATTCATATTATAAAAATCATGTTATTTAAAAGCAGAGTAACTAAAACCGTAACTTGTCACCAGTATGTTAAGCTGGCTGCAAATAAAAAGTGAAACAATTACTGGACGTGCTAAGGCCGTTAATACATAGTCGCCGCTAATATGAGGTCGCTGAGAGTTGGCTGTCGGCCAAAGCCAAACGTGTGAGGTATGGGGTACAATAAGTAAAGTAAAAATACCATAAAAACAAAACACGGTGTCTTCCTTTTTCTTTCATAACTAAGATTTAAATAAAACTAGATGATATAAGGGGGTACGCAAGGTAGTATTATGTACGTTCCAATGGCACGGACTATTTTATCAACCGTACTAGTGACGTCATTTTTGACACCATTGTTTCGAATATAGAATATAAAACATTATGAAATTCGTTATAAATGCGGTATTTTAGCAAAAGGCTAATTTAACATAAATTATACTATTAATGTTTAACATTTTCAATTGATACAGACTTTGAGAAAGAAGAGAAGTAATAAATAAATACTGGCATAAGATTGATTAGTAGAAAAGATAGGAAACTTGAACTCATTAGTGGGCAGATACGAGATAAGAATTCTGATGAAAATGGAGAAAGATAAATTAGATAATCATAGAGAATCATAGTAATACAAGTGCAGTTTTACGGTGGTAATGTGTATGGTGGTAGTACTTCCCCGGACGAGCTCTGGACTTAGAACTCTATTAATACGAAAATTACATTTTCATGAATTAAATATATATAGTAATATTAAACCAAAGCGTATAATTAAAACAAGAATATAATTATAGAATATAAATGATAATGAGATTACAGAGCTGCTAAAATAGCAAAACCCTATCCTCATAAAATTGATAAAAATTGTATAAGCTAAGGAAACTTTAGTTATAAGCTTACTTTAATAATAATTTCATTAACCTAATATTAGAGATGTACTAAGGAGTGAAGAGTTGAAATCATAACTAATTAATTAGGAATCATAAAAAACATGAAGATGATTTCAACTTAAATGATTATAGTTTAAATTCCCCTGAGTGTACCACGACCACAAAACCGACAAATTGATGTTGAGGCTCCGGATTGTCGTGTTTCTTTGCGGCATTTAAAGCGTTCTACCCACATATTAACCACATACATGTGATAATGGCACGCCATATATTTTAAGCTGCCCCATTAATATTTTCTACTATAAATCTACTTGGAGAGAAAGATAAATAGGAGACCTTACGTGAAATCATAATTATAATTTCGAAGAATCCTACCCGACAGCTTAAAACCAAAAAATAATAAAGAAAAACAATTATAACAAAAATAAACCTGTACATAAAATAAGATATGAAGATTAAATTAAACGAAGATTTATTCTTTCCACATGGGCTAACAAAGAAGTAAACGGTCCACCTGGTAAGTAGTCACCGCCAGTTTGCAGTATCAGGGGCATCGCGATGTCGTTCCTAAGACGTGAAGTTGTTATGTCTCATGTTTTCGATTATTTTATATTAGAAAAAGAAAAAAACTAATACCGTAGTACATACGTAATATACGGTTTGGAGTGTTGTTTTTGATGACAAAACCGCCAATAATTCATGGAGAAATGTATGAAGCTCACTGTCAATTTCCTTTTGATGAGTAACATTCTGAGAACACGAACTGATAGAATTTCTGAGAACCTTGTTAGGATTCAATAACCTGAGGTCCCAAAATCAAATTCCCATTAAAAAGGGAAAAAGCTCAGTAAATTCCGAGGTAATTGTAAAACAAAACCAATAAAGATCAGCATAAAAAAGAGAGCTTTATATTTTATAAGCTATCGTGAAAAATATTTGAGATTTCGGAAAGGTAGTCTATTTAACAATGTTCTAAGGGTAAATACAAACGGCTTTATCAGCGTAAACAGTGCCGCGAGGACTGGCTGTTTAAGTGTCTAAAGACAGACTAAATTAAACCAAGTCTGTGACCGGTGCTGCTTTCAGGAACTTTGAATAATTATGGTTTAAGTGATAGACTTTGAGAGAAAGTTTTATTAATTTTGAGGCTCGTGTTTGAACATTCTTACCTTTGCAAGAAATTTACCTAATGTATATTAGAAGAAAAGGCACATAGAGAGGAAATTACATCTATTGGAACGTAAGTAGTATTTCCACTATAGCTTTCTAATTGATAGTTAGTTAGGTTGATATCGATTTTAAAATTATCTACCACCTAGTTAAATGCATAAATATTACAGTCACAAGCACTTATATTTAATAATGAACAGTAGTATTAATATCTTACACACTTCATATAATTCAGCACCACTGCTACTACTTACAGTGACAGAGTCGTTATCATAGTTGAGCCGTCTACAAACGAAAGAAGAGAAATTAATAAATAAATTAGGAAATCAAATATTAGTGAAGAATTATTCGTCGTTATATAGGTGTTTGTGCTATTAGCTTTTATGAACTATTATTTATTTTGATTGGTCTAGTAGTCTGTAGTATTGTTTTGCCTAAATTTCATAAGATTTGAGAAATATAATCTAGAGCGTTCTAATTCCAGTAAAACGCTAACCGCCCCCGCTCCAACCTTTACTTAGACCCCTAAATGCGCCCACTTGGGTCCGTCCTCAGCCCCATTGTTTGCGCAGTCTGTTCCCAAGAACTGCTTACAACCTAACTAGAAACTTGAATGGGGACTTACGATCCTGACGTAAAGAATGCAGTATTACACGAACCGTGTGCAAAGAAACTTGGCACAAATGAAATTTATCTTATGAACAATATATCTTTGTCTTATGACTTGTGCAGCTTATTAAGTTCGTTGAAAGTTTCCTTGGCCTTCAAATTAAACTGCTAACTTTTACATACCTAATTAAATAAAAGATACATCACTGAAATACTTTATGAATATTTTACAGAGCCAGTTTGCGCTTTAACTAAAATAGAATAAAATATATCAGAAAAACGATACATGAAAGTTAAAGCTTATTAAAAAGTCAACGAAAACACTAATAGTCTACAACCAACGCTTAAAGCACTGCAATAATACATCAAATCATATTTTATTCACAGTAATTTTTCAAGCAAATAGCGCATCCCGGAGATAAATATTGCTATACATTTTAAATTCTGAAATAACGCTTCAATTCCGTGAAACTGGTGCTGCTAATAAAAATAGAACAGAAAATCATATAGCATTTGAACGTAATGGAGAGAAAAGACACATAAAAGATCTTGTGTTTGATATTTCATGCTTGACATGTATAAAATTGTCATTAATTTAGAAAGTAGGCAGGCTGTTTTGATAACTGACTGGTATAGGTATTTTCCTTAGTAGTGACTATTCCTTGTTACCTAGTGAACCTAAGAACCATTATATCAGGACGATAATATTATGTTTAAATAGGCCACTATTCGGATGCGACAGCTACTGATAGAAATATGAGCAAGCGATCTAGTTTGAACGAATGCGAATTGAATTAATGCGAACTTGTGGTACTTAGTCTTGATCTTTTAGTATCAGCCAAAACAGTAGATAAACTTATGCTTGTCCTCAATTTTTAGCACACTGTAAATGTGATTGTTACACTTGATGCCACCAAGTTGTTGATGATCAATAAAAGATTACTTAGTACATTTGAAGCTTTCTCTTTTGAAGCTAAATTTAATGCTTAGGTTTGGAGGTTAGTGGAAGTAAACTTTTGTTTATAATAAAGTATCTTGCTCGATATATTATCCAAACTATGAAAGAGTACAACATCTTGTTTTTCAATCACATTTATGGAGGATCATCATAATCAATATCATGAAGATCTTGTTATTCTTTTCCCCGAACCATTCAAAGGGCAAAATCCTTAAAACTAAAAACCTTTTAGCGAAAACATTTTCCCTTCCATTCCAATAACACCGGAGCTTCATTCAAGAACAGAAAGGTCGATTCCATGGCACTATTTCAATGTGAAAATATTGTAATGGTATATCCAAGAGAAGCGGTTTGCCGGCGCGATTTTAAGAGTCGTATAGAAGAATTATTGGCGGTTTAGACTTGCGATAAAAAGTACCTAACCGCGAGTTTTCGTGCGTCCTTTTTATTTTTCGATATGGTAATGGTTCTTATATGTTAAGTTAGTTTGGTTTATAAAAAGGCTTTTGCTTACAGTTACTTTTGAGAATTCTTTAGTGGATACTTAACAAGTTGTTGGGCAAAATTCTTTTGGAACTTGTTGTAACTTCAGTAGAAAATCTAAATTTAAATGGCATTAGCATTAATAAATAATAAATACCCAGGAATATTCTTCACAGATGGCCATTTGATCCCAAATTAGGAGAGCTTGTAACTACTATGGAAATCAGATAACTGATATACTAAATATACGTCTTTATTTTTATTCCAAATACATATTTATAGAGTTAATTACATCCAGACACAGAACACACAGACGTGTTCATGCTCGCAAATATTTGTCTCGAGTGTAAATTGAACCTAAGACCTCTGGCATGGAAGTCAGCAGTCAGTGTTTCTTACCACCAAGCCAAATGGCCCGTCGATTCACTTTGCAAGTGTTCAGGTTTAATAAATATTACAAAATAATTGTGACAAACTACATATAATCGTACCAAGTATCTTTTGTTCATACAAATATGCAGCGTCAGTTTATGCATAAAGGTTTAGCAAATGACAAGTCACTAGCTTGTCGCTCTGAAACCTCTAGCTTTGAAGGTATTATCTTAAGATTCCACTTAAGAGGTAAGATGCAATGCATTTCTGGTTACTCCGTAGTACGTGTTAATACATATATTCAGAGAAATATTATGTCACAAACTCAATACATGAATATTGAGCAGTTCGGACGCACTAAGTCTATCGAAGTTTACCTTTCGAGATGTCTGAATAATTTCAAATTGGATCAAGTCATCTAAGTCGGGCTCTATAGTTATAATACTTGTTTTATCTTTAATCCTCGAAATGCTCTACTTTATCTGAACAGAGCATTACATTTTGGAGCTGTATATAAAACATTTTGAGACTTGAGTTGTTAAAGTAAATGATTAACTACGACTTTGAGGATATTCATTTGGATTATTCTGGATTCAAAAAGTGTTCATCGATTTTTTTTTGTACTACTTGCTTTCGCTCAGTAGTTTCGTACATATTTCCAAGGGATTACAAGTATCCAGAGAATGTGGAAAATTCATACGATTACGAATACGATTTTTATATTATAAAAGTTGAAGGAAATTTTAAGCACGCCTACAAAATATTCACATACATTTTTTGACAAATAAATGTAAATTTATATAAATCTTATTTAACGTGATTGGTCTAAAAGTTATATCAACAAATGCAAATTTAAATCAGATGGGTTTGTCAGAAGATCTGATTATCATATTTAACTTTTCCGACACATTTTCCACACTGTTACAAACGCTGGAAAACCTAAAAATTCTGTTTAGACAATTTGGATTCTTCCCGTACGAGGGTGGCGTGGATTAAGCTGTAATAACATGCAAATTAGTCCCTCATTCCTTGTTACGTGGTCTAGCTGAGAAGCGACAACGAATCTTATATGGTAGGTAGTTAGGTAATCTTTTATTTGTTTGAAAATATTTCTTTATCACGAACGGCACTTTGACCCCAAGCCAAACAGAGTATGTATTGTTTTAACGAGATTATTATTATATATGTAATACATTTCACACATTGTAATCCGTACTTGTGTGTCAGTCTAAGATTATATCTAATTTCACGACATTCTGACCTCCATTCACAAAAAAGTGGCATTCAAACCTTCAACTAAATAGTTCAGTGAAACCCAAAGTCAATATGCCGTCCTTAACGGTTTGATGTTAAATAAAAGGGATGGTGATAACGATATCCATCCTTTGTAATGCAAATTAGTTATAAACTCGCCAGATACAATAAAATAATTTCTAATGATTTAATATTCCCCCACCTTATACATTCTTTAAGGTATTAAATTAGTTTCATACATAAACAATGGCAAAAAATCTAGTATCAAAAGGCTTCCTCTTTCAACATGCACCACACTAACGTTCATACATAATTCAGAGGCTGTAAGTTTTAGTTTTACAGGTACACATGCAGCCGAGACGAAGCCACCTGTGTGCTCGTTGTTTACCGTTTAATCTATGCCGCCAAATCATTTTGAGGCGGTAATTCTTTGCGCTAAACTGTTTTGTTACCCTACATTACACCCCTTACGCATTTAGCGTTTGGAATATATTTTCTTTATAATAAATAGGTGAGAAATTAAAATTGAACATTTGGTTTGAACGGATGTCGTAATTAGGGTTTTGTTCCAAAAGTGCGTCAACGGGACTTTATTACTAAGACTCTGTTGTTCTTCCGTCTGACTGTATATCACATCTTTTAACCCGTTATAAGTAGACACTGAAATTTGCACTGAGTAATAATACATATTATTATGAATAAAGTAGACTTCAAAATTTAACCCAAACAAGAAACGTGTTTCTCGGCTTATGTTAAATATTTTACGGTATGGAACCTTTCGTGTGAGACCGACTTGCACTTGGCGGCTTTTTTATTTTAAAAATTTCAGTTAGGGTTGTGTTTTACTGCCCATACAAAGTTTTACAATTTAACAAATATAAAACAATTTCTTAAGTAGGTACACCTCCCGAAACTCACCGTGGGTAAAAAAGAAAAAGATTTTCTATTGAAATTAAAATAAGGTATAATAATCACAATAATTAAGTTCTTGAATAGAGGTCTGCTGTCGAAAAATATAGTAATTTAGATGTCAGTAACATATTTTTTTTTTAAATTTCGATTTCTTTTTTAATATAGTCGTTTTAATGTAACTTCCATCGGTCATTTAAATACCCTTCAGAGCCAGATATATGTTTGCAGTCACAGTAAGGTCCGCAGAGTACTTTAATATCCGATGCTTTGATCTCGCTTTTTGTTTAACGTCACGTGTAACATATACCTTACAAAGAGCTGGCCTTTGTGACAGTCCGTTTATTGCCGTTTTGTTAATAAAAGCGGGTTTTAAATTTATTTTTTATCAAATAGGATTGCATACCTCGATTAGGGGGGAATATATACGCACCCCCTTAGAGATTCCCGCGATTTCACCCGCGTTCCCGAGGGATTTAACGTAACACAGGATTATAACATAGCCTATGTTATTTGGGAACAGTCTAGATTTTTATCAATGAAAGTTTGCAGAACATACAATAAAATTCTCAAAACTCTCTTTATAATATTGGTAAAATAACATAGTTCAGTTTAAAAAAACATAACGTCTTGAATACTACTATTCTATTATATTATTAACTACACAACCACAGTATCAATTCAGCCGAAACCGGAAACAAAAGATCAATCTTTTGTGTCAAACTCAAGTTTTGACCGAAAATTTTACATCTTCTATGGAGTAATATCGAAACAACATTTTATATTTGCAGGCCAGTTGGCTTGGTGGTTAGTGACCCTGACTGCCAAGTCACAGGTCGCGGGTTCGATACCCATCCAGGACAAACATTTGTGTACATGAACACGTCTGTTTGTTCTGTGTCTGGGTGTAAATATCTATTTAAATATGTATTTAGAAGAATAAAAAAGTAGTATATGTAGTATATCAGTTATCATGGTTTCCATAGTACAAGCTCTGCTTAGTTTGGGATCAGATGGCCGTGTGTAATGAATGCCCCGGGATATTTATTATTATTATTATTATTATAACCTCCAAGAAATACCTCATTGAATACGAAATATTTGTTTGCCACAAACTGACATAGTTTTAGGATACTTTACTTAAACACTACTGAGATAAATACATTCATTATACATATGAAGGCATATTTCTTGCTTTTAACATACCTACATCTTTAAAGCAGAAAATATTCCTAATTTAACCTCACAGACCTGTCGACGTAAAAAGAAATAAGGTATTATTATTACAATTGTTCCGTCTCAATCAACAAACCATATAAAAAAAAGGTTAAATTAAGAATCCTCCTTTTTGGAACTCGATAAAAAAGTTACAACTCTTTATGATCTTCATTGCACCCGGTCCGCATATTTGCGGTTGGAAGTGATATCAAATTATTTAAATGCATAATACCTTTTGAAACCTTAAAGTTGGGGTATTATGGTTCAAAATTTAAAACGCAAAAAATAAACAGCTGTGGTCTGCAGAATGGTTTTTCCAATGAGCGATAATGTTTATATCGTTAAAACAGCCTTTATTCATCAGACTATTTGTGTCAATGAATTAATACATTAATAATAATTGAAATGATATGTCGGTTGAAAATATTGAATTAAATTCAGTGGGATTTCGGAATATATAGTATTACTAGCTGCCCGGACAGACGTCGTTCTGTCGAAATAAGTCCATACAAAAATGCAGGAATTCGCTCGCAGCGCCACCTACCGGGTCCAATTGTGAATCTAAACCATCCAGGGCACCACCCAAACGCAAACAAAAAAAAACATTCCAATCGGTCCAGCCGTATTAAAAAAGAAGAAATAATTGAATTTCACGGTATTTCGTTTACTACAAAATAAATTTAATTTATACATTAGCCTCAATAACACGTGGTAATCATGATATTGAATTGTAGCTTATATGACACGTTCGTAGATTTACCATAGCAGCGCCATCTATTGATGACTTACTCAACCCAGTCGAAAGGTATCGACATCTCTTAGAATCATTTGGAGTTAACAGATAATTGTGACTGTCAAATAATAACAGACAAATAATTAGCAATAAATTAAAATTGCGACTATAATTTGAGATTTAAACTATCCTATCTCTCAAGTTGGATCGAACTGCACATGGTGTGCGAATTTTATTATAATCGGTTAAGTGGTTTAGGAGTCCATTGAGGACAAACATTGTGACACGAGATTTATATATATTAAGATTTTATTATTAGTATATTTATTATAATTATTACAACTATCCGAAAGAGACAAGAACAGTTGGAGTTTACACCATAATAAGGTTTTGTTTACGTTCTCGAATTTAAACAGTATTTTATTTAAAATAAAATCATTCGTTAACTGAATTCAAAGAACTCTATTATAACACAGGTTTTCAATGGCTGGTAACGTAAAATAGGCTGTAGTAAAAATTCAGAGAGGAAAATGAGGAATGCTTTTGTAATTTTGTTGAAATTCGCTGTCCACCCCATTTTATAGTTCATACGGATGTGTCAGACAAACATGCAATGCATCCATGTATAAATAGGTAAGTGTAAATTTTACTGTAAAAAATACCGAGTTGATTAATAAATGTAGGCTAGAGAATATGACACAGAATTGCTTTTAGTGCAGAATTCATCCGGGGTAGAACTTCCACCATACCCGTTACCGTAGTGAAGCATTTGTGCACCTTACATAAAAACTATCAAACGGATTTAGATGAAACTTGTCACATGGATATATTATTATTATTAACTTTTAAACCGTATAAATCAAATATCCCTCAAGAACGCAGGTAAAACAGCGGGGTATGACATGATGGTAATCAGTATGACATTGATAAACTTTCGCAAAACAACGACCAAATTTATCCAGTCTAACGTAAAAATTCTCATAATTTTCAAACGCAATATACGACCTGAAGCACTAAACCACAAATCTACTAAGCTATCCCCAAATTCATCTTGTGTCACGGGAACCGTAGTAATAACATTTTCAGGAATCCGTGAGATCCCAGCTGTCGGCGTCGAAGTGCTGACTCAGACTAGCTCACGGATGAAATTTCATTTTTAAAGCCATTGTGATAGATGTCTAATTCGTATGATTTATAGTTTCATTTCTGTCAGTCGCTATAAGTTTTAGTTTTAGATGAATTATTAATTATATCTTTACTAATATTATAAAGATGAAAAAATCGTAAGGCTTTATGTAGGAAATCTGAAATAACTCATCTGATTTAAAAAATATGTTGACTGATAGAAAGCATACATTATTCCCGAGTGACGAAGGCTAAATTATAATCTCAGGATACATCAACTCCTACAGGAATTCCGGTGAAACTATAGAACAGAAACTAGTGACGGATAACGAGATGCGCCACTTGCTATTTAAATTCTCTATTATTAATTGATAGAAGGACAGACATAGTGAGACAGTGGCATAGTCATACAGAGACAGAGACAGATATAGTGAATACGTTTCTTTTTAGGCAATAGACTTTTAATGATTGGCATAGATCGTGATTTAAAATCCTGTCATGAATTTCGGTGAAGGAAAATATCGTGTTCAGAACAAATAGTACATTCACAAGGAACTACAAGAACTTGTTTTTTTGTAAATATTATATATTATATATATAATATCTTCAGATATTTCTGTTGTTTTGCAACCCACTATTGTACAATGACCATTTTCGTTATTTTTATTATTCGAATCCACTAATTATGTTTATAATGTAGAGTACACAAGAAAATAGTTCATTTGATGTTGATATATTTTTAAATAGTGGCTCAAATAATAAATATTCAACTAGAAACACGGTCTTAAGATTATGAAACGAAACCCCACTTCTTATTTAATAACTCGTAAAACAGACAACTCAATCTTCTCTAATAAGATTCAGCTTAGTTCTCTATCGTAAATAAATATAGCTCAACTCATGTGCCAAGCTATCTTAGCTTCATTGAGTGTATCGAGGTGAAATGATCCACGTAACGTCTTCAGACGTTCTACAATACTGTGAAGTTTTGTTGAAAACACTCTGGTCATTTTTGAACAAACTTGACGAGATAAAGTTACGGGAGTCTCCTTGAAATGTTTTGTTGACATCCCTTGGTGCCTCAGGCATTTTTTGATTGAAAAGGAACTCCTGGTGTTGATCAAAGTTTATTTCGCTCAGTAGTTTTTAATACATAGCTTTGAAGTCTAACCTTTGGTGCTGGTCTGGTGCAGATTCGTTGATTCCAAATTTTGCCTTTGAAATGTATAATTGACTCATGATGTTTTCCATAATACTTATTTAATTTTTTTTTTATGAATGGTCTTGATTACTTATGTTTAAAACCTCTAATAAAAGAAAGATATTTAGATTCGTAATATGTATAAAAACTAGAAAAAAGATTTACTACTTACTATATGCAAGTTTGCAACATGGTTGCAATGAAATTCATTTGAGCTGCTTATGAAGTGCCAATGTTTGTAAGTTGCTTTATCGTCTTAGAATATGGAATAAGCTAAAAACTACCGACTATCAACATTTTCATGTACCTAACTATAAATTGAAGTAGTAATAATATCATCCATATATACAAAATCATCTCACAATGTGAGGAATTTAACATAAATAAATACTTTGCTCCGACCCATATGGTTTACATTCTCTTGACGTCTGTTCATTCATAATTGAATAATTTACAATAAAAATCCTCTCTGGGCACCATTGCACGTTCATAACCTAAACGTTTGCCGCAAGCCGCAGAACATGGCTATTCGTTTTATATATTTCGTCTCGCTTCCTCATTCGATATTAAAGTTATATTGTCCCTTTCTACTTGAGAAACAAATTTTCTTAGAGCCTTCAGCGCGTGGTTACGCCATTTATGGCGGTGTGGTCTAAGTAATATTGTAGCGCTTTTCTTAACATTTGTAACCTGAGGATACAAGATACGATTATTTGACCCTTTTAGAAATATAAGAACAATCATTCAGAGTACTATAATTTTACTAAGGAATATCTAAAGTATATGAAATGAAAATGAAGGAATGAATAAATCTTTGTATAGTTTCCTAAATTTCAGTTATGTAATTTTTTTTTGTATTCTTCGTAATATGTACGCGTTCTAACATTCTTGTCCATTATTATGAAGCTATGTATTCAAAGTTGCTACAATAGTCGTTAGTTTTCAATGTTTCTGTGGTTGTAGAGATTACTTACAAACCGCCAAAAGCTTCTAACTTAAGAAACATTTTTACTCAAATAAACCACGCAAAATGTCTTTGCGTACGTGTGGGGTAACATAAATTATATCCAAAGGACTGGTGGGAAGGTTGGCGAAGCGTCAACCCGGAATAATTCTCATAGTGTCGTCAACGGGTTGCCTCGGTGTGGGAAGGCCTTTATGCGTTTGATGTATTAACGTTTTGGATTTGATACCTGTCAGTGGTAGGAAGAAATTATATAGGACTGTATGTAGCTCCGCGGTTTCACCTGTGTTCTAAAGAGAATTGTATGTTTGAATTGGACAAAAGATCACAATTTTCCCAAGGGAAGTGTAACTTTTATCTGGATTCCATAGTATAAGCTCTGCTCATTTATCTTGGGACATTTGTACATAGGGCCATCTCTTTGTACAAATGTCACAAGATCATCATTATAGGTGCATCACGACTGACTTTAACTTGAGTCTCAGGCGCCAGAGACGTAAAACCAGTTTCTCTCCTTAAACTGGTCATAGGATTTCAACTCTTATTCTTTAAAGTCACTAAAGTCTACACGATGTAATATTTCTCAGCTATAACAGTATATACTATATTGTTTTTGAATTAAGGTTCAATGGTCATAAGTGACATTCACTACCGCTGTGGGGAACAATATGTAACGTGCGGTATTTCGCATAGTAGTTGGGTAGCTCGAGGGAAAGCAGAGAACTAACTAGGTAAGCGGTATCTTTTCGCTTGATTAACATCTCAAACATCTATTGATCCATACCTGTAGCCTATACACTTAGGATTGAACAGTAGAATTACCGCGTACTTAGTACTCGCTTCCTGTAGGCCTTATATTTGATCAGAAATTTAACCTTATCATGGAGCAAAAAAGGGCCTATTAAATTGAATGATTTCACCAAACAAGTAAACTATGTCAGATATTGTAACTATATCTATGTCTGCGAGATTTTTGAAAATATTCTAGAAATGTTTTTAGGACTTCCAATTTATTTTCGGATAATGCTGGAATATATGTTTTAAATTGACCTCCTTAACCTGCTATTAAAGAAACTGTTTAGATAATTGGAATCTGGCAAAAGGGAAAGAAATTAAGGGTACAATAAACCATGTCTAAAAACCTTCAAATATTCATACAATTTGTACACTCCATAAATATTAGCAAAAGAAGCATTTTGGGGCTGCCCGAGGAACTTGCAAATTTTCTTTCCCCCAAACTTTTTACAAGTTATTCCTTTTTCTTGCCCCTGAATGGGCCCATAAAGCACCAGAATTTAGTAAAAAAAAAGGGTCTACAGCCTAAGTGTATCAAAGCGTAATGGTTATCTACGTTGAAAAGGAAAAAGTTAATTTTATGTTGCCTGGAGGGATGAAAGAAACTATTGTGCGTTTAGTTACACCCTTCACCCTTAAGGCTACGGACACAAAGGTCGGTATCGAACAAATTGATCCCATACCGTTTCAGGGTTATTAATGTTTGTTGTTGGGTCTAAAAGGGGCCGTTCATAGATATTAAGATAGTTCTTTGAAATTATTTATTTCGCATACATTATATATGAGATCTACTCTGTAGTACTGGTGTAACATATATTTCGGCTAGAGACCGAGGAAGTCTTGGGAGCGATTCCCTGGTCTCCGAGGCATTCATAAGGTAATAAACGTTTCTTTGTGGTTGTTACAAATGATTGCCTGTAGTCCGTAGCAAGCTATTGCTTATTCAAAATTAAATTTTGTAAATCTATTATGAATTTAAGATATTCTTAACAAAGAATACTTGCGTTCTGACTGCAATATTATGATATTTATATTTTTAAAATGATTTTTGGGACACGTTTATATGGAAGCTTTGCTGAACAGAATTTTAATTCTGTTACCAAGAAACTTGCAGTTGGTTTTGGCAGCTGTCCAGTTGTGTTGGCGGCTGTTAGTTCCCTGGAAGGTTTTCTGTGTCACATTTTTGGCCACATCATAACTTACCACGATTGAGTGCGTAGAAACCGGAATCAAGACCGGCTAGTACGGTAAAGTCTGAAACTATAAAAGATAGAAATAAAAATAAAATAAGATAACATATTCTTTTTTAATTATCGGGAATGATGCCCCCACGATTCACATGGCAATAGAAGGTCAGTACCAATTCTTTTGTCTCCGTCTATGAAATGATGTTCAATTGATAAAGAACTTGTGACCTTTGACATACGATATATTTTAGGGTCTACTGAATTCTGCTCACATTTCACACGGCTTCATGTCCGTCACAGATGATTTGTTCCCAAGATAAAACCTTCAAGTAACATTGTCTTCGTTTTCTATACCTGCTAGACATATCCATTTTATACCATAAAAATGACAAGTTGACTATTCTACCTATTACGTGGAAAATGTCGCCTTTAAATCGATATAAAATATCGCAATCAAACACTCTTTAAAAAAACAGCTATCTAAACATAAATAGGCTATGGAAAAACTGCAATATGCCACCAGTTTCCTATTGAAACTAATAGCAATAACCTATTACGTGACGATAATATAGACCCGTAGCTTTTAACGATTTTATTTTATTTCAGTAATTAACCTCCAGTATTTGTAATAGGTCTTAATACAGGTTTAAATGTTGTT
Organism: Habrosyne pyritoides; assembly: GCA_907165245.1. NCBI lineage: Eukaryota > Metazoa > Arthropoda > Insecta > Lepidoptera > Drepanidae > Habrosyne > Habrosyne pyritoides. Next base: position 14,316,754 of record OU015588.1, on the reverse strand, counting down.
TTTTTTTTGTAAATCTTGATAGTTTACTTATTGAAAATCTGCACTTCAAAAGCATATAAATTCTATCAGTCGGTCTATGGCCTTCATCTCTCTTATTATTTACATACTAAAACCCTGACATTGGGGACAAAAAGATGATAATAATAGGTTGGGGAAAAAAATTCGCATTTTTTTAAGAAAATTCAAAACATTTTTAATATAGTTTATTTACATTTAACTAAAGTATGTAGGTACCATTTTGTTCGATAACTTTTTGCCATCTTGTAGGTAGGGACATGATCCCATTGCTATAGAAATTTTGGGACTTCTGATCAAAATACTGCGACAAGTGGTTTTGACAGTCCTCTTGTGATGTTAACCTGACACTGCCTAAAGAATTCTGAAGAGAAACAGGTGGAAATCTGAAGGTGCAAGGTCAGGACTATACGGCGGATGCATTAATACCTCCCAGCCAAACTCTCTTAATTTTTGCTGAGTGGCTAAAGATGTGTGAGGTCTGGCGTTATCATGATGAAAAACCACACCCCTTCTGTTGATTAATTCCGGCCGCTTTCTCTCAACTTCTTGCTTTAATCTCATCAGTTGTTCGCAGTAGAGTTCAAAATCGATAGTCCTGCCTGGTGGTAACAGCTCATAATGAATAATGCCCTTCCAATCCCACCACACACACAGCATCACCTTATTGCGAGTTAACCCAGGTTTCGCCACAGTCTGTGAAGCCTGACCGGCCTTTGACCACGACCTTTTTCGCACGTTCTTGTCGTACGTGATCCACTTTTCATCACCAGTTATCGGCTTCTTCAAAAATGGTTCGGTTTCATGACGTCGTAATAAAGAATCACAAATAGTACACGGTTCATTAGGTTTCTTTCAGTGAGCTCGTGAGGTACCCAAATATCTAGCTTTTTTGTGTACCCAGTTTTTTTCAAATGCGCCAAAACTGTTTTGTGGTCAATTCCCAGTTCTTCAGCTACGTCGTAACTACTGATATGCCGATCTTGCTCCACTTTTTCAAAAATGGCATCCATTTTATCCGTAATGGGGCGACCAGAGCGACGTGCATCTTTGACATCAAAATTTCCGGATTGAAAACGCTTAAACCAAATTTGTGCTACTCTCACAGACACTGCACTAGGTCCATAAACATCGCAATTTTTTTTTGCGGCTTGCGTTGCATTTTTACCTTTTTTGTAGTAAAATTTTAAAATGAATCGAATTTCTTCATTAGATTCACTCATCTTGGCGGTACGAAAAACAAATGCAAATCGCACATTTTCCTAATTTGAATTTGGAATTATGTTTTTTAAAATATAAACTTTCAATGATACCAAAACCAGCCAGATACAAATAGTATAGCCAAAGAGATTTTATTACAAGTTCATACATACTATAATGCGAAAAGACTTTTTCCCCAACCTAATACAAACCAAAATATATCCTGAACCTTAAACAATGCGGAAGAAATTTGTATGCAGCATACGATACTTCATCTAACTCCATTATAACCGCGCCGTCCGAAAAACATCTACCCTCAATACATCATAGAAGAAGACGGTATACTCTACTAAAACCAACTTTTTCCTCACTTTCAAAGTCTCCGAAGCATAAAGATCTTATTTATCACTTTACGTTTTCAAGCGACCCGCCCGCGGTGTTAGGCCGGCAGTTCCCATTTACCAAATAGTTTTTTGATGAAGGACTAGGAACGGAATGAAACCATAAAATTGCCGACTACCCTCAGGGCGGGAAGGTTTTTTATTCGCAACGAATATAAATCCCGGTTCTAAGATGGCGTATTTTGAGTTGTGGTGGATAATTTGTTTTAAAGTGGAATTGCAGAACTTCGTTGGTTCAGGTCATTGTTGATGTCTTGTCAAAACAACTTTGGAAATATGTTGGATGTTGATGAACTGGTCGATGTGGAGAATAAATATACCCTGGCATAGAAGAAACATGCATATAGTAAAAAAGTTATCTGGTTTCTTTATTCCTACATAGTTCAGAAGACTGTGTGTAAAAGTTGTTCTAGGAGATATACGATGCGGGGACCAAAATAATTTATATTTGTATGTATGTTCGTATTTTAAACATTTTAACCAATTGAGACGAGGTTTTTGCTGCTCGACAGGGAACAATAATTCTCTGGGAAGGTTTCAATGTGTAAAACATTTCCTTAACCTATAAGAGACCACAGCTTTTATAGACCCTAGAGTATGTATTCTGTGACAGAAGAATGGTTTCATATTGTCGGCATTTTTTTCCTCTGGCTCTCTTTTATCTCTATCTTCCCTATCTTCCATAATATTTTGTATGAACATAGATGAAATTAATAAAGAAAAAGTATGAGTTAAGTGATAGTAAATCGGTCCTTTATTTGGTAAATTTTTCTTCATAAAAACAAGCTGATAATTATTATTTTATTTTTAATTAAACAATAATGAGGTTAAATGATCTACAAAACGAAAAAGAAATGTCCATAATTAAGGTAGATTCCTATTTCCATCACGTCTACATAGTATCTTTCTGGAAAAACGGTTGTTGACTGTCACAACTTGTTTTGTGCCAGTATTTCTAGATTAGCCTGGCATTTGGCTTACTCTGCAACTTTGTTCAATGCCATTGCCAATCTATGGCGAGTTGTTTTGGCAAGTGCTCCCAGAAAGACTCGTAAGCCAAACGTACCGATAAATAAATATCCTGAGACGTTTCTTTCACACGCCCATAGATAAACTTTCTTTAAAATATATAACTATACGCTTTTGCTTCATGCCCAGAGAGATCATAAGTTTATCCGTAAAAATGAATTTAATGTAAAAAAAAACTATTCATTACAAGCATTTATTTAACTTCACCTGTCTCACCACACTTAATTGTTTTTGTTGCTATTGCACAATCAGATAACTTACGTCATTTAAATCCAATATGGTGGATATGAGAAGATGGTTGTTTATTAATGGATAAGCCAACTCCACGTCATGGGTATCTAAAGAAAGGGTTTGCCAAGCTGCATACGTTCCGTCAATTTCAAATGTGTAATGTTATTTTAAAAAACGTTCATGCTAGCTTCCACGTAGTCACTTAAGCACTATGGCAATAACGATATCAACAGGGTAAACAAAATTTAAAAAATGACCTCTCTTTAAACCTTATGAACATAGAAAGAGATAGTTTCATAGGTTTAATTAAGATTAGCGATGTGTGACAGAATCGACACTATTCATCATCATCATCAGCCTATCTCCGTCCACTGCTGGACATAGGCCTCACCTAGGGCACGCCACTGAGCTCGATCTTCAGCTCTTTGTTTCCAACCGCTGCCAGCCAGCTTGCGTATATCATCGCTCCATCTAGCTGGAGGGCGCCCTACACTACGTTTACCGAGCCGTGGTCTCCACTCTAGAACACGTCTACCCCAACGGTTATCGGTTCTGCGACAGATGTGACCAGCCCACTGCCACTTCAGCTTGCTAATCCTTTGAGCTATGTCGATAACTTTGGTTCTCTGACGGATGACTTCATTTCGAATTCGATCCTTCAGAGAGACTCCGAGCATAGCTCTCTCCATAGCTCGCTGAGCGACTTTGAGTTGGTGAACCAGTCGCACCGTCAGTGTCCACGTCTCGGCTCCGTAAGTCATAACAGGTAGGACGCACTCGTTAAAGACTTTCGTCTTTAGACATTGGGGTATGGGCGATGAAAAGACTCGACGAAGTTTTCCAAATGCTGCCCACCCTAGCTGTACTCTTCTGCGAGCTTCCTTCTGGAAGTTGTGTCTACCCAATTGCAAGATTTGCCCAAGGTAGACGTATTCGTGAACAACTTCGAGAGGAACCCCGTCAAGGGCAACCGGTTCCGGAATAACATGCTCGTTGAACATGATCTTGGTTTTATCCAAGTTCATCCGGAGACCGATGCGTGCAGAAGAATCAGCCAGGGTAGTCAGCATGAATTGGAGATCTTGCACGGTTTCAGCCATGATGACGATATCATCCGCAAATCTAAGGTGTGAGAGGTACTCGCCGTTAATATTTATGCCCCGTCCTTTCCAATTTAGGGACTTGAACATATCCTCCAGAGTGTTAGTGAACAATTTGGGGGAAATAACGTCCCCTTGTCTCACTCCTCTATGTAAGGGGATATGTTCAGTCTGCTGATTTTGTACTTGGACAGTCATAGTCGCGGTGTCATACAGTCCTCTCAGCACTTGGACGTATCGCCAATCAACTTGGCACCGTTGCAAATACTCCAGAACAGACCAGGTTTCAACGGAGTCAAAGGCTTTCTCATAGTCCACAAACGCAAGGCACAGGGGCTGGTTATACTCTTCGGTCTTCTGTATAACCTGCCGCACTGTGTGATGTGGTCTATGGTGCCGTATCCTCCTCGAAACCCAGCCTGCTCCGGAGGCTGAAACTCGTCGAGTCTACGCGCGAGACGATTTGTGATGACTCTCGAAAACAGCTTATAGACGTGGCTCAAGAGTGAAATGGGTCGATAGTTCTTCAAAAGGGTTTTGTCACCTTTTTTGAAGAACATAACGACCACACTCTTACTCCACGCCTTCGGAGTTCTCCCCGAAAAGAGGACGGAATTAAATATACGCTGAAGCTGAAGTAGCGTTGGAGTTCCACCAGCTTTTAGGAGCTCCGTTGTAATTCCATCCTCCCCGGGGGCTTTTCCGTTTTTAAGCTGTCTGAGAGCCATCATGACCTCGTCCAGGCTGACCTCTGGCAGATCCTCGGTGTAATGGCGGGTCAGAGTGGCCCTGGGATCCTCGGGATGGGGTTGAGGACGAGACGCTTGCGAGGTATATAGTTGGCCGTAGAAGTCTTCCACCTCCCTAAGTATCTCCGGCTTAGAAGCGACGAGATTCCCGCTCGATGTGGTCAACTTCGTCAGATGGCTTCGACCGAGCTGTTGAACAAAGACTCTAGACCCCCGGTTTCGCTCAATCGCTTCTTGAATAGAGCGTGTGTTGGAGCTCCGGAGGTCACGTCTTACCAGCTGAGAGATTTTTTTGTTCAAAGCTCGTTGATCTGACGTAGTGACTGCGGGATTTTCTCGTCGCTTCTGCATTAGCTGCAGAGATTCTTTTGAAAGCTTAGACCTCTTACCGGCACCTCGCGTCCCGCAGAATTTCTTCCCCTCCTCCCCGAGGATTCCTACCACTCGGTCGAGATCCTGGTCGACATCAACGTCGATTGTGGTTTCCAAGGCAGCGAATCGGTTCTCCAGTTTCAACTGGAACGTTTCAGACCCAACCACGGATTGGAGCATATTAGGCCGGAGCGTAGATTTCATTAGACGGACTCGTTCAAGCTTACAGTTTATATCTAGAGTGCCTCGGACCAGTCGGTGATTACTTCCGGTTTTGAACCTAGTGATCACTGAGACATCTCTAAATATACGCTTTTTGTCCGTCATAATGAAATCAATCTCATTTTTGGTCGCAGCGTCGGGGCTTTGCCACGTCCACTTCCGCCGGGGTTTCTTCTGAAAGAAAGAATTCATCAGAAAAAACCCTTCTTTCTCCAGGAAGTTGACGAGCATTTGCCCCCTATGGTTCCTGCTTCCAAATCCGTGTGGTCCTACTACCGATTCGCCGCTTGTTTGTACTCCCACTTTAGCGTTGAGATCCCCCATGACAACGTTGAAGTGGGCCTTTTGGGTGGTGTATAAGGCCTTGGAAATGTCCTCGTACATTTCCTCCACTTCATCATCCGAGTGTGCCGAAGTCGGCGCGTATACTTGGATAACCTTGAGGCTATACCTCTCGGTGAGTTTGATCACAAGATACGCTACCCTAGTCGACACACTGGAGATTTCTATGACGTTGTCAGAGAGGGCCTTGTGTACCAAGAACCCGACGCCGCCTTGGGATGGTTGGTCTCCCTCTCTGAAGTACATAAGATGGCCTGATTCTAGGGTTACAGTATCCTCCCCCTCTCTTCGGACTTCACATAGCCCCAAAATGTGCCATCCTATGTTCCTCAGCTCCTCTTCGAGTTGCGCCAGATGTTCGTCGAGCCGTAGCGTGCGTCCGTTGTACGTAGCCAGAGTCAGTCGGTGTTGGCGGCCTACCGTAGCCCGGGGATTCTTAGCACCCCCTACCCCGCCGTGACCATGACCGCCGCCTTGGCCAGGAATAGCGGGGCGACCGGGAACTGGGGGCCGTTGTTGTGGTGTGCTACCCATGATGGTTTATGCCCGTAATCACCACACGCTGGGCAGCGGGTTGGGTGATCGCAGAACGTAGCTCTCGCACCGGTGACGCTGCTGCCCGTCACCGGCCTGTGCCATTTCACTACGTTGTTTAGAATGGTTATACCGCCATTAGTCGGTCGCCAGAGCCTCGTTCGCTGGTCGGCAGGATGCACCACGGGCAGGTGAGGTTGGCTGGGAGCACTAAGATGACATTGTGCTCCCTTACATCGACACTATTACCTATTATTTAATATTATGCTTATGTTGTCGAGATCTAATGGACCCATTTTGACAATTAAGTTGGTTATAGAAAAATGTACCATGTGTAGTTCTGATTAGGTTCATCAGCATTATCATACAGTCTAAATTAGATCAATAAATTAACCTTATTTAAAGGGATATAAAGATGATTTTTTAATGACATTCTAATCTGTCAAAACGCACTTTTTAGATCGCTATAACACAAATTTAAACGACTTTACAACCACCTACTTAAAACTAACATATAGTATTTTAGTTCAGGTAAATTTTGCTCCAGGCAATAGAGGCTTTCATAGATTCCTGTCTTTTGCATAATGAGATACCTTGTAATAGCGGTTCCTATATTAATTAATATATTGAATAATTTTAGCAAGAAACTTGAGATACTGAAGTAGATTCTAGCTAAGTCAAACATCGCTAGAACCTATATATTGCTTAATTAAACGAAATACTTGGGTTAGTATTCAATATTAATGAGAATTTTGAAACACAATATCTTAATAACGATACGGTAGATCTAAGTAAGTTTACGACATAACCTTTTAAAGTATACTGGGTAAAAGGGGGGGCAGCGGGAGCTCAATTAAAAGGCGTCTTAGTGGTTCACGGTATATTGCAGACTGAATGCAAAGTATTAGAACAGTGGTTGGTGGCCTTACCTACCCTCTAATATCCTTATAATAAATATATCTAATTACCTACATTACAATCCTCCACCCTATTTATAACTAATAATTTTAATTGTAATTACATTTTAACTATAATCTATAACTATATCTGAAGTACTTAGTGCTATACATTATTCCTATACTTACATAACTATTAACTGTAACGAATCCGTTAAAGTTTAAAGTGATGCTACATATAAGGGTTCAATACGTAATGACTGGTGAGAAATTGCCGATCGCTGTGCTATGCTGGTCGATAAAATGATCACGTACAGAATCTAAACCTTCCAGAAAATAATACGTGTCCACACTAACCTGTAGAATGCTCCGTGGCGAAGTCCTGATGATAGTCGTTGTTGTTCACACACACAATTTGTAAAGGTTTTGGGTTTTATATTCAAAATTTAATCGTTGAGGTTTTCGTTGAGTTGAGCTCGATCGTGACGGTGAACACACACGGACCATTCATTCAGCGAAAGAGTGGGGGTTTGCTTCGCCGGTAGGCTTTAAATCCATATAAGGTAGTGAGACAGCGCAATTGTATTTCTAAAGAGAAGTACCTCCGGATTGGATTTAAACACTGTATCGCGATCAAAACACAACCAGCACAGATTCAGCTTTCGGCGCGAAGATTTATTATTACAAGTACGAAACATAAACCGCCCACCAAACACAATTATTTGTGTTTCAAATATAAAAGTTTGATTAAATAACACAATGCTTGAGATTAGAACAATGTGTCTGAGGACTGAACGATTAATAATGAATCTGTCATAGATCCGAGTAAATAGTGACGAGACACTAAAATAACGGACCGCATCGTATCGATAAAAAAAATAGAAGTTAAATATTTGTATGCTTAATGATGAGAATTTACAAATGATTAAATTAGACATTAATGTTTTATTGAATACCTAATATAGCGAGGCGAAGACGATACACTAGTTAACTAAGCCGATAAATTGAGAATTATATTAGGTACTTAACGAATTTCTTACATTGCATTTGATGCTAGTCGCATTGCGAAGGCAATGGACAGAGTTTTGCTAAAGGTCGGATAAGTGTGCTGTTGATAGTGCGAACGGTAGCAACTCGTACTACTCCATCAGGACCGGGATGTAGCTTAAGTACTCGCGCGATAGCCCAATGCAGAGGCATCGCGTTATCGTGTTTTATCAGAACGATGGAACCTTCGAGTAGCGGTTTGGAGTGGCTAGTCCACTTTGCACGTTGAGTTAGCGAATGAAGGTATTCTGACTTCCAGCGTTTCCAGAAGTCTTGTTGGAATCGCTGAATCAGTTGCCAACGGCCTAAGCGCGTAATTTTGACCTCTGACAGATCTTGATCCGGTACAGCCGTCAAGGGTTCCAAGGTCAAAAAATGTCCAGGTGTAAGGACAGACAAGTCGTTTGGATCAGAACTCATCGGACAAAGCGGGCGTGAATTTAGCATCGCTTCAATCTGAATGAACAACGTTGTTAATTCCTCGAAAGTGAGGCACTGAGTGCCAACAATACGGTATAAATGAGTTTTCACAACCTTTATTTGTATTTCCCATACGCCTCCGAAGTGTGGACTCGATGGCGCATTAAAACGGAATTCGATTTGCTCAGTGTCAGAAGCGGTAGCCATATATGAATCGAATAGCGATTTGGTTCCAACAAAGTTGGTTCCACGGTCAGAATGAATGATGTTTACTCGACCACGTCGTCCAACAAAGCGCCGAACAGCAGCAACAAATGCTTCTGTAGACAACTCGGAAACGACTTCGAGGTGTAGAGCTTTCGTGGTGAAGCAGACAAATAGACAAAGATAAGCCTTTGTAACCTTAGCGCCTCGATGACGACCTGACTTAATGGAGAATGGTCCCCCATAATCAACACCAACAACTGAAAATGGCTTTACTTGGTTAACACGAACAGCTGGCAAATCACTCATAAAGGGTTCCAATGGTTTTGGATTAGTGCGAAAGCATGGAATGCACTTCGATAAGCAGTGCCGGATGGCACGTTTTGCTGAGAGAATCCAAAATTGTTGAGCAAGAAGATAATGCATTGTGTTAACACCTGCATGACAATTCTCACGATGGAGCGATTCAATAATCATGTATGTTAATTTTGAATGACGTGGGAGGAACGCAGGGTGCTTGTGGTCGAAATCGAGCCCAGAACGTGATAATCGTCCGCCCACCCTGATTATACCATGATTATCCAAGAAAGGATGAAGTTTACGAAATGGTTTAGAGAGGGGCATACCTTCAGATAATCGATGAATGTCTTCTCTAAAATGTTGTGATTGAACATGCTTAACAATATTCATCAGCGCAGAGTGAGTTTCAGAACGAGTTAGAAACGTACTGTGATGACAAGCTCGCTGAGTATGAACACGAGTGTTACGAATGAATCGAAAGCAATAACCAACGATTCGTTGAATCTTACGAATAGATGAAAATCTTTCGAGAAGAATGTCAACAATGTGGTCATCTTCTTGTGCAACAAGGACTGATGGACCACGTTGTTCGCATTCAGTCTCGATTAGCTTCTCCTGAAGTGTGCATGAAGGCCAGAATTCCAATGGCTGAACAAGCCACGAAGGTCCTGCCCACCAAAGCGAACTGTTGATGAGATCCTCAGGGCTCATACCTCGCGAAGGAATGTCTGCTGGATTATCTTCAGACGCAACGTGGTTCCAGCGCGCTTCAGGAATTGTCGTTTGAATATGACCAACACGATTGGACACGAACGTTTTCCAACGAGAAGCGTGAGAACGAAGCCACGAAAGGACAACCATCGAGTCTGACCATGCAAATATGCCGGAAATTGAAAGTAACGGAATGTATACTCGTTTGACAAATTGCATTAGATCCGAAAGTAAGACCGCTGCGCAAAGTTCAAGGCGTGGCAATGACACCTTCTTAATAGGAGCCACGCGTGATTTTGCACAAATGAAGAAAATCTTCACGTTACCACTTTCCTCTTCAGCACGCAAATAAACGACGGCTCCATACCCAGCTTCAGAAGCATCTGCGAATCCGTGGAGTTGAAATGATTTCGCGTTTATAAGAGAAACACAGCGAGGTACTTTGAGACGTTTTATGCATGGTAGTTGTGCCGTATAACGATCCCATAGCGAAACAATTTCTTCGGGAGGAGTTGCGTCCCAGTCGATTCCAAGAATCCAAAGCTTCTGGATGAGAAACTTTGCAATGAATGTAATCGGTGCGAGAAACCCTAATGGATCAAAAATCCGAGCTAGTTCACTCAATATGTTACGTTTACTACATTTAACGTGACGTGGAATAACCTCAAATGTAAAAACGTCGTGAACTGGATCCCATTTCAGTCCCAAGATCTTGATTTCCATGGTATTTCCAATATCCATGGAAAGAAAATCAATGAGACAGTGTTCGGATGGCAGATCGGACAAAAGTTCGGGTACATTACTCGCCCATTTTCGAAGTTCGAGATGGCCACGATTGAGAAGTTGAATAATTTCACCCTTAGTTTTGCGAACCATTTCGAAATTGTTACCGCCGCTTACAATGTCATCGATATAAATATCCGACTCGAGGACTCTGCTTGCTAAAGGAAAATCACTGCCTTCGTCGTCGATTAATTGCTTAACAGCACGACATGCCAAGAAAGGGGCAGAAGAAACTCCGTACGTCACCGTATTCAGACGGTATTCTTGGACAGGACTTAATACATCTGAACGCCAGAATATCCGCTGGTAGTCACGATCCGGTTCACGTAGCAGTATTTGCCTGTACATTTGACGCATGTCGGCAGTAAATACAACGAAATGTACGCGGAACTTGAGAAGCAGTTCTAAGATGTTAGTCTGAAGCTTGGGTCCAGGTAACAATCTCTCGTTTAACGAGCAATTGTTGTCATCCTTCGCAGAGGCATCGAAAACGACTCGAAGTTTAGTTGTAGCACTTTCAGGCCGAAGAACGCAATGATGAGGAATGTAGTACCTCCCGTTGTGAAGTTCTTTGACAGGCACACGATTCATGTGACCACTTTTCAAATAATCGTCCATGAATCCGATATACTGCTCTCGGATAGCAGGGTTGTTGCGAAGTTTGCGCTCTAAAGAATAAAACCTTCGTAGCGCCCTCTCTTTAGAACCAGAAAACAATTTGGTCTCTTCCCCTTTGAACGGTAGTGCTACAACGTAACGTCCGGTATTATCACGAGAAACGGTTTGAGCAAAGAATTGTTCACAGCTTTCTTCTGCAGGAGTTAGCCGAGAGAACTGAGGAACGTTTTCTAGCTCCCAAAAGTGCTGAACCTCTCGATGAAGATTGTCATCTTCTATTGAGAAAAACGAACTCGTATAGCCTTCGCTATCATAAGTTACATTGCCAAGAAGCAACCAACCGAATACAGAATTCATGGCAGAAGGTTCGTTGGAACCACCGGAAAGATTGCCAGGAAGAAGAAGGGAAGAAAAGACTTCAGCGCCCAATAAGACATCTATAGGGCCTGGTTTATGACAGTCAGGATCTGCGAGCGATAAATGTTGTAGGTGACACCACGAGTTTGGATTGAGACGAGCAGAAGGCATATCACCACAGATAGTTGGTAAAGAAAGAGCATCAATTTGGAACAACGTTCTCCCATCGACACCTATCTCGACCTTCACAGACCCTGAAACAGAGGCCGCGGATTGTCCGAGGCCACGAATTTGACGCGATGTTTGCATCTTATCAAAACCTAAACGTTTGACAGCATTGTCAGTGATAAAATGAGCTTGACTCCCTGAATCAATCAACGCACGAAACTGTTGAAATTGACCGTTGGAGTCCCGAATATTTATTTTTGCAGTTGAAAGAAGAACCATAGAACGTTCTTGAATAGTTGTGAGAGCACGATCTATTGTAGGGTTTCCATGGGACGAAGTGGTTTGAATGTTTTTAGATACGCCATCAGTCGGGAACGATTGATGAAGAAGTGTATGATGACGCTGGTTACATTCTCGACACCTAAAAATAGATTTACAGTCTTTAAGACTGTGCGATGGCCGCAAGCAGTTAAAACACCAATGGTGTAAACGAGCGTGCTCAAGCCTATCAGTGATAGACTTTTGACAGAACACGTTACATTGGAAAATTGAATGGTTTTGTTCGCAGAATGAACACCTTTGAACTATTTGGACAGGATACGCAGGTAAAGGTGGCCTTTTTACATCCGCGGGCTTCTTCTCCGGATTGGTTTTCGCGGATTCAACTTTAGTTGCTACGAACGAGGAGGATTTCTTGGGAGCATGCGAAGATGTTGAAGAAAGTGGTTTATCTTCATAAGAACGATGTTTATCGGTAGCAGAGTGAGTGGAAAAGTGAGAGTCGCGCATTAGGGATTCACACTTAGCATATAAAAAGTCCCTAAGATCCGAGTAGCATGGCAACTCAACGGAAGAATGAGATTGTTCATATTCATATCTAGTTTTCGAATCTAACTTGGAAAGCAGAAGGTAGCTAAGAATGAAATCCCATTGATCGGTTGGAAGCCCAACTCCCTTTAAAATCGTCAGATTCTCATGAAACATGTCTAAAACCCGACGGAAATCGGGAGGAGAATTCGGTTTGATGATAACGTTCAGCATCTCCTTCCAACATGTGAAAGCTAATTCGCGTTTATCACGATAGCGCGAAACCAATGTTTTGTAAGCTTCTTGATAGAAAGCACCTTGTAAAGGAAACGTTTTAATGAGCCCTAACGCATCACCTTTAAGACTTGACATGAGATATTGCATTCGTTCAGTGTCAGATAAGCTAGTACGTTCATGAATAAGTGAATTGAAGATATCATAGAACTCAGGCCAGGCTTTAATGTTACCAGAAAATGTTGGAATGTTAATTTTCGGAAGTCTCACTTGTAGCGATGTTCCCTTAGCTGATTGAACAGAATCGTTTTCTACTGTCGTTAACGAATTCAACTCTCTATGAATTGCAATGACATCATAATAGACCTCGTCAAAAGCAACGCGAACTTTGTCTTCACCCTCCTCGGATGACAGATCAACGATCGATAGAATATCATCATGAGCCTCCTCAAACTTCGTACGTAAATTTTGAATTTCTGAGAAATGCGCTAAAAAGGAATTTAAGATAGATCTATTGGTTTTAGCATCACGAGCTATCTCGTGTGTCCGCTTCAAACGATTAACCGCTAACGTACGTTTACGCCTTAACACAGGTAAATCTGCAACAGTATGTACCTCTAATTCCATTGAATTGCCTTTCGACCTTTTCAATGAGCTATGTCTTCGCTTCGGTACGTAGGACATATTAAAAACTTATAACCAATAAAACAAATACAATGAAAACGTTAGCCGACCTGCTATAATGAACAAAAAAAAAAAGATAACAAATAGCAGATAAAATAATATCGTATCGATAACGCTATTTGCGGTTTGCTATTTCGTTCCCGTCACTAGTCCACGATCGGAACAATTATAAATGAATGAAAGTAACGGTAGGAATTAACAAAGGCGAAAGAATGTAATGGCCACAAATGTTAACTTACCCACATACGATAAAAAAAAAAACTATTGTTTCGAGAAATACCTTTAATGAATTAAATTAAATTATTGTGGAACGATTTACTGATTGTTTTAGAAAAATTATAAATTGCTAATGAGAACCAAATTAATGGAAACGATGAATTTAACAATTATAATTTATGGGATTAGCGAGTTTGGTACCTGGTAAGGTTAAGAACACGATATGAATTGACTAAATACAAGTAACGTATCTCACCGGGGCCTCCAAAAATATGTAACGAATCCGTTAAAGTTTAAAGTGATGCTACATATAAGGGTTCAATACGTAATGACTGGTGAGAAATTGCCGATCGCTGTGCTATGCTGGTCGATAAAATGATCACGTACAGAATCTAAACCTTCCAGAAAATAATACGTGTCCACACTAACCTGTAGAATGCTCCGTGGCGAAGTCCTGATGATAGTCGTTGTTGTTCACACACACAATTTGTAAAGGTTTTGGGTTTTATATTCAAAATTTAATCGTTGAGGTTTTCGTTGAGTTGAGCTCGATCGTGACGGTGAACACACACGGACCATTCATTCAGCGAAAGAGTGGGGGTTTGCTTCGCCGGTAGGCTTTAAATCCATATAAGGTAGTGAGACAGCGCAATTGTATTTCTAAAGAGAAGTACCTCCGGATTGGATTTAAACACTGTATCGCGATCAAAACACAACCAGCACAGATTCAGCTTTCGGCGCGAAGATTTATTATTACAAGTACGAAACAATTAACAATAAATTATACGCTAAATAACTTAACATTACATACATAACTATTATTAATGAGTAAATTCTTATTATTATAAAACATAAATTAAAACTTCTAGGAAGGTGGGTTCTTTATCCGACATTTACGTAAAATCTTGGACTGCGGAGTTTTTATGATTGGTGGCGTGGTCAGTGCGGGTGCGGGACGTGTACTCCGCTCAGTCGTTAAACCTGTATTAACGTCAACATTGCTAGTGCTGACCGTGCCATCGTCAAGGATCGGTGGATCAGTGGCTGGCGCCTCTTGTACCGGTACCGGTACTGGACATTCACCTATTGGTTCCGGTTGAGGAGAACCTTCGCTTGGCTGGGAAGTCGCGGCTAGCGAACTACGCGATCTCCGTCTTAACTGATCGATATGCCTATGAGATTCCCTACCAATAACATCGAGAACCCTATAATCTGTCACACCTAACTTCTCCGTTACTTTCCCCGGGACCCATTTATTTCTACCCTGATACTGACGTAACCACACTTCTTCCCCAGGCTGTAGGGCACGTTTGTGTTCAGTACCTAATTCTATTTGCCGCCTTTGAGCCTCTCTAATTTTTTTGTCACGATCCGGCCTCAGAATATCTAATTTAGTACGAAGCCGTCTCCCTAGCATAAGTGAAGCCGGGCTTTCCCCTGTAGTGCAGTGTTCAGTATTTCTATAATGTAATAGAAATGTATTCAAAAATGTTTGAATATTTTCCTTTTTACGGACCGCTTTACGAATTGCCCTTTTAATCGTGCGTACAGCATTTTCCGCTGCTCCATTTGAGGTCGGATGGTACGGTGCCGTAAAAACGTGTTCAATTCCTTGCCTACTAAAGTATTCTGCGACTTCTTTACTCGTAAAGGGTGGACCATTATCGCTAACTATCTGTTTCGGTAACCCCCAACGAGCAAATACTTCAGATAGTATATCTATAGTATAGCGAGCCGCTGTACTAGGTACTGGAAATACTTCCAACCATTTGGTGCGAGCATCAATTAATACTAAATAAGTCTTATCAAAAATAGGCCCTAAAAAGTCTAGGTGCACTCTGGCCCAGGGCCTCGCCGGCCACGGCCAGGGCATGCCGCGGCGGCGCGTCCGCCTCGCTCGCGCACACTTCGCAGCGCTTACACAGCGCCTCGAGTGCCTCGTCGACGCCAGCCCACCACACGTAGCTACGGGCTATCGCCTTCGTTTTTATGATACCCATGTGTGATTCGTGCAATTCGTTTAGAACCCGATCCCTACACTTTTCTGGTATTACGACTCGGTGTCCCCACATAATACAACCTAACTCCTCGTAAAGTTCATTTTTCCTATTAAAGTATGGTTGTAATTCTTTGACTTCATTATGTTCCGGCCAACCATCCCTGATAAAATATAAGATTCTACTCAAAATGGGATCCCTTAGTGTCTGCCGTTTAATCATGTTATGATCGAGCAACAAATCGTTCTCCGCGAAATGCAAGTAAGTCTGTTCGGGCGGGTCGAGCGATGAGTCACTCCCTTCACTCGGCACAGGTAGCCGCGATAAGCCGTCTGCCCCATTGTCGTTTGTGCTTACATATTCGATATCGTACGTATAAGCTAAGATAGTATAATTGCCCAACGCTGCATGCGACTAGCGGCCATGGCTGGAATACCGTGTTTAGGACCAAAAATACTGACTAGGGGTTTGTGATCCGTCCTTAAATTAAACCGACGACCGTACAAATATTGATGCAGCTTTTTAAAACAAAATACGATCGCGAGCGCTTCCCGATCGATCTGCGAATAATTTTTCTCTGCCTGTGTGAGCGCACGCGATACGTACACAATAGGACGGTCCCGCCCGGCGCGGTCCTGCTGCGTCAGCACTCCGCCGATTCCCCGCGCACTCGCATCACACGTCAACACTAACCGCTTACCAGGATCGTAGTGAGCTAATACCTCGGCACTGGTTAATATACTTTTTATCTTTGTAAAAGACGTTTCACACTGCCTAGTCCACTTCCAACTAACTCCTTTTTTCAATAATTCATACAAAGGAGAAAGTAAAGTACTAACATTTTTAACAAACTTTGCGTAAAAGTTAACTAACCCAAGGAACGATCTAACTTCGGGCACTTCAGTGGGGCGGGGAATTCGTACTATTGCCGCTACCTTCTCAGGATCTACCTTAATACCGTCTTTAGAAATCACGTATCCTAAATATCTCACTTCTTCTACCAAAAATAAACATTTACTTTTTTTCAACTTCATACCGTGAGTATGCAACCTATGCAATACTTTCTCGAGTATACCTAAATGTTCCGAGGCCCCTCCCTTAGTACCTACGATCACATCGTCCAAAAATACTTCCACCCCGGGAATGTCATTGAAAAGATTCGACATAATCCTTTGAAAAATACCCGGGCTTGACGATAAACCGAATACTAACCTATTATACTTAAACAACCCGCGGTGTGTGTTAATAACAGTCAAGTCTTTTGAATCGTCTAATTCTACCTGATTATACGCCTGTGAAAGATCAATCTTTGAAAATAACTGTGACCCATTCAAACTCACTAATAAATCCTCAATTTTAGGAAGGGGATACCTATCGATCAGTAAGACGGAATTTAGCGTAATCTTATAGTCTGCACAAATGCGAAGTCCTCCATCCGCCTTACGTACCGGCACCAATGGTGTCGCCCAGTCCGAGCTGTCCACCGGCTCAATAACGCGGTCGCGCAGCATAGCATCCAGCTCCGCGTCCACCTGACCTTTGAGCGCGTAGGGCAGCGGCCGCGCGCGACAGAACACCGGCATGGCACCCTCGCGCACCCGCAGCTGAGCCTTACCGCCTGTGAACCGCCCCAGTCCGCCGCTGAACAATTCTTTATACCTGTTAATTAACATAGGCAAATTATTACACGGTGGTCTAGAATCCTTACAATAATTAATTCCATTATGGAATGATGGAATTTCAATTCCTAGCTCTGACAACCAATGTCTGCCAAGTAATGACGTCGTACCCCCGTCAATCACAAATAGTTCCAGACATTTAACCTGGTTAGCGTATTTCACTACTGGTCTAATAAACCCTAACGGTTTTATCGAGCTACCATCATAAAACTTAAATACCATATTATATTTATCTATAGGTCTGGTTTTAAAATATTTCTCGTAGGTAGTTTTGCTAATACATGATACTGCCGATCCCGTATCAATCTCCATCTTAAGTGGGTGATTATCAATACACAAAGTGAGACTTACTGGCTTATAACCGTTTAAACACAGCTGGTGCAATTCTTCTTCCCAGTCATCCACACTGGAATCTTCTCTAGCTTGCTCATCGAACCAAGGTTTCACATGGTTGACATCACGTTTTCCTACCCTCCCCGCACTTGACTTATACTGCGGGCAAACTCGTCGTAAATGGCCGCTTTGTTTGCATTTACTACACACAAAACTTTTATAACGGCACCTGTCCTTTGTATGACCGCGCCTGCCGCACGCTTTACAGTTCTCGTTCCCGTCTGCATCCCACGAAGTCCGCGGGTGGACTGGGCGTGGCCCGCGTCCACGCGCTGCTGCCACTGCATGAACCGCACCCGACCCGGCTGAAGCACCTCCAGCCACGGGTTCCATCACCGCCGCATCACGCTCCGCCGCTTCCAACATGCTCGCAATTTTCACCGCACCGCCATATTTTAAATCATTTTCGGCAAATAACCTTTGACGAATAACTTCACTGTGTACCCCGCACACTAGCTGGTCCCGTAAGTTATCCTCAAGGCTGCTTCCGAAGTCACAGTATTTTGATAATCGTTTCAGTTCCCCGATGTACTGTGCCATTGACTCAGTGTTGTTTTGTCGCCTTTGTCGAAAACGATACCTTTCCGCCATTATAGATGGCTTAGGTTGTATATGGTTCCGTAAAACTTCCACAGCCGTCTCGAAGGTCATCTCTGCTGGGGCAACTGGACTCGATAGGTTGCTCAACAGTTCATATGCTTCATCACCCATCACCGTAATAAGCGTAGGTAACCATAGTTCCTGTTTGACCCCGTTCACCTTGAAGTACATCTTCAGTCGTTCTACGTACAACGACCAATTACCAGACTTCATGTTAAACTCGCTGATTTTCCCAACCGACATTCTGATAATGTTGAAATATGTTGTTGAATGTAATCCTCGATCGCCAATAAAGTATACTGGGTAAAAGGGGGGGCAGCGGGAGCTCAATTAAAAGGCGTCTTAGTGGTTCACGGTATATTGCAGACTGAATGCAAAGTATTAGAACAGTGGTTGGTGGCCTTACCTACCCTCTAATATCCTTATAATAAATATATCTAATTACCTACATTACACCTTTAATCAAATTTCTATCTTCAAATTTGTATTAAAAAGTTCCATGTACCTATTATGTGGAGTAAATGAGAATATCCAAAGGTCGTGTTAATAGATAAATTACGTGTCAGTCTACTTGACCTAAAAAAAAACTATTCAGTTCTTAAACCATGCTTGTCGCATTTATCAGTGAATCCATTCTTGCCTTTTGGATACATCACCACATAAAGTCAAAGCCTTCAACTGTGAGTAATTGGCATGAAACTCAGTGAGGTTACATTTTTGAAGTGAAATCTTCTGCGTTGTGATTTGAAACTTGATGAAACGAAAAAGTGATACTAAATGGAGACAAACCTATAGGATTTAGCCTGCGAGAGAACCAGATAAGTATAATAGTTTTCTGAAGGCTTCACTTCTACCGTGTGTGAACTAAACACATTTTCAACTTTTACCTTTTTTTCTTAAATTTTTGATCAACATTGCACCAATAAATTATTTACCAAGAGTAAAAACTCGACAGACTACGCATTAAGCAAAGTCTAGCAGCTTAACCGCGCGTCATAGTTAGCCACATAATTAGCAAAACAGCTCTAAACTTACAAGACACCTGTACACTACAATTATCCATAATATGCGATATTGTCTTCGTATACAATAGGCGTTTGGTAATTACCATTTACAGGTTGTAACACCGTTCGGAAGGTTATTTTTAGGAAGGTCCAACAATAACCTCGGTAATCACTCTTTCGAAAATAAGATTTTGTACATAAAGATGTGTCCTTCAGAAGAGAGCGCGACACCCGAACATTGTCGTCATTACAATAAGCGTTTATGTTGTAGGAAGCCCTTTGTATTGAAACAGTTTTAATCCTTTCCTTAAATTTTGTAAAGGTAACTTTAAAATGTCAGTATTAAGTATTCGTTTTAGTGTACAAAATTGTGAATTTGGATCTGTAAAGCTATTCATATTGCTAAATTTACTGCTCCTCTACTGAGGGGAGTACCCTGCTTTCCCTCTAAGCCCTAGAACCTCTCCACTATACATCGTACTATGAATAGATACATATCTGCATGCTCAAATATATTCTAAAACTACGTAATCATATCATAAATATATTCGCCTCAAACCATAATATTTGTATAAGTTTCCAGCCACATTCTATTCTGTCATACTACGAAATAGCTTGAAGCGTTTGCTTTCCCCTCTTATGATATTATTCGTATTAATGTAGCGCAGACGTCATGTTTGTTTGTTTGAGTCAAATTAACTGGAAACGTCCAGGTTATTTCAGCTGTCGGGTGTCTGGCTATGTTTAATTTTAGCTTATTCTTCGACAATAAACAGAGATAGTTAGTATACTATTTTCAAAAATGCCAGCTATGACTTCCACAGCACTAATAAAAAAAAAAGATATTAATAGTAGTTGGCGCATAGGTTAGTCATGCTATGCAATTTCATTTTTGGGTCTCAATCTAGACCCACAAGTATATTTTAATTAGTTTATTAATTTAAGATTGATTGTTACTTGTGGTATGTATTTTAACCGATGATGAAAACCTTATGTCTATTTTTTAAACTTAACAATTGTTAGTACACGTTCCACTCTGAATAATTGTGTTGTAACAGATTAACAAAAGCGTGTATCCTAGTACCCATAACGAAAGTTAAATCTTTGTTTGGTTACTAGGGTTCAAAAAGATAAAAATCAAGCATTTAAAAGTTGTCTTCTTCCTGCTATTTGTATTTTATGACTTTAAATAAATTATTATTCATATAATTTATATAAAAAAAGAAAACAAGAAATACTCAATTCAAATGCTCATACCGATACCGGCAGCAGAGAATAAGGGGGAAGGAATCTCTTCTTACGCAAACGGATAATTCCTACAAAAGCCATCTACAATTGTTACCTAATATACCGTCTACTGTGATCAATTACATTAAAGTAATGAAAAAACAAATCTATCTTTCAATAAGCCCTGTATAAACCCTAGAAATAAATGGTGTAATCAACTTAAAATGAACATCAAAATCCTACTTAAGTTAAGGCTCAATTTATTGTATCGCTTAGGTTGTCGCTAATCTTGAACTTGAGTAGCAACACGATTAGATATTTAGATAAGATATCGAGTTAGCTTAGTGATTGGTAACTCAAAGTCGAATATCGATAAAAGGAAGATTTAAGGGGGTCGGTGAAATTACTGGCACATGAGACTTAACTTCATGTCTCAGGGTCGGCAACGCAATGCCCCCGCTATACCCCTGGTATTGTAAATATCTATTATATATAAGTATGTTTATAGAAAAAATGTATGTAATATATGTAGTATATCAGTTATCGTCTTCAAGAAGGGTGCGATTTAATGTCCGCGTAAGGGTGTAAGAGCTATCAGAGGCTAACAACTGCGAACCTTCCAAAAAAAAAAACGTGTGTGAAGAGATTTTTGCAGTGTCGGCAACGCGCGAGTAATAACCAGTGTTGAAAGCGTCAATAGGATGCGGTGACCGTTTACCATCAGACGGGCCACCGCCAGCTTGTGCACTACCTCAAAAAAAAAAAACAAAATAAAATCGCTTCGCCCAGTCGAAAGGTATGAGGTAAAATCATAAAAAAAAAATACTGACGAATTGAGTACCTCCTCCTTTTTTTTGAAGTCGGTTAAAAAGTACAGCTGATCTCTATAGTAAAAGCTCTGCTTGGTTGGGGATCAGATGGCCGTGTGTAAAGAATGTCCCATAATAATCTTTATATTTATTGTAGAATGTCATAGCTGGCGGTGACCACTTACCATCAGGTGGACTAACTGCCTGTTTATTGGCCTATTTGACATAAAAAATGCCCTGTACCCCGGTATATATCTTATAAATTCATAATAATAGTCACACCGTCATATAACTTTATGTCTATCGGCCATTTTATCTTTCATATATAACAAAGCATTTATTATTCATAAATAATTATTAGTCGTATCTTTTATGTGTTTTACATCACTAATATAATAATACTAGCACCTATAAACCTCTTAAGACATTTCGTGCGAGAGTTTATAGTCTTTTAGTAGTTAAATAAGTAGTGATACAGTGTTGACCTTTGGCATTAAGCGTTTATCTACTTAATAACTTAACTGAAGTACTTATACCTTCTTCTCTTACTCGCAAGATTTCGAAAGCGTTTCTTAGTTGCTTTCTTTGTCTGAAAATTTTGTAGTATTTTATTTCCTAAGGTGTAATAAAAAACTCATCAAGAACAAAGTCTCTTAATTGCTTGCTGCAATCACCAAGTGGTAAAAATATTGCTAAAGAGGCGCATATTGCGTCATGCAGGCAGCCCATCGTACACGTATTGTAATAGACAGAGTATTGCTTCCTTCTATATTGGGAACAGAGCAGGGATACGATGATGTCATTTGACTGGAATAATAGTCTTAAAGCAATAGGTACTTCTGTGCCAAAAATATTCAATCAACCGAACAACTACATCGATATAAATCAAAACTTTATACAGCACTAGTTGTCCTCGTATTACGCATGCCAACCGGGGGCCGAACAAAGGCCCTTTATGACCTTGTTTATCGGTGACCGCGAGGCATTCCTTGCGAAACGTTTCGAACCGCCACTATCAAAGAGTTCTTACGAGCTTCGGAAATTGTTACAAATAAATATCGAGTTACGATGAAAAGGTGATTTTATATCGATTCGGGTTTCTAACAGATTATTTATCGGTTGATATTTTGAATTTCGAATATAAATTTGAATTTTGACGTCGACGTTGGCCGCCCACGCTTATTCGGTTGTAACAACGTATCTTAGATTCTGAATTCAAAATTGACAAGGCAGGGTGTGTTTCTTTGGCTATCCACATGATTAATCTTTTTTTTAAATATTATTTTCATGTTAAAAGATAATTTAAAATAATGCAAATATTCACTTTCAAACCGAAGTTTTCAGGAACTGGGGAAAAAGAGACGTAATAAATTAAGAAAAACCATGAGATACGTACAGCATAAATGTTCTTGGTCATATTTTGCTATTATTTATTGATTTGGTAAAGAATAAGTTTCTTTAGTTATAATTAACATATTATTTCATGCATGTCGAATGAAAGGAGGGTTCATTCGATTTTTAAGTAGTATTAGAAATAAAAAAGAAGTAAAAAGCGCATTGACCCTAAACCTAACCGAAACTATAAAGACAGAATTAAGTGCGTTTTTATGTGTAAATAAAAGGATAGGTAAGCACGTGTGTACGTGGCAAATAAGAATGTCTAGTAATACAGAGTTATTGACTACTTAGTTTGGGAGGTATTTTCAGCTAATGGATTGTATTTAATAAAATTTTATGTTGGTACCTATATTAAGTACCTTTTAGAGCAAGATTTTACTTTTGAATTTAAGTTTTATATATTTTTCTTAAATTAATTTCTACTATAACATGAGCTTAAAGCTATTATAGTGATTTCCTATAATGCAACTTCAAACAAAAAACTTACAATATAAATAGTGAAATGAAACAAACAAAACGATACAATTGATTGTTTTATTCGATAATCATTATTCCAAATTTCGAGAATCGATAACATTTCCATTTCCCTAAAAAAGAACCTTCATATATTTTATTTACACACATACATACACGTCCAAGAGATCAAAAAACAGTTTTTAATTCTGTAATGTAAAGTTAGATGGAATTAACTGTCACACTCTCATTTCGTCGATGGCTGCTTGCGGGAGGTTGGCGTGTAGTGGGCCTTTCCCTCTCCGGAGGGTGGCATGAGGAGCCCCTCTAACGTCCTCCCTCCCTGCAGGGGAGCCTTGTGCCGCCGAACCATTCGGCGGTTGGAATTTCTGTTGCCTTAACTCTTGTAAGGGTGGCGAGTTATTAAACTGGCTCAAATTCTTTGGCATCGTCGCGTATCCCCCTACTGGTGGATAACTTACGTTCGGTATTCGAAAACTGCTGTTTCTGCTGCCCAGCTTGCTTGGAAGCATCATGTTGTCAATGCTAAGAGCTGGACTGGGCGGTGACTTTGGTACGTCTAACGGCCCTTTAAAATTTAAATTCGATAAATGTTGATCTGTTCCCATCATGTGTTTCTTTCTATTCTGCCTTTCAACATCAACTACTAAGCTCGGTGCATGAGTTGGATCCATGTGGTAATGCGAATGCTTTCCTGATATCGTTTCAAAATGTTTCTCATTGAATTGTTGCTGCTTGCCTCGTGACCTAGATTTGTCCCTTTGGTAGTACACTCCGGCAAATATGAGCACATTGAGGATTAACAGAGAGCAGCCTATGGCGATAGTGACGCTTAAAGCGGTTGAATACGCAGCATATCCCGCTGCCTCTAAATTAGCTAGAGTGTTATCCGTTGCGTTTAGTGTTTGCAAGTCTCTCCCGGGGAGAATCGTGGCGCACGTAGCTAATATAGTATCTACCGTAGTTACGGCTGTTTCGGAGTACACTGAACTGTTGCCACGTCTCATTTGCTCGTTGTCGTTAATGTTTCGCGCCAATGGATCGGGGCGGACGATTCCTTCGTATAAATCCTGTTCGTTGTGGTTTCGGAACAAATTGTGGCGGGCTGCCACGTCTTCCATTCCGGCTCTGTGCAGTTCTGGGACAAGCCGTAACCAGACGGATAGTTGGTGTGCTCTGTAGTGATTTTTTAGACGTGGTTTCATACCTGCGAGGGAAAAAAACTAGTAAGTTTAAGCTAATAGCACAGGTAAAGTTTTTAAAGGTTGTAGCTTTATTTTGTCTATTCTCGATCCTAATCTATCCGAAAGTGTGAATATGTATGTTTGTTCCCACTCCGAAAACGTTATAAAGATATCATGAGATTTCTCATATAGATAGATTGTGTTTTGGATAAGCACAAAAAATACTGCTTCCATAAAAACAAAAGATAGTGTGAAATAACGGGATTCCTTCAACTGCCATTAAAAACTTCATCAGAATGTGTTATGCAACCATTTACCGACTATACGATACTTTCATCGATTATTCCGATACATTTACCGATTGTAAGAACCTCTTGAGACGAACCTTTTTTCTCAAGGGTTTTTGTTAGAAACCTTTTAAACAGACACAATGAATGACAATACTTCACAGTTCACTTTGCAAGGCTGAACTCGTATGAAAATTTACTTTGGATCTAACCTACAAATTAACTAAACACATAAAAATATCTTCAGCTTTGACTATAGGATGAGACATATATTCATTATTGGAGATTAGTGCTGGACAAATTAGCCAATAGGTAATTAAAACCCTAACTGGTCTTGTGGCCAAATACATGCACCACACGGGTTGTTGATTCGATTCCTACATTGCACACAGATATTTGTCCCGGACAAATGTCAGTACTTGCATGAACAATGGACATGTCTTTGTTCCATAGTTGGATGCAAGTAATTGTCTTTATAAATTGTATACCACTAACTCAGTTCTAATAATACTCTGTTAAATTTGATTTGCCATATGCAATAGATAGATATTAGTTTCACAATGTCCAAATAATAAACAGTAACAAAAATTAATACAAGAACAAAATAATTTATCACAAACCATAAATCATAAAGACACTCGTAATACTGACCTATTTCCAAGTACTTCTGATGGGTCGAGTCGTACTCCTCCCAGTTTGTTCCCCTGAATTTATTCCGTTCTCTCGAAGCTGGCAGCAGTACGTCCTGACGAATGTTGTCATTAGGGTTTCTGGAACAAAAATTATTGGGTGTTTTTGTTAAAGATTTAACCCTTTTATTACTAGCACTAGTAGAAACCTTTGTGGTTTCTTTGATGATGCTGATTTTAGTTTTGTTATTGTAATGTAAGAAATAAACTTCTTTGTATTTTGTAGTTAGCGCTATAATAGGTTCGGGGTCAAGTGACTTATTAAATACTATCGATATAAAATGTACGATGACCTAAATTTATAACCATGGAGATTTCTGAAATAACATCTGACACCTTTCACATAATTCAAGAGAACTGTTACAACTTGGAGTGACTGTTTTTGTTATAGTTGAGCAGTATAAAAATGAAATATGAAAATCTGTGTTTCATCTAGAATGGTAAGGGGGCCGGTGAAATTACACATGAGAGACTTGATAACTTCACGTTTCAGGGATGACAATGCATTGGCGATGCCCCTGGTGTTGCTAATATCTATAGGCGGCGGTGACCACTTACCATCAGATGGACCGTCTGCTTGTTTGTCGGTCCAAGAAGTATAAAAACAGAATTGAATATATTCTTAAATCAGATATTATTGCAGAACTCCCCGTGGTTACGTATTTATGCTCAGTATCCTCATTGTTTTTTTATGTTTATTTGACAACAGATAAATAAAAATGTTATTTGAACCTGCATCACCAAAAACGCGATTCAGTTAATATTTTGCGTATTCACTTAACATTACTCTCTTTTAAAATTAAATTTAGTCCCGAATCTGTTGTTCATCAAATAAAATTTTACATCAAACGATGAGTTTTTCATTTCTTATAAGTCGAAAAGAGTATGGAAGATTTATAATCTTTTCAGATTAAATAAAACCATACATACACCACAAAAATACTATGGTAAAAGCTTGTTAGATAGAACTTAATTAAATACATACTACATCTCTTTTCATCTTATTAAGTTAGAAAGAAGTATTCATAGATTTGATTATGATTCGCGATGCAGACAGATTCGACACATTTGTCAAATATAATTTTATTCTTAGCCTACGATCATTTTGCAAGTCTTATATTACATTTTGAAATGATGATTAAATTTAATGACTTCAAAATTTCAATCTATTTGATACTTTAACATCCCAAAAATAACTATAGAATACGAAATTATAAGAAGGATATTATAAGGGGGCGCTAAACGATGTCCAAAAATGTGACATTCAATGTAAAGAAGACTTTCGCCCCTTTTGTACAGAGTTCCTTTTCCTTCGGCAATATTCGCCTACTTGAAAACTTTTCAAGAGTCATTACAGTTTCAAAACAAGACGTTATCAGCATCAAGTGGCCCTTATTCTGTATATAATAAAGCTCATGTTACTTAAGCAATTAAGGACATTTAACACGAAACTTATGCTTTGTAGCTGTGAGTTTAATATAATTAAAGTAATTAATTAAGTTAAAAGACAGAATGCAGACAAGTTTACATCGAAGAAAAATTACAGGCTCAGAAATAAATTGCGTAGAAAATAAAATTACGTAAACAATATTAATTTACCCAGGGGAATGAGAACACACATAAACTTTTGCTGTCCCGCTTACACTAGAAAGAAAAACTCCAAAAACGTTTTATGGAATTACATTATTTATAGCAGTATTGATAACTATGTATATTTCAGTTGGTCAACTGTTATTCTATGCTATGATAGATTTCTTTATATCCTAAAACAACGGTTTGTAGAAGCACTTGACTTATGAAAACATTACCTCTTTCAAATTGTAAATGATTCATGTATATGAATCATTTTTATGTTATTAGTGTATTTATATTTATATGTATGTATATTTGTTTGAGTATATGTATACACATATACTCAATATTTAAAAATAAAGCTATTCCAAGACAGCTTACTTAACGGAATAGATGAGAAAAAAATAAACAACCCTTTTTCCGTGTAGCCGAAAAAAATATCCTTTTGAGACTTTATTTCATTACAGTGTGATTAATATGTTTATCCAAACCATGACTAGTTACAGTTTTTACCAAATTGTACCAAGAGTCATGGTGAAACTATAAGGACGTGTTGACTGCAGAACCCTAAAAATAGCTCAATAGGCTTATATTTAGCTTAAATCTACAATACGAATGTAAACACTTACCCAGTTCTCACGAAATTCGCCACAAATATCATCATGGATTCTGACAGGGCCACCTCAGATTTGGTGTAATTCTGAGGGAAGTGACCAAAACCTTCTACCAGTGGCGCTCCAAATACGTATGGTAACTCTTCACCGTGTACTGCACCCATTCTCTAAAAGGATAGTAATTCTTTGAATATTTTTTTCATAATCGCCTTAGTTTAAAGGGCTACGATTTCACGGTATAAAGCTCAGGTAGTTCGATTCTCAGATCAGGCAAGGTAATGATAATGTGCTCAAGATAAGTAAAGTGCCCATGCGGCAGCGACAATACTCACCACAGTTCACTTTGGAACATAAAAGAAAGATATTCGATAGAATAACGATCTCGTTACTGAGATCTCTGGGATAATGGATGTAAACTTATGATATGTTTTAGAAATTCAT
This sequence comes from Habrosyne pyritoides, assembly GCA_907165245.1. Lineage (NCBI taxonomy): Eukaryota > Metazoa > Arthropoda > Insecta > Lepidoptera > Drepanidae > Habrosyne > Habrosyne pyritoides. The sequence goes on along the minus strand of OU015588.1, from coordinate 14,288,746 downwards.
ACGGACTCTTAAACAGGCATACCATCCTCATAGTAGTCACCGTCGCTAGTAATACCAGGGTAAAGCCTTCTTCTATCAATACAAAGCCTTGAAGGCTAATCTGCTGTCCAGTGTTGTTGGAATATACAAGTAGGTGTTGGGCGACAGATTTTCATCTAGAGAGCGGTAATCAGTAGTAGTTACTACTTAGTGTTGTTCTATTTTTCTATGGTTTCCTCATGAAGTGGTCCTTCACCGATACGTTAACCTTATTCAAGGATTAAAACCGAACCTTCATAATAATATAGTTTTAGTATTCCCACCTATCCTTTGTTTAAATTCACGCGAAACTATAATTAAATTTGAGTCTCCTCAACAAATTGAAAGGGAGGTGATTTGGAAGCATCAAGATGGGTCACCCCCTTAGGGAGGTTAGGTAATGCGCGACAAAATTGGTAACATAGATTGCTAATGTTATACTTAAGAGGATTATGATATCTATCAAAACAGAATAAAGCCTATAGTTACTCAGCACCTAACATATTCAAGAGGGTAAATGTACCTACAATATTACGTTCATAAAATATTTACACGGTGAAGGTACACACGGTTTTGACGAAGATCTTAATATTTGCGTTGGCTTATTATTATACTTGGATCACAGCGGTTTTGCTTGCAAAGATATTATTTTGGATCCGATAAATGGATATAGCATTTGCCTGCGGCTTTAATAGCTTTAGATAGTAGGCAACGGTATCCGTGCCCCTGCAGAAATTTTCATGGCTTTGTTAATACTCATTTTGCTGCATAGCTCAGTAAACGTCGATAGGTTCGTTGATTTGATCCTACCTACTCGTCTGGCTGATTACTACCCTCATGTTGAAAATCTATCACCAAGTACTGGCCGATGTGTTCCGATAGATGCATTCAAGAGCCGACTATCCTAGGCTTTGTGGTGAGATTGTGGTCAAATCATAGTAATAAAATTCTTTGTATTGGAAAATAAAATCTTCGAAAATAGAGCTATTTTCTTCCATATAACCGCCATTAGCAAAACAACAAAAGCCTAAGTAGTGAGGTATAGTTATATATCATGCGGCTAAATCTCTTGACAAAACTTTCTCATAATGTTGCCATTAGCAACTATAACTTTAGGCATATAAAAGTTTCGTCAGTAAGCAAACACTTGTGGTAGTTAATCTTTAACTTTCATTATGATTTTCATTCACAAATACACTTGATAAGTTTATGGATATGAACCTCTCAGGAAGCTGCACTGTATTGTAGTGTGTACAGTTAAAGCACGTATTTCTTAATGGTTTCGATCATCATCAAATTGATCCATCATCACCGAACATCTCGACAACGAGTCATCATTAACACTACTTTTTTAAATTAATCTGCTTAGTTAAAAAGTCTTCTTAATTAATCCAGCTTATTAATCACTAATTGCCTCTCCGCGGTTTCAGTCGCGTTTCTGAAGGATCTAATATTCCATTTAAAAGTATTACATATATTTTTAGGGTATGTGCTATCTATATGCAAAGCTTCATCCTAATCCAAAGTAGTCTTTGCGTGAGAGTTACCATACGTCCCAAGTTTGTGAGGATACACACTATCGCGAGGATAGAACATCATACATTTTTCCTTCTTTATTTTTCAATATCCCAACAAATTCAAACAATGTATGAATGACGTGTATGTATGTTTTAAAACACTCACCTGAGGGTAAAATCCATCTTTAGTTTGATAATCGAACACATAAAAATATGTTTTAGTTGGTCTTCGCGGTCCATCCTCATCATTTAGAGCAGGCTTTGGTCCTCCGCTCAGTAAATCACCGCTTTGTACCAATGGCGCAACGTATTGTGCGTCTGACAATGCCGCTACTGTAGCATCTCTTGTATTTATCGGATTCTGCAACAAAGGGATTATGATAATCTATGCTAATGAGAACACGACCTTGTTCGGTACGCACACGCCATTATCAACCCTAACTAACCAAACACAAATGCCAAAGTAGCACTGTGATCCCGAAAAATTGTTACCTCATTTAATTTCGCGAGCCCGCTTGAATAATATTTGAAGGAGTAATCCGAAATCAAATCTAAGGGAGATTGGGAAGTGATTCGACTTGGATGCCGGTTTTATTTCGTTTCGAGGAGATGAAATCGTAATTTAATGTTATTCGTATAAAAGAGTAGGAGTAACATTTTTGGATACTTTACTTGCCGTGACCAAGGTTATCACTGAAACGGTCAATTTCTTACAACAAAAATCTGGCCCATTTCGGTTTCAATTTCAATCAAACATATCATAATCAAATTACAGTCATAATCCGGTGTACATGCACTGCTGATTAGCAAAGACGTTTATTAATTATTACACATACACCGATCTCCCCTGATATAGCGTGCTTAAAATAGAAATAAATTTAATTACGTACTGCGTAAACAAGATATTTGACATTTGAATATCACGTAGGTGTTATGGTGCCTAAAATGTCAACATAATCACTTATCCTAATTTACAAACAAACAAACCTCTACCGTTCTTTCCCAATCGGTGTACTCGTTGACGATCGTATAAAATATCTCACTGAGGTGATAAGTATATGAGTTCCTGACGTAGGTCCTGAAAATGGAGTTAATATTAGCTTATTTGAATATCAAATTATTCTTGATCCAATATTTTCATAATGAGATGATATGGTACTCGTATTTGGTAAAAATACAGCCAATCAACTGGAATATCAACTGGTTTGTTCGAATAGAAATTAATGAGCTTTGATTGGACTCGATTGAGGTCCTTGTAAAAATAACTGTCATAGTATTCAATTATTCAACTAGAGAGCGGAGTTTGTTTATAAAATACATAAAAGTGCTGATTGCTCTGTTAGTTGTAGATTCGAGTTACTTTGTAGTACCTACTGCCTAGCTGACTACTATCCTCGAGTTGTAAATTTGTCACTAAGCACCTGCCTTTCTAGGCTTGGTGTACTAACCATCTTCCACTATACCTTCACTTACCACAGATTTTTTCAAAGATTTAATTTGATATCAACATTAAGTTAATATAATTAACATTACCTGATCATCCGATCTCGTTTATCAGGCTCAATACCATTCTGCACGTCAGGAGCTGAAAACTTCCAAAGAGCTTCACTAGTTACCACACCGAACAGCAAATCGTATTTATTCTGGAATAACCTTCGACCGCTATCACTCCTCTTTTTGTGAACATTAATATTTTGTATCATATTATTCAACGGACCAAAGCTTGGGAAATCTCCCGTAGCGTACATCGTTAGAAAATCCTTTGCGAAATCTGTTTTAATTACAACACCGTCCACTGACGGTCCAAATGCTGTCAGGAAGTTTGGAGGAGATATGTCTATTGATAGTAATTCTTCGATGGACGCTTCTCTCAGACAGTCGACAATGACTTCATGGTCTTTTGATAAGTCTTCTGGTATGGTGCAGTTCATATGTTTGGCTAATTTTAAAGAATAATAAACGGGATCATCAACTATTGCCCATGAGCTTAATGCAGAGCCGGATAATAGTATTGCTCTGTGGAAAAGACCTGTGGAAGATATGGCTGTTTTATTCATACTATTACTTTTAAATTATTTTTTTTTTAGTTCTATCTATTTCATCTGTGATTTCTATTTATACGAAATATATAATAAAACGAAAATAAGAAATGTTCGTGGTATATTATCATTTGTACATCTTCATTGAAACTTTAATATACTTGTAGCTTTGAAACCGAGATCTTTATTAAAGGAAGGCAGATATTAATTTAGGTCTCATTCAACTCTCTCATTAAGTCTTTGAATTTAAAATAAAGTGGTATTAATAACTCTATTATTAATTAAATATGATAAATTTAAGTTTATTTTGGTTTAATTTTGACTAAATATTGCTCGTTCTAAAATTATATTTTAAGATGACATTTACAATACTGACCTGGCATGACAGTGGGTGATATCATTAGGAAATTTATACAAGCAGCTCCAGATCCATGGCCCATGAGTGTGATATTCGTAGGGTCTCCACCAAAGAGAGCAATGTTCTGTTGGACCCAATGTAATGCGGCGATCTGGTCCATAAGACCATAGTTTGCAACTCGAGCCTTGAGATGTGGTGCTGGATTGGCGTTCAGGAACCCTGAGAAGTTTTTTTATAGATACATTTTTGTGACTATAATAATGATATTGATAGATTTATAGTGGTCAAGAGCGGTATAATACTCAGATTAGAGACCGTTGGATCCATTTCCAGGTTGGGTAGGATGAAGTTGACGTTTCTTTGTCCTGAATGATTTACCTTTATGCTCGGGATTGGCATCGTGCCCGAAAGACGACAATAATGCTCGCCACATATCACGTTGGGATTTAAAATATCTTCGGTTCGTGAGTTTCCCATGATAGTGGGTATGAGGAAAAAAGGTGTATACATTTACTTGAATTGTTAGTTGCAATTTAATTGAATACTTTCACAACCTTGGTCTCTAACCACCAAACTAAGTGACCTGTCAAAGTGTCAACTATCTATCAATGAATCAATGAACCCTCAATAAACCCTAACAAAGTTTCACTACAGGCGGTACATAGCCTAACTTTCAACCATCATTCAGCTATAACAAATTTTAAAGCGAAGAAATTCTAAAGGATTCTTATACCTAATAAAATTTTGAGTATCAGTAATTCAGAAATAAGGATTCGTTCCGTGTTGATTTACGCCCCTGATGAGATATTCGCTTTTATGAGTTTGCTCTCGTGAATTTAAATAACTGCCCTGTTTTGCTTTGTTTAAGCTTTCAGATGATTTTGTGTACATAATGTTATTTGTAAAGGAATTTACGTTATTATTTGATGTTATTGTAATAAGAAGGTATATTTTAATTTTGCGTACCTTTGTACGAACGTATGTAACGTATGTTATGTTATATTTCGTTATTATATTACGTTTTAAATCCGTTGTATTTTTATTCTCAGCAGATATATTATAAATAAATATCTTATGACATTCTACACACGACGATCAGATCCTAAACTGACCAAAACTTGGAAATCAAATAACTCATATACTACATACTTATACTATATTGAATCTGCTAAATACATACTTTCATACACACAACTGTTTATCCTGTATGGGAATTTAACCCACGACCTGTGGCGTGGCATTATAGAATCTAAACGCCAAGCCAACTGACCCTAAACTTTTGGAATAAATAACTTAATTTAAATAGAAAATATTGAACTTCATTATGAGTAAAAAAAATAACACCAATCTCAAATAAAATTAATATTAATAAACGAGATATTTTCATTAGAGAAGAGGTTTAACTATATCAGCCTTTGAGAGGCGCAAAAATACAAGTCTTTAATAACGTAATTAAATGCCTGCCTACACAGTAATTATGTTAGTGTTTCAATTTTATAGATAGATTTGATTTTCATTTGAGTGAAATGTTTTCAATATTAAACCTTAGCATCCATAATTTAAGGACGATGGAGGTTTTAAGGAAATAGTTACTGAATGTAATATTCTCAGTATTCTCCACTTCAATATACGAGTATTACATATTCGTTCAAGCTGCAACAGGACTGAGTTCCCAAGGGGCGAGTATAATTTAAAGAGTGCATTTCGTACCTATGAATCGAAATGGAACAAGATACACACTGGTTAAATGCACACGCTTGTTGTAAAAAAGCAAAATGTTCTCTCATTACTTTCATAAAATATTTTCTTGCTACAGTTTTTAGAATTTTCTTTCGAATTCTAAGGTCTGTATTTTCCATTGACATTTAAATAGTTTTGAAAAGTTATTATACTTCTTCTACGTTATTCTGTTAAATTTAGGAATGTGACTGGTATTATTTTGTGCTTAGTTTTTGTTAACGTTTTTACAAATCTTACTGCTGTCATAAATGTCAAAGTTTGATGCTCAACCTCACCAGAACGTTACAGAGGAATGAAATTTGAAACAGACATAGATTATACCCTGGAACAGGTACCAAAAATATGTACAGTCATACATCATTGGAAACAGTATATGCTAAATATAGCGACGATATTTTATGTCATATTTCTTTTTATTAACTAACTGTTCAAGTATGATAAGTCTGAGTAAGATTGTCGCATTTTTATGATGTCTACTTACTACTGTTATTCAAATGAATATGTATCTTATGTTTATTTTATGGTAATGACTGCGAGAACATATTATTTTACTTTATTTTGAAGTTGGTATCACAATTTTGATGTTGTACCACTAGCACAAGCATCACCTATTGCTAGGATAATTCCTGTCCTATCATTATTAAAAAATAGTTGTGTTTTTATATTTATACAAATCCAAAAAGTTTTTTTACTTTTGGCCTAACGTAACTTATCTATACTTATATTATAAAGTGGTAAAGATTGAAATTAGGAGGTGATTTTTGAAACTTTGATTCGGACCTTTCATTTAAATTTAATAATCCTGTCTGATCGAAAGCTACAATTTTCTTGCCTGGCTATATTATAATCTAGGAATATATTAAATCAAGGCAATGCGGGTGAAACCACGGGCCGGTGGCTAGTTCTAATTATTTTCTGAGATTCAGAGATTCAATACTACTCAGAGCTGGTCGGGTGTGCACCCAATGGGAGAATAATCGATATCTATTACTAAAATGACTCCTATATTGCTAAATCTAAGTTTCACTTACCCAAAACCCCAAGTCTGAAGTTTAGCGTGACTACAATAACATCAGTATAGCTCGCCATCACAGCACCATCGTAAGGGCTGCTAGAGCTCCACGAGTAGCTCTCTCCATGAATGTATACCAAAACTGGTAGTGCTAGTTTGGTTTCATCCACTGAAAAGTAATAATAATTAAGTACTGCTTTCATTGAAATAATATTACAGGTGAGTTGCCAAGATTCTACCATTTTATTTGGAATCGCCACTGGTGGTTGGTGGTCTGAAAAAATAATCGGCCATGTGCGAGAAGGGACTCATTTTACATGACAAAGCTACTGTTGACCTAAATCTGATTAAAATAGGAACGTATTTTGAAAATATGGTAGACAAGTGAAAATTATGTCGACCAGAGTGTGTCGTGATTTTTTTGTAGTTGTTTAATTTTATTTGCGATCCAAACTAATACCTTAGAGATGAGTTGTGGGGTAGAATAGCCTTAAGCTTTAGATTATGTGACAGGATAAAAATAAAGTTATAAGTAAACGCGTTGAATTTTCAGTAAATTTATTGCACGGCATAGAAGAATCGATGCAGGCACATGAGACTTTAAAACTTCACAAGTATTGTAAAGGTGCATAGGTGGCGGTAACCACTTACTTACGGTTGACCGCTGCCTGTTTGTCGACCTACTTGACAAAAAAAAAACATGCATCCGTTGGGATGCTTCGAGGGTATACAAAACTTCCCACAAACATATAGATAGAACACGTGTGAAAAATACAGCCCAGTCTTTGCTGTCGAGCAGGCAATTCAAGTAATATAGGAGAATATCTAAATGTTCACCTCTATTGTAAGAATAAATATTTATTTCAGACAACCAATTAAGCAACCACTTCGAGTTTTAGTTTCAGTTTATCTTGCACTCAAGTCAATTTTAACTAGGTAACGATAATTAAATTTACAACGAGTCACTTGTATTAATTAAAAGGTAATTCAGTTTGGATTTAATTTTGATTAAATGTAGAACTAATAATAAATGTTAAATTATACGAGCGTTAACGTAGTTAATTGGAAATTATTTTTAGATTTCAAACGGATTTTATAATAATGTTTCAGAATGGCTAATTTTTTACCTACATATTTATAAAAAAAACTATATTAATTGTTATCTGTACAGTTTTGTTATGTTGTTAAAATTGACTAAGTTTTCCCCTCACCGTTAATTTTAATGTAATTTTTCATCGTAATTACAATTGATCAATACACTAACACTATGACATTATAGCGAAATACTTCAAAAACCTCTATAAAATGGTTCATAACATTTTTATATTAAAGAGTTGCTTATTTGACATACAGTCAAATAAAATATTGTTTTGTGCTATTGATTCCTTAATTAAACTCATGACTGTTACTGAAGATACAATATAGACAGTTATCTGACGGCACTAACAAACCTATATCAACCTTAACGTGTGTGCTCTAAATGTTAATTCTCTTCGGCGAAATTATAATAACTGTCAATCTTATGGTAATTGCTTGTTACACATGTCCTTAGTAGCTGCCCAAGGGAAGATTTCTTGAAACTTGATAAGCTACGAAAAGCCTATAAGGCTATTAGACCTATGATAATTTTGTTTGTCTTATAGGTACTTGTGACAATCCCATGGTAGAATAACAGTGAAGATGAGGCCGAATGCGGGAAGAACATAGTACAATCTCTGATACTTAAGTTAATCAAATTACAGTGAAGTATCTTATTCTTCTTTCTTTTTTTTTTATTATTTACTGTGCTGATTCTAGTTTATGTCCTCGGAGATACTGTTATAAAGAAATTATATTAGAAATATTTGTGAAAACCAATTTTAGTAAAAAAAAATTGTGTAACATTTTTTATTTTTTACTACTTATTCTGTTATTCGGGACCATGAAACCAACAAATCATCTATTGTTCTATGTAATCTTCTGTATCTTTAATTGAGTTATAAATTTTGTAACTAACACGACTTTGTTTTATCTAATACCTTTAAATGAGCAATTCTTGTATACATATATATATAATTAGGATCTCGGAAACGGCTCCAACGATTTTCATCAAATTTAGTATGCAGGGGTTTTCGGAGGCGATAAATAAATCTAGCTAGGATTCATTTTCAGAAAATGACGTTTTATCCGTGTTTTCAATGATCAGCTTTATCGATAATTGACTTAAACATAACCTGAAAAAAATTACTTCCTGACATTAACTGTTTTAACGACACAACAACATTAAAGCTACTTCAGTAGATGGCGTTGTTAAGCAACACTAAGCCGACTTTTTTTTTTTTTTTTTTTATGCCACTTGGGCCGACAAACAAGCAGACGGTCCACCTGATGGTAAGTGGTCACCGCCGCCTATGAACATTTGCAACACTAGGAGCATCGCCAATGCGTTGTCGACCCTGAGACGTGAAGTTGTTAAGTCTCATGTGCCTGTAATTTCACCGGCCCCCTTACCTTTCTAACCGAAACACAGTAATACAATTGCATTACTGCTTCACGGCGGAAATGGGTAAGGTGGTAGTACTTCTCCGGACGAACTCTGCACTAAGAGCTCTACTACTACTGAATACATAATTTACATAATTTACCAAAAAAAAGAATACCGAGCAAAGCTCGGGCATCCAGGTGCTGTAATATAATATATAGATTTTATTCTTATTTTATAATGAACCTTTGCATCAAGTGCAATGATTTGGTAGTTTTTTTTTTATTAGTAATGCTTTTGTGGACAACTTGGTACGAATAAGATGTTAAGTCCGCGTGGTTATTGGTATGGTCTTTAATCGCTTACGACACACTAGAGATTAGTTGAGGTGGTAATATTCGTCACCGCAACCACATTGTTAAATTGTAACAAGCCAAATTGTACCTTGTTATGAAGACCTTCTGTTTATATTACAACCACCTTAAAAGATAGGCACATGAGACTTAACAACTTCACATCTATGGGTCAATATGAAATGAATTGGTAATTTCCCTGATGTTTGCTAATTTTCATAGGCGCCGGTGACCACTTACCATCAGGTGGCCGCCTGCCTGTTTATCGGCGGAAATTATATAAAAAAGAATACTTACTTTGCAAAGGAGCAAATATGTTTAAATATAAACAATCTTCACTTTGATTCTTAAGATAAGGCATCAGTCTTTTTAAATATTCTAGTCTGCCTTTAGGCATTTTCTCTAACATGGTCCTCTCGTCGTCTAGATCTGGGAGCTTCTGAGGGCAGGCTGGACCAAGCCTGTCTGATACCCTGACTCCGTCCCAGGGTGACGGGGTTCTCGTCGGACTGAACCTAAAAAAAAGGAATAGTTATGTACCCTATAAAAACGGCTACTCGTTATTAACCGCATCACCCAGTCGGTACAGAGGTTAAAAGGCTTGACTACTCCATACACATCTATTAATACTGAACATATATTTGCAAGAACATGTAACATGTTTATTTCCGTGTGTCTGTTTAATATTTAAAAATTAATTATCTGGTACCGTAATACAATCTCTGTTTGGTTTGGAAACTGTTGGTTGATTGGGTCATGAGTATATAAGTTTCTATCAAGAAATAAAAAGTAGTATAAGTACCATATTACAAGCTCTGCTAAGTTTGAGATCCCTTGAGTAAAGAATCTCTAAGGATATTTTTAGTGTAATATATTTAAATAATAGTTAAATTAGATCTAGAATTATAACATTGAATTATGGATACACAGTGAAAATAAATGAGAATAAGCAGCTTACAAAAATTAGTAATAAACGAAAAAGGTAAAATTGTTTTTATATTTTATTTATGTCTACGTACCCATATAAGCTCACGTGATAAAGTAACGATCGTAAACCTTTTTAACTCTGTTAATATAAAGTTATTTTCTGTGGAATATATTTATAATTCTCTTCGCATTAAATAGCTGGCATGTATTTAATACGAATTGCTCATCATTCATATTTATGTAGGCATATAAAATGTGTTCTCAGAAAAATATTAAAACTTATTATAAATCTGTGAACACGTGAACACGAAAGTATTTTACGTACACTAATATTATAAAGGCGAATGTATGCACTTGTGTATTTATAACGCTTTAACGAGCTATCTACCAAACTAATTTATAAGGTAATAAATTGTCAGAGGGGTAATTTAGACCACAGATAAGGTTACGCTGTACTGATCAATGCAGGTGAAACCACGAGGCAGAAGCTAGTTTAATTCAAAAGAAGGTGACAATCAACTGATCACAGTAATATCAATAATACTACCTGAATACTTTACGAGATAAAATTAGCATGAAACTATTTTACAGCCCATGTGAAGTTAACTCTCGAAAATATCTTAAATTATCGATTTACTTAATTTCATCTCAGCGAGACCTATCAAATGCAGGCCAGGCGTCATGTTACCCAAGATTTTCCAAGTAAATTATAATTTCCTCTCAAAATTATGAAATATTGAAAACCGCCTCGGAGCCTTTCATGGGGGCGCCTAATCAAGCGGAAAACAGGATTTAGTGAACAGGCTCAGTGGGTTAATTATAGTTTACTAGCTGTCCCCCGCGATTTCACTCGCGATCCCGAGGGATGTTAAACTTTCCCGGAATAAAAAGTAACGTTAGTTACTCCTTCATACATCAGCTATCTGCCAGTGAAAATTTCGCCAAAATCGTACATACACAAACCTTTCTTTAACTTGCAACTATATATTTCCAAATTCTCAATCTGTTATTCAGCCGCTTGCTGGCGTCTGATTGAGCTTAAATGTTACAAATTTATCCAAGTTCGGTGACAATGCAATGTTATGATATTATTGAGCTGGTCTGATGTTTTCTGTTGGATGAAGTTTCTCCTAAACTACATTGTAAACCCATCGTCTTTGGACTCGTTTTGTCTTAACAGAAACAAGCTGCCCAAGGTCTGATGTTGAAGTTGGAAGTTCGGCATAGGAACTCCTGATTTACTTTGTAGTTTAGTTTAGAATAAAAGATTGTTTTAAAAATAATCTATTCTGCATTTAAATTGGGTCGTTAAGAGTGAGTATTGTTTGTCGAAGCGTATTATATTTGCTCGTAGCAGCAATACCAGTTTAAAATGCGATGCATATTCTATTCATGCGTTTGGCTTTAGATTTTCTGTAAAGGTCATAGCTCACTTCCACGACAGCGCTCCCGCACAGCATCTGATTTGCACTAGATAACGGTGGGGCTCGCTTGCGACATGCTGTTTGCTGTTATATGTTGTCACTGTAAAGTGTGTCTACAGAACCCTACTTTGAACCCATATTTGAATGTGTCATGTAAGTCAGCTTTGGCCTGCCATTCACATGTTCCCATTAAAATGCCAACAAAATTATGCAATCGATAAGGCACTATTAAAAAGTACTTTAAGAACCCTAATTTTATCCATATGGGTCATTTTGAATATACATACTTACTGTTTTTTTTTCTACATTTAAAAAAATATTAATTAAATTTCTCTGCGTTATAAAAAATATTCAATTAAATCTTAAAAAAACCAAAGATACAAATTGTTGGAACAAAGGCAGCATGTATAGCGCAAATTTTCAGCCGGCCAGCAACACTTACTGTAACGTGATGGTTAAGTATACTACACCTAGATACAGAAGAAATAGACATGCTCATTGCTCATGCACAGTAATTTTTGACAACCTGTGGCAGTCAGGTCTCTAATAATCAAGCAAACTGGTCCGTCACAATATAATATAGAAGACAAATCAAAATGTATGTATTAAATAATTATTCTTACCTATTAGATCCAACAGGTGGCGTTGCGTACGGCACACCTAAAAAAACCTCGAGTGGACTCAAATATCGATGTTCATCCATAGCCAAAACAATGCCCTGTAGTTTTCCATATTTAGTCTGAACTATTCTACTGCTTATCTTAAATTTAACATTAGTCTTAGGTACTGGATTTGATGGAGTCAAAAAAAACTTTTTGTAGTCCTCATAGTTACTGTAAGAATTACTCTCACCACTATACAATTTACTATGTAGAAAATCTTCACTATTATAATACGGATTATGTTCAAAATTGACCTTCGTATAATCTATATTTCCATTTGGATGATCTTCATAATTATCTTCACTGGGTGAATCGTTTTGCTGCTTATTTAAATTCTTATCAACATTAGCTTTTTCATTGAAATGCCTATTCATATTTGTCGTGTTAGAGTTAACCGACTTTAGAGATAGACACGTGATAGCAAGGGCAATATACAAGTTGAAACACACTACTTTTTGGGCGGGTAATCTGATTCTCTTGGCACTTTCATAATGGAACATGCTCGGTGTACAATTTTTTGTGCGCGTTTTATGGAACTGACCGTTTTGGCACATATTTCATCGTGTTATCATTTTTGCTTATCATTGCGATCGCATTCGTTTTGTTATTGGCATCTGAAACAAAAGACAATTAATTGTTAGTTTTACTTTTATACAGGGATATTCTTCACACACAGTTGTTTGATAATATTTCTACTATAGTAACAAGTTAATTGATATCTATCAATATAAACATAGATTAAAAAATATTGTATGCTTATACCCTATCCCTTCATATAATATATATCCAAGAGCGAAAAAAATTAAGTAAGTTTTTCAATACGGGAATATTCCTATCAATCCAAAATATAATAAGCTATTTATTTCAATCCCAATAACCACAGTTGATAAATTCATCATGAAACAGTGCAGAAATATGCGAAATTTTCATAATTTCGTTGAACAGACGAAATATTGTGGTTCGTACTACTGTATTCATTACCAATAATTAAAATATTGTATGAATACATATTTGCCTTATATCAAAATATTCAATTTCATGTGCTTTAAAAACTCATTTACCATTTATGAACAATGAATACCCGAACAATGGGGAACGATTTTAAGCTAAAGGGATTAGTGAATAAGCTAAATTAAAGCCATGAAATTGGTTGTAAGCCATTATTACTAGCATTCAATTGAATTTCGATGAAAGTAATGTTGGTATTTCAATTGGGTTTTTGGTGATAAAAAACTTCATTAGGAAACCTATATAAATTTCACATAGAGTATCAGATAATACTGTTGACTATATATAATATACGACGACTTATATATTAAATGAATACACTCAACACCAACAGTCACTTGGACGGACTAGGCCTAATAGACTGCTAATTATTATAAAGAGTCGATACTAGGAAGATAAAAACATAAAATGACCAAACTATTTCATGAAGTGGTAAAATAATCTATAAATTCTCTGAATTATTTCTTATTTACATGAAATGCCAACAGTTGTCTTATTTTATTTTAAGGTAATTTGTGTCTGTCTCAAGTAATCTTCCCAACATGTTTATACATTATTCAAGTAATGAGCCCTCATTATTTCCGAAAGCAAGAAATGCCTTAATTTTGCCTCAGTCTGTTTATATTGTTCAATTCTCTCATAAAATTAAAACACAGACTTGTTCAATTTAAAATTAATTATATTAAGCACCCACGAGATAATTAGCCTAGAAAAACAACGCCCTAATAGAGTTTAGGTCTTAAATTCTATTTACTATAGTCAGCCCTGTGATACCGATTTAGGTAAACTTTTTCAGAATTAAAACTACTTTGTTTTTTTTCCACCAAGGCGACAAACAAGCTTACGGCTCGACATATGTGATATATGAGCGTGCCAAGTTTTATTATAATGGTTTCAGTTGTGTATCTGTTTATAGTGACAAACAGGAGTACATCTGATGGTAAGTAGTTGCCATGGATAACCTAGATTATAATAACTTGACTTAGAAAATTGCAAATAATTTCCAACGTGCACATGGTCCACAAATATATAGATAAAAACAGTAATTCTAGGAGAATCGATAATGTGTTTTCGACCCTGGCATATGAAGTTGTTAAGTCTCATGTGCCTGCAATTTCACCGGCCCTCTTACCCTTCTAACAGAAAGTTTCTGCTTCATGGCCCAATAAGATGGATGGCAAGAAGATGGACAAGATCTGTATTAGAAGTTTATTTAACAAATTTACACTCAAATGGTTCCTTAAAGATCCTTTCAACTCCTTTCCAAAAGGAGAAAGGCCAACCAATACTGCCGATAAAAGTCATGAGGTAAATGTTTTATATTTCTCAAGCCCCATAATTGATATCAATAAATAAATTGACCGCATACCTTTAAGCTTGTTTTTTCGAGGATCATCAAATATATTCCCAAGATAAACCCTACCGTAGATCAATGCTACTTATCCGAAGACACCGTGTATATGAGCTTATACCACACGATTTATGCCTCAGTAACAGTTTCTGCTCATAATTCAAAAACGAAAAGGAAGATTTATACAGATGGATTTACAGGAAACAGTTACGGGTAGTGGGAAAAACATAGGGAAGTTGTGTGGCACCGAGGTGGATGTAAAAACAGGAAAAATATATTTGGTGCTTATTCATTCGGACGGAAAAGGGTTATGGGAAGACAGCAAAAATATGCTTAATAAAAACAGTTTTTTTTTGTGTTTGGCACTGAAGGCATGTAGGTTTGTCGTCATCGTTAAATAAAAAAAATAGAACTAATAAATAACTCTTTTTATATCTTTAAGAATAATTTAATTCGCTAGCTTTGAGATTTACTGCTTTTATGATGGATTATAAAATAAATAAATATCCTGGGACACGGCCATCTGATCCCAAACTAAGCAGAGCTTGTACTATGGAAATCAGATAGCTGATATACTATTTTTTTTTCTATATACATACTTATGTAGATAATTACACCCAGACATAGAACAAACAAACATGTTCATGCACACAAATGTTTGTCCTGGGTGGGAATCGAACCCGCGACCTTCGGCTTGGCAGTCAGAGTCGCTAACCACCAAGCTAACTGGCCTTGGATTATATCTGACCATAATCTCATGGTAAGTGATGATATGGAAAGCATAAAAAAGAAAGAAGAGTGTTCAAAAAATCTCGTTTTGACAGATAAGAATGTTATGGAAAAATAACTGTTATTGCCTTTAAGATAAGGGTCTAATCCAATAGCTAATTTGATTGTATAGTGATGCTAATGAACCTTGACAAAACGCGACATTTTTTTATAACATTCTTTGGTGACCAAACGGACCCATTAGATTTTGACAACTTATATCCTATCCTAGGACATCCTAGGACATTCTTTACACACGGTCATTTGGTCCCAAACTAAGCAGAGCTTGTACTATGGAAACCAGATAACTGATATACTACACTTACAACATATACTACTTTTTTTTCTAAATGTATACTTATATAGATATTTACACCCAGACACAGAACAAACAGACACGTTCATGCACACAAATGTTTGTCCTGGGTGGGAATCGAACCCGCGACCTTAGGTTTGGCAGTCATAGTCGCTAACCACCAAGCCAACTGGCCTTTTTTTTTTTTTTTTTTTTTTTCTCGGAGGGGAAATGCATTACGCATACCACCGCGCCCGGGGAGAGACGCGGTGGTTATGTGGGACTCCCACTCGCAAACTCCCCTTCCCATATCAAAAATGGGAAGGGGCCCGAGGGTATACCCACTAAAACCCCTCCGGTGTTCCTTCACACACCTAAGCGCCGGGGGTCGCGGGCACGAATTCAGCTTCCGCAACCCCCGGCTGGTGCTGGCCCGCCATCGCGGGCCCCATCTGGTCGAGGGGGGGGAGTGAGGTGTTAACTCCTCCCCCCCCCCCCCCCGACTTCTCTGAGGGGCGCGCGTGGAACACCACACGCGCGCCGCCACCTCGGGTCCTGATGTTGTTGTGGGGCGACAGACGGATCCCCGTGTCTGACGCCCCTGGACCCATTTAGGGGGGCTGGAGGAGGGCGTTATCAGCCCGGGCCTACTCCGGCGATGAGGGCACGACGCGGCTCCTCCCAAGCGGCACACTCTGCCAGCGTGTGCCGCGCCGTGTCCTCCCGGCAATGGACGCAGTGGTGGCACCGGGCGTCCGGCTCCCTGTTTATGCGACACAGGTACTTCCCGAAGCAACCGTGCCCCGAGAGTACCTGCGCTCGAGCACCGGCCGGACCGCCCCGACTATGTCGAGGCCGGCGGTAGGGCGCGAAAGCCTGTCCCGCCATTCCGCCACCAGGACCTCGCGGAGCTGAGACCGACGCAGCTCGGTTTGACGCTGCATCGGTCGTTCGCCCCGCTCCGCCTCTTCCTCGCGCCACTGATATAGCGACGCGAGTACTTTAGCCTCCAGGTCCCAGGGCGGGGATCCGGCCAGTGCACAAGCCCCCTCATACGAGATCGTGCGATACCCCCGTATGACTCTGACAGCCATCGCTCTCTGCGGCTTCCGCAGCAGAGCGATCGAACCGGCCGTCAGGTCGTGGGCCCAGATCGGGGCCCCGTACAGGGCCATGGATCGCACGATACCCGTATAGAGCCGTCTACAGACGGAGCTCGGGCCCCCCAGATTGGGAAGCAGCGTTGCGAGCGCTCCCGCCGCGCCCCCAGCAGCTTGGGCGCCAGCCGTTGAAAGTGGGGTCCGAATGTCCACCGGCTGTCGAGCACCAATCCCAGATACTTCATGGTGGACTCGACAGCGATTCGGACCCCCCCGACCACGATGTGTAAGTCGGGCGGCGGCGCCCGCCGGGGGCCATGGAACGTCATGGCCTCCGACTTGCTGAGGGCCACCTCCAGGCCCAGGCGACGGATGCGGCTCACCACCTGTGACACCGCAGCCGTCGCCAGCAACGCTGCTTCCCTGTGCGAGCTCCCCCGGGCGGTGACCAGCGTGTCGTCCGCGTAACACGTCAGGTCCACCCCCGGGCCGAGCTCGCCCCTCAGAAGCCAACTGGCCTGTCTTAAGAACGCAAAAACATATTTGGCAAAAGATTTTTAATTAAAAATCGCGATTGATCTAAGGTTTTAGATCGAATAATATCTAATTATTATTTAAAAACACATTCCCTTGGTTTAGAAATCAAAACATCCCTCTCTTAATCTACTCAGAGGCGTAACTCAAAAATAACATTTAGGTACCAATAAACAAATATATTCGTGGCTTAAAACCAATCACTCTGTTGTAAAATTCGTGTATATTTTTAAGCGACCAATAAGCCGGGTGTTATTTTTGACACCTCTGCCGGTATTTGCCAGAGCTGCTGTTTGACATTTTAGCCGATTGAAATATCAGCGCTTAGAATGTATGATGTATTTTTAATTTCCTATATTAATATTGTAAACTTCACCTAGTTTGTATATTATTATTTGTAAATTTTAATGTAGGAGAGCCTGGACTAGCCTGGTTATTAGAAAATCTGAATACCGCGCCCCAGGTCGTGTGTTCCGTGCCCACCCAGGACAAATATTTGTGTGCATAAACCTGTCTGCTTGTTCTGTGTCTGGATATAATTTTAAAATGTAGTATATGTAGTATACCGTCGTCTGGTTTCCATATTACAATCATTCTTCATTCTTTTAATCATTCTTTAACTGATATAATGACACTATTTCCGAGTGACATAGGCTATGATGTAATCCCAGGATACATTAGATCATTCGGTAATCCGAGTGAAGCCGCGAGACGGTAGTCAGTATTTAATAAAAAAAAGATGGCATAAGTTTTAACAATCTTGTGTAGTCCATTTGGTTAACGCTGTGGATGTATGTTGCGGGCCGGCAGGGTGAGGGCGGCTAGTGTTGTACTCCTGTACTGGCACTAGCGGTTCTCGCATTTGGACTACAGTTCTACTTTACATCAGGTAAACTGCAGTCATCTGCTGTCACAAATATATATAAAAAAAAAATCAATTATGCATAATGTTCGATTTGATGTAATTTACTTCTAACATAATAAAAACTTAATATTTCTTAATGCTTAAAACTTAAATACACCTTCATAGCAATGTCGTAATATAACCTAAAATAGTGTTACTTGAATACCTGCACCAATTGCAAAGAGAATATATTACTTTCGTGAATAAAATTCATAACTTTCATCCGATCGCCGAGGTTAGTAGACAAACAGTTGTGATAGCAATGTATACTGAATTTTGCCAGTAGTTGAGTTGTGACGTCACGGCTGTTTACTTAAGAGATGATAAATGTTTATAAGAAAACTATTTTTATTACGTTAAGAATACTCCCTCTTAAGCTATGTTTCCTATGGTTGCTTTCATAAAGCGGCAATGTAACGGCGAATATTATCTCGATCCAAATATCTTTGGTTTGATCTTCTTTTCGGCAGAGATTTATGTGGAGGTATTGTCAAAAATCAAAATATTGTAAATCAAGATTAAATATGAATTTTGACCGTCATATCTGCGACAATACTTGTAATGTTCCACTAGCACAGTAAGACGGCCGTAAACAAATTATGCAAAGTTATTTAAAAAAAGTTATTTGATCTAGAACCCCGCTTTAGGAAACTGCGGCTTCTTATTTCTATAGATAA
The DNA here is from genome assembly GCA_907165245.1 of Habrosyne pyritoides. Classification (NCBI taxonomy): domain Eukaryota; kingdom Metazoa; phylum Arthropoda; class Insecta; order Lepidoptera; family Drepanidae; genus Habrosyne; species Habrosyne pyritoides. The sequence continues at coordinate 14,269,598 of OU015588.1, read as the reverse complement.
CATTTCAGTGACATCACTTCATTGAGGATTGGTTACATAAGTAACTAGCATCTAACTAGCGAAGTTATGAAAGTAGCCAAATCGAGATTACGCAGTAGTGCGAGTAGTGCTCTGGACTTCAATCAATCCAATAATGTGATAATTTTCTGCCCTAAAAAAATGTGCTGGTCTATAACTTATTATTTACCACAATTACTTACGTTATTTAACTATTTCTGAAAATTGCACGCTATGTTACAGCTGTTATGTAACGGCATTGCTCTTCTAGAAAAGCTAGCTTCACCCAATTAAAGAAATTTCACCAACTAGCTTAATTAACTTTGTGAGACTTTAAAAATATATTACATTTGTTTAAGTAAAGCTTTAAAAACGGTTGTTGATTTATTTTAGTTTTATTTTCTAAACCAACATAAGGTTATTCTAGATTAGTTGATTGAAGTAGAAAAATAAGTATCAAAACCGTTTAATGGAGACTAGGCTATTATAAGAAAAATACTGTTCAATAAAATACTGATTACATTTCTTATCATTCCACAATCGATACAATTTCAAATCCAATTTCCTTTATTTCTGGAGAAAACAAGTAAATTTTCACAATAAAACATTTTTCCTTTTAATTCCAGTTCCCTGAACGTGTTAATAAATCTATCTCTGTCCAATCTCGATTCTATAAATATGTGTAAGAGAAAACACGAATAATATAACATAAAATAATGATCGTTTAATAAAGTTACGAAGCACTTTATTATTATAAAAGTACCCGGAAACGAGATATAACATTATTAATACTGAAAAACATCCAGTAATTTTTCAGCCTACCCAAAGAATGTGACCCATCGCAAACCTGATAATTTCACCCCAAGCAAACGCTGACACAAAAAGCATTTCAGCAAAACATGTACCAAGATTCCTAACAAACCTCCGGGTGTTCACGATTCAATTTCCAAAAGTCCTCATTACAATGCCGCTTTTGTTTACGGTCGAACCGTTTGGGAAAATGAAGGGACGCCGATGGATGTCGTTCTATTCGATTGTCCTCGATTACTTTCGATATGAGTTCGTCCCGGGGAAGGGTCAGCCGGGTCGATATAGCCTGTATGCGAGGTACATAATTAGATGTAGGCTTTCGGTAATAATGTTATGTATGGTGCTCGGACGGAGATTGTGATGAAGGGACCAGTATAAGTGTAATAGGATGATACGTTTCTTTATTGTGTTAATTAGTAATTACTTTTGCGTGTGCATTAGCTGAAACGTTCGTTATTTACATTTCATAGGGCACCATGATTATAATTGCAATTGAAACTAGCAAGAAAAATATGATACATATATTTTATTCAGTTACATTGTCAATATAAATAGACGTAAGCGTCAAGCTGACGTCACGTTTACGGCATACATAGAGTCATATATAAGTGCGACAAGGAATTTTACCGTACGCGGTCTCTGGTATAAGAAAAAATATTTAATGTTTTAGGGTATGAAAGACATGCACATCTACACTATTTTCATAAGGATAAGTTATATAAGTAGCTGGATAAGTAGCTTAACAGATCAAACAGTACAAAATGTATGTATGTAATGCCTAATATAGATATGTAATAGTGTAAGGTTTTATAGATTCGTATATGGAATAATCTGAATACTTTATCCAAGTACTAGCTTTCTATGCCACGGTTTCACCCAGGTCCCGAGGAATACAATGTAGGAATTACAACATAGCCTATATCTATCCGGAATAATGTACTTTTAAAATGGTAAAATCATTTTTCGAATACGTGTATGTAGAGATTATACAAAATTCACCCTCTTGCTTTATCATATTAGTACAGACACCCCATGTAATTATACTGCTGATTGTACCTAAGCCAAAATTCCTTCAACTTTTAAAACAAGAATGATCTCAAAGCCTTATACGGTCTAAACAAAGAGTGATTTAAACAAGCGTTCCACTTATTAAGTTCCTCTCAGATTATTACTTTGTACAAAAACGCGGGAGGCCTTATCATCCTCATAAAAACATTCCATTACTGTCAACTCTCTGTGAATGGCAGCGTAATGTCAAATTAGAGTCAATTTAGTCGCGTTCTAGCTGCCTGCGTTTCCCTTTAGCTTCATCGTAAACCTTTGTTGGTATTTTTTTTATAAGTTAACTAGTTAACCCACATTTCTTCATATTACTTGAGTCTTTACAGTGTAACATGCCCATTTTGACAGTCAAGTCTATTATTGAAAAATAAACTCTATAGTTTGAAGATAACACGGACCTATTTGGTAGTGACAACTTTAGCAAAAACATGACAAATATCCACACACATAAATAATATCGAGTAGTAGAGCTCTTAGTGCAGAGTTCGTCCGGGGAAGTACTACCACAAAGGTGAAATTACAGGCACATGACTTAAAAACTTCACGTCTCAGGGTCGACAACGCATTGGCGATGCCCCTTGTGTTGCAAATGTCTATAGGCGGCGGTGACCACTTACCATCAGGTGGACCGTCCGCTTGTTTGTCGGCTCATGTGGTATAAAAAAAAAATATATATATATATATATATATATGTTGCGGTACACTGCCACTCAGAGCAATGGTTCTAAAGTATTTTAATATCTATTGTAAATGGCAAAGTTATTGAGAATGTATGTTTATATGTATGGATGTTTATTACCTTTAAAAACGAGGCATATAGATACTATTTTCGGTCTTTCTGCTTGTCTGTTAGAAACGCTAATCTCCAAAAATACTAGACGAATTTTAAAAGAGTTTTCACATGTAATTGGATGGTAGCTTGAGGCAACGTATAGGCTTAATATGATCAAAATAGACTCACGAAAATGACAATCCCTACTTTAAAGTAATCATCCCTAGGAAGTTGCGGGTATAGCTACTAAGAAATGAAACAGTTTTATAGAGGAACGAAGTAAATATATATTGAAACTAATATTGTAAACGACTAGTGTAATAAATTGTTGTTTTTTAAATGTACATAGAAAATATTCTTACACAACTATTTTGATTAAAAAATTGGAAGCCTTGACTCAAAACCTATCACTACTAATAAATGTAACAAACAAAACACACTTGTATCATCGACAAAGAACTTGAAGTCACCACTCTAACATCTCGATCAGATAAGATCAAATCTCAAAGGAAGACATTCTTGTCACGCGAGGCGTTCCCTCACGAGATGCAGAACGAATTCCACATTACACATCAAGCTTAAATCAGTCTTGACATCGTAGCGTTAGAACTCAAAATTGAACGCAGATCAGTGATCCTTTAGGTCACGATAAGGAAGATGTCAATGTATCTAGAGTTGTCGATGGCAATACTTCGAAAATGTGTTCTGGGGGTTCATAGGCAAGTTAACTAATCTTACTAATATGTGTACATCCATTTAACTAATACGTTTAAAGTCAACTTTACGCTTAGGCTTGAAGGATTGCCTGGTGCACTAGTAAGATACTGAGAAGAGAGATACTAAGTGGCCATGTTTAGAGGGTGGGTTACAAACACACGCAGGACAAAAATGCCTGTTTTTATGTGTATTGATGTAAATATCTATTTATTAGTATAACTGAAATAGAAGTATATATCAGTAAACCGGTTTTTCTAGTAGCGCTGGTTACATTAGAATGAGATGACCGTTTGTAGTGAATATTTTATGTTATTTAGGATATTTCTTTACCTATATGTATTTTTTCATAGTAAAAAATGTTAACTTTTGTCCTTTTTATTCGACGTGAAACGACGAAACCAAATTGATATTTTACATGGGAATAGTTAAATAATAATAAAAACATTAAACCAAAATTAAAACTAGTATGTAAGATACACAAAAAAGTGTAAACAATATTTTTGTTTTGAATAGCTATTATTAGGTTCATAATTGATTATTCAGCATTATATAGGTCAACAAAAACGCTCATAAAAGCCGATAAAGGAAGCTTCCCCAGAAAGTTTGTAGATTTAGAGGCCTCTAGATTTTAAGCTCCAGAACCAAGTTGTTCATTAAAAATGTATTTACTTCACTTTGTGTCCATATATTGAACTATACTCGTATAAACGATGCACGTGGTTGAAATTTTCCCGACGTCTTTTAGTCGGTTTTTAAAAAGAGAGCTATGGCAAAATAGTTCATATTATAGAGTAGGTACGTGCAAAGAATTTTATTAACTTTATTCTGAGCCTGAATACAACTTCCTGTAAGGTGATGACTTCTTTCTTCTAGAGTTTTAGTAACAAAACAATACTAACATGGTTTTAATCCGGTCTAAGGTATTCCCAGAGAATTGTGATTAGAGCCCAAAATAATAAATGATTAAGCCATTATTCAGTTAAGGCCCACATAGGGTACTAATGGCTAAAGCTACTGAAGTTACCACCGATTTGGAAGCCAGCTTTTAAATCAAAAAGTACCGAAAGGAATCCCTGCAGGGTCACCGTTTTGGTCTGATTTAGACAAAATAATAAATGTTTTATTTTTTTATCAAAAGGAATAAAAAATCATCGGCCTCAATTCCGAAACGCAGAATTTACTGAATCGCTTCATTAACCTCGATACTAACAAATCTGCAATGGTAATAAAAAATCAAATGCAACGAAAGTTTCTCGATGCATTTCCAAGTCCCGAAGCGATGCAGGCAAGCGGTTCAGAAATTACATTTATTTATTCTCCCGTCAGTGTTTACATTGCAATATTGATTTACTCCCTGAGGTATGCTTTGAAGAGGTAGTTCGAGAGGAATAAAATTCTGTTTATGCTGGTTCAAGGTGTAAATGTGAATTTGTATAAATACTTAACATACAGTTTTATTTATGAATGTATGTATATTGCCTCGTGGAAATAGATTTTGTTAACTTAAATAGAGAAGTTTCTAGTTACATAAAATTCTTTAATGCAAGGTTTAATACCATACCAATAATAGGTTTAAAATTAAAAATAATATTTCTTTAGAAACTGATAAATAATCGATTAATATTTGAGGGGCCAATTAGCGGTTAGAGTTAAATAGGTCGTAGGTTCAATTCCTATCCAGGACAAACATTTGTGTGCATAAACAAACGTATCTGTTTATACTTCATCTAGCTATAAATATAATTATGTATTTAAAATATTTAAACAAGTATATCAGTTATCTAGTTTCCATAGCACAATCTTTACTTAGTTTGGGATGAAAAGGTCACAATTAAAGAATGTTTCTAAATATTTATTTAGTAATATTGTAAACAAAAAAGTAATTAAACAATTAAATAAATGCCGTAAACAACTTTTAATAAAGAAGGTAAATCTCAGAAACATTTAATTAAAATTTGCTAGACAACACTCTTATTACTCATACATTTCTCATTAAAACTTTTTGTGCTTGTTAAAGGTACTTTTAAACTAAATGTCAACTGGACGAAGCGTTTTGGTACTTACTCTATAATCTCGTTAACATGGTCACTGGATTGTTTTCTGCTCGAGATAATCCGGCTTGTTGTGGTTGAGACAGTAGGGCTTTATTAATGCTTGTTTAATCTATCGATCTTTGAGAAGACAGTCAAGTTGTTAACTCATAAGATACTTATAGGGTTCCGTACCCAAAAGGTAAAACGGAAGACTCCGCTGTCTGTGTGTTACCAGCCTGTATCTCATGAACCGTGATAGTTGAATGTTGACATTTTTACAGATGATGTAATTCTGTTGCCGCTATAATAGCAAATACTAAGAAACATATTAAAATAAATATTTAAGGGGGCTCCCATACAACAGACATGATATTTTGCCGTTTTTATAGATAATGACACGTAATCTTTCACGCGTGAATCCGACTCGCACTTGACCGGTTTTTTACTTTTCTGTCTCATTTGGTCTCTTTCGACTTTATAACTTTTCTGTGTATACTACCATCGGCCACAACTTCACGAACCATGGTAGAATTGTGGTTAAACACTTACACACGGGGTTTTTTTTAAGCGACAATAGTACTCCCAGTAAAATGTCTAGTGTCTACCTATCAAGGTTCCAAAGATAAAGCCCTATGACGGACGGATAGACGGACAGACAGCGGAGCCTAAGTAATAGGTAGGGACCCGTTGACACCTCAATATGATGATGAAAATATAAGGGTTCCGTACTGTTCTGTCAAGAAGTTTTCATAATTCAAAACTTTATCTAAAGTAATCAAGTTCAGCATAGCACATTTCAGACCACAAACCGAGCGCTCCTGACATTAATTTAAGCACTCTGTGATTACAAAAAGTTTAAATCTGACCATTCAGTATGCAATCCGTGAGGGCCTCACTCGTAGATTGCTTTCGGTTGAAATGTCATTAAGCGTGAAATTCGAGGGATATCGTTGGTACAGCAACTGTCGGTTACACATAATAGTAATTTACAATCCGGAAATATGATGGGAATGTGATTGTACGCTCTTTGGAGTTCCTTTGTTGCTCACAATCAAATATGTAATGCAATAACAGGCTGGTTGGTTTAGTTCTTGAAAATCTTGACTGCTTTGCCATAAGCCGTTGGTTTGATTATCATCTCAGGATAAAGACGTGAGCGTGAATATGTTTATTCTGTATCATAGAATCATTATTTATATAATACTAGCTGTCCCCTGCGGTTTTACACGCGTTTATCATATGTAGCCTATAACTATCTAAGGAAAATTCCACGTTGAATGGCAGCATCCCGATATGCATAGTAGTTTTGAGGTGATGGGGTGTAAAAGAAACCCTATTTTCGATTATGATTCAGTATTCACCATTATTTAGAGCATTTCTTCCACATGGTTTATGAGTATATGCATTACTCCACTCAAGCAAAACCGGGGCAGGTCGCTAGTTTCAATTAACTGAAAAACCAATCTTTAGTAATTAAATCCAAATAAAGTGTTTCCTGCGTTTAAATAAAAAAAGAAAGCTCTTGTATAAAATCGATATTTCTTAAATCAATCTAAAAAAACACCATCAATAAAAATAAGTGGAACGGAAAAAGAGAAATAAACTCAACTAAACTAACAAAGCCGCTATCCATTAGCAGATGAAATCTATTCGCAGGTCGATCCCGGTTGAAATAGTATCGCACTCCATTTAGAAGAAAATGCTTACAATCGATCATTTTTATTTCGAGTTCCGTTTTGTTAAGTTCGAACTGTATTTTATATTATTACTAATTGTGCGTGGCGTGCGTTACCCTGCGTCTGTTTTTGTGATCGATGTTAGATAAAGCAAACTCTGGAATAATTTAATCGTCAGGATCTGTTTCTGGCTTTCTGGCTTTCTGTTTTTATTATGTAACATTCTAGTTTATTATATTAGCTCTAGATCGACCTTTAAAAAAATAAATATCATACAGACTACTTTTCTTGGGAACGAAGGTAAAACCGTGGGGGACAACTAATTGAACATATTATATTATATTTAAATTATAGTGAGAAAAAATGTTTACAGTAATTTTGGGACACACTTAACAAACGAGGTGCAATAGTGAATATAAACCACAGGAATTCTTTTATATATACAGCTATAATTGAAATTATTCCTAAAGTTTCTCATGATAACCAGTTTTCTTCTAGGCTAAGTGTGATTTCCACCCTTGCCCTCAGAACTTAAGTACAGCTAAGATTTAAAGTGGCCAATTTAGCTTTATAGTCACATGCAAAAAAATCGCATGGAAAGAAATAATAGCGTAAAAATAAAAAAGTTACAAGAAAGGATACTTATACCGTTACGTGAAATAACAAAACTAAATAAATCACACAGTATCACTGGTCAGATCACGTTAATACGATAGCGGCCGATAACTTGAGCTTTGTTGACACAATCTTACAGGAACTATTGGAAGGGTAAACAATCTGGCATTATATCAATGATACGATTCCTGATACCCTCTTGCTTGGACGAATGTTGGACAAGACTGTACGCTGAATGGAATACGTAATATCATATTGATTTGTTATTTTTCTCTGAGCGCTTAGTTTTGGAATATGGTTATTACCGTCGGGAGTTCATGTTACATATTATGTTATTGATGTGTCTGTTTGAAGAAATATTAAATTACAACTTAGGGCTCTTTAAGAAAAGAGTGCCATCTTTGGCCTCATCTTCACTTACCATTAGGTGATGTCCCATCATAAATAAAAAAAGAAATCCCTGATTGTAAATATCCTAATTAATATGATATTTTTGACATGACAAAAGAAACACACATTTCAAAATAAGACTATATAGTTTTTGTAGCTCCATAAACCAAGTATATATTTTACGTATATTGCAATGGGTACATACTTTTAAAAAGAGGACTCACTCTTAAATAAGTTAAAACTTTTATAGTTAAATTTTTAACCAAAAGTTTTTAAGCTACAAATTTACCATAGGTGGATTGCATCCCTAAGTTTTTAAAGAGCTTCCATTGAAATGTTTCTTTTGATTTATACTATAATAATGTGAGAGTTTGTATGTACTACTTGAGAATCGACTATGATCATTGCTAGTTATATGGTTTTGGAAGTGTATATTCTTTTCATCTATCTTCCTTTAACGATGTGTCGTAAATCGTATAATGTCGTAGATAAAATAGTAAAAAACAAAAATCTCCCTTTAGGTTAAAGAACAAAGTGGATTCAACAAAAGCTGAAGTTTCTAATACATATACAAAGAGATCGTAAGCAATCACGAAACTCAATACCATTGTAACAATAAATACAATAGTCCAAAGGTCTCATGTGACAATTGAGGTCCCTACACTGAACCACGAAATAATCGTACAAACAGACAATGAGACATTACTGCACGCATATACCATAAGCCGCTTACACTTCACAATCCAGTCAAAGCCCGTCTGTCAGACAGACAGATAAAGATTATAACTGTACAAAACGTAAACGGCGTGTATTTGAATGCAAATTCGAAGGATTTGGCGTGAGACCACAAACAATAGACTTTGCAGATGTCAGTGTTATGACAGATAGCTGAAATACAAAAGGAATTCGGACATGATTTAATGTTAGTGGAAACGTATGTGGTTTCGCTGGCTATGACTTTTACAACCACATTGCAATAATAAAAGCTTTTTTGGAAAAATAAGTTCTGTTTCTGTAACTATAGAAACCAAAAAATATTAAGTCTTATTGTATTATGTGGTGTTTCTTACGGGAAAAAACGAAGCGGATGTACCTTTAATATTTAATAAGATATAAACCTCTATGAATACAAGCAAAAGCGATCAACCGCTAATACACAATTAATTTGACTTCGCTGATTCAATAATTCCCTGAAATATAAAAAAAATCTTCAAAGCAAACATTTTTAAATTCTTCTTCATTATTGAAGGTTTCGGACGAGTTTAACAAAAAAATAATACACTACTATAAAAGATCCATCCAATTTCCTTTCGATGGTTTAATTAGCCACTTGTTTGAGCTCAAATGTTTCGGCAGCCTTACTTAATTTCAAATTAAAAAATTTCAAAAGGGCAAAGAACAATGGCTGTCCAAACCGCTGAACAAATCCGAAATATAGAAGAGAAAAACGAAACAAGGGAACAGGAAAATTTATTCATCGCTGACCCTCAGAGCGGAAAATAGAAAATGGCAGAACACACCATTGATCGCAACAAAGAATTAAAACTAAATGGAATGAACTAAGAGAGTAGAAGCTACAAAAAGTATTAGTCGTAAGAATTTATCTGAGAACATTAGAAGGGGTTTTTATTTAGGATAACACGATAAAAGAATTTCAAGATGGTCCTAATCTATATCTAGACAATAAAATCGAATCGTTCCGAAAAGGATTAAGTTAAATTTAATTCTGGATTATTTGCAATCACATTTGTCTTCTATAATGTACCTACAGTGACTCCACTACTGTAGATTTGATAGAATCACCCATGTCATGGCTATTGTGACATTTGCTTCACCTGTCCCAGAGCTTGTCGCAATGTCATCAAGATCAAATCTTGCTGTCATACTGACCGCCCATTTACTAGTAATGACCAATTTAGCAAATAGCAGAACCCGGATGAGCTAATTTGAACACAAACATTACGGTGTGGATAATTTTAAAGCTATAAGTAAAATTAAATGATCACATCAAAAATTACCTAGCATGTTCTTTATATTTTTTTATCGAAATATATAAAAACTTCTCGGTATGAATAACTGTTTTACATCATAAATCTTATACTACAACCTCACTAAAGTAAATAATGGTTGACGGGGTAGTTGGCTTGATCGTTAGACACTCTGACTGCCACGCCACAGGTCGTGGTTTCGATTCCTTTCAATGTCAACATGTTTGTTTGTTCTGTCTGGGTAAAAACCACAAGGTCTTCGCAAAAAATGTCCTCTGTGTAAAGGATATTTACATAAATATAATATATTTAATACAGACGATGATGGTAAGCATGCAAAGCCTAGAAATATCAGCACACAAGCGCCAAACACCTGTAGGTGTAATAATATAACGATACTGTTTTATTTAATACGTAGTCACTGACACCTATGGACATAATTCAACACCTGGAGCATCGTCAATGCGTTATCCAACCTGAGACGTGAAGTTGTTAAGACTCACGTGCCTGTAATTTTACTGGCCCCCTTACTTTTCCAACCTAAACTCAGTAATACAAATGCACTACTGCTCACGGGGGAAATGGTGGACGGCGATGAAGGACGCATATGGTGGTACTTTTTTCCCAGACTCTGCATTAAGAGGTCTACTATTACGCGAGCAAAAACCAAACAATGCTCATATTCTGACGACAGGTACACTTGTTAAAATCAACTTTTGCGAAAACAACCGAGTTCATACTCCGCAAAATCACACACGCTTCAACTGGTATAAAGTCTAATACTTAGCATTCCACCCACGACCTCTTCAAACTTATCTTTCGCCTACTGAGTATGTCTCTTGGAACTTTCAAATAACAAAGTTAGCCAGAGTTTCTATTCCATTTCTATATTCTTCACAATTCAATTTAATGTTTCTTTGTGGTGCCCACAGTTTATTTACGTTTATTTTATAATGTACCATTAGTTTCTTGCCGTTATCTCTCTCGTGTAAAAAGAATTGTGTTTAGAACGGGAAAATGGAATGGAGTTATTAAAAATACAAAATGAAGACTGAAATGGGCTGAATGAATGTGATTCTGTTGCTTCTTAGTTCATTTAGATTATGAAACTTGGTTGGGGATTGTTTTAAATTATAAATGGGTAAGTAAAAAAGAGTTTTTACACGAAGGGGATTCGTGGTTGTGTGTATAACTTTTAAATGAGTTGTAAATGGTAATAATGGTCTTATTAAAGATAAATATTTTATATTTAGTCCTATTATGTTAAAAATTTTCTTTTAAACGCATTTATATTCTACATTTTAAGTCGGAATTGTTTTTGATTAAAAGTTTACGTCAGCCTACAACCTTCTCTACGGTATTTTCTGTCACGACTCTCTCATCATTGTCATTCAATCATTTGGATGTAGAAGTTGATCTCGGAAACAACTAATTCGATTTTAATCATTATTTTCTTGACATAGCGTGAGGTAGCTTCGCTATTTCCAAGAACCTTGCCTATCAAAATCCTGAGACACATTATATCCCCTGGGAATATCTGGGTAAAACAACGGAAAGGTAGCTAGTAATAATAAAATAGAGCTCGAACTATGGTAACCAGATAATTGATGAACTAAAAATAGTACTTCCAGAACATATAAAATATAATATTAGGTTGGGGAAAAAGTCTTTTCGCATTATAGTATGTATGAACTTGTAATGAAATCTCTTTGGCTATACTATTTGTATCTGGCTGGTTTTGGTATCATTGAAAGTTTAAATTTTAAAGAACATAAATTCAAATTAGGAAAATGTGTGATTTGCATTTGTTTTTCGTACCGCCAAGATGAGTGAATCTAATGAAGAAATTCGATTCATTTTACTACAAAAAAGGTAAAAATGCAAAGCAAGCCGCGAAAAAAATTTGCGATGTTTATGGACCTAGTGCAGTGTCTGTGAGAGTAGCACAGATTTGGTTTAAGCGTTTTCAATCCGGAAATTTTGATTTCAAAGATGCACGTCGCTCTGATCGCCCCATTACGGATAAAATGGATACCATTTTTGAAAAAGTGGAGCAAGATCGGCATATCAGTAGTTACGAAGTAGCTGAAGAACTGGGAATTGACCACAAAACAGTTTTGGCGCATTTGAAAAAAACTGGGTACACAAAAAAGCTAGATATTTGGGTACCTCACGAGCTCACTGAAAGAAACCTAATGTACCGTGTACTCATTTGTGATTCTTTATTACGACGTCATGAAACCGAACCATTTTTGAAGAAGCTGATAACTGGTGATGAAAAGTGGATCACGTACGACAAGAACGTGCGAAAAAGGTCGTGGTCAAAGGCCGGTCAGGCTCCACAGACTGTGGCGTAACCCGGGTTAACTTGCAACAAGGTGATGCTGTGTGTGTGGTGGGATTGGAAGGGCATTATTCATTTTGAGCTGTTACCACCAGGCAGGACCATCGATTCTGAACTCTACTGCGAACAACTGATGAGATTAAGGCAAGGATTTTTTAAGAAAATTCAACACATTTTTAATATATTTAACATATTTTCATTTAACTAAAGTATGTAACTACCATTTTGTTCGATCACTTTTTGCCATCTTGTAGGTAGGGACATGATCCCATTGCTTCTTTAAAAATGGTTCGGTTTTGTGGTGTATGATAAAACTCCTTACATAGTCTCTATGCTAAATCGCCAGATGCCTTAATTATAACGACATTATAATGTCAACTGTCTATATATAATAATAAACGATTTTACATAATATCATGATTCATTATTGGCGACGAGAAAAAGTCAAATAAACATTGTGTAATTAGATATTATGAAATGGAAAAAGTAAGAAAATATCGTGGCACCCTACGCGGGATGCTCACACGACTCGACACCTATGTCGATCAGAGGGCAACGATGTCTGACGAAGACATTGCTGCTCGCTTCCGGAGCCTGAAGGAGACGATCCTGGCTATACGGGAGGAACAAGAGAAAATCGAGAACAAGGCCGTCGACGACAAGGACGATGACGCTTATGATCAAGAACAAGAATACAGGTACGAATTCGAAGAACTTCATACAACGATAACAACCAAACTTTTAACAAAACAGACACATAATGGAGAACAACAGCACGGCCAGCAACAGCAACAACACATAAAACAAAGTGAATCCAGGCATAGAAATACACCGAAGATACAATTTCAACCCCTACAACAATCAGAAACTTTCAACAATTTCAAAAAAAGACTAGAAGTATATTTTCGATTGAACGACATATCGGAAGGACACATGAAAACGAATATCTTACTGTCAACATTATCACCAGAGCTCCACGAGAAACTTTGCGATTTAACATTACCGGAAGAACCAATGAATATGTTATTTGCTGATATTACTGAAATACTTGACGACTACTTAGACCCAAAACCTAGCAAATGGGCACTACAACACAAATTCATAACAAGAACGCAAAAAAACGACGAAACTGTAGCCCAGTACGCCGCAGGGTTGAAGAAACTTACCACTAACTGCGAATTCAATTGCCAACACTGTCAGAAAAATACATCGGAAAGCTTTTTATCATTACAATTTATAAGGGGATTGAAAGATAGCGATGCACGTACAAAATTTTTACAAGACCGAACAGTACATACATTCAAATCACTGACACAGATTGCGATATCTATTGAAATGGGAAAGGCAGAAAACGCTTCAATGATTACTAATGAACAACCAAGTATCAGTAGTGACCACATTAACAAAATCACCCCATACAAGAGACCGGCAGGACCAGGACCAAGTCCAAGACAAATTACGACTAAAGATCTAAAAGGAAAATGTTTCCGCTGTGGTGCTGCGAATCACAAATCCAACAAATGTGGCGCTATAAACGTTACATGCCATAAATGTAATAAACTCGGTCACCTAGCCCGTGTTTGTCTTCAACGCCACTCTGATGCGAGTCTTAAAAAGAATAACCCGAATACGAACCTAGTAGAAGACTCAACGACAAGTGACCATGATGACTGGAATGATATTAATATCCTATCTGGAGAATCATCTGAGAAATATATGATAACGGTACATATTGAACACGTTAAAATAAAGATGGAATTTGACACTGGGGCTACACTAACTTCAATGTCATTACAAGACTATCAAAAACTAAACATTGGAAAAAGAATCTTCAAGACAAACATAAAGCTCAGAACCTATACTGGAGAAGTAATCAAACCAACAGGCGTGGCATACGTGCAATGCAGATGCCAAGATAAAGAATTCCATGGAAAATTGTATGTCATCAACAATAACGTCGACCCCATTTTTGGCCGCAGCTGGATGAAAGAACTCAAAACACTGAACTTAGCAGACATAAAAGCCGTACAACATACTGAAAACATAGAATTAGACCAACTACTGGAGCTCTACAAAACATCAGTCTTTAGAAACGACATTGGCGAAATACCCAATTACAGAGGACACCTAAACCTGAAAGAAAACACTAAGCCAATTTTTATAAGACCACGAAGAATGCCTTACGCTTTAAAAACCAAAGTGGATGAAGAAATAGAGCGACTATGCGCACAAGGTGTCATCACGAAAGTTGACCACTCTGAGTGGGGTACCCCAGTAGTACCAGTTGTCAAACCAAATGGGAATATCCGATTATGTGCTGATTATAAGGTTACCCTAAACAAAATTATACAAGATGAACAATATCCGATACCTATGATTGAAGATATTTTCACAGAGATGAATGGGGGTAAACTATTTTGTACACTCGACATAACTCAGGCGTACCTAAACATGGTGATGGATGAAGAGAGCGCAATGCTACAAACACTCAGTACACACAAAGGAACTTACAGAGTAAACAGGCTCATGTTCGGAATTAAGGTCGCTCCGAGCTTATGGCAGAAATTCATGGACAAACTGTTACAAGGCCTAGAAGGCGTTAAATGTTTCTTTGATGATATAATTATACAAGGAGCTAACCAACAACAACTGCTACAGAGACTCAAACTCGTACTCGATAAACTAAAAGAAAGTAACCTTCGAGTAAACAAAGACAAGTGCCATTTTTTCCAAACAAGTATAAATTACCTTGGACACACTATCGACAAAGACGGTCTACACAAAAACAGGGACAAGATAAACGCAATAGTTAAAACAGAACACCCAAACAATACAGCAGAACTAAGAACATTTCTTGGGATAGCAAATTTTTACAACAAATTCATACCAAACCTAGCATCGATCACGAACCCTCTAAACAATTTACTAAAGAAAGAATCTAGCTTCTTATGGTCTGCAGAATGTGAACAAGCTTTTATACAAATTAAGAAAGAAATTGTAAGTGAAAGAATACTGATACACTTTGACTCTAAGAAGCCGTTAGTGCTTTCAACAGACGCATCGCCACTGGGACTCGGGGCAGTACTATCACATAGACTACCAGATGGATCAGAAAGACCTATAGCATTTGCTTCGAGAACACTGTCAAGTAGCGAGAAGAATTACAGCCAAATCGACAAGGAAGCTACAGCGATACACTGGGGATTGAAAAAGTTTTTCTACTATTGTTATGGTCGAAAATTCATCCTCGTTACAGACCATAAACCGCTGACAATAATTTTCCACCCACATCAAACGCTACCAGCAATGAGTACGATGAGGTTGTTTCACTACGCTCACTTCTTATCTGGATTTGACTACAACATTGAATACAGAACTTCAGCGAACAACTCAAATGCAGATTATTTATCCAGATTTCCAGTAGAATACACCAAGACCAACAGAATCGACCAAAATTACAGTTTTCAATTTCAGCAAATCCATACCATTGATATTAATCCAGATGTCATAGCGACAGAAACAAGAAATGACGCCGACTGTACAATTTTGCTACACGCATTGGAAACTGGCCAATCACTAAAAACACTCGGTTACAAGGACAATGAATTTACTTTACATGATGGTTGTTTATTTAGAGGATCACGCGTCTTAATTCCAAAAGCACTTCGCGAACAAGTGCTAGACGAACTACACCTCGGTCACCCAGGTATTGTAAAGATGAAGCTATTGGCTCGCAGTTTCGTATACTGGAAAGGAATTGACAACGACATTGAGACCAAAGTCAAGTCATGTAGAACCTGTAGATTGCAACAAAATGAACCAGAGAAAGCACCACTGCATCATTGGGAACAGCCACATGGCCCCTGGCAAAGACTTCATATTGATTTCGCTGGACCTGTACACGGACACCACCTATTAATTATTGTAGATGCATTCTCAAAATGGACTGAGATTATACCAACCAAGTCCACTACAAGCTCTTGGTGCATACAAAAATTGAAAGAACTATTTTGCACCTTCGGAACACCTCACATCTTGGTTTCAGATAATGGTCGACAGTTCGTTTCGGAAGAGTTCGAAAAATACTTGAAATATTGTATGATCACTCATAAGACCTCCGCCCCATACCACCCTGCAACCAATGGGCAAGCTGAGCGTTTTGTGCAGACAGTTAAGAGAATCTTACGAATCTTGGGTGCACCCTTGATCCGCAGCAGCTAGGAGGGGAGAGATGTGGTGTATGATAAAACTCCTTACATAGTCTCTATGCTAAATCGCCAGATGCCTTAATTATAACGAGATTATAATGTAAACTGTCTATATATATTAATAAACGATTTTACATAATATCATGATTCATTATTGTCTTATGAGTGATCATACAATATTTCAAGTATTTTTCGAACTCTTCCGAAACGAACTGTCGACCATTATCTGAAACCAAGATGTGAGGTGTTCCGAAGGTGCAAAATAGTTCTTTCAATTTTTGTATGCACCAAGAGCTTGTAGTGGACTTGGTTGGTATAATCTCAGTCCATTTTGAGAATGCATCTACAATAATTAATAGGTGGTGTCCGTGTACAGGTCCAGCGAAATCAATATGAAGTCTTTGCCAGGGGCCATGTGGCTGTTCCCAATGATGCAGTGGTGCTTTCTCTGGTTCATTTTGTTGCAATCTACAGGTTCTACATGACTTGACTTTGGTCTCAATGTCGTTGTCAATTCCTTTCCAGTATACGAAACTGCGAGCCAATAGCTTCATCTTTACAATACCTGGGTGACCGAGGTGTAGTTCGTCTAGCACTTGTTCGCGAAGTGCTTTTGGAATTAAGACGCGTGATCCTCTAAATAAACAACCATCATGTAAAGTAAATTCATTGTCCTTGTAACCGAGTGTTTTTAGTGATTGGCCAGTTTCCAATGCGTGTAGCAAAATTGTACAGTCGGCGTCATTTCTTGTTTCTGTCGCTATGACATCTGGATTAATATCAATGGTATGGATTTTCTGAAATTGAAAACTGTAATTTTGGTCGATTCTGTTGGTCTTGGTGTATTCTACTGGAAATCTGGATAAATAATCTGCATTTGAGTTGTTCGCTGAAGTTCTGTATTCAATGTTGTAGTCAAATCCAGATAAGAAGTGAGCGTAGTGAAACAACCTCATCGTACTCATTGCTGGTAGCGTTTGATGTGGGTGGAAAATTATTGTCAGCGGTTTATGGTCTGTAACGAGGATGAATTTTCGACCATAACAATAGTAGAAAAACTTTTTCAATCCCCAGTGTATCGCTGTAGCTTCCTTGTCGATTTGGCTGTAATTCTTCTCGCTACTTGACAGTGTTCTCGAAGCAAATGCTATAGGTCTTTCTGATCCATCTGGTAGTCTATGTGATAGTACTGCCCCGAGTCCCAGTGGCGATGCGTCTGTTGAAAGCACTAACGGCTTCTTAGAGTCAAAGTGTATCAGTATTCTTTCACTTACAATTTCTTTCTTAATTTGTATAAAAGCTTGTTCACATTCTGCAGACCATAAGAAGCTAGATTCTTTCTTTAGTAAATTGTTTAGAGGGTTCGTGATCGATGCTAGGTTTGGTATGAATTTGTTGTAAAAATTTGCTATCCCAAGAAATGTTCTTAGTTCTGCTGTATTGTTTGGGTGTTCTGTTTTAACTATTGCGTTTATCTTGTCCCTGTTTTTGTGTAGACCGTCTTTGTCGATAGTGTGTCCAAGGTAATTTATACTTGTTTGGAAAAAATGGCACTTGTCTTTGTTTACTCGAAGGTTACTTTCTTTTAGTTTATCGAGTACGAGTTTGAGTCTCTGTAGCAGTTGTTGTTGGTTAGCTCCTTGTATAATTATATCATCAAAGAAACATTTAACGCCTTCTAGGCCTTGTAACAGTTTGTCCATGAATTTCTGCCATAAGCTCGGAGCGACCTTAACTCCGAACATGAGCCTGTTTACTCTGTAAGTTCCTTTGTGTGTACTGAGTGTTTGTAGCATTGCGCTCTCTTCATCCATCACCATGTTTAGGTACGCCTGAGTTATGTCGAGTGTACAAAATAGTTTACCCCCATTCATCTCTGTGAAAATATCTTCAATCATAGGTATCGGATATTGTTCATCTTGTATAATTTTGTTTAGGGTAACCTTATAATCAGCACATAATCGGATATTCCCATTTGGTTTGACAACTGGTACTACTGGGGTACCCCACTCAGAGTGGTCAACTTTCGTGATGACACCTTGTGCGCATAGTCGCTCTATTTCTTCATCCACTTTGGTTTTTAAAGCGTAAGGCATTCTTCGTGGTCTTATAAAAATTGGCTTAGTGTTTTCTTTCAGGTTTAGGTGTCCTCTGTAATTGGGTATTTCGCCAATGTCGTTTCTAAAGACTGATGTTTTGTAGAGCTCCAGTAGTTGGTCTAATTCTATGTTTTCAGTATGTTGTACGGCTTTTATGTCTGCTAAGTTCAGTGTTTTGAGTTCTTTCATCCAGCTGCGGCCAAAAATGGGGTCGACGTTATTGTTGATGACATACAATTTTCCATGGAATTCTTTATCTTGGCATCTGCATTGCACGTATGCCACGCCTGTTGGTTTGATTACTTCTCCAGTATAGGTTCTGAGCTTTATGTTTGTCTTGAAGATTCTTTTTCCAATGTTTAGTTTTTGATAGTCTTGTAATGACATTGAAGTTAGTGTAGCCCCAGTGTCAAATTCCATCTTTATTTTAACGTGTTCAATATGTACCGTTATCATATATTTCTCAGATGATTCTCCAGATAGGATATTAATATCATTCCAGTCATCATGGTCACTTGTCGTTGAGTCTTCTACTAGGTTCGTATTCGGGTTATTCTTTTTAAGACTCGCATCAGAGTGGCGTTGAAGACAAACACGGGCTAGGTGACCGACATAACATAGCATGTGGTCGTAACATAGCATGTAGTGCCGTGCGTATTTCCCTGCCGAACATAAGCTGGTACGGAGTTTGACCATTAGCATTTGGGTCAAACTCCGTACCAGCTTATGTTCGGCAGGGAAATACGCACGGCACTACATGCTATGTTTTTAAGAAAAGGAGAGAAGACCGCACCAACCCTTCAAGAGGTTAATGTTAGACAGTTAAGAGAATCTTACGAACCTTAGAGGGGGAAGGAGGTAACCTAGTAGAGAAGCTAGTGACAGTGAGAACTCGTCTCCGACGGACACCAAATGCTAATGGTCAAACTCCGTACCAGCTTATGTTCGGCAGGGAAATACGCATGGCACTACATGCTATGTTTTTAAGAAAAGGAGAGAAGACCGCACCAACCCTTCAAGAGGTTAATGTTAGACAGTTCAACCCAGGCGATCGGGTACAGGCTCGTGACTACACGAGTGCCACGCAGCGGTGGCAGTTTGGAAACATAGTAAAACGTTTGGGCCGTCTTCACTATATTGTTCGCACCGACAACGGTGATGTCTGGCGCCGACACCTCGACCAGCTCTTGGGTGCACCCTTGATCCGCAGCAGCTAGGAGGGGAGAGATGTGGTGTATGATAAAACTCCTTACATAGTCTCTATGCTAAATCGCCAGATGCCTTAATTATAACGACATTATAATGTCAACTGTCTATATATAATAATAAACGATTTTACATAATATCATGATTCATTAGGTTTCATGACGTCGTAATAAAGAATCACAAATGAGTACACGGTTCATTAGGTTTTTTTCAGTGAGCTCGTGAGGTACCCAAATATCTAGCTTTTTTATGTACCCAGTTTTTTTCAAATGCGCCAAAACTGTTTTGTGATCAATTCCCAGTTCTTCAACTACGTCGTAACTACTGATATGCCGATCTTGCTCCACTTTTTCAAAAATGGCATCCATTTTATCCGTAATGGGGCGACCAGAGCGATGTGCATCTTTGACATCAAAATTTCCGGATTGAAAACGCTTAAACCAAATTGGCTACTCTCACAGACACTGCACTAGGTCCATAAACATCGCAATTTTTTTTCGCGGCTCCTTTTTTGTAGTAAAATTGTAGTAAAATGAATCGAATTTCTTCATTAGATTCACTCACCTTGGCGGTACGAAAAACAAATGCAAATCACACATTTTCCTAATTTGAATTTGGAATTATGTTCTTTAAAATTTAAACTTTCAATGATACCAAAACCAGCCAGATACAAATAGTATAGCCAAAGAGATTTTATTACAAGTTCATACATACTATAATGCGAAAAGACTTTTTCCTCAACCAATATTTACACCCAGACACAGAACAAACAGATATTTCAATTTTTCTCATTGTTTTTGAGGGACTTTGAGTTGTACAACGACTATGTCAATCCACAGTTGAGTACAAACAGACATGTCCATGCACATATATATTTGACCTGGGCGGGAATCGAACTCATGACCAGCGTCGTAATAGTCAGGATATCTAGCCACCACGCCAACCGGCGCATCTAATTGTATTTTTAATTCACCAATAAAATTCATTCGCTAAATTCATTTCCAGTTTTCCTATTCCCTTTTTCCAGAGTGTAGAACAATCAAATTGTCGGTAAGAATAACATTTATATGCTAACTGCTCCCATTTGAAACAAAACACTGGCAGTTTTACATTGTACGCTGAGAGAAATAGTTTCGTTTTTTTTTCGTCTAAACACCTACCATCGCTTAGATAATCGCGTGTGAATGTATCCCTTTATTTTTATTCAAGAGGTTCTTTCACCCATCGTTTTCGATGCTTCTCTATTTAAATTCAATGTTGTGTTTTCTTTTTTAAATATAAAAAGGTTTTATGTGAAGGGTGACTTTAGTCAATATGAAATCAGAAAAGCCAAGTTGTTTCAAATTGTTTTCTTTTAAAAAGGAGTATATAAAAAGGAGTCTGTCACCGTTTTTAAAATAAGAATGGATAGTCATAGGTTGAAGCCAATATTTTAGATCCTTGAACCTATGCAAATTTAGGCATCCATTAGCATTCATTGGGCTATATATAGTTATGAGATGGGTTATTAAGCGAACGTCAACTGCCGTCGTTTTAAGCTAAATTGGACACACCCATGACGTCACTCGTTCATTTATAAACTTTCTAAGCTTAATTTATGAAATAAAAGTACTAAGGAAACCTTTTAAATCTAAAATTTTTAAATTTATTCATTTAACAATAACAAAAGATTAGTCGTAAAGATAAAGGATTGATGTGTAACTTAAGTATTACAGGGAAACATTTCAGTTATTCATCAATCACTTTTGAATAGCATAGATTGTGTTTATCATTCATTAATTTTGCGTCACACAAAATGATTGCGGTTCAGAAATTTCATAGACCTCCCATAAGTAGTTTCACTTCAATAACATATTACCTCTTCTCCTTGAATAAAAAAAAGGAGAGGTAGTAAACAACTATCCAATTGTCACATGACACAAGCCTTACAATTATTTATATTGGTAAGTAAATATTGAATGTAGGCCATATTGCAAATTCGAAAAAACTTTGGTCCATTTTTTTAAGGGCCTGTTGGCTTGTTGGTTAGAGATCCTGTTACGCCCTAGGTTAAGGGTTAGATTTCCAACTAGAATAAACATTTGTTGCATTAACATGGGTGCCAGTTTCGTAGCTGGGTGTAAATATCTTTATAAGTATGCATTTAGAAGAAAAACCATGGTATATGTAGTATATCAATTTTCTGGTTTCCTTAGTACAAGACTTGGTCTACTCAGATTAGATGGGCGTATGTAAAAAAAGTACCAAGATATTTTTTATTTATATTACTATTCCTTCATTATTATAATTTTATCTCCTTGCATCAATCATGAACGAAGACGATTCTCCAAATCAAACAAACGTAATAATAATGCCGGAACGCCACGGCCGCAATCAAAACAAAATAAAGCACAACAAAAGAAAGTTACAGGAAAAAGGCAAGAGAAACTAGGAATTATATAATTAGGGAACAGTTGACTATCAGAAGTAAATCCCTTTTACGAGAAAGCGAAGGGAGATCGTCGGAACAATTTGCGAGGTGATCCCACGAGGAATGTTTGTAGTTCCAATGTATTTTTATGGGGTGTACATCTGGTGCTTTCTGAGTTGCAATGGAATTGTCTCGTTTCTATTTTAAGATTGTGATCTTTAGAGTATTTCCGAAGCTAATACATATATGAGGAACCACGCCTTTGTTATGCGATCAGGTGTAAACTTCGACAATGTAAAAGGGGATTTTACTTCAAAAGTTTTACAAAGGAGAACATATGATGACATATATAATGTAATTGATACATCGATATTTTATGCTGTTTTATTATTATTATTTATTTCTAGCTGTCCCGGGATAAAAAGTCATATGTTATTCTAGGCTATAAACTATTTGTGTGCTAAGTTTAGTCAAAATCCGTTTTATAGTTTTTGCGTGAATGAGTAACAAACATTTTTCCATCCTTCTTTCCATTCTCAAAAATCTTTCGCATTCTTAATATTAGTACGATATGCTATATATATCTATATATTTATATAGATGACATACATACGTACATTGATACATTATCGACAAGTTATAAAAGATTGCGTAAGCACATGTTTGTTTTTTCGTGTAGGTCTTTTAATTTTCTAAGTGATCATTGCCACGTATGGACACTTGCAATACCAAGGGTATCACCAATGCACTGTCAACCTCATATCTCATCATGTTAAGTCTCAACTGCCAGCAATTTGACTAGCCCCCTTACCATCTTAACCGACACAGGAAACCGGCGGAAAAGATTCTGCGTACGTTCTCGTACAGACTCTGCACTAAGACCTCTGCTACCTCCAAATTTAACAATATAATAAGTATCTGAGTTCATTATTTTAACAATATAAGCAGCAAAGATCAAAAGACATCGGCAAAAATTTCCTTTTTGAAGTCTTTTTTGACTGCCTCATTATTTTTTTCTCGGCACAAAAACCTCATTATCGATTCTCCTTGTTAAGAATGTAACCTTAAGTGTTCATTGAAGCATTTAATTCCTCTTTGTAGTCGACGCCAAGATCAAAATTAATATTCCTGCTATGTCAGAAATATCATACCATTAGTTACTATGTAATTATGAAACGTAGACGATTCGGGTGCTTTAGATGTTCGATTCTCCATACCTATGTCTAATTTTTAGATTTATGATAAAATAAATTTCAAGCCTTTTATAATATTTCAATGTAGGATAATTTATTAATAAAGATAGAAGGAAGAAAGGAAATAAAATAATTTGCATGTTTGGTGATTCACTTTAAAAAAAAATACTCGCAGCAAAAATATATACCTTACATTACAATATTAACCAATGGTACGAGAAATCTTCTTTGTTACTTTTGAGATGAAGTTCATCTATTGTTTCTAAATCCAATCGTTTATGGTATGATGATGCTGATATACCATATCTTAACGTCATTTGGTTCATTTTTCTACAACACTCTTAACTGCCAAAACGGGCCGCTAAGAGAGCTTATTAGATCACAATAATTTTTGTAAATGTTACAAGGTGCAGTTATAAGCGGGTGGTACACTCATCCCTACCAAGCTATCCCTACTGGTAGGGATAAGTGCACGTTTTAGTAGATTTATTTCTACCGTTAGGGATAGGTGCACTATCTATTACCGAGTGGTACACATATCCCTACCGAACTGATCATATTGTTAGGGAAAAAAATATCAATAATACAATTTTTGTAATTTTTTAACAAATACATAAAGGTAAATAAGAAAAAAATATTTTATTTTTAATTATAGATTATTTTATCAACAAAATCTTATTTTTTTGTTGCTAATAATTTAATTTAAAGAATATACAATGTATATTTGTCTCATGTGCATATAAACGTACACTTATCCCTACCAGTAGTAATAACTCGGTAGGGATAAGTGTACCACTCGGTAATGGGTAGTGCACCTAACCCGTACAAATAAATCTACTAAAACGTGCACTTATCCCTACCAGTAGGGATAGCTTGGTAGAGATAAGTGTACCACCCGGTTATAAGTACCCCCAATTAATAAAAATGACTTAACTATTAAGTATATAAACATGAATTTAAATGAATTAAATAGAGCTTGTAGGTACCGACAATGGTACTCAGATATCCTACATAAAGTAGACAGACTAACCTGATATGATAATGCTCACAAATGAATATCTTGGTTGGGAATTAAACCAACGTCCTGCGTCATCAGGGTATCTCGAACCACCACGCCAACTGGCCTGTTGATTAAATCTTTCGTAACACCTACAATATTTCCTTTCAAAAAATAATAAATAAGGCTTCGCTTCACCTCCCATCCTCAATGAAACAAATCGGATATATTATGTTTCCCATGGAATCGATCATCATAGAAACGCTACGAACCGATAGCATTTCATGAAAATATTTTTTTACGTGCCACTGAGCAAAGAACCGACGTGCAAACAAACGTCGTGGAACAGGAAAATGGATTATGATTTTTATCTACAGCTGTAATGCTGTGGGGTCAAAGTATTCTTTATTGTTTTGAGGAAAAAACACATTTGTCATCGGTTGGTTTGTGTGCGTTTAAACTTGGCGACAAATAGCTGATAATAAAAGTACATTTTGATTATAAGTAACCCGAATCTACTTTATTTCAAATTATTTCAAAAAAAGTCACATGTTGGGTGCCAAAATAGCTGTTCCGCCGGTTTCACCCATGTTTATGGGGATTATGTTCCTCCATACTCATAGGCAATATGTGTCAGTAAGTTGGTTCAGTTGCTTAACCGCAAAAGTGTAAAAATCTGACTTTACTTTAGTATTAATAATATTAGCAAAGATATCCAAAATTGGTCTGGAATGCCCTAACTTCATAACGTGAGAAATAACTTGTATGGGAAAGTTTTTGTTTTTGATTTAAGTACATATTGATAATAAAATATTTCTCCTAACTTCTATTTAGTAATATAAATAAATCAAAATCATTTAATCGTTAAGTTTTAGGTGTTAAATATTGTGATGTTATTTTTATAATTATAGTTCTATAAAACTCCCTAAATGGTGTACGAGTAACAGTAATGAAATAATTTTAAGTCTATATAGATATACAATATGTCACAGAAGGCACATTACATCAAACATATTATAATAATAAAATTATTCTCTTCAAAAATTTATAAATATGTTTTAGCTTTATTAATCGAAAGTGTAAATAAATTTTCCAATAATTAAATACAAACATTATTGTGCTGAAACATGATTATGAAATTCAAATCAAATAATATGTATTTCAATAGGGTTGCTAATTAATTATTTTTTAATTACAAGTTCATTTGAACGTTATTTGTATCACAAACAATTATTTAATTTATTATATCTAAAATAATTCAATTCAATTCAATGCAAAACCATTTATTTACTTTCGGCCTGCGGTTGGCATTGGTGAAGTTTGAAGTTACTGGAGCTACAACCCGTTCAAAAGTCTGTCTCCAACTGAGAAGAACTGGCAAGTTACTCAGAAAATTACTTACATATGTTTTTTTTTTATAAAAAAATAAGAAATCTCTTTTTTTGGCTATTCTTTTATTATTATTTAAATATTATAATTTCCACAAACAAAATCCTACTAATATTATAAACACGAAAGTTTGTATGTATGGATGTTTGTTCCTCTTTCACGTAAAAACAACTCAACGGATTTGAATGAAACTTGGCACATAGATAGAGCATATATTGAAATAACATATAAGCTATTTTTTATGCCGGACGATTTAAAACGCGGGTGAAACCACGGGGGACAGCTATTTCAAAAATAAGAATAACTTTAAAGCAAACGAATTGACGATGAGTATTTTTTGATCCTTATTTTTTAAATAATGATAACTATTGCTCCGATTTACTATATAGTATAGGCATTAAATCAATAACCACTCTATCTATCATCAAATAGTCAGTGAGTGCAATTTGTTCTCCCCTGTCGTTATAAAAGCGTTTTTATTGTGTTCAATCGAGTAGGTGTAGGCACGAACAATGGCTAATCATTTTGGGTGAGAATAGAAGCCTTTATGAAAAAAGAGTAAAGAGTTATGTCAAGTTATTTAGTTTTTGTAATCCTTGCTTTTTTCAGATGTTAAAAAAGGACATAGAAAATACTGAGTGTTACAGGACAACGAAGTAATCCTAAGGATTCCTTTTTTCCTCTAGAGGTACAAAATCCTAAAAAATAATCATTGCAGATGGATTATGTTACTCTATCTTGTTTTATTCTTTTGGAAAACTGTTATGTCGAATTGTGTATTAAATAAGCAATTATTCACATTTAAAAATTGTTTAAAATGAAGTGGATAATAAAATTTCGCTCCTTTGAAGAAATTAAGCCTGTGAAATTATTCATGCGTGATTATTCGAATATACGACTCATCCAATTATAACTTAACGTGTAAATTATATTCACATCAAAAGATTTAAATCTAATAAACTGTAAAAATCTGTCTGTATTGAAGTCACGAAATTGAATTTTCAGCGTAAGTTATAATTGAATACTTTTACAAATAACCCAAAACACCTCGAGTGAAAAAAATAACACTCAATTCAGATGACTAATTAAGCCTATTGGATTGACAAATGCGTCTGAATATTTCAGTGCTCGCGAAATATTTGATGCCTCGAAAATATTATTCCACTTTGAAACTACAATATATGGAATGAATAAATATTTTTTTATATTAAACAGAAATATTTATAAGCACGTATATACCTGGTAGCCATACTACAAGCAGTACACTCTGCTTAACTTGGGATCAGGTAACGATATGTGAAGGATGTCTTGGGATTTATTATTATTATTTAGAAGTCTATAAATTATTTGGCATCCATGGTGCAGTCAGGTACTACTACAAGTACATGTTCTGCTTAGTTTGGGTTAAGATTTAATTTATTATTATTTATAGATTGTACAAGTATCTATATCTAAATAGGCAGACAAAATAGTTTAGTAGCATCTTCTCTAATATAATAATGTTTCAATGTTATCGATAAAAAAATCAATAAAAATAATGGTCGACCAGTGTACGCCACACTAGTTCTAATATATTTTTAGTATACCACTAATTTATTTATGAAAAATCATAATACACAGATAAAACCACAGCATAAACTTTTATGCCATAAAACATATTCGCTTTAAAAGTTACTCGTTAAAATAAACAACTATGTGATTCCAAATCCGGTATTTGCTAAATACACAATTATCCTAGTAACTGAAGCGTCATGAATGTACGGGGTATTTTCCGGGTTGTGATTTTCAGTTATCTCATGATTCAATAATGTAGAAATGATTTATGGACCTCACAGATATGAGTACCCACGGCGACACAGTGGGAATCTACACTCCATAATAAAGCTGCTCTATATTGAATACAGCGTAGGATATGTGCGGTGAACTGTACCACGATACCAACGGGGATGTCGCCCAACTAAACCTGCGATGTAAAAGCTGAGGTGAAATAAATAATAATCTTATGTAGGAAATTGGATATTTTATAAATACCATTTTATATATTTTTTCAAAATAGAACTTGTTTCAGAAATATGGTTGTAAAGAAAATATATGGATATAAAACAATTAAGTAATATCCAAAATGCCCCCCTCCCGGTAGATGCAAATTGCAGAAAGCCAGTAATCATTTAAATAACAAATTCAACATAGCTTCAAGATATACCGAGCGTTGACAGATTTGCAAGTGCCCATCAACTCGGCTGCCTCTCGTAGCACTTGTAGCGATGTAGCACTCGCTACGAAGCTAATGACGTTAGCTATGACGTAGCATGTCTTAGTTAACGTCATAGGATTATTTTGATTTTAGAATGTAATTTTTTTTTTGGTGCCCACACTTTGTGCCCCAAAGTCATAGTATGCCTTTAGCATTGTCGTCAGCTAACAAATTAAACTGCATTAATAATAAAATGTATTTTGATCGTGTTTCTAGAAAGTTTACTCCAAATGCGTATATTGTAGAGCGCCCATCCAATTTGGTTAAGGACTCCAATATTAACCTTATTGTGCTCAAAAATATCATCAACGACTTTCAAGAACATCGAGTCATAAATGAATAAATTTCACCCGAGCAACTTTTATAAAATTCGACATTTATGAAAATATATTTTAAGGCACTGTAAATCTATGTCAAGCACTTCCCTAACATAAGTGAAACCCAAATCTATCCCTCAGCTACTTCGGGAGAATTAAATGAAAAAAGTCATGGAAAGGTGAGAGGTGACAGGCGAAAGCTTGGAGTCAGACGCACCTGCCGCACAACGGGAAAAAAATATTAAATCGTTAGTAATCCCCTCTGGTAAGCCTCTTAAACTGTCAGCGTAACGAAAAGCCTCAGAGCGATTATGAGATACAGCCAGATGTACCTACCAATAGGTTTATGACACGTTGTATAATCTGTGTGCAAATTTTTGTTGAGATATCCCTGTGGTTTTGTGAGTTTTGAGTGCTGTTTAAAATGTAGGTAATACGTAAAGCTTGGAGTTTTATCAGAGAAATTAAAAATTAAGTGGAAATATGTTATTTTATATCGAGGCTGTTGAAAATTGTGCTAGATAACTATAAAAAGAAGTTTCACGTTCTCAAGAATTATTTATTGTTTCGAATTAATAACTACGGTTAGACCAATGTTAACATTTTTTTAATAGTCTTGTTTGGCCATGTTATGTAATGATTTGTAAGGTGATCTAAAGCGAAACTAGCTCTCAAATTGTTTTGTATGAAGAATCTTGCATTTATTTTGAATATACGAGTATATTGCAAAGTCAAATCAAATTTGTATGCTTAGATTTTCGCAACTCAATTCACAAATCTCGAACGTGCTATCTGGTAAATAGAGATAAACAGACACGACTTTTTAAGGTAAAGGCTATTAAATTAATAACTTTCACAAATTCAAATATCACAACCAAAATCTCACCAAATCATCAATAAACCAACACACATACAAACCATTAGCATGAACCGTTGACATCTATTAATCACAGAGAAAATGCCCAAACATCCCACAAAATGATCCAACAATATACATAATACATGTGGCGTCAACTAACACACGGTTGGAACTTAAGTCATTTCAAGGGTATACCCCAATTAATCGCAAAGGCAAGGTAAGATAGTATTATATAATGTGACGTAGAATATAAAGGTATATCCACATTAATTATACCACTGAGACCAAGACGCTGTGCAAGAGTTATGGACCCCATTTCGAATTCAAAGCTATCATAGGATCTGGGTGATTTATTTGGCTTATAATCTGTTAAGGTTGTAGTTTAGGATGGTTTGATGGCAGCCTGTGTAATTTTTATTGCTTAAATATCTTGCTTTTATTTATTTAAGCCTATTCTATTGGATTAAAAAGAGAACTTTACTTTCTGTTGGTAATATACTCGTACATAGAGTTAAAATGAATAGAAACAATCTTTTCCGGCCTTAATCTCTGAAGATCTATTATTAAAACTACATTTAATTTAGACAACAGAGGCGATATAAAAACAATGTTTGATATGTTGTTTCAGTAAGTATAAAAACACAGGCCATAATTCGTTTATTATATATTTTTTTATACTACTAAGGTTGCAAACAAGCTAACGGCCCGTCTGATGGTAAACGGTCACCGCAGCCTATGGACGCTTGCAACTGGGTATCATTTGCGCGTTGCCGACCCTGCAGAAATCTCTTCATACCCTTCTTGAAGAATCCCATGCTGTACTAACTATATGGCTAACTAATAAGCCCTATAGTAAAAAAATGCTATGAATACAATATAACATGTCCATATGACGTCACCCTGACGTTTAGGTCCGTTTCTTCATTAAGAAAAATTCGTATTTTTAGATTCTTAAGAGAATAAGTATACAAAGTCATATATAAGCGGCAATTACTTTGTGTGTTAGCGCCATCATATTTAAAAAATAGGTTGGGGAAAAAGTTCCTTCGCATTTTTTAAGAAAATTCAAAACATTTTTAATATAGTTTATTTACATTTAACTAAAGTATGTAGGTACCATTTTGTTCGATAACTTTTTGCCATCTTGTAGGTAGGGACATGATCCCATTGCTATAGAAATTTTGGGACTTCTGATCAAAATACTGCGACAAGTGGTTTTGACAGTCCTCTCGTGATGTTAACCTGACACTGTCTAAAGAATTCTGAAGAGACCGAAACAGGTGGAAATCTGAAGGCGCAAGGTCAGGTCTATACGGCGGATGCATTAATACCTCCCAGCCAAACTCTCTCAATTTTTGCTGAGTGGGTAAAGATATGTGAGGTCTAGCGTTATCATAAGGAAAAACCACACCCCTTCTGTTGATTTCGGCCGCTTTCTCTCAACTTCTTGCTTTAATCTCATCAGTTGTTCGCAGTAGAGTTCAGAATCGATGGTCCTGCCTGGTGGTAACAGCTCATAATGAATAATGCCCTTCCAATCCCACCACACACACAGCATCACCTTGTTGCGAGTTAGCCCGGGTTTCGCCACAGTCTGTGAAGCCTGACCGGCCTTTGACCACGACCTTTTTCGCACGTTCTTGTCGTACGTGATCCACTTTTCATCACCAGTTATCAGCTTCTTCACAAATGGTTCAGTTTCATGACGTCGTAATAAAGAATCACAAATGAGTACACGGTACATTAGGTTTCTTTCAGTGAGCTCGTGAGGTACCCAAATATTAGCTTTTTTGTGTACCCAGTTTTTTTCAAATGCGCCAAAACTGTTTTGTGGTCAATTCCCAGTTCTTCAGCTACTTCGTAACTACTGATATGCCGATCTTGCTCCACTTTTTCAAAAATGGTATTCATTTTATCCGTAATGGGGCGATCAGAGCGACGTGCATCTTTGAAATCAAAATTTCCGGATTGAAAACGCTTAAACCAAATTTGTGCTACTCTCACAGACACTGCACTAAGTCCATAAACATCGCAAATTTTTTTCGCGGCTTGCGTTGCATTTTTACCTTTGTTGTAGTAAAATATTAAAATGAATCGAATTTCTTCATTAGATTCACTCATCTTGGCGGTACGAAAAACAAATGCAAATCACACATTTTTCTATTTTGTATTTGGAATAATGTTCTTTAAAATTTAAACTTTCAATGATACCAAAACCAGCCAGATACAAATAGTATAGCCAAAGAGATTTTATTACCAATTCATACATACTATAATGCGAAAAGACTTTTTCCCCAACCTAATATAATAAATGGTATATTCACGAACCAAATAAAAGCTGTTCCATAAAGTTCTTATAAAATAACATATTACCAATGATTTATATCACCGTTGATGTTATTAAACTCTAACAAAAGCTCCTGTCCACGATGAAGAATAAATTACTATAGAAAATTATGAGCCGAAGCGACCGGGACAGAATTAATAAGGTAATTAAAATTTCAATATGAAATCATGGTTAGACTTTTCTGCTCTATAAAGTATATTTTAAGTAACCGTCGAATAAAATGTATTATATTTAATTATAAGATTATACAATAAAAAATATGTAGTAAGTAATTCCGCTGGATCTTCTCTCTCAAGTCAAACTATCCTATTAATATTATAAATACGAAAGTTTCTATGGCTAGAGTATGGCTCTTTCACGGAAAAACTACCTAACGTATTTGGATGAAACTTGGCACATATATAGAAAATGCCCTGGAATAACACATAGGATACTTTTTTTGCCGGGACCAAGTTCCATCCCACTGGAAAGCGGGTGAAACCGCAGGGGACAGCTAGTGTATAATAAGGTAAAAAAAAACATATTATAAAAAGTTGTTAGCAATATTAAACATTTTCAACTAATATACTCACCTTAATTCAGTACCAGTTCCTTCTGAACACTGAAAATATCGAAGCAATCCATCAAAACATGACCCCTGTAATTTTAATCCAGATCAGACGACCCCGATAAAAACCGTTACACCCCCTAAATTACCGCGCCGTCAAATTAAATTAAATCCAATGAAACAAAGGTAAAATTTCCATTTCAACGTGGATTATTAAACATTTTCCAAATGAATTATCACTTGTATTTAGTAAACATGGTGCCATTCATCTCACACCCGTGAAACTTTTGGAAATATTATTCCTGGAGTGGGGCGTCGGTATTATTAATGAGTCAAATGAAATTTCAACGTAGCCATGTAAATTAAGATTTACAATAAGTTTTCTGTTTAAGAAAAATGTATAGCATTTATATAAATGTATTTTACTAAATATTAACCATAGTATCTTAAGAACAATTAAAAGAATATATGTACTGATACATATAGACAGGCTTGGTGGTTAAGGAACCGGACTGCCACGCCATAGGTCGTAGATTCAATTCCCACCCATGTTTGTTCTATGTGTAAATATCCATATAGTGGATATTATTATTAGATTATATACCTATAAGTGTTTATTTGGAAAAAAGTTATATATAATATATTATGTAGCAGTTACCTGGTTTCCATAGTACAAGCTCTGTTTTGACATCAGATGGCCGTTTGTAAAAAAATATATATATTTATTATTGTTATATCGTCAAGTCCCATTAGAGTACATTGGAAACAATTTTTACACTTACTCTACATTTGCCATTCATTGCACCTACCTTTCTTTTTTATCTTCGGTGGAAAGTGAATTTCATTATTAATACCTCTACTTACCTCTTCTGGGATAATAGCGGTGATGATATGTTATGAGTCCCGTGACCTAAAAACACCTTCATTATTTCACAAAGTATAAAAGGTGAAAAATATTTATATTGAAACACCACGTGTGAAATATATGAGGACTACCTGCATCGTGTCGTTGGATTTATGAAAACGTTGAATACATTTTGCACGAATGGATGAAGGCACCTATTTCCTGGCGTGAACCTTTTACCTGCCAGATGTGACCTGACCCCTTAAAATGTAGCTAAGAGACTTGCGACGGGTACGCTCGAGAATTATCCTTTGATATGACAAGAAAAGTAAAAAACAGTTTCAACTAGTGTCAACTGTACCTATTGTAATAGTGCTGAATAAACATTTTATTATTATTTGTATCTCTCGTTTCAGATTTTTCAGCCCAAAGATGTTGCCTTTTGAAAGGCGTACGCAGAGAGTTGTTATCTACCTGTAAGACTAAATCATTTATGTTTCAGGTTTCTATAGGATATCGTCTTATTTTTCTGAAAACATTGTCTGTCTGCTTCTTTCAGTTTGAACATGTTTATCTCTGAGATAACTAGACGTTCGTCAAAATAGGCTCACAAAAAGTGATATACCTTAATTTTAATTTATCAAGCCTACAGTCACGAGCACTTCTGGGAAATTTCTTCAACACGCTGCCATTGATCTCAAGCTAAATAAAGCTTGATAAAGCTGAACTAGATAACTGATAGAATATATAATAATATATAAAAAACATAACTTATAATATACCTGATGCCTACCAACCATATGAACCATACCTGAGAATTTTACCCAGGACTGTAACTTTGCAGTCAGGGTAGCTACCCGTGCTACCCAGTCCACTTATGGTACTCTACTTAGTTTGGGATTACATTTCCGTTTGTGAAGACGTTTTTTAGATTATTGTAACAGCAATTTTGGCTTTTATAGTTAAGAAAATTAAGTGCATTTTAAATAGCAATCCCGTTAACCTTCAAAGAGCAAAATGTAATTTATACCATCAACACTTGCAAATTCTGACTTTGCACAAACTGCTCGTGGTGTAACTTGCTCATAAATATGGAAAGAGTGTGTACGCTAGATTTATTTTCTACTTGGTGTAAAGGTTGCCTATATGTTCAGTTAGAAAGTAATGGGTTAACGCATGTTCTTTTAAAACAGGAGCTTATTAACATATTAGTAGGTTCTTTTTTTATCGCTACAGTGATTGAGTATAAGATTAACATTAACTTTAAACGTAGTGATGATTATGTCGAGTGCAGCAACCCTAAAAGCTAGTCGTAAGAAAACTTAAGAGTATACCGATGCTTACGTGCACTTTACTTCTTCCACCAAGGAATATCATAAGGCCAAAATCTTTTTCGAAACATAAGAAAAAAACACGAGTCTATTACTATTCCGTTAAGGTCCTTTTTACTGCAAAAAGGCTTATGTTTTGACCACAAACTTACCCTGGTAAGTGATGATGTTATCGAGGGTAGTCAGCAGACAAAGCTTAGAAAAAAACTGGCACTAAAGTTCCCCAAAGTACCCCTCCACCATGCTACTGTTTCTTTACGATATTTTCCATCACCGAAAGCTCATTGTAGCATTCGACCTCACGACTCTCGAAATGGCATTAGACGTCACTACCAACTGAGATATCATGGCCCTAGAAGGACAGTTATGATGGTCAACGTTACTCAATCTACCACTGGCTCGGAAATTAACCTTAAACTGAGAAAAATTATCAAAAAGCAAAGTTTTTTTTTGTGAATAAGGGATGAAATAAACATATTACGCTGTCACCAAATAGTAGGGCAGGTGATCACAATGAACTCTAGATTCTATGTAATAATTTAAAACCAAAAATATTGTCTAGTATGACTTGGCTTTAAAATATTATAATAGTTCAACACTTTAGGTCTAAAGATGATCATAAATTAGCTTGACAGCTTCTAGCTTTAAACAATGTTCCATTAAAATACGTGCACGTAGAGCTACTACGTCGTAGCATATCGTAGCGCGCCGTAGCTAGCTACGGGCTTTATGAAGTTATAGTGAGAATATCGCTTTAAAGAATGGCAATTTTTATCAAAACTAGAGTGTTTAATATTTGGTTACTAAATGCTAGGATTATTTCAAGAATATGTATTCTGTTTCAAAATTGTGATCTATAGTGAATAGCATAAGGTTTATTTTAAATTTTAGTGGTATCTACGTATTAATTAAAATACAAGATAAAATTAAAAATTGGTTGCGTAAAATAAATCAGACATGTTGTTTACACTTTATTAACAATTAAGATATTATAAATTACTCAAATACTCCTTATTATAAATGACCTGATTGCTTACAGCGTAAAGTGTATTATTTCCTGTACAAAAGGAGCATTTCTCGTAATTGTCTAAATGCCACGTGTTTACTTCTTAGTATTGTACTAAAATAATTGTTTTGTATTTAAGGTATCCGCACATTATCTTGCTGATTTTTTGGAAGGCTTGTTTTTTTTACTACAACTTCTCAAGAAAGAGATGACTGAAGATGGTTAGTATTAGTAAATATAATCTAGAAAAAACTATCTCTTTATAAAATAACAGTATTGCAATATCAGATGCGCTTTTACATGCTAGTTCTTCCCCGCGGCTTTGCTTGCGCAGACTTCAGGATTCGATACACAGAGATGGCCCCGACTTACTGCGTCGCATCACCTATCAGCGCTCTTACCTCGTTTTCGCATTATTTCTGTTTTTTTTTCTAATTTACCCAGCTGTTATGGGACGTAGCATAATGTTAAATAACCTTCCTCAAGAAATATGCAATGAAATGATAAAAATAAATCAATTCATGTTAGTTCCAGATAAGCGCGTTGAAACAAGAAAAAAAAAGAACTCTTCAGCTTTATTATAATATACTAGCTGTTTCTTGCGGTTTCATCCGCGTCCCCGTGGGATTGTAAATTTTTTTCGGCATGAATAGCAACCACTTCCAGGACATCTTCTATCTGTGTTCCACGTTTCATACCAATTCGTTCTGTAATTTTTACGTAAAAGAGTAAAACATCAATACACCCACTATCACAATTTTATAAGCAACATTATCTAATTGAACATAACATTTTATTTTTCTATTTATTACTATAGATAAATGCTTTGAAGCCAACTTCTATATTGTGAATGGATAGCTTAATACCAAACAATCCAATAAAGCAAGATGAAAGACCCCACTACGGTTCAGTCAACAAACAGTATTGGATCACAATTATCCTGGTTATTCGTGAAACCTCAGTTGTTAATTAGATTCTAAGGGACAATTTGTTGAAGCCAACTAACTTCTGAAAATTAGGGCACATTTACATTAGCTATGTTATTAATTAACTAATACAACTTGGGATCTTTTGTAGACTTTACTTTTGTAAATGTTTTCAAACATTTTTATTTGAAGGCAAAAGCTATAAAAAATATTGGCTGAGTAACTGAATTCATAATTGGCTAGGCTTACGTCAGTAAACTATTAAATAACAGATGTTTTTTTTCATACTACTCAGACGGCCCGTCTGATGGTAAACGGTCACCGTAGCTTATTGACGCTTGCAACACCGTGGGTATTACAAGCGCGTTGCCGACCCTGGAAAAATATTTTCACACCCTGCTTGAAGAACCCCATGCTGTACCCCTTTGATAAAACCACAGCGGGTTTCCACATTGCGTATGTTAAAACTTAGGCATGATATTGTTTGATTACACAATTAAAGACGGTCTTGTAAAAAGGCTAATTATGAATCAAGGCTCCCGTAAATAAAATCAAAATCACTAGTAAAAATGTGTTGAATTATTGTAGTGTTGCACTGATGTATAAAGGAAGTTGAAACCCGTATTTTAGTGACATAATAAATAGTGAAGACAAATTAAATCAACAATTAATTTACATTTGAAACCAAATTGTTAGTGATTTCTGTGACGTGTGGGTATTTCTCGATGTTGTCGACCAAAAAAAAAAAAAAGAAACCGCAGTCAGTTTCTCATAATTCACTGCCAACAATTATAAACTGTACGAGTTTTTCGTCGTTGGATGATAACGTCTACTGGCCTTGTGGTTAACGCGGCTCTTTGTTACGTTGATTATCTGTCTAGTTTGAAGGCACCCGGTTCAAATCCTTGTCGGGACCTTCGGACAAACAATTTATTTTATTTTAGTTATTGATTCTTGCCATTTGTTGAGAATCTAGCTATGCCGTTAAATCGTAGTCCACCGCCCGTGTCACAGACATCAAACAGGGATTTGGAATCGACTGCAAAAGCGCCTACAGAGAAAAACATTGTGATTAGAAACAAACGCAGAAAGGTTATGGATACTCATGGTCATGATGATTGCTTTGACGAAACAAAACTCACAAATTTAATTCAAGCACAAGTGCAAGCTGTCATGGAGAAATTTACCTGTGATATAAATAACAACATAAAATCGCAACTACAGGAAATAAAGAATGATATTTCATCATTCAGAGAGTCTATGAATTTTATTAATGAAACTTTTGAGATGCTGAAAACTGAGTTTACTGCCTACAAAAGCAACATAGACCAAATAACAAAGGAGAATCACTCACTGCGAGATGAGGTTGGTAAACTTACTAATCGTCTAAATCAACTGGAGCAAATATCCCGCTCAACTAACCTGGAATTGCAATGTGTACCAGAACACAAAACGGAGAATGTGGTGAGCATAGTGAAGCAGTTGGGGAATGTTATTAAATACCCGATTAATGATACAGACATACTCCATTGCTCACGCATTGCTAAGAAAAATCCTGAAAGCTCTCGACCCCGTTCCATTCTTGTAAAAATGAGCAGTCCTCGTACTCGTGACTCACTTCTAGCTGCCACGATAAAATATAACAAAACACATCCATCAGATAAACTCAACACAGGCCATTTGGGTTTTGGAGACAACAAGAAGACAGCAGTTTTTGTGGTTGAGAATCTTTCGGCTGAGAACAAGCTTCTTCATTCTGCGGCACGTTTCCGGGCTAAGGCTCTAAACTATAAATACGTCTGGGTCCGTAGTGGGCGTATTTGTATGCGTAAAACAGATGATTCCGAGTATGTTCTTGTACGGAATTCAGGCACATTAGATAACTTAAAATAAGGAAATCATCAACCTTTTCCTTTATATTATTTCCAGAAATGTGTATAAAACTGAATGTAAAAAAAATTCGATAATTTAAATGTATACTATCAAAATGTTCGTGGTCTACGTACCAAGACCATTGAATTGTACAAGAATGTTTCATGTAGTGATTATGATATTGTTGTTCTGTGTGAAACCTGGTTGAATTCGGCAATATATGACTCCGAATTATTTTGTAAACGTTATGCCATATACAGACGTGACCGGGAAACATGCGGTTACAATCAACATAAATCGGGTGGTGGTGTCCTCATAGCAGTCTCTAAGCGTTATGTCTCTCGTAGATTGTTTGATTTTGAAAGTAATTGCGAGGATATTTGGATTGAGGTAGAAGTACATAAAAAAACCGCAATGCAAAAGTTATTTGTATGTGGCGTCTATCTTC
This sequence comes from Habrosyne pyritoides, assembly GCA_907165245.1. Lineage (NCBI taxonomy): Eukaryota > Metazoa > Arthropoda > Insecta > Lepidoptera > Drepanidae > Habrosyne > Habrosyne pyritoides. The sequence goes on along the minus strand of OU015588.1, from coordinate 14,230,941 downwards.
CACCCCCCGTGCAAAAACATGTTCTAGACCACTTTATTGATAACACTAATCGAGTGTTGGAAAATCCAAGTAATACATTAATATTAGGAGATTTTAACCTCAGTTGCATATCTTGGAACAGTTTGAATGGATCAACCTCTTGCAATAAAAATACCTCAATCGCAAGCACATTACTGGATTTTATAGCCCTTAACAATCTCACACAGTATAATTGTATTGAGAACTCGAAGGGTGGTATTTTGGATTTAGTCCTATCTAATGTCCCTATAGCAAAACTTGCAAACAGTAAATATGAGCTTAGTTTATTGGATCCTTACCACCCGCCCTTGGAGTTTTCGGTATCTAATTGTGAGGCACCTAAGTCGCCATCAGAGTTATATGGTAATAAATTCAACTTCCATAAGGCGAATTTTGATGAAATTATTTTTGACTTGAGCTCCATAGATTGGGAAAAGGAGTTGTCAATGTGCCCCTGTGTGAATACAATGGTCGCAAAATTTTATGTTGTTGTCCGAAGGTCTATCACCGAAAATGTCCCTAAGTGTAAACCAGCGTCAAGCAAATATCCTGTTTGGTTTTCCAAGGATCTGAGACGCCTTTTGCGCGAAAAATATAAACTAAGAACTAAACTACGTAAATATAACAATCCTCTTGATGGCATATCTTTTAATATTATTAAAAAAAGATGTCTTAAACTTACACATTTGTGTTACGAAAAATATATTAATAACTTAGAAGACTCACTTACAAAAAACCCAAAGTTATTCTGGAGCTTTTTAAAGAGCAAAAGACTGAACCCTAATACCTATCCTTCTACTATGTATCTGGACCTCAAGGCGGCGTCTAATGGCGATGATATCTGTAATCTTTTTTCTTCTTGTTTTTCTTCCGTCTATAGCAATCAGGTTTCAACTTCTCCAATAGTGAGTTCTCCTATTGATTTTAGCCAAACTACAGAACAATCGTCTCATTCTTTAAGCACTGTCACTTTTTCAAAAGAAGAAGTACTGTCATCATTGAAGAACTTAGACCGATCCAAGGGTGCTGGACCTGACGGAATACCTGCTTTATTTGCTGTTAGATGTGCTAAGGCCTTGTGCCATCCTCTTTCTATTATCTACCATAAATCTTTAATTTCGAGTATTTTTCCAACTGTCTGGAAGGAGGCGCGGATTGTTCCAATCCTGAAATCGGGAGATGCATCGTTGGTTAAAAACTACAGACCCATATCGATTTTATCAATATTTGGAAAAGTGTTTGAATCTCTGTTGTGCCCCATATTATCTTGGCACCTAAAACAGCTTGTCTCGCCACAGCAGTATGGTTTCATAAAAGCACGCTCAACCACTACTAACCTTATATCTTTTTCTTCATTCCTTACAGAATCGGTTGATGCACGTGTTCCAGTGGACACCATATACACTGATTTTAGCAAAGCGTTTGATACCGTTGACCATGGTATCTTACTTCGCAAACTCTCACATGTCGGTATAAGTGGCGGTCTCCTTGCCTGGTGTGCATCATACCTAGAAAAAAGGTACTCTAGGGTCGTCGTTAATGGGTTCTCATCTGAACCCTACTTGGCCACCACAGGGGTTCCTCAAGGTTCCCATCTTGGTCCGGTCTTGTTCAATATTTTTATCGATGACATCACAACAATTTTCAAGAACTCTACAAGTTTTCTCTACGCTGACGATTTGAAGCTTTGTAAGCCTATAAAAAATTCTACCGATATGGAGCTCCTTCAGGAAGACCTAGACCGGCTCGCTCTTTGGTGTAAAGGAAATAAAATGACACTAAACATTGATAAATGTAAGCATATTCGATTCTCGAGAAATAAAACAACTTCACAACCTTACACAATTAATAACCAAATATTGCAGGAAGTGGAAACTATTCGCGATCTTGGCATAACAATTGATAAAAAACTTCGTTTCCATACTCACATTGACAAAATTAGTAACAAGGGATTCCAAATGTTAGGGTTTGTCTTAAGAAACTGTAAAGAAATAAAGAGACCACAGACAAAAATTTCGTTATACAATACCCTCGTTCGGCCCCACTTAGAATATTGTAGTCAAGTTTGGTCCCCTAGTTATGATGTTCATATTAAACGCCTGGAGCGTGTGCAGAAGAGATTTTTATGGCATCTCTCATATCAGTCGAAACTGGCTAAACACTTACCTTCATATGACAGCCGTCTCGCCTACTTTCAATTAAATAGCCTGGAAAACCGGAGGATATTGCTGGATCAATTGTTTCTGCACAAACTCATAAATGGGTCCATAGACTGTCCGTCGCTATTAAGCAAAATCGACTTTAATACGCCATTGAGGCGGCCTAGAGCGTCTAAATACTTTCCTTTTGTCCTGGGAGGATCCAAGAGTAACTTGGGCTTACATTCCACTCTACACAGATTACAAAAGCAATATAATAACCTGATAAAAAAGCACATTGACATTGATATTTTTTCTGACAATATACATAAATTTAAAACCACTGTCAGGGTAAATTTTTGAATTTTAAATTTTAATATATATTTCTTTTTTTAATCCCTTTTTAATGTATTGATTATGATTATTTATTTTGTTTTTATTGTTACAATTTTTTTTTTTAAATTATGTTTTTATATCTGTCTTAGAATTAATAATAAAATATAATGCATGTTGTGGTAGCCTATAATTGAGGCAGCACTTAAAATGATCTACTTATAATGAAATGAAATGTAATTTTGTTGGTGTATGTCTTGTTGGTTGCCCTTTAATAAATAAATAAATAAATTACTTCTGATTTATCATTCCAAGATTTCACAGATATGTCCAAAGGCACTAATGTTATGTTCAAACATTTTCGTACGTAGAAAGGTTTGAGGTTTACAAGCAAACTATTCCCAAAGCGATAGTTTCCCAATTTCATAACTCAACACTAACCTACATAAAATTTTCTATCACATTTTTAGTTGCGTAACGAGATTTCAGCAAGTACAAGTATAAATCATTGTTCTTGACAAGATCACAGAAAAGGCAGAGAGCTTTCCACTTGAATGTATTTTTGTTTTTTCGTAAGTCTTTTTAGCTTTAATGATGACAATTTTTTTCTGACTCTTATTTGTTTTGAACGGTCGTTAATGTTTTCTACAAGAATGAACTTTATTAAGCTTCTTTTGTGTCGAATGAAATAAAATTATGATGTGAAATAGTAATTGAATCTCATTCGAAAAAATTGTTACTTTTGCTACATATCTCATTAATCCCAAACTGAGTAGAGCTTGTACATAGATCAACTTTTAAAACCTATTTAAAGGTGGAAAATACCTTTTTATTTCATCTTTATATGATGGATAGATCTAGTATATAGTTTTTTTAATTACTAACTTCTTTCTTCAAGCAAAGGCTGTTTAACAGATTCGAAAGAAACTTAGCACATACATATAAGGTCTACTCCGGTTAATACATAGACCACTTTATACCGGGAAAATGTTACATCCCTCGGGAATGCAGGTAGGCCCGCAAGAGATAGCCAGTCACACATAATCAGAATGTAGCACCAGTATACGTTAAATACATAACGTACTTATATCATATAACGAGAAATACGAGTATTTTGATATAGGTACCTATCTTCATGCAATTTACCTGTGTTTCACAAGACAGAAATTAACAAAGTTTCCCCTCAAACATGATTTGGAGTTCGGAGGGATACGAACTTACGTTGGGTTTTGGGTTCGTCAAACGGAACCAAACTTGGTTGTATCTTTTGTCGCGATAATTGAAATACTTAGTCGACAATCGTGTAGATTAAAACTTGAAATGATGTCTTTACCCTTTTGATTGAGGGTTATATTTTAAATGAGCTGTTGAGATGTTTTTTTGATTGGAAGGAAATTGTACTCTATAATGATGCCGCTTTTATAAAGAACTAGCTGTCCCCCGCGGTTTCACCTACGTTCCCGAGGGATGTGCCATATTTCCGGGTTAAAAAGTGTGTGCCATTCCAGACTATGATCTATCTCTGTGCCAAATATCGTCCAGATAAATTTTCGTGTAAATTCGAACATGTTCATGCACACAAATATTTGTCCTGGATATGATCAGGTATTCACATTCCCAGATATTTTATTTTATGAATTTTTGTGACACATCAACAAAAAAATGTAATTACGTCTGATGAGTACACCTTTAACAGCCACACGGCAGTTACAATTTACAAATAAGATTAAAGAGAGTATAACCAGGATGTTTATTACATTGAAGATAAAGAGAGATCTGGTGATAAAGTTGCTTGAAATGATAGATAAATAGCTACTAAATGTTTGTTTATGTTGATGTTAGTAATATGTTTTGCCATTTTCAATGCTTATTTTTTGTTTTTAATTTTTAGATCCGATTAAGTATTTTGTTTTTGTAAAAAAAATATTATTATCAATTTAAACAAGCATGTACATTGTTCGTATTTCTAGATGCGATTGGATCTACTAAGGTCAAATAAATAAATATAAAAAGCATAAATAATGTAAGCTTGCTGAGTATCTTGATGGTTCTTCTTCTCTTCCAAAACGGTAGTAGTATCAGTAACCTTTTCAAACCTAAGCTGAATAAATGGTTTCGAATTTTGAATAACATAACATATTTTTATATGTCTATTAGCAAATCCTGTTTTCGTTTAAAACATGACAAGGAAATAAGTCGAGCTTATTTATAATCATAACAAAGAGTTTTCTATTAAAATTCATAGGCTCACAATTCTCTGCAACAACCGCCAAAAAGAAGATTAGACGCATAAAACCCCGAAACGAAATAAAATTCGTATAATGGCAATGCAGCTTTTTATATCGGCCATTATCGGATTTTGCATTGTGAATAACCCCGGTTGAGTGGTTGCGAGAATGGTTGGATTTTATTTATTATTATGGAAAGGCTTTTAGAATACTTCCTTGGGATTTTTGATGAGATTCCTTCTGGGTACATTACACCTTGATGAGCCGTGACGGTTGGGGTGAAATGAGATTCTATGTCAAGTAAATCGACGATTCGACCCCGTCTATGGACATTGGCAATACCAGGGGCATTGCCAATGCGTTGTCGTCCCTGAGAAATTAAGTTGTTAAGTCTTATGTGCCTATAATTTCACTGGCCCCTACACGATAACACAAGTGCATTACTGGTTCACTTGGCCAGTGGCTCATAATTTATATATCAACTGAATGATGTACTTCTTCTATCGCTTATTTTCGATCAACGATTCTTAGCCTGAAAAAGTAGTCCAGATCAAACATTACGTAGGACCCATAAGAGTTAAAAAAAAAGAAAACTCCACGCGAGGAAAATCGCTAGATTAAATATTTGCATCTGCTTGCTTTTATTATGAGTGCCGACCATTATAATAATTAAAGTTCTGGTTTTTAAAGCCGAAATGCTTTAGTGTGTGTGTTAAAAGTTTACAGCTGCTTTGCATCGCTGAATGTTTTTAATCGTCTTAAAATAAAAAACGGAAGCTCAGCTACGGAATAAATGAACTCATACTTATGAAGCGAGAATAAATGTGCAAGAAACAATTTTTTCTATCAATGACGGGATTGCGATTGACCTCAATCTCATCTGATGGTAAGTGAAGTTGAGACCGAAGATTGAGCTGGCTTTCCCGTAAGTAGCCTATTCACTCTTTGCTTAAAGAGCCCACTGAAGCCCAAGAAGTGACAAGAGGTCCTGGATTCGATAGAGAGAAAGGTAATGTGTGCCCGAGAGAACGCAACAATGCTCACCACATGTCATGTTGGGACTTAAGGAATCTTCAGGGGATTGTGGGTTTCATTATGATGATAGTGTTCAACAAGGCATAAACGGTTTTGTATGAAATGTATACACATGTAGTATCTACCTGATTACATTCTAGACTAGCCGTGCCCTCGTTTCGTACGCGCTATAACTTTGTATTTTGCTATCTTTTTTTATATGAGCTGATTTTGTTGATACAGCCCATATGTTGCCCTAAGCCTTCTTTAAAAAATGTCCTATAGTTTCGAAGATTAGAGTGCCGAAGAAAGTCTTCGAAAATGGTCTTATTGTATTCATACCCTATATCTACTGCAATCAGCTTATTCCAAATATTAATAAGATTTTTATTAACTTTTATGTATTTATTAGGCTACCGCACAAATAAAAAAATTACGTTATGAATAATCGACACGTGCGTTAATAGTCAGACTATTTAAAATAATTGTATTTTTATATCTACAATAACTATAAACATATTTCGGCGGTCGATATACGATTTTATTGGATATCTCAAAAACGTGAGTAAAACCGAGGGGCGGAAGCTGGATAAGTATTAATTAATACACCACATGTGGCATATCTAAAATATATAATCATTTCACACTATGTTAATTAATTTAATTTCAAACTTAATGGATTAAGAAAACAGGTACATATAGGTATAACTTTCAGTAACGGTTTAATCTACAAGTTTTAAGTCGGTCGGCCGGATATAGTAAGATAATATAAGGACCCTTTCACGTACGAAAACATGTGGTGGGGAGGGCCAAGGTAAATTAGAGTAGGGCTTATAAGGGTTTCATTGTAATTAGTAACCCTTTCAATATCATATCCGTCCGAACGTCTGTCTATCGCAAGATTATGTACACCTTGAATTTAGTAATTTTGTTAGGTCAATTAGGTGTTATTATTTTTATTTATCTATTACTCGCATGAGTAATTAAAATATAGTTTCTATTGGATGTTGATACTTTTTGAACTTGCTTACTATGTCATTATTAATCATCAGATGTTTTGTTTCAGTAGAGAAAGTAGAGATTATGTTATATATATCCTGGAATTTATTTACTGTGTCTGGAACTTAATAATTCAGACCAGTTGGCTTGGTGGTTAGAGACCTCGACTGCCAAGCCTTAGGTCGGTGGTTTGATTCCCACCAAGAACAAATATTTGTATGCATGAACATAAATCTGTTTGTTCGGTGTCTGGCTGTAATGATATATTATTATATTAATATATTATATCTATATGAGTATATATTTAAAAAGTAGTATTTTTTTTTATACCACATGGGCCGACAAACAAGCGAACGGTCCACCTGACGGTAAGTGATTACCGTTGCCTATGGACATTTGCAACACCAAGGGCATCACCAATGCGTTGTCGACCCTGAGACGTGAAGTTGTTAAGTCTCATGTGCCTGTAATTTCACCAGCCCCCTTACCTTTCTAACCGAAACACAGTAACACAAGTGCACTACTGCTTCACGGCAGAAATGGGTAAGGTGGTAGTACTTCCCCGGACGAACTCTGCACTAAGAGCTCTACTACTCGAGAAATAAGTATATGTAGTATATCAGTTACCTGGTAGCCATAGTACAAGCAGTATACTCTACTTAGGTTGGGATCAGGTAACCATGTGTGAAGAATTTCCTGAGATATTTATTTATAATTAAGAAGAATTAATTTTGCACTATAAGCTCTACTACTTCTGAGATTGTTTGCAGGTGGTAAGTGTACCTATATAAAACCTACATGAGAATTGGCTTTCTAGCTTCTCAGCTTTGTTTTATTTGCTATACTAAGACTCGACAAAATTTTAGTTAAAGAACTTTTAATGAAGTGACCTTTATTTCACAGCGAGATAAAGTAAATATTTAACAAGCACAAAGCAACGAGTCTCCATGTTAATTTAGTTAGTATCCTCAGTTTACCTGGAGAATATTTAAAAGAATATAGCCTTGTAACTTCATGCCAGGTAAAATATTTAACATTTCCTCTTAAATATTTTACTACCTTAGAGTTATCCAAATACCATACAATAATAAGTTGTTCAATGATTTCTAAACATAAATCGAAACTATTATTTACTTCATCACATTTTTATCGACCTTGCAAGACCCTTTAATTATTGTGTTAGTCGACGCTTCAAACTAAAAAAAGTTGAAAAAATATATTTATTAATTACTAATGTGAGCAGAGAAAAATTTAATATGGATTCTTTTTTAATAGTGGAGGTTATGTACCTATCTTGATCCTCAAAAACATATTTTAATTTATATATGTATCTATCTAAACCAGACAATGATTAGAAACTGTAACGGTCTTTTAAATACATCATTTCACAAAGTTACAAAATGAACACTTGACTCATGATCTCTCTACCCCGTTTCCAATTATGCATAGTTGGTCCGATATTGTTTGCTTTCGGCCCATTCAGTTCATTAGATATTACAAGAAAATTCTCAGAATTTTTGCCCGGCTAGTTTAATGACAGGCCTCTATGGGAAAGCTTTTGTCGACCATCAAGGTGTAAAGCAAGTATCATAGGTATGTCCTTAAGTTGTCTCTAGAGATGAGTGAGTGTAATAATATACGACACACAAAGTAGATTCAACCCTTAACTTTTTAAGTCATTAAAGTTTTAACCTTATTTCAAGCTAAGCCAGGAACTAAGTTTATGGGAGAATCATGTAAAACACGCGCGACTTACTTTCAGACTTTCAAAGTAGTTTAACAACTGCAGTAAAACGACTATCATCTCACTGAAAATATATTTTAGTAGTCTTTACTACAATATATAAAAGTTTTATGACACTGCATGCTAGTGCTGTTTGATAGGCAGTTTTATTTATATTTTGCTGTTAAATATAATTTATCAGTATAGAACGATTCGTTGGTTATGGATACCTTTACGTATCAGTTTTTTTTTACGTAATTTTTTTTTGCTGAATGTCTTCGTTTTTATATATATATATAAACTTGAGCGCATTTGACTAGATCGCACCTGATGGAAAGTGACGATGCAGTCGAAGGTGGTACACGCGAACTCAAGTAATGCCTATTCACTCTTGCCTTAAAGACTCCGAGATTGTATGATTGTATGTCAATGTAACTATTGCTTATAATATACTAATAATAGTAACTTTATGTTAATTCTACATGAAATTTTAAGAAAACATTAAACAAATATTTAATGACTTGCTTTAAGGCCCACGTCGAGTAAGTAGCCAGTTACTTTCTGGGCTTTCTTTCCAACCTTCTCCGGAACTGTTTTTATTGGTTGTACCGTAATGTTTAACTTAATACGCTCTCTGTTTTAAACTGTAATATTAAGACAATCTTTCTGTTCCATAAATCCTTCTCGTTAAGTCCAACGCTCATTCGATTCCCGGAGACGTCTCTCAATAATATTGCGGTGACAATAAAAATTTTCCTCCCGATCGAACCAGATTTATTTCCCGATACGGATTACCCGAAGACTGATTATATTTTAAAATCGAGTAAATTGAAAAGATGACAAAGAGATTCTCCATTGGATCATCCGCACATTTTGCTCGCTCATCGGTTACGTAAAAAGAAACCCGATCACTTTGTTAGGGATTTAATTCTTCCATTGTAAAGGGAGACCTTTCGATGCGTTGATTGTAAATAAACTGCCGTTTGCTTTGCTTTTGGAGTGCACTGTAAATATGGGCCGATGCACGCCGATTTTTTTTTGTTTTTAATTAGTAATTCCGCATTGAAGTGTTTATTATTGGCCAGTGTTGTTGATATATTTTTCGTGATTTTAATACGTACTCCATTGGTGACCGGATGAGGAAAAAGTACATATTTCAACTGTTTGTGCATTGGTGAGAATTGCGTGCGAATTTCAAAACATTTTGTTTTTATCAAAAGGAGTATGAGACCTTGTCAAAGTTCAAAGTATATTATAACTAGCTGTTTCCGTTTATAATAATAAATAACAAATTTCATTTATTCAGGTAATTTGCACCCATTAATTACAAATATTATCTCACACATCAATGCACAAATATATAAAATACAATAATTAAAATAAAACAACAATAAAACCTATCAAACATTAAATAATCATAATAAAAATATACAATCAAACATAAAGGTTTATATATCTTAATATATATATTTCTTGTGTGCGTGTGTATGTGACTGAACTCCTCCTAAACGACTGGACCGATTTTGATGAAATTTTTTGTGTGTGTTCGTGGAGATTCGAGAATGGTTTAGATTTACAATTGGACCCGGTAGGTGGCGCTGCGAGCGAATTCCTGCATTTTTGTATGGACTTATTTTGACAGAACGACGTCTGTCCGGGCAGCTAGTATCATATATAAATTATAATTATAATAAAATATAGCCTATAACCATCTACGAAAAATTCTGCGTCGGATGGTGTCATGGTGCGTCAAAGGAACCCTGTTGTCCTTATATATACTATGTATTATAGTCTAAAAAAAAATATAAAAACTTTTCTTTTTCTGTGATCTTCCAAATGGAAACTTAAATGAGTTGGCACAAAATAATTGCATGCCCGTATATTTTCTTCACACACTACTGATTTAACGAAGTAGTGTAGAAGCATGCAGTAATAAGCGTTCGGTGCCAAGTACTTTACAGTTCTTTAACACTTCATTGTCGGGAAAACTTAAATGAACCGTGACTGTATTACTAGTACATATAAACTTTACTTTGTAACAACTGTAGTGTCGCTTCTTCGGATAACTAAGCAAAATAAAAGGATGTGGCGTAGTTCTTTTTTCAGAAGAAAATATTGTAATGAAATAAAAAATACAATGAAACTGGCCAATTATCCAACATTACAAAATCGAACTTTATTTGTTGCACAAAAGAATCTTTTTTCACTTGAAGAGCGTTTAAATTATAATAATCAAAAGCTAATTCTGAAAATTCTATAACTTTTTCTTATACTTAGACGATACACTTAAAATTAAATATTATGTAAATTTTATATGTTTAAGTTATAAATAATTACTATATACGGGGTATATCTGAAAAGAGTTTATGATTTTGTCGAAATCATGTTTAGATATTAATAATAAAATAACCTCCCTTATTTGCAATCATGAAGTTGATAATGGAAACATTTCCAGAATGTACAAACGAGCGAAGTCTTCACATACTCGACAACCCATTTCCAAGAACTATGAAATTGCTTTCGATTTACTTTCACATTCAATATATGCGGGCAAATGACTTCAGTAATCGTATTTTTTTAAATTAAGTTACTTATATACAAAACAAGCTTCCGTACCGCGGTTTCATACGCATTCCTGGGGGATATTAAGTATTCCGGGCTTTAGACATAGCCTATGTCAATAGTGTAGATTTTATGAAAAACAATATTGAAATCGGATGTATAGTCTCGGAGATTAATTACATCTTACGGAAAAAAATTCCTCTTTTAATATTACAACAAACGTCCATGTATACATCCACCCCACATAACAAACTTTCTCATTTATAATATTAAAAATAATGAGTAGTAATAATAACCTTTATTTAGATCAATTTAACCTTTTCATAATATTCTAAAGCAAACTAAAAACTTAAAGCAAATATAAAACTTATTCTAGTATTTTCTGTTTTATCTTCTGCATATCTGATTGCCAATCCGCAAAGTTAATAAATAGATAATAAATGAGATTCTTACTGTTAACATACTTATATTGGCCTTTATCTGAAAGTATTTCAAATAACGCTTCCAATAGAATCGAAAGGGCATATCAAGTTTAATTAATGCTTTAAAGGTATTCCACCATTCCGCGCGGATCAAAAGGATTCCGAGAAAACTTTGTTCTAAAGGGGATTTTGTACTGTTTATGTGAGTATTCGTTTTTCAGCCTATCACCTATAACAAATAAATAAATATCCTTGCATAATCTTCACACACAGTTACCTGCTTCCAAATAAAGCAGAGTACTGCTTGTACTATGGCTACTAGATAACTCTTAGACTTTAAAAACACATTGAGTGTAAATATCTATATGAGTATTTTTTTACGAAAATTACAATGAAGATGGGCGTGTGTAAAGAAGGTTCCAGATAATTGATTTATATCTATTACATACTAATATAAATATTTACATCTAGACACAGAACAAACCAACCTGTTCCTGACCATAAATAGCTATCCTGGATGGAAATCAATCTCATGACCTGTGGCGTGGCATTAAGGGTCTCCAACAACGAAACCAACCAGCATTATTATGGACCTACTAGCATCTCCTTTCCCGTTTTTTATACGTTTGCAGTATCTAGAATCCTATCTGTGTGCCAAATTTTATTCAAATCCGTTTAGCCTTTCATGGGTTCATTTTGTCAAAAATATTCCAACAATTAATCCAGAGATTTTTGATCAAAAGGGGCTAAACTAATATTAAAACCAATTGTAACTAAGTAATAATTAGTCAAAGTTTAGTACCAAGATAGTAAGTTATACGGGTTAAGCTCCTTAATCTACAGTGAAAATTGTTGATTATAATCCCTACTGTAAAATAATTCCAATAGCCTAGATAATAAATTTCAATTTAACAAAAGTAATACGCCCAGAAAAATAACTATCTACTACACAAAAACTTAAATTCAAATTTATATAATGAATTTAATTTAAAACTCTCACTGAGGACCAGGTCAGCCTCATCTCTGCTTTCACAAGATGAAAAAGCTTCCATCGCAAGAAACCTACAATATTTCTACTCCTTTCAATTTTTTTACAAACTAGCTAACGAAAGAAGCAAAGAGAGTTCATTGACCACTCAGTGAAATTTATTTATGAATTAAAATTTTTGCTTCTACTTGAAACCCTTAATATATTTATGAGACCATAAAATTCTATCCTGAGTACACACATGCATTTGTTTTCATTGTATTTCGGAGAAAATTATAAAAAGTGAAAATGAAGGGACCATGGCAGTGAAATCTTATGGTCTATTTATCAATGATACATCATGAATAAAAATTATTGTTACCTGTATTTAATTAGATATAGAATAACAATGCGTAATGCCAATAAAATTTTAATAATTTCAAATACCAGCTATTATTTTAAAAAATAAAAAATAAAATATCGGAATATTTTCATATAGTTTAAAAAATATATAATATAAATCAAATTTAATGTAACTCCGATTTGAAACGTTCGTCTAATTTAACCTTTTCTTAAGAGTAACCATCGCAACTTATCGTATTTTCGTTGATAGAGATGACTAAAATAACTAAGATACCAAATTAACATGGATAATAATTCGGCGGCAGTTATTTATAAAACTACTGCTTCAAATGTTATTAGAACTATTGAAGGTACCATTAAAAGAGAAAGAATCCATTTTTTTAACTAAGCCCTTGTTATACGAACTTCTTCAACAATAGTTTTACTTCCCCAAAAAAAAAGTGTAGTTTGGAAGCCAAACCCTGGACCATTCCAAGAAAACAATGTCATCTCAAACCACGTGCTTTACTTAATTAGTAACAACAATGTTGCTTAATACATTGTTGAGAACACTACAACAGAGAGGAACTATACAAATTAATAAAAAAAGTAACATCAACATACGTGAAGAAAATAAGTGGGTACGTGTACAAAAATATTACCTTTTCAAAAGCACGACGAAAGATTCGTACATCCATGTGAATCCTAACATAACCCACTCGTAAAATCGTCACATTTAATGGTAAAGAACACCTTAAAATCTATAGACTTCGTTCACTTTAACACAAGAAAAATATTAAAAATCACAGAAAATTTCAAATATACTCATATGATTAACATGAAACATATCTTAATTTCCGAACGACACGGTATTACCGAACGATTAGGAATTATTTCGCGCTCTAATACACGTCCTCGCGGGAGCACGACCGTGCGGCGACTGAAAATGACTTTCCAAATACGAACCTAATTTCTGGATGCTGTAATATCGGAGGGGTGTTATTGCTAGCCAGCTCTCGAAATAGTTCAATAATATGATAAGAGATGGCGTGGTAATTAAAATGGAATCCTTGTTTCTTATGACAAAATGCTAATTTGTATTAATAAAAATAAATGAAATTACAATATCAAAGAGTTTGCTAAAGCCAGGGAGATAAACATTGAAGTTTGTGAAACTCAATCAAACAATAATTAATTAATTCGTCAGAATTTGCATTCAGACGTGGCTGAAGTTAAAGCAAAGCGCAAGAATGTCAAAAAAATATGTAAATATTATGCAAAACATTATGACTTTGGAGAGAAACGAAATAAGTATCTTTGATTTGCATTTTTTTTTTTCGGAAAATAAGATTTAAGCGGAATAGCCTCAAGCGGCTGTGCCTGAAAAAATAAAATAAACTAACATTACCGGATATTTTCTTGGAAATATATCCCTCTCAGGGCCGTTGATATTATTGCGATGTTATGTGTGGTGCATGTCATAAGAGAACCTTAGTATTTGTGACATCTCAATCATTTTATCAAAACGGAGATTACTTTGAACTAATCGGCATTTTATTTAATAAAACATGCATTGGTATAAATATAAATCTTCGTAGCAACTTCGGACATCGCTTTGAAAGCTTGTCGCGAGTGTGGTGAGGGCAAGGCTATTCGATGAATCTTATACATGTTGATGGGTTATTGGTAGTGTCATTAATCTGTGATCATATAATAATTATAAACTTCACAAAAATACGTAGAGATGCTACGAATGCTCTACGATTGCTTCAAATGTAAGCTACGAGACCTCTCAAGATCGAGATCAACGCTTTAAGCTCATGAATTTTACTCTGTAGTATTAGAATTCCGTAAGGATGGGATATTTTTTGCGCTATGGACACGATTTAGTATCGCTTTTATTTGTTTACACAAAATATATACGGGTTTTGCGGTATTAAATTCCCCTATTTTCCCTTTTTTCTTAGATTTTACGGTATACCTTTTGAACAGGCAATGCTTCGGATAAAAAGTTTTTTTAGCCATTATTTTTTATTGTTTTTATGTTATCGGTACCTGACAAATACTATAAGGGTTCTGTATAATAATGGAAAAATATCTTTATCGGCTATTGAAGTTTCTTTGTAAGAAATGTCTACTTAAAACACGTTAGGACTTAAAATATCTATTAATTATAATCCTATTCTACAAAAATTTTAAATGAGAAAGTTTGTAATGAATAAATGTTACTATTTCTCGCAAAAACTACTAAACGGGTTTGTATGAACCTTGGCACACCGATAGAAGAAGCGCTTTTGTTAATTGGTATCCTTTAAATTTACTTAATTTTAAATTTGCCTTTTCAAAAATTGAAGACACGAATTAAGACTATTTTAGTACAAAAGACATTCTACAAGATAAACGATTATTTTACTGACCACAATGCTTGGGTGTAGCGCTCGCTCCAGCAGGACACATCTTGATATACAAAATCTTATTTTGAAAAGAGTAATTGCTGAGTTTATTGTCGGCTCTTCTAAGTAAAAGCAACCTTCCGAACCGGTGCTAGAGCTTGGCCATTCATAAGTGCCTGTGAAGGCCTATTAGAATCAATATTTCATTTCATTTCATTAGTGTCTTCGAGGATATCAGCGTGAAGATTTTTTTTTAATCTCTGTGAATTACTTTATGCTTCCTACAAAACGATAGTCGCAAAGGAAAATCCTTGGCTATAAAATAGCTCTTACCCACTTGTATAAGCTAACAGATTTTTCAATAACATAGTGAGAATTCCTGCGATTCTAGCAAGGATTCTTGGTTCCAATAAATCTAGGGTAATAATTCACCTCCCACTTTATTATAGGGTTTAAAATCCGACATGTTATTTATTTTTCTTGTTTTTGTTTGTGTTTGTGTTTAGTGTTTATATTCAGAACTTTAATATTGTTAAACATTTAAAGAAATTTGATAGACAAATAAGTCAGATTATAAAGAATATATAAAAAAAAATCTTTGAGTTTTGTCTTTAGTCATTCGTTTTGGGTTTCTTGGCGGTTTTCTCAGTTCCAGGCTGTCTTCCGGTAGTGACTCCAGTATCTTTGACCTTCATAAGTGCCCTTCGAGGGCCCAAACTAACTAGTAAATGCCTTCGAATTTTAATCTTCTGGGGATGTAACTGTATCCGAATCTCTTTATTGCATTGGAAATGAAATTAGGCGAGAATTAAAAAGATGCAACAAGTATTACTGTGAAAAAAATTAAAATCATTACCTATGTTTATGACAAAAAAATATAATTAAAGATAAAACCTAAATATTTAAACCCTAAACTCGGCGAAATGCTGCCTGGCTTATTTTATTTGTATACCGCATTAAGGTTACATTTGACAGGCCAGTTGGCTTGGTGAATAGCGACTCTGAATGCCAAGCCGAAGGTCGCGTGTTCGATTCCCACCCAGGGCAAACATTGGTGTACATGAACATGTCTGTTTGTTCAGTTTCTGGGTGTAAATATCTATTTAAGTATGTATTTAGAAAATAAAGTAGTATATCAGTTGTCCGGTGTCCATAGTACAAACTTTGCTTAGTTTGGGACCAGATGGTCGTGCGTAAAGAATGTCCCGGGATATGTATTATTATATAAGTATATAATATATATAATATGATTTATATGAGTTCAAAAAAATTCTAGTTAATAACATAATGCATATTAGTACATAAACTGAAAAAATCTGTATCCTCGTTTTGTTCTTTTTAATAGTTGTACGAAAGTACTAATGGCTGAGGGTGGTTAACCCTAGTCAGAACAAAGTATAACGCCCCTAAGAATTGATATAAAGATTTCAAGTTTATGTTTGTTTGTATCAAAACTATCTTACTAGTGTAATAGACTCGATGAAGATATTCTAAGTTTATCAATACTTTACCTATAGACCTAACATAAATAATTGCGTAGTTTCAACATAAGTTGAATAATACTATACTTTTTATTTGTTTCGGTTATTCATAATGGAGGGCAATAGCCACGCCGGTTGGTGTAGCTGGTAATATTACGTAACAGTCTTAGGTTTGATTTACACGAAGGACAAATATTTGCTTGTTTATATAATTTATAATGGCTGAAATTTGAAATTTGTCAAACCAGTAGGATATATTCTGATTTTACATAAGACTTTCATCCAGGGAAATCGTAACATCTGTCGGGAATGCGGATGAAACCACGGGATGGAAACTAGTATGGACAGTAAAATATGTTTTTAAACGCAACAAATATAAAAAAAATCTATCTTAGTAACCTGGGAATCATAGTACTACTACCTATGTGTGTGCTATCTGACACCAAACTAAGCAGAGCTTGTACTATGAAAACCAGATAACTGATAAATTACATATACTACTTATTTTTGTAAATAAATATCACAGTATATCATAAATATGTATTACTGTCAAAGTATGCACCAGACATATTTACTTCGTCAAATGTCGAAGCCATAGTTACATAAGCCAGATCTGGCAACATCTTCATATTCCATAAACAGCCCACTTCCCAACTCCCGACCAACTTCCTATACTGGAGTATGTCTCACCGTATTGTAAAGCCGTCCAATAATCTTGAGTCGCGTAAGTTTTCAGCGCTCTCGTAAATCAAAGTTCAACAATAAGAGAAAGTCCTCCCGAGGGACAAAGCTTGGAAAGCTGACGTGGATCTTGAGCAAAATCTCTGATTTGGTACAAGTGGAAGCTTTAAGCTGAAGTGCAGTTTTAAAATTAGACTGCATTTTTTTATACCTATAAACATCATACCCTGACTGACAGTCACAATACAGAACACCTGAATAAAATTTGCTAAATAATAAATTCTCAGTTAAAGGCTGACCTCCGAACTAATGACTACTTCCATACCTTTGGCATTCATGATTGCTATAAATTTTAAATGGAGCATGTATTTAATAAGTAGTATATTTGGTTGTCATAGTACAAACTCTGATTATTATCTAGGATTAACGCAATATGTATGATCGCATTAAATATCTATATGCGATAGTATTGTGCCCAAACGTTGCCGATCACTTTTAACTCGGACCAGCCCCCAACTATCTTATTATTACACTTCGAATCCTCTTGAATAGTTCTTATTTCAATAGAAATAAAGTTTCTTTAGAATTTTCCGCAAAATTTGCTTTCCTAGCAATTCCTTGCGACTGCGAGAGTTGTTACGAACACGAATGCTATTGAAAGTAGGAAATTATTTCAAGTCGTGAATACGTGTTCGAAGAACGCTGTCTGTTATAAATCTTCTTCAAAGTAATCATTTTAAGAGCATTTTCGGATACCAATAAGGTTTCCTTTATTAGTTAGATTTTCGCTTGAAATAACCTTACAGTATTATTTAAAATTAGTACCTACATTATAATTTTTAGCTATTGTTGAGTTGAGTTATTAAAATTCAAGTTATCTTTTTTTAATTGGTTTATAGGTTAGGCTCTGATGATTTTATATCCTTCCATGAACAATCTAATTTTTGAGTCAAGTTCTCACTAATGCATACTAGGGTGCCTCTATCTCGACGATGTAGCATAGAGGCTTCTATGCGCTGTCTTTTTCGTTAACTGCACAGCTGTGAGAGGTCGAGAGTACGCGGCGAGACCACGCTTGACACCTAAGTTTTCATATGGAATTGCAGGAGCTGGGCCTATGTTTTTGTTAAAGGCTGACCACTGAATCACATGTAACTTTTAGAAGCTTAAGACTTGTCTTGTTTTGTCGCAAAGGCTTTGTCAGAGCCCTAGTAGAGCCTAGGAGAGCCTATTTATTTACTACCACATAGGCCGACAAACAAGCAGGCGGTCTACCAGATGGTAAGTGGTCACCGCTGCCTATAGACATTTGCAACACCAGGCGCATCGCCTGAGACGTGAAGTTATAAGTCTTATATGTCTGTCATTTCACCGGCCCCCTTACCTTTCTAACCGAAACACAGTAGTGCAAGTGCACTACTGCTTCATGCCGGAAATGGCTAAGGTAGTACTTCCCCGAACAAACTGCACTAAAAGCTTTACTACTCTAAACTGATTAAACGCTTTGACTAACTTTAAATTTAATAAGTATTTTTATGGATTAATACTCGATATTTGAACCTCCACTATTCCATTCCAGCATAAAATCCTTCACAATTAGGTCAACACACCAAAACTTTTAATTAAATGGAATAAATGAGACTGAATTATTTTTGAGGGCAATTTGTCGATCGGAACGGGATTTTTTCATTGAAATCGTAAAATAGTCATCCGAACTGATATATACGACTGTCGAGTCTGCAGCCAATGGGTAATTACACGAAAAGCCTCATTCGATTTTTATGGCACACAGCTTTTGGCATGGGAGTTTATATTTCAACTCAGGTTGGGGCTTAAACTGTGAAGTTGAAATGTTTATGAGTATTTTGAACGAAAAAAGTTGAGAGAATTTTAATGGAATCGGAGCCAACTAAATTACTCATAGTAAGTTCTGTTCTGGTTGGCTGTAGAAGATAGATACCTCGTTTGCTAGGTCGTAGGTTCGATACACACCTAAGATAAACATTTCCATAAGCTTGAACATGTTTATACAGACATCGAATATATACAAAAAAATATAAATACACCCCTATTTTTGTACTGAGACCCATTAGTTCACCGAAGATATTTTAAGTCTATCTTTTGGGCAAGTATATTTCAAAGCATTAGTCTATTAAAATAATAAGTTATTTCACTATTATTTAAATATTTATGACTTAGCCACACATAAATGGCTCTTCGTATAAGAATAAAACTTGGCATCCGAGTATAATATATTACCTCGTAAAAAGATGACAGAAGTAATAGTAACTAAATAAGATTGGTTTATTTTTAACAATCTTCATCCAATGAAATCAACAAATAGCTTAAGCTTGTAAAAAACCTATTGCACTGTAGGGGACGTAAGGAAGCACTTTGATGCACCCGTCTACCCTTTGGTTGAAATCTCTTCCAACGTATGAGACTGCACTCAAAAGAGTTTATGCTATATCTTAAACCAAACCAACTAATATCCTTTGCAAATATAAATCCAATCCAATCATCTAAAGCTTTTTAAAACATTTCAGTACCTAGCCAATTTACCAATTTACCGAAATGTATCTAAAAGCCTCGTATCTAAGAAAATTCAACGCCAAATTGATCCATTACAGCTCAAGAGCAAAGTCTGAAATGTGTGAACGTAAATACAAAATGGAGGTTAATGGCCTACGGATCACATCTTAATGCGAAAGCACCAATTAGTGCCAGCTTAATGCAGGCCCCTTGACAATCACAAACCTACCCTTAGTGAATAAAAATAAGTCTCAAAGTCAACTGGCGATATTTTTCAGGAACACGAGCAGGATAATGTGCATTTTAATGACGTCATTCGATTTCTATCTTTATGTATAAACAATTAAAGTATATTTTCATCTGGTCCACGTGTTGAATGTAACGGATATGCTTTAGGGAAGTAGTGGAGGGTGTGCAAGACGAAAATGTTAAGACTTGGATTATCTTGGGAAATGTTGTGTGTGTGAACTTATGTTTGCTTTTCAAATTTCCTGTGTGTGTGAGTGTGTGTGTGTTTGTTTTGCAAAGTGTTTGTGTAGAGGGTGCGTTATTTGATTATGAGATAATGAGGTGAACAATAGAGGTTTACTTGTGTTAATATTTGTGCATAGTTAGTTTATGATTCAGCAAGTATATTATCTTACATTAGGTCAGTAGCCGAAAGTGTAGTTATTATCGTCGATTATAGACAAACATTAGCAATACCTAGGGGATTGTCAATAGGTTACAATCATTTATTAAATGCCTAAACAACTCTGACTATCTAGAGCAACTCAATAAACTCTCAAAATAACATTTAGTTAAGGCCCGCGAAGAGCACTTACGAAGGTCAAAGTGACTGAAACTACCACCGATTTGGATGTCAGCCTATAACTGAGAAGAACCGGCAAGGAATGAGCAAGGTTTCTTTTTTTTATTTAATTTTATCTAATCAGACTTCTAGGCTATTAATGATTAAAATTTTATATAGGTATTTTACATTTACAAAATAATTAATATAATACGAATCAAAAACGAAAGAAAAATAACCCACCTTTTTTTAAATATATAGTATACCCCCGGTAACCCGGACGCTGTCTAATCCGGCGCCCCCTGTAATCCGACTTGCCTATCATTGTTGAATGTAGGTACACAAACATTCCTAATAAAAAAAAAAAAAAAAATTGGCAAATTTGGACTATATGTTGTAAATTTTTTGTTCAGGTACAATGTTATAGTTTTGATCTGTAATTTGTCTGATTACAAGGTACTCTTTTTAAAAATAATCCGGACTATAGGGACTTACGCACTACTCCATAGTCCGACACTGCCCTGCAAAACGTTTGTCGCATTACAGGGGGTCCATTAATAGTTCCTGTAATAGTTATAATAACCTAAGCAAGCAAGTGAAAGGGCATCTGTGCATAGAGCAGATTCCTCGACATTTCTATCTTCAATATAATTAACTACCTTTTAATACGCTCATTGTTGCAAAAAAACCTTAACGTAATTTTAAATCTATGATCAGATCATTGGGGTTACAAAAAGCGGTATTTTATTATAGAATCGAACACTATTACCAAGAAAGGACTAGCTCACATTAGCTAGTTAATATCGAACAACTAACATCTCCCTTTGTCCTTTATTTATATTATAATAATAATAATATAATGGATATCCAATTTTGACTCACACATTGCTATTTCTACGTACAAACATTACATTTTTATAAACATTAGCAAGTGACTGGAATATAGATTGAGGCAACAAAAAAGGACTATTTTATTAAAATCGGCTCACAAAAAAAACATACCTTAACTTAAAGTGATCACGCAAACGAAGCAGCGAGCATGGCTAGTCATTAATATAAATCGCATCGCTGTTCATAATTTTGAATTTAGAACTCCCTCTAGTTTTGACGAATGAGTGATTATCCTTTACTTTTTTCTAACTTTTTTACTTGTGCTATAAACGTTCGACTTTACCTATACGCTACACACACATTTAGATATTCAATAATTAAACTCTATATCTTTGCAAGGACTTAAAGAAATTCGACTAATCCTGGCCTTAGGGAAATTAGAGTATCAGAATTCGGTACAAAGAAATCGTTCGTTATTAATCTATATTTTATTATTAAAAGCAAAGTCCCGTCGGTCAAATTGATTTCGTGACCTGGTTTGTAATCAGATATTTCTGAAATAAATACAAAACTCTTGGTTGAGACAAATATTTCTTTCATATTTTGGAAATTTTACAAAGTAAATTATTTCTTTCTTTGTATTGAGCAATGTTCAAATATATTTTTCCTTAATTTAAGAAATATCTGCTATATGTTAATGGTGCAATGTGGTAGAGATGAAGAATACCATCACAATTTAGAATGACTTGGGGACCTTGTCTCTAGGGTATCGTAAGAGGTATCTGAAGAGTATACCAATGACCACCTGCACTTACAGCTTTCATCAAGTGTTCAACCAAAGCAACCAAAGAGGGTCGGCGGCTATTAGTAAAAAAATACGTTTTGCACCGAATCAGTAAAAAAATATAGGTACGTACTGCGCCGAGCCGAAATGATTGGGAACAGAACCAATTACATATAGCTGCTTATTATCAACTATTATATTTGGAATATTTTGAGGCTATGATAGCTCCGTGGTACTGACATGGACATCCATAACTGTTATAGATTCGAATCCTGCAATGAACTGGAGCTATTTGTTTGGAAAACATCGTAAGAGAACTTTAGTACGGTAATAGGGTACTTTGTAGTACCTGGCTTAGTTACAACCCTCAAATAAAAGCCATCTATTCTGAAATTTTGTGGTGAGATTATAAAGTAAAATATGCCAATTTTGATCATCTTAACTTTACTACCACTTTATTCATGATACGAGCATAAACATTTTTTTTTATTTGGATCGTTTTCCAAACTAATAAAAAAATATGTTTTAGCTACCCACTCACATTTAGGTTATACAACACTGTCAACAAAATTACTAAAAACACGGACTGGGGATCATAAAACGATTACTGTACTTGCCTGCTTCTAAAAGGAAATATCACTTTGTTAAACGATTGTACTTACTTACGTATGTTTCATTTCTGCTCCTTACTTTTTACTTTTTGTATTAATTAATCTAGGAAAACCTATAATTAGCTTATGATAAGTTATATTTTTTATTGTAAACATGTTCTGTAATATGGCTGTTGGTTTTCTAAATAAATAAAAAAAAAAAAAAAATGTTCCTAACATTTACATTTATACCCTGTGTTAATCGGTGAAAATAATAAATAAATTATAATCCTGTGGACATTCTTTATACATATAAGATTCTATATATAGATAGAAGCAAACTAAGCAGAGCTTTTACTATGGAAACGAGAATAATATATTACGTATACTACTTTTTCTTCTTCCAAATACATTTAAAAATAGTGTAGCGTTCTATCAGTGAAAGAGTTTTTTGCCGAATGAATTGTTTTGGATATTACCTCCTACATCCAAACCTAGAATGTTTATCTCTTAATAGTATTAGTGAAGATTAATGGGATTTTAAAAGTGCAAGGGCAATTTAAAAGGCTTGGAAATTACAAAATGACTTTTGAGCTAAGAAACCACTCCACTGCGTCGCCGCGAAGCGAATGAAACTTGTAATTACTGCAATTGCTTTGCGATAACATTCGATACTTTATCGGAAGGATAATGAGTATTGTGTTGGATAGGGTATAATAAGTTTAAAATTATTTAGCTTTTAACGGTTTCATTCCAAAGTTTTTTATTGCGCGTCTTGGTTAGTCTATCTATCACAGATACTTGAAATTTGACAGTTGTTGAACCTCCCCCTCATTACAATAATGATCTTTGTCTTTACAGGAAACCTAAAATACCATTCTAAAATCGTATACTCATCGATGATAAAAAAAATATTTCAGTTTGATTATTAGTTTGCCAAAATAGATATTAATGCATTGGTTTTATTATTATCGTACGATACTCTCTGTCTTTGTAATTGCTTGATTACCAGTTACCACATACCTTCAGTTTGCCAGAAGTATGTTGCCGTATCCGAAAGTTTTTATCTACCACGTTCCAGCGAACCGAAGCTGCGCTATCTGAAGAAGTATAAAACGGTGAGTCAAAGATAAATTGGGTTCCAAGATTTACTGAGCTTGACCATGACGTAATTAAGATTAGCTCACCGAACTTCCAGACTCGAGGCAACTTGGCAACGAACAGCTGGCTATTTCTACAAAGAAGTGGATGTGAAATTCTAAGCAGAAATGCATTTGTTGCTAGTATACTTTTTGTTTTTCATGTTTATACATTTGAAACTGGTATGGAAGTACTTGGAGAAATGTAAATGTAGAAGTGTATTTTGTGGAAATGTAGATAATGCTTTCTGAATACCAATTTATGATAGTAAAAAAAATGGTAGCTTTAGTTCATGTACTAAAAACAGATAATACACTAAGCTCGCGGTTCTCTCTAAACGAATCATATTATTTTATGTACATGTTTGAGTACGAATAATGTCATAATGAAGTTTTCTATCTTGTGTCGTCACAAAATACAAATTCAACCCCCATCTAAAATGTTGGATTGACGTACATTTCTAACGTTACTAATATTAAAATTTAGTTTTTGAATTGATTTATAGATATAAGCATACAAACAGGCACACAGAAATAGTGACTTTTACTAATAAAATTCAGAGATTTTATTTAATTAAAAACGCCGCTAGTATCAAGGGTACCATGGAGCATTTAGAGGACCTTTTATTTTAGCAAAATTTTCGGTTTTGTTTTATTAGTGTACATAATATAGTAACTAATGTAATTTTAAGTGCCTTTGTATTTTTCTATGTATATATATTTGTTTATGTTAATATGTATAGTGTTCCAATTTAAATATGTAAATATATTAGATTAAATTAGAAAGAAAGAAGAAGAAAGAAAGAAAGAAAAAACATTTATTGACACACGCAAAAGAATATACACATATCTATAAAATACAAATAAAATAATAAATAAAAATAATAACTTCTATGCGTGGGTCAAAAGGACCCTGCCTCAGCATGATGTTGCACTGCGCATGCGCAGAGCAACGCTGGTATTCTGGCAGAGCCTGGCGACAAGTGACGACACGAATACGATCAATTTGAAAAAGAATACTATATAATTTTGCCTCTTAATGTTATTATTTAATAACTATAAATAATTAATAAAAAACAGAAATACATTTCACAGACACACAAAGAATTTGTTTACATCAACATAACAAGAGAACATTAGGAAAGGAAATAGTACAACAGTGTTGGAAGCAGAAATTAATTACATTACTTATGGAAGATCTTCCTTTTGTAATTCAAGAAATAGTTTTGTTAATGTTTTCTTAAAGGTTAGTAAAGTTTTAAGGTTACGGATTGGTGGGGGAAGATCGTTCCAGCAACGAGTGGCGGCAAATCTAAAGGAACCGCGAAACGCCATGGTACGGTGGCTTGGTGTGACTAAAACGAAGGAACAGGCCCTACGTTGGAACCTGGATTGAGATTCCGCCCACATCAACTTATCGAGTAGGTACTTAGGGGATTTTCTATGAATAACTCCAAAAAGTAGCACAGCAAGGTGCAACCTTCTGCGCGCTGTCATTTTTAGTAAATTAGAGTTATTCAAGATAGGGGTAATATGTGAACGCGGAGGAACGTTAAAACAAAAGCGAACGCAAGCATTTTGCACTCGTTGGACTAGCTTTTCTGTCCTGCCAAGTAAACACGGACCGTACACAATATCACAGTAGTTGAGCCTGGATAACACTAGGGACTCGCATAATGTAACTCGAACAGACTCGCAAAGGTACCCACGGATCCTATATAATATTTTTAAACGGTAGAAGCAGTTGCGAACACTTTCAGCCACGTGCTTTTCAAAGCGAAGATGACTATCCATCATCAATCCAAGATTTTTGGCTTCTGAGGTATATTCAACCGCTTCTCCATTCACCAAAATTTTCATCGTTGAAGATTTGCTGATATCAGATGTGAGATCGGAACATTGCTTTTAGATCCCACTATCATGAATTTTGACTTTTTTGGGTTGATTACCAAAGAATTAGCTTTAGACCAGTCAAATACGCGTTCTAAATCGGAATTTACTTTACTTACAGCATCAGGTAGACTAGAAGGACTAAAAGAAAAATACAGCTGGAGGTCGTCAGCATAGAGGTGATGTCTACAATAGGTGATTTCATTAACAATGTCAGCACTATAAAGCACAAATAGAATGGGACCTAGAATTGATCCCTGTGGAACACCACGAGAGACCGGCTGAGGAGAGGATTGAAGAGTGGACCCATTAGCTGTTCTCAACTCCACTATTTGATCTAAGTAGCTGTGAAACCAATTAATGGTCTTGTCGTCACAACCATAGAAAGCAAGCTTAGCCAAAAGCAGAGGAACATTTATTGCATCAAATGCACGTGAAAAATCAAGTAGTACAAGTAAACTAACCAATCCATTCTCCTGAGCTGCAAGCAAATTGTCAACCACATCGAGGAGAGCAGTTGCTGTGCTATGGCCTTTCCGGAAACCTGACTGAGCCACAGGGAGTATGCCGTTGTCCTCTAAGTACTTAACAAACTGCATGCACACAACCTTTTCTAGTACCTTAGATGGACAGGGAAGTATGCTTATGGGTCGCAAATCCTGCACTGACGTGGGATTATTACTTTTCGGTTTAACGACTGCAACCTTCCAAGAATCAGGAAATACTCCGGAACATAATGAGCTGTTAACTATTGTGGTGATTGCATCTACGGACTCAGGAAGTGCCATTAGCAACATGTCCAAAGATATGCCATCGATACCCTGTGCATTGGATTTGAGCCCACGAATAATTGACATTACTGTCTCGCTACTCACTGGGGTCAACGAAAATGTTTTAGAACTGAACCTATGGTGCTCGAAGAAAGTTAATCGCGAGATGGGCACAGTATCCTGACCAGGCACAGAGATAAAATGGGAATTGATGATATCAGGATTGTCAAAATGAGATGGAAGATCCTAAGCCTGCCTGCTTTTGCTAGTAATTGTATGTTTTATGTTTCTCCACAATTTTTTTGAGTTTTTAATATTGTTATTTATGTTTTGAGTAAAATATGATATCTTTTCACTTTCTATGGCTGCGACAACAATATGTTTCATATCCTTATAACAATGTTTAAGAGCCTGAGTCTGAAATATTTTATATTTTTTGTGGTAGTCATCGCGGGTACGAATCATTGCCTTAACGGTATCAGTGATCCAGGGATGAGGAGGACTTTTAAATTTTGTTGTCTTCAGAGGTGCATGTAAATCAAAAAGAGCACTAACAAAAAGCGTAAAAGTTGTAACTAGATCATTGACGTCTTTATGAACTTTAAAATAATTCCAAGGAACGGTATTAAGGTCACTATTAAAATTGTCAAATTGTATATTTTTAAGTGGTCTATAGGTAAGTAGACGTGGGGAGGGCTTCATCTTCCTGAGGTTGAACTCAACCAAAAGCATTGCATGACTCCCAAGATCAGGGGTATACTTAACTGTAACTTTCCGTACTTGGGCGTCAGTACAAACAATATCTATCAAGGTCTGGCTACTCTCAGTAAAATGTGTAGGCTCAGAGATGACTTGTTTAAGGCTGAGACTGTATAAAAACTCCTCGAGTAACTTTGCCTTATTGCTGCTTGGATTGAGAAGATCAATGTTGAAATCGCCTAACAAGATTAGCTTTTCACATTTCGCAAAAGACACAACTGAGTCCGTAATCGCGTCTAAAAATATGCTAATATCCTGCCAGGGAGACCTGTAGGCAGTTCCGATAATAAGCTCGACACCACCAACGCTCATACGCAACCACATTTGTTCAACAGAAGATGATGGAGGATAGGGGCATATACGTACTGATATGCCTTTTCGTATGTAGAACCCTACCCCACCTCCCCGGCCTCCACGCACTGCGTCAGATCTCGGAGAGTGTTTAAGATTGAATCCCACAACCACCGGAGCTCTTTCATCCTCCCCCGCCCTCAACCAAGTTTCATTGATGGCCATTATGTCCGGCATCAACTCTTCCATGGCTGCAATAAATTCCTCATGCCTCGTATTAAGTGACCCTGCATTAAATATTCCAACTTTTAAATGACATGTTTCAATCATTTTCACGACAAGTATAATCGTACCCAACCCGAAATACTACAGAGATATATCGTAAATAAATAAATAAAAAACTTAAATATTTGCAGATGAAAATGTAACAAAAAAATAAACATATTTGGTTGCTTCCATAAAAAAACATGAATACTGATGTAATGTATAAATTAAATAGTGTGACATTCAGTAATATAAAAATTGAAAATAAAATAGTACGAGATAAAAATTTACTCGATAATATAAGAATTTTACAATAATAAATACCCAATTCTTTAAATTCATTTTTCTTCAGGCAACAAATATAATATAAAATTAAATAAAGAAATGCAATAGGATATAATTTCACAAAGGGATACGTAGAACAAAAATAAATACCTAATACAAATATTACTTCAAAATAGGGTTTAGAGATACAGGCTCCAAGCCAAAAACCCGCTTGAGGTCGGCGTCGGAGCGTATCTGGTAGGCTGGTCCACCATCCGCTTTCCGGGCAAAGATGCGACCGCGCTTCGTCCAGGAGAATCGCCACTGAAGCTTGCGACACTCCTCGCGAACACGGTGAAACATAAGACGGTTTGTGCGAGTCAGCCTCTCGTTCAAGAAGATTCGGCCGCGCGGTGCAGTGTCAGCGGTGCCGGCGTCACCGACGGAAAACGTGCGGCGCACGCGCGCAGCGCGCAGCATCTCGTCACGGAGAGATCGGCGCGCTAGCCCCACCACAATGCGGCGCGCGCGATTGTCCCACCATTTACGACGCCGCTGCCACCCGCCACAGCCACAGGAACGGCGACCACATGCTCTGCATACACAATATCGCGGTCATCCAACGATACGCCAAGTCTGGTGGCCAGAAGAGTCACTGCGTGCACGACGTTCTCACCCTTCTCCTCGGGGAGATGCCCTATCTCGAGATCTGAGAGAAGGGCATCCTGATCCCGATCCTCGAGCTCCTGCCTAAGTTGCGCCACCGTGCGCTCCAGTTCGGTATGTTCCGTCATGGGATAGGACAACGGAGGCGGAGCCGCGGTCTCGCGTCGCTCCAGCTCCTCAAGCCTGAGCTCCACAGCCTCCATGCGCGAGTTGACACCGGCAACGAGGACTCGATGCTCCGCCATTTCCCGACGAAATTCACGCATCTCAGCGACGTATTCGGCGAGTTCGCGACGCAGCAACGAGACTCCCTCCGCCGCAGCGGCCGCATTGGCGGCAACGACGATGAGAGTCGACTCCGAACGCGCCGGGCTCGTTCTATGATCCTGACAACTGGGGGCCTTATCCTCATCACCGGAGTCCTCGCCGTAAAGTCCTTTTACGGGTGTATCTAGATTGTCACCCTTGGGTTTTTTTGGCTTACAACTGGGGCAACTCCATGTGGCCCCCACTCGCGACGCCTCGCTAAGGCCTACACAAGGTTTATGAAATAAACCATTACATTTTGTACACCTAGCGACCTCTCCCTTGTCTGACGCGAACCTGCCGCAAGCCGCGCACTTAACCATTTTGATTAATTTCCTTGTGCTTCTTGGCGATTTGAAGAGGTTGTATTGTATTGTTAAGTTATCGATAAATGGTGGTCTAGTAGGCAAACAGAAAGACTTACAAGCGCAGCGTCGGTAGGTACCTACAGCCGTGTGACTCCAGGCAAGCACCGATCACGCCGTAGTGTGATGATTCGCACGACACGATGACTCACGCAGTGTCGGACGACTGGAGCGCGTATGCGGCGTGTTGTCGTGGGTCAGTTACACGACCGTTAATTAAAAATCTCAATTGTTATTTGCTTGTATTTTCGGTATTTCTGGTTCGATTTCCACAAAACAACAACCTTTACACGCACTGCTATGTAAGCTACCTGATTATGTAACTATCAAAATCACAAGTTCACTTTAAACCACTTAGACTTTAAAATATTTGCGGAGCAAAGATAAAAGGTGTTACTGCAGCGACAGTTCGTACGTCGATGAGTCAATTAGTGGTTGAGTATATCATATAATATAGTTCCAAGTATAATAAGCGCTTTATTACCTTCAACATGACAATTTATCACCAAGTAGATCATGCACTTCTAGGATTATAGACCATTATGGATTTTTGGTCCAAAGTAAAAAGGATTATTTAAAAGCGTTACTTGTGCCAGAGAGCCCATTATACACTATGGCCCCATAAGTAACAATTACAGCACCATAAGTATCACAAACGTGAGTGCCCTCGAAAACAAAATACGGTACATTTGCGAAGCACTCAGAAGGGTCGAAGGGCGCAAACGTTTAAGCGTTTAAGGGACACATTTACGTCCCGGTACTAAGGCACTTTCCCTCGCAATCATTCGAGAGGCCTTGGAAATCTTTTTCCGATTTGGAAATGTCTATAATGAATGTTGGTTGGGAATAAACAGCAATAAGATTGTTGTTGTAGTTTTCTTTATATTCTTAATGGTTAGTAAATTTGCATTAGAATCTGTGATGTTGTAATAAGACATTTTTTATACTGAATTTAAGTAATATAGAACTGCAAGGAAAATGGAAGCGTCAAATGATTGTTCCATATAGAATCTTGTGCAGCATATGTTCCGAAATAAATGAAATAATAAATGTAAAACAGAGTTCAAACTATAATAATGTTCCATCCACGTTTGATTTTCAAAGATTCAGCACTTAACGTCTTCGTCATATTTTATTGTAAGAATTATTTCTTAAGCTTACAAGCATTTAAGCAAACAGCTCAAATATTTACGACGTTTTGCTCTGAAAGCCTTGAGAGCTCCTTAACGCACACCCAACAATTAGCAAGCCTCTATGCAATGACCTACATCTAAATTTAGATTTCCTTCAAGCTCATTTTCTTGCACAATCTAAATTCTACCTTAATTCAAACCGTAAAAGGTTAGATTTTCACAAATGTCAGCAAAATTACCTCTGCCTATTACATGTCCGCTCGGCACGTTACATCAATTCTGAAAGTCACTCTTATTCCAATGATTACAACGTTTTTTTTTGGACGGCTATCCTCATTTCGTATGCTTGTCGATTTGTGACTATTTTTGCTACATCAGAAATGGTAATTTCTTACTTAGATGATAGAGTTGGATTTGCAATGGCAGATCTTGGAATATTTTGTGAGGGCATTACGTATAAGTGATGACGAGTGCACAGGTCAGTGTGAAAGTGGGCGGAAGTGTTTCCAACATATTGCTTTAATGCGCGAGGAAAATAATGCAATGAATATTATTTTCATTTATATTTGTTATGGGAAGCTATACATTTTTTTATGTTTATGACATCTTACAACGACTTCTCTACAGAAAACCGGTTCTACTGGCTGGTAAATAATATTTTTTAAAGGCATGCCTTATCTAGTCTTTAAATCTAGGATCTCGACTTTAAACCAAGCGTTATATATAAATCAACTTAAGATTAATCCTTAACAACATTTTATTGCGATCCCATTAATCATATTCATTTTATGTACCACTTTGTGTGACTAGTTTGATTCTGAAACTCGTATCATACTGTATATACATTAACCTATGATTTTTGACTGAAAATTCGTCTGGACTAAACTCTGTGATGTGTAAATGGAGTTTTAGAATAGTTGATATGTATGTTCTACTGTTTACAATGAAACAAGCAAATCCATCCTATATTTGTATGCATTTTATTCACTAGTCTGTTTCAGTTTTAAATAGCGCGTAGTTTTATATTGTTCCCATGTTGATAGTTGTTGACGTTTTTTGGTCTCTTCGTTACAATCGATGGTAAAGCTTTGATGTTTTTTTCATGTTTCTCTTTTTTGCGATCAAATTATTTGTTAACTCAACAAACCCATTATTACTTATCGATAACTAATAGGTTCGTTTTGGCAGCTAAGAGTTAATGAAATCATTAGCATCATCATACAATAAACCATTGGATCATCAGATGGATCTTATGTCGAAGACAATAAAGGTCAGTGTTGGCTGTCAAAACGGGCCTTTTAACTCTTGA
The DNA here is from genome assembly GCA_907165245.1 of Habrosyne pyritoides. Classification (NCBI taxonomy): domain Eukaryota; kingdom Metazoa; phylum Arthropoda; class Insecta; order Lepidoptera; family Drepanidae; genus Habrosyne; species Habrosyne pyritoides. Next base: position 14,198,957 of record OU015588.1, on the reverse strand, counting down.
CAGCATTATGATTATTTATTAGGAGGAAGATAAAGTAAACCTATAGGCCTTTTTCATTAAATGCACTGTTTTGTCGTTACGTTGTTCCTAGTATTGTTAAATATTATATTTATTTTTATATTAGAGAGAGTGCGAGTTGTGTGAACTTGTTTGAAGGGCATTCTCAAGTGATATAAGTAAGCCTTGTAATATTGACGGAATACATAAGATTCCTTGGAAAGGGATGCATTTGCAGGATGGTAGCTTACGGTAAGTACAAAGTTAATAAAGAAGATTAAAAAGTTAACATAGATGGACAAGATAGCAAGTCTTAAAAGGTTCATAACTATTAGGGGTCTAAAAACCCAAAAGAATTGTGATCGTTAAAGAGCCTATTCCGATTCATAGCAAGATAACTTGCAAGGGGAAAGTTGAATTCATTTCCATGCTGATAAAAAGGAACGCATTTCTGTCACACTAACTTTGTTCCGGCAGTAAAAAGTTTCAAATTCAATTTACCAAGTGAACAATTCTAAATTGTCGCGTTTAATATTTAAGGGGAACTGGAAATTAAAAGTTGTTTAATTGTTTCAAGTGTTGCTTTTGTATTTAATATTATAATGTTGAAGGATTATTTATATAAATTAGTTTCCCCCAATTTTAGTGGTTTTCTTTTAATAACAGTCCTGGCTTTGGTGTTTGATCAAAAATACAATTTATTCGGTCAAGGTCCTAAGAAGCGTAAAAGCACTTATGAAGGCCAAAGCTACTGAGGTTATCACTGTTTCGGAATAGAGCCTTCAACTGAGATTTTCCGATAAATTCTTTAACAGCGTTTATGTAAATATTTGCTTGTAAACAACTCTCGTAAGTATATGTTCAGTATCTTTATCTGCTTTGTTGATCATCATTTTAAATCTAAATATTATATATAAGTTTCTACGATCGACTCCTTGCCTGACGCCAACCTGCTATGGTCATGCTTTTGTTGACCACTTGGTGCGAGATGTAAAATGCACGTGGCTTTAGGTACTCTCTTATGGCATCCATCAGCTGAGTTGGTGTGGTACTACCAATACGTCAGTATAAGTTTCGAAATTTATTATGAATGAAAACGAATAATATAGTAAGCAAATATGATTGTTGCTTTTTTATTTTATTAACATACTTGTTGGTGTGAATGTACTTATGAATGTGAATAACTTTAAATAATCTGAGATAGCGAAATGAAATCAGGTGTTTCAACTTTTATATTTCCCATTTCAATATTCCACTAAGTTCTCCATATTGAATTTAAAATGAACTTGCAAAACGTCAGCTGGGGCCTGGGTTTCGATTCTGTGAGTAAAATGACACTAGCTCAACTCATCGCGGCTTCTATGCGCCTTCACGCAATCATGAGAGAGGTAAGCTCTCCGAGACCTCTTTGGACCGGTTTCCCGACGAAGATCGTTTCAGCTAAATAAGGGACGATTTTGGTATTTTTTACGATACGAAAAACGTTATTTGAAGCACGTTTCCTATCGCAAAAATATTACAAAAGAGATTTAGTCATCATCTCAAATAAATCAAAAATGTTCCGTTCAAAGTGACACACAGTAGGACCGAGGCAACGATTAGACGACAGCGTATTTTATACTCGATAGATTCAATTAAAAACCATCCAACACCTATCGATCAAGACCTTTAAATAAATCTCCCGATTGGCTATTTATATTCTTGTATCTTTTTTTCGAGTTTCACATGAGAAATTGCTTAAATTCCCGGTTGGCGACGTGACTAATAGCCCGTCCCGTCGTCCACACATCACTGTCTGTAGGGTAACCATTCTAAATATTTACTGGTACTTATTTGCAAATTTTACGAAGGCCACCATACGACATCTATTCACCTATCTTAATATATTAACATAATTCTTCTGTCCGTGTGTATGATAGTGAACTCCTCCTAAACGGCTGGATAGATTTTGATGAAAATTTTTGTGTGTATTCTAGTAGATTTTAGATGGTTTAGATTTGCAATTGGACCCAGTAGGTGACGCTGCGATCGACTTCCTGCATTTTTGCATGGACTTATTTCGACAGTACAACGTATATTCAGACAGCTAGTACAGCTAGTACTATTATTCTTATAGATCTGTTGGATCTGTGTGACTGTGTGTTGATCATAGCGATGATGTGTTTGTTTAGTCTGGATGTTAGACTTTATTTAAAATCTCAGATGGCATGCCAAAATATAATTAAAAAGATTAAACAAAAATGAAATGTTGTTACCTGCCTAATAATATTGATAGATTTTCAGAAATTATAACGTCTTACATTGCAACTAAGGCTCACAGTTGACGTCACACTTTAGATGTTTCGGTGAAAGAAAACATAAAGAAAAGTTCGATTATTTTGGAAATAATTGTCACACGACAAATTTTCACTTAAAATAGTTTTAAGTTTTTCTTTAAAAGGTGAGCCGAATTGATAGCGTCATTTTTTCCCTCAACGGACGTGTTTTCGAAGTTGGCTGCTTGTAGAATGATAGATAAAATTTATTTTCCACACAAATTCAATGTAATTTTCTAGCGTATATTTTATTTTGAAAATTCATTGTAGATCCCGTGACAAAGTGTTGGATAAATTGAAATTGCATCTTTGTATCGCAATTTCGCTGACTTCAAAGTAATTTGAATTGGATGCTCTCTTGAAAAATATATTTTAGAATTCTTTAGTTTGTATTTTTTTTTAGAAAAGAAAATGGATATATTTTATCTATGTTCATGCTACTAAGGAAAATGTATCTGAATTTCCCAATTTCAAATGTTTAGAATTGTTCGTTTTGAAATTAGTGGAATAATTTAGAAAATAGATTAATATAATTATTTTGAGTATGACTAAAAATATTAAGACCCTTGGCACTTGGTCCATTAGGAAATCGACCCCAATCTCCAGCCTCAAATTGAGTTTTATATCACTCTACCACCGAGGAGACTGTTCTACTTTGGCATTAAATACTTAACTACTTCTCTTAGGAGTCAATCATCTCACATTATGATAAGTACCTGGGCTTCCTGGTAACTGGTGAATATGAGTATACATTCTTAACAGCAGTATTCTAGTATTCTGCCTTAATATGTATGTATGTATTTATGCCTATGTCAAAATATTAGATTTTCGTACAGATACATAAATTTAACACGGGTTAGGAATTCCCCTAGTTTTAATTAGTTATTCTAATAGAATTTATAATATACCAACTTCAGCCCCTCTGTTGCACCCGCGTTCCTGATGGATCTATGTCTTATCTTTTTCCAGAGTTTGGCAAGCGCGCTACGGAGCTATATAAATTCAGTCGTGGAAATTTTCCAGGATACTAAGGCATAATTATTGCGTGCCAGAGAAATGTGGAGCGTAGTATGTTAACAATAAAACAAAGTTCAGAAGCTATAGTAGCTCTGAGTTGCGCAAAAGCTAAAATTCTTTATGATGCGCCGGCCATGTAGCACGACTGAAGGATATAAGGTGGACATCCATTAAAACCACATGGAATAGCCCTCCTGGAAAAAGACGTATAGACCATGCACACGTTGGGAAGACGGCATAGAAAGAGTTGCGGGTTCACTTTGTATGCAATAGTTTCCCTGTTAGAAGTTTAAATTAAGCTATAGGATATATACCTCAATTCCGGGAATCATTCAATCCTTTGATAATGGGGATGAAACCGCAGGATGTTAACTAATATTTAGATTTAAAAAAGACGGAATTTAGTCATTTTAATACTACTTTATAAATGCTAAAGTTTGGATGGATGAATGTCTGTTACTCCATCACGTCAGAACGGCTGAACGCATCTGGATAAAAATTGGTACACATATATATTATAGTCCGGAATCACATAGGTATTTTATCCCGGGAATATGTAACATCCCTCGGGAATGCGAGTGGAACCGCGGGAGATAGCTAATAGATCAGTATAATATACTCGTAGATATATTAACCTTCACCATTTCTGACACAAAATTATAACATAAAATCTAACCACTTAAACGTGTACACACTTTTGGTGCGAACGGCAAAGTCCTTAACAAAAAAACTTAAAGTTACAGGAATTATGCTATTCCCCAGCAAAGTACGGACGGTTATTGTTGGAGGAACTCGGAAGTTGCTCCTTTGTCCAGTTTTGTTTACGCTTAGAGGATTTACGCTGCGGAATAATACTTTTTTCCCGCAATACAGTGTTAGCCGTACTACTTGAGACTTTTGTTGCCGGATTTCTTTCTTAGGTATTGAAATAGAACCTCTTATAATAATAATATGATATTTTTACGTTTCTGAAAAAATAACTCAGCTGGGTGATTTTAACAATCCTCAAACTGATGGAGTGTCTCTTAAGTAAATCCATGTAAAAAGAACCAAGAAGTGTAATACACCTGACGAGCTATAATAACTATTAAGGTATTAATACCAATTAATAACATTTTGATGCTTATTAAAAAATGTGGTTCCTTTTAGGTTCTACAAGTACTAGAGCTCTCATTGTTGAATTCGTACTGAGAAGCACCATACCCATTATTACCATGAAGCAATAGTGGGTGACGACAACTTCACAGCTAGGCCCTTGGCGTTGCCAATTTCCATAGACAGCAGTGACCCCTACCATCGGATGGACCATCGGTCTATTATTCGGTTTACATAGTATTCATAATTTTTTTTTTCATTTTTATGAATAAAACGTTCATGTTAAAAAATATTTAAGTAACATTTAAAAAAATATGCATACAGGACGTATTCTAAATATGTACCAAAATTCATTAATTATTTAATTTAGAATAAATTATTCGTGCATTTTTACTCGTGTTGGTGGAGTTTATTATACTCTATTATCCTATATTTTGAAGTTCATAACATTTATTGGGATTTCTCCACAATTTAAGAACTTCAAAATATTGTAGTTATTCAGTCACCTTAACCATTATTCTTGTTAGGCAACTAGGATAATAGAGTATAATAAACTCCACCAACACGAGTAAAAATGCACGAATAATTTATTCTAAAGCTACGTACACATTCACATAACATCTGCGGTCCGTGTGAACAAAGGTTAATCTCCAATGTCCACTAAGGATTAGTTGCGGCCGCATAGTGGTTCAGAATAATTTATAGCCTCATTTATAATTCAGTGTGCAGTATTCTTCTTTAAACACACATTTATGTGTTGACACCCTTTACTTTCAAATGTCACTTTTAAGTATTATCTGCTGCTTCATTAAACACATTACCGACACCTGATATTCATTTTCCAGCTCATGCTATATAGGGGTGTGAGCCTTCAGAGAATATTAAGTTCATAGTCCATTACGTGTCCAGAGAGGATTAGTAGATTTCACAACTTCCTGCTTGCCAGTTTCCTCTTGATGTTTTTATTAAACCAAAAAGCCAGTAGTGAATGCATAATGTTGTGCAAATGTATATGTAAATTTAACACTCTATGTGCTCTAGTGATTTGAACTTGCGCCTATTTCTTTAGGCAGTTGAAAATGATCGGATTCTTCTTTGGAAAAGTACAATCCTGTTTGCCCAAAAATAAAAATTCAAAAGGTATGTAAAGTACCCCAATCCGCACAAGGCTGGAGTGGTAAACTTTGGACTTGTTCCCTCTAGGAAAGTTTTGTACCCCGGCGAAGGAGATTACTTTTCGAAGATAACGTTGAAACGTATTCATTATTATTCTACTGATTGCTATCTTGGACTGATAACATTGACATTTATATATTTTGTTACCAATTCTCGAAAAAAATAGTTGGCCCATGGTCAACAGATTTTGTAGCATATTATTATTTCTACAACTTTCGATACAGCAGTAAATATAAGCCTTTCGATCAATTTAAAAAAAGCATCTGACCGAATTGTTTACATTAAATAATAATGTATAACGCTAACACATGCTAATATAGAATAATATTCAACGAAATATTCACATCTTCACGATCGCTATCCCCGACGTATCCAGAGGTACCAGTAATGTATGGAATATATTTTTATATCCCAACGTGACGTTTAGAAAGCATTATCACCGTGTTTCTGTGACATTACCAACCCTAAGCTAGAGGTAATTATTTCTACAAGTACCAGTTGGTAAGCAATAAATGCAAAGAATTAAATAAACAGTGCCCAGGTTCTTGGTAGAATTAACACGCCGTCATGGCTTTCCCAAAGCAGTACAGTAAGGCTTCCAAAACCCCGAATATAATTTAACAAAGTCGGCAACGAATTAAATACATTTGGTGTCGAAAATATGTACAGACATGCCATCAGGCTAGATGTACGCTTATTTACTTTTTTTTTTATTTATTTAAGGTTTACCAACAATTGTTTACATAAAATGCAATACACAAAGCATACAAGAAAACCTTATACCTATGTAACAATCACTTATAGGTAAACACCACATATAAGATAAAAGCTAACAAATTATTTAAAAACAAACTAACTCAATATAGATAAATCTTCACAATACGATACATAAACATTTAGAATTATTAATTAAGCTATGAATATGAATAAATGATAAAATTTTTAGTGACACAGAATTAAGTGAACAGAACGAAGCGAACAGTGACCATAACTGACATGTTAATTTGGTAAATAGTGTGCTCAAAATTATTCAAGATCCGGCAAATTGCTGAGGATGGATTTTTGTTTATTAAAAGAGTCAATATGTAAATCAATATGATCGCTACAGCAATTTACCGTTCTGCAAAACCTCGCATAAGGAGAATGAGCGCCAAGAACCGACTTCCTAAATGGTGGACAAAGTGGTGTGATAGAGCTACGCGGAAGCCTGGACGGAACGTGAAACTTGAAAAGGGACAACAACCGGGGGCAATCAATTTTATGTTGAAAAATCTTGCTTACGAACAATGAATCATTTAGTGATCTGCGATTAGCTAAGGATTTAATGTTAAAGTGTTTCAGTCTACTTTTATAGGAACAAACTTTTTTAGCTAAGCCATTTGAAAATGCGAGATGCCAGAGGAACCGCTTTTGGATACGCTCAAGACGCAGTGAGTGGGTAGCATAGTGTGGCCGCCAGATTACGCTACAATATTCCAAGGTGCTCCGAATCAAACTATTGTATAGCAATATTTTTGTTTTACTATTTCGAAAAGTTTTGCAATATCTTAAAACAAAGCCCAACATTTTCGATGCTCTTTTTATAATACTATCCATATGGGGTGTAAATGTTAATTTCCTGTCAAACAGCACACCTAGGTCCCGGATTGTATCCACTTCATTAATTAGGTCATGGTTTATAAAGTACTTGGAATTTATGAAATTATTCCTTCGCGTATATTTTACGTGATAACACTTGCGGGAATTAAGATGCATTTTGTTATTTATGCACCATTGAACAAGCCTATCAAGGTCGCTCTGTAGATGTCGGGCATCTTCAATTGACCTGATTATTCGTACAAACTTTAAATCATCCGCGTACATGAAAACTTCTGAAAACGTGAAACAATCCGGGATGTCGTTAATGAAAAAATTAAACAAAACTGGTCCCAAATGTGAACCCTGGGGGACACCGGAAGAAATACATTGTAAAGCCGACTGATAGCCGTTGACTACAACAAAATATCTCCGGTCCAGCAAGTATGAAGTTAACCACTGTAAAAAGGTCGCAGAAATACCGTAGGCACGTAATTTATCAATTAAAATTTTATGGGAAACCTTATCAAAAGCTTTACTAAAATCTGTGTAGATGACGTCAGCCTGATGTCCCGAATCTATGGCATTTACTAATAACTCGGTAAAAGGAACCAAATTTGTACTCGTGGATCGAAGCCTGACGAAACCATGCTGATGGTCACTCAAATAGAGCTTTAAATGATTTTGAATATATGGACATATTATTGCTTCGAAAATTTTGGCAAAAGAAGATAAAATTGATATGGGCCTGTAGTTAGATATAGCTGTACTGTCGTCCGATTTATGAATTGGAACTACCTTTGCAGTTTTCCATCTCGATGGAAATACACCAGAAGCTAAAGATCTATTATAGAGAAGCATAAGTGGCATGACTAACTCAGAGGAGCATTTTGCAATAAAGAAGGGAGGTATTCCATCGGGACCTGCTCCTTTGTTAATATCTATACTTTTTAATTTATTTAATAATTTTTCATGATTTAATAAAGGAATGTTTAAACATAAACTATTTTTCTCTAATGATTGTAGATATTCAGAATAGAATTCATCACTAATATTTAGATCGTAACTATAAACAGAAGAGAAGTAGGTAGCGAACATGTTGCATATTTCTGGTCCATCAGATGAAGTATTTAACCCATCGGTCATAGATGTAGGATAAGCACTAGACCCTCCTCGTTTGGCCTTCACATGTGACCAAAATAACTTGGGATTTTTACTGACTTCACTTTCCAGAAATGTCATATACTCCTTATAACATGTCGCGGCCAAGCTATCACAATTTTTTCCAATATATTTCAATTCAATCGCATCTAACGGATTCTTATATTTTTTGTATCGCTTCCTGAGCCTATTTTTAACACTTAACATTTTTATCAGTTTACGGTTAAACCACGGAGGGAATTTATTACTTTTTGGTACACAAAATGGTACAAATTTTTGTATCGCGGTGTTGAGAATTTCATAAAAGACATCAAGCATCTCAGTCACATCACTCTGTCCCTCAAATAAGTCAGCCCAGTTCTGTTCTTTTAGGTATTTACAAATTGATTCATAATCCCCTTTATAAAAATTTAGTCTAGCATCAGCAATCTTATATGGAAGTCTAGCTTCCTCATCTAGAGGGATAACAATATCCAAAGGAGGGTGCAGTAGGTCAACATTACTTATAGGATTTACACATTTACCTACATTACCCAATGAACTAGTAGACAGTACTAGATCTAGAATACGACCAGCAGTATTAGTTACACAATTCAATTGATTGAGCCTGTTGACGTATGTAAAATCCAAAAAACAGTCTCTAATGCTAGATGCCGTACATTCACCAGATTTGGATTTTACTACATTCCAATCGATATTGCTCAAATTAAAATCACCTATGATAAAGACATTAGAATCAGTAATTTGTTCAAAGGCTGCATTACAATGGTCAATATAATGCTCTAAAGCAGATCGGCGAACAGGAGGAGGTAGGTATACAGCACAGAAAACTATTCGACGAACTGCACGTGTACCAGGTATGTCTATAGCTACCCAGAGATCCTCACAACAACTTTCCCAAATCTTAATGCGATGAGAATTCATAGTTTTCTTGATGGCGATTAAAACTCCACCACCTTCTCTACCACACTGTAAACTTGAGGTTTCTCTATCTCTCCTGTAAACTACGTATCTGTCGTCAAACAATTCACCGCTCAGTACAGAATCATTTAGCCAAGTTTCTGATAGAACTATTACATCATAATCATTGCATAATGTATTACAATAGAATGTACTCGTTTTTGTTCTTAAACCACGACTATTTTGGTAATAAACTTTAAGACTACTGAATTTTAAGAGAAAAAGAATAATGATATCAAGCCAAAAACTTAAAAGTAATAGGTAATAAATTAAATATTAAATCCCATTTAAACTATCCCGGTTTTTAATAAGAATAGGAATAGTGTCGTCGCTTTTTTTAATAAAAATCCTGCCGTTTCTCACCCAAACATACTTATAGCCCTTATCCTTTGCTTTGAGTCTAGTAGCCGCATGAAGAGCTTTATTAGCCGGGGACAAATGCTCGACGACATAAATCGGGGTTTTGTTACCAGCAAATCCAAGGTCCGCACTATTGAGTTTGTTCTCGGTATTTTTTTTATTGTACTCAATGACAGCAGCCAAGAGCTGATCGCGAATTCTGGATGAGGCAAGCTGGACAACAATAGACCGCGGGCGGGTGTTGCTGGCATTAAGTTTTGCTATACGAGTGGAATGTTGAATATCGCTATCCTTAAGTTGGCATCCGACTACTAAACCTAGTTGCTTAGTAATAGTGTACAAATTTTCAGCTTTATTTTCGGGCAAACACTGCAGTTCAAGGTTATTCGATCGCGTGTGCTGCTCTAAATAATTCAATCTTATATGTAAGTCAGAGACTGTGCTCTTTAACTGATCATTCTCTTCAGTCAGATTCTTCATGGTGTTTTTGGCTTTGGCATGTTCAGATTGTAGGTCTTCAAATTCCTTAGTGTGGTAGGTAAACGATTCCTTCAGTTCTTGCATATCCTTTTTCATTGGACCCAGCTCCTTGTTAGTGATATTAACAATCATGCTGTTTATTTGTTGAAGCATTGTAGCAAATTCCGTCTTAATAACATCCTGAACAATAGAGCGGACGTCTTCAGCGGTAACAGTGGTTGATTCAGGGGGGGAGTTAAGGGCCAGTCTTTTGTTACCTCGTACTGTGGTGACATTTCTTAGTGGGGTGCAGTCTTTTTTAGAAGCTCTTGGAATTACACTTGTGCATTCCGGACACTTCCACTTCAAATAAGCATCAGACGTGTTAGGTATTTCCGGGACTGATAAACAAAGGAAATGGTATGACTTACTGCACCGAATACAATTAATAAATTCCTCATATTCCTCTTTCTCTTCATTGGTGCAGCACCCCCAAGTTGATGAAATTGAAGTCATATTAAAGAATTATTATGATCCAGAGATTGACGATGATAAAATCCAACCACCAATATAATAAATAACATACAGTCCAAGCGGAATTAACGTAGAACGGTTAAGTGCAATAATGTTAGGAATAGGTCGCGAGAAAAACGTCGTAAGCGCCGTGAATAACGCGTCGCTTACGCGTTTTGACTGGACGCGCTACGCAGGCACTTAATGTCGGTAGTATTTTTAATTGTTAATCTTTATCACTTATTATTTATTGATATACACTTAGTATCAGCTCAACCACAGCACAGTCTGATAGCACACACAAAATTCCAGTAATTATTTCACAAAACCGACTTCAACGCTTGATAATAGACACAAAAATGATTATTACTTTGACGAGCAAGATTAATTAGATGTTAACTTGTCAGCAGTGAAGGTATTTATGTCAGCAGTGAAGGTATTTATTTACTGCCTTAAAAGGTGACCTTTTTTTAAAAGCCACGAAAAGCTTTTTTGACGTAAGTATTGTTCAACTATCCACTTTTACCGATTTTATAATTCAGTAGGGTCGTAACAACTTGTCCTCGGGTACAATTATTCGGTGAAGCCTCTGAGGGTTGCAAGAGGGATTCGGCGACCTCATTTAAATATTTTATTTTTGTTTGATTGTATTGCTGAGTTGTTAGTTACTTTCTATGTCACTATATTTAATGGTTTTTAAAAGTGGATTCTAAATCGACTTGAGATTGACAATTAGAAGACCTTATGAAACGAACTAATATTTTGTTGGTATTATTTTTATTTAGTTGACAATTTATAGCGCGGCAAGAAATGTGGTCAAGTGTGGTCGAATGTGGTCATCAATAATGCCTAGCCCGTAGTGATAATTTACTAGCTGTCACTTGTATATTTATGTGCACATGGCCATCTGATCTTAAACTTAATCGCAATCCCGTAAGAAAAAAATAAATAAATAAACTTTGCAAAGCTAGGAAACTAGATAACTGATATACTACATTAATATATTTTTTAAACACAGAACAAACGGACATGTTCGTGAACTCAAATAACTTATTTCAGTGGGAATCGAACTAAGTACCCGAGGCGTGATATTTAGGGTATCTAACTACCACGCGAACCGACAGCTTATTGACTTTATTACTAATTGTTCCTTAGCCTATCTTATGTATATCTATATATATAATAACAATATTTTATATCCTTTGACTGTCACATTAACATTCGCTCTTGGAAAGTAAAAAAGCCTACTTCAATAAACAATACTTCAACTCGTTTTTGAGTCGAAAAACTGTTTTTTTACTGGGTATAGACTTGTGTTTGGTAACATTATCACAATGAAAGCTACTGCTTGCACACTGTGGTGTACTTACTAGTACACCAAGCCTGGAACAAAACTCAAAAGCAGTTTTTCCAAATTAGATTAAAACTAAATGTGTGCTATGCAGGAACCCGTGCAATCTTCCTTATATTTCTATCTAAAATATTTAACTAAACGTAGTTTTAATATAGGTAGTTGATTAACAAAGTTACCATTGGAATAACTTTTTCACTTTTATTTAACTTTTCACTGTATATTTGTCTCTGTAATGTTCTTAAGGTATTTATTTGTTTTTTGTTATTTATTTAAGGTATTTTTTTTATTATTTTAGGTAAATAAAATCATCAGTTCAGTATTTAGACAACGCCATCTACAAGTATGGTTTGAATACAATGCAGTAGACATTTAGCTCCATCTAGCGTTTTATATGAACAACACTCACTGTTCTGAAGTTACTGGAAGGATTCAGTATTTTTTCTGAAAAAAGTTCTGTTTCAGATCGCTAGATGGCGCATGAAAACAAATTATTCGTTTTTATTTTTCACATAATCAAAATTGTACTACCGACTGCATTGAGCAGCACTATTCCGCCCGTGTCACAATAGTCATGGAATAATAGGTAAGGAAGGCATACAAAAAAATAATAATCTATTATTTAAAGCTGAAATACCTAAAATAGAACACAAAAATGAAAAAGGAAATGAATGAAGTACACCACCATGGTAAATAACTGAAATGTATTTGAAGTATTGAAATGAAGTAATATTAATAAAAGGGTGGGTCAATAGTTAATAAGTATTATTTAACAGTAGGAAATGTGACCAGCTATGGATAGGGTCAAGGCTACATTGGTAGGTACATAAGTAAGCCTCTTAGCAGTCAGTGACAGGTCTCCGACCATTCTATGATTCAAGTGCAGTTTAAAGCTACGGACTGCCTCCCTATTCAGCTAATACACGAGTCGGCGTAACGAGGCCTCGAAGAGCTTACCTCTCACGTGTTTGCTTAGTTAGCAAAAGAGACAGAGCATAGACACCGCGACGAAACATCGTTGAACTAGTGTAATTTTCCTTAGAGAATCGAGTTTGAGCAATACATTCGAGAAGTTTTATTTGAAAGTCTGTGGTGGACAAATGAAACCTTGGTAAAGTTAGGGAGCATAGTTCCTCAGCAATGTAATAAGCTGTTGGCAATTAATGTTTTGTCCTGCTTCTGATATCCAACGGGGAAAAGGTAATATGAATGTTTTTTGGCTTATTAACTGTTGCCCGATATTGGTATAGCATCCGAGACATAACAACGATCACCTCAAGTCACATTTGGTGGAATGTGGGTCTCATTACAGTGACCTCTGCCCACCTCTTCGGAGGTGAATGGGAGTGAAGATATGTCACTTTTTAATGTCTAGGTAGTTTTGTGAAGTTAATCTTTTTCTGAAAAATAAAGGGTTCACTACAACAAGCTTCGAGGTTCCTCAATATTTTCTTTCATAACAAAACACCTTGAAAATTCAAAGCCATTTATTCAGTTTAGGCCCTAGAATGTCAAAACTACTGCAGTAACTACAAGTTCAAATATAAATCTTTATCTGAGAAGCTGTGGTGAGAAAAGCCATCACTTCCATTCACCAACAAACTTGCAAACTTTGTAAAAAACATGAAACAACTTTTCCCAATAATTTGGATTCGTGAAAGCAACTCGAACTAATCTGTGTCAATTTGGCCAAGTCAATGAATATAAGATTAATTGGGCCCCTATCTCGACGATCGACCCCCTTTCTGAATAATTAATAGGCCTCATCACTCGACAGTGTTTCTTGTATAGTGCTGTCGCTCTTTAACTGGTAAATAAGGGCGGGATAGCGATACTGTCGAACCCTGAGCCAAGTCTCATTTACATTTTTGTTAAGGCACTTTTTTCAGCACGTCTCTACGTGTTATTGGATAAGGGAATTTATTGAAGCGCTATAGTGCCTTTGATCTTGATCAGGATTTCATTAGCTCGTTGATTTTGTTTATTTTAATCATTATTTGGATTGCATATATAAAAAAGAGACCTACGAAATAGAGTTTGTATGTTTGTTTATGAAGCCTGTAGCTTTATGTTAAACTGGTAAGGTACTTTGTATAACCTGTCTTGCACGTGTATATTTTCTGACCTGATCGGACCGTTGTGTTCCGGTTTGACTTATAAGTGAGTTAATTAAAGTAACGAATAAATTGTTCCTTTAAATAATATTTTGTTTAGTAAGATGAGTAATTCTTTTTGGCATAGGGGTTATATTTGATAAATGCCCTTCGTGGGTCTAAACAAAATTAAATGTTTTGAATTTTGACTACTTGGTGCAAAGTAGCTATGGTACATGTGATCATCGGTATATAATTTACTCATCAATTACGACACCCCTTAGAGACGAATTGTAGTGTTTGTAAATGTATCAAACAGCATTTTTTTTAATAGATTAAGTGTGACTACAAAAACAGCGATTATTTATCTCACCATGATGTTAATCTAGTAATCCATCTGATGGTTAGTGGTCACTGTCTCCTATAGTCATTATATATGCTAGGATAATCAATGTGTAGCCATCCTTAAGGATATGCCCAAATGTGGCAAGCAAAAACCCTAGAGGTTACTAAACAAACAATTTGAATAGTAAATATGCAAACCCAAACTCACTTTTCTGGTCAACTATATAAAATGCAAAAGTTCAACGCAATCTCCATAACTTCCGGATGTGTGGACTCCCATTGAAAATGTATTCCAAAGGACGATCATTGAAATAAATATACTGTGGCCATAAATATGTTAAGATGCGAACGAGACCTAACGGAGCTGCGTGAACGGGGCCTTATTTATTATTTATATCCTGCGGACGCAAAAAGGGTTTCGATGGCGTTCAATATTTTTTTAGTAAGTCTAAAATTTTTTAACTAAAAATATATCACACCATATTGAATTTTGAATTAACCAAGTAAATAAACAAATCTAAAAAGTTTTATGGGTATACATACTATTATTATTAAAAAACCATTTCGTTAAGTCATTTCAGTCAAAAAGTAGTCAACATATTATATATATATTTGTCCGGGAAAGTACCACCACCTAATTCCATCGTGAAATAGTAGTGTATTGTTTTGGATTATTGTGTTTCAGCGAGGAAGGTAAGGGGCGGTGAAATTACATGTACATATACTTAAAGAACTTCGTCTCAACCTCGTGTAGGCTATGTTCCTAATATTGCAAACGTCTATAAGTGGCAGTGACCACTAGTCTACGGGGGGATTGACTGTCTGATTTTCAGTCAATTTGACATAAACAAATATTTCATGTCTTTGAAAACCAAGTTTGTGTACTGGCAAACAAAACATCCGCCAATATCAAAGCGTTTGCGTTAAACCTAATTAAAGAGCGTTCCTCATAAGAATATAATTCGTAATTGTCATAGTTTATGGTTGTGTGGAGCTTCAAGCAACATTTTTAGTTTATTTCAGACCTATTGTCCAGCCAAAACTTTAACGAGATATTTATTTAATTCGCCTATAACATTGATAAAAAAAATATTCTTAACCATTTCTGGTATAAAGGTCATAAAGAAGCCATCTTTTTTTCAATTAAACCTAACTCAGATACTTATTATAATCTAACGATTCTTCATTTGGAGTCGATGTAATATGACCGGTACCAGTACATTACAAATTCCAATCAATTTTGCAGTTTTTTGCTGACGTTGACTCCTATTTAGGAATGCCGTTGTCGGCCACTCGATGCGAGTGGTCGGTGCAAGTAGTTACCGGGATACTTTTCATTCGCTTCTAACGAGACCCTAGACCTGAGTAGGCGAAGTAGTATTAATTAGGGCTACCCTACAATGATTGAAACAACCAACGATTCTTCCAGTGAGTCCGTAATTTGAATTTAGAATTGGTACAGGATTTGATAAATACAAAACAGATAAATTTTCCCCATGAATATTGGGGTCAGTCCCCAGAGAAAACTTCGATGCTTTATGGTAATCATGTTGGTACATTTACGTATAATATGTATGATACCTTACGCCGATCAAGATGAAAACAAAGTATCAAGTTCCGGAAAATTTATTATTTTGAATATATTTGCGAAATGCGGAAGCTTGTACGGATATAATGTTACCCGGCAATTCATTATTGCTGGCTTTTATTTGGAATGTATTTATTTCTTTTGAGAAGTCTTATCTGATAATAATAATAATGTACTGGGAAATTTTCATACACATGTGATTAACGAAGCAGAACTTGTGCTATACAAACCAGATAACTGATAGGTACACAACCATATATTTTCCGTAAATTCATAATGAATAATGCTATGCTAATGTAAAACAACTGTATTTGTAGTTATTGAGAAAAACATTGGTGACATATTGACAGGCCAGTTAGCTTGGTGGTTTGTGACCCTGACTGCCGAGCCGAAGGTCGCGGGTTCGATTCCCAAACAAACATTTGTGTGCATGAACATTTCTGTTGTGTGTCTGGGTGTAAATATCTATATATGTATGTATTAAAAAAAAGTAGTATATGTAATGTATCAGTTACCTAGTTGCCATAGTACAAGCTCTGCTTAGTTTGGGATCAGATGGCCGTGTGTAAAGAATGTCCCGGGATATTTATTTATTTATTTATATAGAAAGGCAAACACCGACATCTTACTTTTAGTGGTTTTAAATTTGTTAATTATTTTGGTACAGGACCCTAAAAACAGAATCGATAAACAAAAACTAGAGCATAAACTTGCTAGTCCAGTTTTTCACGACACTTGAACAGTTTCGCTCGTTCCATGCTATAAATACTCATCAGAAAAACGTAATAATAAACTTTTCCAAGAGCCATCTGGCTGGAACTTCTTCCTGGTTCTTCTCGCAACAAAAAAGAGCATAAATTGTGCGATCACAAACAAAAGTTGCAGTTAAAAGTCTAGTAAAGTGTGATTGTAGAATCTGTGGCTAAGCACCCCGCTGCGACATAGAGTTTAAGAGTTTGATCAACAAACTTGCTTGTTTGTCATAATGTTGGAAGAAGTTTAGTATCATTATTGACGGGCTATTTGGCTTGGTTTAAATTCTTACCCAGGACAAAATATTTGTGTTCATGAACTTGTCTGTTTGTTCTGTGCCTAGATGTAAATAAACACATATATAAACTAGCTAACCCGGCAAACGTTGTTTTGACATATTGACTTTATTATAAACTATACATGAAAATTTATCGTACTACAATTATTAGATTCGATTGCCATCTTGCAACCCTATTGCGGGTTTGTGGATGGAACTGAATAATTGAAAATTTCAAGATATTTTCAATGCTTAATCAAAATAAGAGAAATAACCAAAAAAATTAAAATAAAATACCAACTGAATATGCATATAAAATTTCATAAAAATCGGTTAAGCCGTTCGGTGGAGTATGGTAACTAACATTGTGACACAAGAATTATATATATGTATATTTGCCTTACCGATTGGTTGGAACAATTTGATGGTGTGGTTATAGTAGTATTTATTCATCACTGCCATATACCGATGTAATATCTCAACCCAAACAAAATTGCTAAAGATGCTACATGCATAATCCATTCGATTCTTTACATGGCCTATATGATTTGTGACTCCAATGAGGTTCTTAGCCGAGCAGCTCTGAATATAAAATAAATAAATAAACAAAAATATAAACATCCTAGGAGATTCTTTAATTGCAAACTAAGTAAAGCTTGTACTATGGAAACTAGATAACCAATATACAACTTTTTATTCATATACATACTTAAATAGACAATAAATAATAAATAAGCCATTTATTCCAGATTTCGCTATGCTTAATACAATATTTGTTAGGTTTTTGCTTAAATTTAAGAAGTTACTTGTAAATTGTAAATTAATGTTAGTAGTTATTTATATGAAATCTGGACCCCTATTTGGGTAAAGGCCTCCTCCATCCTTTGCCATGACTCCCTATTCTTGCCTGACATCATCCAGTCATTTCCTGCAACTTGTTTTATGTCATCAGCCCACCGTCTCAATTGTCGACCAACATTCCTTTTCCCTGTTGGTCCTTTCCACTGTGTAGATTCGATAGTCCACCTTCTGTCTGGGTATCGTGTGATGTGTCCGGCCCATCTCCACTTGAGTAATAGTGCGTGTCTGAGAGCATCTGTGAGTTTAGTTTTTTGACGAATACTTTCACTCCTAATTTTTTGTATTTTTCTAATTTTTTGCATGCTCCTTTCCATGGCTGTTTGACTGCATTTGATTTTTTGTTTGATTTTTTTTGTAAATACCCAAGTTTGGCAGCCATACAGCAAGCAGGGTAGGAGACATGTATCAAATATCGTCCTCGTAAAATTATTGATGAGAATAGTTTATACACACCTGCAAGAAGGCTTTTGGGTCTATAATTCCCTATATCCAAGGGGTTTCCTTTCTTGGAAAGTAGAATTATATCTGATGTACACCACTGTTTTGGTACTTTTTCTTCGTCTAATATCATATTGAACAGTTGCGTGAAATAACGTGTTAATATAGGTGCTCCTATTTTAAGAACCTCGTTGCATATACCATCTGGTCCAGGGCTCTTCTCAACCTTTATCTGTTCATAAACTTCCAAGTATTCAATTTGCCTGACACATTCCATCGTGTTAATGTGGGTCTGTGTTTGTGCCTCTATTTCGGGGTTGTCTTGTTTCTTGTATAGGTTTTATAAAAGTCTGTCGCATGGTCTATTACATTTTTTCTACATTTTGTTGTTAGTGAGTTATTTTCGAGTTTTTGAATCCATGATTTGTGGGTAGTTAATTCTTTATAAGCTTTTTTGGCACTTCTAAAATTCTTTATATTTCTTGTAATAACCTCGTATCTATGGTTGCTGTAGTCCTTACGGATTGATCTATTTGTCTCTTTGTATATTTTACTAAGTTCTCTTCTCATGTATTTGGTTTTATTCTTCGTGTTTTGTAGTTCTAAGCGCCGTTCTATAAGGTCCATTGTGTCTTTGGAGAAAATATTGTGTTGATGAGATTGTGTATTATTTTTATGCCTCTTTCCAGTCTATTATAATATGTTTGAATATTAAAACAGTTTATTTCTATATTTTCCATGTGTGATTGTAGATTTTCTATAAAGTTTTTTATTTCTATTTCCGTTTTGGGGATATTTGATGGTGTTGTGTAGGTTTTTCTACTCTTTGCTGGGTGATTTAAGAGTAACGTTGCTCTCGCCAGTCTGTGATCAGAAGAGAATTTGATTTGTGTAGTACTTCTATATTAGTTATAAGTTTATGATGATTTATCATTATAAAATCTATTTCGTTTTTAATTTTTTGGTCTGGTGATAACCATGTCCATCTGCGGCTGTCTTTTTTTTTGAAGAATGAATTCATTATTGATAGTTTGTGTTGGTAAGCATAACTTAGGAGGCGTTCGCCTCTTTCATTACGCACTCCGTAACCGTATTTTCCCATTACTGGAAAACAGTTTGTTTTCGGACAGCCTATTTTGGCATTGAAATCTCCCATGACAATTACTTTACCTTCCATCTTTGTGTGAGCGTGTTCAATATCTTTGTAAAAATTATTAATTTCTTCTTCGGTTGATTTCTCCGTCGGTGAATATATTTGAATTATTGATAATATAATGAGAAGCAATCAAATTTTAGTTGTAATATAGCTACTCTTTCTGATATTCCAATGAAGTTAGTAATGTTGTTTTTATATTTTTTCTTTATCAGAAATCCTACCCCATACAGTCCTTTAGTTTCGCCAATGTAGCAAAGGTCGGTCGTTGTATTCTTCGATTTTACACCCCATTTTTCGGATTTCTGCGAGACCTAGAATGTCCCAATTAATGTTTCTTAGAGCGTTAGTTAATTCAAGGAAACGTTCTGCTGATCCAAGGGTTCTTACATTATAAGTGCAAATTTTGAGGGTTTGATTTATGTTCCGATCTGTTTCTGTTTCTCTAATGGGTGGAGGGTTGCAGTCTGATTCCCCACGAGAACAAGTCGGGTTGGGGAATGCTGTGTCTCTGGTCTCTTAGTGTTTTTGTTTGATTCCGGTGGCTGATGACAGTATCCTATGCATTCTGGTCAGTTGGCATGTTGGCGGACGGCAAGGAGTTACTTCTATTCCTCAATAAGTCAAAGGCATTTAGACGATGTGTTTTTGCTGATATTTGCTGTTTGCGGGGTTGTTGGTTTTCCTTAGGCGAGGTTGACGGATCTCTTTTGCGTTTTTCATTGCCTGGATTTCCCTGTTTAATAATTAGCTTGTCATAGTTTATGAACGCATAATTGCCTTTCTTCCTTTCCTCTTCCAATCTTGACTGTAGTTTCTTTCTCATATCGAGGACTTCTTTCGGGTAATCTTCGGATATGTACACATTTTTTAGTTTCTTCTTGTTTGCCACTATCTCATTTTTCTTCCAGAGGTTGACGAATGTTAGGAGGATTGGCCTTTCATTTTTTGTGCTATTTTTGCCAATTCTGTAGACGATGCTTACATCCCTATTCTCGAAATTGATATGTAATCATCTTTGAATTTCTTTTTAATTATTTCGATTAAATTGACAGTCGATTTTTCGGTTTCTTTTACCCCATATAAGATTAAGTTGTTCATTCTTTTATGTTTTTCAAGAGTGTTTATTTTTTCCTTTAATTTTTCATTTTCTGACCTCAATTCCTGCATTTCTAGTCTAAAAGGAACTAATTTCTATGTGCCATAATATCATCGGATTGTTTTGACATTTCTATTTTTATTTGTTCAAAAAGTGATTGAAGGTTATCCATTTATTATTTTATCGCTTGCGTGGAGTGGAACGTGAACTCTGATAGTTAAATCTTAGCAGTGCAAGTGGCGCCACCCTCAACTGACACGATTTTCTGAGTAAACTATAGTATTATCACTCGCGTGGGGTGGAACGTAAACTACAGTGTTGTGAGGTGTGAGCGCAGCCTTTAGACTTGGAACGCGGCTTGATGACACTGTTATGTTGGTAGCACTGCGCTGGCAATGTCGAAGTTTTTTGTTCAATTGACAGGTAACCTCAAAGTTTTTCGGCAATTATCCACTGAATACTTATATTGATAGCGTAGTTTACACTTGTTTTTTTTATTTAAAATGAAGTTTATCACAATGCTTATGGAGTTCAAATGTTTTAACACAGTTTTGCACAGTATATTTATAGTTTATACGTCGAAATACGGAGCTTCATGACACTATATGTTTACTTTTACGCAGCCGGAACCGGAAAAGCTAAAATTGATATTTACATCTAAATACAGAACAAATAGGCATGTTTATGCGTCCAAATTTTGGAGGTGGGAATTGAAACCACAACCTGTCTCGTGGCAGTGCTAACAAAGTTTCTCACCAACAACCCAACTTGCCCATAGAATCGGCCGTAAAGTCAGCCATAATATTCGATATTCTACCGATCCGTGTGTCATCTCAACGGTAACCATCCGTCCCGTTTTGAAAGTTCCCAACTTAACTTTAATCCTGACTAACGTAATTGCTAAAGTTAGAATACAAAACCTTGTTCGCGGAACGCGCAATTTAGTGTCAGACATTTTGTAATTGATGTAGCGGCTTTGCGCCCTATGCGTAGTCTAATCGCGGACTTTGGGCACTCTTGTTTATAACTCTAGATGTTTCTTGATTTTACAAGGTTACTGATTTAGTTCAAACTGAAGTGGAACTAGATTAGGTTGTTAGTAATGTCATTCTTTAAATTTTCATCGACGGGTCATTTGGCTCGGTGGTTCGGGACCCTGACTGCTAAAGCACAAGTCGTGGGTTCGATTCCAATCCAGGATAAACATTAGTTTGCATGAACATGGCTGTTTGTTCTGTGTCTGCGTGTTATAGATAATTCCATGTTTTAAGTATGTATAAAGTAGTATATTAGTTATCTGGTTTCCATAGTACAAGCAGTACAAGCTCTGTTTAATTTGAGATCAGATTGGCTGTGTGTAAAGATATGACCCAGAATATTTATTTGTGTATATTTTGGATTAGGTATAATAGAAAAAAAAAGTTCGTCTTTAAACCACTTTCAAATACGTACAGCGACTGAATAATCATTTGGGTTGTACTCATAAAAATATATATAACTTTTTTATTGATATTTTTGGCGCTGAAGAAATCTTATTAGAGCAGTATATTTGAATTTCATAAAGATGTCGTATTATTGTTATTATCGTTATATCCTTATAGTATTATATCCAGGGGATTGATGCTGTAAGGAAAATAACACTAACTCGAGGATGTTTCGTCGGGGCCTCCGTCTTTCGCTTACTACGCTAATACTATTAATCACGTGAGAGATAATCTCTCCGAGGCCTCCGTGAAACGGTTCGCCGATGAAGTTTGTATTAGCTGAATAAGGGGACTGGTGTCATTATTATCAACGTAGTACTTTCTAGTTAACCTTATGAATACGTAGGTTTGTTTTTAAATCGATGATATTTTAACGGAGCAATGGATCGACTTCACGGTGAAAACAGAAGAGTGTTTTAAATACACGGATCCGGGAACCGGAGAGAAAGAAAATACATTAGAAAAGTTCATTGTGTGTTTACGTTATCCTACCACAATGACATCTGATCGGATCAATTCTGTAAGGAAAATGACACTAGCTCTGTCTCTTTCGCTAACTACGCAATCACGTGAAGGATAAACTCTCCGAGGCCTCCGTGTGGCGGGTCGCTGACGAAGTTTGTATTGGCTGAATAAGGGGGCAGATTTAATAGAAATTAAGCACAAATATAGAGAACTAAACTAATACACATGATACTTTACATACCAGTTATGAAAGATCCCTAGAGAACGTGAGAGAAACCACGTGACAAAAGCTTGTATCTAAATATAGGGTCTATAAAGAGCTCTGAATAAGTCAATTTTGGAAAACATTTTCCAGCAGGACTATTAGCAAACCAAACCATCCAACAGCGCGTGAAAAATTCGTTCATCTATTTTTTCACCGTTTCCCAAAAGAGTTGAATGCTATTTCTGGCACATACATGGCAGTTTTAGGGGTAAATGCACCTCGGGGATGGTCGATAAAAAATTACGAGGCCGCTGTGGCAAGGTTTTTGAGAATTCAATCGACACATACTATTTCGTTTTTCCAACGCACCGTTTGGTATGGCAATTTGTGAACGCTGAGTGGAATTTTGAATAGGCCCGCCGATAGGTTTCACGGCTATTTTCTAATGTGTACGTGCACAACGTTCAATTTGCGCTTCGATTTTTCAGAAGCTGAAGCCTTTTTACATACGATTTTTTTGGCATTTGTATTATTTTAGTTAATTATTACCACAGGGTCCAACAAACAAACACATGGTCCACCGGATGTTAAGTGGTCACCACCACCTATGGACATTTGCAACACCAGGGCATCGCCAATGTGTTGTCGACCAGCT
Source organism: Habrosyne pyritoides (assembly GCA_907165245.1). Taxonomy (NCBI): domain Eukaryota; kingdom Metazoa; phylum Arthropoda; class Insecta; order Lepidoptera; family Drepanidae; genus Habrosyne; species Habrosyne pyritoides. The sequence continues at coordinate 14,175,562 of OU015588.1, read as the reverse complement.
CCCTTACCTTTCCAACCGAAACACAGTAATACAAGTGCACTACTGCATCACGGCGGAAATGGGTAAGGTTATAACTCTGCACTAAGAGCTTAGGTCTTACCTACTACTTAATAAATAAATAAAAATAATCCTAAGATGTAATAACAAACCTTAACTATCTATTTTTTTCCTATCTACAAACCCCTACTTTATATAGATATATGCTTTTTTATACAAAAACATAGGGTCCCTTGCAAAGTTTAATAAAAAGTAACCAATATTTTGTTAATAAAATTCAAATGATTTACAGCATTTCATTTCTGCTGGGGAAACATCTGTGCGTATTTGATTCCATGAAAACAATTCAGTTTGTTCAAAATCCTTGTTATTTAATTCCTTCTTGTTACGGGAAGTCAGATTCTCTCAGAATTTAAACCGTCAAAAAATTGTGTTTTAAATAACAACAATATTATAATGTAAAGTTGTTACATTGTATTGAAATCAACGTAAAGTGTATGGACAATATTTTTACATATTTTTTGGCACTGAATTTCAAAAGCGCTTTATTATTACATTTAAAAAAAAAGGCTTTCAATTCTGTGGCTGACCTCATTTGATTCCTCACCAAAGAGCTTTGAATACACTCAAATATTCAAACAAAATAATTCCACATTCAAAACCATACTCTCCACTGAAATCTCTTCTCCTGAAGATTTAAATATTTTAATCCCGCACGTACCTAACTGTTTGCATTTTATGGTAATCATAACTTGTTCGGACAATGGGCCCAAATAGTCGGTGTCAGAGTAGAACGCCGGGGCTATTGTAAATCACTTCGGGGGAACAAAGTGTGTCCTATGCCACCGTAGTGGCACATAGACTTAGTAATCTATAGATAGGGTTTTATAGTTCTCTGTGTCTGAACCCTATACGTTCGCAAGATAAAAATGAGCTTATCTGTCTATCATCGTTAACTCTCAACTTAATATTATAAATTTGAAAGTGAGTATGCTTATTTGTTTGATTGTTACGTTTTTTAGTATAAAAGCCCTGAAAATAAAGAAATGTTTTAAGCATGAAATGAAAGCAACGTTCATGGCCCAAAGAATACACATCATTTCATGAAAATCCATCCGGGCGATATTGGGCTAAGTAGAACAAACATAAATATTTGTATGAAGAAATGTATGTATCAAGAACGTGTGTCAATGAAAGGTTATGAAGCTAATAAATTATTTCTTAAGCGAAGCTGCGATGCTCGCAAAAAGTCCCCGTGAGTTCAAAGCATAAACGGGAATTCTAAAATTAGCAGTGTTATTGAAATTATTTGTATAATTGTCTAAAGCACAGCTAGAAACAGAAGGTCCTGGTTTCAATTCCCAGCTGCGACAAGATACCTGTAACATAATCTTTGCATATTATGATCATCGATGGAATTGTTCTTAGATAGATAAGATATAGACAGAGGGCCTATCTTTTAGGGGCTAATGTGTATAAATATATGTTTAAACCTTTTAAATTCTTGTTCTCGTCTACAGATTATATGGTCTAGGTACGGTGATTTGTCAAAGGATATTTGCATCGTGAAATACGATGGAGTTATAAAGTGACTCCATATATATATAGCCGTGTGTGACGTCTTCCGGGCCGGTGGACTGATGACCTGTACCAGCTAGCAATATGAACTGGATTAAAGACATTCATATACTGGTCTCTTTGTGTTTACTCTTGATCCTATTTTACTTGAGTGCCAAGTTAAAGTTAAAGCCCTTGATAATGATATGAAAGGCCGTGGTAAGAAGTAAAAAATACTGCGTAGTTTATCACCGGCTAATTGTTTAAATTTCCGCAACATGTGTGTATCTTTTTGCTTGACGTATAGAACAAAAGGTAGCGATACTTGCTGAAGTTTTAACAGAACTCGGTATCAGCTGCCTACTATGGTACGCATATAAACGCATTTTTATAATGGCGAGTCTGCTACCTGATACGTCTACCAGGTAGTCGGCGACGCCTATGAACATTTGCAACACCATTGGCAAATGGCATTGATAATTCATTGTTGACTCAGAAATGTGATCTTAAGCCTGAATAGAAATTTAGACAGATATCCCTGTAATATCAGCGGCCCTCTTTAACTTTCAAATAATATATAAAATACCGATATACCGAAATACAGTAATACAAGTGCACTATTTCCCTGGACGAACTCTGCACTAAAAACATCTATGTCTAAATCTTCCATTGATTCAGTTTAAGCTCTAGAAAATGTCTTATGACGATCTATGGTACTGATATTACCGTAGGTTGGCAAGTCAGTCTTCATATTAGCTTTGAATCCATGTACATTTAAATGTGCTCCTAATTTCTAAACCAAATCTAAAATAATCTAATCTAATCCTTAGTTCATCTATAAATAACTCGCCCAAGTAATAAGTAAGGATCTTTGATCTTGTTCCTTCATATACAATACGTAGTAATTAATTAATTAAGAGACATCATTTGGTCACAGGTACATTCGGTAAACAAGATGGCGGAAAACCAATCATGTTGGGAAAATTATTTCTTTACCTGAAAAGGTATGATATGCTTTATTACACTCTTGATTAATTTCTTTTTCATTATTGGAAGTACTGACTGAGCCCAACCATTATCGGAAAAGATGAAGCAATAACTTTTTGCTTGTTCTTTGCACGAAATTTACTAAATGGATTTGAGAGGCGTATCCACTGTTTGATGGATTAGTTTTCCTACAAGCTGTAGTTTATAATAGTATAAATAAATAAGTGATTTCTTTGAGAAAACTTGTCTAACAAAATATTGTTTAAAGAAATATTACCTTGCTTAGCTTATTCCAGTTCTTTTTAGTTAAAGGTTGACTTCCAAACCAGTCGTTACTTCAGTAGCTTTAACCTTTACATGTGCCCTCAAAGGACCTAAACTGAATAAATAAAATAAAATAAATAAATATCCTGGGACATTCTTTACACCCGGCCATCTGGACCCAAACTAAGCAGAGCTTGTACTATGGAAACCAGATAACTGATATACTACATATACTACTTTTTTTTTCTTTTCTAAATACATACTTCTATAGATATTTACACCCAGACACAGAACAAACAGACATATTCATGCACACAAATGTTTGTCCTGGGTGGGAATCAGAGAGCGCGGCTAATGTCCACGCCGGCGAGGAGGTGTATTGTGTAGTATCGCGAGCTGAAGATTCGGCTGCAGGTGATATCGTCGTCAGACTCGGCGAGGGCGTGCCTCAGTCTGCGAACGCGACTGATACGGGACGGAGTGTAGGACCCGGTCTTTATTACGAGGGGATTTTTGTGGTTAATTGCAGAATCGAAATGGTTACAATGTGCTAGATCGTCGCTTCCTGTGTGGATACCGAAATTGAACGACCACATTTGGTATCTTAGGTTGATAATAGGGTATCTTAAAGCATTAGATTCATAAATACCATGTTTTTGGTTGTTTTTTATCTATCGTGCCACTTCGAATTCAATATTCATAGTTTAAACAGGACAACAACTGTCGGGTCAGCTATCGAATATAATGATTGTAGTACGATAAATTTTCATGTTCTCGTATAGTTTGTAATAAAGTAAATATGGCAAAAAAACGTTTGCCGGGTCAGCTAGTATTATTATATTTTTAAAAGCTTCCTAACAAAAAGGAAATACAATTATATTAGATTACTAACAGGCCTATAGACGGGGAGTCTAGTACGGGGGATAACAAAACGTCCTTTACAAACATTCAATATGCAAAACTTTCTCCGTACAAATAAATGGTCAAACTTGTACCGAATAAAATTTTACCATCGGCTATCTTCGTGCCCGGCCGAGCTATCCCGAGGCAATTAGCCATTGTTATGACCCGGTTTATGGACAAATTCCGTTAGATCGTGACACTTTCAACTGTCGAACGGAATTTATAGCCGACGTGGCCTATTCGGTTCGATTCGGGCTATTGTTCTGGGTTATTTTGTATGATTGAGGGGATTTCTATTTTAAGGGGGCTGGTTATATTTGTTAGCATTTGCGGGTGATTTTAGTGATGTTTGTGTTAAAGTACATTTTTGCTGGACCTTTAAACGGGAAGAATAATCCGTAATGTAAGTTTATCTCTGACATTCGTTTGCACCCGCACATCTGTTTGCTAAGCGGAGCTTGTTCCTTGGAAAATAGTTTTTAAATGCCTATATATTTTCACTCTAACATAAAATTTAACAGACTTGCACACATGTTTTTTCTGGTTGGAAATCAACAAAATATATTGAAAAGAACCCACAAAATCATAATTTAGGTTTCACTGTGGGACAGCACAATTCGCAACTATTTAATTTATCTTCATCATCAGCTTCTAAGGGACCATAAGGAACGATCATTTTAACTCTGTTACTTCTGGATAAACTCCTGAATAATGATTACAATCGGTGTAGTCGTTTTTGAATTTATTCATTGCCAAAAAAAATCAAACAGACACTTTTTCAGTTACAATATTTGTGTAGATACGTACGTACTTTGCATAAACGCTTTTATTATGAAACTTTAGAATTACTCCAGTAAATGTACGATGGAATTGAAAATATTTTTCTACTCACACCTGGGGAAAACTTGGAAAAAATGTCATCCTCAACAAAAAGTAAAAGGACACCTCTGCGATTGACATGAGTTTGATAAATTACTTTTATTAGTAGATTTGTCATGGGAGACATCGATCATTCAGCCTTATCGACCTTACAAGGACCTTATAACCTATTAGGTTCAAGTTTATTTACACGTATATTACTCACTACACTCTACTAATATCTTTATTAGATTTGCTTAGTTAATTAATAAAATGTATTACCTCGGTCGTCGAGTACATTCGAAGGTCCCGGCTCAAATACCCATCTCGGGCAGTGTTACTTTGTTAAGAATTTGACTAGCTGTCCCCCTTTGATTCACCCGCAATACTACCGAGATAAAAAGTTGCTAATATCTCTTTACATACCATATGCATATATGTGCCAAATTTCAGCAACATTCGTACAGTAACTAAGCCGTGAAAGGGTACCATTATTTTGAAGATTTTTATAGCTCAGTGGCAGATACGTCGAATTACGTGGCATAGGTCGAGGGTATGAATCCAACTACTTGAAATGACTTGACCTTTCGATAAAAGAAAACTTCATTAGGAAACTAACTTGTAGTACCCACCTGGCTGGGTACTCAATAATCCGCAACTTAAGATTACGGGAGACTTAGTAAATAATAAGCTTAAACTAAGCAGACCAGCATTTTACAAGCAGCACCTGTTCTCAAGTATGAAGCATCTGGCAGCTATCGCCGTCGCCATATTGTAGGGAAGTGAACGATCCGCCACAAGACCTAAAACGCTTTACCCTTATTCTATAGGCACTAGAAGTAATAAATAATTAAACAACAAATTTACTTGAATATTTATTGAACTACTTTCTAAACACTCGTTATCTGTTTTAATACCAAAAATACGCTTTCATCAGTCTATCACACATTTATTATCCATATAGACTTGAATATGGAATTGAGCTTTTTTTAACTAGCACTACCCTGTCCTTTAATTAACGTATCGATTTGCAAGATTACCATTTTTTTGTTAGAATATGTCCACTGCAAAACAATTCTTGAACATTCGTAATCCAAAATATCAACTATCGCTAGCTATGAATGAAATTCTCCTATAGATTTCTACAACTAATTATGCTGAATCTCTTTTTACTGCTAAGCTTAACTATTTAACCTTCTTGAATTGAATGCTGAAGCAATTTTTTTAAGATAAAGTAACTATGGTTAGTAGTTGGTATAGTTTTGATCAAAGTATTAAAAATCGTTTTCAGCACCGATTCCATGATAATTACACATACGCAAATCCAAAATCTTCTAGGAAATTAAAAGTTTAGCCCTAAAATCGATAAAATTGAGAAGATATTAATAACATGGCTCCAGTGTACCTTATTTCTTTAACTTCCTAAATATATGCCATTATAAGCTCTACATTTAAAATCTACGTCTAACCTTTAAACATCACGATTACTATTTAACATTTTCACTTGGAGATAGCTAATCTAAATATATTGTTTACATAATAAAGCTTTCTCATTTTTTTCTACAGGCCTTTAGCATTCCAAAATGAAGACTTCTACTGCTATAGGTATGCCAAATTGTAATGCAGCTAAATCACGATGATAACTTGATGCCTTGTGAAATTACTTCGGGACTTCTCCGACGTATGGTGCGGCACCAGTCCAAGTGATTTTAGCATCTTGCCACCTGGAATAAGGGTTGTTTTACCACATATTTTACAGTAATGAATTAATTACAACTCCAGGTTGGTTAACTCAACGAGAATTTATATGTTTATAAAAGTATCAATTATTTTGGACATCAACATTTTATTTCACTTACAATTGACCCATGTACCTTTCATCATTCTTTTCCATAATTCGAAAAGAGTTTCTTTTATTATTCGGTGACATTAAGTAGCAATGAGAGAATTTCATGAAAATCCGTTAAACCTTTATGGTGCTGATTAGTAATTAATACAATCACATACATTCATATCATATTATAATGATTTATATTTCTACGAGGATAATGGGCGCAAAGATATTTATTATTATTTTTTACTAGTGAGATATGTAAGGAAGTAAGAGGAATAAATACTTGGTATGAATCAGCTTCTCCAAAGGAGTAGCGCTGATATCATCATTCCTCATCGGACCAACGGCTTCATCATGAGCTCGAGTATCCACGTTCAGAAGGACGTGACAGCCACCGCACGTGTAATAGTGGATATCGAACCTTATTGCAGAGAACGTAGAGATCAATGTTATTTAAATGCGCCACAGGAAAGTATAATTTCAAGAGTAATTTAGATACAAATGACAATAGTATTTAATTGCAATGATATTAGAGTCTAATTTCAATTGAAGGCAATATGTTTTGTGAGGTGGTCCTTTACCTCCTTTCAGCATGATAGTTTCTAAGGAGTTCACGATTGGTGTTGAATAGAATTCCATAATGACCGGAGCAGCTGGTTACCTACAAAATAATTTAAGTTACATTGTTTAGTATAAGAAAAAAAAAATCCTGAAAACTGAATATATGGCTTTGAATGTGATATGGTCTTATATCGAATGGATATAAAAATCCCATAAAAAAAGTATGTTCAAAAGACGTTTGTAACATACTTTTTTTTTCGAATGGATGCTATTCAAATTACAATGGTCTTTAAAAAATCCATATTGGTTCAGCCGTTCTCATATTATGCGTCTTTACGCATATTGTATAAATTTGTAAGTCTAAAGATATATCTTGTAATAATACGAAAATGTAAACAAAAAGACCAAATAAACATAATTTTCAACATCCCCTAAAAGTAAGAGGGAGACACAAAATGTAAAGAGTACTTGTTCAGTTACGGGCATAAATCAATTTGTGGTCGCGCTACGAATTCTGGTTTACAGGAGTTAAGCCAACGTATTTCAGCCTTAATCAAATCTAGGGAAATAAGAAACTTTTAGAGAAGAGAAAAGTTATTACTTGATTATTCGGTTCTGAAATCAAAGGATATTACAATATAGTACATTCTTTAGATAAAGAAACTCAGCGTAAGCTATGGACGACCTCCATGAAATCATGGTCTGTATATTAAAAAAGACATGGAAATTAGAAACCTCTAACGTAGCTCTTATGCTACAATTATATGACTTTATGATTTGACCCTTGAAAACTAAAATTTTCACAAAATAAAAATGATCCTACCATATATGTTATATTCTATCTCTCTCTGAAATGTCATCCAAATTTGTGCGACTGTTTATAGACGATTGAGTCAGAAATATTAATATAATGACATTGTGCTGTAGTATCAATAGTAAATCAATAAGTTGTTACCCAAATAGGCAGAGCTGGGGTCTTCAGTCTTGATCCAGGGTACTGCTTATTAATGTTGTGCTTAGCATTTTCGTCACCTCCATACCACACCAGTAGGCCAACTGAACTGCGAGCGAGTATACCAAATTGTGGCATAGCCTGATATATAACAGGAATTTTAATTTATCTTATTAATAATAATGGCAAAATAAAAATTATATACATAATTAGCATATCTAAATATTCCAGGATATTTTCAATTTACTCTACTGAACTTTAGTATCTGTGTAAAATTTATGTCAAAATATGTTAGTGCCGGGATTATAATATAGCCTATATCACTCGAAGAAAATGAAGCTTTCTATCAGTAAAATAGAGAGGTCGGAGATTATTTTTAATTCTTGCATCCAAACTTATTAAGTTACAAAACTTAACATTTTTTATTGTTAGTTTAAATATAGATCTTTGAGTAAAATGATAATATTTAGCCCTGTGGTACTACAAATGTCAATGGGAAGCCGGGGCTCATAATGAGGTCAACTATCTGCCTACTTTTTAATAGCGTTAAGCTGGCAGACTCTCCACGAGATGGTAAGTGGTCACAGTCGCCTATTGACATTTGGAATACAAACATGAAGTTTTTAAGTCTCATGTACGTATAATTTCACTCTTAGGTTTCTGGCTAATAAATCATAGCAACTGCTTTGGTTAGATACAGGCTAGATGAAATTTACACTATGAGCTCTACTACTAATAGGAATACTGTGACTGGTGATGATAAGGCCTAGACTTGATCCTAAAGACTTACGTAATGATCTTCATCTCCAACATACAATACTCCATTGTGGAGATACGGAGTGGCTCGGCCAGACAGCAGCAGTGTTACCACATTCAGAGATCCTTCCACGTGAGCTGATACTAAGTGAGTCAGTTTCCCATCTAAATCTTTCTTGATGCTGATAATAAGTTTTTTTACATTAGTAATGGTAAATGATATATACGTCTACGATAAAGTTCGTCTAATTTGGATATCATAGTATATACTAGCTGTCCCCTGCAGTTGCACTCGCGTTTCCCTGGGATGTTACATTATCCCGAAGTAAGAGTATCTTATGCTATAATCCATGTTATAAACTATCAAAGTACCAAGTGTTTCGTTCGCATAGTCCTCGCCAAAGTAGCTTTAGTGTATTGATGCTGGGTATTTTCCATGAAGCACGGGCAACATTTGTTTCGCCCAATGCGTACGGTATTTGTATAAAAACTAATATCCAATGACCCTCGAACTAACTAAGAAATTATGCAGCGCCGAACGAATTGATCTTCGAGCAGATCCTATTGCGATACGGAACCATCAACATTGCCAGCTTCCGCTTTAACGAAATCGGATCGAATAAAGCATACTATAAGCCGTAACATAGTGCCAGTTTTAGCAGTTTTGAAGTTTCTATATTTTATTTAAAACTACGATCGTCCACCGGCCGGTGAGTGCCCGCTTCCACCCGGTCCAGGAGTAGATATCCAAACCGTCGGCAGAACCGAAAACTTGAGGTGATCAGCAGTTGGTTTCCAAGGTACGTACGCATTCTATTGTTACTTAGAGAAATTCCCGTGTGTTTTACATCGACTACTTGGCGATTACTATTGAACATCACATTGTAATAGACCCAGTGTGACCTGGGCAGAGCTCGTACGTCACACCAAGCTTCGCCTAAATCCGTTAAGTATTTTTTGAGTGAAAGAACGACAAATGTCAATTCATCTCTTTTGCCTTAATAACATTAGTAGGATGCATCTTCCCGTTAATGAAGTGTTTCACCTTTGTTTCTCATCACATAATTTGGCCATTTTCCTCGATGATTCTAATGCTTTCCCAGGATATACTTTTTTTATTTACTTACTTATCACAACCTCTTGACAGCATAGCAGCATATAGCAGCAACAACGCTCCAGCAGTTTCTTCAGTTTGGAACTGAAATTGAAATTAAATAATTAACATGATATATATAAAATTATAAAGGGCATTAAAGGTCAAGGGGCTATGGTTTTATTATTTATTCTTAGGCTTACCAAGTACAAATAGCGCTTGATAAATATTTGGAGGTCCTCCAGACTCGTGAATTCAAACAAATGCAGCTGAAAAAAATAAATTGTATTAGTTACCAATTATGTAGTTAGGTATAGACAGCGTCATGTAGCTGGACATATCAAATAATGTATACTACTACAATATCTAATATGAAAATATAATGTGAATACTTGTTTCGTAAATTCGTTTCCAGAAAAACCTACACCAATATTTTTTTAGCTTTTATTTTACTTATAATGTTTGTTAGTGTATTTAGGTTAAGTCTTGCAAGCAGAATTAAAACCACTTCCTCTTATCCCAGGGTGCTGAAATATTACAAGATGGTTAAGTTTCTACTTCCGTGCCGTTTAATGGTAACTATGACCTGATTTGACACCTAGGATTGGCTTCAGATGAAGAAACTTCAACGGTCAACAGCGCAGACACGAAAAGATGATCATGTATACAGAAATTACCTTTATGGCTTAAAAATAAAGATCCCACCTTCTCAGTAATACCATCCTGGTAATAATGCGAGCTGTGCTCAACGTAGACCTCCTCACTAGGCAAAGCCACCACAGCCTTGGCTTCCGTAGCCTGCTGATTGAACCCTCCTCCACAGCGCCAGATGACCTCACTGCACGCTCGCCAGAGAGCCTCTTCTTGACGCTCTTCGGAGGGACGGAGGTATCTGAAAGGATGCTAGATCTTATAGTCAAACAAACCTACCTAAATTAAAAACAGAAACGACTCCTTCGTTTTATATCTTTTCTTACATTATAATGCAAAATTAACCGGTGTTGCTCTTCAATTTATGAAGAAAAAATTGACCGAAAACCATAGGCTCTATGGCAAACTGCTTCAAAAGAAATCTTTTTGTACTATGAAATGGAAGAGAAATAGCGGAACAAAACCAGTACCAATATACTATGCATGAAACGAATAAATCATTTACTATGAAATACAGCCAACAAAGCGCTGGCCCATAAAGGATCAATTTAAATAAATACGATGCGATCCTTAGAGCGTAAAGTCGTTTATTTAAAGTAAAATATTGTTCGATGGTGCATAGTGCAGATTTATGCCAAAACACGTGGCGTAGTGGAGAATTATGATCGGCGTTTTGAAGCTATTCCGTGTGCCTTCGCTCATAGAGTGTTAGGGGTTAGTTTTGAGGAACGATTCTGAAACGTTACATAATTGTTAGTGTCGCTTATATTCCTGTATATTATTTATGACTAATATAAAGTGAAAATAAAAAAAATATAAAATAATTTAATAGCTTTTCTGAGTTCCTTGACTGCTCTTCTCAGTTCAAGGGCCACTTCCAAGCCAATTGTGGTGGCGTTAGTAAATTTGACCTTAATAAGTAACATTCGTGGGCCTAAGCTGAATATAGTTTTTTCAATTGTTCTTTAATGATAAATTCCGACGTTTATGCGTGACTCTCAACTTTATAACATGCCGTGACGATAAATTTCATTATTCTCATAAAAACGGAATAAAAACGATTAAGAACTGAAAGCCGTATATTAATTCGTCAGTACAAATAACAACTCTATTATATTCACTATAATTTAAAACACACATTCGTTGCAGCATCCAGGGGTATGATTTTGAAAGGTAGTGCTTGTAATTTTTATTCTGTCGCATCTAGCCAGTAAAAAATTGGGGCAGAAAAATGAACATTCACCTCCGGGGTATGCAACTATGAAACACGGTTTTTGCTTCAAATATTCAGTATTTTACAATCCGAAAATGGTGCACTAAATAACTGTGAAAAAATTGCAATCTAGCCGCTTCTATGTTTTCTAAATGAGATTTGAGTTGGTTATTAAACAAAAATATCCCGGGAACTTTTATCAAACACGGCCATAATCTCCAACTGTACAGAGATTTCATATTCCATACAATGTTTAGCTAATTTTAACTTCTAATATTACTAACAAATACTTAATTGTCGTAGTGCGTTGCTTTGTAGCTTCGTAGCACATGCTACGAATGTTTTGTAGCAGCGCAGCATTGTATGCTACGTGGAGTACATCAGTGAATTATAATTATTAACAAAGTTTAAATTAAAACTTTAATATTGATTGTATGATGATTCATGAAATATTGAATACTGTTGTTTAAAAATTATTCCGATATTTTCGGATAATTTTATCATCATAACGGGGCGACAGATTGACATGATTGTTTTGTAGAGAATAACAGGAAAATGCTATAATATTCTCCTTATACTGTACTGCTGTATTTTTTACCCTGGAAGTTGGGTAAAGCAACGGTGTGAAAGCTAGCTCACTAAAGGAATTAAGGAAGTTCTTAAAGTGTGTCTAACTTGAATGCCAAATTGTACACATAATAACGTTTGTACATCGGGAAGTATATTCATTTCAAAGATCTAATCTCAACCAAAAATAATACTACACGTATCTTACGTATCAGGCGGTACATCAGACTTGTTATCCTTCGTTTGTGGCCGGGAATCGAACAGCAACCACTTAATGATGTGAGCTTGAAGACCAGAGAGCAGCGATCTGGCTCCGTTACGTGGAGCAGCGAGGCCATACCCAAGGGGCTGGTCTGGAGGCCTCATCACGAGCGATGTACGGATCCATTCACCTCGGGGAGGGCAGGAGGCTGTGCCGAAGGCCGTAATGCGGAGATCCTGTAAAAATGAAAATATTAGAAGTGCAATAAAAAGTAGTATTAGAACTTTCTGGTACGTTATAAAATTTTTATTCTGTATCACCAATTCTACATCCAACTAATATTTCAAAATAATATGCAAGGAAACATTAAAATCGTTTACTGTTTTTGAAACATTGACTACGAGACAAAAATTTTAAAGAAAATAGCCGAGATCATCATACAATGGGGAAAATAAGGGTACACATTTTTATTTTACCTTACTTAATTGCCGAAACTTTATATTATATAAATTAAATTATATAACTATATATTTTTTTCGTGAAAGAGAAACAAAGTTCTATTCATCAATCCTCACAACTTTTAAGATTTTGGGATAGGATAACTTATGTTATTATCTAACTAAATATATAATGGTGTATTACTTTTAGTTATATATTACATAGAATGTATGTACGTAACTTACAGTGGCCAGTGCCTCAGTTATCGGGCTGCCACCGACCACGGCCGGCTTGGCGCCGCTCAATAACTTGCTGCGAGCGTACAGCACCCGCTCTGCAACAATGTGAAGATAATATTGTTATTTATTATTGAATTCAGTTACAATGTAGATATTTTCAATATCAGTTAGGTTATATAAAAGGTTACGAGACTAAGCAAGTTAAGTGAATACTATCTAGTTGATATTATCGTCCTAAATAATGTATTGAGAGAAATGTCTTCATTTTATGTTTCTCAGAATATAGATCGTGTTGCATCCACTAACTGCAGATATAGAGCTGGTCTATGGATATTTTTAAAAGCACTCGTGAATTAGTTCAATTAATTAATTTACGCTTCTAATTGATGATAAATATTTTCAAGATTTTTTTATTGACACGTTTCATCTTCCTTGGAATCTTAATAAAAACGAACTATCACCGAAATCAGAAAATACAACAATTCCTTCGTAATAACACAGGATTTGCCAAGCACACGGCAATACCATTTTTTCCCATAGCCGTCCAACAAATCCCTGCTATCCCATATAAATGGACCCTCCTGAATCCTGTTACCGTCCATTGTTGGGACGACAATACAGTCCAATTACTGTGAAGGCATGTCTCTAAGATATGCCCGCTGCTCATTTTGAACTTGGAAAAGGTTCCAGGAATGATGGAAATTATCTTAGATTTTTTTTTCAGCTCAAAATTTGTTTGGGTCCCAATGTTAAATGTATAATTACCAAATAGGTTCAAACGAATAGTACTAAAATTTATAGTATCAATGTACGTTAGTGTATGTTTAGACAAGAATTTTTATATCTTGACAATTAAGTAAAGAAAATTTGAGAGTTGCTCATTGAAAAATTCAATTTTATTTCTAAGGAAAAGCGTGCACTGAGTAAATCTGAAAGTATAAGCGGTAGACATTGTTTATTATTATTAACTGGCTTCCACCTCATATTTTAACTGGAGTTCTCAAGATTTTCAACCTTTTCCAAACTAGCTGCAACTTTTCCGTGTTCCATTAAGTACATTTTTATTAAACTAAGCAACATATAAGCTTGTATTTGACCACAATCTTACCATGGTAATAATGTGGCCATAGTTGGTAAATTCACAAAATCTAGAAGGGAATAGGCTCTCAAGTGCAGCTTTCGGATTAAACCGACAGGTGTTTCGCGAAATATTTTCAACATGGAAGCCAGTTAGGGTACTACAAAGTACCTTTCCACCGTGGAATGATTTCTTCACGATGTTTTTGTTGACCAAGCCTTCCTTGCTCAGAGCTTATTGTAGGATTCAAACCTCGCTACTCGTTATGGCATTCAATATTCACAACACACCAATGGAACTATCATCTCGTAGAAATGCCTTAAATGAAATCAATAAAAAGTCAAACATCTATATAGAGTTGTGGTTATAATAAACAACCAACCATAAAACTCCTCCTGGGAGGTACCAAGGGCGCTTTTCCTGAGCACAACATTGTTTTCATTCTTCGAGGACACGATTGGAGTTAAGTTGAGAGTATGTAACGGGAGCTCGAAGTGGTTCGGCTCCATTGTTTGATTTAATGTCGCCCCTTAAAGATTCCAGTATATATAATTTTGAATGCGAACGTGTATCTCTGTTTCAATGCCTGGAAATCTCCCTAAGGATCGCAAATAATACGTAATGTTCTGACGGACATACTGCCAACAGTCTTGTGTTGGTGTGAAGTGTTAGTATATCCACATATCTAGTACCTATGATTGGTGCGAACGTTTATAGTTAGTATTTTAAAAACGATTAGCATTTAAATATAATTGTTTTAGGAGTCAGATAACAAATTGTAACCTTGGAGAGTTTCTTGTTAGTTGTAGGCCAACTTCCGAACCGGTAGTAACTTTCGCTTTCACTGTCATAAGTGTGCTTATAGAGCTTAAACTGAATAATTAGTTTGGATTTCGAATTTTAAATTAAACTACATTTTTTATTTTTTTATTTACAGTACACATAATAGGAAACATAATAAAAAGAAAATTATGTAATTTGTACTCTGAACAGGGCCGTTGAAATCTTATAGAATATTTTGAAAGCAGAGAAAGTTATAGTTAGATACTAAGTCATATATAGCATATAAAATCAGTCTAACGCCAGTAAAATTGAATAAAAGAGCGACATTGTTTTCGGGCGGTTCCTCGAACCTAAAAACTACTAACGCACAATTATTATTTTACAATAATTGTATTTACATAATCAGGAATCCTAACATGACGTATAAGAGTTTTTACTTAAAATGGCGTCCAACCAACATCTATCATATATAATGTAATGTTAGATGATGTAATGTAATTTACATGTTGGAAATTGGAATGTATTTTACAACACATTTTCTCAACCAACAGAATACCGACAAACTTCTGACGAATCTAATTTGAGCTATTGAGCCCCGAAAACTTAAGAACATCATTCTCGGGTTCAATTTCACTACTCAGAACAGCTCTGTTCCCCTCGTTACTTTCGAGGGTAGTTGGAGGGTACTTGGAGGGTACTTGAGGGAAGGATCGTTATCTCTCTGGACACGAGACGGACAGTACACTATGAGTTGTAGAGGGTACTTTTCAAAAGATTTTTATTTTGGTATTTTGTTTGGTTAATTGTTGGTGTTGTTAAATATAATAATTTAATTTAGACCTGATTTTTCAATGGACATTGTTAATTTGATTTGAGAATAGTTTTATATTAAGGTACTTATCAAAGGAATAGTCATCGATGGAGAAATTGGCCGTAAGTAAAAAGTACAAGGTTATGTAAGATTTATAAGGGCAAATATTTTTATCAAAATATCTATCTATACTGATGCCATAAAATAAATAAGGGCTGAAAAGTATAAAAAAGAGCGGAGGTAATCTGGCCATCAGCGTCGTTTAAATGTCTATAACTTTTTTTATTCCATAAATTATAGAAATTTATTACTGAGGTTGATTATTATATCAGAAAATGAGAACCCGATGAGTATTCCTATTTATTTCAATATACTAATTTAATTTTAGTAAGGCAATACCTAATTATCTGTGAATAATTAGTTTTCATTGTGTTTTTAAGAGAAACATATTAATAAATAATTGTATATTATTTAATAAAGATCCAAACAGTGGCTTTTTCAATCATCAGAAATTCTCAGTTTCTGGTTCAGGTTTTTATTATTTTAGCTGTATTCATTAGCCTAGCAGCTTTAAACTCGACCAGAGGTTTTCTGGTCAATTTCATTATTCATTCATGGGGCAAAAATATTTATTAAAAAAAATTGGGATTCCATAGTGAAAAGCTTTTGTTGGCAAATATAGATTCCAACCACATTTCAATTAGAGATGACGCGACACAAAATAAACGATTCTTTTCAATTCTCATACCACAGAACAAAAATAAAACAATTTCCACTTAAACTTCACAGTATGGTAGACTGGTGTGAAATGAAGGCTTGCTTACGAGTAATTGCATTCGTGCCACGCGAAGCTCCAAGGGCACGGCATCTATTGTGTAGCAATATGTGATTCTATGAGGAACGTCTAGTATTTTAGAACATGCTGCATTAAAGCAAAGGCGATAATGCTCCATTTTGAACTGAAATAGGGGAATGAAATGCGATGGCCAATTTTTTAGAACTGTGGCTCAGAAGATATAAGTTTTGTTAGTTTGATTCCGGGCGAAAGTTTTTGAAGAAATATCACATAAAATTTTGTGGCTCAATTTATTGCGGCAGAACTTGAGAGTGACTCATCTCTTACTCTTTGTCTACATCATAATTTACCAAAGTCGGGTTGTCGCAAAACATGATGACCGTTTTATGCTTGTATTTCACCACACTCACTTTGACTGCTGAAGATGTGATGAATAGTGGTAGATATAGAATGAATTAAATTTTTCCAGCTATCCAATTAACGGTGACGGGCCAGCTGGTTTGGTGTTAGACTACCATGCTACAAGTCATGGGTTCAATTTCCAGCCAGAACAAACATTTCTGTGCATGAACATAGGTATCTGTTTGTTCTGTGTCTGCGTGTAAATATCAAGTGTAAGTATAAATTTGGACGTAGCATTAAATCATTTGAAAATAAAGAGCTGACGATTGAGCTCAGTGGCGTGCCATAGGTGAGGCATATGTCCAGCAGTGGACCGAGAAGACTGATGATGATGATGATATATATCAAATAATAATAAAATGTAAAATGTTAGTTATCTGGTTTCCATAGTTTCCAATCTCTGGTGAGCTTATGTGTGTACATACATATATAAAAAAGGAGGTAGTAATAAACTAGCTAATCGTAGTAAAAAGTACGCTATGGGACAATGGACCTATCGCTTCTTTTGAAAGTCTAGTAATGTATTCAGTTGAAGTTTTTCGAGTAGTAGAGCTCTTAGTGCAGAGTTCGACCGGGGAAGTACTACCACCTTACCCATTTCCGCCGTGAAGCAGTAGTACAATTGTATTACTGTGTTTCGGTTAGGAAGGTAAGGGGGCCGGTGAAATTACAGGCACATGAGACTTAACAACTTCACGTCTCAGGGTCAACAACGCATTGGCGATGTTCCTAGTGTTGCAAATGTCCATAGGCGGCGGTGACCACTTACCATCAGGTGGACCGTCTGCTTGTTTGTCGGCCCAAGTGGCATAAAAAAAAAAGCCTTAGTAGAACTAATGAGAGTCAGAGCTACAAAAACTACCAGTTTGAAAGTCGGCCTTCAACTTAAAAGAAACGACAAGGAACATAGTAAGGAAATATGACTATTTTGGCAATTTATTAGTAACGTTTGTCAATATACATAAGGAAATAAACATTATTATTATTATATACGTATTCAATACGATATTGAATAATTATGATGATGACTGTTAAAACTTGTTGTTTCTTAATTCTCTCACCACTTAAATAGAAACTATACTATAATGTAACTAAATTTATTCAAAAGCTTTTAAAAATATTTTAATATACAAGTTTTTTTTTTACTTTCAGACTTTTGACCATCAGTAAAATTAGAAAGTTTCAAGACAAAGTTAATGTTTAATTTTAAGTTTCAAAGCAATTTTCTTTTTTATGTTCATTGTATTATTTTATTTCTTAACACAATTGATTGCAATATAAATGATACTGTTTAAGTTATAATAATTAAATAATTACCTTCAAAGGTCGGCGGGGCACCATCACGATTCACTCGAAGCATTTCGTAAAATATTTCTACAAATAAATAGAATTAATTCAAAAAATAATTGCTTTCCCATTAACGACCTATCATTTGATTATGGAGTAAACAGCAGAGATAATTTACCACTTAACACTGACAGTAATTGTATAGGACGTAATGTCAACCAATCAAATTCTAAATCGAATATCTCTCACAGTATGTCTATCAAACACCACAATCAAATCAAATACAAAACTAACCTTACTTCCACACAAGGGAAAATAGACTCTAATACCAGATGATATAAATGTTTAGGAAAACGGAATCTAACGGGCAATAATACTGCACGTCAAACCAGCGTAGGTGATTTTATGAAAATGCCTGCATTTGCAGGTACACGCCGTGGTAACCATGAATTCCCATGATGTTGGCAATATAACTGTAAATGTGCTATAGATACACTTTATAGGTGTTAAATAAAAGTGATGGATGTGGTATTTCTATGGAAACTGACATTGTTTATAAAATATTGGAAAATCTCCATTTTAGGAAGAAATTGTTTAGGAGATTTATTTGTGAGAATAATAATCTTCGATTGACGAAGACTGAATTTCAATGAAGTTAATTGTTAACCTTTTTTGGGTATACAAAAAGTGGACTTTCAGATTATCTATTTTATATTTAAACTATAGAACCACCGTGTATGTATATTTAAACTATTTGACAAAAACTAAATTACTAGACGAATTTAACAGAATTTTCACAGGAAATTGGAAATTAGCTAAGGGCAAAATATAGGCAAAAACTTAAGGTATTTTTTTTTAAATAAGGAACGAAAATATAACCTTAATTTAAGGTACGAAGTTGCGAGCACTGTTCACAAGTAAGTGCATAAATATACAAGTGATTTAAAATTTGAAACCTTATGAAAGGTATCAACTTCTGATGAAAACTATCAAAGTCAAAGGTTAAACAAAGTAAATAAATCACGAAGCGTAAACAACAAAGTAATCGAAGCGAACCTTTCAAGTAAATCCTGTCGTAACCTATAAACACGAAGGCAAATATTAATCTTTATAAATCCCAGTCTACACTTGCCTTGTTCCAACGTTTCATCACGTCATGGCGGATTAAAGCCATGCTAGCGACCTTATAGGAAATTAATCTTTTATTTTTACCACCAACACTTGCAAGCGTGTGAGCTTTCGTGCAACGCTGCAATAATATGTGGCGGCCATATTTCAAAATGGCGTCGCGTTCGATTTTTTAAAATACCGTTACGGGGAAACATTTTTCGAATTGTTATGCTATTTAGATATATGGATATTAATGCCAGTCACCTTGATTTTATTTTCATTATTATATATTTTTTTAAACTGTTATGTAATAACCAAAAATCAACATCTCCTGTGTGATTGCTTAAGTTGAAATTATCTTTACAATTAGTACTTAAGCTAGCATAGAATGAAACATATTTATATACGATTTAATTTGGTACCTTTCGGTCGTTTCCGCTCTAGTGTATTCTCCTTCATATTATTATGTATTTTCTACAGACGCAAATATCCAAAAATGTTGTGTATTAATCCTACACCCGTTTCTCCTAAACTGAAAGCTATGTCTAAGCAGGCAATTAACAAACTAAGCCGATGACTTAACTTCCACCGAAATTGTGAATATTGTTCTTAATTTATAAACTTCAAGCGTGTTTAAGTCTGCTAGACCGTAATTGTATTATTTTAGAAGTTCATATAAATACAGAACAACGAAATAACCTGGGTCAATAGTAATTACGCGTATCGATGCCTATGTACTATAGTTTTTAAGTTTTTCTTCTACGTTAGGTATAAATAGTCAAAGCAAATTGCGGTCTATTTAATAAGTCTCATTAAATCTTTATTTAATTGAGCAGCAACCAGAAAACTGACATACTATATATACCACTTTTCTTTTTTAAATATACACTTATACAGATAATAACACCTAGACCTAGAACAAACAGATATATTCCTGCATACTAATGTTTGCCCTGGGTGCGAATTAAAGCCATGATCTGTGGCGTCGCAATCTTACCACAAAACCAACTGGCTAGTCAATTGAATTCAAACCCACGAAATTAGCCATGGCATTTGAAGTCACTACCAACAAATTGTCATCGTCCAGAAAACGATGGCGCAACATAACATTACGTTTATTTATTTAAATCTTTCTTAAATTGTTAATCTTTATATAATAATCTCTACTTTTTGCATTCATACTCTAAACTACAAAAGAACTCTTAACTTTTTTAATTCGTTTTCAAGTAGTCTTCAACATTTTATAACAATCCGCCCCCATGTTTTGACTTGGACCAAGATAGTGCAATGAAAATGCGCAGCCATGCATTCATCAAACTAATCGACAAGATAATCATAAAGTCTTACTTTGTACCGAATTCCCAAAAGATCTTGAGTAACTAAGTTTCTTATTTTTGTTTATACTATATACTGATATTATAAATGCGAAAGTTTGTGTAGATGTATAAATGTTTGTCACTCTTTTACGCTAAAACTATATACTTGATTTTGATGAGACCATAATATAGAAAATGCCTTGGAATCACATTTAGGATACTTTTTTGTATTTCTAGCCTAACTTTTAGGTTTAGGATATTAGCAAATGTATAAAACTGTCCTCAAAATAACAAAATTGTTTTAAGAATATCATACAATTTTAGATCGACCATTCTTGATTTTTAAGCAATTGGTTCATATTGATTTAAAAATGGCGCAATCTACATATATAATAATATGTAGTTTGTAAATTAGTTGACAGCTGAAACTAATACATAAATAATAAGCAACATTTGATGAATAAAGAAACACATTTTAATTATTTTTCACTTACCTTTTTAAAAAACCAAGTATCAAAACTAACAAAGCGCAAAACAAAAGTGCCCGAAGCGCGAAAGTGTTTTGAAGGTCACTCAAAGCTACGCGAAACACCACATCATCATGAAACTATTAAAAAGTACGTTTCCATACAAAAACACAAAGACGTGCTTAGTTCCATAGAAGTGTTGTTTGATTTATAAATATAAAATGCAAATATTTTTCTTCGAATCGGCCTTTAGAACCACTAATGAATAGTCAGTCGGACTCTACCGGTTCGGGAGGTTGTTTTTACTGAGAAGAGTCGGCAATATACTCAGCTATAAATCTTTTAAAATCTAAAAAGATCGTTTCAAAGCACCTTTATAGAGCTTTTAGTTATATCCAAAGCATCGTAGGGCGTTTTATTGTAACGTACCATCTAGCGAGCTACTTCTCTCCATTTTCTTAATAATGGTTACAAACTAACTCACCGTCAAATTTTCTTCCAAAATCTGGAGACAGTAGAAGATGTCTTCTGTCGAAAATACCCTTTTCTTTCATGTCTTTCTTCAAGCTTTTCATTGCGTCGTAGTCCATACAGTTACGACCTTTAGGTGTTTTATTGTAAACTAAGTATTTAGTTAAGTGATCCATTGTTAGGGATTTTTATTTTTTTGCACTGTTACTATATGTTTTTAAAGTTTTTAGAAATTCACTAACACTTTCTGAAAACCTAATAAATTATGCAATATCTAATAGCTTAACTGAAGCCTTATTATTTGATACCGATTTTTGAAAAAAAAAATATTAAGTTGACGCGAAACTTATGATTTACCACTATTATGTAAGATGTTATGTTATGTAAAGTACAACAAATTGGTGAAACTAATTTAAAAAATAATAAAGTAAAACGAATCAAACTATAATTTCATAGCTACGAATTGTTTTAATTGCATCAATAACGAAATGCAAAAGTTATCGCAGACAAAAAACAAAATGGAGAAATACAAAAGAGCTTGTTAGAAAATAGAGCTTAGTCGCGAAGTTTAAACCAATAACGACAGGGCTATAGTTAGGAGGTAGTAGAAAGTTGCTTAATAATATAGCCAAAAAAAATGGATTTAGTAACTTCACTAAAGAAATGACCCAACTGGGTAGGAGAAGGTTCTTTAAAAGGGTGTGACGAAGTTTTAGAGTGAGCACGGAAGGTGACAAGACAATAGAAAATTCCAAAAATAAATACGTAACGTATAGCAGGTGTGATTTGTTCCAATTCACACGGCGGAGTAATGCCACGAGCTCGGCACAGTACGGCTGGGCATACTTATGCAAATGTCAAATAAATTTACATTACCCGAATGGATGGATCTTTAATATTCAATGTGTCGTGCGAAATCGACGGTTTTGCTCATTGTTGGGAAATTGTTGTATGCAAATTATTAATAATTGTGTTTTTATTGGTATTATCGAATGATGGTATTGTGTTTTAATTCTGTATTGAATGCTTGATAAAGCGCCCAAAAGCAGAAACGACGGTTAAGAGTTCTAGTATTATATTTAGCTCTAGTTTTTGGAAAATGGAGAATTTCTATTGGTCGCCTTTTATTTTTATCTTACGTGGCAGAAAAGCAGACAACATCTACCTTTATAACCATAACACAGTAATACAAGTGCACCACTGCTTCACAATGATAATGGGTATGGTGGTAGTACTTCCATGACAAACTGCGCAGTAAAGCCTCTACAACTTCTAACATCCACTTCAGTTCGACTTTATAACCAGATTAAAGAACAATATATAGGCAGATCTTTTAGCAGATTCATACGAGCGACTGTGGCTACTTATCACCAGATGTCCTGCTTGTCAGACTTTTGGTAAAGTTAAGATACTAGGGTTTTTATTCCACATATCCATCTAATTCCAAAGTATGCAGAACTTGTACAATGGAAATCATATAACTGAGATACTATATTCTTTTCTAATACTTATACAGATTTTTCTATACCATTTCATATAAAAATTTATGAAGTATTCAATAAATAATGCCATCTGACCTAAATCTAAGCAGAGCTTGTACTATAACAACAATAATAGCCGATATACAACAAATACTGCTCGTATGGTTCAAGCCAATAATGAATACCATTCTGATTGAAATGAAATGATATTTTATCGTGCATTTACAGTAAATTACAGTTAAAAGCCGATCGAATCAGCTTCGCCATTACATTGCACGTAAACTGAACAGCTGCTATATAGCAAGCTTATCGCAACTTAACCCTTTGACGCTGACGACCGCCAACTGCGAGTAATTAACTTGGTACTTGTTAATTGCAGTATTAAGATTATTATGACATGGAAAGTACAACGTTTCAGGCACGAGTAGCTTTGAAAAGCTTGTGCTGGTTTGATGAAAGGTTTTTTAAATTAGCTGTTAAATTGCACTACTTAAGCGGGTTGTTTGATTGGTAGTTTTGTTGATTAGTTGTTAAGATTCTGTGGTTGAATAAGAGTTTGTTAGACGAACAAAGAAATCGTGATAATAGCTTGTTTGTACAATTGTTAGTTTAACTATTGAATTTAAGGGGTTAGGGGTAGTCAGAATTTTCAAAAAATCGTTTTTTTTTTTTTTTGCATTTTCTCAAAGTATAATATTTTGTGAAAATTTGAAGTGAATCCGACAAATTCTTTTCGAGTTATTTAACAATGACCAAAGGACGCTCGGGTGCTACGTGGCATTCGAGAGCAGGTAGCTAGAAACAGCTGCAAGCAACCGACCTTTCGGGTTTCATTGTCATGAATATCTCCCCATTTTAATGTATGTATAATTATATAAATATATATTATAAAAATATATTATATAAATCCTTCTACATATATTCACAATTTGTAGGTAGTACAAGAACTGAAAAATAATTTTTGGTTGCCAGTATACCTGTAGTCGTTGCACTGATCAGTCGATAGTTTTGTGATAAATTATTTCTCAAGTGAATTAAATTATTAACCATGGGACGTGATTCTAGAAAGGTTTCAAGAGAACTTCGGAGTTCTGAAAAAATTAATAAGTCGCGTTCAGTCAAAAGAAAGAATGTTTTTAATCCGAAAACAGCCGAACGTGATGAAAGTATTCAGAGTACATCTTCTAAAAAATTAAAACAAAACACTGAAGATGATGTACCTGAAGACAGCAGTACTGAATTTCGAATAATAAATTTTATTCAGGTATTCACTGCAATTTCTGCTCTTATAAAATGTAAAAAATGTGATGGAAATATAGTGTTTCAAACAGCAATGAGGGTATAAATTCATTATTAGTCTTGATGAATACACTAGGACTTAATTGTGGGCCTAATTCTCATCGGTATGCAGAAAGAATGGATGCTGCACGTATCAAAGTAGCAGATAAGCGCGCTAATGATAACACCCGAGAAGGTCGATTGCAACGTAGGCACCAGCAAATCGATATTTTGGAAGCTGCTATGACGGCTGAAGAGCTATTATATGGTCCAGGAATAGATGACTCAGTGTAAGTTATTAAATAATTCTTATAATTCGACATAAATCCATAGCAAAACTTTAAATGCGTTTTTCTCAAAACTATGTTTTCTGAACTGGTGATCACTGTAACTTAAAAACTGCTCGGTAGATTTCAATAAAATTTATTGTACTTTTGAAATACATTAAAAACTCGTGCCTGATGGAAGGATTTTTTTTTTTTCAAAAATTTCGATTTTTTTTTAACAATAAACTGTCGGTTTTTTTCTCGAAAATTTGAAAAAAAAATCCTGAGGCCGCCATTTTGTTAATTTCGAAAAAAAAAAAAAAGCTTCGATCAGGCACAAGATTATCTATTAATAAAACTATTTTTTCTTGTCCAATTGATTTTAGATGAATCTCCAAGGACTTATGATGATCACCGCAAAGGACTTCGGGAGGATCGGGCTCTACAAAAACAGCGATAACTTTTTGAATTATTAATTTTTTTTTTTGAAATTTTCGTGAAGTCAAATCGAAACGTGTTCTAATAAAGATATGTTTTTATTTTTGTCAAATAAAGTAATTAACTACAAAAAAAATTTTATTGAAAATCATCGTTTTTTCAGGCCTCTGAGTACCCCTAACCCCTTAAGAATAATATTTGATATTTTATCGACTAAAACGTTTGTTTTAAGGTAAAGATGTAAGTATAGGAACATACGTTTAGGGTTTTTTAAATCTTTTGGCTGTTTAAGATCAAATGAATATACAGGTTTATAAATTAAAAAAATATATATTTGTTTTCATTATAATATCATGCGGGTAGACAAACAGTCAGGTGGTTCACCTGATGGTAAGTGGTCACCGCCACCTGCCCCTGGGGCATTGCCAATGGTTTGCCGGACCTGAGATGTGAAGTTGCAAAGTTTCATATGTCTGTAATTTTATTGACCCCTTTACCTTTCTATCCGAAAATAGTAACACAGGAGCACTACAGCTACAGGATGGGTTTGAGAATTATGGTAGTGTATCCCCAAATTTGAAATGAATAATAACGAGTATCAAGATCATCCGACGAAAGTATAACGTTTAAAATTAGAATGATTTGTAATTAGTTCGCACCACGAAGTATGGCTGGCTTCCATTCCATGCACATAACTTAGTTTACACGTGTGTCGTTACAGTGCCGAGAGTTTTAGAATGTTCTAGGCTAAACATTAACCTTGGTAATTAGGTTTGATAACCAGAAATACTGCTGGCTTCTAAAAGCCGAGTCAAAGCTAATTTATAACCGATTGTAAACCCAAACTTCAAAACTTTACCTCTTACTTAGGTGGTAATTTCCGAAACTACTAGTAGTAACTAATCAAGCAATTAGTGCAGAGTTCGTTCGGGGAAGTACTACCTCCATACTAATTTCTGCCGTGAAGCAGTGGTTGTACTTGAATTTCTTTTTTTCGCTTTAAGGATTAGGATGAAATTACAAGCACATGAGACGTACCAACTTCACATCTTAGCGTCGGTAAATGCGTCGGCGATGCCCTGGTATTGCAAAATCCATAGGCGGTGGGGACCACTTACTGTCAGGTGGACCCTCTAACTGTATGTCGGGCTACTTGACTTATAAAGAATGTTAAGTAAATCGTTTCATTAAAAAAAAATGTGAAATAATAATAAAGATAAACGAAAAACGGATCTTCCGTTA
This sequence comes from Habrosyne pyritoides, assembly GCA_907165245.1. Classification (NCBI taxonomy): domain Eukaryota; kingdom Metazoa; phylum Arthropoda; class Insecta; order Lepidoptera; family Drepanidae; genus Habrosyne; species Habrosyne pyritoides. The sequence goes on along the minus strand of OU015588.1, from coordinate 14,149,264 downwards.
CCCGCGGCAAAAAAGTAAACATCCGTAGTGGCAAAAAATAAGAGCTTTAATGTCATATAAATAGAGGTTATAATCAATGTACAGAATAATGGAGCCGCCGGTTAAATTGTTTTTGGAAAAATATAATAAGGCTTCATTGAAATCGTTGGAAAAAATAAAATATGCAAATTAAAGCCATCACCGTGCAGTCCTCGGGTCTCCGGGTTTATAAAAAGTTGTTACTTAAATTAAGCTTGCTCGCCCTCTACCAAAATAATCAACACAAATATTATAAAAAGAAAATATTTTCATTTTTATCTGTAATGAATGAACTTGAAAACTTCACGACCGATTTTAATAATAGGTACTTTCACTATAGACAGCTAGTCTATCCAGAAGTATATTAGGCGATGTCCCGGGATTCATAAAATCCTACGGGAACGCAGGTGAAACCGCTAGATGGGAGAACGGAAGGAAGTATATTATAAACCAGATTCCGTCTTCCTGTTCATTTTTTTTACCAAAGGATCTAATGTTTTCGATTAAAACAAAGCCTAAAAACTTAAAAAATAATGTAGTGTCCTATAGTTAAAGCAATTTGAATAGGATCCGATATTTTTTATACAAACAAACAATGAATTGTAAATCTTCATTATTAGTGTTGATGTTTTATACATTAATTAATCTTAATTTTTATTGATTCTTTAATTAGTTAATAAAAACAAAGGTAATGCCATATTAATTGATAGATATTATGTTATTATAGACATGTAACCCTGCCGAATCTCTTGCTGGTTCTTCTCACTCGAAAGCGATTTTTGTAATGATCTGAAGGGCTTTCCTAGAGCCTAACATTTATAAATGAGTTTGGTTTTGACTTCGAGTAATATAATTCCCGCATGTCCAATCTTTTTGACTATCTAATGGCAATTTTAGTCGTATATAGGAAACATGAATACAAAAACAGTAAATTATTAAATAGTTACAAATATTAATATAGTAGTATACAGGACAGAATGTTGAATAAGTCACTCTTAAAAACTTCAGCTGTTCTTTATACAAATAATATTTTATTTATCTGATTGTTTTTAATTAATTTCCTATCAATAATAAAATAACTTACCCCGAATGATAGTCAGAACCGATGTAATAGACGCCAATTCCATAGTCTCACCAACGTTTGACGAGTCGAAAATCATATTAAAAACAGTACACAAATTTTTGTTCAGCTTGAAGAAATTTTCTTATGCTTGATACAATTCAGGAGTGTTAGAAACGGAGATTTAGCTACAAATGTGTGACCAAACGTGGTGCTTAACAGACATTCGTGCGCGACTCCATCGTTATATCTAATAACCCCATATACTAGACACGTTGGAAACACTTTTATAAATATTTTGTTCTTATTTGTTACGCACCTCGTGGAGTTTGATATTTCTATTTTATGGGGTTGTAAATTGTCTTAATGGTTTTTAAACAACTCAATAGGTTTCCATGATATTATTAGGTTCGTGTTTACGGTTTTAAAGAAAAAAACGTGGATATAACACGACACATGTTCTGAAGTAGAAAAATTGTTGCCATGCTCCTAACAGCGGGTTCTGGAAACTAAGGGCTTGATTAAATACGGAAATTGTCAGTTCATAAATGAATTTCCGGGGCCTCCTTGCTCTGTTTTTCTCGATGACATCTCAATCATGTGAGAGGTCCTTCCTCCAGGGCCTCGCTGCACTAGCTTACCAGCGAACTTACAGAACAAACAGGGAGACGGTTCATCTGATGGTAAGTGGCCACCGCCGCCTATTCGATATCGACAAGACGTCAAAATTCAAAACCATTTATTCAGTTTAGGCCCTCGGAAGGCACTTATGAAGGTCAAATGTAAAGTTACTGAAGCCACTAGTCCCCTTTCCTTTCCAACCAACACACGGAACACGGATACAAGTGTACTACAGCTCCACGGCGGAAATGGGTATAGTAGTAACACTTTCTAGACAAACTCAGCACTGAGACTTCTAACTACTTCGAATCGCAGGGGCAAGATCTCCATTACCCCCCTAATGGTGAGATTTTGTAATTATTTATCAACCAAATTTGACACGTCAAAGTAAAAGTTTTTTGTATTGATAGCTTTTAATAATATTTTAACTTAGAGTCAGGCAGACGAACCTTAAAAACTCCGAGAAACTCTGTCTAAATCTCTTGTAATAATGATATATAGCGCATATATTTCTCCGACCCCAATTAATGAGACAAACCTATTCAATAATTATTCTGAAATGGTTCTTTGATTGCAATCGATTATGCTGGATATATTGTTCTCAATACAGTTTTAGTGCCTCAAAAATCTGTGAAATATCAATGATACAACAATTTATATTATTCAAGTAATGAAGTTCACATATGAAGTTGTAGGCGAGCAAACCAATTTAAAACCTTACCTTTCTCCTTAGATAGATTCACAATTTTATTAAGAGATGGCGGTTTTACTTCAGGTTCCTCACTCTTTTCACTAGTAGCTAAATTCAATTTAACGTTTTTCCAACGATTTCCCAAACCTTTCATTTTTAAAACTCATGGGAGCAGAATATTTAGGGAATTCAGGTGTCGGTTTAAGCGCCACGTGAGAACGAATCAAATTGTTGTTGAGAAAGAGTGTGAAAAACGAGTTTTTTTTTGCATGGAAATGTTAAACGATTTTGTGTCTTACATAGGGATGGTAACGGTTTTGATACTTGCCTATATTTTATTTTATGTAGATAAGACTTTATTGTTATACCTAATACATATAATGAAAGTAGAAAAATCAGCTAGGATTATAAATATTGTTTTAGCATAGGTAGATGAAATGAGAGAAGGCCCGACGCTAAGTGGGTCATTGACCTGTGAACCTGCCAGGTGCCTGGCGGGTGATGTGAACATAGTAAAGGATACATCTTCCTAACGGAAATCTTTCTAACGACAACTATTGGAAAAGGTCTAAGTCCAACAGTAGACGCTTGCATAATCCAATTTTGTAATAACAGATGTCAAATTATTAATACGTCGTAGCCGAACCGAACATAATAAGAGACACGAAAGGACACAGACTTCGATACTTCGGCCACTTGGAGCGAATGGGTGATTATTGTAGCGTCAAGAGAGCAGCCGTCAGGTCAACGCCAAGTCAGACGTCCAAGATATCAATGACGCCATGTGATGAATAGAGATGCTTTGGGCTAGCGACTGTCAAGACACTGCTGATCAGGACACTGGACCTTCTTCTCATCATAGAAAATATGACGTGGCTAGCCCCTCCTGCGGCCTCACTGTGAAATAATGTAGCTATCTTTTATAGGGCGAGTAGTTTTCATAATTACTTCCTGGTTCCAAGCTAGCAAACTATGCCACTTTTTAATATTAGTTATAGTGTAGATTTAAGTGATCATCATTAAGAGTACTTAAACATTAAAATCAAGTATCAAGAATCAAATTCCATTCGCAAATCGATTTAAGTGTCGTGTAAAGGTATATTGTTGAACTATAAGGTCACGATCGCGGCCATTATCGCCAGCAGTATTGTACACCTGCACCTTAACGCTTAGTATCACTATTTTGTACTATACATGTCGAATAACGGGAATTGGCTAAATGGGAGTTAAAATTTGTGTTATGTGTTCCGTATAAGAAGGTTAAATACTGGAAGTAAACTATTTAAATATGATAAAATAAATGCTACGCCTATTGCAATGTATACAATATACGCAAAGTGTTAAACAACAGGGACCGACAAACAAACACACGTTCCATCTGATTGTAAGTGGTCCCCGCCGCCTATGGATATTTGCAACACCGGGGCATTGCCAATACGTTGTCGACCCTGAGACGTGAAGTTGTTAAGTCTCATGTGCCTGTAATTTTACTGGCTCTCTTACCTGTCTACCCAAAACACTGTAATACAAGCTCACTAATTCTTCACGGCCGATAAGGGTAAGATGGTAGAAGATACATCCCCGGACGAACTCTGCACTATGGGCTCTACAACACAAAATATTTTTATAATATATATATTTGCGTCTACAAGCTTTTGTCGTGGCTTTTATTTTTCTATGTATATCTCCAATTCGGATGAATATAGATAATGTAATATACGAATATCACCTATATTATCCCCGGATTCATTTATCATTTAAATAAATATATAAATAGCTTTTTTATCGCTTTAGATACTGAACCCCAAGCATGAATCACATTCTTCCACGTGTACAAGTGCAGACAAATGACTTGAGGTTGACTTGCAAAAATGTTAAGTTCCACGTCGATTTTGTATTGTTCGAAAAAACATTGTTTAAAAAGGGTTTAAATACGTAAAGAAGGAAATATTGTTTAGAATCAGAACGTTTCTTCTGGTATAGTCAAGTTAACTTTAACTTGATGTAATTAAACACTAGCACTAAGTCGACCAGTCACGACACATGAATATTATTTATTATATTATACATTTTATTTCTACTGAGTTTCCGTTCGTAGACTTTAAGTAAACAATAAAACTGATAAAAGCTGTACCTTTGCAGTTTCATTAGTTCAGTCGATTGTTTGGTAACCAGTAATCTGATGGGGCTAATGTTGCTATTTTCACAGCTTCATCTAGTTCGTTGTGTAGTATTTAAACTGTATTGAATAAAAATCCACAGAAAACAATATATTTTTATTTTATTTTTTAGAACAGAAACAAGCAAAAGATTGAGACAATTTAACCCCAAATAATAAAAAAAAAGAGGTATGGTACATTATATTAACTAGAACTCTTGTGGACATACTCCTGCTGGTCTTACTAGCTTTTTAGGAGTTTCATAATATCGCGAAAACTAAAATTATAAAAAGGAACGTTGAATAAAAATGAACGAACAATGTTGTAATTTTTTCTGAAAGATTGTTTTTTGGTTGATTGTATGGTTTTATTATTTTAGTTTTCTAAGCAACCTTTCAAAACTGAAGTCAATGATAGCGACAAAGGCATTGTCCTCCATTCGTTGTATTACATTTGGAAAGATAGTTTTTTTTTTTTTTCGTGTTCTGTCTGCTACTTGGCGATCTGTGTTAACACAATGAGCCAATCAAATGGTGTTTTATTTGTTATTTGTGGTCATTAGCAGAAAGAATAGCTGAGGATTCCTTCAAATTCTTCAATTAAATCTGGCGGTCAGCGTAGGGTCATCATTCCTCAATAATCGGTCATGTGTTACACTGCCTGTACCGTGTAGTTTTGAGGCCAACTCATTAACGTGAGCGGATATTCTGGCTTGATAGCTTTTACTGTAATTAGTAATCTCTTCTCTGATTGTCCTGATATTTAAATCTAAGTGTATGTTTTTGTTGCACACGTAATACGTCATGTTTAGCATGGCTGGAAAGATAGTTGGTATATTTTTTTCCCTAGCCGCCTTCTCGATGTCAACCCTATTTGAGAATACTTTTTCTGATCACTTGGAGCAAAGGTAGGCTAGACGTAAGAAGCGATTATCACGTACACTTTAGATAATTGCCTCTTACGCCTAGAGTAGGAAGTATTCAGCACCCCTACCACACACTCAACTACATGCTGTATGACCAATAGTAACAACCATTCATAATTTTCGTAAGTCCCATGTGTCCAGTAAAGCCGGTCCAAGCTCCACAGGAGGCACCCTTAGCGTACTTGTTTAACTTACTCTTGTTTGAGAGCCAGCGCTCACCGAATTGTTTGCGTATCTAAAATCCACCTGCGGCTAACAAATACAAGTTAATTAAATAAAACAGCAATAAAAATGCACAATACACCTCCAGTAATAACAAATCTAGTGATTTATCACCGGGACTAATAAACTCGATCTAATGTGAGTGGAGGAGGTTCGACTCAGGAGGATAAATGTCCCGCTTCAATCAACGTCTGAGAGGGAGTCACGAGAATTCGTTATCACAGGTTTTACCTGTTTGTGGAACAGAGGAACTGTTAAGTATCTTGATATTGTTATATATTTGAACAAATTAAAATAGCTTCCCGTTTCAAGGTCGACAACGTGATATCCCTGATGGTATAAATGTCCTGAGGCTGCGATGACCACTTTCTATCAGGTAGACCGTCTGCTTGTTTGTCGGTTCATTAGATACATAAAAAACAGCTAGAACAAAACAATTTTAAACCATATTAAATTTTTTTTCATTTTTGAAAAATAATATTTGGTTTATTGTCGGCTATTCTCTGTAAAAACAAACATAAGAACCGATACTTGTATCGGATTATTCCTGCCTATTTGAATTATATTTTTTACATTTAATTTCTTCGTAGTTCTTCTCAGCTCAAGGCTGACATTTTTCATTAGCTTAAAGTTAAAAAGTGAGAGAAGAATATTTTCTTTTTTAAAACTATTTATGCCGACAGATAGTTAACCTGTCCACCTCGTCGTAAGTGGTCGCTGTCCATGCACATTAGCAACATGCATTGGGCATTGTCGAACCTGAGATATGAAGTTGTTAAGTCTCATGTGTCTGTAATTTAACTACCCCCTTTATCTTTCTAACCGGAACACAGTAACACAAGTACACTACTGCTTCAAGGTGGAAATTGGTACTGAAGTAACACCTCTTTGATTATAATATTTAATTTATTTATTTAGAAAACCAACAGCTATTTTATAGAACATGTTTACAATTAAAAATACAACTTATCATAAGCCAATTATAGGTTTTGCTAGATTAAAATATAAGTATATATTTTTTTATGAAATTGTATTTGTAGGATTTTTTGTCAATTACGATACCTAGCACAATTTCAACTTGATGCTTAATTTTAGGTTACTATTAAATATATTTCGCATTGTTTTTATTTTATAAAAGTTATAGATACGAGTATAATGCGTTGTTTAACAAAAATAGCGCAGCTTCTTCACACGTTTGCCCAGAAAAATAAATAATGTCAATTCAAGCGATACTCCAGTTTGTATTGACTCAGTATTTACTTTGGTCTACAGTTTTATCTTGAAATAAAACATGGGCGGTGTGGAGGCGCTAAAGTTTTTTTAGAAATACATAAAACAACATCTGATTTTAAAATAAATATAATTGGCGACTTAGTTCAGTGGTAGTGATATCGAATTCTGTGGAAAGGTTATGAGCTCAAATCCCGCAAGAGACTGTATTTCCAGAGAAGAAAATCATAGTACAAGTACTTTGTAGTACCGGAATAAGTTTTGCTCAGAGCCAATATAGAAGCCTACACATAGAAAAATATACAAATAATACTAAAAGAAAATTTAAAGGGAAAGGCAAGCCATTCCCAACAGTGGGACAGAATGGCAATTAATATTAATGAACACTAGGTTTTTCTTGAAGAAAAACATCTTCAAAATACCAGCCAAAGTTAAATACATTACAGTAACAAAAAATTACACAAGATTTTTCATTACAAAATAGTTTCCATAAGATTCGATGCGATTGTTTTCAAGTTCAATTAACGGTCAAAGTGAATAAAAACAGTAAAGAACAAAAGTTTCGCATCCCAAACACTATTCTAAGGTATCCCGATTCCTTAGCAAGCCCATAAACAACCGGTGTACCGAATTGCACCAACTGTACACTGATTCACTGCACACGCAAGAGCTGAATATAAAATATTTTTATTTGTATTTTAATAAAAACCATGCTATAAATTAAGTCCAGTGCTTTTGAATATTTCAAAAGGACGTTTTTTGGAAAGCCGTTTCTGTCAATGGCTTATATTATAGTCTAGGGATCTGTTTTTAACACGCTTTATATTTTAATTATAATAATATAAATTTGATTTAATAATATAAAAGCGTGAGGCGGTTTTCCTTGAAACTAACTACAAAACCTTTATTTCTCATATTAACTTATAGAAAATGTTAATGACTAGCTTCCATCTTGCGTTTACCCGCCTTCCCGAGGGATGTGATGTTTTTCCGAGATAATGAGTTTCACCTTATTATAAATTTATTCAGTGCATTCAGAACCTAGTCCATAGAGCATTTATACTCTCACACACGTCTTTCTTCAAACTCCCTTCAAAGTGAATTAAAACTAAAGTCGTTCAACATTTAAATGAAAAAATCTATATATTCATCTTCTGTTTAAGAATGATTCAGTCATGATTCAGTATTTACAAAGTCTGTATAGATTTTGAATAAAACCTCATTTAGAAATATCTACACAGAATAATAATATTAGAGTAGTAAAGCTATTCAATAGCAACTATATATATAAGGAAAAATATCCAGGGAAATTCTTTACTTGTACTTTGAAAACCAGATTAAAGATATACTACACATTTTTTTCATTTATGGACATACGTATATAGATATTCACACGCAGACACAGAACAAACAGACATGTGCATACAAATGTTTATCCTGTGTAGGAAACGATGGTAATTTAAAACGAAATAGTAAACGTTTCAGTTACGTTTTTAATACATTCCAGAGTGTGTACTTCAATAATTTCAGACAACACTTGGCACTTTAATGTTATCCAAAACTCTGAGTCATTTTGGACAAAGCTGGAAACTTGCAAATTGGAGTTTCGCAACCTCTTTTCATTAAAATACGTGACTCAAAATTAGAAATTTATTTACGCACTCCAATTAGGCACATTATCATTTATTAATTATATATGAAATTATTTATTCATTTGGACTTCTAAATAAATGTAAGTTACAATAATAAAGAAGTTACATAGATGAATGAAAAAAGGATGATGACTAAATGTATGCGTGGTAGCACTAAAGTAATGCTAGAAATTTATGTTTGTGTCTGTGTCTTTGACAGATCAGTTGGCTTGGTGGTTTCAGACTCTGACTGCCAAGCCACAGGTCGTGGATTCACCAGGACAAACATTTGTAAGCATATGAACTTTTTTGTTTATTCTGTGTCTAAGTGTAAATATTATTATAAGACTTACTTATAAAATAAAGTAACATATGTAGTATATCAGGTATTTGGTTTCCATAGTATAAGTTTCCCTTTGTTTAAAATCAGATGGCCGTGTGTAAAGAAAAATAAATATTTATTTTGAATCATAGTGTCTATTATATTATGAACTAACCTCTCCTCCCTCACTACGTATTAGGTTAGCAATGTAAAATCTACTTTAACCCCGTAAATTAAATATAATAATATAGCTATAACTTGTTATTGCATCTTCCTTGAAAAATAAAGCCATGAAGTCCTGCCAATCCAAGTGAGGTTAACAAAGAGCTAAAAATAATATACGATATTAAAATTTAACGACTGCAATTCCGTGCATGAAGAGCAATCGTCACTGTTCTTCCCCTATTGTGATATTTCTGCAATATAAAGGTCCTAAAAGTGAAATAATACGTCACAACCTGTATTTCTGCTTTTATGGAATGTTGGAGCGAGAGAGGGCATTTCATAAAATGTTGCGAGCGCCTCTCAAAGACTTGCTCTAAATCACCGTGTCGCTGAACTTTTGTGAATACACAACACAGAGATGTTAGAAAGTTTCATAATTATTTATATAATTGTATTATTAATTATTGTTTTTTTTTGTACGCAACCATCTGATCCCAAATGAAGCAGAGCTTGGCTATGGAAGCCAAATTCTATATAGGCTTATTTTTGATCATGTTAAGTGCAACAGCATAGAGTAGTAGAGCTCGTAGCCCAGAGTTTGTCCGGGGAAATACTATCTTACCCATTTCTGCCGTGAAACAGCCACAATTGAAAGGTAAGGGGGTGGTAAAATTTCAGGCATGATTTAACAACTTCACGTAAATGATGATGTGGTAAGTACACACACTAACAAGGGCTTGGCGACAGTTTTATAAGTTAAACCAGACATACTCTAAAGTACTCTGCCACAGTATTATTGTTTTCACAATGCTTTCCATTACCGAAAGCTCGTCATCATCATCAGTTTCATCAAATATAGATAGGAAGTTATGGATTTTAATAGCCATATCTATAAGATTACTGTCTTCGTGAATCTCAGTCTGTGAGCATATTTTGTGAACACTACGTACAACGAAATACGCGAGTCTTTGTTTCCGATTAAATGGTTTGTGAAGACGTTTGAATTTGTGGCGAAAGCAATTTGAGCTGGCTTGAACATTTTTTACACATTTTAATATGTATGTATACGTTTCTTTCTTGGTGTATTGGTAAGTTTGATATTTACTACGCGTTGCGCCTACTTCGTAAAATATCGCTTGTATCTGTATCTTATTATGTGTGATTAATACCAAGAAAATATCCAATTTAGCATGTTTCAAAGAATCTCAATAAAACCTTATACGATTTGATGTTTTTATTTTATTTCATCAAGTGTTGTAATGTTCATTAAAATATAAATTTTATGTGAATATTTTAGTTTTTCGAATTTTCAAAAATTATGAAATTAAATCTTTATGTAGTTTTGTATCCTAGAAACGAGGCTGAAACCGCGTGGCAGAAACTGGTTCAAGATTAAAAAGTATTTTCTTCTTTTTATCTTAGGAATGAAGGGGATGCAGAGTTCTTTATGAAAAGGTGTTTCTTCATTTTATCCTAGAAATGCGGGTGACAGAAATTACTTCATGATTATAAAGTGTTTTCTTCTTTAATCTTGAAAATACGAGGCTACTAGTTCATTATTTTAAAAAAAATCTTCTTATAGTTCTATCGCCCGCTGCTGGGCTGATGCATAATATGCTAAACCTTTGTGGCGCCTCTATGGTCGCACCTTTTTATAACACTGGTTGGTAAGACTGCCACCGTTTTCTAGTAGAGATGTCACTCATGACGGAACGGTGAAAATATATAAAAGATCTCGGTTTTCCAATTCCAACCGACCACGCCTTACAGACTCGTGTGATCCAAAATAAATAGTGTATACCACTTTTATTAAGAGCTATTCTTTTATTCCTGGTGGTATCCCCAAACCTTTTTCAATGCAAACCCTTCCATCTAATTTCTACCACGTCTTCCAGAGGCCGCCTTCCATTTAAAATCATGATTAGAACGTAGCTTTACAATCAAATAAGTTAAGAGCATGTGGTATTTTACGTAATTTCGCATAAAACGCAGCTCATACCATCCCATTCACACTCATGCTCTAAATATGTATGTATGATGTATGTATGTATAATGTGTAATAAAATTAAATTAATAAATCAAATGTATTTTATCAGACACCACACTATCCAAGCGCTCTCTACAATTAAATCACTAACTCTGAACATTTCAGCATAATCTGCTTTATTATTCCGTGTGTAAGCTAGACGAGGTAGATGAGCGACATTTGAAATACGTAGTGCAATTATACAATGTTCATTAGCTCCAATGCGGTACAAAGTTAGCGGTGCAGCGCTGCAGTGGTTCGAGCTCAATGGGTCTGATTGTCAGGTGTATAGAATTTATGATATAATACACGTATAATGAATTAAATTATTAGAAATACTACATTTAAGTATAGAGCCGGTTGGTGTAAAATTTAGATAACCTTATTAGTTTGTGATCTTAATGAATATTTCCACTTTTATTGTTTTTTTGGATAGTCCCTTATCACACGGTATGGACTTAGCGTTAAAAGACGAACAAACACTTTCAATTCTTCATTACTTTATTTTACTGCACACTTTGTTGATGTTATAAGACTCAACGAAACATTAATTTAACAGAATATATATATACTACGTGAGAACCAAACCATAGTGCGATGTAAAGTACGAGTAGCGCCATCTAGTATGAAAATAAATCAATATACTGAATCTCACTTAAACATCCTCCCGGGCGAAAACAAAGAAAAATATGATGTACATACATCTGCACTGTAGTAGGTACATGATAATAAAATTACAAAAAAAACTATAACTAAGAAGACTCCAGGGGTAATGGACACAATTTTGCGACTGGTCTTTTAAATGTGTTATTTTTGTATTGTAGAGTAACTACACGAGTTATTCCATCACTACCTGGATGCTTCTGTATAACACGTCCCAAGAGCCATTTTCCAGGAGGTAGCCTTTCATCCTTCACTAAAACAACGGCACCTAACTCAACATCGGGTTGTTGAACACACCATTTATATCGGTGCTGCAAAGTAGTGAGATACTCATTTTGCCATCTTTTCCATAAATGTTGTGTCATACGTTGAATTGTCTGCCAACGGTTGAGACGATTCATCGCAACATCTTCCAAATTATCTTCAATTACTAAGACAGGGGGCTCTCCTATGAGAAAATGACCAGGGGTTAACGGTGTTTCATCTGATGATGAACTTATGACTGTCAGAGGACGTGAATTCACACAAGCTTCGACTTGTGTGAGGAGAGTATAAAACTCTTCGAAAGTAAGAGATGTCTGCCCTATAACTCTTTTGAGATGTCCTTTAACGGACTTGACTCCGGCTTCCCAAAGTCCTCCAAAGTGAGGTGAACTGGGTGGAATAAAGTTCCACGCTGTGTTGTCGTTCGCTAAAAGTTCGGCAATCTCCTTAACAACATTCGATTTTGCATTTCGAAATTGTAAATCTAATTCACGTGAAGCGCCAATGAAATTGGTACCACAATCACTCCACAACTCTCTACAGTGACTGCGACGGGACGAAAATCTTTTAAACGCGGCAATAAAAGCTGAAGTAGTCAAATCACTGACCAACTCCAAGTGGATGGCTTTTGTTACTGTACAAATAAAAAGACATATATAAGCTTTCGAAGTTCGGTTACATCTTCCAGAGAACATTTTTAAAGTAAATGGACCAGCATAGTCAACTCCACTTATACGGAATGGACGATTTTGGTTTAATCTAAATTCAGGTAAATTCCCCATAAAAGGCGCTTTTGGTGCAGCTTTCTGCTTAAAACAAGGAATACATAGATGAATGACTTTTTTAACAACATTTTTTGCATTAACAATCCAATAGCTTTGATTAACAATATTTAAAGTGAGTTGAATACCTCCATGCAACGTCTTCCTATGAGCATCTAAAACAATTAACTTAGTTAAATTACATTTATTAGAGAGAATTATAGGAAATTTTTGATCATAACAGAGTTGGGACTTAGAAAGTCTTCCACCCACACGTAATATCGCATCTGTGTCTAAAAAGGGATTTAAATTCGCTATTCGACTGTTCTTTGCATTTAACATCAAACCTTTAGATAATAAGTCAATCTCATTTTTAAAGTAAGTGTTTTGTGACATTTTAATACAAATCATTCTAGCACATTTTAATTCAAATGAAGTTAAATACGGTTCAGGTTTAGTTTTAGTTTGATTTTTACATAGTTTTATAAATTTTAAGCAATATGCTGTAACACGTATTAACTTTAACAAACTAGAATATTTTGTCAAATAAACATAATCAAATTGATGATGTTCTGATGTGCATAGCAAATTCGTAATCTTACGATTAGTTTCAATTTCAGTGTCAGGTATGTCGCAAATCGGGTAATTAATTACATTTTCTTTCAAAAATGCTGGGCCTTCCCACCATAATTTGGTAAGGTCTGTAGGACTGACACCACGTGATGCGCTGTCAGCAGGGTTATCGCCAGACTTAACATGTTGCCACTGATTACTATTGGTAACATTCAAAATTTCAGTTGTGCGATTTGCCACGAACGTTTTCCAAGTATTAGGATTTTTCCGCAGCCATGCCAAAACTATAGTGGAATCGGTCCATGCAAAGCAACAATTTTTATCAATTTTCAGAACTTCTCGTGTATGCTCTAACAACTTTGCTAGAAGTACTGCACCGCAGAGTTCAAGTCTTGGTAGTGTGACTCTTTTTACAGGAGCTACTTTAGTCTTTGCAGTAATTAATCTAACGTCTATACCGTTATTGGTTACAACTCGGAGATACAGTACAGCAGCGTAAGCAGTACACGAGGCATCGCAAAACCCATGTAATTGAATGGTATCGTTAGTATTACAAGTACCCAACCATCGAGGCATGTGCACAACATTCATGTTCTTGAGACTAGTATAGTAAGCAAACCATTCATCTTTTAAATTATCAGGTAATAGTTCATCCCAATCTAAACCAGCTAACCATAGTTTTTGCATATAAATTTTGCCAACAATAGTAATAGGTGCTAGCCAGCCTAGAGGGTCAAATGTTTTTGCAATACTCGATAAAACATTTCTTTTTGTTACATTTTCATCATAATTATTTTCTATACTATTAATCTTAAGTTCGAATGTATCACTTTTTGGTTTCCACAATACACCTAATGCTTTTACTGATTCATCTAATTGAATATTCACTGAACTTTGAGACATTTGTTCACTTTTACGAATTTGATCAAGCACTAAATCACTGTTTGACGCCCATTTGTGTAACGGAAATCCACCCTTTTGAAATAGTTCAGTCAGACGCTTTTGTAACTCAATGGCTCTAGTTTCCGTGCATGCTCCAGACATCAAATCGTCCATGTAGAAGTCAGTTCTTAATAATTTAACTTCTTCCCCAAACAGCAGTTCTTCATCATCAGCAAGTTGTAGTAACGTTCGGCATGCAAGGTAAGGAGCACAAGAAGTACCGTAAGTTACTGTAAGTAATCTATATTCTTTCATGTTATCAGTAGGATCTTCACGCCAAATAATTCTTTGGAAATCAGTGTCTTGATGTGAAACTAGTATTTGTCTATACATCTGTTTGATGTCAGCTACTAAAGCGATTTTATGCTGTCTCCATCGAGTAACCAAATCACGTAAGTCTTGCAGCAAGGGAGGACCAGTTAGTAGTTCTTCATTTAACGCTTTCCCATTTTCAGGTTTGGCGCTTCCATCGAAAACTACTCTGAGTTTGGTACTAATACTTGCTTCTCTTAATACTGCGTGATGAGGTAAGTAGTATACTTTTTTCTTAGGTGTCTGTGTATTATCGTTTTTAATGTATTCTTTCTTTTCAGATTCTACGTGTTCTTCGTGTATCAATTCCATGTGACCCAGTAATTCGTATTGTTTCATAAATTTACAATACTCTTCTTTCAATTCAGGTCGATGTATGAATTTCTTTTCCATTTGTAGCAATCGTCGGACTACGAGTGGTTTAGAATCTCCTATCTTTGGATCATCTTCATTCTCAAAAGGTAATCGAACTTCATATCTCCCATCAGGATTTCTTTTGTGTGTATTTTTATAATTTTCTTCACACTGTCTTTCCAGTTTAGTCATTAGTTTCTTGGTTGGTTGTTCCTCTAATTCCCAAAATCTTCGAAGTAAATAATCTACTTCTACTTCATAATGATTAACAACAAATTGCCGTGGTTGGGAATTAATCTTCGATATCTTTCCAGATATTAGCCACCCAAGATGAGAGTTGACAGCTATCAGAGATTTGTGCCTGCGAATCCCTTCTTTAAGTATATCACTATGGACGTCGGCACCAAGGAGAATATCAATAAAACCTGGCTTGTAAAAATCTGGATCAGCTAATTCCAGTTTTTCAGAGGTTGTCCAGCAATTTATGTCATATTCTTGCGATGGTAATAATGATGTGAGTCGTCCAAGCACATATGCTTCAGTATAAAACATAGGTGTCAAACTTCTTACAGAGTGAAACTTCAGTGTAGTCGTTGCCTTAGAAGTTATTGTTTTGTTTTCTTCAATTCCTGAAATTCTTCCAAATGCTTTCTTTTTATCAAGACCAAGTAGTTGTGTGGCTGCTTCCGTTATAAACGACGCTTGTGATCCCGGATCAATTAAAGCTCTGAGGTAATGAGTACTTCCATCTTTAGAAATAATGGCTATGCGTGCAGTAGCCAACAGCACATCTTGGTTGTTACTCATTTCGTTTTTCATGCTAAGTAGTGATTTTTCCTCAGATTGTGTGGTTTCGGGAGTTTCTGGTGCTGCAGTCGTCTTCATAGGGTAAGTATTATGAAGCAAGGTGTGATGACGTCGACCACATTTCTTGCAACATATCGGTTGTCTGCAACTAGTTACGGTGTGACCCTTAACTAAGCAGTTGAAGCAGATTCCATTCTTTCTTGCGAAGTCTTGTCTTTGTGTAACCTCTAAGTTAGCGAAGTCTTTGCAGTGACATATGTAATGCCCTTGTGTGCAGTATGAGCAAGAAGTGTTTATTTCTGTTGCAAATGTTTTTATAGGAGCAACGGGTTTTGAATAAAAATTTGATTTCGGAACATTGAATTGCGGTTTAGTAAAATCTCGTTGTGGCTTAGACTGTTGCTTGTTCGTAGACTCAATCATCTCGATTGTCCTAAATCGACTTTCTAAATAAGATGCAAAATCTTTAAAAGTGGGTACATTCTGTGATGAACCAAGTGACTGTTCCCAAAGTTTGTGTGATTCATTGTCTAATTTGGAAACAACAATATGAACAACAATTGCATCCCAAGAAGAGGTATCTATCTCCAGATTGTCTAGTGAATTCAAACATTCCCTGGTGGTATCAAGCAACTCTTTAATACCATGACCATTTTCTGTTAGTAACCCTCGTTGATGCAATAAACGATTGAGAATTGTTTTAACTATTATTCTCTTATTGTTGAATCTGTTTTCAATCGCTTCCCACGCCTTATCGTAGTTCGCTTCGGTTACAGCTAAATGTTTCAACAACTGGTCTGCTTCACCACAAAGACTAGATCGCAAATAATGATGCTTTTCTACTTTTGACAGATTTGCATCATTATGAATAAGCGAGCGAAATAAGTCACGAAAACCCATCCAGTCATTATAGTTTCCCGAAAACTTAGGCAACGATATAGGTGGTAATTTAGACTTTGGTTTAGAAATGTGTTTGCATTCAGATGATGTATCTTTAGTATCTGTCGATTTCTCATCACTCTTTGATATCTCAATAATGTGGTCTTTTATAAACGATTTTAGATCTAAGTAATTATCTTCAGCCTTTTGAAAATATGTATCCGCATCATAACTTATCTTCTTTAAAGTTTCTTCATTTAATGACGTTATTATTTCATCGTGTTGTTCTGTATATTTTTTCCAAATGTCCTCTAAAGTCTCAAGTCGCGTTTCCAAATAACCACGTGTTAAACGCGTCTTTGGGCTCTTTTTGGTGTTCGTATACAGACTTTCTAATCTTTGGAAGAGTAACTTTTGTGTAATACAAAGTTCCGACATCTTTAAATTTCCCAAGATTTTATTTTCTAAGTTCGTAATAAATTATTCTGTGTTGTAAATTTTCAGAGTTCTATTTATTATGAGTAATTTTTCTAAGTCCAATATTTGAGAGATTTTTTCTAAGTGCCGTAATCAGTAAATATTCTAAGTCCACTAATGAGTAAAAAGTTAAAGTCCAATCAGCTATGAAACTTCTAAGTGTTTAACACTTAATCACATAGTCAATTGTACATACCAAGAATCCGTTATAGCACTTACTGACACTTCACAAATTCACAAGACTTAGCCCTAATCACTCACTGTTGTTAATCCGATTCGAAGGACCAATGTTAAAAGACGAACAAACACTTTCAATTCTTCATTACTTTATTTTACTGCACACTTTGTTGATGTTATAAGACTCAACGAAACATTAATTTAACAGAATATATATATACTACGTGAGAACCAAACCATAGTGCGATGTAAAGTACGAGTAGCGCCATCTAGTATGAAAATAAATCAATATACTGAATCTCACTTAAACAGGGGCTAGGCAAATAAAACTGTAAGATTTCTTCACGACCCCCTTTTCTATTGTCTAGATTAGTTATCCAAAGCACGTATGCTATTGGCCATTTTTTTGATACCACATGGGTCGACAAACGAATACTTTCCTAAATCATGGTTAAGGCTATGATGGCTAGTGATGTTGAAAGCCGTGACGAGCAAATGTCGTGGGCTCGATCCAGCGAAGAAAAAAGCATCGTGAAGAAATCTTAGATCGGTAGTAAGGTACTTTATAGTTACCCTTAGGTCTACTAACTCTTTTACTACCTCGGGCCACATCGAGGATGTCACTTACCATGGTGAAATAGTGATCAACTAGCTTCCAAATAATAACAAAAATATAGTTAAATGGTTTAAGTTTGAATAGTAAAATAAAAATAAATATCTCCATCAATTATGAATGTTTGTATCTATTCAAGTGCGTAATAGAAGGTATATAAGATTCAGATCCACAGCCTTTTTGTGTTACGAAATAAATAAAGAATAAATACAATCTATGCTATTCAACAGTAATTAATGGCTAATTAAAATGTTTCGCTGTAATCCAAAGTTTTACTTTTATCGATCGTGGGTCTTCAGGACACTTCCTGATTTTTTAACAAAACTCCTTAAAGGTTACAGACGTAGCGTCGTTATTAATGTAAATTGTCTTTGATTGTCTTTTTGTAAACGTCAGATTTGACATTATTCTTTATGTGTTCAAGCTATCTGATTATAATTTGTAATATAATATACAGATCTACCTGTTTTTTTATAATAATAAAAGCTCTATAAATGGAGGAAAGTTTTGAATTTTCTGCTGCGGAGAGAATCGACTCAGACCAATGGCAGCTTGGAGCTACCAGTGTTTTATCCGTGGACAGTGGAACGTCAATGTTTTATCAGAAAAACTATAATTTACACTTGATACAAAAGGTGACTTTCTTTCTTTCTAATATATCTATTAGCTATAAATATAACATTAAATTCATATATTGTTACAGATTAATGAATTCATTTATAGTCATTTATTTATAATACAAGCCAAGTGTACTTCCAGAAAGAAACTCTCTCAGAGCGAAAAATAATTCCATCAACAAAAGCAGAGAGATTGTCTTATTTCCGTGCATATGTGACATCGATGAACAAGACTCAGATTATCTGCATGCAACACGAGCGATTTCATACGTATGACTTATTTACTTACATGTCACCTTTTTTTTAATTCATCATCATATTCCATTTTATTTTGTTACCATATAGACCTTACTTGTAATAGTAACCCTAATGTAGCAACCAGACTCTTGCAGACTCAGCACGATGCCACTTATGCTTAGCTGACAAAGTGGCGCATAAAGGCAAGCGCCCCGAAGTTTCACCACATCATATTTACCTTTAGACGTGAAACTTGTCGTCCGGTCAATCTAGGGCCCGACCCATTGCCTCATTCAACCTGCGTTAAATACCTCGGATTTCAGCGGGGTCGTAGGATGCTATGGAAATACCATATAAATACGAAGCGCAACAAAATCAACCTTAGATTTAAAAACCTACTATGTCTTCTTGGTAGACAGTCTGCCTTATCCAACAAGCTGAGTGTATATTGGTCCATACTAAAACCGATCTGGATGGGATCCAACTGTGGTCGACAGCCAGCAAATCCAACATAATGAGCCTCCAGAGAGCTCAAAATGGCATCTTAAGGGTACTTTCATCGGGGCCCTGGTACGCTCGCAATTCGGAAATCCACGAGTACCTAGAAATCCCAACCATATTACCTATGGTAGTATTAACTATGGTATAAGGACCGTTTGACAACTCACCCAAACCCGTTATCCGGTATACTCTTGCAGCCTAATCCGATGAGAAGACTCAAGAGAGCTGACGTGCTAACTTACTAAGGGGAGATGGAGCAGTGGTTCTATCTCGCCAAACCCCAACTTCCTTCAACTCTCCTGATTATAGTCTTAACGACTGATCGCAGATCACAAAATGGGGAAAAAAAATTTGGCATTACAAATGCGTTGCCGTCCCTGAGACGTGAAGTTGTTAAGTCTCAAATGCCTTTAATGTCACCGGCCCCCTTACCTTTCCAACCGAAACAAAGTAACACAAGTACGCTACTGCTTCACGGCGGAAATGGGTAAGGTGGTAGTACTACCCCGGACAAACTCTGCACTAACAGCTGTACTACTTCTTGCCTTGTTCCTAATTTATATTAGGGGTAGTCGCCACTTACGCCACCCTAGATGAATTGAGGTAATATTCGTCACCACTACCGCACAGCTTCTCAACATCCTTGAAATATAAACAAAATGCTATGATTGATGATCAAAATTCTAGAGTTTTAGTTTGGGAAATGTTGTGAGCTTTTCAACTGCTAGTAATATTTGTAATATCCTAGTCGTTGGAAGCAATCTATTGCAAACCACTTTCTGTTTCGCTTCTACTTTAAAGACAGTCACCATGTCTTGTAGCCTTACCATTTTACCCACTTTATCACTTACCGTGGTGAAATTGTGATCAGACGTAAATTTAGGTATTTTTTCTAATATGTTTTCCGGTTTTACAGGTTCTTGTGGTATTACGTATTCACTACTATCTTCAAGAGTCTTCCGCACACTTACTCCTGCATTTTTCTTGCTTCATATTCAAGCGACGAGCATTTATTTCTTCCTAAAATGGTGCCTTTCTCTGTCGGTAATTGTAATTTATTTAATACTTATACCGTTACGCGGTTTCATGCGATTTCCCAAGAGAATGAATGTTTTTTTAACTTTCTTTTATACAAACTAGCCGTACGTAGTAATGGCCAGCCAAACTAATTTTAGGAAAGAACTCGTAGTTTGGGAGGGTCCGGCGGCCGTTTCGCTTGAGTTTAATATAATTGTAGTGTCTAATTGCTATAAGGATGAATTAATAGCGTTCGCTTATTAAATCTGTCTGTTTCAGGTTTTAAATTCGTATCTATAGTAGCAGGCATTTTTGAACTTCTAGCATTCACTGATTCAGCGTTATATATGATAGATTACATATACAATGGCATATTTTTCAAAAATCCGTGGAATAGGTATGTGTTTATCTGCCTCAATCAAAATTGATATTTTTAGAGTTTCGCGCTTCTGAATAAAACTACGGAATCCTGGTAGGATCATTTGTGTGTTTGTCTATCCGTTTGTTACAGCCAATTTGCTCTGAATCTTAGGAAGTGATTAATAATTTTTTTTATATACATTATATTAGGTTAGGGAAAAACTCTTTTCGCATTATAGTATGTATGAACTTGTAATAAAATCTCTTTGGCTATACTATTTGTATCTGGCTGGTTTTGGTATCATTGAAAGTTTAAATTTTAAAAAACATAATTCCAAATTCAAATTAGGAAAATGTGTGATTTGCATTTGTTTTTCGTACCGCCAAGATGAGTGAATCTAATGAAGAAATTCGATTCATTTTAAAATTTTACTACAAAAACGGTAAAAATGCAACGCAAGCCACGAAAAAAAATTGCGATGTTTATGGACCTAGTGCAGTGTCTGTGAGAGTAGCACAAATTTGGTTTAAGCGTTTTCAATCCGGAAATTTTGATGTCAAAGATGCACGTCGCTCTAGCCGCCCCATTACGGATAAAATGGATGCCATTTTTGAAAAAGTGGAGCAAGATCGGCATATCAGTAGTTACGACGTAGCTGAAGAACTGGGAATTGACTACAAAACAGTTTTGGCGTATTTGAAAAAAACTGGGTACACAAAAAAGCTAGATTTTTGGGTACCTCACGAGCTCACTGAAAGAAACCTAATGAACCGTGTACTCATTTGTGATTCTTTATTACGACGTCATGAAACCGAACCATTTTTGAAGAAGCTGATAACTGGTGATGAAAAGTGGATCACGTACGACAAGAACGTGCGAAAAAGGTCGTGGTCAAAGGCCGGTCAGGCTTCACAGACTGTGTCGAAACCCGGGATAACTCGCAACAAGGTGATACTGTGTGTGTGGTGGGATTGGAAGGGCATTATTCATTATGTGCTTTTACCACCAGGCAGGACCATCGATTCTGAACTCGACTGCGAACAACTGATAAAATTAAAGCAAGAAGTTGAGAGAAAGCGGCCGGAATTAATCAACAGAAGGGGTGTGGTTTTTCATCATGATAACTCTAGACCTCACACATCATTAGCCACTCAGCAAAAATTAAGAGAGTTTGGCTGGGAAGTATTAGTGCATCCGCCGTATAGTCCTGACTTTGAACCTTCAGATTTCCACCTGTTTCGGTCTCTTCAGAATTATTTAGGCAGTGTCAGGTCAACATCACGAGAGGACTGCCAAAACCACTTGTCGCGGTATTTTGATCAGAAGTCCCAAAATTTCTATAGCAATGGGATCATGTCCCTACCTACAAGATGGCAAAAAGTTATCTAACAAAATGGTACCTACATACTTTAGTTAAATGTAAAAAAACTATATTAAAAAATGTTTTGAATTTTCTTAAAAAATGCGAAGAAACTTTTTCCCCAACCTATTATTATGAATTTCTGTGACGTTTGAATTTTTAATTTAGCCGTCTTTTCCTTTATCTGCTAAGCAATTGAGCGTAAAATAATTACTATGCTATTTTTTGTTCCTGCAAGCCCGGCTCTGAGGTAAACTGCACTTTAGTATCTTTGTTATGAGGATCATATATACATTTTAGATGTTATTCATGGCCAGTATCTGATTTTTATAAAAATAATAATGTAACCTGGAAATGTTACAATCTATATGAATTCACACAAAAAATTAAAGAAATTGTAAATAGGAACGAAACTCTTAAATTTGTGGATTTTTACTATCAAGATTCAAAAGAAACATTTCAATTAGCGCAAATAGAATATTACAGGTAAGTTCTTATTGATTTTTTATGCTTTTATTGGAATTTTTAAATTGTTAAGGAATGTTTTGAAAAAATTTTTTTGAAATACTGACCCATTTTTAAAGTAATAGAGTTCTTAATGGTGCGACTTAGATTCCCAACATAGATGAAGGTAGGTTTTTTTCTTGGGAATTTCAAATGGAAATGCAAAGTAATAAAAAGGAAATTGTTTCATTTTTTCATTACTTTACCAGATAACTATAGCATTTGCTGAAATTGAAGTCGCAGCATAAAGCTAAAATCTTGCACAACCAATTGTTTTTGTTGACATTAAGTGACGTATGTTTAAATACAATATGGCGGACATGACATGAGATGGTCATTTATTACTTCTTAAGCCACCTCCATGTCATAAGTATGAAAAGGTTTGCCAAGCGTTACACGTGGCGTCAACTGTTTTATGGCTTGAACGTTTTTAAACTGAATATATGTATTTGTGATATATAGCTTAACTAATTGACTAGGGCGTGACCTTGCGGAAATCCATTCTTAGATTATACAAAAGCAAATATCTAGTAACTAATTCCGCTGGATCTCCTTCTCTGTGAAGTCCCAAACAAGGAAACTCAACTGGAAATCGACACGTTTTTCGCTTCTACACGAAACATCAAATATATTTATATAGGCTCTTACTTAAATAATTACAATCACTGTTTATTATTAATTATATTTTTAATATTAAAGGGGGCGAAGCTTTTATTTCTCAAGTTTACAAATTGGATCCATTGTTTATTTCTGTATTATATGGATATCAGCAGCTCGTTTTCATAAAAATGTATACAAGAAATGGTTTTGGAAGGTATGTATTATAACTGTACTTTTGTACTAATTCACCCATTTTAGAAAGCAAGGATTTTTTTTAATCTTTAGTGTTCCATAATCAAATTTTGTCGTGTGTATACATCGTGTCCATCTGTCCATGTGCTTTTGATCATCTTGCATGCATCAGCATGGCATGTACATCATAATCACGCCTACAAAGTTATGAAATAAAATTTCGACCAAATGGTATTGTTCTCCTGTTCGGTGTGTAACTCTGAACAAGTACCTTCCATAAACTTAAAGTGGGCATTTTCTGTTCGCGTATCCTATTTTTGTCGTTGCATAGGGTTTTTATATGGGGGAGATATGTGAAGAACATTTTTTGGCTCATGAATCCGTTTGCAAAATATCAAAATGTATAGAGGCTTTTGTTGTAGTCGTATAAAGTATTCAAAAATAAAACTATCACAGGTAAGTAGCCCTTATAAATTAGCGAACAATTGTCGAAGAATGTACTTGGTTACCACGAAACATTACACTGCCCGCGGCCTGACACTCGTGGTTTTTAGGGTTCCGTACCCAAAGGGTAAAACGGGACCCAACTAAGACTCCGCTGTCCGTCTATCTCTGTGTCTATCCGTCTGTCACCAGGCTGTATCTCATGAACCGTGATAGTTAGACAGTTGACATTTTCACACATGATTTATTTCGGTTGCCGCTATAACAACAAATTAAAAAACAGAATAATGTAAATATTGAAGGGGGCTCCCTTACAACAGACATGATTTTTTTTGCCGTTTTTAAATGTAATGGTCTGGAACCCTTCGTGCGCGAGTCCGGCTCACACTTGGCCAGGTTTTTATACTAATTTATGAACAACCTTTTATTGCGGTTGGAGTTCAACAAATAATTTTAATTACTTATTAACATTGATTAACATCAATTAAACAGTTATATTTTTTCAGGTTTTAAACAAAGTGCAGTGGTCAGTTAACGCCATCGATTTGATATCATTTATTTATGTATTAGTTTCATATTTAAATGTTGAATATAAGATTTCTGACATGAGTATCGACGGGGACGATCATACATCCGAGTATACTGATTTAATCTGGGTATGATGTTCCGATAATTCTATCTAGTAATTATTTTACTAATATATAATTAGTCATTCGAGGTAATAGTTCAACACGCTACTTCAAATGCTATTGTATGGTGATGGTAAGTTGAAGTTTAGTTAAACAATTGTCAATAGGTGGCGCTGTAAAAGCACTAACTTTTTTGATCACAGTGACAAAATAGTACATAAAACCTATACTTGGACGCAATTTCATCCTATCTGTCTGTCAAAGCTGATTATTTCAGGATTTTCTAATAATAAGACACAGTTGTAGAAATTGTTTTCTCTTATAATTATATTTATTTTATTGTAAAAGTATATTTATATAATCAGTTTAAATAAATTAAATTGTGATAAATAAGTTGAAGAGTGGGAACCACCTCAAACTAATTCTAATAAAATCAGGTTTGTGAAAATGAATCTTATCGCACATAAAACTAAGAATCATTTGTGCGTTAGTACAATTCAGAGGGTCGATTCCTATGGTCAAAACAGATTTTAACGTTTGATTTCTCTATTTCCAGGAAGCTGATGTCGACATGTTGGCAGAATCTACAACATCACCACCTGTTGTTCATATATTAACTGCTAGAGGACTAGGAGAGGTAAACTTAAGCTCAATTAGGTATTATATAATTAACACTAATATAATTAAGAGAAACTTAAATAATAAGATGCAATAAAAAGAGCATTTTTGAATGTTTACTAAGGTACGCTTGTAGATAAATACAATTCTATTAATTCCTTATAATCCATTACCCTTACAAAGTATAAAACAAAGTCGCCGTGTAGATGTACTGTACGTTTAGATCTTTTAAACTACGCAACGGATTTTGATGCAGATTTCATCAATAGACATAATTATTCAAGAGAAAGGTTTATATGGGTGCTTAAATCCCTCGGGATCGCGGGTTGGCTTGGTGGTTAGCGCTCTGATTGCCAAACCGAAGGTCGCGGGTTGGATTCCTATCTAGGAGAAACATTTGTGTGCATGAACATGTCTGTATGTTCTGTGTCTGGTTGTAAATATCTATTTATGTATGTTTACAGAAAAAAAAATAGTAGTATATGTAGTATATCAGTTATCTGGTTTCCATAGTAGCTCAAGCTCTGCTTAGTTTGGGGTCAGATGGCTGTGTGTTAAGAATATCTCGGGATATTTATTTATTATATATTTTATTACAGATAGAACCAAGCTACGATAGTGCTGTAATGATTATGTCAAATGCACTGTTGTATATATTTCGAGGAATACTCCATTATAGAGTGAAAAGTCACTGCGAGAGTATGATGGGGGTGCCGATATTTCTAACAGTTTACAGTAAGTAACTTTTATTTACTTCACCATAAAGACAAGGCCTCCTCTAACACCTAACTCGTACTCACTTCAGTAACTTCATTTTACTACATGATATTATATTATATAAATGGTGAAGGTTTGGGTGTTTGTGACTTAATCACGGATAAAGTACTAATGCCATTAAATTAAACGTGAAACTAGAACAATCTCTGGATTTTGGAGCCCTCGGGAACGTGGATAAGCCCGGGTAGCAAAAACATTTTATTTCATATAAGATTCCGTTGTACTTTTACCATATTGTACCTCGTGATCTTCCACTTAATACATGCTCATTTCGAGTATTGTATCAGGCTTAGGCTAATACTTGTATAATAATAGTTATTTTCAACCGACGTAAAAATGATGGGGAGTTTCTCAAGTCCGAATATTTTACTATGTAGCTTCAGTAACTTTAAATTTCACCTTCATAAGTGCCCTCTGAAGGCCTAAACTGAATAAATGGTTTTGAATTTTGAATTTTGAAATAGACCGATTTCATTATTTTTTTCAGATCAGCACTCATGGTTTTATGTATGGCCATTGTTTTTCTCAAAGTTTTACATGGGAGATATTTTTACATTAATATTTTTATTTGTCAACATTGTAATGGAGTTTTTGACCATTGTAAGTATAAGTGATTAATGATTTATTTCAGTCTTGATTATGTTTTGAAGATTTTTGACCCTTTCATGCACCGCTTAGACAAATTGAATGCATTTCCTGACTACCCTCCGTTGTCTACTAATATTCTAAGCCTTGAATTGCATTGCGGTGCCTGAAAATTCTAAACAAAATCTTGAGGATATATTTATTTTCTGACATAATGATTTGCCATATATAAGAAACTCCATTCGTTTAACAATGACGTAGCAAAAAATACTTTATTGCTTTTAAGTAAAGTTTCTTATTGAAAATGAAAATGAAAACGATTTATTTGCAGCGATTATCATTTTAACAGAAGAATAATCTTATACATTACGTTGTTTCTAAAACCATACTAATCACTGGTACATTAAAATTTTATCTATGGCCTTCACATTAGGCAACATGCCTGTATCGCGTGGACCAATTTACGATTAACTTATTTATATACTTATTTATATATATTGACATTTTAGTCTGATTTTAAATCTTTATTTTTACAAAATAATGTCCTTAAAATGATACACAGACTACGATGAACTGCAACTTTTATATGGAGGGAAATATGTGGGAATAACATTTCAAACAATCACAAATTAAATTCACATACAATAATTATATACAAGATACTATAAGTATACATAGGTATAACTAATATATATATGAATATATACTTGAATACATGAGCAGATGGAGATTCATCCAATGGTTAATAGTATGATGTAAATGAACATCATTATAAATCAAGAAGGTTAATTTTTCTAAAAGATCCTTCAAAAGTGGTTTCTTAAATAAGATGAACTAAAATTAGTTAAACATTTCGGGATTTATAATAATTCCTTACTTTTCTGCATGCTGATTATCATCAACAGTCCATACACGCTCCCACTGCAAGAGCACGATTCTCCTCTAGTAGTGTAGGGGAGGCGGGGAACTTTAAGCTCTTAAAGTATCCTGTAAGCCCAGTGTAGATTCGACGACACGTGCCTTTGAAATATTTTCACAGGCATCACGACCATTTCCTTAACCGAAAAGTGAAAGAATTCGTAATTCAGAATTTCCGCTCACATGCAATATAGCCTATATTTACTCTATATTTAAAATCTATTTCAGATTGTCACTTATCACTGTATTATAGAGGTTATTGTATGTGAATATAAACAGATTGGAAAATATGTTGCCGTTTCTTTGACGCTTGTTGCCATTGGAACCTTCATAGTCACTGATGCCGATGTAAGTTTATACTATTCCGTACTCGAGAGCGGCATTATGGTCTCTCCGTCTTTACTAAAAATAATATTTTCTGGATATAAATATGTCGACAAGCTGTAAACCTCAGCGTGTTTCCATTTAGATTTTTTGAGTTTATAACCTTCGGCCACATAATTATATTATAATCATGCCTATTTAAAGAGATATCGTAGATCCAATAGAATTCAAAATGTTTATCAAGCTCAGTTGATACTTCTGATTGCAAGCAGCGGTCTCGAAATGTATAACATCAAATAGCCTAAGACTGGTTACAGGCAGTAGCTCCTAGCGGATCACACCAGCTGCTTGGTCCATTTGGTAAAAGATTTTTCCGCTCAACTCTTACAGCACCTTGTTCTTCAAAAGAGGTGTGTGAAGATGGACGCTCTGCCTATTTGTCAACTTTAAGATACAACCATTTAACATTTATTGGTGCGCGATAGACCACAAGCCACAAAACATCATCAGTGAATTGTGCCTCAGTTCTCATCGGTAAGGGACGTGAAGATATTCACTTGTTTTATTTTGCTTTCAGGCTCGAGTGCTGCTTTGGATATACAGTACTGGCATAGCCACGCTAATTGAGATACTTGTCTTATACTGCATGTATCCCGTAGGTCGGCTTGTTGATGATATAACCTTCCATTATGGATTCCCTCCAACTAAACTGAGGATTCTGAGCCTACAAATAGTTCCAATTTACTATAGCGTAAGAGTAAAAGATTTATTTATTTTTTATTTATTGTAAATTACCACCATTACAGCCTATGGTACTAATTCAACGCTATAACTAAAGTAGGTAGGTACATAAACATTATGCATTTTTTAATAAACATTATGAAACACAGAATAAAATTTAAAATAAAATAGTACTTTCACAAAATATACGAGTGGCATAATGACACATCATTTTCAACGCCTTTGTATGCTGCTTCAGTGAATTTACCTGAACTTACATGCAGATGGCAATACCAATAATACAACACTAATAACAAAACAATTTCATAATAGTGCTGCAAAATGTTTTCGAGGACCTACAATGGGAAAACGAAGGTATTAAAATCTGCAACCGACACCTAAATCACCTCAGGACAGCAGATCGTAGATGACATAGTCCTCTCCGCTGAAAGCAGCAGAAACCTAGAAAAAATATTAAATCAAATAAATGAACAAAGTGCAAAAGTAGGTCTTTTGATGAATAAAGATAAAACAAAACTAATGCCAAACAGCTACTTGAATACAATAAAACTCGAAGGAGATACACTGGAATACGTTAATAAATACATATATTTAGGAAAAGAAATATATTTTGAAGACAAAAACGAAGAAGAAGATGTAGAACGCCGAATAAATATGAGCTGAAAAAAATACTGGTCACTAAAAGCAATTATGAAAGGTGACTGGCTAGGTTGCGCTACCTTAAAAAAAATGTGATAGATACATGTGTTCTGCTAACTCTCACATATGAATGTCAGACAAGGATCTATAATGCTAAAACAAAAACAAAATTAATTAATTGTCAGAAAGTGATGGAAAGAAGCCTTTTAAAAATTCAGAAAATAAGAAGCGAAAACAAAACTAACAGACGTCCTGCACTACTGTGCTTGTTTAAAGTGGCGATGGGCTGGCCATGTTCCACGTTACAACGACAAGCGATGGACAGCAGAAGTAACGAGATAAATGGGCCTAATGAAAAAAGACGGAAAGGACGACCTATGAAGCGATAGTGTGATGACATCATAGTTACAGCCGGCAAGGAGTGGATTAAGCTAACGAAAGACAGGGAAAACTGGACTAAAGTGGAGGAGGCGTATACCTAAACAGAGGTTCCTTTCCAAGAATAAATATAGCAGATAATAATCATACAAAACAATGGTCAATGAATAGTCATAAGTGAAATCCATATTATAAAATAATATGTAATAATTAGGTGATGGGAAATAAATAGGTTTTATTATTATCTATGATATACTAATATTATAAAGCTGAAGAGTTTGTTTGTTTATTTGTTTGAACTCACAAATCTCAAGAACCGCTGATCCGATTTGAAAAATTATTTCAGTATTAGATAGTGCATTTATCGAGAAAGGCTATAAGCTATATAACATTACGCTGCGCTTATAGGAGCGGAGCATGAATGAAAAATATGGCAAAAACGGGGTAAAAAATAATAATTTTGAGAGGTTTGTGCGCATTTTGCAATTCGCAGATCACAGTCTTCCGGGGCTGTCAGAAGGGTCAGCGAAGTGGTCATGGCAATTGTCATCCATCGTAGACGTGTTGTAGCAGGCACGTTAAAATAATACCACGTGTGCCAATAACACTATAACAATCACTTTTTTTATTCTACACTTATACACAAAATATAGCGTAAAACACAAGATGCAACTGGATTATGAGCCAATAGGCTAGTATGCGTGCACATCTTGCACTGTCTGTCTAATGATCGAAAACCGGCATCGCGTAGGCGACTTGCTACTTCTATTTGGGGTTACGAGCTGATATTTTACTATTCGGAAGATTCAAACATTTCACCGATTTACATAAATCACTATTTTTCTAATTTAAAATTATATAACAGCAAGTCACCAAAATTACAATCACTTTTAGTTTATTAATTAACAAAACTCAGAATCCTCTTTCAAAGGTGTCGCGTAAATATTGCATTTTATAGGATAGTACTAAGCGAGGTTTTATATATTTATACTTCGTACAAAACAAAAACATGTACAAGGTGGACTTAATGCCTTAGGCATTTTCTACCAGTCAACCTTTGGGTGGTGCAGAGATAACACGGTAGATGCACAGAAATAATAATAGATAATTTAATATGAACTTAATCTAGATAAACTATTATACTTAAACTACACATATACCTTATATATAAACTACATAAACATACACAAATATATATAATAATTAACCGGTCAAATGCTGAGACTAATCTGCCAAAAAAGTTACTTTAAAAGGTATTCACGTACCTTGATTTTAAAAGAGTATCTGCTAGTAGCCATTCTGATTTCGAGGGGGAGTGCATTCCACAGAAGAATGGATTGAATGAAAAAAGAAGAATGAAGAAAGTTGGAAGAGTGAGAAGGGCATTGAAGGAGACGATTGTTGATAGATTGGAGATGTCTATCGTGGTTAGAGCACAGATAAGGGAAGTGAGAAGTAAGATAAGAAGGGGCATAGGGAGAGTCAAGAAAAGAGAACAGGGTAGTCAGTGCCCGCATATTTCTGCGCTGACGTATATTCATCCATTTCAACAGTGATCTGAACTCAGACACGTGGTCGTATTTACGTAAATTAAAGACAATTCGAATGCAGGTATTAAGGAGACGGTCTAGTTTATTGAGTAAGTCTGCATTCAGGTCAAAGAGGTTATGTAGAATAGAGAAATGTCAACTCTTATATATCTGAGATCTGCCTTAAAGATGCACAAGACAGTCCTAACATCACTCGACTGCCTTACGAAACGCAGAGTCTACTAAATACCGGCTAATTCCCATGGCTCGTTCTGCCTTTGCCAAGCGACTTCCCAAATTTCTACAGCCATTCATGTATAACATCACATGCTGTAAAGTTCAAAACGTTTTTAAACTCACAACACAAAAAGCTAAAGAGGAAATTGAATACTGGATTATGGAACTGATAATATCTTGCTGGCAGGGACTTGATACCTTCAGTTATACTCTTTCACCCACATAACATACACACACACAATTCTCACTTACCGAATACACACTTCTCATTCACACAATATTCACATCCTCAAAATCACCTTTCAGTACAAAATACGGCCAATTTTGAATTTTATTTTAGGTTGTAGTTAAATAATATAACCACATTGTATCATTTATTTTTATCCGATTGTGTATGTGTATTTTTTAGTTTGAACCTAAAGGTCGGAATTCTGGTTAGCCTTCGTAGCACCTAGTATCCCTATATTTGAAACTACCTCTGAAAGCTGCAGACCCTTGTTGGGGTATACTTAGGCCACGAGCTTATGCACGAGAAGCATGTGTACAGTTCCCACTCTGCGCAAGTCTGGAGTAAATACTCTGCCTTTTCAGTACAAATTACACCAAAAATTAGAGCAGCCAAATCTCTTTAATACTTCATTTTTAGTATCCCAGCATTGTTTAAAAAGTCCACAAATAGTTTAATTGGGAAAGTTTAATGTGAAGTGAAAACGTCCAAAATTATAACTATTAAGAAAACTGTAAAAAGTTATCGTCATCATATCAGCCAAGGGATGTCTACTGCTAAACATATGCCTCTTCTTTGGTAAAAAGTAATATTGATTATTTATTAATTTCAGATAAAATTTTACAAAATGTTTACACCATTCATTCAGATTATGTTGAGTATCGACCCGGAGTATATTCTACCCATATACACATGGTCCTGGTCTCTGATAGTATTACTTTTTGTGCTGGGAGCATTTTACCAAACTTATGTTTATGTTGTAAAATACAAAAGAGTAAGTTGGTGAATACTTCAAATATTACCTACTAGATTATACCTTGCGATTATTAATGTGATTTTTCAGCTAAAGCTTTTTTTTATAGAAGTAGAGTTCGTCTGGGGAAATACTACCACCTTACCCATTTCCGTTGGGAAGCAGTAGTGGACTTGTATTACCGTGTTTTGGAAAAGTAAAGTGGCTGGTGAATTTAATACATGAGACTTAACAACGTCACGTATCAGGGACGACGACGCATTTTTGGTTCCTCTGGTGTTGCAACTGTCCATAGACAGCGATAATCACTGGCCATCAGGTGGACCTTATGCTTGATGCTCGGCCAAAGTAATATAAAAAAAAAATACTGATCAAGGGATGCGGTGCAAAGCGCCTTCTTTTTTTCAGTAAAGCGTGACAGATTGGACCTGAGCGTGCACAAAACAACTATAAAACACATTAAATAACCTGCCTTTCTCTTTAAATGTGATATGCTATATATATATTTCTCATATGGATTTATGACAGTTTTCCAATCCAGCCATTCTAACTTTAAGATCTATTTCTTGCAGGAATGGAAGTATATGTTCCGTCCAAGCCCAACTTGGGGACCACGCGACTATGTATCGAGAGACCTCAGGAAACAATATGATTCCCGCACAGTAAGTTAAATTACCAATATATAAATTTCAATCTAGTCCCAAAGACGTCTGGAAATTTTTGATCAGTAGAGCCTCGTAAGAGGTAACAATAGAGTATACTGATGATCACGAGCACTTCACATCTTGCACCAAGTGGTTGACAAAAACTTTTCCAAAGAAGGCTGGCATCTGGTAAACGGCCGGAAAAATGTGGTCAAGCTCATGTGTTAACTCATCGAATGGATAGAAAACATATTGTGACGACTGCGGAAAAGGGCAGACAGATCAGAGATTTTACTTGAATTGCTACATATGTGTATATTATCCGCGCCGGACGTACGTTTCTGTCTTAAGTTCCAATACGAGGCCGTGGTTTGATAGTTGTTTTATTTAGCAGTCAATATTGGCTTTTCAATTTTTTTCTAAATTTTACATATCAATTTGTTACATTATATATTTTGCACACATCGAAGGAATAGCTTATCTTAATTATAAATAGAAAATAAAAAAGTGCTTTTGATGGAGGTGGTGTAGGTATGTGTATTGTGAGTAAGCACTAAAAGTAAGTATGTAGCATTGTTTAGCCCTGGAATGCTGTTGCTCTCTTGACCCCCCTAGCCCCCTGCAAAGCTCCTTGACTACAAACGCAGGTCAAAACCCAGTAAAAAATAATATTTAGAGATACAAAAAAGAACAATTTCTTTCAAAGGCCCAATATACGTTTCTTTTATAAACTACTTGAAGACTACTCATTTCAATACCCGCTTATCCGACTACCCGATTAGCTAAATATCAATTCAAAACTTATCAGAATACAATTAGAATTTTTAGTAAAAGTATAACAACCCTCAGCAAAGAGATGCTCGTTTGACAAGCTTATCTATTTACTACTTTTATTTTGATATTCTTCATTATTTGTAACATAAATATTGTAAAGATAACTTATAAGAGCTTAAAGAATACTAGCGGCCCTCCGCGGGTTCACCTGCTATACCTAGAGATATAACATTTTACCGGGATAAAAAATAGAATATATGATATTCCAGATAATCCATCTTTGTACCTTCTGCCGTTCTGGCCTTATTGAATAACAAACATTCGTCTGTCTAAACTTTCGCATTTATATTGCAAGTAATGCCATCAAAATAAGTTTTTTAAAGAACCATTTAATTTCAGTACATAGGCTCTCAAGCTCCAATAGGTCTGGCTAGAGATCTCCTTTCCAAAACTGAGTCCAAGGCTTACAGACTGGACGTTCGCTATGATGCAACCAGCAGGCGATCAACGATGCCTACAGTTGATTTTCAACGAGACAACTCAACAAAAACTTTCGAGAGAAGGAAAGCTCAAGATAAAAGAACTATACAGGAAAGGAAAAATGTCAACTGATTAATTGCTTGCCATTTGTAGTTGCTTAATAAATATATTTGAAAGTGGAAGCTGTTTTGTTTCCAGTTCGTTTGCTGCTGCGTAGAGCAGGTACCGCGAGCGGACTTCTGCATACGGGTCTGTTTTAAAAAAGAACATCGCCACGTGGTGTGGGCCATTTTCACTACGTTTTTGCTACTTTGTGAATTCCAATCAGTAGAAAGATTTTTACTGATATGGTAAAGTTGCCGAGGGCATAAACGCACTAAGCCTTGACAGCTAAGAGTCCTGTAAAATTCATCCTACAGCATTGTGATTAGATTTATCAGCATCATCGTGCAATTAGCCATCGGATCGATGGGTGAACTTTATCTTAAAAGCCATAAAGGTGATATTTCCAATAGTATTTTCAATCACGGTCTTCAATTCAGTCACGCTAGATTATCATTCTACATGAATCTTAACTCTGTCAGCCATCCTTTACATGCATAAAAATACCAATATTTTAAAATGACTTTATGCCTGATGTGCGGAGAAATGAAGGACTCAGTCTTTATCAAATAAGATGTGTATTATCGTACCAACGACTGAAAGAAAGCGCTGTTTTCAATTAAAAACATCTGAAAAGGTGGTTAATGACACTAATCACTAGGATTGGGAGAGAAAAGAATTACAAAATTAAAACTGTTTGGTTCGCAATGAAAATGCATCCGAGTTCTAAATAACATAGATTATACTTCGGTCTATCAAATGACACATCAACAATCCTTTCCTAATTTATAATAATACAACATTTCATTCGCCACTCACTCCACATAGCATAAATATTTATTAAGCTACCCACAGTCGTGTCAAATGCAAATAAATTCAATTCCAATGTTACAATCGGGCAGGGCGACTACATTAATTAAATCTGTTGACATATTCCGAAATATATTACTCGTCAAATTAATGTGAAAGCACTTGAAATGCTGTAATTCGATGAAAATTTTGATGATTGTAAAATATTTTATTTATTATGATATTTAAATATTAATTGCATTACTGTGATGCCACAACGCAGTATTTTGTATAGAATACGTATCATGCTAAAGGTCCGTTCAGTGCCGTGAGCAAATTCAAATTCAAAACCATTTATTCAGTTTAGGCCCTCGGAGGGCACTTATAAAGGTCAAATATAAAGTTACTGAAGCTACAACCGGTTCGGAAGTCAGCCTTCAACTGAGAAGAACCGGCAAGAAACTTAGCAAGGTTACATTCTTTTTTATATTTTATTAAATATTTTTTTATATAAATTTTATCAATTCTGACTTTTTGGCTATTTTATAATATCTATTTTATATTTAACAATTACAAAATACTTATATAATAAATAGGTAACATTCAAAAACAAAACAAAAAAAAAGATTTAACAAGACTACAAAATAGAAAACAACAATATTACTTACAAGTTAAACAAGAAAATAAGAGGTGCACTGTGCAGAGAGTAGCTAATTCCATACATTTTTATCTTCAATATAATGAATTACCTTGTAATACGCTTTCTCTTTCAAAACCTTCCTAATATAATTTTTAAATTTATGATGATACATTTTGGTTACTGACAGCGGTATCTTATTATAAAATCTAACACAATTACCAAGAAATTACTTGTTTACTTTAGTTAGTCTAAAGTATGGAACAACTAACTTCTCCCTTTGTCTTGTATTAATATTATGGATATCCAATTTTGACTCAAACATTCCTATGTTTCTTCGTATAAACATTATATTTTCATAAATATATAATGAAGGTAATGTCATTATATTTATTTCCTTAAATAAATCTCTTAATGATTCACGGGGACCCATACTGTAAATTGCTCGAATTGCTCTTTTTTGTATAATAAATATTGATTCTATATCCGCTGCTGCCCCCCAAAATAAAATACCATAGGACAAGAGGCTATAAAAATATGCAAAATAAACTAATTTGGCTGTCTCAACATTCGTCAATTGTTTAATTTTCCTCTACTAAAAAGAAAAAAATAATTGCTTTATTAGACTACTTATAAGTCAATCAAATTATTACGATAATATAATGTAGTTACAATTATTGTTATTTTTGGAGTCGGTTTCAGCCAACGTAGGCTTGTAACTACATACATAGTTATAGGTGAGATGTGCTTGTGTCGCACGCGCGACTTTACCAGGCGAGAGGCGATAGCGGGGCCGCGCCGGGAGGGGAGCTGAGAAATGTGTTTAATTATTAAAGTATTCTCGAATTATTATTGCTAGGTATATTGTAGTGTATTCTTGGCTGACACCGCCTCCAAAAATAACAATAATTGTAACTACATTATATTATCGTAATAATTTGACTGACTTTTTTAAGTAGTCTAATAAAGAAATAATATTTTTCTTTTTAGTGTGTATTACTTTGTTTTGGAATAGTCTCTTTTTGTGAAGTCAGTTTTTTTTTTGTTTTTTTTTTGTTTATTTTTTGATTTTTAGTGAATCTGAAGTACACTGACATTTTTTTCTGAATATGGGTAGACCTACTAAACGTGATTACTTAAGGTGTATTATGTATGCCTACACATTTAAGGATTTTCCTCAATTTTCTCAGGATCCCATCATCAGGTCTTGTTGTAATGATCATGGGACCATCTGTGAAGTCTACCCTTTTATAAATCGAAATCGGTTGGCATGATATTGAGTTACTCGTTCATTTGTCGCACACATACTTAATGCTAATTTTAGATATATAGGTTTGGACCAAATTGAAATGGGACCATTCGGGAAGCACCAGCTTTCAAATAAAAAAAGAATCATTAAAATCGCTTCGCCCACTCGAAAGTTATGAAGTAACAAATATAAAAAAAATAAAAAAAAAATACAGACGCATTGAGAACCTCCTCCTTTTTTGAAGTCGGTTTAAAATACCATTATTACATTAGAGATAAGGTTTCACTATTGATCCAATGGTTAATTGTAAGATGATGCTGATGAACCTTGTCCCAACGCCATATGGTTAATTTTCTTATAACCCTCTTAGTTGTTCAAACGACCTTGATCTCGGATCTAGACAGCTTTAGTAAAGCTCTCAGGGATGTAAGTACTCATTTGATACTTACAGGTTTTTATGAGACTAACATGACTTTTAAACTTATTTACGGGTATGTACTCGTATAGCTTTTAAAGTTGACATAGAATGATGAGTGAGTTTCGTGCACACAAAGGTTTGTTCTAGAATTCGAACCCACAACCTGTGGGGATATAAGATACTAATAACCGCTACGCCAACTGATGACGAACCAAAAAAATAACTGCTCAGCTTAGTATGGGATAAGATAACTATGTGAAGTATACAAAACCAACCTTAGTGAGATTGCAAAAATGCTGAATGATTTGCTATTTGGCGTGTGAAAAGTAAGCCCGTATTATATATACATATCTATGTCAGATACCTAAAAACATACCTATTACTACTAGGCATTAATGTGTAATTCGATACGTTACATAGGCATCGGTAAATAATCGAACCTTCAACTAAAGTGCTCTCAAGACGCCTACAAAATCCTACATTCACACACCACATAAAATATTAACTCGATTCGTATGAGCTGATTCAGGCACTGTGCTACTATGGGAAGCCATTGTGTTTCAACTCGAATGGAACTCGAATTAAACTTGATTGCTTGGCAAAATGTTTCGACTATTCAAGACACTTACTCCATTGTAATTTCCACAAATAATATTATGGTTTTTACAACTAGCTTCCATCCCACGGTTTCACCCGGGTTCTCGAAATTAAATGTACCTATCTTATGTCATTTAAAAAACAATAAATAAATAAAATTATCCTTTGTAATTTCTTTTACCCTCGACCATCTAAACTAATCAAAAGCTTGTACGGCAATTAGATTACTGACACACTATTTTGACATGTTATACATTCTGCTTTAATTAACTTAATTTTACATATTTTACACCCAGGCACAGAACAAACAGACATGTTCTTGCACACAAATGTGCATCCTAGATGAGAAACGAACTCATGACCTGTGGTTTGGTAGTCACAGTATCTAAACACCACGCCAATCAATATGTCATTCCATGTTTTAAAGTAATTATATAACAAATTTTATCATGATCTTTTCAGCTCTTTATTAATGAAAACGTTACATACCTAGAGATAGATACAGATTACGTTTGCAATAATATCTAACTAGCGCTAGTTTGGCGATCATATATTTTATAGAATAAATAATTTTATGATAATTTTTATCTATAATACTCACAATCAGCTATTGCATTAACATATTAATTTATAGTTCTCTATCTGGATTTAAAAATCTATGTAAGTATGAATTTAGAAAAAATACTGAATAATATATTTTATGTAGTTATAAGTTAGCTGGTTTCCATAGTACAAGCTCTATTTAGTTTGGGATCAGATGGCCGTGTGTAAAAAATGTCCCAGGGCATTTATTATTATTATTTATAACTTTCGCTCAAATTTTTTGTTGTAACGCACCGAGAACCAACGGTACTAGTGCCGATTCGGTTCGTTGTCGCCTGGGAATCGAACGTTACGTTATTAACGGGGCCACTTCATCACAGCCAAATGACGATCTGACTGGATCGCTCTGTGATGTACACTGATGTAACACATTTATAACGTGGGTAGGCGACGCGTCAGGGGATTGTATACGTGTTGAAAAAATGGCCTTAATGACGTATTTTTATGGTATATAGGCCTATACTTATTTTTTGAGTTTTCCTTCAGATTGAATCCTGTAAGACTTTTCTTTTCAACCGAAAGGAGGTTGTGATTTTTCAGTCACAAAAGATTTCATGTTTTCTTTAGGATAAGTTTTATTTTCAGGAATATTAGTATAATTAAAAGAATATTGGTTATTCGTGAGTGATTCAGTTTATGTATGTTTCTGATCTTTATTAATGCATTACGTTATCTACTATGAATGAGGTAGTACTCAGTTTTTAAGTTATTATACATATAATGTGAAATCAAAGCCCCATTATTATAAAAAATATCTACACTTTGATGGGTAATGTAGTTAAAAGTAATAATTAAAAAAAAAATGTTAAATAAGTTATAGGACTTCGTGGTTTCTTTACATCCAAAGCTTAAACTTAAAATATCCTGTGACATTCATTACACATGGCCCTTTGAGTCCAAAGTAAGCAGAGCTTGATAACCATTAACAATATTGATCGTGATTGGAAGCCAGATAAATGATATACAACCTTTTTTCTAAACAACTTAAACATCAAGGAAACAGACATGTACAACACAAACCTTTATCCTGGGTGGGAATCACACCTTTGACGTGGTAGTCAGAGTTTCTCACCACTAATCCAGGCCCTTCGCATAAATATGTACAAGGATTTGAGCTTATGAGGTTAGTCCGAATACTTTTGGCGCTAAGACACGTTTAATAATCTATGTAACTACATATATTTTTTGTCCTTAAATTTCTAGCATTAAAATCTGTAGGATAGCATGGCTATTCAATACACACATCCAAATGTCCTCTGAAATTTATTCAGAACATATACACTGTACATAAGTTACATCAAAGAGTCTCATTGCAAAATTTTGAATTCGTATCATACCAGTTGGAGACCGTAAAATGAATTTATGTCCGGGAACAGTTACCCATTAAAAACTTCGCTATTATTTCTTTGGGGACACGAAACTGTTAAAAGTATGTACATTCTAACCGTTTATGTATCAGATATACCCCTAAAAAGTTTAATTAAGAAAATAATTCCGCCGCAGTGTTGAATTTAGTGGCGTAACATTTGTTGAATTTTCACTAATTGCTTACTTTTTAGTGCTTCGTGCCAAATTTTGTGAAATTGAGCACTTAAGATATCAAGTCAAAAGAAGTGTCTAAGTGACTGGAGTTTTTTTTTACTTAAAGGTACTTACCTTTTATTTAGTTTAAGCAACATTTACTGTAAAATGTGAGTTGTAATACTCGACCTCTGCCTTCCTCTTCGGATAATTTGATTGTCGTGTGATTTGTCGCGTTTTA
The DNA here is from genome assembly GCA_907165245.1 of Habrosyne pyritoides. NCBI lineage: Eukaryota > Metazoa > Arthropoda > Insecta > Lepidoptera > Drepanidae > Habrosyne > Habrosyne pyritoides. The sequence continues at coordinate 14,109,129 of OU015588.1, read as the reverse complement.
TTAATAAAACCGACATAGTCTTTGCGAGGATACCACCTTTGGGCACATCGTCATCACAGGGAGATTGTCAAAAAGTTATTTAAGGTTTCTTGAGAACTACAGCTTATAATGCAGAGTCCGTCTGACGACTACTTTACCACATTTCCACCGTGAAGCAGTAGTATAGGTACTTGTGTTACTGTATTTCGGTTAGAAAGGTATGGGGGCCGGTGCAACTACAGGCCCATGAGACTTAACAACTTTAAACGACACGTCTCAGGGTCGACAACGCATTTGTGATGCCCCTAGTATTGCAAATGTCCATAGTTCACTTACTGTCAGGTGGACAGTCTGCTTGTTTGTCGGCCCATGTGGCATAGAAAAATAAAAAAGGTCGAATGCCATAACATGAGTCATGGGTTCAAACCCTTAAGAGAAGAACTAGAGCATACTGTTATGAAAAAAATTGTTTGGAATCCATAGCATTGTCCTAGGGTACTGTTTAGTTCCCACCTGCCTGATTTCTACCATCAAGATAAAAATCTGATGCCAAGCACCTGTTGGTATGTTTTGGCAGCTATACTTTAGAGCTGATACCTTTGAGTAGGCCTTCACAGGCTAAAAATCAAAGTATAAATCTTTCTGATATTTGTGTCTTCTTCCACATCCTGTATTGTGTTCCTTCGGCGACATCATAACTTATATGTTGGTAGGTTGTTGTTTAATAGCTACCTCGACGTAATCAAATAATATATAGGTATATAGTTTTGGACTTGGTGCAAGGTAAGTTTACGTGATCATCGGTATACTCTTAATGAGTAGTAGTAGAGCTCTTAGTGCAGAGTTCGTCCGGGGAAGTACTACCACCTTACCCATTTCCGCCGTGAAGCAGTAGTGCAATTGTACTACTGTGTTTCGGTTAGAAAGGTAAGGGGGCCGGTGAAATAACAGGCACATGAGACTTAACAACTTCACGTCTCAGGGTCGACAACGCATTGGCGATGCTCCTAGTGTTGCAAATGTCCATAGGCGGCGGTGACCACTTACCATCAGGTGGACCGTCTGCTTGTTTGTCGGCCCAAGTGGCATAAAAAAAAAAATAATAATAATGTCGCATTACTACACCCTGGAGATAACTTGGAACGGCTATTGATGTAAAGCCAAGCATTCCTACGCATTGTGTAAAGAAACCATATTTAAGCATTAAGGACTCTATTGTGGGAACATAAAGGCGCAATTCTATCGTTATAAAACTAAACAACCATATTTTCATTAAAATCATGTAATACTGTAATAATAATGAAATGTTAGTGCAAGTATTGCAGTATGCGTTATAAAAATGTATGAACACTGCCTTTTATGATATTGCGAGTTGTTATGACTTGCTCTATTTACTACTCTTAGAAGAGAAGAAAATATAAATACCCTGGGACTTACACACTATCTTTACACACGGCTATCTGATAATAAATTAGGAAAAGCTTGTACTATGGTAATCGAATAATTTACACTATATCTGTACGGTTCCTTTGACGCATCATTACCTCAAAACTACGGAACGTAGCGGGATGGGACTGCTACCATTCGTCGCGAAATTTTCCTATATAGTTATAGGCTATATATGATATTGATAGACGCGGGTTAAACCGCGGAGGACAGCTAGTTTTAAGTATATCTAAACTCATATATTACTAGAATAAGTAGTCAATTTAATACCAGGAATACATCTCTTTTCACAATTCCATTTCATTCGACTAATTACGGTCAAAATGCTGTCTTTACAAGATTGGTCAAAACTTATAATACACAATTCTTCGACATTGATATTTTTAACATGAATAAACATTCGTTTAAGAGGAATGTCAAATTAAAATGTAAAATTATGTATTAATACATTGTTACAACAAAGTGTTACAGAAAAAGGATCTTGATTTTAAATTTACTTATAATATACAAAATTTATATCACTTACACACACACTCTCGCATACATAAACCCTCACACCCCTGCATACACACACACACCCTCACACACACACACACACTCACACTCACATAAATAAATATAAAGCATATAGCTGTTATTATTGTAATTTTTTCTTTCTTTTTGTATAATATTCATACTTATATTTGTTGTTTTGATTCAAACTAGTGTTATGTAAGATATTGGTAAGAATTCCATTTTAGTACGTGGATAGCTGTAACTGGTCTCATAATTATAAGTTCAAACCATGTAATTTTTTATAGTTTAAGACTGTCGCTGTCCCAAATAAAGAAAAATAAAATAAAAATACATATTAAGAGGTAAAGTTTGAAAGTTTTTAGGTTTGGATGTAACAGATAATCTCCGAAACTACTCATCCGATTTAAATAATTCTTCCATAGATAGGAAACTACACTATTCCCAAATGATTTGTTATAATTCCAGGTAACGTTTGCTTTCTCGGAAAATCGGATGAAACCGCTTATATACATATTGCCACCCAAACATAGCACGAGAATTTTTGCCGAGGGCGGTAATCAAACCCACGACTTGTGGCTTGGTTGCTAAGGTATCTCACTATTACGCCAACTAACTAGCTAATGCCTTTATATATAAATTACCCTCATTACATACAGAAATAGTACAAACTACAATACAGAAGTTCACGCAGAAGTCTTTTTACTTTTTATTTATTACACACGTTTTCATATACATTTTTAAATCAAGTTAATAGAAAAGTCTTGTTGTGTATAACTTTAAATATTATGCAATTTCTTTAGATTGTAAAGTAAATACCCACCTGCAGGTACTGCTACCGCATTACACAAATGAGGGTATATTTTTCAGTAGGATTTGAACACTTGAAGGCAGTGAAAGATGAATACAGACTTTAGTATTTCAAAATTCAAAACCATTTATTCAGTTTAGGCCTTCGGAGGGCACTTATGAAGGTCAAATTTAAAGTTACTGAAGCTACAACCGGTTCGGAAGTCAGCCTTCAACTGAGAAGAACCGGCAAGAAACTCAGCAAGGTTACATTCTTTTTTATTTGTTATATAAATTTTTATCTATTCTGACTTTTTGGCTATTTTATAATTTTATTTTTATTTATATTTATTTTTATACTTAATTTCTAAGGCTAATCTACCGGCCACATCTTGCAACTATTGTAATAAATGCGAAATTTTGTGAGGATATGTGGATGTTTGTTGCTATTTCACGCAAAAACGACTGGATGGGTTTTGATGAAACTTGGCATACAGATAAAGCATACCCTGTGAAATAAATAGTCAATAATTTAAAGTCGATTTCATTATTATATAAAAAGTTACTTCCATTTCAGTAAAAACATTATTTAAACTTGAAAGCTATTCAACATTTTTCAAATCAAAATAAAAGATTTTTCAAAAAGAAAAAGCTTGCAATTTTATAAAAAACATACATGTTGACTTTTACAGGAATAACAACGAATTCTTACGGCACTGCAAAGTTCTTACTTACATTAACCCGAGCGAAACAAAAATAAACAGGTCGCTAAAATATAATATTACCAACCATCACCCTGACTTTCCCTTCATATTCGGCGTACCAACATTTATTTTTGCTACAGTATGACTGTTTTACATAAGCCTAAATAAATAAACTTCAGTGGCTCACATCGCTCCCAAAACTAATATCTGTGCAGTGCAAACACAGTGCGCCAAAATTGCTAAAATTACGCCTAGGGCGTTACTTTGCAAGTAGGTGGAAGCTCTACTCGAAATGGCTTCTTGGTTTTTCTGCCTTGAATTTTTTAAGGTCTACTACGAGTGAGTTATTTTGTATTCTCAGTGTTATATGTGACTTGGAGACCCGTTCTGTTTAAATAAAAATGGTGGGAGCATCTGTTTTGTGCATGTCTTTTTATAGAAAATTTTATTAAAAGACAATTGTAAAGGCCCGTTTTGACAGCAATTAATATTATAGAAAAATTGCCTATAATACTTTTGAAATAATGTTGATTCATTTTTTTAATAGTTAATTGTATGATGATTAAAGTGAACCTTATTGTAAAGTTATAAGGTTCATTATTTTATGATTTCTTATCTGTCAAAACTGGTCTTTACAACTACAACTTATTGTACTCTGTTCTGCCACATATATTTTTTCTAAATTCATACTTAAATTGATATGTTTATGCACACAATTGTTTGTGGTGGGAATCGAACGCACGACTTGCGGCTTGACGCTTAGGATCTCTAACCGAACCCTAGATTGTTTGACTAAGAAAAGATAAACTTCACGCCATCATAGACTTCTTTGGGATTCAATATCAATACAAAAGGTTTTGTTGTATGAAAAATCATTTTCCCCACAAACTGTACAACATTATTTACACATACGTGCAAAATATGTATACAGTATTCATAGCCCATTTACTGGTCTACAGGCATCCGGACAATCGGCATGCACCTGAATATTCGTGGCGCGAATACGAAACTAAGATCGCATTGGCACTGGCGTTCGGTAGAACTCGCTCCGACGGCCGTTCGTGAATAGTAATGTTATTGAGAGTTTACTATGTGGCAGGTTTTGTTGCACTGAAGTGTACAGTTATGATTTCAGTATAATTTTATTTATTTTTTAGCTTTAATTTACATTAATTTTCCACTTCACTTATTTGGATGTGGGGTGGGTCATTTACCAACTGAATTTTTCTTCAGTTCCTTTTAACTGTGCTTTGATTCTCTAAGGAAAATTTTGAGTCTCTGTGTTCAGTCTCTTTCGCTAACTACGCAATCACGTGAAAGTTAAGCTGACTGAGGACTCATTGAGAAATATTATGTCTTCTGAGTCAGCTAGTAATTTTGTATTTATAAAAAGTTATGTGTTTAGTATAACAGTTATCTGATTTCTATAGTACAAACTCTGTTTAGTTAGGAATCGTAGTGTGAAAACATAACCTACGTTTTTTATTTAAATATGTAGTGGTATGGATTCTTAACACAGAAAAAATTGTCTTTGAATACACGGCTAAAGCGGATTTTCGAAAGCGGGTACATTGTATTACTATCGTGTGATTCTGCAGTTTTCAGGTAAAATCACTCCATGTATCATGTAAACCGAAATGTAACAAAGTGATATGTAATCACCCATCAATAACCCATCAAGCTTTGAGCTATTTGTCGCAAGTCATTGATATGATTGATACCTTTGCTATAGGAAATACTACAGTGTTTTTAGTTTTCTTGCAGCGTGACCTTTATCGCACTACTATTTCTTACTGAACCGTACGGCCCTTGGAATAAGGACTATATTAGGTTGGAAAACAATGAGACTACTAGTAGGTCTTCGCTTTTACTATGGTTTTATGTGCTAGTTGGCGTAGTGATTAGATACCCTGCCAAAAGACAGTTGTAGGTTTGTTCCTAACCTGGAACGTGTTTGTGTGCATGTTTGTTTGTTCTGGAACAAGTAATTATATATATTAAAACTGGTAAAGTTAGTGAGCAGATATATAAGTAATTTAATAATCATAGCTCTGCTTAGCTTAGAATAAGGGGTCCTATTCTGTAAGGTAAAATTACATTCCTCCTTACTGCCTCCATGTTCTGTCTCTTTCGCTAACTATGCAGTCACGTGAGAGGAACACTCTCAGGGGTCTCTGTGCACCGGCTCGCCGACGAAGTTTGTATTAGCTGAATAAGGGGGCAGATGGCCGTGTGTAAAATAAATGTCTTAGGATTACGATAAATGATTATTGAATACACATTTCTAACCAAAGGGCTTAAAAAAGGTATTATATTAGATTAAAAACTATTCCACTGGAAGAAGATAAACTACTTACTTCGCTATCTCTCAACTTCTTGAAAGTCCGTCGCCAAATACCAATCAAAGTTCTCCGGAATCTGCTTTGTTTCTTACCACAACATCAGTTGCCTTATAAAGGTCTAAATACTTACTAATTACGTCACAAAATAAACAAGGTTATCATGTTTCTATTCTCGTGTTCAAGTCGGGCTTAATACGTAAATTGATGTACCCGCTGAGAGAAAAGCTAAGGGAGAAATATAAAAAAATCACCCATGCTTACAATTAGGGGTGGGAACACCTAATAAGTTTATCGATAATTGTTTAGTTTTTGTTGGATAGCTTTGACTTTGACACCGTAAATATAGATCCTTGTTTTTATATCTAATTCGATAAGCAGTCATAGTAATGTTGCAGTTAGTTATAATAATCGTTCTTTCTTTTGTTGAAGCACTGGCTAGTTTAGTAAAGTTGTTTTGGAAAATATCGTAGGATTTTCACAATTAATGATCTGCTTGACAAAACTGTCCATCAATGTCAATTTGCATGGTAATTATTTTCTGAATAACATTTCTATATCACTGAAATTGTGAAATATCTATAAACCATGGCGAACCTATTCATTTAATTAGGTAGATCATCGGTCTGCTTCTAAGTTTTCTTATTCATCGAAACATCGATAGTATTACTATCGAGCACCCTTCCTCACTAAAGTATACGGAGACATTCTCTGTAATGCGTATTTATTTTATTTAGTAGATAAGTAGGAGTTATGGGTGGCGGGCGAGTGGGGATGACGGAATTATACCATGAACATTTACGTTAGTAGGACAATGAGCCAGCGTTTTGGGAGTTTATTTATGTGTTGATTTAAGAACAAATTATATGAATTAAAGACTATTCAAGAACCTTGTTTACTTACACGAGTGTGGAGGAGTGAAAATACTTGACAGGTACTTACTGATTTAGAATTAACTAAATTGACTAGCTACCGCACCGCAGTTTCACTCACGCTCCTGAAGGATCTTGTATTTTTAACGATAAAATGTATTCTATGTGTTGATCTAGAAAAATCTAGATATATGTTCAAAATTTCATTTAAATCCAATTAGCTGTTTTTAAGTAACACAGTAATTTTAGATTAGGCTCTTATCTAAAGCAATTTTCCCCGACATTTTGCCATTTATTATGAAATCAAAGACAGAGTCTTAAATTTACTGGCGAGGGTCAGAGGCAGAGGGTCGACCAGGAGTGTCTTCCCAGTGACTTTGCCATTGCAATAAAGGCCCTCATTGGAAGCCCTATCATGTATAAAAATTCCGAGGTGATATATGATCAGAATGTACATTAACTATCAATGTTAGTTAAATAAATTAATAAAACGTTGACTTTAACTAAAAAGTGTGGAGTCACTTGGAAAATAAATTATATTTTATTGTTATGAAAAATCATTAAAAAAGCCATCTAAGCTACAAAATAAACTAATAAACATATATAGATATTTACACCCAAACACTGAAAAACAAATATGTCCATGCACAATAGTATTTGTTTCTGGTGGGAAGCGAACCCATGACCTGCGGGGGCCAGGGTCTCTAATCACCAACGACCGACGTAATAATGTTTTTTTAAAACCAGTTGGATATCTGTATTTACAATGAAGAGGTCAGTTTGAAGGTTTTTATTGGTTTACGTCAAAGTGAAGATCACCAAGGACGATGAAATAGCTGAGTATTGGAATATGTCATAAACACATCGTCATGCCTGTCTCCCCTTGAAGTAGTAGATTTCCAGAAATGATTCGCATCTAGCATTTATTTCGTGTTATTAGGTCTCGACTCACCATTCAATATTATACAAATAAATGCAATCTTCATTCTGCTTTAATTCATTCTTTTAACACGTCTGAACCATCATACTATTAATTATTTATTTTCAGTCACTACATCTTCGCAGTTTACAGTTACACAGTAACAAGGTTCTCTTTCCTCCACCTATTTTAAAATTCACGGTATAGGTACTTGTCAACTTGGACTATAATCATGTAAATTCTATTACAAACTCAAGCAGGTAAATAAAAAACCAATCTTTTTTCCTTCAGCAGTTTTCTGAAAGGGTACCTCTTGTACTCCAATAGTATAGGTATTTGCTGAATAAATAAACAAGGTCTCTTGTGAGGACTCTGTACTCTTTAGTTCTTAACGCCTATTTCTTAAATGGGCCAGCAAATAAAGTCCCCTTTCTGTCTCAAAGTCACGTTTTCAGAAGCTTTTGCTAAATGCTATTTATTGCCAAAGAATTTGGTAACTATAACATAGGCCCTCTACAGGTAATTAAATTTGTAGGTCATTTGCAACACCACCAATTTGAGGCACTACCAATGCGTTGTTGATCCTAAAACGTGAAGTTGTTATCCTCATGTGCCTCTAATATCACCGTTAGCCTTAACTTTCTAACTGAAAAATAGGAATAAAAGTCCATTAATGCTTCACGAATTTCACTTTTGCTCAATTCTTAAGCATCATAAGGTGAGACTAGTTGCCAGCTAGGTTTATCGTAAGAACTATTAAGAATGGTAAAATAAAAAGCAATAAGCCAAAATTGCTTCACACAATTATCAAATTTCAAGCCAACGTCTCTATTTACATGAAAATTGTGAATATTCGTAATTAACTTTATCACCACTTGCAGCCAGTGTTTATTGTATTGAACTATTTCATTTTCATTGTAAAATTAAATAAAGCTGCGTCGGTATGCAAATAATAATGAATAAAGTAATTACAAATTGTACCAATCAGTACCTACAAATAAAATAAATACATTACTTATTATGGATCATTTTAAGCTTCAGTAAATATTAACTTTATATTATTTTTGTCTGGCTTTCCAATTGAAAGGATGAGGCCAAAGATCAATACATGGAGCAAGTGAAGGTAAAAGGCTTTGAAGAGCGGACCTCTCAGGTGGTTGCATAGTTAACGGGAGAGACAGATAAAAGAGGCCACGACAAAAGTACATCGAGCTAATTTAATGTACCTATCAAAATCACACCCAATGAATCCGCAAATAATAGGCCCCTTATTCAACAAATACAACCTTCATCGGTGAGCCGGTGAAACGAGGCTTCGGAGAGGGAACCTCTCATATGATTGCGTAGTTATCGAGAGAGATAGAGCAAAAGAGCCGTGACGAAAGCTATCGTCGAGCTAATGTAATTTACCTTTCAGTATTTTACCCCAGGATTGGAGTGGAGGAAGCTATATCTACAAAAGCCTAGCTCCTAAATATGGAACAGAACTGAGTATGATCCCAACACGATATGTCAAAATGTTTTTGTCTTGAATATGTAATTAGATATTGTCGCCAATCTGAATTTTTCCCAATATTTTTTATTTATAGAATATGTACGTTTACAATTTTTTTTTTATGATCTATCTGACAACTGCTTAGAGCGAGAGAGAGTATTTTACAACCAATAACCATAGGTATAAGAACCTTGAGGTCAATCGCAATCTCGTCCGAAAAAAAAAAATTTGGATAACCAGGAGGTTAACAAGTTAAGAAATTGCCTTACTATGGTTTGCTTTCATTTACAAATTTTGAATCCCCAATCTCTTTCATTATAATTTCCATTATTTTTGACAAAATAAGTCGTGATAAGGCTAGGTACATCAGGAATATTAAGCAACAAAAACGTTAATAATCTATGCAAGCCACACATTCGAGTCACGTCACTGGCGCGTTACTCAAAAACAAAGCCTTCTGAATGTGTTTTGAGCTGTGTTTAGACCGCGTGTTTAGTAGACTACAGTTAAACCGCGGCTTAGCCATATAGAAAATAAATACATACCTTTATAATACGCACTTAAAAAGGGGTTATTAAAACCCAGTAAGGCTTGTGCTTTACAACAATTTTACTACAGTAAGTGATTATGACAAGCTCCCCATAAACGGCATAAAGACAGGAAGATAGGTGCAAAAATAAAAAATCAAGCAAACTTCCACAATTAACAATGTTCTCAGGTACAACGCAAGTGTCATAATAGTCTATCAAATATAAAAAAAACCCCAGCCAGACAGTCCATCTGATGATCAGTTGCTAACGCTTCCTCTTAACTTTGGCGACACCAGGGGAATCGCAATGCATTGTCGACCCTGAGACGTGAAGTTGTTAAGTCTCATGTGTCTAATTTCATCGGCCCCCTTACCTTTCTAACCGAAACACAGTAATATGCACTACTGAGTTATTGGGTCATTATTTGTTTTGAAATAAGGTAATTTATGGATCTATTGGTTAATCGTATAATTATGTAAATTAACCTTATCTATTATTAAAATATCAAAATACTGGATAGACTATAGTGCCTCATACTAGAACGCTTCTTCAGTCGTGTAAACCCAAATAAAGCGTTGAGCCTATTACTCAAGTTAAACTTAAAAGTAATTGTGAAAATGCCTCCGCAGTAATAAAACATTAGATTAAAAAGTTACGCACTCGTGCTACATTCTGTGGATATTTTACTAGAACCACCAACCAAGTTATTTTGGATTGCCGAAATGTGAATACTTAAAAAGATTACTTATGTTTATTTCATTAAATCTACTCTTGCTTTTGTTGATGGAGATAATAGTCATGTTATTTACTATTGCGGGTACTTTCTGCTTTTATAGAAGTATTTTTTTCTACACTGATTATACAGAGAAAAGATTTGTAATTTAGTTTGTATCTACTTGATCGTTTTCACCTTTTGATTCTTTTCACTATTAATAATCTACTTTACCCAGAAGTATTATAGGCTGCTTTAATCTCGGAATACATTCGGAAACAGGGGAGAAACGGCGAGATGGATATAAATTTATTGGTCTCTTTCAAGACACTGGGCTCTCGATCCCAAGGCAATTTACAACACCTTAGGGCAATCAGATATACTATTTAATACAGTCGCACTCTTGTCGACACCTGTTTTTCCCCGCGATTTTAAAAAGGGTAATAAATTGCACATAATCATTCACTAATCATTTCACTCACTCTCACTCATACACACACACACACTCATACACACATTCACAAGCACATACAAACTCCCCTACACAATTTTCCTTACTCAAATATTTCATTCTTTAGTAGTAGGTACATACCATGTAGTAATTTGTGTTTGTTTTTAGAGATTTTATGAGAGTCACAGGTGGAAGAGACTGGTTTCCATAACACAGGCCTCGGCTTAGCTTGGAAACCAGTTTCTCCAGCAAACTTTAATATTATAAGTCATTTTTAAACCTGGTTCAAAAATATCTAGTTTGTATGGAGAAAGGAAATAAAAATTATTATTATTATTATTATGCTTTATAAAGGCTCGTGGTTGACAAATCTATGGTAAGTGATATAACAGGCCAGTTGACTTGGTGGTTAAAGACCCTGACTGCCAACAGCCACGCCGCAGGTTTTGAGTTTGATAGCCACCCAGAACAAATATTTGTGTGCTTGAGTATGTATGTCTGTTCTGTGTCTTGGTGCAAATATCACATAACTTTTTTTAGAATAATAATAAATATCCTGGGACATTTTTACACACGGCTATCTGATTCCAAACTAAGCAGAGCTTGTACTATGGAAACCAGATAACTGATATACTACATTTATACTATTTTTTTTTCTAAATACATACATAAATAGATATTTACAACCAGACACAGAACAAACAGACATGTTCATGCACACAAATGTTTGTCCGGAGTGGGAATCGAACCCGCGACCTTCGGTTTGGCAGTCAAAGCGCTAACCACCAAGCCAACTGACCTGTTTTTATATGTAGTTTATCAGTTATAGGTTTCTTGTAGTCGCTGGAGCTTAGGTAAGGTAGTGGTTCTCCTACCCTGACTATCACACCACAGGACGTGGGTTCGATTTGTGTGCATATATACTCGTATTTACTTAGATGAAAAATAAAGTAGTTTTTGTATGAGGATATCAGTTATCTGGTTTCCATAGTACAGTTCTGCTTAGTTTAGGATATGATGGCCTATTTACTAAAATATTATTGGAGGATATTTATTTAAATAATTTTCTTCCTTTATCTTCTTCTAAAACACTGATTACTATTTAATTTACCAGAATCCATTATTATGTTTAAAAAAGCGTGACAAATAAATGTGATATTCCCATTACAGGCATTGCACTATTAACAAATCATTGACGCTCACTACTGTAGCACGATTCTTTCGTATAACCAAAAAGGTAAAACAATAGACTAACGCGTAAAGATGAACTTGGCATTATGGATTTATAACAAAACGATACCTCTGTTCTAGTAACTTCGAATTCTGTGACGAGACCCATGCGTTAAAATTCTTTAATGAGTTTAAGCTTTTGGAGAAGGAAATTTCGTGGTCCCGATGTGTTTGAACTTTCAGTTCAGGGAAACATCGTGCGAAACCATTGCATGATGGAAGGGTACTTTGTACCCGACTAGTTAGCTACAATACTCAATCTTGAAAATCTGTTACCAAGCACCTGTCGGTCTGTTTTGACTCTTCTAGGATTTATCTCCAGCCTTAGTATCGTCACTTACCATGGCGATATTCTGGTAAATGCTTTCGTTTCATAGTAAAAAAAATATCCTTTTTTTTACGGAAATCCAGGGGACAGATTTATAACTCAGCACGACAAGAAGAATCAACAGTTGAACATAATTAAAAGTCTTTCTCGCTAATAGTTGACATTAAACTAATTAAACTTTTAATAAGTTTTACAATTTACAATTCTTTCCTTCTTATCTGCACTTAAATGTAAGAATGGATCGTCCTCAGTAGCGTATACATTAAAGCGGAAAGATTTGCGGTATTTTTGTCGCTATCTTAGTCCTGGGGGCAGTAATTACGCGTTTCCCGCGTTGCGGTTTAACGGCATCTCCAAGTCCCTCAGCTAAAAGATTTTGGATTAAGAATACGAGTGAAGCGGGCGCTTAAAAAAAAATCATGACTATTTATTCCGTTAAGGCCCATGGTAGGCATCGCTGAAGTGATTGAAGTTCCCACCAGTTCGGTTGTCAGCCTTCAACAGAGAAGAAGTGGCTGAAAACTCAGCGAGGTAACATATTTTTCTCATTGTTATAAAATAGGTATCTTTGAAATGTTTTAAAACAACTTAAGTGTGGTAATTGGCAACTCTAAAGAGATTAAAGAAGATTGCATGTATTTCAGATGAGAATGCTAAGAATAATTTGCGGTGTGTCGAGTGGTTATCTATTAGTATTAGAATAGACTAGATCAACTTAAACAACAAACACCGCGGCGTGTTTAGAGAGTATAATATCCACATTTCACTTATGTTTAGAAAAATTTTAGTCAAAAATTAAGCACCTAATTTTATTATATCATTTTAACGAGAATCGAGTTCCGAGTACTCTCCATAAGTATAGAAGGTATTTCACCCTGTATATGATAGTTTTGTTTTGACAGAGATATTACCAACGTGGTTAAATAGTACTGGTAAAATCCGCCATAAGTATTATGTGCATTTTTTGTAGGCAGAAAATCATTATCTTTAGTTGTTCGCTTGCTATTAGCGCTTTATCTCGATTTGGATACTTTCGTCACTTACGCCATATTTACCAGTGGTAGTTAGTGATTGTACTATCTCAAACGATTTGTAGTACAAGTTTTATTTTATTTTACTTTATTGGGACATAAAATACATAATATTAAAAATATTAAAATTAAAAGTAAGTTAAACCCACACCAATGTACGCGATATAATATCTATAACATGACTATGAATGTATGATGGTTTGACATATACGAGTAAGCCTAAGAACCCCTGGGCGGAAACCTAAAGGTAAATTATAAAACATGAAAATTTTCCAGTGAGTCTTTCATACCTCTTCTCTCCTAGCCGGGATCTGGCTTCGACCAGTGAGGTGGACCCTCGAGTTACTGAGGTGCGCCAGCTATGCACATTTCACCAACTTAAAAAGTATTATATAAAGGTTGCCATTTAAAACCTTTGAAATATATAATTATTATTATGATAGACGATTATCGCGCTTCCGAGGTCATGACAGATACTTTGAACATTGACAAAATTATAAAACTTTGAAAAGTATTTTATTAAATTTGATTTTAATATATTTTGTTCATTAGAGTATTAAAAGCTTGTAATAACGTTGGCTGACGTTTTTTCGGTGAATAATATCGTGACAGTCAAAACTTTCCTACTGTCCGAGCAAATGCATGTACTTACTTAGTACATAGGCTGTGTAGTCATCTCTGTTTCTCTTTGGTATAGTAGAATTTACACGTTGTAACCTCTCTTTTTTCTTTCTTATGGTTATTATTTGAATAGTTATGAGTTTGATATTTTATTAAAAAGGGGTCTAACGTATTCCCTTCACGTATTAGTATATAGAAGATTTCTATTACTTACTGTATCTGCGAGGAAAGATCATTTAATTACGTTTTTATTTTTGAAAACGGGTCAGGGAAAATACATCTCACGCTTTGCTCCTATGCCTTGCACCAAGACATCAGCGATCGTTATCTTTTCACTAAATTAGACGCAACCGTGGGTAGAAGGGTTCAGTTTATCTCGCCCTTTATGTGGGCAAATGCGGGCTATATAGGCACATTGTTTATCCTAGAACATAGCATTTAATGTGTAACTACGACTAAGCATCCGTGATTTTCTTTTTTTGGGATTTAAATAAATAAATATTCTAGGACCTTCTTTACACACGGCTATCTGATCCCAAACTAAGGCAAACATTTCATTCCGAAAGAATTACCCGAAAACATAAAATGAAGCTGAATTACGACCATAATTTCTAGCGTGTAAAGTTGAAGTTCTAATGGCCATATATTGAAGCGCACAGATACACATACGGTTTGCGAGTAGGTAGTACATATAGACTGAAGCAACTGACTATAATTGCTGGATGCCATTTAAAAATAAAACAAATTATTATTTAAAGGTATATTTTATTTATTGTTGTAGAAACTTCGTAAAATTGGTACCGTAAGACGGTACGTAGATTAAAAACTATCAAAGCACCCGCAAGCTTATTCGTTTGATGAAGAGCTTTATATACATACAAATAAATGAGATAAAAGTGTCTGTTTGTGTTGTCAAAATCACAGTTTTTTACTTAGTGCATATGAAAGTAGTATACGGTGTCAAATTATAAAATTTTTTTTTGTCTTTTTGTTTAATATAACTAATAATAGATAATAATAGACTAATCACCGAAATGCCTGGAGCGATTTTGATGTGTTTTTCATTTGCAGATAGCTGATGTTATAAGTAGTAACATAACTTCCTTTTATCCCGGAAAAATTTAACATCCCTCGGGAACGCGGGTAAGACCGCGGGGGACCGCTCGTTTTATTAATAATCTGTACCTCATTAGATATTATAGACTGAAATCCGTCTAATACATCAAAATTATCCCAAATAGAATAACATTCTAACATCAAAACAGAATTATAAAGTTAATGCCCTCCGCATTGTCTAAGACTCATTGTAAAATCTACGAGAGCTAACCGCAACCGAAAGCTAGCATATAAATTCCTCAAAATCCCGTCATACACCAATTAGCACGTAGCTTAGACCGGCAAACACAAACAAATGCAACTCGTGCTCTCAGAAGCTTGGAAGGGCATTCCAAACAAGGCAAGGCATCTGTCTGTAAAGGGCATTGTGGTTTGGTTTAAAATGGTCAAATAATCTGATGCTTGTGTGTTGTACGCTCTGTTTGGTAAGTTAGAGTTAGCTTTATGGAAAATAAATATACAATAAATATCCTGGTACATGCCTTACACATGGCCATCTTATGCAGTTTGTACTGCTTGTACTCTGGAAGCTAGATAACTGATTAACAACATTTTTAAATACATATTTATATTGATATTTACACCCATACACAAACAAAAAGACACGATTATCCCCATAAATGTTTGACCTAAGTGAGGATCGATCTGCGGCGTGGGAGTTAGGGTCTGTTACCACCAACTCAACTAGTCTGTCAGTGATTTCAAAATAATTTGCAGTTATTAGAGATTCAAAAACGGTGGGTCAAAAGGTGTAAGTATCGAGGTTTACGACTAATGACTTGCTTTATACATAGAGTTAAAGAAATTGTTTTTAATCTCAAATAGGTCAATCAGATGGTAAGTGGTCACCCACGTCTATGGAGATTCGCTATATCAGGGATCGCCGTTGCGTTGTTGGCCCTGATAAATTATAGTTACGCCTCATATAAATGTTTCCCCTTCCTACTTCTAACGAAACACAGTAATACAATTGCACTTCTGCTTTACGGCGGAAATGGGTACGGTAGAAGTACGTCCACGGTCGAACGCTTTACTGCCTTAATTAAAAATAAACATTAAACTATCTTTTGTCTTGGCCATTATCATTATCACTTACAATAATGAGACAGGCCAAACAAAAAGCAGTAAAAAAATAAACCTTCCCTTGTAAATCTTACATAATATGTATGTATATTTATTAATGCAAAAGTTTGTGAGGAAAAACTAATAACTGGATTTGGATGAAACATGGCTCATCTGGTTATTTTAATTCTGAGAAAATGTAACATTTCCTGAGAACCTGGGCGAAACCGCAGAGCACAGCTAGTTGTTGAAAAACTGCACTGTTCTTTTATTAAATAAAAAAAACAAACCGTTATAAATTTAATCAAATAATTTAAACGCTTCGCACGCTGATGCAACTTCTCCGTTCTTCGGGAAAAGCAAAAATGACATTAAATAATTCAGGACCATTCATCACAGGGAACGTTTGTTCTTTAACTAAATTAAATTCAGTCTGTCGTAAACAAGATTTCTAATTTCACCTCGTTTGTGAGAACGGTGAATTTTTTATTTTGTTTACAATGTATCAAAACAAATATTTTATTCCGCTTCGGAAAATAATGGAGCCTTGCCTATTTTGGTGTTGTTTCAGAGGAAAAATTTGATAAAAAATTGGATTATAAATTTTTTCTATTTAAAAAAGAGCGGTAAATCGTCAGATTTTTTGTTTTCTTAATATATATTTCATTAGGGAATTAATAATTTATATTATTTAAGTTTACGTTTCTTAATTCAACATGATATTCAGTTATTTAATAAATATTTTATAATAGTATGCACGAAATTAAAAATTTATTGCGTATGAATGTATTTTTTTTATTTAAATATCAGGTTCATTTATTTAAGCTCATATGCATCGAACTTGTCATCAAACCGCGATTTTCATTCCAACTGAAATTGCATTAGGGCACAAGTCCCTCGTAACGATGCAAACGATCTAGATTAGAATATTAGCACTGAATATCTGTATGAATTCACCCTAATTTCGACCTAATGGTCACTGATGATAGTAAGATTCTAATAACATTTTGATAACTGCAAATTGAAACGCGGTGCTCATCTTACCATTTATTTTTGCTTTGCATAATATGAATTTTATTACTTACATGTTAAAGTGCATAGTGAGAATTATATTTAAATTATCTTCGCTCGGAGGTAACATTTTATAAAATCGGTATCATTATTTTATAACTCCATCTCGTAGAGCTCTAAGGTACTAATATGCTAACATCCAATAGCAACAGTGCAAGTACCTTAAATATGAACGAGATGGCGCTATACAGGAATGTTTTTATGTAAAACATTGCGTTTTTTTATACCACATGGGCCGACAAACCACCAGATGGTTCGGCCCACCTTTGTTAATCATCGCCGCCTATGGACGTTTGCAACACTACGGGCATCACCAATGCGTTGTTGACCCTGAGACGTGAAGTTGTTGAAGAAGTCTCATGTGCCTGTAATTTCACCGGCCCTCTTACCTTCCTAACCGGACCCCAGTAATACAAGTACATTAATGCTTCACGATAAAAATGTCTGCAGTATTATACTGGCACTCGAGAGCCTGTTGTGGTTTAAGGCTTGTGTATATAACCCTGGTATTAGTTATGTGTATAGTTGACGGTGGCCACTTTCTATCAGTTAGATAGTCTGTGTGCTTGTCAATCTATCTTTATGTATAAGCATTACAAAGCAAATATGGGAATAGGTCTGCTACCATTCGACGCGGATGTTTTCCTACATGGTTATAGGCTATAAATGATTTCCATAAACGCGGGTGAAACCGCGGACTACTAATATATATAAATAATATAATATATAAATATATATACATGTATTCCGCAGCATATTTAAATTACGAGAAGAGATAATATAAAATCATTGGATATACTTTGTAGATCATTGTATTCATTTACAATGCGAGTTGAATAACTGAAATATTTCAGATACGTATGTATGCGGCATGTATGCTTTGAGTCCGACATTAAATTTGATTGTAATACGATTTAATTTAATTGCATTGTTGATTGAATTATGATGTTTACATGTACTTACGTTCATATTATTAAGCACACATACGTAATATGTGCTAATTTGTCGTTTATACGCTGGACTCACGGGTCTTAAGTTGGTAAGGTTGGTTATTATTTATCTGACATATTTGATTTCCATTCTTGATTTATTAGCTGTGATGTCACTATAAATAATAATATTTATTTGATAAGGCAACACAGAAACCTAATAGTGTTAGTAAGATCTTAAACTAAGTTAGTTGGAGCGAACATAAAACTAAATCTTAAAAGAGATATTGGTTTTCATTTCCTGTATTGTAATTGTAACGAGCTCTCTATATTAATTTAATAAATTATATTTGAAAAAGAGCCATATATGTAGTTTTTGTTTGTAATAAATTAATCTGTAAAAAAATCCCTTGAATTAGCCTTGTCTCGTTTGCACGGCTTGAACTTTGGCTAAAGCTACCTACATATATATATGCTATATCAACGGAGGGATCATACACCTCGGCGCTCGTCTCATTCCAAAGCCTAATTTTCCCGTTGGACTTACCTTCTTTTGGTGTAAATATCTTAATAAGATTCGTATTAAAAACTATCTAATAATAATAGAAATATCTAATATCTAATCACCATAATACACTGCTAAGTTTGGGATCAGATAACCGCGTGTGAGGAAATCTTCAAAGATATTAACTAAAAGATAATGAGTTCCTTTTTTATTATGTTAAAATACCCGACAGACCTATTCTCCTGTCGAAATGGTCTTGGGTTCATACAAAAATCCTCTGAAAAACACATTAAATTTTTCAAATTCTCGGAGCGATTTTTTATATTTGTAAATAGCCAAATTGGTTCATGTTCTCAAGTGCTCTCCTCTTATTATCGAACTGCATATTTTTTAATTTAAATAGTTCCAAACCAGTCCACAAATATTTTATAAATTATCAAGTGCAGATACAAAATTAATAAATTCAATAACATTTACAAAAGTAATCATTCGGTCGTAATAATCGAGTATACGATAAACGAATGATTAAAATCATTTCGGGAACGCTCAATTTCACTCAGTTTTGTAGCCCTGCATTTTGCGGTGAGGCAATAAAACGAATACTCCTAAAGTTAATAATGAAATTTTAATATTCACAACCAATGAGGGGAAATCAAAGGATAATGAAACCGTTATTTGAACTCCGCCTTTTTGCCTTCAATTGAAGAAATGGCAATTAATATCATTATACTTTGAGAGGGCCACGATTGCGTATTGAAATTTCTGTTTGCGTGCATTTTTTTCAATCTAATTACTGGGGTTATACAATTTGGTTGTAATGTTAATGGTAATCAGAAATTTTGCTGTTTTAAATTACGTTTAGTCGATTGTGGTACAACCCGAAGCAAACAAAATACATTATTCATATCGAATATTTATATAATTCAAATATGAGACATGTTTATAAAATATACATTGAGTTCTATAAAATAATTGACTCAACCGAATAATTTCGTTTGTCGTTTTAACGCTTCCTTCAGTAAGTACCTGTTTCAAGGTTTAATGTATTTAGTATCGTTAGTAATGCACAAAATAAAGTAATGAGTTATATACTAGTGTATTACTAGCCTTGTCCCCGCGGTTTCAACTGCGTTCCTGAGGGTATTTTCAGGAAAAAAGCAGGCTAAAGAGTAACCTTAACATCAGGTATATGCCAGTGACAGACCCGTCAACATTGGTCCAGCCATTTTGAAGTTCATAATATGAATTTATATATGTAAAGTATTCTCATAACGTATTCTCTGCAAGCCTCAGCGAGCGCAGCGGCTAGCCGCAATTATGACTTGAAGATCGGACCTCGACGCAATCGCTAAATTAACGAAAGAGACAGAGCATGAGTACTGTGCTGATACACCATCAAGCTATCGTTTACCTTGCGAGATCACTCCTGCTCAGAAGATTGAGACAGACTAACAGAATAGTGTTTGTAAATACGAGCGTAAAAGTATAGCGTATCCAACCAGTATAAAATCTAATTATTCATAGAGAATTGATAATAGAACCTACCCCTATATATATCACGAATATGACAAACAATTGAGATTTATTGGCTTTGAGCTGATGACCCAATTCGGTATCGACTGATGATTTATTTTCAATCCAATGCTTGATATTATTTATAAGTTATTTACTCGTACTATGTTTATTATGATATATATTGAAATCGTGATTAAAATGAATTACTATTATCGTTTTTAAAAACCTCTTTTAACGTTGTCGTAAGTTATAGAAATTTGAATCTTTATAATATATAATATACCTGTTCGTTTACAATAATAATTTTGTAATAAGTTATGCAATGTGGTTTTTAAAAAGGTAGGTAATTAAGTATTTTGTAGCATTTTCAGACCACAATCACATTATATGACAAGCACATGAGACTTAACAACTTCACTGGTGATGTTAATGTTCATAAGCGGCCACGTTACCACTTATCATCAAGAGGACCCTCTACATGTGTGTCGGTCCATATCCATTAGCAGTTCAAGTTTCGCGTTGATATCTCTGTCAGTCCGTCAATCCATCAGCCTTAGTTCTTTGTACCTGCATGACACCAAAAGCATATCCTAGTTACTGTTTATTTGATTGATTTTAGGATATTTTTTCAAGCCACTTGCCTTTCAGGTTTTGAAAAGATCAATAAAACACTGAGTATCTCCTGGTACATACACCTTATGTAATAGACGAATACCATCCCCTAATGTGTACCCTCTGCCTGCGTTTTAACGTTCTTCTATCTTAAAAAAACACATAGGAAAACGGGTCAACCTCTAAAGGGTTCAAATACTTGATGTAGGTGTAAATATCTATATATGTATGTATTTTGAAAAATAAAAAAGTAGGATATGTAGTATAACAGTTATCTGGTTTCCATAGTACAAGCTCTGCTTAGTTTGGGATCAGATGGCCGTGTAAAATATCCCAGGATATTTATTTATATAATTTTAAATGGTAATCCGTTTGTTTTTTTATATATTAAATTAAATCGATTGTGGTCTTAAAATAGTACAAAATACTTAAGTATAAAACCATAAATAACTTTGTTTTATAACGAGAAATTAGACTATACTGGAACACCAGTCAACCCGTGAAACGTTGAGAGATAAATAAACGGAACACAAATAAATAAAATAAAACAGTTTACATAATATTAGGCTGTAGTAAACGAATTTCAATTATAAACACCTGCTTGCTATAAAACAGTACTTGTGTTTTCGCAAACTCGACCTATAAAAGTAGAAGCCGGGTATTTGACGTTATCGAAATTATAACGAAATTTGCATACATGCGGGTAAAAACCTTATAAATAAAACAAGTCTGTCGATAAAATGCTATCATTCGGTTTAACGGTTTGTGGTGCTCTGTTTTTTGTGAAAAAAAAAATAAAATGTTTGTGAAAATTTTACTATTAGCTTTTGTTGGAAGTGTTATATGCAATGTGGCACCAGATTATTACGTGTCGTCATTTAATAAATGTAAGGGATTTTTTAAATAATATTATGCTATATGTCTCTGTATATTAGAATGAATTTTCAAGTAGGCATGGATGATCAAATTCAAAACCATAAGGAATAGCGAAAATACTCACGGGCTCGCTATTTCTCACATCTTCGATTTGGCCACTCCCATTTGAATATTATCTCTAACGTATCATTAAGGGATCTACGTGTTGGATCTGTTTCCCCATGCCTTCCAAAAGGACTAGTCATCGGCCAAATCAATTCAAAAAGGATAAAAACATATTTTTAATTCAGCCTAAAGTAAATCAGTATAATTCAAATTAAAGTAAAATCTATTGTCAGCTCACTTTGGTTCTTGAACTGTTGCCCAGATAACCAATATCGGTAAATCGAACTGTCCAAGTATACTCACCATTGGCAGGTCTTGTTATCAGGCGAACGCGATCACCTCCAAAAAGATTCTTGTCTCTTTGTTTTATATTTTGAATTATCTGATTTAGTACTTTTAAATAATAATGTATGAAAGTGGTTCAAGTAAAATAATACACTTCCGTCAATGAGAAGTACTCAGCGTCACAAGAAAATTATGTGAAATGGCTGAATTCGATTTTTAGTTGGATTTTTCAAGAAAAATAACAAATCATTAATTAAGTCATAACATTTTATCATAATCACGAAATCGCAAAACGTTTTGCTATAAAATATAAAGTACATTTAAAGGAAAAAAAATACCTCATTTATTTCAATAACTCTTCAAAACTTGACTTTGTTGTATAACACATTAAGGAAACCAGCACGCCCAAAAAATAAGATTTTGGAAGTTCATCAATTTGCTTATATGATATATTAAATGACATTCCTTTACTTAAGTAGTGATAATGATATCCAAGGCTGGCAATAAGTTAAAATGTCTAAATTGTTAAAAACTAATAACCATTTGTAAATAGATACTAATTAAATGCAAGTTTATTCGTTATTGTTGATCTAATTAATTATTCTTCTTATTTCTGTAGATCCAAGTAGTGCACATTACGAATTCAGTTGTCTGTCGCAAGGAGGTATATGTATGGAGGCCCAAGAATGTCCTGAAGGTAAACAGTCTCCAATCAGAGGACTGTGTACGTACAAGGGAAATGGTGCTGTATGTTGTCACTCTCGTGAGTACATAACTCTTCTGTTTGTTTTTCTTAAAATGACTTGTATACGAACAAAATGTCTTAAGGACCGCGGAAGTAAATCAATTGCTGGACTAGTTTTAATGTCCTGAAGGAACTAGAAAAAGACTGTTAAAAGACAATATGAAATTATTTTGAGATAAAGATAATAATTAGTGCAACAAAAGAAAAAATACTATTGGAAGACATCTCATGGTGAGCCTTGTTTCTATCGGGTACAATACCGTGCTATTAGTGAAAATTTAAAACAAATTAACATTAATTGTATTATATCTTGCCTGAGCTAGGAATCGAACCAGATTTTCATTCGGAAATGGCAATGAATAGCTTTATGATACACATTATTTCCATGTTTTCACCCGCGTTCCTGAGATATGTTACATTTTCCCGGGATAAACAATAATCCTTTGTGCCAAGTTTCTTCCAAAACGTTCATTGATTCATCCAAATCAGTTCTTGCGTGAAAAAGTAATAAGCATTCATCCTCACAAACTTTTGCTTTTATGATTTGAGTAGAATATCTAAAAAAATACAAAATTAAAAAAAATACAAAATTATTTCAGTGCCAAAATCAGCAACCAGATGTCAACAACGAGGTGGTGAATGTAAACCGAAAACAGACAGATGTCCAGATAATCTCACATTCAAAGAAGCTACGGATTGTACAAAACAAGAAAAGTGTTGTATATTGGTGAATTAAAAATAAAATACATGTTTCGAATATATTTAATTTTTTACATTTCAGTTTAGATTTAAGTTCCATATCTTATCTCTTCTCCCTTAGATCTTAGATTTGTCAAACTTTTTTAGACTTCCCAACATTGTATTTGCTAATATGCTCATTTCAATGAGTGTTATTTTAAGTTCTGTTCGTTCACGACGAATCTAATTTATCCCAGTATTAAAGCATAGCATAGTCATTCAGGATTAGTGTACCTTACTATGAACGAAAGATGGATGAGTAGTATTGGAGTTTACCTCCTACATCCAAACTTATAGACTTTATAATATTAATATAGATACAGATTTCATTGTATCTTAACTGCAATCGATTGGGACCTCATTTATCAAAAGCGACACTGTAGCTAAACTCTTTTTTTTTCAAAAAAATTCAAAATTCAAAACCATTTATTCAGTTTAGGCCTTCGGAGGGCACTTATGAAGGTCAAATTTAAAGTTACTGAAGCTACAACCGGTTCGGAAGTCAGCCTTCAACTGAGAAGAACCGGCAAGAAACTCAGCAAGGTTACATTCTTTTTTATTTGTTATATAATTTTTTATCTATTCTGACTTTTTGGCTATTTTATAATTTCAATTTTACATAATTTTATATTTAACAATTACAAAATACTTATTATAGGTAACATTAATAAAAACAAAACAAAAAAAAATATGACAAGACTACAAAATAGAAAATAACAATAATTAGGTACTTACAACTCTACAGTGGAACATACGCAAATACAAAATTATTATGCATAGATTACTAATCATAGCTTTTCCTTTTGGCTTTGCTGTAGTTAGATATAGAGGACGAACTTTATTTAAAACTTTAATTCCCGATTTTACCCTCTCATTGGATGCTTTTTGAAAAATCCTATCTTATACATTCTTCACTTATGTTCTATTTATGACTCTTTTGCAATATGTCAGACCCAGCAGTTTCATTCAAGCATTCTACCTTCGTAATTATTTTAGGCCCCAAATGATTAGGACCTTTAACATCATCATCAAAAACTTGGGTAATTAAAGTAAAATTTAATTAACCTGTTTTAAAAGCTTATGAGTGTTATAGAAAAAAATACCCCATGGCGTTATAATAACGATCATCAATATCATCATACAATTAAACATTGGATCAATAGGTGAACCTTATCGTAGAAGCAACAAAGGTGATTTTTCTATAAAATTTTTAGCTGTCAAATGGACCTTTTACATCTCGACAACTTAAAATGCTTCTTTAGTTTCAGTTAGTACGAAATTTACTTTTGTCGCCTATTGTGCTAATTCCAAGTACATAAAGCTTGTCTTCGTAGAAATTTTTGTCTTCTCTCATCTGTCGTAAATAACTGAGAAATACAATGCCACCTGAGCCTTTGTCATAGACTAATAAACCTTTAGAAATTCGGAGCAAGTTAAGTTAAGACTAAGTAAGAGTAGAAGAAACACTTAATTAATGAAAAAAATATATACTTAGATGGGCTTGTACTATTGAAACCGAATATCTGATATATGTACTACATAATTAAATACCGTCTAAACTAGACGTAAACACTTGTTCTTTTATCGACTTCTTTATCGCATGTTATATATTGTAAAAATAAAATATATTGTATTGTAAACTACTTATTAAATATATCAACCCCTATACAAAAAGTGAACCAGTAAAGTTCATTGGCTAAAAATAAAATATAAGTGTTAAATGGGAATTTAAGACACAACCTGAATGGTAGCAAACAGGTAATCCAGCTAATATCAACTGGCTTGTCACAGTGGTCCATCCGCCATATTCAGATAATACAAACTCCGTAGGCGAGCCGGCGCACGGAGGACTTGGAGCTTACCTCTCACGCGATTGCGTAGTTAACGAAAGAGAGAGAGAGCACAGAAGCCGCTACGAAACATCCGCAAGCTAGTAACATTTCCCATACAGAATCGAAGCCAGATCACAAGAAAAAATTATACCTGATATGGTTTCGTTCCAGGAATGATGATTGACAACCTTCATTCCATGTCTATAAGTTTTAAAGTCTATGTAAAGGCACACTTTAATTACAATTTATATACATTTTCGCTCTTCCGTTAATGCTGCGTAGGCTTTGTGCGGTCGAGGTAAACGCGAAGGCGCAATTTGCCTACGCCATTACAAACAGGGACATTAAATTTGTATAAACAAGGTTTTTGCTTACTAATGATTATGTTGTGGGATTAGTTAGGTTATTTGTTGGTATTTGGGGGGGGGGGAGTAAAGGATTTTGGTTTTATGTTCAACTAAAATACAGTATTTGATACTTAAATAAAATAATCTAACACATAACTAGTGGCACGATTTGATGGTCGTTTGACGTTTAATTTACCTTATTGCTATGATAAAATGTGTTTTCGCATCATTATTTAATTGGTGATTGGGTCAATAGGACTTTATTTATAAAGAAAGAAAGTTTTCGATGATATTGTTAAATGTCAAAACAGTCCTCAAAGCGTACTGTTGGGCAACCAGTGTAAGATAAAAAGTACCATATCGGTCCAGCCGTCATTGAGTAAAAAAAGTAAAAGATTCTGACAAACGAAAAATCTTCCTATTTTATGCGGTTAAAATACGATATACTTAAAAAAATATCAAAGTTTTATGATACAACTAAAAGTAGGTTACTTGACACCGTATTATTACTTTGTCACAAGAAAGTGTTTCAAACAAGAATCCTTATAAAAGTTTACATTTTGACATTTCAATCAAAGAGTTGCTGATTTGACATGCCATCACCCCACTTGCAGCGACTTTGTTCAGAAACTATAATTTGTTTTAAACCGAAGTAAGTTTTTATCATCATTAGAAATTTAATTATTTTGAGATACTAGAAAAAGCCCTTTCAATTTGCTATATTAATGAAGGGGCTAAAAAAGGACAATCTTCCTGCCTACTTCCCAAATATTTGTGGTAAGCAAAATAAGTAGCCTGTCCGTCCTTTTGTGTATTACATACCTATAACAAGAGATTTGCCAAATCTTTTACGAGACAGATGTCCTACTTCGGGAAAATAACTTTCAACGTTCCGTTATTTAAAGTAATAAAATCTTACGTGAGGACCTGGAATATCTTTGATATGCTATGAGCCCTAGTAATATCTCTTCGGGAATGGGCCAAAAATAGTATCTTTTACCCTATTTGGAAATGCTTTTCTTGACCACTAGTATGTAGTGCACGTGGTCGTCAGTATACACCGTAGTCTCTTACAGTATCGTAAAGACGAATCACAATGCCAGTATACGTCCCCACACAGCTTTAATTTTATAAATATTAAACTGTACATGTAACATTGTCATCAAGTGTATTAGGAAACAATACGTCGTGCAACACCCTTTGTGTACGGAACACTGGGCGTACACGTCACTTATACATTATAAACTTTAGTGACGAATTGTTTAAGCTCTTTTGTGTGTGTAGTGCTGAATTAGTATTGTTTGCTATTATATACCAGACTAGGTTTTGTGGTGCGGTTTTGCTTCTATTTTGATCCACCGACTACGAAATAGAGGGGCATTTAATATTTGACATCCATGTTTGTTTGTATGTGTCCTATGGCTTCGTAGCTCTCAAGTGAATGGACCGATTCTGCTACAAGCTTGACAATGATTCGTCACGGACTCTATGCTCTGTCTCTTTTCTTGGATACGCGCGTGAGAGATTCGCACTCGCTCGTAGGTTTCGTTGCTGCCGACTAAGCTTGTATTAGCTCAAAAAAAAAAGGGGTAATCACTAAAACTGGAGCGTATAGTGATTTTCACCATGAGAATAAATCTCGGAGAGATATTAAAAAATGTGAAAAATGTATAATAAACAAGAATTTTATGATTTTTTTATTTAATCATTGGGCTGTATAAAACCTAAAGGCTAATCAAATATAATTATTAATGGTTTTATATTGATAAATGAAAGGATTACACAGAAGGAAGTTCAAGGTCGTTGACCGATTTCAACTCTGGTGTTATTATAACTAAGATGTTTACTTCCATAGGATGAAAACTTCGGAATTCCATAAAGGAACTGCTGAATCAGTGTTTTCGTTTCGATGGACGTAAATTATTATATTTTTCCCGTAGACTTTAATAGCTTCTGGAATTCTGTTCTTTAATAATGTCTGCCGTGTTTCCTATTAGATATTAGGTCAGTGCGATGGGTATACTTCTACATACGGTGCATAACATATTTTAGAGGAATATACTACATCTATATCTATATATATCTATAGACATTCACTCTTTTCGAGAATTGACCATTCGGTGCAAGTTAAGTGGAGGTCATCGGTGTACACTTTATCCTCTTACCACCCTAGAGTTCCACGTGGAACTCGTTACTACTGGTTTTTATTAACAACTTTCGATCTGACTTTGATGCATTATCATAGTATGCTTATATTGTAAACTAGCTAATACCTCGCAGATTCATCCGCATCCCCGAGAGATTTAATATACGAGCCGATAATATCATAGCCTGTTTCACTTGGGAATAAAATTTCTATCAGTGAAAAAAATATTCAAATCGAGATGTGTAGTTTTGATTACCTCCTACATACAAAATTACCCTTTACATTATGATTATAGATATGTTTTGATTGTGCATTGCAATGAAATGAAATATTTATTCAAATAGGCCTTAAAAGCCACTTATAGATGATCAGACTAGGTTCGAGGAACACCGGTATTAGTAAAGCAATTCTGGAAAACCAATACTCAAAACTCAGTTTGTTGAAAGATAAATGAAATAAATGAAAACAGACGACAAACCGTTTAAATTTATTGAACGTATCTGTAATTTAATTAGTGCAATCTTCAGATTGAAACAAAGTGCAGTATATCAAACTGTCCTCAAAACAAAAAACAAGCGAGTCATCCTGCTGAAGATTTTAATTCAAGTGAAAGGAAACTTTTCTTGTCTTCCAACAGTTACTACCGGAATTAGTATTGGGCTACACTAGTGGGACCACGTAATATAATGTTATAAAATGAATACTATCAAATATACAATTTATATCAAATTAAAGGTTTGAAAACGGTTATAACAAAAAAAGAACTACATTACACCTTTACAAGCGCTAAAGAATCATTACATAGTATAAAACAATACCCTATATCCCTATGTATGCTTAAATCTTTAAAACTACGCAACGGATTTTGAGGCTTTTTTAATAGATAGAGTGATTAAAGAGGAAGGTTATTATGTATAATACATGTGACATCCCACGGGAACGCGGGTAAAACCGCGGGGAACAGCTATAGTCTATAAATTATACTTGCCACATATTACGTTTGGACTTCAAATATCTGTAAAATATGAGTGTACAGCAAATACTAAGCTTTTTTCTGGGGTTATGAGTAGGTCTTAAAATGGTACAGTAGGCTGAACTCAACCTTAGTTTCCCTGGTGTTAAGTACCAAATTATATTAATTAATGACAAATCGAATTCTAACAAATATGCCTAAATAGCTACCTACATGCAAACAAAGTGAATTTCTCCTTTCTCGACCAAGTCGACAGTCGAGTTGAGAGTAACAGCAGTCATCAATCTATTACACAATGGTCTTTTATACTTTGAATCCGAGAATTTCACACAATTGACCTGCTGTTCCACATTTAAAATCAAGGCGTAAGACATGAATTTTGTTAATGGAGTGTTTTAAGAAAGCTGGCTTTAATAAAAATAAAATACAGACTCTATAAAGGCTTTTAAGACTCTTTGACTGTACTGTTGTAGTTAAACAAAACACATCTAGAGAAGTTGGAGACTTGTTTAAGTTTAAGTAAAGTGCTATAGTATATAAAGACACTTCATGAACTCAAAAAAACCCTAAGAGACTCATTTAAAATTTTGGAGAACATCTAATGTTAAGGTGATGTAGAAAGATAAAAATTAACCTTCACGAAATGTTAGTTGATAATTTAGTAACATAACATTTTCCAAATTAACTAGTCTGAAATAAAGTAAATCTGTTACTTACTCAGTATTTATTCACCTTTTTTGGATCCTGGGATTTATTGCATAGTGGTCTTAATATAACACTGCGCCATTACCTAATATAATAATTAATTTTAAACTCATCAAAATAATCACATGCAATATAAGATATAATTTTCCCATTTTTACATGATTCCATTTGGTATATCCCGGCCTTTACGTGGTTAGCTGATTAATGGTCCTCTGTCAGCGAGATAAAAAACTATGCGAGCTCTCTCCGGATGTTTTAAAAAAAAGTTACTTTACACAAGTTTCAATTTGGAATTGTTAGCGCTGAAGATTTTGTCGCGTTTTTCGTCTTGGATAGATCGGAAAGCTTTTAGGGTGTTTTTATAAAATATAAAAGTGTTAGGTTGTTAGATGAGACTTTCCTCGCCAATTCTTCTCGGTTGAAGACTGACTTGTAAATAAGTGTTGGCTTCTGAACGAAGCTTTGGAAGAAGCCTGCTGGATGTTAGTTAATCAAGGCTGTTTGTTTACAATTCTAGACTGAATATGATTATAATGTTGGTGCTCGACTCGCGACAGATGTCCTTGTATTCGGTTCCCAGTTTGAGAAAGGACTGGTTAACATTTTTTACTTAGATATGATGGCCTGAGATTCCGTATTCTATCAATGTGACGTGTGGACCTGGATATTGGAAAAGAAGGGATTTTTGTATAAACTCCGATTCGAAGACTCATAATGCAACGGCAAATGCCGGGAACAGATAGATTGAAAAAAAAACATATTGAAATACATGCAGTATCAAACGGAATACTTATACGAGTGTAGCCAGCTCTGATGTAGAAGTAATATTGAATTTTCAAACATGTTTGCATACCTAGTAAAATAAACAATATATTTTAACTGAAAATATGTGAAATTTTGATTGAGAGTTGCCAAATCGCTAATGTTGTGGGTCAGTATGTTCAGACATCACGCTTCTGTAATTGGTTAGATCGTTTCATCAATGAAATATTTCAGGCTCAACCCTTCGGAGATTATACAATATTATCTATACATAAATAGGCAAAGACAAATAGTTAAGTACCATTCTCTCTTCTTTTTGTGATTTTTTGTTATTATAGTCCAATAGTTAATGACGATCTTTAGTGTTATCAAAACAAAAAAAATGAATCCGTTTTTATTTTTTACAAGTAATTTCATATATTACCTGTTTTATGGTCAAATCTCGACCAGTGGGCGAACATCACATTAACTATTCACGGTGGTCTCAAGGGTCTTAACTTAACCTCTTACTGCAGTTCAATTTGACATAAACTGATTGTCTTACCTGTCTAACTGCACTCTCTTCCATACATTCTAGGGTTTGATACTGTGAGGTAAATGACACTAGGTTGACGATGTTTCGTACCGGTCTCTATGCTCTGTCTCTATTGTTGAGTACGAAATCACGTGAGAGGTCCGCTCTCAAATTCTCGTGGCGCGCCGGCTTGATAGAAATTTGTTTATTAGCTAAATAAGGGAGCAGAATACTCCTTTTTTTCTATTTTATACCACAAGGGTCGACAAACAAGCGGTGGGGCCACCTGTAAGTGGTCACCGCCGCCTATGGACATTTGCAATACTGAGGGCATCGCCAATGCGTTATTTACCCTGAGATGTGAAGTTCTTAAGTCTCATGTGCCTGTAATTTCACCGGCCCCCTTACCTTTCTAACCGAAACACAGTAATACGAGTGCACTACTACTTCACGGCAGAAATGGGTAAGGTGGTAGTACTTCCCCGGACGAACTCTGCACTAAGAGCTCTACTATTCAAAAAACTCTATTTTTTTGCTTCTATTAATCTTTTGATGATATGTACCAAATTCATTACTATTTCCTAACCCGATAGCGCCCCGGAGATGAATGGTGTAAGAACGCATACGGGATTAACAAAGAAACATTATATTTTATACATATAGATAGATAAATTTAAAGCATAAGCTATAAGAAATAAACCTCTCATACTTTCAGACTTCCCTGAAATGAATCATGTAGCTATATTGTTACCTTGTTATCTAACTCAAACATAAAATATACTAACGAAAAAGCCAACATACACTCTTCATAAATTACCGCGCATTTCACTTCACGCGCCAAAAAAATGGAACCTTCACACCGAGTAAACTTTTTACGTGAACTACAAAATTTAATACAGCCTCCGCATACATTATCCCAGGGAGGGTGTCCGGGGACGTGTGAACGTGTGACGTCACATAACGTATGTTGAACGAGACAAAAAATACAAGGAAATGTCTGCTTCGGAATTTAGGTGACATGGATTTTGGATTGAAATAAAGTAATGAAGTTGATTTTTAGACTTCCGAACGTAAAAAATGGCCATCGGGACCATATTAATAAGCCTTGTCTTATATATTTTTAATGGACTCCATCTTTTAAACCATGATACATAGGAGGGTGATTTTTTTTAAGAATATTTGCTCAATTGTCGTTTGTATTTTGGCATTGATATATGGATCAATATTTATTGTTAAATATAATTGAGAAAAGGTTTATATAATAAATACTATCTGTTTCCAATATGCGTTGCTATGCGTTTTTTGTGTTAGCAACCTTCGTAGGCGTATGTAGAACAACTCATTTAAGCATCGCTATCGAATAAATAGTATAGAAGGCATAAAAACGTTTTTTGTACATGGATATAGATAATTAAAAAACGACATCAAATAAAAAAAAATACTTCATAGCATGTTGCAATTAAGCATCTTTGTTCAGTGATTTAGTAGTTATTTTTACAAAGATATACAATTTCTTAATTGAATTTAAAATCTACAACCAAGCTTCTACCGGTGTTTTACAGTTACTGTAATTGAGAACCAGGGTCTTCTAGGCTTTGTGTGCTTACCACCTTCATTCACATTATCACATAAAATATATTAGCCAAACAAATCTGAGCATAATATAAACATTGTGGTAACATTAATAAAGTTGAAAATATAACCTATTTTGTTCAGAATCATTTGCATAACTAATTTTAACTAATTTAAACACGTATTAAGTTATTTGGCATAGATATTTTCATTATTAGTTCATAGATTAGTTATAGAAAGTAATATTTGTAATTTTTTTTCTTGTTGTGAGAGATTATCTTTTTTCTGCCTATATTTACGTTCTATATCTATATTATTATTATAAATAGGTAAAGTTAAGAACTACTCTTCCGCTTAGAACACTTTTTCACAGATAAATAGCTATACTATTCTCTAGTGACACAGGCTATGTTATTATATCGGGATACATCCTTCGGGAACTCTCGGGATGTCATACAACCGTACTAGCCATCATCTGTATGTATTTCTATAAATTGAATGAGTTGCAATAATTTTGGTAAAGAATATCTTAGGACATTCTTCACAGACAGAGCTTGTTGTTTCTATGAAAACGAAAAAGCTGATGTTGTAGTATACCTACTACATATACATTATTTTTTTCTTAAAAATACATATTTCTATAGATATTTACACCCAGATCCAAAAAAACAGAGATGTTCATGCACCATGAAACCACGACTTGAGGCGTTGCAGTCAGACAGACCACCGATCCAACTAAATGATTTCGTTGACAACGTGGTACAAGTAAGGTGCCCATGGTCGTGCGTTAACTTTTTTGTCGTCTCTTACAACTTAAGAAGAGATATGATGGTACTCGTCTCCGGTACTATACAGTATCATATAACCGTATCAGTTCAAAGGATTACATATATGCATAATATACAATATAAAGGACTTTGTTCTACGTTTAGAATTACATCTTCCTTGTTAAACTACAAATTACGCTATGCATCTCTATTGATATAGGACAACCTGTTTACATTGGTTCATGTCTGTATAAATAGAGTTATATGCTAATGTTTCTCTTAACTTGTTAGGATAATACAAAGGCTTCTGATATTACATGCGGTGTATTTAATTAGCTGTTAACGTTTTGGTGCTTCATTATAAATGCGTTTAACAATTTTCAACAAAATTTCAAAATTCAACTTTTAGGAATTTATTTTTACGAAACTTAGTTGGATCCTTTACTCTTTTTAATCCTATTGGTATGGTATGTTGAGTAACCCAAAAGAAACTATTTTAAAAGTCCCTAGGTCTAAAAGAAGTTCAACATTTGGGACTCGATAAATAAGTATTCCAGAAGGCAAATAAATATTTGTGATCACAATCCTTGCTCTTTTTGATTCTTGTTAATTAAATGACATTTGAACTACTGACAATGTCAACAGGTTTTAATTTAAAGGTCAAATGAGCTGACAAGCAGACAGACGGTCCTACTGATGGTAAGTTGTCACATCCGCCTACGAACATTTGGAACATCAGGGCCATCGCCAATGCATTATCGACCCTGAGTTGCTAAGTCTCATGTGCCTGTAATTTCACTGGCCCCCTGACCTTTCTAACTGGAGCAGTAAAACGACTGCACTACTACTTCAGGTCAGGAATGGCAGTAGGTTTTCCCTAGATGAACTCAGCACTACTCACGCTACTTCTAATATAGTTATCACAAAGAAGGTAACTGTTCATTTAAGATCACATACATACACTAGACATAAATGTGTGTATGTGTATAATATACGGTGAAATGAGCCCATCTGCCGCGTCGCGATAACGACCTAATTATACTATCACACGTTATTAATCATTGTTCACTAACTAAATGACGTCACGACCTAATGTGATATTCATATTTTGAATATATATTTTAATTTTGGAAGCTCCAAATTTAGGAAATGCAGTTAGTGTACTATGCTTAGTAAATAGTTAATCGGGATCATGATGTTGAAATGCTTGAAACTTGTGCTGTGAGTCAAATTCTGATTAAGAAAAAATATTTTTAGATTAATAAATCTTGGGACATTATTTTATTATTTTATATTACCTGATCTCAAACTAAGCAGAGCTGCTATGAAAACCAGATTGCTGATATACTATATAATAGGTTGGGGAAAAAGTTCCTTCGCATTTTTTAAGAAAATTCAAAACATTTTTAATATAGTTTTTTTACATTTAACTAAAGTATGTAGGTACCATTTTGTTCGATAACTATTTGCCATCTTGTAGGTAGGGACATGATCCCATTGCTATAGAAATTTTGGGACTTCTGATCAAAATACTGCGACAAGTGGTTTTTACAGTCCTCTCGTGATGTTAACCTGACACTGCCTTAAGAATTCTGAAAAGACCAAAACAGGTGGAAATCTGAAGGTGCAAGGTCAGGACTATACGGCGGATGCATTAATACCTCCCAGCCAAACTCTTAATTTTGCTGAGTGGCTAAAGATGTGTGAGGTCTAGCGTTATCATGATGAAAAACCACACCCCTTCTGTTGCTAAATTCCGGCCGCTTTCTCTCAACTTCTTGCTTTAATCTCATCAGTTGTTCGCAGTAGAGTTCCGAATCGATGGTCCTGCCTGGTGGTAACAGCTCATAATTAATAATGCCCTTCCAATCCCACCACACACACAACATCACCTTGTTGCGAGTTAACCCGGGTTTCGCCACAGTCTGTGAAGCCTGACCGGCCTTTGACCACGACCTTTTTCGCACGTTCTTGTCGTACGTGATCCACATTTCATCACCAGTTATCAGCTTCTTCAAAAATGGTATGGTTTCATGACGTCGTAATAAAGAATCACAAATGAGTACACGGTTCATTAGGTTTCTTTCAGTGAGCTCGTGAGGTACCCCCAATATCTAGCTTTTTTGTGTGCCCAGTTTTTTCCAAATGCGCCAAAACTGTTTTGTGGTCAATTCCCAGTTCTTCAGCTACGTCGTAACTACTGATATGCCGATCTTGCTCCACTTTTTCAAAAATGGCATCCATTTTATCCGTAATGGGGCGACCAGAGCGACGTGCATCTTTGACATCAAAATTTCCGGATTGAAAACGCTTAAACCAAATTTGTGCTACTCTCACAGACACTGCACTAGGTCCATAAACATTGCAAATTTTTTTCGCGGAATTTTGGAATTATGTTCTTTAAAATTTAAACTTTCAATGATACCAAAACCAGCCAGATACAAATAGTATAGCCAAAGAGATTTTATTACAAGTTCATACATACTATAATGCGAAAAGACTTTTTCCCCAACCTAATATTTAAATAGTAGCTTTTAGTGAAGAGTTAGAGAGAGTACGTACTACTACCATCTAACCTATTTCCTCTGTAGTAGTGCACTTGTATTACGGTCGGGTGAAATTACAGGATTATGAGACTTGACAGCTTCTCATTTCAGGATCGACAATACATTGGCGATGCCCCTAGTATTGGAAATGCCCATAAGAGCCGGTAAGCACTTACCATCAGGTGGACCGCCTGTTTGGTTTTTGGCCAATGAGGTATATAAAAAAAATCTAAATGTATTTCTTAAAAATATATAAAAAAACACAAATAAAAAGATTTTCTTTTTAAAATATTTATATTTATTCATGCCACTGATATAGGCAGAAATTACAATAATTAGACCCACAATACACCGTGATATATTAAAAGCATTGTCATCGCCTTGAGAGGCACTTTACTAATCTTGGGATAGGTAATAATTTATACATAAAGAAAAATATAAGCTTCCTCTTGAGAATCGAACTCATTCGCTTCTGGTCTCTAGTCAAGTATCATTTCAACAACCGAGGCGATTTTTGAAGTGTCCAAGTTCTAAAGATAGTTTTCGAAAGGAAGATGAAATATATTAAATAGATACTACATATAACATAATGATTTTTAAAAACTTGACTTAGGTAAATGAATATACATGTAAATACAATAAATTTAAAGCTCGACTCAAGCTACTTATAAAAAAACACTGATCTAAAAACAGAGATAAAAATGGTACTTAACTACTTTGTCTTTGCCTATTTAATAGATTTGTTCCAGTAAAGATGAATTGTATTCCAATACTAAAATTGCTTTAATAGCTCTCATAATGATTCAAATATAATAGTATAATTGCCAACATACCCAAAGACCCACAGTATAAATCACACGTCTGTTAGCATGACGAATAGACGTAACTTTGTAGTACAAATGTGTACAAAATGTTACAACAATTAGTTTCACTCCGTTGAGTTAGGAAGGTTTTAGAGAATGCAATTTCTATTATCAATTTTTTTTTCTGATTATTGTATGTTTTTACTAGACCCTCGGTTTCATGTCTGTTGCTTCTGTCCATTGTAGGGTTGAAATTAGTAAAAAATATTGATATTTATCCTACATAGTACAAAATATTATAAATGCGAAAGTTTGTGACGGTGGATGTGTGGATGTTTGTTACTCTTTCACGCAAAAAGTGTCTAACGAATGATGAAACTTACTACAAAGATAGATAATGTTCTGGAGTAATATATGAGTTATATTTATCCCGGGAAAATGTAACAACACTCGAGAACTTGGACGATAGCACGGGGAACAGTTAGTTATTAATAAAGTGTAGTGTGACGTTTCCGAAAGCTGCCCGAGCGGAATTTTAGTAAAGACTATCATTCCATCCATTTCGGTACAATCACTTGTTCCATCATTTCATTATTGACATCGTGATTCTGTATGACGTACGCAACTTTCGTTATAAAGTTATCAATTTCGCCCCATCTTCTAGTTTTATAATCACTAGCTTTCCACCCCGCGGTTTCACCCGTGTTATCCCGCAGTAAATCATACCCCGGTATCATAACATAACCTACGTCCATTCAGAGTCATATCTCAAATGCTGAAAGAATTTTTAATTTGGTGCCGTGGAGCCGGAGATAACCTTCCGCATACAAAAAGAAACACTCTCTCTCGTTATATTATAAGTAAAGATAAATCAAAAAACACGATTTCACATATTTTGTATTTGTTTCTTTTTAACGAATTTATGATATATTTAATGTGCTCGTTCTAAAGATTCCTAGCTCTAATATTTTCATTGAGGGCAGGTGTGGCACAGCTAGGAGCTGGAGTAATTGTTCCTCTCAACCTCCTCTAATGGTAATGTTATTAATAAGGGAATCAGATGGCCTTACACGTGTACTACGTAGTGTAATATGGGTTGTCATATTTTTTTAAATGAAGGAGTGTAATTTAGTGTACTGTATTCATTTAATTATCAAAACTTATTTTTATAAACGCGCAGTGCAGAAATTTGGCACATACATAGCCTGTGGTATGGAGAGGGACATGGAACATAGTCTACTTTTTATTTTGAAAGCGCAGCTAGAGCCGCGGGTGACCACAATAAGTTATATTATATATGCGAATGCGAGTTTGTTTGTTACGCATTCACGCCTAAACGGATCCGATCCTGCTTTGTTTATTTTTTTAATTTGTCATGTATATAGTTTAAGAGACTGTTTTTTATCCAGGGATCGAGGGTGCAACCGCCGTGGACAGTCAGCTAATTTAATCTTTGAAGCTTTCAGTCGAATTTCAAGGATGCTTTTAGCATTTAATATCCCAATTATTGAGGAAGTTTATTAGTTATTTAACATCACGCAACAACCTTTAGGAGCTGAGTGAAAAGAATAAAACTAAGTAAGGTCGCTAAGTAAAATGACACTACCCCGATAACTATTTTCCTCTAATGGCATTACCATAAAATAATAGCTAGTTTTGTGTATTTAGTGATTAACTTTATTGTTCTTAATAATAGAGACAAAGTACTTTGACTATTAATGAGAATCGAAGTCAGAATTTTTTTGTTTAGTTTGAAATTATGCCTTAGCCTTTAAGTTTATTAAGGTAAAATTTGTATTTCAAGTAGAATGCATTTAAGAAGTAATCATTATATAGTAATTACTCATAAAACAGAGGCGTTGTCTTTTACTACTGGCCCTAAAATTAACCTCAAAGTCACTTAGCGAACTATGAGTCCGAATCGAGGACATTCGTAGAAAAACGAAAAAATTAGACATAGCTCATAAAGTCAGTGAGCGGAAGTGACAATAGGCAGCCCACCTCGCTCGAAGAACTGATAACCGATAACTAGGAAAGGTTCTCCAGTAGCGAACACATACAGGAAAACGTCGATGGGAACGACCTCGCACCCGGTGGGCGGACGACCTGGACAGAGTCGCAGGGAAGCTCCCTCTTTTGAGTTGCTGGATCAAGGTGGCTCAGGACCAGAGTATGCTCAGCAGTGGACAACCCTAGATATATGATGATGATGAATAATTATGAAGGTATATCAGTTATCTGTTTATCATGGTAGGTACCAGGATATTGATGAGAATGGATTTCAATTTTAAGATATTACTTTACACTGGTACAAATAATTGGATAAATCGTACAGTTACGGTAAACAGCCCAATGATTACACACAGAGACACGTTATCGAAACTAATGTCAATATTTGAAACAGCCTATCGCACAGTTCCGCCCATCCTATGCATGGTTTGATTAAATTTTATTGGATATGCCGAATTTTATACTGGCATTCTATTTTGGTGTGCATTATGGATGAGTAAGTTT
This sequence comes from Habrosyne pyritoides, assembly GCA_907165245.1. Lineage (NCBI taxonomy): Eukaryota > Metazoa > Arthropoda > Insecta > Lepidoptera > Drepanidae > Habrosyne > Habrosyne pyritoides. Next base: position 14,070,130 of record OU015588.1, on the reverse strand, counting down.
TTTGTTTATTAGTACACGATATATATACAATAAATAAATAAACTTTGAGTTAATTTGGAAAATAAATAAAAAATATTTGAACTGAAAAAACTATGAATAAAATTTTGTATTTTTATAAATACTTCAAAAAATAATTCAATAATTTTAAGTTTCTCCCAGTGAACGCAAACGTTTTATGATGTACCTATCTCAGTAATTCTCAGTGTAATTATCAACTCAATCATTAGCAATTTTCATTTCTAACTTTGATAGAAGTTATATATGTATTTAAGTTAGAATTAATGTGTGTGCCAGTTGGCTTGGTAATTAGATAATTAATCTGACTGCCAAGCCACTGGTCAAGGGTTCGATTCCCAGTCTCGTCAAAGATTTGTGTACATGAACAGGTCTATCTGTTCTGTAACTGGGTGTATCTATTTAAGTAAGCACGTATAATATATCAGTTATCAGGTTACAAGCAGAACACTCTGCATAGTTTGGGATGACATAGCCTTGTGGGAAGAATGTCGCAGGATATTTATATTTATCAGTAGCTGTCTCCCGCGGTTTCACCCGCGTTCCCGAGGGCTGTAACATTTTTCCGGCACAAAAAGTATACTATGTTACTTCTAATACCTCCAAGAAAAAAATGTGTATAAAGTTTCAAGACGATCAGTTAAGTAGTATTCGCGTTAAAGCGTAACAAACTAACTTACATTCACATCTATAATATGAATAGGGATTAGTAGGAATATGAAAATAGCTTATGTTGCAGGAGACTCGTAGGAGAAGTATTGGTAATCACAAAAGCTTACTTACCTATAGGTCTTGTACAAGATATAAATTCGGGCATTGAATTTGAAAAGGAGACGTTATAAACTGAGGTTTGATTGCGTTAAATAATTGACATCAGCTCGACAATTTTTTGTCGCGGCCTCTATGCTCTGTCTCTTTTGTTATCTATGCAATCTCGTGAGAGGTTTGTTCTCAAAGACCTCGTTGCGTTAGCTTGCTGACGAAATTTATATTTGCTTAACAGGGGGGCTGATCCAACGTCTCCTTTTTATACACTGAATCTAAATCGTGCATGTAAATATGTATATAAATTTGTATTGTGTATACATAAGTATAGATGCAAAATATAAGATATTTTTATTACGTTCATAAATCAGTGTGCAAATGGTCGCCTTTTAAATTCACATCCTTATGTGTCTATCTAACGCTAAGTATGTATTTAGAAAAAAGAAGTTGTGTATGTCATATGTCAGTTATCTGTTTTCCATAGAAGAAGGCGCAACTAAATTTAGGATCAGATAGCCATTTGGAATTAATACCCCAGGATATAAATTATTATTATTATTTTATGTTAAACACTAGCGGTTCCCCGTGGTTCCACCCGCGTTTCCGATGGATGTTACAATTTCTCGGTAAAAAATAAACTTCCTATGTAGACCAGGGTCGATAATTTTTGAAACCAAAGAAAACTACAGTAGGGTGAAACCCATTAGAAAAGGAGGGGAATATGATAAAAATTAAAGGAAAAATAAATTACGGTCGATCCGAGTTCGGGAAGTGGGTGGGGGTGAGTTTTTAAGGGTAAAAAATGGTTTATCTTCATTTCCGGCAAAACTACAAGTCCTATGGAAAAAAGTTAAATGGCAAAGTTGTAGGTTATAAAAAGATCTATAACTTTTGTATTTACAATTTTTTCACATAACCTCAAAATTTAGGTGAAAAATTCAAATAACCAAGTTTTTGGTTTTTTATTTATATCTTTTCCAAAATTTTAATTTTTTCTACGAAATTTGGTGAAAACTTACCTTAGTATGTCCCAAATACACTGTAATTTATTTGATTTAATATATTTATTTTTTCGCCTTATTTTAACTTTATATATAAAAAGCACCCTATTTTTCAATCGAAAATCCTGACGTCAAAATATCAGCATTTTTCAAAAAGTCTGTGGTCTTTTTATTCGTTGAAATATCTACTTTCTGATCAAAAAAATATACATTACTGTAGGAAATGTTCTCAAAAAATCCAAAAAATTGAAACTCAAATTCGACATTTTTTTTGTAATCATTATGTACAATTTTGAGGTATTTATTAAAATTTACACTTTATTTACTCAAAAAACGTAAGATTTCATGTTAAATTGATAAACGAAAAAAATCAAATTGAAATATACTTCTTTATAGAAGTTAATAAAGTTAATATTTAATAAGACATCTACAATATTTTGAAAAAGTTTTAAAATCTTCTTTAAATAATATTTGTAGATGCCTCTTTATTGCTGTGTTAAGATAATTTATATACCTGAGTGACCTTCGGTAAATTTTAGCCCTTTTCATGAAATCTTACTAGCTTTTTGAGTAATTAAAGTGTAAATTTTAATAACTACCTCAGAATTGTATATAATGATAAAAAAAAAATTCGAATTTGAGTTTCAATTTTTTGCATTTTTTGAGAACATTTTCTATAGTAATGTATATATTTTTTTACACCATCAGAAAGCAGATATTTCAACGAACAAAAAGCCCACACACTTTTTGGAAAAAGCTGATATTTTGACGTCAGAATTTTTGATTGAAAATTAGGGTGCTTTTTTTGATATTAAGTTAAAATAGGACGAAAAAATAAATAATTTAAATCAAATAAATTACAATGTATTTGGGACATACTAAGGTAAGTTTTTACCAAATTTCGTAGAAAAAATATATTTTTTAAAAAGATATAAATAAAAAACCAAAAACTTTGTTATTTGAATTTTTCACCTAAATTTTGAGGTTATGTGAAAAAATTGCAAATACAAAAGTTGTAGATCTTTGTATTACCTACAACTTTGGCATTTAACTTTTTTCCATAGGACGTGTAGTTTTGCCGGAAATCAAAATAAACCATTTTTTACCCTTAAAAACTCACCCCCACCCACTTCCCGAACTCGGATCGACCGTAATTTATTTTTCCTTTCATTTTTATCCCCCCTCCTTTTCTTATGGGTTTCATCCTACTATATATTTTTTTCATTTTTTACCATTTTTGAAGGCTTCGGCCCTGGTCTAATGTTGGAACATAGAAATCGTTTCATTCAAGTCCCTGTAGTAGTTTTAACATGAAAGAGTAACAAACATCCATGCATCCATTCTCGGAAATTCCTTTTTATTTTTTTCAGGATAAAAAGTACCCTATGTATTCATTCAGATTATAAGCTATCTAGGTGCCAAGTTTCAAACAAATTAATTTGGTAGTTTTAGCGTGAAAGGGTAACAAACATCTACACATCCATAGCCACAAACTTTCGCATTTTTAATATTAGTATGATTGAAGATAGATGCTATAAATATTTTCCCCCGTAAATTGTCGACAAATCAAACTTGTGGACACAACGTTATGCATCCACATTCCTTATGCGGATAGCAAAGGCGTGGTATTTCACTTCTGCAGTCTGTATTTCCTAGCTCCGACTACCTGGAGCTCTTACATACTCATCATGCACCGTACACACCCACACATCCTCACTCACACACACCTACACAACTCCAACATATATTAGTCTACGCTGAACTCTAATTGGGTATTACAACACAAATACAGTACTGTGTCAAAATAGGAACTATGTCTGATTCCCAAGTATTCATCCGCGTTCCCATGGGATGGTACATTTTTTCGTGATAAAAAAGCCTTTGTGTTAATCCAGGTTATAAACGTTATATGCAAAATTTAATTCAAATCCGTTTAGTATCAAATCTACACTAATATTATAAAGAGGAAAGATTTGTATTTTTGTATGTAACGAATAAACTCAAAAAGTACTGGACCGATTTTAATAATTCTTTTTTCATTAGAAAGCTACTTTATCACTGAGTAACATAGGCTATATTAAATTTTCTAAAAAGTTAGGGATCCATACTAAAACTCCAATAATGTAACCCAAGGTGTGAAATTACCAAAAAAAATTCTTACATCGCGTGCGTTGCGAAAACTATTGATGGTAGAAAGAATAAAATATTGCAACATAGTTTGGGAACGTGGGTGAAACCGCGGGGGACAGCTATATAATACATACATCCATCCACCCTTACAAACTTTCACTTTACTAATATTATAGTAAGTAGGACTTACTATTATAGGTATTTCCAATTCCTTACTTTAGATTAATTAATCCAGGAAAACCTATAGTTGGCATATGGTATGTTTGTATGTTTAATTGTTAGCATGTTCTGTAATATAGCTGAGGGTTTCTTAAAAAAAAAACAAAAATTAAATCTTTAAAAACTCATGTCCCTGTTATTTCACCGGACTCTTTAAAAGTTCAATCTTTGATCTTGTCATCGCCTATTATAGGCTAAATTGTGGCTAAGCGCAGGCTATTTAGGGCAGATTTTTCAATTGATTTATCTAGGATACGCAATTTTTTTGATAGCCTATACCAAAACTGTGGTTAATTTAAATTAACAACACTCCAATAAAAGATCGGAAGCGATCAAAAACGTAAAAAGAATGTCCCAGACTATTAATAATGTATCTTACTACTGTATTAAATACATACAGCCTAAGTTATTACCTCAAACCATTACCAGGAATTGCCCAACCCCTTTAAACATATACTTTATACGACATCATAAAAATATTTAGGTACTCAAAATTCGGCCATAAAGGGAATGATATAAGTTTCTTTGGACCAATATCATAATGCAAGTAAAGAGGTACAAATTGAGTGCCAAGGACATATGGGGGTCCCATACTCGTTACGTAGAGTGTGTTTCGATGTACCAAACCGTATTGCGAAGGGCGTTGTTAGGCTTAGGTTTCAGAATGTTTCAAGCTGGAATTTACCAGCTTAGGGAATTTACTGACGGTTTTTGCTGTAGTGGAAAAATATTTTTCGAGAGAAAAAAATACAAAGTTCATATTTTATTAGCTTGAAAAATTTTAACATCAAATAAATATTCTGGGAAATATTTGCTTAGATATATTGATAGATAGTTCCCGGCTTCGTATGCCAACTCCGGCCCTATCATCACTACCATAATGAATTTGTGGTGAAAAACAAGCCGAATTATATTTTTTTGAGTGTTAAGTATTCAAAATGCACATAAACTGCTAAGGGAAAAAAAAGAAACAGAAAAATCTAAACTTACTTCATGATTCAACAGCAAATTGGTTCCGCGAAAACATCAATTTTTAACAATGTTGAAACTCGGGACTATGTCTACACGGCTGAGTATTCACTCGACAAGCACCGTTTGCATTTTAAATCGACTCAGCCAATTAGCGTGGAGCGTTCAACAGGCGATTTTGGTACACAACTATCTTATATACTGATAGGTTTTTTTATGGTATGTTGATTACTTAGTATAAATAAATATCCTGGGACATTTTTATGTGCTGCCATCAGATCCTCTACTAAGCAGAGCTTGTATTATGGAAACCAGATAACGGATATCGAACCGCGGGAATCGAACCAATGACCTGCGGCGGCCACGCCGTTACGGCCTCGCAGTTGACTGCCAAAATTCAAAACCATTTATTCAGTTTAGGCCTTCGGAGGGCACTTTTGAAGGTCAAATTTAAAGTTACTGAAGCTACAACCGGTTCGGAAGTCAGCCTTCAACTGAGAAGAACCGGCAAGAAACTCATCAAGGTTACATTCTTTTTTATTTGTTATATAATTTTTTATCTATTCTGACTTTTTGGCTATTTTATAATTTCAACTTTACATAATTTTATATTTAACATTAAAAAAAACAAAACAAAAAAAAATATATATATATATATGACAAGACTACAAAATAGAAAATAACAATAATTAGGTACTTATAACTTAAACAAGAAATTTAGAGGTGCACTGTGCAGAGAGCAGCTATTTCCATACATTTTTATCTTCAATATAATGAACTACCTTGTAATACGCTTTCTCTTTCAAAACTTTCCTAATATAGTTTTTAAAGTTATGATCAGACATTTTGGTTATTGAAAGCGGTATCTTATTATAAAATCGAACACAATTACCAAGAAATGACTTGTTAACTTTAGTTAGTCTAAAGTATGGAACAACTAACTTCTCCCTTTGTCTTGTATTTATACTATGAATATCTAATTTTGTCTCAAACATTCCTATGTTTCTACGTATAAACATTATATTTTCATAAATATATAGTGAAGGTAATGTCATTATATTTATTTCCCTAAATAAAGTCAGGGCCTCTAACTAACAAGGCAACTGGCCCGTCAAATATTTATATCTGGCAGTATATCAGTTATCTGGTCTCCATAGTACAAGCTCGGCTTAGCTTGGGAAGTCACGTCCGTAAGTCTCTCCTATTTTCCAGTTGGCTGTAGGCGTAACAGTCGGTCGCCTTTACACGGGTGTGGTGCTCTCCATGGCGCTTTCCGGGGCGCCTATATGGGCAGACGCCATGAGCGCCCGAAACCTGGCTGCGCTGCGACGTCCGCAGCGCGCCATGGCACTCAGGGTGGCCCGAGCGTACCGCACCGTGTCGTGCGTCGGTGCGTGTCTGCTCGCCGGTACGCCGCCGTGGGACCTCGAAGCCGAGGTGCTCGCCGCGGTGTACTGATCGAGCGAAGGAGGAGATAGCGGGTGGAGGCCGCCCCCACCCGCGGGAGATCGACCGCTGGCGTGAAGACGCACGCGGTGTTCTCCTGCGGAAGTGGGCGGCCCGCCTGGTGGACTCCGACGTCAGCCGGGAGTTGGTGGCCGCCGTTCGGCCCATCCTGCGGGAGTGGGTCGAACGGGAGCACGGGGCTCTCTCCTTCCGCCTGACACAGATGATCACCGGGCACGGCTGCTTTGGTAGATACGTGTGCCGGTTGGCGGGTAGGGAGCCCACGGACACGTGCCACGACTGTTCGGTGGCAGTCGCGGACACGGCGCGTCACACGCGCGAGGAGTGTCCAGCTTGGGCGGTCCCTCGCGCCGCCTTGTCCGCGACAGTCGCGGTGGACTTGTCGCTGCCGGGCCTTGCTGAATGCCATGGTCGGCAGCGAGGAGTCGTGGAAGGCGGCCTCGTCCTTTTGTAACGCTGTACTGTCACAGAAGGAGACGGCGGAGCGGGAGCGGGAGGACGATATCAACTCGGCCCCGCTCCGTTGCCGGAGGTGCGGCAGGCGGCGTCTTGCCTTCACGGCCCGGATGCCGCCGTAAGCCGGAAACTGCGGCTGGTGGATCGGGGCAGATCCGCCACCTGCACTAAAGGTCCCAAGCTGGAGGCGCCCAAAGTTCCTTGGGTGCCTCGGCGAAGGGGCGGGGAAGTCAATATGACAAACCCTGCCCAGTGAAGGGCTCGCCCCGAAAGGGCGAGCGACGCCGACGGGGCAGGCGGTCGTAGGACTCGTCTGGTCCCGCAGCCCCGTCAGCGGCGGAGAAGGAACTCGAGGGGTTTTAGTGGGTAGGCTCCCCGGTCCCATCCCATTAGGGGAAGGGGTCAGGGAGAGAGTCCCACATAACTGCAACGGTATGCGCAACGCATTTCCCCTCGTAAAAAAAAAAAAAAGGCCTAATAGTCGGTCAACTATTCAGGTACCAGTTGCCATTAACTATATCAGTTATATGGTGGCTGATGCTTGAATGGTTGTATGGGACATATGTCGGTAATTGTCAGTATACTCGTATATCCCGGGACTTTTCAAAATGTAAAAATTGTAAACCATTTATTCAGCTTAAGCCTTAGCTTAGGCTTAAGCTCCTTCGAAATACCATTTAAAGATAGCAATTCTTAGAACTATGAAAATCACAATAATTTGACGCTCTTCTTCAGTTCATGTTGGTTCATTCCTAGTTATTTTGTAATTTATATGGCAACTAAATGACTCAGGCCTTACGAAAATCCATTGTATGATTTTACAAGAAACAAAAATCTAGTAACTAACTAACTGTGGAAGTGAAACACGTGTCGATTTCCTGTTGAGTTTTTTGTTTGGGACTTCACAAAGGCGATCCAGCGGAATTAGTTATTAAATATTTCGATTTTTGTATAATTTTTTATAGGGCTTTAACTGAAGAAATGATTTTGTTTTAGTTACTTTTAAGTCTCCCTGTAACGCACTATTTACCAACCAGTGGCCATTTCCCACTCCATCCACGTAAAGTGCTGCAACTATCCTACAAGTTTATATTAGGCTGCGTTAAGACACTCATACTATCTTCACTAATACCCACTTACATTTTAGCTAGCCAAACTGTCTCTAGGCAGCATTAGTGTTGTGCCAAGCTAAACTTGGAACTTAGTTTAAGTAGCAACACTGCCGGTGCAACATGGTTCCTGGAAAAGTTTTAATGCCAAGAGGAATGATAGCACCTTTAATAGGCGGTTTTGGAGAAGTTTCTCCTATCATATTGGTTATTATCTTGCAAGTTACTTAGTCAATTAAGCTTGTTCTCGTAAACGCGGCTTAACTAAATCACTATAGCTGCTTTCGTACATGGACATGTTCAAATAACAAATTAGCTATTCAACGCTGCATAACTTTTATGAAGTTGGAGTGCGTTGATCCGGAGTTCTTTTAAAAATAGGTCCAATCCCGAGAACGAGTTGTTTTCTTTTATACCACGTTGGCTGGCCAACAAGCAGACGGTCCACCTGATAGTAAGAAGTCATCACGGGTCGACCCTGAGACAACATTTACTACTGAGAGTTTGTGAGAGTTTACTACTGCTTCACGGCGGAAATGGGTAAGATGTTAGTGCTTCCCTGAACGAACTCTAGACTAAAGGCTCTACTACTCAAAAAGTTCAATAATTATCATGGACATTAAACAGTCATTAATAATAATAGTGCAATAAATAAATATTTGTATCGACAAACTTGTAGTTATAAATGGGATCTTTCACAGCCTAAATTCAATCATGTGTTTTCACTTCACACGCTTCAATTCACGCTACACATATCAAGCTATAGTGTAAATTAATAAATAAAGATTCTGGGACATCCTTCACATATGGCCATCTGATCCCAAATTAAGCAGAACTTGTTGAATGGAAACCAGATAAATTGATATACCACTTTTTTTTCTAATTACATTCTTTTAGATTTATACACCCAACAAAGCACATCAGACATGTTCCTGCACAGAAATGTATGTCCTGGTTGGGAATAATGCAAATGTCAAATAATAGTTAATAATAATAGTGTAATAATTAAACATTACTAAGGGTAATGTAGTAGTAGTTAAAGATAGAATGTTCCACAGACTAGATTGTATCGTGTTACATTATACTATACTCACGCTACACATTTTAAGCTATATTATAATGCACTAGCTAACTCGGCAAACGTTGTTTTATCATATTTACTTTATTATATTCGATAGCTGACCCAACAGTTGTTGTCCTGTTTTAACTATGAATATTGAATTAGAACTGGTATGGTTAAAAAAACCCAAAAACATAGTATTTTTTAATCTAATGCTTTAAGATACACAACAATTGAACTTTTAATATGAGGCGAAACTTCTGAAAAACTAAGTGTAAATATGTTCATAAATATTCAGATTGAATCGACTGTGAACTAGTCACCGCCACCTATGAACATTTGCGACACGAGAGCATCGACAATGCGTTGTCAACTCTGAGACGTGAAGTTGTTAAGTCTCATGTCCTTGTAATTTCGCCGCCCACCTTACCTTTCTAACCAAAACATAGTAATACAAGTGCACTACTGCTTCACGGTGGAAATGGGTAAGGTGGTAGTACTTCCTCGAACGAACTCTGAACACTCTACTATTTTAGAAGTAGAATATCGCGAATCAACTATGAATATTTCCACCTGATTCATTAGCATTAATACTTTGCCAAAACCATAATATTGTTCGAAGGATTTCTCCAAAATTGGTTCCCGCCGCTGCCGCACGCCCGCATCTGCTCAGCTTACTCTGTCTTCCGTAACGTAAACAATAAGCACATTACGTGTGTACTTAGCGCACTGCAAATTAATTAATTATTTAATCCTCTTTACAGCCCGTGTACGTAACGGAGTGTTCAGTGTTTGCTGATATGGGAGTGTTGTGAAGCTTCTTACAATATTAGCTTTTCATAATTCGTCCGCGACGGGAATCAAGATCAAAAGCAGTGACTATTTGAAGCGCCAGAAATAAATAATAAATACACGGCTGATCCCAAACTAAGCAGGGTTTGTAGCATGGAAACCAAATAACTGATGTACAATTTTTTAATATATAAATATCCTAGGACGTTATTTACATAGGGCCGTCAGATCCCAAACTAAGTAGAGTTTGTAGCATGGAAACCAGACAATTGATAAACTACATATAGTACTTTATTTAAATACATACTTACTTGTATAGATATTTACAGTCATACACAGAACAAACAAATATGTATACACACAAATATTTGTCATGTGTGGGAATCGAAACAACGACTTGCGACGTGGTAGTCAGGTTCCATTAATTAACTGATATGCTAAAATTATTTCTTTATAAATTCAGATATAGGTACCTATATAGCTATACACCGAAACAGACATGTGCATGAACACAATTTTTAATCTTTTGCCTATATGAGAACCAAACCTGTGTTAGTCATGGTATCTAGCCATCAAGCCAATCGCCCCTTCAATAAAATATAAACTTTTATAAAACACAAAACACCATTGCTTTTACTGTACCAATAAAATCAGTTCTTTGTTGAATAGCAAAAGGAAGTAATTACCAGCCAGTCGGAATCAAAGTTTGTATTAAAAATATACGAAGCAATTTGTTGTCTGCACTCGAGGTGCTAACTTCAACGTGGAGCTAGGAATCTCCTTTCGTAGTTTATTTTATTGTTTAATTAAAGATGTTAGTCTGAAATTGCACTGCACCAGTGTTCTAGACAAATACCTTTCATAAAAGGCAATTTATTTCTAATAATGTTTATGAATGTGGGTCTTGAAATCTTCACACTATTGATAATTGCAGGTGGTCCTAAAATGTAAGCCTTGTTTTGAAAATCTTTTAAAATCTAGGATCTTGTCGAAGTCTTGAAGCTTGGTGGCACGCCACAGATGGAGGGTTCGATTCGCATGCCTATTATGTTGCCTTTATTTGCCAAATATTTGTGTGCATGAAGTGTTTGTTGTGTCTAGATGTAAATATCTATCTAAGCATGTAATAGGTTGGGGAAAAAGTTCCTTCGCATTTTTTAACAAAATTCCAAACAATTTTTAATATAGCTTATTTACATTTAACTAAAGTATGTAGGTACCATTTTGTTCGATAACTTTTTGCCATCTTGTAGGTAGGGGCATGATCCCATTGCTATAGAAATTTTGGGACTTCTGATCAAAATACTGCGACAAGTGGTTTTGACAGTCCTCTCGTGATGTTAACCTGACACTGCCTAAAGAATTCTGAAGAGACCGAAACAGGTGGAAATCTGAAGGTACAAGGTCAGGACTATACGGCGGATGCATTAATACCTCCCAGCCAAACTCTCTTAATTTTTGCTGAGTGGCTAAAGATGTGTGAGGTCTAGCGTTATCATGATGAAAAACCACACCCCTTCTGTTGATTAATTCCGGCCGCTTTCTCTCAACTTCTTGCTTTAATCTCATCAGTTGTTCGCAGTAGAGTTCAGAATCGATGGTCCTGCCTGGTGGTAACAGCTCATAATGAATAATGCCCTTCCAATCCCACCACACACACAGCATCACCTTGTTGCGAGTTAACCCGGGTTTCGCCACAGTCTGTGAAGCCTGACCGGCCTTTGACCACGACCTTTTTCGCACGTTCTTGTCGTACGTGATCCACTTTTCATCACCAGTTATCAGCTTCTTCAAAAATGGTCCGGCTTCATGACGTCGTAATAAAGAATCACAAATGAGTACACGGTTCATTAGGTTTCTTTCAGTGAGCTCGTGAGGTACCCAAATATCTAGCTTTTTTGTGTACCCAGTTTTTTTCAAATGCGCCAAAACTGTTTTGTGGTCAATTTCCAGTTCTTCAGCTACGTTGTAACTACTGATATGCCGATCTTGCTCCACTTTTTAAAAAATGGCATCCATTTTTTCCGTAATGGGGCGACCAGAGCGACGTGCATCTTTGACATCAAAATTTCTGGATCGAAAACGATCAAACCAAATTTGTGCTACTCTCACATACACTGCACTAGGTCCATAAACATCGCAAATTTTTTTCGCGGCTTGCGTTGCATTTTTACCTTTTTTGTAGTAAAATTTTAAAATGAATCGAATTTCTTCATTAGATTCACTCATCTTGGCGGTACGAAAAACAAATGCAAATCACACATTTTCCTAATTTGAACTTGGAATTATATTCTTTAAAATTTAAACTTTCAATGATACCAAAACCAGCTAGATACAAATAGTATAGCCAAAGAGATTTTATTACAAGTTCATACATACTATAATGCGAAAAGACTTTTTCCCCAACTAATATTTATATGAAAAAGAAAGTAATTCATTTTGTAGAATATCACAGTTATCTGGTGACCATAGTACATCCTCTGCATAATTTAGGATCATATTATGGCCATGTGTAAAGAATATTCCAGTATATTTTTATTTGGACGGTGTAAACAGCAGGAATTTTTTTAATTTTACAGAGCAGAGCTTGTGCTTCGGAAACCAAATACCTGAGTACAGAACATATACTAACAAAAAAATTGATAACACATACTTAAAAAGATGGTTACACCCATACTTCGAATAAATTTACATATTCATGCCCTTCTTCATGTCCTGGATGGGAATTAGCCCACGACCTGTGGCGTGGACCGGCCTAACAACAAAATAAAATTGGGTAACAATTATTGAACACGCTTAGGGCAATAAATAGCTGACAAGGAGGTAAAGGACATCAAATAAAAAAGTCTTATCCTTGCATTTCTACCGATTACTATTTTTATTGCAAGAATCCCAAATTGGCTGAAGACATGCAAATATCAGACGTGATGAGGAAAAGGACATATATACTTACTTATATATACCTAGTCTATATATAAGTAAGTATATAAGCAAAATACGTTACTTTCAGTAACCAAAATGTCTGATCATAAATTTAAAAATTATATTAGGAAAGTTTTGAAAGAAAAAGCGTATTACAAGGTGGTTCATTATATTGAAGATAAAAATGTATGGAAATAGCTGCTCTCTGCACAGTGCACCTCTAATTTTCTTGTTTAAGTTGTAAGTAATTATTGTCATTTTCTATTTTGTAGTCTTGTTATTTCTTTTTTTTTGTTTTTTTTTTTGTTTTTGAATGTTAGCTTTATTAAGTATTTTGTAATTGTTAAATATAAAAATATGTAAAATTGATGTTATAAAATAGCCAAAAAGTCAGAATAGATAAAAAAGAATTTAATAAAATAAAAAAGAATGTAACCTTGCTGAGTTTCTTGCCGGTTCTTCTCAGTTGAAGGCTGACTTCCGAACCGGTAGTAGCTTCAGTAACTTTAAATTTGACCTTCATAAGTGCCTTCTGAGGGCCTAAACTGAATAAATGGTTTTGAATTTTGCATTTTGAATTTCCTTTGATACACCATCACCTCAAAACTACTGATCATATTAGGATGGGACGAACCATTCGACGCAGAATTTTTCGTAGATGGATATAGGCCATATATGATATCTACAAACATGGTTGAAACCGCGGGGGATACCTAGTAAATTAATAAAACTAATAGGGACATCAAAGATTCCTAGCTCCAATTGGAACCAGTATAAGAGGCGAGTGTTGGACAGCTGCCGTAATTGATCGATGAGTTCCAGCTTGCACAGAACTTAGATGCCGATTCTGAGAAACTAAGTATCGTATTGTTAATTATCGAGCCAAAATTGATTTTAAAAGATTGATAAGGGCATCTGACGATACAAAGAATGCAGAAGAGAGTTTAAAGTAGTGATTTGTTTAAATTTCACTAATAGATATTATAAATGCGAAAGGTTTGAGGATGTTTGTATGGATGTTCGATACACTTTCATGCCAAAACTACTGAACGCATTTGGATTAAACTTGGCACATAGATACAATATATCCTTGAATAACATATAGAATATTTTGTATCTCAGGAAAATGTAATACGAGTGAAACCGCGGGGAACAGCAATATGTCAACATAACAATATGTGTATCGTAAATTCATCTTTAAGATTACGATTTAAACAAGGGTACATTTTGTGTCACTTTGCGTTCTTCACTATGCGGTTGTAATGCTAATTTAAGAACTTCACTTGAATTTGAATTCTCAGGCATTAATTTTACCTTTATTTTACCTTAATTCATGTGTCATGTATAGTTCTTCATCTCATAGAATTTCCTCATCATCATCACTTGTCTGCCCTGTTTAATCATTTGGCGTTGCCGCAATATGTATGATTTCTGTGCATTCGATGCATTATTCATTTAAGAGATATTTGGCATAGTTTTTTATAGCCGGCCGTCTATCTGGCGCCAATCCTCTTTGGAAAAGCTCTTGACCACTCGCTGCAAGTTGTTTAGTGCACGTATTCATCAGTATATTCTTAGTTCGCCTCTTCCAACGCCCTAGATGTGTGTTGGGATGATAGTATTTGTCGCCAGCATAATTATGGAAATGCTATTATTAACCAACGAAAAAAACGGACGAGGTTCTCAAGTCGACGCGTATATATTTATTTTATGTATATTATGTACCTACGCATAACTTTTTATAGAAGGTATTATTCCTTGTAGATGGTCCCATATAAATTTAGAATTGATCATTTTTTACTTATCAGATTTTTTTTTCACATCTAGCTTACCGTCCTGTGGTTTCTCCCGCATTCCAGAGGGATTATTGACGCAATATTAGACGTGTAGTTATAATATAGCCTGTGTTACTCTTTAGAGTAGTAGAGCTCTTAGTGCAGAGTTCGTCCGGGGAAGTACTACCACCTTACCCATTTCTGCCCTGAAACAGTAGTGCACCTGTATTACTGTGTTTCGGTTAGAAAGGTAAGGGGGCCGGTGAAATTACAGGCTTAACAACTTCACGTCTCAGGGTCGACAACGCATTGGCGATGCCCCTAGTGTTGCAAATGTCCATAGGCGGCGGTGACCACTTACCATCAGGTGGACCGTAAAAAAAAATACTCGGGAATAGCGTCGCTTTCTGTCAAAGTAAGAATATTTTAAGTAGAAGCATTGGTTTCGGATTTTGCTCTCCTAAAATTCGCACTATCTTTTTATTTGTAAAGATAATTTAAGTTCGACAGAATCAGACTGCGAATATTCTTCTATAAGCATTAACAGCGAGCGAGTCGTATTGATGCCGGTTCAGCAAGATTAAAAATTATTTTCTTCTATTCCCTTTGCCTCTCGATATCTGCCAGCACTTTCTGTGTATCATCGATCTTGTTTGAGTAAAATAATATTTCTATGTTGTGAAAAAGCTTTAGTAAATTTACTTTTAATAACGGCGGGGTATTTTGACACTGGACGATAAATTTTCTTTACGTGAAGATAACGAAAAATAAACTACAAAATAATATTGACACTGAAGATTCAGTTAGTGAAACGGCTAGATACCCAGACTACTATGCCTAAAGTAGTGGGTTCGAATCGCATGCGGGATAAATATTTGTGTGGATGAAAAGAACTGTTTATCTAGGTGTAAATAGAAACTTATAATGTAGTACTTAAAGTATATTTTTAGAGTGGTAGAGCTCTTAGTGAGTTCGTCCGGGGAAGTACTACCACCTTACCCATTTCCGCCGTGAAGCAGTAGTGCAATTGTATTACTGTGTTTCGGTTAGAAAGGTAAGGGGGCCGGTGAAATAACAGGCACATGAGACTTAACAACTTCACGTCTCAGGGTCGACAACGCATTGACGATGCCCCTAGTGTTGCAAATGTCCATAGGCCACAGGTGACCACTTACCATCAGGTGGACCGTCCGCTTGTTTGTCGGCCCACGTGGTCTAAAAAAAAAAATATCAGTTATCCATTGGACTTTTTAACATTTGCTAACAAAATTTGTGTCTATTCATAATAAAAGCTTATAGATATTTCGGTTGAAACGTTGAAGTAAGTCAAATAATTATTTGATCGTGAATTTTCCGAAATATAATCAACAATTTGATTTTGAAGGTACAATTTGATACTGGGTTTAGAATCAAATATATATGTTTATAATACAGCATTTTTCATATCTTCCAAATACGATTTATTATTTTATATCTGTTTATATAAATTTCAAATCTTTAGTTAATAAACCTAGACAAAAGATCGTACTACAGTTCCCTCTACTTTTATAAATAAATAAATAAATATCCTGGGACATTCTTTACTCACGACCATCTGATCCCAAAATAAGCAGAGCTTGTACTATGGAAACCAGATAACTGATATACTACATATAATACTTTTTTTTCTAAATACATACTTGTATAGATATTTACACCCAGACACAGAACAAACAGACATGTTCATGCTCACAAATGTTTGTCCTGGGTGAGAATCGAACCCGCGACCTTCGGTTTGGCAGTCAGAGCGCTAACCACCAAGCCAACTGGCCTGTCAATTTATATACCAATATAACTAATTATGTACCAAGCGAACCGTCTATAAATTAATACAATTATAGATTCTACTTATCAAGTTATGAAATAAACTTAATCAAGATAAATTTTAACCCACTTTCAACAATTTAGTCTTTAAATTAACTTCCAAGTTTGGAACTTTGGAAATCTTAAAGTATTTTAGTTCAATAACCAACGATATTAATGCTGTAGTTAATCAAATAAAATCATCACCTTCCTGAACTGTTCTTGACGCTTTAGTGCGATCTGCCTAGTTAGTACATCACATATTACATTTTACAGTGAATTGCCAATCGGACTAAGCTTCTTTGGGAATGGTATTTTTACAGTTTCAAGTTTGAAAGTGAAGTCATACAGGGTTGACAAGTAAGCGTAATATGGTTTGCCTGATGGTAAGTGGTCACCGTCGCTTAAAGATCGCAATAGAAAGGGATTGGCAATGTATTGTTGACTTAAGTTCGTCATACACGATGATGATACCATAAAATAAAAAATAATGTCCCGGGACGTTCTTTACTCACGACCATCTGATCCCAAAATAAGCAGAGCTTGTACTATGGAAACCAGGTGACTGATATACTACATATACAACTTTTTTTTCTAAATGCATACTTATATACATATTTACACCCAGACACAGACCAAACAGACATGTTCATGCACACAAATGTTTGTCCTGGGTGAGAATTGAACCCGCGACCTTCGGTTTGGCAGACAGAGTCGCTAACCACCAAGCCAACTAGCCTGACATAATGTTTTATATTAAGATTAATAATTTAAAAAAAAAAAGCTTCTACTCTTTTGATCTTAAAATAAAATATTATAGTATCTTCATTGGGTGTGTCGCGCTTTTTACAGAGCTTAAAAAGTAAGTTACTCTTATGTGTACCCAACTACCTGAACATTACTGTAGATGCTTGGATATAGACCTTTCATTTGGGCGTGTTTCAAAGTCGTAAAATCATCGCTTCAAATTATTCCAAAAATCACTTTAATTTTTTTTTCTTTTTGGCCGACAAGCTGACCGACAAGGACCACCTGATGGTAAGTGGCCACCGCCGCCTATGGACATTTCTTACTTTGTGCCGTAACGTCTCATGTGCCTGTAATTTCATTCTCTCCAGAAAACGAAGGGAAGTGTGGTGACATCGATGAACCGCAACCAATCCTTCTTCACCTGCACACACAGTGAAATGGCGACATCTATGAACGAGTAGAGGCGCGCGAGAAACCTACATCGCAATATCGAGTTTCTATCAAGACTTTGACATTTATACAAGCTTCCAATATCAACAGTAGGACCACGGTCCCCAGGCGTGATCACCTAGCCTGGCCGAAGATCTACCTTTTAAATGGAGGAGTCTCATACGATATAAGGGCATCTCCATAGTAAATAACATCATAAACACTATAAAAAAATCACTAGCACGCGTCACGTCACGTCTCCTCTACACCATGCGGGTAAGTAGCGCGGAATAAGTGGAAAAAAACCCATACTATTGTTGGCTCCCCTTTTGTAGTGGACATAAATAAGAATTTTAGCGGTCCTGTAACACAAGAGTATACCGTACACTATCGCGAGACGGGATTTATCGCACTATCTTGATCACGGTTTGAATACGTTCAAGACAGGAGCGGTTACAGGGGATCAGACAAGAGCCATATTTAAGTAGTATGTTTATTACTCTTTCATGCTCCTAAACTTCACTTACCATCAGGTGAGATTGAGGTCAATCGCAATTCCATCATGTTACTTTAACATCATCAGTCTATCTCCGTCCACTGCTGGACATAGGCCTCACCTATGGCACGCCACTGAGCTCGATCTTCAGCTCTTTGTTTCCAACCGCTGCCAGCCAGCTTGCGTATATCATCGCTCCATCTAGCTGGAGGGCGCCCTACACTACGTTTACCGAGCCGTGGTCTCCACTCTAGAACACGTCTACCCCAATGGTTATCGGTTCTACGACAAGTGTGACCAGCCCACTGCCACTTCAGCTTGCTAATCCTTTGAGCTATGTCGATAACTTTAAAATGATAAATATTTTTTTATTTTATTTGTAAGTGAAGATGAGGCCGAAGATAGATCTCGCTTTAGTAGCCTATTCACTCTTTTCTTAAAGAGCCCCAAGTTGTAAGTTTTAGGAAATAAACTTTGCATATAGACAGCATGTCCGAGAAAAAATTGAGCTACCTATTCATCCCAAATAAATTTTAAACCTCTCGGGAACGCGAGTGCAGCCGTAGCCTCGCGGTAGATCTAGTTTCGTTTAACTTAATAATACCAGGCTTGTTAAAAGTCAAATTGATGATAATTGACAAGTAAATATCAAGAGTACTGGTAAGTGCCATTTTTAAATCCGTAGCTTAAATAAACAAATTATAGCGAAGTAAGCAGCTCTGATGTACCCCATATTGTACATTTTATATTTATCAGGTTTGATGAAAAACCTCTTGTGACTTTTACCACAGGATAAGAAAAAGCTTGATAAGAGGACGAATAAGAATGTTTTGTGCGATTTGCGACCGAACGTGTTACGGTTTAGTAAACATTTTTTTTTGTGCATCCCTTTGTGTATCATTTATTTTGGGAAATGCTTTTATCATTCAGCCATATCCACATGAGCACTTTAACTCAGCTCTTTGTAAATACGATTTAAAAAAATAGCCGGCCAAGTGCTCGCCAAGACCATGCACAGAAATTATATTATTATTAACTTCATCATTTTTGCTTGAAAAAATGTTAATAGTGTGAATAGAGAGCGAGTATAGAAGAGCTTTTATTGCAGAATTTGTCCGGGGAAGTACTGCCACCTTACCTATTTACGCCGTGAACCAGTAATGCAGAAAGGTAAGGTGGCCGGTGAAATTACAGGCACATGAGACTTAACAACTTCCCGTCTCAGGGTCGACGCATTGGCGATGCCCCTAGTGTTGCAAATGTCCAAGGCGGCGGTGACCACATACCATCAGGCGGACAGTCTGCTTGTTTATCAGCCCTTATGGTATAAAAAATATGCGAAATTGTTATTATATACAGAAAATTCGATATGACTCGTCATAGGGCAGGCCAGTTGGCTTGGTGTGCACGCACATGTTTGTTTGTTCAGTGGGTGGAAATATCCATATATTATATATTATAAGTAAAAAAATAGTAAATCAGTTATCTGGTTTCCATTCATTTCAATTCTGCTTATTTTGGGATCTGATGGCCGTATGTAAAGAATGTCCCAGGATATTTTATTTATAGGTCCCTAGACAAGGCGAGCTACATCGTGAGGCGTAAGCTTTTTAATAAATATTCCTAGCAAAAGACATAATATCCTGCTATAATAATATAATGTCCTGGGACATTTTTTACACACGGCCATCTGGTCCCAAACTAAACAGAGCTTGTACTATGGAATCCAGATAACTGATATACCACATACTACTCTACTTTTCACTTTAATACATAATTACAGTATTTACACCCAGAAATAAATCAAACAAACATGCTCCTGTCCCGTGTGAGGATCGAACACAGACAAAAACAGTCAGGGTTTTTACCATCTAGCCAACTGGCCAATACTACATATACTACTTTTTTAAATACATACTTAAATGGATATTTACATCCAATAATAAATAACATAATGGCTGCAACTCTGCATTTCATATAATGTAGAATGGTTTTATGCAACACCGAGACAAGCAACATAAGTCAAAGTTTTTGATAGTTTCAGACATCATGTTGATATCATTTCGTTTCCGCTACAATGTAACTATATCCAACGTTATAACGTTATCACAATTTGCATATTTCCAACATTTTGATTGCGAAAAGTTCCCGTGAGATTTCGCCCGTTAAATTATTTTAGAGATCCTTTAAAATGTTATAGTAAAGCATTTTGTTCAAAAGGTTTTTACTTTTTAACACACGATATTTTAGAGAAAACCTGATATGAAGCTTGTAAAAGGTATACGCTTTTTACAAAAGAAGGTTAGAATTTTTTTAAATTTCTACAGAGACTGTACAAAAGACAATAAACCACAAAATTTGCAACCAAGATATTAGCTAAACTGACACAAAAAGAAAAATTATGATAAAGATATACAATAACTGCATGAAAGACTGATTCAATAAAAATTTAGCAATGGAATTAATTGTCATATCATAGACATTTTTAATGCTTAAATAAATAATTATGTATTCGACTCCATATTTTATTAAACCTAATTCAGATTATTAGACTAGATTAATCTCATTCAAAGTCTTTTTTCAGAACACTTTTCAATCAAATATTCTAAATACAAACGATAATAATCCCAGAAAGATTCACATTATATTTTATAATTTCGACCTCACTTAAAGCCTGGATAATTGCCTAATTAAAAACCTAATCAAGGCTTTATTGGACAGAATATGCTTAATACGCTTTTCATGATAATATAATATGGACTTATAGTATAGTTGTGACCAATAAACGAAGAGTGCACACTCGAGGAATAAACTGCTAATGAATGTATATTTTTCAAGAGTTATAGGATAATAAGACACGTGCTTTATCTCGGAATACATAGTCGCTTTACGTCGGCGGTGCTTCTAACTACAGTGCACTCTTTAAAGGTATAGTTTACGGCATGTCTTTAATTAAATTTTTGTGCAAGAATTTTAGGGATGGAATGGTTTTACTAAAAATACTTTGCAAGACTATTATTATAGCAGTGTCATTTACGTGTCTGAAGCTTATTCTGCCTCGTGGTTTTACCCGTGTTAGAAAGGATGAAGATGAGTATTTGAAACAAAAGTAGCCTCATTATACAAGTCACAATCTGTTTCCTTACTGAATTTTTTCAAAACCCATTCAGCCGTAATGCGGTGAAATTGTACAGCCAAAAAAACATAGATATAAACAGACAGATAGAGAAACTTTTGAATTCATAATATTAATATGGATTATTATTTTTCACAAAAAATTACCCAATAAATAATTGTAATTTTTCATTTACTTCGAAAAGAAGATAAGTGAAGACTTATCTAAACAAACTTTAACTGATACAATTTTCAATACCAACTATTTTGTTAGCCGCGATTTCATATTTTTTATTTCTCTCAGTTCATTTAATACTATGCATTGTTCTTTATATGAACCGCTTATTAGACCAACAACTCAATGATATCACATATACTAGCTGCATGTTAAATTGAGGCAAAGGTTACTTTATTATTAGATTTTTTTTTATATTCTACTAAGGTAGCAAGTATTAGAAGTATATACTTATATAGTGAGACTTTTGCCTCAATTTGCCGTGCAGCTAGTATATGTGACATCGTTGAGTTGTTGGTCTAATAAGGGGTACATATAAAGAACACTGCACAGTATTAAATGAACTAGTATATATTACTAGTCCTCCTACTCGGACTCCTTACTCGTTATTTTTTCCTCAACTGTACCTAATATTCTTATAACAGCGAAGGGAGATTTCACGATTCGCTTACACAGCAAGCGACTAAGCCCAACAAACCAATTATGAGGGGTTTCTATGATTATCCAAGCGTATTATACCGTTGTGGATTAATGGTATTTTCACCCGACTGAGGCAACATGGTTGTGCGTTTATCGTACTTTTGATAGAGTAATATTTAAGAAATTATTTTCTTATACAGTCAGACATAGGATTTGTTTTAATTT
Organism: Habrosyne pyritoides; assembly: GCA_907165245.1. Lineage (NCBI taxonomy): Eukaryota > Metazoa > Arthropoda > Insecta > Lepidoptera > Drepanidae > Habrosyne > Habrosyne pyritoides. The sequence goes on along the minus strand of OU015588.1, from coordinate 14,047,939 downwards.
CCGAATGATTTTTGCCAAGAGTCAACAACTAATTCTATCATCTGCGGCTTATCCCGAGTTCCCGAGGGATATTATATTTTCCCGGGAAAAAAGTATCCAGGCTATAAAATAAATATTACCTTATAAGTTTCATCCAAATCCCTATTTTAGTATTTGTTTGAAAGAGTAAGAAACATCCATAGATCTATGTATTGATACATCGATGAATCCCCACAATTTTTCGCATTTTTAATATTATGTAGAACGTTATTCATAATTTTCCATTGATATTAGTACGAATTGCCTAGCTCAGCAACAAATGCTAAGCTACTATAATTATAACCTAGTCTAAGACATCTTTGTCAAACACTACCATGTATTAACTTAGCTATGAGTCAATAAACATTATTATTATTTTAGATATCTATCAGTAATCATTATATTTAGTTGGTTATAAAAGCGAAGTTGACAAGAATTTTATTGTCATTTGATGATCATTGAAAGATGACCATGCTGAGCATGAACATCTGTCGTAAGCGTATCGTCATCATATCGAGTGCACATATGAGTGCGACTGCACAAAACAATGCACATCGTCACGGTATACGTGATGTTAAATTTTCTATACAAACCAGCTTTTTGGCACTCTCGATACATTTACGATTGATGTTCGTGCTTAGGCCTCTGGGCAGTTTAAGCTGTTCACCGAACTAGTACTAACTTTGACCTTTTATGATGCCCTTTTAGAGCCTGAATAATTGGCTATGACTTAACCTTAAACTCAATAGAAACTAGCTGTTCCCTGTTGTTTCACTCACGTTCTTAGGTATTATTATAATGGTAATTATATATTTTTAATATAGTAGGTACTTATGCTGAAGAGGCTCCATACCATAGGCTACGCGCGTGCCAAATTTCAGCATAACATAAAAAAGGGAAACTTACTTTCGCATTTATTATTTATTTTGAATTTATATTACTAGCTGTCCCCCGCGGTTTTACCTGCGTCCCCATGATAAATAGCAGCCCATGTTCTTCTCCATACCATAAGCTATGTGTGTGCTTTATTTCAGCAATAACGCTTTATATTTTCAGCCGTGAAAGCGTAACAAATAAAGAAACAAGTAGCTAGTTAAGATGTTATTAATGACAAAGATACAGAGCACTCCAAACCAACACATTCACCATTAATAAACCCTTAATGAATTGCCGAGATTGCCTTTCTAAAATTCAGAGTGTTATAGCACTAATCCAAATCCTTGCTAAACTCGACTAAATTATAACTTGATACTCAGCAAAGCTCGCTCGATTTATTCGACTCTCTAAAGACTTCATGAAAATGTGTTTAAAATCCCTTACAATGAGCGAGTTCGACGTCCGTACTAATTACTACACCCTTAATTATATTCCGGGCAAATACTGCGGAATCCGCTAATGAAAAGTTAATTAAAATTTTGGTTTTAATAATTACACTGGTTTCGTTTTAAGCTTTAGTAACAGATTTATCCATGAGCGTTGCCTCTTATTTACGGATTTTCAAGATTTACTTTCTTCTTTATCCTCGTGTTAAGGGAATTGTTTTTTACATTAGTACTTGTATTACTATTGTAGTAAAAGCTCGATGGATAATTCAAATACTATAAATGAATGAGCTTTTAGTGAAGAAAACGTGTTTTTTTTATCATCGATTGACAGCGTCTATATTAGTTTTATTTGTGCATCAAATTAACATGTTTGCGTTTTGTAGTTCAAAATGCATGACCACAGTATTTTTGATTGAATTATTAATATCCCACTACTTAGTTTTCTTTATTTAATATTAGTTATAAATGATTTCTTTTTAACAGTTTTTGTAACTTTTACTTTAATTATATACTATTTCCACACCAAAAAATGGGAAATCAAAGTTTTTTATTTCTAAACAGGTGATTGTCAAATGACAATTAGAAATGAAGATAAAGAATTATCAATGAGTTAAATGGGCATGAATTTACAGTACACTACTGACAGTAGATAAAAATGATTTTCTGTCACTTATTATATTTTAATATTGTACTAAAATTACGAATTCAAAATTTGGTTCTCTTTTACTTAAAATTTTTCGATGGAACAGCTAAATAAAACATTCAGAGACACACATTTAGATCTTGAGTTCATCATGTCATTCGAACCATAAAATCAGATCAATTGATCCTTTAATAATCAAAATCAGCTTAGTAGTTCAGATGCAACAGTGGAACATGCATAATAAACTAAACTAACATAACTAATTGATTCAGGCGTGGCCTTGCGGAAATCCATTATAATAGATATTTGTTTTTTGGTAGGTACATAAACTATTAAAAAATCATAATCTTCTCTAACAATTTTCGTAGTCTGGTAAAAAGTGACATATCTCACTTGTATTTAAAGTATAAAATAACTAATGCAAAGTAAATAAGCACTTCCACAGTAGGAAGATTAAAACAATCTATATAATCATGATACCCTAACAGAATTGATACTTTAACAATAGATGAGTAGACAAACAAACAAGTAGTCATTCCATTGTTACATTGAACGGGACTATAATCATTACTCAATTATCTTTGAACGTCGCATTCAGCCATCGCTCTATTAGAAACATCCACATTCAATTCATCTCCTATTTCATCTATCACAGGGTTTTGAACTTTATTACTACTTTGTGTTGGTACAAAATTGTGTTCCGCTATGGTTGTATTTATAAAATTATTGCTAGTATTGATTTTTTGCAAAATTAGTGTGCCTATTGGTAATTTTTGAGTAGTAGAGATTACTGTGTTTCGGTTAGAAAGGTACGGGAGCCGATGAAATTACAGGTACATGAGACTTAACAACTTCACTTCTCTGGTGTTGCAAATGTCCGTGAGCAGCGGTAACCACTTACCATCAGGTGGACCGTGTGATTGTTTGCCGGATCATGTGGAATAAAAAAAAATAAAAAAGGAAGAAATTTAGTTATTGGACCCTGTTATGTGACCCTCCTTTAAAAATCAAGTGCAAATGATTATGATTTAAGAAAATTGCAACAATACAAATTATAGTAATATTGTGCATTGTAAAAAAGAGATAAAACAATATATTTTTTAATGTAACTAGGTGAAAAGTATACTCGTAAATGCAGAATTACGACAACGCGTGAGGATTGAAATTTACTTAACGTCTAGTAGTTTGTACAACAAAGGGAGACTGTTTTTGCTTAGTATTTTACCGGTGACTGTGTGTTTGACCACAATCTTACTACAGGATGTGATGAAGTGACTTAAAAGGCACTCATGTGAAAGTAAGTAGTTCTTGTTAATACCTAAATTTATTGAACAAACTCTCTGAAACGACTCTAACCACCTGAATAAAAAATTTAACTCTAATGGTGTTTTATTTATGAAGGTTATTTATATCATCTCCCCTGAAAATAAATAAGACGCCGAGTGAAGCTCAGTCACCCAGGACAGTCACGACCATAAATATATAACCACGAACCGATTAGATTTGATTAATTCATTAATTTTATTCATTCATTTGTAGATGGCTAATCCATTGTAAATATCCATACTATAACAGTGTGGCAACCACGCGATTACAAAAAGAAAAGGGGAAGACATGCAAAGAGATGGATATTCGACATATGAAAAATTTAAGGCGGTACCTGGTCAAGAAGAGTTAGAGACAGAAATAAGTGAACACAGCTGGAAGAGGCCTATGTATTACAGGACACGCTGATTACTAAACCAAAAACCCCGATGTGTTAGATTAATGTTTTTTAATACTAAGAGATTATACTTGTGTTTAGTTCTTCAGTAATAAATGCTTAATAATAACAATAATAATTGAACAACACCTTAACAAACTCGCGTTAGGTGGCTGGATCAAGGTCCAGTTTAAAAGGCAGTACTCTTGGAGACGGGACGCATAGTAAGCAAGTTTCTCTCTCTGGAGCCTTGACAACCGTAACTTGGACCATGTTCCTGATGCTGGTGGAGAACATTTTTTTTATTTTTAAATGTATTATTTTTTAATAATTATATATTAAAAATATTTTAAAAAGAAAATAATAATTGATAAATGGTGGAATAATACATAAACTATTACAAAAACTCTGTCGCTGTAAGTAGTAACAGTGGTATTGATTTGAAAATGAAAGGAGTCAGAAATTATTTCCAACTGTTCATCGTAATATTTTGCTCGTGACTGTACCTAGGCACTAATAAAACACTATATCTTCATTTGATTCTAGGCACCTTATATTGTTGTACCTAATCTAAGCCGTGATTTAGTTTTTATCTCGGTTTTATCATGTTTTATTATTATAGATTTTGTTAGTGTGACAATAACGTTCATTCTTGCTTATGCTTAAATTGCTTAGGAGTAATATTTACCTTACTTTCAGGCCCGTTCTGTAAGTGACTTTGCTACTACTGTGGGAAGCGAATACCGGGTAGGTATGCGGTAATCCTAAGCGGATGTCACTACCTACTGATATAGATTTTTTTTGAAATTACACAATTAGATCAGATTACTAGCAATATTATTGTTTAAACATTTCAGTATAGTACCTATTTTGGAGTCGGTTTAATTATTTGTTAAAAGTTTATTAAGCTAGCTAATCACAACTCATGATATCGAATAGCTCTAATTAATCTAACAATGAACAAAGCTAAAGCCTGCGTTTGAAAGGTTTATTCTCATTAATATGTTCATAAACGTGATTAAATAAACTAAACTAGATGTTATGCGTACATATAGTACATATTATATAGTTTGATTATTTATTTATTATTATCTATAATATAGCAAATTGTTACTGTCTTAGATCTAGAACAGTAATAGTTAAATATCTTTAAATTTATCATATTCGTAAAACAAAATTACATCAGAAAAATAATCGAAACATTATTAAAAATAAATGAAAAATACAAGGTCTGATTGTCAAGGTACAAGCAGTTTGACGGGCTAGTTGGCTTTGGCAGATCCTGACTGTAACGCTGCAGTACGTGGGTTCAATTCCACCCAGGACAAACATTTGCGTACATGAACATGTCTGTTTGTTTTGTGTCTGAATGTAAAATATCTGTATAAGTATGAATTTAAAAACGTAGTATATCAGTTATCTGGTTTCCATAGTACAAGCTCTGCTTAGTTTGGGATTATATGGCCGTGTGTATGAAAAGCCCCAGGATATTTATCATCATTATTTGCAGTATAAACTCTGCTTCATTAAAGATCAGATAACCAATATGCAAGGATAGTAAAATCATTTCCATTGCTTATACGATAAGATCCAATAGTAAATTGTATGATGATGCTCATGAACTTTAACACAACACCATAGGGTTAATATTTCTTTAAGACTAAGCTGTAAAAACGGGCCTATTAGATCTTGACATCTTTAATCGAGACATATTTCACAAGACCATCTCTATCGTGCGCCTACCAGACCGAATAAATTGAACATATCTTTCGTCAACTACAACTAGTCTTAGATGTGACATAATTGCTCGCAGGTATAATCCCTTATCGTTGGTGACTGATGTGTCCCGCATCACGCCAGTGTCTTGTATCACCTGGACGGGGTGATTAATGATAGGACGGTTTGTTGGTTTGTGAGCGAGCGGGATGGAAGATGTTTTTATTCGGGTGTGATTTTAGTGGGATTTTTGCGAAGAATGTGGGCTTGAGAAGCCTTCCAAGTTTAATAGATTTATTTTGTATGAATTTTGTTTCAAAAATTTGATCAATGATGATGGGCTATTTGGATTGGTTGTAAGACCCTGACTCCCACGCCACAGTTTGTGAGTTCAACTCCTATCCAGGAAAATATTTGTGCGTATGAATATGTCAGTTTGAACTGTGTCTGAGTGTAAATATCCATACTATGCTATTTTACTACATAGAAAGTAGTACTATATATAAGCTATCTGATTTTCATAGTAGCAGCTCTAATAACTTGGGGATCAGGTGGCCGTCTGTAAAGAATATACCAGCATGTTTAAGAAATGTGACACACAGTACCTTCAACTTGATGCAAACATTAGATTGAAAGTAAAATTAAAATAATTGCATAATCATGCGGTAGATTGTCAAATGTCATCTTGCCCTTCGGTCTTTGGACTGACAAACGTTACGAAAGTGTGAAAAAATAATTAAAGTTTAAGTTTTAAATGAAGATTTCTATTAGATCTGTTATTAATCTTTGTGTATATTTATTTTCAGCTCTTTTTTTAGAGGTTAATAAATTATGTTATATCGTTATATCGACGGGCTAGTTGACTTTGTGTTTAGCGACTTTGACTGCCAAGCCGAAGATCGCGGGGTTTCGATTCCCACCCAGGACAAACATTTGTGTGCATGAAAATGTCTGTTTGTTCTCTGTCTGGCTGTAAAATATCTATATGTCGCAATCAAGGCGTGATACGGAACGCAAGCGCCATCTGTTGGCGTTCGATGGAGTCAACAATTCACCGGCCGAGCGGAGCACACAACCGACACTCATTGTGTGGCAGCCGGCCGGAGAACTTGATTTTGAACCATCGCGCGTTCCTACATTATAGTTGTTGCTACTTATATCGTGTATTGTTAAGTCTTTGAACATTATAATTTTGATTAAGTGAACTAAATAGTTTTCATTATTCCGACATAACCTATCGACGCCCACTGTTGGAAGATTAAGCATCATGGACCCTACTGATAACGGTGACCATACTCTCCCGCCGTTATCAGAAGTGGGATCAATGTCGGTGCAAAATGAGAAGAACAACGAAGCAAATATGTGGCGTGCCATGTTCGAACAACAAAACCAGAACATGCGATCGCTGATCGAAGCCCTGCAAGCGCCGAAACCTGTCTACCGTGACAATTTACCTACATTCGACCCAGATAAGCAAGATACGGATGCAAGATCGTGGTGCGCAACAGCTGACTTGTGTTTCTCCGAAAATCCACCACGTGGCGGTCAACTTGTGTTAGCCGTCAGCAAGGCGCTCAAAGGTGAAGCATCCACATGGCTGTCTCAAATTGCATACGAAGGAATAACATGGATCGAATTCAAGGTTCTTTTCACCGCAAGATTTATTTCGACGGAAACATTGGCCAGCGAAAAAGAATCACTACCCGCATATGCAAGTCGATTGATAGCCTCTTTGACGAATCGTTGGAAGGATGCAAACAAAGAAGAAATCGCGGTAGCCACTGTACTCGCTCACATATCGCAGTTTGACCCGAGACTTCAACGTTTGGCGTTTACTACTAACATAATTTCGCGAGAAAAATTACAACAAGAATTGAACGCATTCTCGCAATTAAAACGCAAGATAAATACCAGTGAATCATCGAATGCACTCGATTTCAAACGAGCGAAGCTATCGAATCTAAAGTGCTTCAATTGTGGGAAAACTGGCCATAAGCGAGCAGAATGTAGGAGCAAGATGATCGACATGAAACGACCTACAATATCAAAAACGTCAAGCCCAGTGATGCAGCAGCCTACGCCAAGGCCCTTGGTGTGCTACAAATGTGGCAAGCCGGGCCACATCGCTGTCCGGTGCACCAACGGCGGCGCCAGCAGCGGCGGTGGCGGCGGTACGAGCGACGGCGGAGCCAGCGGGTCCCGAGGCGAGCGACGCGTTGATGTCTGCGTCTTGCAATCGCCGTCGGGCACGTTACAACATAAAGGTGCGCTGATTCGCTTTACTTATGATTCTGGCGCTGAATGCTCGTTAGTTAAAGAAAGTTTTGCAGCCAAATTTAATGGCAAGCGCTTTAATAATGTTGTTGCTATGACTGGTATTGGTCACGCTCGAGTATTCAGCACAGAACAGATTTTGTCTTGTGTAGAGATTAACGATCACCATCTCGAGGTTTTGTTACATGTTTTACCCGATAATTACCTACAGAGTGACGTCATGATAGGTCGCGAGATTTTAAATCAGGGATTCGCTATCAACATGACGGCAACGAAGCTTTCTTTATTCAAAATTGTTTGTGTAAATTCGGTGAATAATGATAAAGCGCGTAAACCAGATTTAGCCGCTATTGCGACGGACGTAGTAGGTAGTGACAAGTCGAGACTTTTACAAATGTTAGATCGGTTCTTTGATTTTTTTATCACAGGTCTGCCGACGACTCGAGTAAATACAGGCGAGCTTAAAATTAGGTTGATAGATAATAATCGTACGGTACAGCGGCGACCATATAGGATGTCGGCTGACGAGCGTAGTGTTATTCGCGACCGCGTAAAAGAACTTTTAGATGCGAATATTATTAGACCTAGTTGCTCCCCTTTCGCGAGCCCAGCTTTACTAGTCAAGAAGCAGGACGGTTCGGACCGTATGTGTATTGATTACCGCGAACTCAATAGTAACACTGTTCCTGATCGTTACCCACTTCCTTTGATCTCCGATCAAATCTCACGGCTTCACAATGCTAATCACTTCTCTAAACTAGACTGCGCAAGTGGTTTTCACTTAATTCCGGTCAGTGAAGAGTCCATAGAGTGTACTGCTTTCATAACTAACGAAGGTCAATATGAGTTTCTAACAATGCCATTTGGTCTCAGGAATGCAATTTCAGTTTTTCAACGAGCAATCATGAATGCACTAGGAGATCTTGCCCATGGTTACGTAATAGTATACGTCGATGATGTTTTGATTGTCTCTCCCGATGTAGAGTCAGGCTTAGAGCGACTTAAAACTGTATTGGAAGCTCTGACGAAGGCTGGCTTCTCTTTGAACCTGAAGAAATGCTCCTTCCTTAAGACCAAGATAGAGTTCTTAGGGTTCGAGGTAGAGTCCGGTCAGATCAGGCCTAACCAGAGAAAAGTAGAGGCTCTCACGTCTCTACCACCTCCGGAGACTGTGACGCAATTAAGACAATTTATCGGTCTGGCTTCGTATTTTCGTCAATTCATGCGCGACTTTTCTAGAATAATGGCACCTTTGTATCGACTGACCTCGTTGAAAGGCGATTTAAACTGGGAACCTGAGCATGAAGAAATTCGTCGGAGGGTCATCTCGACTTTGACAAATGATCCTGTGTTAACGATCTATGACCCAGAGCTAGCGGTAGAGCTCCACACGGATGCGAGTAGTTTAGGCTATGGGGCAATTTTGTTTCAAGTTATGACAGAGGGCAAGCGAAGTGTTGTAGCTTACTTTAGTAAGAGAACATCACCGGCAGAGGGAAAATATCACTCTTACGAGTTAGAAACCCTTGCGGTGGTGAACTCTATCAAACACTTTCGACAATATCTCCAGGGTAGGAAATTTACTGTGGTTACAGATTGTAATTCATTAAAATCGTCACAGACAAAGAAAGAGCTGACTCCCCGAGCGCATAGATGGTGGGCTTTTCTACAATCTTTCGACTTTGACATTATTTACAGAGAGGGAAAGCGGATGTCGCACGTAGATTTCTTTTCACGAAACCCGATACCTTCAGCTTCAAAACCAGTAGAGCCGCGTGTAGAGTCCAAACACATTGACGTTACAGAACTTTCTCCCAACTGGCTTCAAGCGGAACAGCAACGCGATGTAGATATCTCTAAAATTATAACCGACTTAGAGCACGATAAATTAGATGAAAGCGTAGCTAAGACTTATGTTCTGCGATCGGGTATTCTGTATCGTAAAATACAACGTAATGGCAGGTCTAAATGTTTACCTTATTTACCACGCACTATCAGATGGTCAGTAGTAAATAATTTTCATGACTCTATCGTTCATCTCGGAGCTGAAAAGACAACTGAAAAGCTATTTGATTTTTATTGGTTCCCGGGAATGTCGCAATACGTAAAGAAGTTCGTAGATACCTGCGTCACTTGTAAAGTAGCGAAATCTCACTCTGGAAAGGTACAGGCTGAGTTGCATCCTATACCTAAGGTAACGACCGCGTGGCACACGGTTCACATAGACGCGACGGGTAAGCTTAGCGGGAAAAATGATAAGAAAGAATACGTCTTCGTTTTGATTGACGCGTTTACAAAATACGTCCTTCTCTTTCATACGATGAACATTGACTCCAAAAGTAGTATTCACGCAGTAACCAAAAGCGTAGCTCTTTTTGGGGCCCCTACCCGGATAATAGCTGATCAAGGCAGATGTTTTGCTAGTAATGAATTTCGAGACTTTTGTGTGAGTAAAAACATAAACTTGCATCACATAGCGACAGGTTCGTCTCGCGCTAACGGACAGGTAGAGCGCGTTATGTCCGTCTTAAAATCGATGTTAACCGCAATTGAGACTAGTGATAGTAAATCGTGGCAAGACTCTTTAGGCGATGTTCAATTAGCGATAAATTGCACTATGAACCGGGTGACAAAAGCTTCTCCTCTAGAGCTTTTGATTGGTAAAGTAGCAAGGCCTTTGTCGATGATGTGTAGTGACGTAGAGATCGATGTCGATGACATTAAAGAGATTCGTGAAAGCGCGTCTGAAAATATCAAAACGTGTGCGGCTTATGACAAGTCACGTTTCGACAATACAAAAGCGAAAATTATCAATTTTTCGGTTGGTGACTTTGTGTTGTTAGCCAACGAAGAGCGTAATCAAACAAAATTAGACCCGAAGTTTAAAGGACCGTTTAAAGTAGTTGAAGTATTGAATGGTGACCGTTACACATTGAAAGCTTTAAATTCGAAACGGACGTACAAATACGCACATGATAGGCTAAGAAAAATGCCAGCTTGTCACATACCAGTCGATGTTGATGTAAATGATGATGATGAAGAGGAAGCTTAAGTTAAGTGTAAACTCGAGTAAGGGGACTCTATCGGCCGTATTGTGTTTGACCGTACCAGTAGTTATTACGTAGTCGTAGCCCGGTAGAAATCGGTGTCTCTTGAGGCAACTCAGGTAGTCCGTGGGTGCGCGGTGCGCGTTTAACTCTGGCGGAGGTCGTGGTCTGCAGAGACCGTATCGTGTGGTCACGGGGTGACACACGGGCGATCCACTTGATGGATATGCGTACAGATGTTCGGCTGGAGAGCCGTGGCGTTAGATGTCTTACTCGGGAGTTTTATCTGATCTAGGATCCTATAAGCTGTGCATGGTTTAACTTAAGACTGTGGTGTGTGGCTGTTGAATAGTGAATTTTGTATCCCCCTATTGTCAACATGGTATTAAAAATTTAGTTTAAATTATTAATGACTTTTTAGTTTGCCCATAAGACGTTCTGTGTAGTCAGGAATGATCGAGTGAAACAGGTGTTCTCGTGGATGTTTCTTTTTGGTTGCAGGTTAACCATCACACGAGGACGTGTGCCAGCAGGAAGGCCGTGTCGCAATCAAGGCGTGATACGGAACGCAAGCGCCATCTGTTGGCGTTCGATGGAGTCAACAATTCACCGGCCGAGCGGAGCACACAACCGACACTCATTGTGTGGCAGCCGGCCGGAGAACTTGATTTTGAACCATCGCGCGTTCCTACATTATAGTTGTTGCTACTTATATCGTGTATTGTTAAGTCTTTGAACATTATAATTTTGATTAAGTGAACTAAATAGTTTTCATTATTCCGACATAACCTATCGACGCCCACTGTTGGAAGATTAAGCATCATGGACCCTACTGATAACGGTGACCATACTCTCCCGCCGTTATATATAAGAATTTATAAAAAAAAAATAATATATCAGTTAAATGCTTTCCATAGTACAAGCTCTGCTTAGTTTGGGACCAGATGGCCGTGTATAAAGAATGTCCTAGAATATTTATTATCATTTATAGGGTTTTCAATATCAATGTAGTTATTTGAATATAAAATCATATTTCAGACTGTCAAATCGCTTTTCTTTTCAATGTGAACACGGTCTTAATCTTCTCAGTGACATGGATCGGACAAAGGGCCGGCTTACAAGCAAACTAATATTCTATAGCTATTTAGCTGATATATGGGATCAGATATACAAATAATATGATCTATGCAGTACTTTACCTTCCTTATGTGACACTAGACGTAGGTTATGATTTAATACTTAACGGATTTATAATAAATTATATTCATTAACAAAATATCTAAACATTTGGATGTCAATGACCCTTAGCTATGATATTAATAAATATCTGTTTCGATTATTTTTTTGTTATAATGTTGTTTTGGTAAAAAAATCTCTACAATGCATGTAAAAAAATAGTTTTTTTTTATTTTATATTTACTCATTGTGTACTAGGATTTATCACGCGGTTTCACGCGCTTATCCGAGATATTATAAGTTTTTCGAGGATTATAACATAGCGCCTTGGGAATAGCTAACTATTAATTCAAGAATTTTCAGAATCTGATTCTCTCTCTGATGATCTGATAACAGAGATTATTTAAAAATTTTCTAAATGCATAAGTCTTTCGATAAATATTTACGCCCACAATAGGACAGAGATCACACGACAGATGGCGTGGCAGTCACGGTCTTACCAGTAAGCCAAGACAAAGTGTTACTTGTTCGTAGAATAAAACACACAAAATGTCTTAAACTCACAAAAAGCAATCACAATTTACTCGCCATCAAGTGTCGCCACCTTTTGACATTTTTTAATTTCACGCAGTACTTACAGACAATTTTTCCCCAAAGTCCAATTTTAAAACAATAATAATACATTATAGATACCGAATCTTTGGATAATGGAGCCCGGAACGGCGTTAAAGTAACAGAGCACCGAGCATTTGTCTCGCTAAGTGTTGAAAGTACGCAAAGTTCGGCGTTGCAACGCCAGATTGTGTTCTGAATAATAATGAAACATGTTCACCGTGGTCGCATAAACCAAACATGGCAACTAAGATCATAATGGCGTGGACGCGGTATTTTGCGATTTGTAGGGATTAAACTCAATAGGGCGAGGAAAATGATCGCAACCAAAATAAAATTATGGGCAATCAAAAGGCAAAGATTTTGACACGGAAATTAGTAATTCCTGTGTTTAAAATACTTTGATCAATGGTATTACAGTATTATATACTACTATATGTATAGTATATATACTTATAAGTAGTCTGTAGAAAAGTCGTAAAAAAGAATAGTGTTTTTTTAGTTTGTTTCTTTTCTCTAGGTATGCCTAACTCAAGATCTACCGAACAGATATCAATGAAATTTGTCATGTTAGTAGATTATAGCCCTGGTCAAAAGTAAGAAGATTTCATCCGACTACGACAGCGCACAATAGAAAAGTTCTGTCTTTTCTATAGTTTTCTCACAATTTTAACAATACTGAGTGGCGTAAAGTAGTTACATATTTCATCATGTTTGGTCTTCCAGAACAAAGGCAGGAGTCAAAATCGAATACGAACTTCTTTCAAGAAGCAACAGAGGCGCGGTTGCAGTTTTTTTTTCATAGACATAACATTGTATTATAAAACAGAAGTTTGACTCTTAACGTATTTAATAACATTATTGAATCCAGTAAGTCCAATTTAATTACCACCTCAATTATTCCTAAATCAAATGCATCGTCTTATAACGCGGCATTTGACAATGTAATATGGAAATTATATCGCTAGGTAGTCGAGTGAAATCCCTGGGGCGACATTGTCACGGTGAGTGTTAGAAGAGCGACGTTTTTATAGCCTTGGTTATCGTTACATCTTCTTTGGGTACTATCATTTTCTGAGGTTTATTAACTTGCAATATTATGCTTATAAAAGTATATGTAGTATAGTTATCTGGTTTCCATAGTAAAGGCTCCGTTAGTTTGGGATCAGGGGCTCGATTCTGCAAGGAAAATGATACAAACTCGAGGATGTTTCATCGCGGCCATTATGCTCTGTCTCTGTTATTAATTACTACGCTAATACTACTTATCACGTGAGAGGTAAGCTCAAGCTTGAGAAAAGCATATACGGCTTATGGAAGATATTTCTTTTGACAGTTTAAACAGGCCGGGCCCGCTGGCGTGGTAGAGGTGGCAGAGGTATGACACCCAGGGTAAGTAAGGGTCGGTCCCAGGACCAACATTTATTTGCGTATTAGCATCTCTAGTTTTATTAGTATTATTTCCTTTTGTATTTGTATAATTATACAAAAAAAAACTTTTTTTTTGTTTCCATATCACAAATAATGCTTAGTTTGCAATTAGATGACAGAAGTGAAAAAAATACAAATTTATTAGGTATATAAAAAAAGTCTTATGTTTGAGCACAACCTCAAAATTGTAAGTGATAAGATGCTCTCAAGTGTTTTCAAGACATAAAACATTTTTAGTACTATGCCGACAACATTTTCATTTATTTAGTTTTTACACGTTTTATATAAGCTTCACCTGTATGTATGTATGTAACCGACCCCTTTGAGCTCGATTTTGTCCTACTTTGAACGATCAGATTTAATTCAAACTTTGCACACCTGTCAAAGATCAATGACAATGCAATAATCCGATCAAAGCATTTGATAATCCTAATTAGATTCGCCAGGATTAATTAATTTCTTTCCGCATCCTTTGCATGCGAGTAAGAGAGATAGAGCTAGTGCGCGAACTACGCGTGCGTGCAGTTCTAGACTTACTCTTTCGGGCACTCAAAATGCTTTTATTAAAAAATGAAAAATAAATAATAGTTTAAAAAACTAGAAAACACGCATTGTATAGAAAACCAAACTAAAAAACAGAAAATAAATTTTAATAAATATTAATTAAGCATAATGTAAAAAAAATAATAAATATAAGTTATTAATAGTTTGAATAAGAAATAATGTTTTATTTAAAAAAAAGCGTGGGGTGCATGGTGTCAATAGTTATAAATATTTAATTGACAGATATGAGAAGGATTATTATTTCGATAATATCTTGAAAAGCACCCCGACTTTTTTTTTATATAAAACATTTTTTCTTATTCAAACTATTAATAACTTATATTTATTATTTTTTTTTACATTATTCTTAATTAATATTTATTATAAATTATTTTCTGTTTTTTAGTTTGGTTTTCTATATAAACCGTGTTTTCTAGTTTTTTTTTAACTATTATTTATTTATTTTAATACTCACTTTATTGCATAGCATGTAGGTAACTGGTGTTAAACAATATGTATTAACAGTTTGAATGCACCCGGAGCTATGTATTGTAATAATTTTAAAAATATCTTCATAGTTTAAATAACAAACAAGCCAGTTAGCTTGGTGGATAGTGACTCTGACTGCCAAGCCGCAGGTCGCGGGTCAATTCCCACCCAGTACAAACATTTGTGTGCATGAACATGTCAGTTGTGTAAAAATCTATATTAGTAAGTATTAAAAAAAAGTTGTATATGTAGTATATTGTTGGTTTCCATAGTAAGGGCTCAGCTAAGTTTGGGCTCAGGTGGCCAGATGTAAAGAAGGTTCCAGTATATTTGTTATTATAATTTTTTACATTTATATTTTTTTCACTCATTATTCACATTTTTGAATTATAATTGTAAAAAAAATACATTTAGATATTATTATTACTATTTTTTTTTTTTTTTTTTTTTATTTCTTTTTACATTTTCTACGGACTCTTAGTCCGTACTCTTTGAAGATTCTACGATTAATTATTTTACGATCTATTGTAATGTGTTTCTAAAAATTAACATCTTTCCACGCGTGCTCAGCTCGTTGTTTTGAACTGAGGCTTGTGGTTCCTTAATAATAGTGTTACATTAAATTTTTCTATTGCCGATACATGGATTAAAATAATTTAGCATTTACATAAATTTAGTTACACTTATTCATCAAAATTTATAATTCTAAATATTAAAGTTTAAGCTATTCCAGCCTCGGATGGTTTCGCTCCCAAAAGACTTTCCATGACAACTGCATCTCGATGTTTTATGGCCATTATTACTATTTTACTTACTTTATATTTAAATGTATCATGAACAAAATAGCAGTGTTACAACTTCAAAAACATTCGATTCTGTAGAAAATTATCAAAACCGCGAATCCGGCTTGCGTTTTAAAATACAAAACCTCAGACGGTTTCAAACCAGCTACAAGTTCAAAACAACGGGGAATGAATAATCTCATTATTCCGACTCTTACAATTACTCAAGCATCGAGAGGTACCTACGTGTGTGCTCCCACGGGCACTGGGAGATTAATAGCTTTGCAAACAACGCAGCGCAACGCTACGCTAGTGTACAATATCTACCTTTATAAGTAGGGTTAGTGATGCGATGTATGAGGATTGAGAATCAACTCTTTTGCGATGCGAGTGAGTCGCGTCGGGTGTCGATTGGTTTAATCAAAGACAATATTATCATTTAATCTTTATTCAAAATCAGAATGTGTCTGTACGTTGAATAATTTAATTTTACCTAGGTATTTAGGGATGTGGCTGAAGGTGGTAAGAATACATAGTCTAAAGGGTTACTGGCTTTAAAATTAAGCTGCTCCAATACATTACTTTAAATAAAATTTTCATTCTATTCTATTTTAGTATTTGAAATCTTTGAATATGGGCTCAAAAATTGTGGATATAACTGTACATGTTTGTTTCGGTAAAAATTATAAATAAGGCGCTTATGAATCCTTGGTCTCTAAATAAACTTATCTATACTAATATTATAAAGAGGAAAGATTTGTATGTAAGTATGTTTGTTACTCTTTCACGCAAAAACTACTTAACGGATATGGATGAAACTTGGCACATAGATAGAGCATATCCTGGAATAAAATACAGGCTACTTTTTGTTACTTTATCCCGGGAAAATGTGATATCTCTCGGAAACGCGGATAAAACCGCGGGCGACAGTTAGTTAATTATATCACAAAACGAAGTGTTCTTAAAAACAGGTAATAAAATATTTTTATATACAAATTTAAATTGAAGTGGTATTGAATTAACGATAAGAGTCACAAATTATCTCACTTTCAACTCATCCCAGATAAAACGAACAACACTAAAATGCGCCTATGAAACGTACCTATCTGTCTCGGAGATCACAGACCGCTTTGAATCTTTACATGACAAAGGAATAGGTGAATCTATGTTTATTTGATCGCGGACCCTCCCTTTCGCATTTTCTATGGGGAAAATATCAGGTGTCGATCTTAAATAACTTCTTGTCACTTTGTAATACTTACTTATTGGAGTGTTATATCAGGTAAGGATATTTTTATATTTTTCTGTATCCAAAAGGTAATATACGCCGTTATGTTCAAATTTAACTGTTAAATAAAGGGCCTTCAAAATTAGGTTGATTTTATTATTTTTTGGACTATATTTTCCAGTCATTTGTTGAGAGCTTATTGTTTACCTCAAACTATTGATTACAAGATCTTCTATAAAAATGAACTTTATGAACTTAAACTAGTTCAGAGCTGTTCGTAATCTAGTTCGTTTTGACGTAAACTCAACCTAGTAATTCCAGCGTCTGGAAATATGATATTCCCACCCAAAGGAAAATAATATGATAGAATAGAATTCCAAGATTTTCTTGTTTACCTGCTAACCTAACTAACAATGAGCTATGATAACGTTCACAATAGTGCATGGATAGACAAAAGGTAGAGTGGTCTTGATGTCGCGTCTTGTGACTCGACGCATTGTTTAACCTTTTACCTCTAGTCTATGCCTTTGTCTTTTGTTAATAAAATGCAGATAATTTTAAGTCTGTTAAACAAATGTATCGTCGAAGTAGAGCTTTTGGCGCAGAGTTCGTCTGGGGAAGTATTACCACCATGCCTATCTCCGCCGTGAAGCAGTAGTGTCGTTGTATTACTGTGTTTCGGTTAGATAGAAATTTAAAAGAGCAAACAACCTGAGACCTAACAGCTTCATGTCTCAGGGTCGACAACGCGTTGGCGATGCCATTTTGCGAATATCCATTGGTGGCTTACCATCAGATGGACCGTCTGTTTGATTGTCGGCCCATGTGGAAGATAGGTAATGGGACCGGTGAAATTACAAGCACATGACTTAACAACTTCACGTCTCAGGGTCGACCTTGCATTAGCAATACTTAGTGGTATAAATGTATAGACGACCACAGGTGACTACTTACCATCAGCTGAACCGCCTGCCTAGTTGTCGGCCTATTTTGTATTTGTGTTTTATGTGCAATCAGTATTTATTTACTATAGTAGTATGATGGTCATCAACATAAGTGTCTTAAATATATCTAAATATATGTATAAATATTATAATTTTTTTAACAAAGTAATTATACTGCCTTTTAAATATAGTCAGACAGAACAAACAGACATGCACAGAAATGTTTGTCTCAGATGGGAATCCATCTGTGGCTTGACAGTCAGTAAAGTAAAACAACGTATTTAAGCAAGGTCTGGGAGAGCAGTCCTCTCACGTGATTGAGTAAGTTACGAAAGAGATAGAGTAAAGAGGCTGCTACGGAGCATCGTCAAGCTCGCCATTTACCTACCTTACGTAATAACACCTCATGTGGCTGAGTGTACACGAACGAAGTCCCGGGATAAAAATCATAATAAATCTTTCTCAATAACATGCCAACTAGTCATTTACTTTCGAAAATACTGGCAGAAATTAAACGTGCATTGTTTTCACACGAAACTCTAGTAGTATATAACTGGATGAAGCACTTACGGTAGCCTTTCATCCATTTCGATGGCACTCGAGAGCCGGCCGATATTTTCGACTGATCCCGCCGAGCGTGTACCTATATCGTAGATAAACCTTTACAGTTTCTAGTGGATTTATTTTTTATGAGGCCATTGATTTTTGGGAGTTTAAATTGAAGCCATACGTATATTGGAATTTCGTATGTTTGTTGCACTCTTGCAATGAGACATGCTAGCGTATGGGCAAATGTTAATTGGATTATTTCCATTCTTTCATGTTTTACGTTGTTTCTATCTGGAGCTATAGTGTCGATATTTGAGCATTGTGAATAATGATTCTGAAATATATTTAGTGATGTCTTATATTTAATATGGTACGTATTATATATAAGACGTATACACATAACTAGTGACCCGTCTGGTTTCACCTGAGTGAAATAATATAAATGTATTGTACTGTAAAGAAGGTATGTGCTAGCCGTACACCGACACCTAGACACGTTTTTGCACAATTTTTTTATCATGAATGGGACTCGAACTTATAACCTTGGTAAGCTGAACCTCGTGGTCAACCAGATCACCAAAAGACTTACATGTTCATATCAATATCCTGGGACATTCTTAAGACACGGCCATCTGATCCCAATCTAAGCAGAGCTTTTAATATACCAGACAACTTATATACTACATAATCTACTATTTAAATACATATTTGTATAGCCATTTACATCCAGATACAGAAAAAACTGACATGTACACAAATGTTTGTTCTCGGTGGGAATCGCACCCACGACCTGCGGCGTGGTTTTCAGGGTCTCCAAGCCAACTGGCCTGGTTTGAAGCTTAAAAATCATGGTTTATATTAACGATGCTGTTCATAGAAATAGTAGATAGGTAATACCAACATTAAAACTACACAGGCTAATCAAAACAATCACCACAGTACCTCCGGGCGAATTAAGATTGATCACTGTTGACAGCAGTTGAGCCAGGTACTAGGAGACCAGGATAATGAGTACCCTCGTTATGTCAGATGTCAGAACTTAACCAACAAAGTGCGTCACCAAACAATTGTTTTGATGCCACCCCTCTTGGGGATAGTGGCGTTTTAGGAACACCTGATGCCCTAAGTGATAGCTTGGGAATGATTTGATGGGTAAAGTTTTATCTGAAACTAACTGTTGCCTGCGACTTTGTTCCGTCTCAATTCAATGCGACGGAAAATGGTTGAGCTATTGACCTTTGGGAGTGTGCAGTCAGTAACTTCATCGCAATTATATGAATGGTGTAGGAATGCATACGGAATGAGCAAAGAAATGAATTCTTATATGAACACTAGCTGTCTCCCGCGGTTTCAACCACGTTCCCTGGATAAAAAGTCGCCTATGTCCCTTTCCATACTATATATAGGCTACATGTGTGTCAATTGTCACCACGATCAGATTAGTCGTCTACCCATGAAATTAAATAAAAAAACTCAAATTTGCATTAATAAATATAGTTAGGCTTAGGATTGGTCGATTGCACGATAAAAAGGATAAAGGTTAAGGCATAGGACTTTAGGCACTTCGTTACGGCATACTCACTTTCCTTACTTCATCCGTCGTATTATCTGAACCAAAATATAAATCCATTTAAGTACAGCAAACTATATATGTCTATCATTAAGATTAGAAGCAAACACTCAACTTGTCAGATTAATATGAACCAACTTTGGAATTTGAGCAAAGGACCAATTATCACATAACAACTTAAGTGTTGAGGCACAACCAAAACTGGCTCAATTAGCTCCTGTACACAAATTCCCTAACAGTATCTTACTTAATAATATTATAAGTAACATCGTACTGCCCTACGAAACTTTGTTGAAAATCCTTCGAGACCACAGCGTGGAAAACTCGCCATTTCAAATTCACGAAACACACAGTTAGTCAATAATATCCAAGGGATTTATTTAAGCTGTGGTTTCAGTAGGTTGTTAGAGAAAGTACTTGTAATCTGCTTAGTTATGGAATATTAAGTTTGTGCTCACTTGAGACTGCCTATCGTCGAGTTAAAGCTGTGTGCTCATCTTTAGAGATGCATGAATGAAAAGGTAGTTCTACATTCATGTTTTTAGTTGAGTTCGTGTTCTATTTTCAGTAACTGCAACTTTAGCTTGTTTGTATAAGCTTAGCCTATTATATCTTTAAATGTCATACTATGGTTTAATTTTTCGAATTTACTTAAAGATTTTTCGGTTAGTTCATTATATTTATTTTAATTATAAGAGGAGCTGAGATTATCAATGAATACAGAAACTGCGAGTATTTAATTTCTTTGCACATTATGGCAAGTAGGCTGACAAGCAAGCAGACGGCCTATCTAATGGTAAGAGGTAATTGCTGCCTATGGATATCAACACCAGCGGCATCGAAAATGCGTTGACCCTGAGACGTGAAGATGTTAAATCATATCTATAATTTCACCGACCACCTTACTACTCCTCACCTGCTACTTCTAATTAGCCTGTTATTATCATATTCCAAATTCAAATAGGTATTTTTTACTTTTTGTGTGTGAAGGACCAAAGCGTTTTCCATTACTTAAATGTCAAAGTTCTCATAGTATTAATAAATTAAAGGGCTTTGCCGAATATCTAACATAAGAAATATTTCTTTAGAAACGTGTAGTGCCTCCGAATTGAATTGTAACTGACGTTAAGACGGGAAAGAGAATCTTGAATCGTTCATTATCCGCCTCATATGGGCTTAGGGAATTGTAAAGTAGGCTTAAGTATAGTTAAGCGGTAAAATGTTAAGGGTTTTTAATTACTTTAGTGTTTTTTTGAACGTCAAGGACAATGTATTCCCCTAATTTTTATTCCAATGCTGTTTACAATTCAAATTTTATCAAAACTCGTCCTCAAAATCAAAACGTTTTAACAATCATTAAATTTTATGTGTTTTGTCTTTACTCATACTAATAAGCGTATTTATATATATTTTTTAAGATAAGGCATAATCCACAATAATGAAATGATAATTTCTAGTAAACACTTTTACAATCACCTGTACCAAAAGCTCCTACGTATATTAACACAGAACGGTGGATTCATGAAGAAAAATAAGCATTTTTTGTTAGGTTACATTTTTCGGCATAATTCTTTGAATTACACTTTGATGTCGTATTCACTGAGTCAAGAGTGCTCAATTGCTCATTCCAAGACATTTTTCATAATTAATTGGACATTTTTTAGAAACCTTCTTAAGCGTGTCCCAGGACGTTGGACATTCCTTATTACTAAATGTTTAGTTGTGCAATTGGAACAACACACAAAGGTAACCACTATTTACAGATTATTAATAATTGGTTTGCAATTAAAGTCTTTGGCTGCATGCAATTTAGAAGGATTTTGGCTTTAATGACAATCTTAATATGTAAGAATCTATTGATTGTTTTCGTTTAGTTAGCATTAAATTTTTTAACTTAATTTTTTATTTTATCGTAAGAAAATGTATTTTCTAGAGAAACGAGGGTGAAACCGCGGGGGACATTATCATGATATTATTAAGGTATATAACATAAATTCAGAACATAGAAACGCTTTTAATGATAAAGATAAAATATATAAGAAAATACGTTCCCCAAAATGAAGCCCACAAATTGCGCCACAGTAATACAAAAAGAATAATTGCTGTCCAAAACTAAAAGATCAGGGCGTAACCGAAACTCCGCTTTGCTGTTTCAGCTTAAATTAAACCTAGGAACGGTCTCATTATAGTGACCCCGGTCTGAACCGCAGACCTAATAGTTTCTGCGGCTGATGCTGTGTCTACAATCGTGGATATATCTGTATAGTCTAGGGTGGGTTTGTTGTGCTTTATTTGAGACTATTTCATTTGAGGTTTATTCTGGTTTTTGTGTCATATTTGTAGTAGCATCCAACGTGTGGTGTAACCGCGAACGGGATGAAACATTAAAAACCATTGGGTTAAAAAGGGGGTAAAGGTCAAAGTTCCTGTAGTTAACAGAGGCTGGGAAGTCAGTCTTCAACTAGGAAGAACCGGGAAGAAACTCAGCATTTATATATTTTTTATAAACTGATACGAGACGGGTGGGTATCTATAACACAAGCTTTGCTTACTTTGAACTTACCTAACGGGCTGTCAGAAGGGTCAGCGAAGCGGTCTTGGCAATTTTCATCCATCATAGCCGTGTTGTAGTAGGATTACAAATTTTATTGCAATACACTTACACACAAAATATAGCGTAACTGGACTATGAGCCAATAGGTTAGCATGCGTGCACATCTTGCGCTGTCTGTCTAACAATCGACTGCCGTCACCGCGTAGGCGCAGACTTGTTATTCAGGGTTACGCTTTCATATTTTACTATTCGACAGATTCAAACATTGAACCGATTTACACAAATTACTATTTTTCTAATTAAAAAAAAAACAACTAATGTTTCAACAACAAATCAATGAAAAATAGGTTTTTATTTAGTAATTAACGAATGCCGGATATTAGATTCTCTTTTCAAGGTGTCGCGCCGTCATACCTATATGGATAAATATCCTGGGACATTCCTTTACACACGGCTACCTGATCCCAAGCTAAACACAGCTTGTACTATGAAAACCAGATACCTGATATGCTCATACATTACATTGTCTTTTCTAGATACATACTTCTATTTAACATTTTATATTCACACCTAGACCCAGATCAAACATTCGAGCACACAAAGTTGGTCCTGGGTGGGAATCAATCTACCCACGTGGCAGTCAAGATATAGAATAAAATGCTCATAATAGTATTCCATTTTAAAAAATATGTTTTTTTTATTAAATTGATAAAATGCAACGTCATTGAATGACAGCGCACATTCATTCTCTTAGAATAACACCGCAATAATTCGCATCTTTAGGCCTTTTACCCCTCGCTTCCTTCATCCCATAGGGTGGAACGCCCCATTCTTCTTTTTAACCCTCCACACAAAGCGAAGCGTGTTACAACTTTGAAGCTTTTGTCTGTCCATGCCATCGTAGCTCCCAAACTGTTGAACCGATTTCAATGGGATTTTTTTTGAAGATTATTCATTGAGAATGGTTTTATTGGTATTAACAGTTTTATGGAAATAGGATCAGCCGTTTTGTATAGTTTGTTAGTAAAATAATCGTTCGTTTACGTTTAAATCTTTATTTTTTTGCCATTTGAGCTCTAAGTGCAGATTTCGTCTGGGGAAGTACTACCACCATACCCGATTCCGCTGTGGAGCAGTAGTAGTCTTGTAATACTGTGTTCGATTAAAACTATAAGGGGGCCGTTGAAATTACAAGCACATGAGACTTAACAACTTTAAGTATCTGGGTCGACAACGCATTAGAAATTCCCCTGGTATTACAATTGCCCATTTGCGGCGGTGACCACTTTTCACCGTCTGCTTGTGTGTTGGCCAAAAAAAAACTTTGATCCTAAATGGCTTGTCGTACTTGAATCAAATTTGCCACATAGATAGTATGTAGTACAAATCCAAAATTTAAAAATCTATGCATACAGAGGTCGATAAGCGACTTTGTATGCAGAGATTTTAATACCTCTCAGTAAACACT
Organism: Habrosyne pyritoides; assembly: GCA_907165245.1. Taxonomy (NCBI): domain Eukaryota; kingdom Metazoa; phylum Arthropoda; class Insecta; order Lepidoptera; family Drepanidae; genus Habrosyne; species Habrosyne pyritoides. The sequence goes on along the minus strand of OU015588.1, from coordinate 14,023,868 downwards.
TTGCCAGAGAAATAACTAAATAATATTCTACTGTTATTTAGAATTTTAAAATGATGGTTCACGCAAACCCCATAGCAAATTAGAAACTCCACTTGGTTGTTTTCTCCCCGCTGTTTGTCAAAGCCTCTCGTGATCACAGATTCATCATATCGTACAAAAACAGATAGGACACTTTTTTAATGCATATTTGATTGCTAATAATAATCTATGGAATACAGATTCATAAAATATTATTTTAGTCTTATTGTGTTAAATTCTTTGTAAACCTCCGAATCTCAGTTCTCGACCATTATTCTACAAGGGCCTTATTCCACTACCGATCTAACTTGCGTGAAAAGTACTTTATACCAGTCAAGAAATCCAAACAACTGTAACAAATGAAAATGAAAATATTTTTGTTCAAATAGGCCTTTACAAGTATTTATGAATAGCCAGACTCTAATACCGGTTCGGAAGGTTGTCTTTTACTGCGAAGAGCCGGCAATAATCCTGCTACCTTAAACCTGGAATCCAGTGAATGAAATCTTGTTAGGAATATTATTGTCAAATCTGTGTAAAATACTTTAATCTATGACCTCCTTTCTATTTTACAACGCCAAAGAAAAAATCGGAGATCCGCCCGAGAGAGTTTCATATCACGTCGCCTTTTATCTTTTTCAGTCATTCTATTTTTTTCTTTAAATAGAGAATTTAATTTGAGTTCTTTCTTACGATTTGATTGGTGTAAAAATAAAGAGGTATATTTTTTCAGGAAGGGATTAGACTATGTCTTCATATCTTTACGAGAATTCATGGTAGTAAGACTTTTCAAATCAAATAAAATTATTTACAAAGGTAAATTAAGTTTTAGTAAAAATAACTATAAATCTGGATCATTATTGCACTAAATACAGGAAATAAATGTTATTGTTAATCAAACATCGCTAAAGCAGACATTTTGTGAAAGTAATTAATAACTGGACACAAGATTGATAAAGTGGTTTGATTCTGTAATAAATGACACCATTTCGACGACCTTTCATCGCGGCATCTATGCTTTATCTCATTCGCTAACTACGCAATCACATGAGAGGTCCTCTCTCCAAGGCCGGCTCTCCGACGAAGTTTGTATCAGTCGAATAAGGGGGCTGGTAAATCAATATAAGATCCACACAAACTTCCTTCGCAATTCACAATACTCTTCATAAAAACATCTTCATAATGAATCGCTAAAGGGAAATGAAAACATTTCTACGAAGGTACGTCAGATAATTCCTTGATTACCTTAGTAGGAAATTTTATCAATTTGATTGCAATGTCTTGTACTCATTTACAAAGCAAATAAAACGACTTAATTGCCTTCGGAGGACGCTCTTGATTGTAAAAGCGAGACGATGTTGGAGTAACAATTTAGTTTTTAATATAACTTGTACTTATTTGTGCTTTAGTAGACTATTTGATTAGTACCGAGTTGAATTATTATAAACTGACTATGCCCGCGACTTTGTACGTGTAATAACTTTAAATTAAAGTGTAACTTTATTTTCGTAATCCGATTTTGATGAAATAAAGGCAATATGTTGCCTACACCGCAGCTTGGTCTAGTTGTTTTGGAGACAAATAAGAAAACAATATTATAAATATTAGTTTTTAAAATGTTCTTGTTGTATTCTGTTGCTCTTCTTACATTCACGTTTTTGTAAAATACATTGATGTACAAACGCATTGGTTATATAGTTTTGTTATACCAATGGAAGAAGATAATATTTCTTCAGGAAATAGAGCTTATGCTTGACTACGATCTTACCATGTAACACGATACCGAGAACATGTGCCCGAAAGTAAGCAAACAAAGCCAAGAACTGCATCCAGGAAACGGCATGACCGACAGATTTTTAACTTCAGAGTTGGAATTAGTCAGACTGCTACAATAACTAATACTTGTATTTTACCTCGAAAAACGATCACGTCTCAGGGCCGATAACGCATTTGCAATGCCCCTGGTGTTGCAATAGTCCAAAAGTGGTTACCAACAGATAAACCGTATGACTGATTTTCGGCCTAGACATTAATAAAATAAATATGTGTCTCTAATAATAATCTCTCTTGTGTCTGCTTGTCTAAGATCTCTGTTTAAGATAATTCGCTGCTTTTTTACTTAATAAAAGTAACGTGTAGGTAAAGGTGATAATGCTTGAACGATTTCAGCACTGAAGATAAGATCCACTGCTCCGTCCCATCCGGGAACGGTTTTAATCATCCGGTCCACTTTAACAACAGGAAATTTCGCTCACTATTAAGTTTTCAAAGACATTCTCGAAGCTATAATTGGAAGATTTTGGGCTGTAAATAATGCTCTACTTCTTTATGAGGTACTAAAGTCTGTTACTAAGGGTTTTGTACATAGTTTTCTGCCTTCAGAGCTTTCAATAAAGATTCTTTTTGGCCATCCCGAAGTCCGATTTTTTGTGGCAATCACTTAGCTGGGATTACACAGTTGTTCGGGTAACATGTAAGTTTCTGAAATAAAAGTTACAGAGGTATAATATAAGTGTGGTGGTTGGTAACCCAACATACAGTTTGTGGCTTTGATTCCTAGAAAGAAACACTTGATCAGAAACGAAGTAGACCCGATATATTGCTAAAAACATGAATTATGTTTCGAATGATCAAAAAGCAGCCAAGTGCGAATTGGACTCCCACACGAAACGAATAGCCGAAAATATCACGGCTGTTGTGATTTCTATATTTTGTTGTTATATTGTCAATAGTGTAAGGTAAAAAGTACTTAAAACAATAACACGCACATGACTTAACATCTTCACGTCTCAGGGTCGACATCGCATTGGTGATGGCCCTGGTGTTGCAAATATCCGTCAGCGGCGGTGACCATTTACGATCAGGTGGTTTTACATATACCTACAGTGTAATATAATATTAAATGTTTATTTTAAGTTAATTAATTGACTTATAAAACTTGTACAAATAGTCCAGTTAAAAGCCATGATTAAATAGAGAAAGAATTTAAAAAATCGGTCCAGAAGCTTTTCATTTTATTGATTACCAACAAGTGTTAAAAAGCTCCCATAAAACTTGACGTACACCAACCTTCTATGATAATACAATTATAATTCCTCATTTATATGCGCATCTTGTGAATAATAAATGATACGTGATAACATCTGAATAGACTACGCCCTGAACGGTGCACTTTATTAAATCGAAAGTGACTTTGCATGGCTTAAGAGGTCTATTAATACGTGGTTTTCCACCTGCGTGAAGGTTGTTTATTCATGAGTAACTAGGTACGTATCGGGTAGAAAGTTAAATTTTAGATAGCTGAATTTAATGGAACTTTATTTATTTCTATTTTATTTAGTCACACGCACAAAACACATTATAACCAAAAAGGAAAAATAACTGTAAATTTTATTGAAGTATTGTGATGGCTTATACTATAATATACATTATGATATCGTAATTTTTTTAATCATTTAGGGTTGTTGGAGCCAATACGTATGGCTAGCTAACCCCAGCAGTTTCACCCACGTTATTGAATGGTATTACATTATCTCGTGATTAAAAGTATGTGACAATCCAGGTTAAAATGATATATATGCCAATATATCCATGCTTTTATTATACAGTACACACTAGCTGACCCCACGGTTCCACCCGTGTTTCCGAGGGATGACATATTTTCTTGGGATAAAACCCTATTTGATAATGTAGAGTATAGACTGTCAATGTGCTAAGGTCATCCATTAGTGCATCCATCTCTCTTAATACCTTTGTTAGTTATGCTTTAAAATAATGTTGTTGAAATTTGGGATTTTTATAAATTTCTATCTTTATGTGAGCACATATTAGTCTACTTTTTTTGGTCGAATTTGCGCAGAGACTGGGGGTCAAAACTAGTTTTCAAAATATTTAGATATGACCATGGACGTTAAAGATTTAACTCTCTCGTAACAACCCTCAAGGTATGTTGGTTGAACGTCGAGATTATAGCATTTTTTATTCCTAAAAACATTAATTAGGTTTGCTAAAATCCATGTGCATCTTATTTTATTTTAGTAATATAAAGGAAAAAGAAATTCTTAAAAATTGGAGTTCGATTAAACTAACTTTTGACATAGTGTTTTAGTAAATTATCATCAATTCATAAGCCTGTGAAGGCCTATTTGAATAAATATTTCATTTCATTTCATTTCATTAGTAGCAACGAATGTTTTTGTTCGAAGAGTCAGAACAAAAAATATCCCTTAGTCTTTTCCGCTTTAGGAAAATAAAGAGAGGTTCAAAGTGGACCATTATTAGGTTTTCTCAAATAGAATGTGCGTTTTACGTTTCTAATAAAACACACAAATATCCATACACTTTTATAATTATATTTCTCAGACGAAAGAAAACATTTGAAAACCTAGTAAAATATAATCACACATCTCAAGTCACTACTCAGGCTCATATTCCATTTACACGAATTAGAGTTCAACCCGTATCCCGATAAAAACCCCCGCTACCAAAGCTAAGATTGCGTGAAAATTCACCGACTTGCTACGCACGGCTGGCTGACTTTTTCCCTTTATATTGCTCGAAATATTGCTTCTACTTTTCGTAAATATTTATTTAAATAACGCCCTACATGGTAGGTTCGGCGTGGGCTCTTTTATTATTAGAAACACGTGATGGCTTAAGAAGAAAACGGATAAAGAATGTTTAAGGTTGCTTTAAAGCTAAAATACGCCTTTGTCAATATGTGGTAGGCTATTATTAATATGCCTTGAATATATTACTAGATAACACCACACGGCTTCAATCGCTTTTAAATTGATTAAAGCTATCTATGTCCCTCTACTTGTGGCTTGTGATAGATCAATATTGGTTCGGCCGTTTAGCCATGAAAGCATAACAAACAGACAAACATAGACAATTACGAACAATATTAGTATGGATAAGTGAAATTGGGGATGTTAAAATGTTTGGGTATTTGTGACTCTATCGTGCTCGTTGTCTAACGGATTTGGGTAAATTTTGGCAGACATATAGAATATATTCTGGTAGAATAAAACGCGGTTACAACAGCTAGTATAAAAATAAATCTTCATAAATAGCCGTAAATTGTTACAGCCGCAAAAATAATACTAAAACAAACCACAATTTTATTACATTATATAGTTAGATAATTTTCATTACGCAAACATAAAGCACGAAGGCTAAACTAGATAACGTTGCCCTGACCACTGGAACGTTTGAATTTAAACTTTATTTCTTACCTCATAGGGGTTATATAAGATAACCTTCGTAGGTGGTAGGAAAAAAGAAAACACGCTCTTTAGGACTTTGGATCCAGTCCAAAGTGTAATCTTTCCACAGTCACTGCGCAAGCTTCAGTTACATACTTGTTGTAGTAATATCAATTTCCTATATTATTTTTAATATAAAGACTAAAAGTATTTTTTTGCAAAGTATAGTCATTTAACTTTTAATACTGGCTGTAAAGTTCAAAACTGAATAAAAAGTTGGCGTCAAGAAATAATTCTAACGTGTGCTTACCAGATGGTAAGCGAGTTTGCGAGTAAATACGGACCATTTATTTCGTAGTAAGTATTAATAAAATAGTCTTAATTAAAATGTTGCGAAGAAAGTAGATGTAAGAAGCAGTGTTCGTAACCACTTCATAAAATATCTCACCACCAACTAGATACTATTGTTACAAATTCAGTGACGTTTCTTTTGTTGGTGACGAAGGGCGTCACGTCTTCAAGCAACGGATCATCTTATTTTTTTTGTAAGCGGACTGTTGAGAATGCAGATAAGGGCACAAGCTTTATTTTATTCGATGAACGCGAGAAGGAAACCGCATTGGAGAAACTTGGTAAAAATAAATAAAAGAAGTAAGAAAAATTTTCCTGACCACACCCAAGCGGTTAAAGAAACCTGCCGCTTACTCAACCTATCAATCTAGGTAAGTAAAGATTTCACAGTCTTGTTAATTATTCAGTTGAACTTAAGTAGCTACATCGGCTAATCGATCAATAGTACATCGAAGCAAAAAGCTACTTATTCAATCTGACTTAAGAAGATTAAGCTATACAAAAAGTGTCGCAAGGTATCCAGCGCTTAAGTGGAACAACGAATCCCCAGGGATTTGATGAAGACAAACGACTAGAATCCTCAAGATCCCCGCTAATGTTGTAGTAAAGTGTCTTACGCTAAGATATATCGCTTTTTCATGCATGCGTTATCATCAGATGGGAATATATTTTAGGGTATGCTCAGATTTGATCTGGACTACCAATACTAATTGGTTCAAGATCTTTTGTGTTTTGTTGATGCACATCTAGAAATTATGACACACTGTTCTATGGTTAGAGGGATATCATTGGTTACTGTAGACCTGTAAAGAGTGTTGTCTCAGCTACCTTAGTTCTTAATTTCCGAAGCTTGAAGAGCATATTTTCCGAAGTTAAATCATTTTATACAGAGTGATTACGTGTATATTCTTTCATAAAAAACGTACTGATGGATCCGTACGGTTTTAACTCCTTCTGGGTTGAATTAGAATTAAGAACCTCTTTCATGAATACTGCTGCAAACTTAAATTTCTATCTAAGCTCCGCAATAAACCGCTATCAAAATCTAGTACGTAATAAAATAAATGAACGGGCGCAACAATTTTAAAGTAACATTATCAGATTGTCCTCGCAAGTCTATCGGGCAACTTTTCCTGTTTCACAGCAATTTCTCGTCTCATTGACTTTGGGGAATGTTTATTTTGATACCTGAAAACTTTTTACGACATCGCGCTCCTGTTTTTGGTCGGATGGATCTTTTATTCCGGGTTCTGGAACGTTTTATGCGCAGCTATTATTCCTTCGAAGGCTTTTGTTGTTAACTACCGGTGTGATTCAAGTGAAGAATAGACCAACTGGCTAGGTTACATTACATCTATCTTTGTTGTCATTGAGTTTTTCCTGCCGAGCTTAAATAAAGATGATAGAGGATATGTTAAAAAATATATAAATGGAAGAAAGCTACAATACTATCACTATGAAATGACAAAAAAAGATTGAGATACCAAATAAAGTGTGGTTTATTATATATTATATTATTAGTTCCTAGAAGTACTCTATTAAAGTCAAAGCTACTGATGCTGCCGTCACTTTAGAAATCAGTCTTCAACTGCAAGAAACAAACAATTTAATTTTTCTATATTAAACACTAAACTACTTATAAAGCAAGACATCGTATGAATATTTATATGTGGAAAGTATTAGTACCAATGGATATAGAAAACGACACGAGAATTAAATGAAAACAAAAATAATGCATCTCCGCATTTTAGCTAGTATAACAAAGGAACAGCAATCCTGCCAATCCTACCTGAAGCATTTGCACCAGGGAAGCGTAAAAGAGTTGAAAAAAGGCAGGTAGAAACACAGGCAAAAGCAAGCGGACCCAGACGAGACACTGCTTGTACAAAAGCAACTAAAAATACTAGTTAAAAAGCGTAGTTTTAGCTGGGAGAATGTTTGCTCGACCCACTTTATTAGGCCCGGTGGGTTGTGGGGCCAGGAGATGCGTTGCATTACTGCATTGTATTGTTTTAATTAAGCTATTATATACTGGGCTCTGAAGCCCAATTTCCGTATACAGAAATAGTTTAATTTGAGTTTCAAACTAGTCTCGATATGATCGTAGTTACAAATGGCTTCGTCGTAAGCTACAAAATTTACATGCTGTCCATGTTAGTTTGACTTTAAATAAATTATTCCCAGGCTGTATTAATAATTGTTTTGTAGCATTGAATCTCTATAGAAGTTATGGAAGCACTGTTTTTTCTTTTTTTTTTAATGGAAGACGTTGGCGTATGTTTATGGCAAAGAACACACATATTTACTCTGGAATAAATCATACATAAAATTAGATTAGAGATTAAAAACGAAAAGGTATATAATGGTGTCATGATACTGATATATTCAGGTGGTACACTTATCCCTACCGAGCCATTCCTACGGGTAGGGATGAGTGCACTTTTTGTCGATTTATTTCTACTGGTAGGGATAGGTGCACTGCCCATTACCGATTGGTACACTTATCCCTACCAAGTTATCCCTAATGGTAGATACATGTGCACGATTACAGGCACCTGAGGCAAATATACATTGTATATTCTTTTAATTCATTTATTAGTAACAAAAAAAATGTTTTTTAATTTACTTATTTGTATTTGTTAAAAAATAATAAAAATAGTATTATTGATATTTTTTTACCTACCAGTAAGGATAGCTCTGTACGGATAAGTGTACCACCCGGATATATTTGCAATTTGGCTTAATTGACTGAGTGATCAATACAGATCTTATACCATAGTACAGAGGAACACTGTAGGGCTACTTATTTTTATAGTGTAGATGTGAACAATTTTTTAAAGTAAAATGAATGTACCATAAGTTATTATCATATGACAGTTAATTAATACCAAAATGTAAACTTTCGCATAAGAAATAAACGTGCAAATAATAATAATTAATATAATATATTTAAATAAAAATATTACGTGCAGCATGTGTCTTTCTAGACTTGTAAACTACATTAATTTCTATTCATATTTAATTGGGTTAAGCTTCTTACAGTTCGGTTCATTTAGTTTATTCGAAACATGATCCAAATAAATCATTCATTGATCTATACCTTACCCATCACTTTTCTTCCTTATATCTCCCTTCTTGGTAAAAGAAACATTATGCCAGCATTGTTTTATGTATATATGTTTGCTGCAGCGTGCAGATGTTAATGCGATGAAGACTTAGTGGATTATTTGAGGACTGTTTTAGGCTACTATAAAGCGAGCTTACGCTTTTAACAGCGATGTTGGTCTATAAATAAAATAATATAAGAACGAAAACGTTCCGCTTAAAAATCAACACATTTAGTGTCCACATGAAACTACGCTTGCAACAGCGAGTTTCGCCACAGCCGTGGCTTGTTTATTTAAAACTTTTTTCCGCCAGGTGTGCCGGTCCATTCCGCAATTTGATGACGTCAGAGAATCGCAACATGCACCGCACGATATGATATGACGAATCACATCCATTATTTTAGTTGTTGGAACACTTTTTATGGACATCAAGTGAGATGTGTGTTTATATGAGAAACGTCAAATAGTACTCTAACTCTGGTTAATAGTTTTCTAACTTGACCGAAAGCCCTTGTAATAGACATACTAAGCTCAATTTAGTTTACGGCTTTAGTTGCAGGCTTTATTGATGCATAGCTTCCAGGAACGTTATAAAAACTTAGTGTATCTACTTTTTCTGAAGGTTCATTTTTTAAGCTTTAAGTGGATGGTCACGAATAAATTAATAGGTGAATAGAAATAATTCCAAGACAGTTGTAAATTTTTATGACAGGCGGCTCCTCCTCTTCCATGATAATGCTTTTAGACCACATCGTGGAAGGTTTCACGAGAGTTTAGTTGGGGTAGTATCATCGTGACTACCACACACGAAGGAGGTAATAGGCTCATACAGGAACAACAGGCCCAGTGTGAATAGCATTTGAGTTTTTGAGCGTGCATTGCTTTAATATATAGAACATTCCTCCACCACGGAGAAACAATGCGGTAATGTACGTCTATCTCAAACCTTAATTGTAGGAACGTGAAACCCAAATACTTTTCTAACAACATGACAGAAAAATATTATTTCTTTGGTGTGAATCTGTCAATTTGATTTATACCAAATTCGAGTGGGCCGGTCCAAATGGTTACCTGGGAAAAATACTCAATTCCCTGTTGCCCTTTGGCCTGTAGTCGATCAATCTTCGTCTCACCCTGCGTTTGTAATCTAATTGATTTTATATTACGAAGGATATAAGATTCAAAATTAATTTTGCAATTTCCTGTGAGTTGGCCGTGTGTTTTTATTCAATAAACTGGTCTTCTTTAAAATGTTTTTGAATTATCCCTACTTGACTTTTAAAGTTAATTACAATACATTATTACTGAGGTTGTTAGATAGGGTTTGGTATTCTATATGTGTGATTTAACGTGATGACTTTATCATATTTTTTTCTTAAGTATTAGGTTGGGGAAAAAGTCTTTTCGCATTATAGTATGTATGAACTTGTAATAAAATCTCTTTGGCTATACTATTTGTATCCGGTTGGTTTTGGTATCATTAAAAGTTTAAATTTTAAAGAACATAATTCCAAATTCAAATTAGGAAAATGTGTGATTTGCATTTGTTTTTCGTACCGCCAAGATGAGTGAATCTAATGAAGAAATTCGATTTATTTTAAAATTTTACTACAATAAAGGTAAAAATGCAACGCAAGCCGCGAAAAAAATTTGCGATGTTTATGGACCTAGTGCAGTGTCTGTGAGAGTAGCACAAATTTGGTTTAAGCGTTTTCAATCCGGAAATTTTGATGTCAAAGATGCACGTCGCTCTGGTCGCCCCATTACGGATAAAATGGATGCCATTTTTGAAAAAGTGGAGCAAGATCGGTATATCAGTAGTTACAGCGTAGCTGAAGAACGACGAAAGACCACAAAACATTTTTGGCGCATTTGAAAAAAACTGGGTACACAAAAAAGCTAGATATTTGGGTACCTCACGAGCTCACTGAAGGAACTCTAATGAACCGTGTACTCATTTGTGATTCTTTATTACGACGTCATGAAATCGAACCATTTTTGAAGAAGCTGATAACTGGTGATGAAAAGTGGATCACGTACGACAAGAACGTGCGAAAAAGGTCGTGGTCAAAGGCCGGTCAGGCTTCATAGACTGTGGCGAAACCCGGGTTAACTCGCAACAAGGTGATGCTGTGTGTGTGGTGGGATTGGAAGGGCATTATTCATTATGAGCTGTTACCACCAGGCAGGACCATCGATTCTGAACTCTACTGCGAACAACTGATGAGATTAAAGCAAGAAGTTGAGAGAAAGCGGCCGGAATTAATCAACAGAAGGGGTGTGGTTTTTCATCATGATAACGTTAGACCTCACACATCTTTAGCCACTCAGCAAAAATTAAGAGAGTTTGGCTGGGAGGTATTAATGCATCCGCCGTATATTCCTGACCTTGCACCTTCAGATTTCCACCTGTTTCGGTCTCTTCATAATTCTTTAGGCAGTGTCAGGTTAACATCACGAGAGGACTGTCAAAACCACTTGTCGCAGTATTTTGATCAGAAGTCCCAAAATTTCTATAGCAATGGGATCATGTCCCTACCTACAAGATGGCAAAAACTTATCGAACAAAATGGTATGTAGGTTATTTACACTTAACTAAAGTACATACTTTAGTTAAATGTAAATAAACTATATTAAAAATGTTTTGAATTTTCTTAAAAAATGCGAAGGAATTTTTTCCCCAACCTATTAAGTCGAAAAAAAGATATTAGTAGTGTTAGAAAGATATGCTGCCAATGTAAAGAGTAAATTTTTGAGAGGATCCTAAATCATAAAAAAATATTGTAAAGATCTGTTTTGATGTTTGTTACTTTTTCACGCAAAAACTACCAAACGGATTTCGATAAACTTAGCACGTAAATAAAGCCCTGGGAGCATGCCCTAAAATAACATAAAATTTACTTTTCTTCCGTCACCCCATAGGAACTCGGGTGAAACCGCGGGACACAGCTAGTAATCAATAAACTCATATTTTAATATTCTCATAATTTAAAAATTATCAATTTTATGTTGACATGCAAAGTAAAAAATAATATTTACTAAATAGATACAATATAATGTTTCTACCCGAGACAAATTCTCATAAAAAGGCGAATATTTAAATTAGAGTCAACTTATTTCAAATCAAAACCGAATATCAATTCAATTTTCCTCTTCAATTATTTAGCAGAATTGATATCCTGGTCATCGCATCTAAAAAATAATAAACAACAACAATAAAACAAAGCACATAAGGTGTAATTCCGCATGGCAATAAAACATACTTATCTGTGAGTTTGTACGGCCCTGTCGCGTGAGTTGGCATGCGGATGTAAGCCTAATACTTTATTGGGCCATCGCCATAACATAAATACAGCTGTGAAATATTGTACGGGCTTTTTATTTTAGTGGCTTTTAAGGAGAACATAAAACCAGTAGAGAACAAGGAGGAACTGGTTTTTTATAACAATTACAAGTCTGCTTTTACTAAGGTGATATTGCTCAGGGGTAATGGCGTAACGAATGCCGTAACGAAGGTCGTAGGCGCAAATCCTACAATGAGTGAGGGGAATTATTGTGAGTTGTATTGAATGAGTCAGTTGTGTCTGATATGATGGTGATGATGCCTGAACAGATTTGTAATTGTGCAAGGGGTACTTTTATCTTCGAAACGTTTTTTTTTTTTTTATTTATTTTATTTATCTCCACAAATTACATGTAATGATAAAATACAGTTGACAGGAAGATTGGGAAAAAATTGCAATTTGAGGGAGACCTGGAGTCCAAACTAAGCCTGGGCCTGTATTTTGGAGCTCCAGGCCCCCATTTCTTTTAATTACAGTAGTCAACTTGGTGCGTAAGTGTGTATAAATGTGTAAGTAAATGAGTAAATGTGTGTGTGTGTGTGTATATGTAGTAATGTTAATTATGCAATATGAATTTATAAAGATACTGACATTATTTAACATAATATTTATACAATGAAATTATATTATTTTATCTCGTATTAATAAATTGTATTTTTGTAAATATAATATTGTAGGTAGGTACATATAGAGTGTTAATATATACGTATATCCTATCTATTTTACCACATTTAGGATCTTTTCAGTTTCAGAGTAGTCCAGATTAAGTAACCAGTTGAAGACTTTATCTTTGCTTTCAGTTTTTCGGCAGTTCGCTATGGATACTATTTTATTAATTTTATTAAATAACATGCCTCCTCGGTATGGAAAGAATCTTTGTGCAAAAGAAGTGTTTACAGGGGATGGCTCACATATTGCGTAGTTTCTTCTGGAGAGGGCTATCTGTTTTCTCCTTGCCTCGGGTAGTTTGGAGTGTTGAAGTAGTGCTGTTTGCAATATGTATAGCTGCCGTACAGTCAACACTTGACATTCTTTATAGAGTGTTACAGTAGAGAATAAGCGAGGTTTCGATAAACTCACTTTTAGCACGATCCTTTGGGCTCTTTCAATAGTCATCATTTTAGTTTTACATGCTCCTCCCCATGTGGTGATACAGTAACATATTATTGATTGCACCAAGGCTTCATAGACCATCTTTGTGGTCTGGCTGTCTGCCACATTACGAAGTTGTTTGAACATGTAAGTAAGTTTACGAATTCTTTGAGATAGAGACTGTATATGATTTTCAAAAGTTAAGTTGGCATCAATTTCAATTCCAAGGTATTTAATACATTTAGTAGGTTTAATATTGGGACAGTTACAGTTTGGGGCCGGAAGTTACATTTATGTGCATAGATGTTGTTACTAAGATTAGCTATTTGCATTCTATTTTTTATTGAGTAGATAATGTATTTGGTTTTATCCTTGTTTAAAGTTAAAGAATTTGATGATAGCCAGTGACAAACTATGTTAAATCCATGTTGTGCAAGGTTAAAAAGTTCATTCCACGAGTCTGCGAAGAAAGTGAGGGAAGTGTCATCTGCATATGCAGAGATGCGGCAGTTTTTAATGTTCAGTATACACAGCTCGTTTATATAGCAGAGAAAAAGAGTAGGACCCAAAATACTGCCTTGCGGCACTCCGAAAGCGACCTGTAGCTCATCACTAATGTGTTCACCAATTTTTACACATTGTGTTCGATTTTTTAAATAATCTGATACTAGCGCAAGTGGGGTTCCTCTAATACCAAAATCTTCAAGTTTTTGCACAAGGCGGGGAACAGAGACAGTATCAAAAGCCTTGGCCAGGTCGAGAAATATCGTTAAACATTTATTTTTACTGTCTAACTTATTGACCAAAAAGTTAACAAGATCGAGAACTGCATTATTTGTCGAAAGATTAGGTCTAAAGCCATATTGTGCACTGGAGAGTAAATTGTAATCTTCTAAGTATTTAGTTAGCCTATTATTGAGGATCCGTTCAAATAGCTTCGATAATGTTGTTAATATTGCGATTGGTCTATAGTTACTGACGCTACCCCTGTCTCCCGCCTTATGTATTGGGTGCAAGACAGCTTTTTTTAATGCATCAGGAAATACCCCGGCATCGAAGCAGCGATTTATTAAATTGGTAAGAACTGGTGTTACTGACTCAGATATATGCTTTAGTATCTCCGCACTAATCTGATCCCACCCCGGAGAGCAGTCACTTTTTAATTGTTTAATAGTTCTTTCAACCTCTGCATTATCAGTAGGTAGAAGAACGAAAGAATATAATGGTGGCTTAGAAACTTTCTTAAAATTAGGAAAGTGAGAGGGAATCATGTCTGATAGTAGTTTACCTATATTTGAGAAGTATTCATTGATTTTATTAATTTATATTTTAGGGTTATCACCAGACAAAAGTTCTATTGGTAACTGGTTTTTATTTTTGGTGTTTGTAATTGTTTTAATGGTAGACCATAGTTTTTTTGAATTATTTTTAGACCTTATTATTAGATCTCTATCATATTGTTTTTTTAATTTTTTTAATAAATTATTGCAAAAATTTCGGTACCTTATGTACGATATTTTTAATATGACATTATTTACATCTGCTTTTAATTTTTTGTGCATTCTGTCTCTGGTCCGGATGCAGCGCAACATACCAAAGGTTATCCAAGGTTTAATTATGATCTTATTTCTAGGAATTAATCGTTTGATTGAGTTATTTGCAAGCAATTGTTGTATTATATTAATAAAGTTGTTCATAGCAATATTTAAATTTGTCTCCTGGTACACCTTATCAAAGTTGTACTCATGACATTTGGATTTTAGTTGTTCAATGTTAATTTTATAGTTGACTTTGAGTTTTATGGGTTTATTCTTACTAATGTTGGTTTTTAAACAAAATAATACTGCTTCGTGGTCGGTAATACTCGTGCTCAAGGAAAAAGTAATAGCGCTTAGCTTCGTCTTTAATATTACATGGTCCAAGCATGACTTACCTCTGGTTGGGGTATTGATAGCAGGAAGAAGTCCATGGAAGGTAATAGTATCTAAGTATGCGATTGTCTCGTGACTGGTTCCTATGAGGTCAATATTTATATCACCGACTATGATGATATTTTTAAATGATGTAAAATTTTCTAATAAGTTGTGTAATGAGTTCAGAAAAGTATCAGGTGATTTGAAACTAGGTGGCCTATAGATCGCAATCAATACTGTATCATTTTTTATTTTTATCGTCAAACAATTTGCTTCGGATAGGGAAGGTTCCTCAACAATACATTCTAAGTCGCTATTTGCATAGATAACTACCCCATCATTCTGGTTGTACTTGTCATTAGTTTTAAATGAATTATATCCTGGAAGTGATGGTAAGTTTACGACACGCGATAACCAACATTCAGAAAGTACAATGATATCACAGGATAATTCTAGTCTATTAAGTAGAACGTGTAACTCTTGGTAGTTACAGTTAAGACTGCGAATATTCTGTTGTAGAATCTTTAAATATTCATTGGGATATTTTAGGTATGAGGTACAATCCTCGGGTTCACATGTAATAGGGACAGTTATATCAAACTGGTCAATGTTCCGTAGTAAATTACTTGTATTATCGAATGTTAACCGTGGTTGTTACTAGTGAAGATAATATTGGCACTTGTTTTGTTTTTAAGCTACCTTTGAGACAGTTGTTAAATTTTTGTTTCATCACGAGTGAGGTTGAAATATCATGGCTGAGACTAAGCAACACATATGACGATAATATATAAACTAGGCATAGATTTAGACTATTCCATGAAAAACCGAGAAATATTTTGTAATGAAAATGATTGTAATCATAGATTTTAGTGTGACAAGATTGATTCAGAATGATAAAGTATCTTATATGCGTGTGTATTTTATATTTTTTTTTTTTTTTTTGGCTTATATATGTTCCGTATATCAGTATCTAATATCTCAACACCCAGTACGTCACCGATATTTTTCACAATGTTTACTAGGCTAGGTTTATTTTCGCACTCTGCTTCAGGTACATTTCTAAGTTCCAAGGTTGAAGCTTTTAAGTTTCGTTCGAATAGTTCTACTTTTTGTTCAAGTGATTTTATTTGATTCTTGAAGTTAGCATTTTCGGTTTTTGTTTGCTGAAGTTGACACCAAATGTCATCATATTTATCTGACATGTGCTGAATAGCCTGTTTAATTTCATTATTCTGCTGTATCATCTTTTTCATTTCCTCCTCAAATTTTAACGTTTGAGTTTTTTGTTGGAGCTGTACATCAGCCAGAATATCTTTTATTTCACATATAGCGGAGTCATCAAATTTACGTTTTTGACGACGTGTAATGTTTTTTAGACCTTCAAAATCAGGGCCCGAGCCCACACAGTCAGACGCTGTATCAGACTCCTGCGTCGGTTTCAATAGTGTTTCGGCGGTTTTTTTGGGAGGGGTTCGACGAGTAGACATGACGGCACTTCTTGTGGATCAATTTTATAGTGTGCGACTCGTTGTGCAGTGTGGAGTCTTCTTTACAATAAGCTCATGGCACTCTCTTGCGCCCTGGTACTGCGCGTATTTAAATACAGAGTATTTTTTCAAAATATTATTAATTTATTTTAAATTCAAAAAACACAGTAGACACGTCTAAACGCTTTCACGATCCAGAGGGGAGGGGAAACGTTGGTAACTAGATACGAGACTAGGTCTAAATACGAAGCCAATAGTAAGCCGACCTATCCATTGAGTAAAGCCGTATATCTAAAATCAGAGAATTGTTTACAATAGCCTTTTGTATAGTATTGTGTCCTTTCAAAAGGTCTAGACGTTATTCGGTATGATCCTAATTCAATTTACCTTCAATTTGCCCTATCTATATCAATAAGAAATCCTAAGGAAATCTTAAATGTTTCTTCTGAATATAATGTTTTTACATATATTTTCCCTAGTCTATTACTTTTGTTATTTTAATATTGGGTAAGCAAAACAATTATTTTGGGAATTTTGTTGGTTGGAGATATGTTTTTTTTCATACCTCTCTTAAATTTATTTTAGGCGTATCTTCATTTTAACTTTACACTCTAACACATGGTACCAGGGTCTGAAATTAGGATGTTTATGTTACTGTTGATAGTATTTGTTACCTTACTTAAAATACGGAGTAATTTTTTTGGTTTGATACTCCTATATTATTGGAATAGTACAAAAATATCAATGAATACTTGGCAAAAATCAAATTTAAGGAATTTTGCTAATTAAAATAGTAAACTCAATCAACCCGTAATGAAGAGATATTTGATGAGTGATTTAATTCCTGAAAATCAAGACTAACTAATCGATTTATAAAAATCTAATTTTTTCAAGTTATTGCTTAGTAATTTATTTGAATAAAAAATATCTGTAATGACTTATAAAAAAAGTATTCTCCCCAATCAAGACTATTCCGTTGAGACACCAGCTTGTTCCATTACTTTCCTAACAGTCATTCGTGAAATCGGATTTTGTTCACAAAATGCACTCGCGCATTCGAGACATTCGTGAAAACCTTGTTCCGTACACTCTACACAGCTATGAAAAATTGCACGACTATTTCATTTTAAAGGAGTAACATTTTAAGGAGATGTTTCCTCAAAGGAGCTCTTTTTGGTGACCTTTTGTGTATTTTATTGTTACTTTACTTTATGTAACGTAATGTTATTACTTCTTTTTCATAATGCAGGAGATATTTGCATATACACCCAATATAAACTATATATATATACTACCCCAATTCATCTCTAGGGTGTCTTACGGAGAAGACTTAAGTTTTAAGTGTATACCAATAACCAGCTTCACTTAAAACCTTGCACAAAGAGCATTCCTAAATGGAGCTAGCGTCAGGTAAAATGCTCAAGGATCATACTCAGTTAAACTAGAAATGCTAAAATAAAGACTAAAGAGAGGATATATACATAGACAAAAAAAGAATGTTATCTCTTGTAAGTAGCTCCCTTCAGGTTTGTAGCAACAATGGTCTTATAAAGATCCATCTCCCTTTATCTCTCAACTTCTCATGCGATACAAGCGATGTCGATAATACATTCCAACAACGCCTAGCCTCCGGTGTCTAGCGTCCCGTTTCCTTTTTGCTTATCTTTAATTATGCTCCTAATATACATACTATTTAGGTAGTTATTAGATCACCAACAACAAACTAAATGGATGGAATTTCGAAGAGAAGGCTAAATCTGTAAAAAGTTGTTTGATTTGGTCCTTCGAGCCGGCTCGTAAATCTTTCTTTATTATTTATTCTTTAGGACGGTACATCTTCATTTTGTTAGGTTTCTGGTCGATCACCTTTAAATTTCAAACCTGCATGACGTCATCCTATACTTGTATCGTAGCAAGTTTCGCTCTTCAACATAAGAGCAAGTTTGGACTTTAAACAAATGGTAGTCGTTCATTCTATTTGGTAATTAGCTATGTAAATTACAATGTGAAAAATTGCTGTAATATTCTGGACGTAGCAATCTTTCAGCCGTAATTGATTTTAGCTAACGTTTAAACACTTTTGAGTTTGACAATACAGAATAGGAATCTGTTCGCAAAATATTAGAACGATATTTTAGCGTACTTTGAACATTTAATTCTCCCTATACAATTCTATCTAGTTTACTGTAAGTGTTTTTTTGTTACGTTTAATATTATGTTGTAATCTATTGGATTAGACACTCGATAAATTATGTAGACTTAATTTCTTTTATTCTTGTTAAGGATTATTTATTTATTACTCTTAGAATCAGTCTTTGTGAGCTCTCCCCCCTTCGTGATATTATTATATTTGACAGGGCAGTCGGCTTGGTGGTTAGCGACTCTGACTGCCAAACCGAAGGTCGCGGGTTCGATTCCCACCCAGGACAAACATTTGTGTGCATGAACATATCTGTTTGTTTTGTGTCTGGGTGTAAATATCTACATAGTATATCAGTTATCTGGTTTCCATAGTACAAGCTCTGCTTAGTTTGGCCGTGTGTAAAGAATGTCCCGGGATATTTATTTATTTTTGGATTTACTTCAGGTCTATTATCGAGATGACATTCAATATGGGCGTAGCAGTAGTGTGGTCAACTTAACTTAACTTATTGAATATGAGCCTCCGCGAGATTTGACGAATAGTGTTCTTAGTGATTTAGAGCCAAGCATTCTCATCTGTCTAAGCTCCTTGCTTGTGGTAGCCTATAATTTATTCATGGTTAGATAAGTAATGATATGGCTAAAGCGTACAAAGTCTAGAATTGAATAAAGTGCTATAAAAAATATTTTAACTTCATATAACATAACTCCATCATCAGAAATAAATTCTAGATTTCAACGAGTTAGGTATGCTATTATTTAAAAAAAAATGTATTTTAAGAAATAAGTAAAACGAATTATTTGTGAGAATGTAGCGCCCAAATCTTTACATTTTTATGCCAAGTAGGGCGATAAGCATGTAGAAAGTCCACGTAACAGGGGCACAATTCCTCTAAATGCAACGTTCGAGTAGCACGTTTGGTACGGCAATGGTATGGTTACGATTAATGTCAAATTGATTATTCCTACGCACTACAACCGAAACAAATATACATTTTGACGTAATCTTTAGAACGAATGTGAACCGTTACCGAAACACAACCGCAGTTCGATCGGTGGTACAATACTTACCATACGATTAAACGTCAAACTTGACGTTTGGTTGTGATATGGTAATGGTTCAGTGCATAATATGTTAGTGGAATTGCCCCCCAGCAGGTCACCGCCGCCTATTTGCAATAACATGGGTACCACCAATGCGTTGTCGACCCTGAGACCTGAAGTTGTTAAATATCATGTGCCTGTAATTTTACTGGCCTCCTTACCTTTATAACCGAAACACGGTGTACAAGTGCACTACTGCTTTACGGCAGAAATGGGAATGGTAGTACTCCCCGTGATGAAATCTGCACTAAAAGCTCAACTACTACTACCAAATTAGCTGCAGCGCTTAAAATAATAAAATTAAAAATAGCCCATGCATTGATAAAACAACTCTATTGTTATAACAGTGTTATTTTGAGCGCTTTCAGCTTTGGGTGGCCATCTGAAAAATTACCTTCATCCACTGGAACATCGCAATCAATCATTTTTAGGAAAATTACGTCAATGACACCGTGAAACTGTGACGGGATTTTTAATACAGAAACATGACAACGTATTTTTTAAAAATGATAATAAAATTGTTGGAATTTTTTTACATTAAAATTTTT
This sequence comes from Habrosyne pyritoides, assembly GCA_907165245.1. Classification (NCBI taxonomy): domain Eukaryota; kingdom Metazoa; phylum Arthropoda; class Insecta; order Lepidoptera; family Drepanidae; genus Habrosyne; species Habrosyne pyritoides. Next base: position 14,003,555 of record OU015588.1, on the reverse strand, counting down.
GAGTGATCTCAAAAATATTATGTTGATTTTATATTAAAATAAAAATATCTATTCCGTGATTAAATATAATATTGATCCTTGAAGCATGTTATTTCTCTAATAAATTGTGTTTTCCACGAATTTCCTAATACATATTAAATAAAATATGGTAGGTTAAAAATAAGCTAATAAAAAAGTTATTGCAGTGTAATTTAATTATGTTATGGAAACGATAAAAGTTTAATTAAAATTGTTGAAATTATGTCCAAAATGTCCATTTAAGCTTACGCATTAATAGGGATTTAATTTATTAAAGCTAGCGACCCACCCTGGCTTCGCTTTAGTGGGATAATATAAATTTATTATACCCATAAAGTTATTGGAAAAGAAAAATATAGAAAAACTCGAACCAAAAAAGGCGAAAACAGAGAGAAAAAAAAGATATAGAAAGGTATCTGAAAGGTGCTTATACATGTATCTGATTTTCAAAATCCACCTCAGCGTTAATAAAAATCTATCCGTCCCACTTTAATAATTTATAACACTTTTTGAAGATGGAAAAATGAAAATGCAGAATGTTTGCAAAGTTAGAATTATCGCCCTAAAGATTACGCTCATCCTTTGATTTATTAATTTTTTTGTTTGACAATGATAAATGGTGAGCTTAGCGAGTTTTATATTTTTTAATACCCACGTCTGAATTGTGTATTGTTTCGATGCGCTTTTAAGGGGCGTTAGTTACCCTGTATTTTAATGTTGAATATTTTGATAGATATTTTCTCATAGATGTTTTTATAAATACATTGTTTTACTTTACAATTTATTCGATCAGCATATCTAAATGCTACACATATCGAATAAATTTAGGTAAATTTAAGTATATGCTACAACTTTAGGGTTGCTTAGTGTAAAAAAGAATACTGTGTTCACACATTTAGGACACTTTTTTCTTTATTTTTTACAACAAAATTAATATAATCTTAGTTTAAAAGTATTTCCATAAAAATTCATGCTTTCGAGTACAAGTCACACTTGTGCGATTTTTTCCTAGTTCCTAGGCGACAAAATATTTCCAGCCAACTCAATAAATAAACTTTCCACCAAAAACAAAAAATAATAACAATTATCAGAGAATTAATGGTGTATAACACTATAATGCGTAAATCTGGCCGGCACAGTTGGCTGACACAAATCGGTATCTTGGACCCACTCCAAATTCAATAATGGCTCATGTTGAGTCTCAAGATACTGGATTATAACTTAGAACTAAGTGTGGAACTTAGATCTGTAGTAGGAGCATCTTTCAAGCGCTTCAACTTTACACAAGTTTTCTTCGTCTTATATGTTCAATGTTGTCTAATGCTGGGTAGGTATTATTCAGTTCTATGTTTTTTTAAATGCAAAATGAACCAAGATAGGTCAGTATTTTAACCTTAGATTTATATCTACTTAGTTAATTACTATTAATTAATTTAGTATATGTATATGCTTTCTACCCTGTAACGTATGGCTTATTTACTAAAGGCGCCACCAGGGCTGTTCACCAGCAGCACATGCTGAGCTGGTACTCCAGTACGCCTTCTGATGATGGAAGTGTTTATCGTTTTTTATTTAATAATCTTGTTGCGCTGTCCAGTGAATAACAATAGTGTTGTTATAAAAAATCTAAATAAGACAAAATAAAGCTCGACAACACATCTAAAACAAGACAAGCACCGTTACATCCGCTGTTTTACAACTTCAAATTTATTGTAAGGAACTGGTTACGGCCGAGAGCGCCCGTTAAAAACAACAAAGCTCTCACTAAATTGCATTTAAAAGCAACTGGATACTAAATAATACCTTTACAACCATTAAAACGATGTAACAACAGTTACTACGAGCTTTGCCGGCACGTTGCGCGATTTATAGCAACGGACTATGCCGTGTGGACAATTATTAGATTTTATTCCCATGGAACCTCCAATATTCAGGTGAAATCTTAGGCCTATGCTATAATGAATGATACTGGTGTATTGGCATACGCTCTATGTATTCCACTGCCTATATTATAGAGTCCTTAGATTCTGACCAGCTACCATAGTCGTCATTCTTCTATCGCAACTATATCACTCGAGGGAGTTCTGGGAAAATTTCTCAGTGGTCAACGACGGTGCGTTGACCACTGAGGAATTGAGACAAGAATTGCTATTGAAGAGGATTTGGATGTGTAATTAAGTTTCTATTACGCTTCTTCGAAAAGAGCTGAAGGTAGTCCTTCTGGTATGGAAAGGTGGCGGTTACCAATTACTTTATGATGGGCCATGATTGGGCCCATTGTAATCTAACCAATTTTCTCGATTGAGTATCAACTCTAGGGAAGTCGACAAACTTCAGATTATGCAGTGCCCTAACTACATCAGATATGATGTGACCAGAACTTAACGCAAATGCTTCCCTAAAATAGATGCACAATCTTCCTGTTTCAAAAATATTTGGATCAATTGAATTAATAAAATAGGCCTATACCTGCAGGGTAAAAGACGGAAGACCCACAAAAATGTTGTAGGCTCAAAGAGCCATAAGAGGCACTGACTACACATTACACGAGGTACTAAAACTAAAGTTACCATACAAAATCATCTGCTATAATTCACCACTTAAAATATGGTAGCTGGAATCTAAGCAAAACAGGCGTGCTTGTCGGTCCAATTTGTCGGATGAACGGTTACGGATACTGCCACACTACATAGCTATGTGAAAATGTCAGCAATTGATGCAAATGCTTCGCGCAGGTATGAGTATTACTATACTGGTCGTTAAGCCGGTACTGATGTCTGTGGCTCTCAAAGTTTAAATTATGTCTGTCCCCTTTGATAGGTTAGGCTTTAAAACATAAGGGATCATAAAGACGCAGCACGAAACTCATAACATCATCATCATCATCTGCCTATCTCCGTCCACTGCTGGACATAGGCCTCACTCATAACATGGTGGTACTTTATTCTACTGCGACTAAGCTCTTTTTAGTGTGATCCGGCAGATGCACTTGAAAGCTAATTCCTAACTAGGCTTACCTATCTTCGAACACACCACTTACCATGATTGTGGTCAAACACATTAGTTTTGCAAATGTTCATGGGAATGGATGATAATTTTGCACCTCCGTCTGAATACTTGTGAACTTTCATACATAAAAACCTAGATTTTATTTTGTAAATATTAAAGCTTTTAGTGCTATTGACAAAACAAGAATACGTGGAATTTCATCGAAATCACTTTTGTACCATTTATTTATTTAACCACCACATTTATGAAAGTGTATTCTTAAATTAAACGTAACGTCTTCACTTCTAAGAATTATCAGTGGGGCAAAGATATCATATTTGAGAGCCTCAGGCCTAAGCCGTTTAAGCGAGTAAACCAACGGACCATGAAGATGTGCTAAATGGACGTGCGGCTTTATTACACCACGAATTAAATCGTATTTTGCTATTCACGGCCTTCATGTGTAAGCAACATTAGAAGTTTATTAGTATTGTCAGTAAGCTATGTTCTTGAAAACAGAATGGTTATTAATAATTTGAGTTGCTATACATAGTTGAAATATATTTTCAACATACTTGTTCGAATAGTAGCTTTTATTGCACCGCGTTTAGGTTCGTAATGTAACTGAACATGCATGTTTATTTAACATTATAGTGTGTACAAGAAGCAACGGGGTGTCTAAAAAAATTATTATTTATTACTCGAAAAATGTAGGTACATTAATTTATGTTATTAGTACAAAAATATTTAGTTTATTATATTTTTCATATAAAGCTTCTCTCTTTTCAACAACACGATCTTATTTATATTCTCTAGAGCTGTTTAACTGTAAAAATCAACTTATTTCAGTAAAAGATACAAAATTGTCTAATATGTTGAAAAAGTAATTTAAAAAAATTAAAATCCGAAGTTGCTGAGAAGTAAAGCTGCCAGATACAAAACAGACATACACCAAAGTCTTCAGAAGGATTTACATCTAAACTTTGACATTTCATTTGCAGTTTTTATTTTCATTTTCAAGCGTAATATGAAACTAAATGGAAAACTTATACTAAACAAGTTTATGAAGTTGCCAGTGTCGTGAATGCGGTGTCTGTGACCTTGTAATGAGGTAATATTGCATGTTATATTTTTTCGCTGCTGCAAAACTTCGTTACAAAGTTTCTTGCGCTCAGAGGCAATGAATAAATAGAGTAGCAGATTGACTTACTGAGCATCACAATTGAAACTAGTAGAAAAAGATTTGGTTATGCTTTTTAGTTTCCTGGTATTGTAGTTAATCAGCCAGTTATAGAGAAGGTATATTCAAGAATATATATATTTATTTATAGTGACTATTTTGATGAGATAAATATACACTGCCAATAGTTATGACGTCATGAGATTATTTATTTGACTCATATATTTTATGAGAATATAATTTACACGTATTATTTTTCCTCGTTGTTCAAACTTTGTCAAATTTCAATGAACAATAGCAGTATCAAATTCCCGCCTATCGTTACCTCTCCGCAAAGTTACTCCGCCGGGAATTGAACCCGTTACCATTTTGAACGGAATCCAATTTGTTAACTAATATTTGACAGTTGAGCGACGTTTACGAGGGCTTCCAGAAATTTTGCAAAATTAAAAAATATATAATCAAATTATTACTTTTTTTCCGTTGGTATTAAATTTATCGGTTATTAAGGAAGGTAATATTTCGCTACGGATTCAACGTTAATTTTATTTTTAAAATGAATGTATTGCGATGAATATTTATGTATGCAAAGTTGAAATTTTATCAAGATATCATTTTTTTCTTTTAACACCAGAGTTTTACTAAACCAGCCGTTAAAATCCAGATACAATTTCCCTTTAGATACCAACGACAGCTGTCGTAACTTTCAAACCGTAAAATACAGTTTCGAAGTTTACGTTTGACATATATTGGGTGTAAAACAGATTTTATTGTTGGCTCTTAAAATATTTAAAACTTTACGAGAACATTCCTTTAAGGTGAGCTTAAACGCTGCCTATTTGAACTATTAAATCGTTAGCTACATCTTTGTTAACCATCAATTAGCATCTAAATATAGTCTTTAAACTATTGGAAGCCCTTGGCACCAGGTTAATTGGGCCTCTAAGCTAATGCTATGAGAGCTCTAAGAGCGCGAAACATCGATCCAATCTGACGATAGGATCTGTCACGCGCGCTCTCTGTAACCTCTGGCCGCCCACCGGCTTCCATTCCTTCCGAACTAGGAGGCCCCGTGGATCGCGGGACTCTGAGCACTTGCCCGGAGTGCCCTATGTGAAAGGAGGCCCAGTCTAAACGCGAACTTCAAGGATGTATTTTGATTATACTCATGCGAAAGGGAGTTGGCAGAAGAACTCTGTAAAATGTTTTAATATATCGAATATTGACTTTAGTAACCAAGTATTCATATTGCACCGACCTCAAACTATTGGAAATAATGCAAGCAGATGGACATGATTAATTTACGACCCATATTTACAGATGGGATATGGGTAAAATACACTATCTCAACGACGTTTCGTTGCGGTATCTTTGGATGACAGCGAAATCACGTGTGATGTGTGTATCCCTGGAATTTTGGCCTGTCTTGATATGTAAATGTCTGTCCAACTGTAAAGACATAAATATATATTTAAAAACTAGTACAGTCTTAAGTAATATTACCTACTCTTTGTGCAGAGTTCGTCTGTGGAAGTTCTACCACCATGCCTAATTCCGTTGTGTTGCAGTATTGAACTTGTATTACTGTGTTTCAGATAGGTAAGGAAGCCGATAATACTATAAGGATATGAGACTTAGCAGATTCTCGTTCTCGTCTGTTAGTCAGTCCGCATAATATTGCAAAATAAATCATTTTAAATACCGTATACTAGCTATTTAGTTCCCATAGCATACTTAGTACAAGCTCAAATTGCCGTGAATGTAGTTATCTTATATGCTAACTAATGCTTCAAGTTATCATTGCTATTTCAAAAGTAGAACAGTATTCAAGTTCTTAAAGGCACAGACCCTTCCAGATTTTAAATCTACAATTATACCAAGCGTCCTTCTGTCAGAATTTCTACAGCTCATAAATTTCGTCTCGACCTATTTCACATCTCAACATGAAATAAACTTTAACATTCAACCCAAACCTGTTGTACTTTATTGTTTCAATTTTATCACAAACTAAATTCAGCTCGGGTACAATCGACCCGCAAAGCAGCGAGGGTTAGAATTACGTGTAAGGTATTAAGGTCGCCGATGTTCGCAGGCTTGTCGTAATGGGCAACATGAGGGCCAACAGACTTACGGGGTGCATGAGACCGGACTGAGATGTGGCGTGTAGTTGCTAGTTTATCGGGTTTGGTGGTTCTTGGGAATAATTTCTGAATACGTGAAGGTTTATTTAGGGCATAATGTAGTCGAACGTCTAGAATGAAGTACAAAAGAAAGATAATCTTTAGTTACAGATGTACCTCGCAATGAATGTATTGCTAGCTAATGGAATACTGATGTACCTAAATATAAAGTAAAATATTAAAAATACGAGTTAGAGGGGCGAGACCATGGTATATTGTATAGTGTAGGTTTAACTTGACATATATTTTTAATACACTTATTTACTATATAATTGCATAAAGATAGATGTTGTCCTCTGTTGTTTCGTAATTTAAGATTGTTAAGCTACGACCGCACCTCCAAAAAAAATTACTTCGTTTTTTTCTTCGCAGGTTCAATAGACCAAATAAGATAGATACATCATAACACATTGTTTCAAGCAGGTGCGAGGTAGGCATCAATCACCACCGGCGTGTACGGAACCGTTAATTGCAAAAGTTTACATGCGGCGGGTTGGTGTCGGCTTCGGAAGCAATTTGTTGGAGCTTGGTGTTATGTGGAACATTCTATACGGGATGCCTTTTTGAGTTGAGGCTCGAGGAATGGCTGTAGGAAATAAATAAATTACAGAATGACACGTGTATAAATATAAGCTAGCATTGTGACCAACATGTAGATTTTCATTGACAGATTTTTCTGTTCCTTTTTTGTTATATACGCCGCCAATTATGTATTACTGAACATTGGCTTAAGGCACATCAGTTCATGTTCAGCTTTAGTAACCACCAGACAACAATTTATACATGTCGGCTCGTTGATAGTTGTTCGAAACAATATAAAGTATAAAGTGCGTAATGATCTTCAGAGCCTCTCAATTGAACGTACTTTTGAAGTAGCATGTATAGAGCTTGAGCAGTTCATTGTTATGAGCGTATACAGACCCCTTCTGCGAGTTTTGACTTATTTGAAAAATGTATGGATGAAGCATTGCTAAAACTAAGTAAAAACAATAAGGATATAAAAATTTGTGGTGATTTTAATATCAACCTTTTGGAGGATAATACTCTGAGTAACAGAATGAAATCTTTATTTTTATGTTATAATCTTGTAAATCTTTTTTGGAACCAACTAGGATTACAGCTACTTCAGCAACCTGCATAGATAATATATTTATGAATTTGCAGCCTGTCTCTAAGTCCATCTTTAGTCAATTAAGTTCTGATCATTGTGGTCAGATAGCCTCTTTTCATATATCCCGGAAAAAGGTTCTAAAAAAAGATATTAAGTGTGTACCAATGAGTGAAAGTCGCCTAAAAAAAATTTTTTTTATGTAATATTCAGGAAATGTTAGTATACTTAACAATACCTTACTCTCTGTTAAACTTATAAATTCTATAATTGATTGCATTTGGCTTCTTCTGGTATCTTTAATAAGTCTATTGATTGTGGTGTGTTTCCTGATTTAATGAAATGTAGTAAAGTAGTGCCTTTATTTAAAGCTGATAGTACATCTGACCCTACAAATTTTAGACCGATATCTGTACTACCTACATTTAGTAAAGTTTTCGAAAAAAATATTCTTAATCTACTCACGGTACATTTTAATAGTAATAACCTCTTACATAATAAACAGTTTGGTTTCACAAAGGGTCGCTCAACAAGTGATGCCGGTGTTGAGCTTATGCAACATATTTTTGCTGCCTGGGAGGATTCAAAAAATATTTTTGGTGTTTTTAGTGATCTGTCCAAGGCATTTGATTGTGTTCAGCATGAGTTGTTAATCAGGAAATTACATCACTATGGTATAAGAGACCAGGCGCTTAACCTTCTGAAGTCATACTTAAGTAATAGAATTCAGAAGGTTGATGTGAATGGAAAGTTATCCCCTGGATCAACAGTTACTATAGGCGTCCCGCAAGGCTCTATCCTAGGACCTTTCCTTTTTTTGATATATATTAATGATTTACCCTATCTTGTAGAAAAAAAACATGAGGTAGTATTGTTCGCTGATGATACTTCACTTATTTACAAAGTGAAACGACATGAACTAAATTATGACGATGTGAACAATGCTCTCTCTGAAGTGGTAAACTGGTTCACTGTAAATAATCTGCTTTTAAATGAAATGAAAACGAAATGTATCAAATTTAGTCTACCGAATGTACGAAAAGTAGATACCGACATTCAAATAAAAAATAAAAAGATAGAACTTGTAGAAGCCACTGTATTTTTAGGTATCACTTTAGATGCAAAACTTCAGTGGGGACCTCATATATATCGATTGGCGAACAGACTCAGCTCTGCAGCATATGCAGTAAAGAAAATACGTTCTCTTACTAACGTAGATACAGCTAGATTAGTTTATTTTAGTTATTTTCACAGTTTGATGTCCTACGGCATCCTCCTTTGGGGTAGTAGTGCCGATATCAATACTATTTTTATTCTGTAGAAGAGGGTTGTTCGCACAATCTACAATATGAGTCATAGAGACTCTCTTAGGGATAAATTTAAGAACATTAATATTCTGACAGTGCCGCACAATTCATTTATGAGAATTTAATGTATGTTCGTAAAAATATAAATCAATTTTCTAAAATTAGCGACACTGATAGAATTAACACTAGAAACAAGCACAAACTCGTAGTACCTGTAACTCATCTCAGTAAAGTAAAAAAATCTTTTAAAGGGCCATGTATACGTTTCTTTAATAAACTACCTAAAAACATACAAGAATTATCCGTGCATAAATTTAAAAAGGTGGTAAAGAATTTTTTAAGTTTTTTTTAATTTTTTAAGTTTTTTTTAAATTTTATAGTATATCTGATTATTTAGAAGATAATAATCTTTGACAATGAATTGCTCGCCTGACAAGCTACCCATTTAAGTATTTTTATAAATGAATTTATAAAGTTATATTCTATTCTAATGTACCTAATACGTAGGCTTATTACTTTTATGAACATGTTATAGTCACAGTGATAACACTTGGTGTGTATTTTTAAATTCAATATTCCTCTTTAGATGTTAACAAGCTTAAGTTAGTCATGCTCACTTAAATGCCTTTGCTTGCGGCGGCGTTGTGTGGCGGGTCGCTCACTTCCCTACAGTATGGCGAGGAGGGCGATGGCTGCCACATGCGTCATGCTTGTGAACAGGTGCTGCTTGTTGGGGCTGGTCAGCTTTAGTTTGTTTGTATTTTTTTTATTATTAGATATTCATATTATTATTGTTTAATAATTCTTCACTTCTGCGATACAACACAGGTTTTGTCAGTGAGACTAAATAAATATTTTGTAATAAATCTAAGATTGTTTTTTAAAAGAGTAATTGCTGAGTTTATTGCCGGCTCTTCTCAGTAAAAAACAACCTTCCGAACGGGTATTAGAGTCTGACTATTCATAAGTGCTTGTAAAGGCCTATTTAAATAAAAATATTTGAATATAAATTTGAATGGACATTTGTACCAGGGCTAAGATGTTGTCGATCCCGAGGAATGAAATTGTTACGTCTCATGTGCCTGTATTTTCGGCGGCTCAAATTTAATATTTAATAATAGCATTGATACTAGTGCACTACTGCTTTACGTCGGAAATAGGTATGGCAGTGTAGTTCCCCGGACCAACTCTGAGGCCTGATACAAAAAAAAACAAAATTCAAAACCATTTATTCAGTTTATCGGAAGGCACTTATGAAGGTCATAAAGGTTATAAAGTTACTGAAGCTACAAACATCTATCTAATGTGCTCTTGTTATGTTGATGTAAACAAATTCTTTGTGTGTCTGTGAAATGTATTTCTGATTTTTTTTTTATTATTTATAGTTATTAAATAAATTGAAATATAGTGGATTATATTAAATTAATATTAGAACTGACTAATTGTAATTAATAAACTACAATAAGTTAATATTTTGTGTTAATGTATTATTTAGTGTTTTCTTGTATCACTGTAACATTAAGAGGCAAAACTATATAGTATTCATTTTTAAATTGATCATATTCGTGTCGTCACTTGTCGCCAGGCTCTGCCAGAATACCAGCGTTGCTCTGCGCATGCGCAGTGCAACATCATGCTGAGGCAGGGTCCTTTTGACCCATGCATAGAAGTTATTATTTATATTCATTATTTTATTTGTATTTTATAGATATGTGTATATTCTTTTGCGTGTGTCAATAAATGTTTTTTCTTTCTTTCAGGCTTTAAATTACAGGCTCAGGGGACAACAGCTTCAAGTCTCATGATCAATCATGGATTGGCAATGCCTCTGCTCTTGCAAATGTCCACAGGCAGTAGTGACCCTTTCCCCTAAGATACTATTTAATCCCTACTTAACCTTCCTATACCCGCGTATTGGTCTGTCAGACCGGCAGTTTAAGTTTGCGTCTTTTTCTTATTAACGGAAAATGTTAGCACATTGGGCTCACTGCTAGCTGCGTGAATCGTCGCCGGCGTCTGTTTAGTGTGGCGCGAGCGCTTGCGCGGGTAACACGTGTGACAGTACACGACACCGGCTGGTCCGCGAGACCGACGCGGGTATAGCCGTTACAGTTTAAGGTAAGTGCTGCGTTTCATTAGTCCTATAATTTCAATGATTTCTTATATTATTATTCGATTACTATTTTATAATATACTTTCAAACTACTTTCAGATTAAATTATTATCTCAAAATGGACGAAGAGCGAATAAGACTGATTTTAGAGGAGAACGATTCAGATTCTAACTACGATGACGAAAACGACAGTGATTTCGAGGATAATGTGGAAATAGAGGCCGAAAAAAGTGATAGTGAACAAGAGGGAGATTCTGACAGCGAAGTAGAGGAACGAAGAACTTTTAGTGACTACTATCTCGGCAAAGATAATCAAACAAAATGGAATAAAACTGCTCCGTCAATGACAGTCAGAAGACGCGCTAGAAACATTGTTACTCAATTACCAGGTGTAAAAGGCGAGGCTAAAAATTTGAAGGAACCAGGTGAGATATGGAATTTGTTTGTCTCCCAAAATGTATTAAGCCAGATTACAAAATACACCAATCAACAATTACAACGCATATTACCTCAGTTTGATAGAGAAAGAGATTGTACTCCTACTGATGAGATTGAAATTCAAGCCTTTCTAGGTCTTTTACTCTTTGCTGGTGTTAGACGCAATAGTAGATTGAATGCCAAAGATTTATTCAAGACTGATGGCTCATCACCAGAGATCTTTCGTCTAACTATGAGTTGGAACCGTTTCTATTTGCTTTTGCGGTGTCTAAGATTCGACGACAAAGATACACGGGATGCACGGATCTCTGTAGACAAATTAGCTCCCATTAGAGATTTGTTTGATGAGATTGTAGACTCATTCAAAAAATATTACAGTGCATCGCAGTTTGTCACGATCGATGAGAAACTGGAGGCATTCAGAGGTCGTTGCGGTTTCAGGCAATATATTCCGTCCAAACCCAACAAATACGGTATAAAAATTTATGCACTGACAGATGCTAAAATGTTTTATACATTCAACTTGGAAGTTTACGTTGGAAAACAGCCTGAAGGCCCATATTCACAGGATAACTCATCGTTGGCTTTGGTTTTACGCCTTAGTGATATTATTCACAATACTGGCCGTAACATTACATGTGATAATTTTTTTACAAGTCTGCCCTTGATTGATAAACTGGTGCAAGAGTATAGGTTGACAATAATCGGCACTATTCGAAAAAATAAAAAAGAGTTGCCCAACGAATTCATTGAAATCCGAGGCCGAATGGAGAAATCCAGCTTATTTGGCTATCGAGGCAATTGTACTCTGGTTTCGTACGTGCCCAAAAAAAATAAAAATGTATTGCTTGTGTCTAGTATGCATGACAACGGAATCATTGATGAGAATACTCAAAAACCTGAAATAATCATGGACTACAATGCAACGAAAGGAGGCGTCGATACCGTGGACAAAATGTGCGAAACTTACAATGTTGCAAGGGGCACGAACAGATGGCCCATGGTGATATTTTATAGTCTAATGAATGTGGCAGGAATAAATTCGTACGTTATATATGTCCACAATAATCCCAACAAAAAAATCATTCGCAGATCATTTTTGGAAGCTCTATCATATGATCTCATAAATCCACATCTGAGGCGACGTAGTACAAACACACATTTACCAAGACTCATAAGACAAAGACTTGCTGAAATTTGTTAATTAGATGGTCCAGAGTCCACAGCAACTACAAATAATAATAAAACGGGTCGTTGCTATTATTGCAGCTCCAAAAAAAATCGCAAGACGAGATATAACTGCACTACTTGCAAGAAATATTTTTGTATGGAACATGCAATTATGGTGTGCTCTGACTGCTATGGTGGACCATCAGACGAAAATTAATCTATAGCCTTTTATTATTTATTTAGTTATTTCCAAGATTTAAGTGTTTTATTTTGTTTGATTTCAGAAGAGATATTTTTTGTTGCAATTTATGTAGTTTATAAGAATAAGTACTGTTTTTCAAAGGCTGTAATAAAAAGACTGTTAGTCAGTAATAAACATTAATATTGCCATACATTTCGTTTATATTGATTGTGTAAAAGTCCTTTTTAATCATAAATTACATTTTAGTGTGATTATAATGATAGCTATTTATTTAGTAAACGTTAGAACTATCGGTCCCGGAGACCGACGCGGGTATATGTGTTAATGTAATTGACGCGGGTACAGGAAGGTTAACAATAAAAATCATACAAACTTCTTCAGCAAGCGCACTTTACCAGGTGTCGCTTAGTGGAGCTCTCACTTCATTGCCTAGTCAGGGAAAAAGACGGAGCATAGACGCTTCGCTGGGTTTGATTATGTAAGGAACACTAGTCCTTACATAATCAAACCCCTGTTTAGATTTATCAAAGGAAAAGCGTATCGTAAAGTGATTAAAACACCACCCAATTAATTTCCTCTACCTCCATCGGTTTACATTCGATTTTAGCACAGCCAAGTTCAGTAGTTCAGGTATCATAACAAATACATATGCAATAGTAAAATATAAACAATAATAACTCGAGGCAACGGGAAACATCAACAATCTTAAAGGTCCATAATAATTCCACTCGGGCCCGACCTAAGTTGAACAAATTACTTGTACGGGTAAGTTAGCCGACTAGGTTTGAAGTTTTGCAATTACCTAGCGGGCAAACCGTTGCTACAGGATAAATGCTTGGAGTACTGTGAGGCTATGAACTAACGTTTGCGATTTACGTATCACGTTATTTTACTGGAAGGTTAAGTTTTGATCGGCGGAATTCGATTTGTGGTAGGAAGTGCTTTTGACGTTGCTTTGGTAAGTAATCAACAATGTATGGAGCCAATAAAATATATGAAATAGCACAAACGACTATTAATTTATTGTTATAATAACATTTTAGTTTAGAGCCAGTTGGCATGGTGGTTAGGGGGCATCCATTAATTACGAGAGGTGATTTTAGTGTTTTTCGAACCCCCCACTCCCCTTGGTGAGATGTCGTGAGATTTTGCTCGACCCCCTCTCCCCGCCCCTAATCTCACGTTAGATTGGCTACTGTTACTTTATGGTATTAGCAAGCTGGAATTCAACCATTTTTTTTTCTATTTATAACCCTTTTCTTGCAATTTTACATTGTTTCTTGCTAATAAAAAAATGACGAGATATTTGCTGAGAATCCCCCTCCCACCCACGTGAGATTCGGTGAGATTCAGCTCGATCCCCTCCCCCCCATAAATGCCTCACGTAATTAATGGACGCCCCCTTAGTGATCCTGACTGCCAAGTGGCATGTCGCGGGTTTGATTCCCACCCAGGACAAACATTTATGTGCATGTCGGTCTTGTTTTGTGCCTGGGTGTAAATATCTATAATATAAGTAAAGCTTTAGGAAAAAAAGTAGTATGTGTAGTATATCAATTATCTAGTTTCTATAACACTCTCTGAGCTTAGTTTGGGATCACATCTCCATGAGTAAAGAAAGCCCCAGGATATTTCTATATAAATTAAATATAAATAAATAATGAATGATGAATAATGAAGGGTGAATACAGTGACACAACACAATCGATCCTTAATTGCCCCTTTTGAAATCGAATAGCAACAAGTAGCAATGGCTTTCTGTGCCAGTTAAGAATATTCACTAGGCTTAACAATCAGTAAAAGGCTTCTTAACTTGGTAACATCATTAATAAAAAAAAACAACGGGTTGCACTCCGGGAGTGCCGGCAGAAGTGAAAACTTGAACATTAACGTTGTGCATTTTTACCGTCTTACGAATTTTCGATCACGTCACGTGTCCTGGCGCGAGTTTAACATTTTATACCCACCATGAAAAGTACTCAACGCCGCTAAAGAAGTTTTCACTTCAAAAATAATAATAAATATCCTGGGACATCCTGGTTGGCTTTATTATCCTCTGCTTTGTTGGTATCAAATACCGAAACCGATACCACACAGAATACCCCTAAATACTTGTTAATATGATAATTTTGCGCTTTGTAAATTTAAGTTACATATACCACTTGGAGTTGATTCTAAAGCGTTTCATTAAAACTACTCTGTAAGTCAAAACTTATCCGCAACGATATGCAACCTTTAAAATAACAGCCCAAAACGTGCAGCGTATAGTATGCTCATAAACTAGAAACGATTTACTTATCCCGTCTGATATAAAAAAAAAAAAGAAATAATTATAAATGTAAATGTAGGTTTGTTTGTTACGCTTTCACGCGAAAACTTCATCAACGATCATCATGAAACTTTGTACACATGTTTTTGAAAGTATTTGAAGCAAAATAGTACTTTTTGTGCCGGGAAAATGTTACATCCCTCAGGAATGCGAGTGAAACCGCGGGGAACAGCTAGTAAGATATAGATAATAATACAAAGTTCTGTTGTGGCTTTATTCTCACTTATATCCCTTATAATCAAAGATATACAATATAAGATAAATTATTACAAGGACAATAGATTCTGTAATAAATAGCGTTACTTGACAGGGTGTAACTTTTCGAGGGTTTATTAGATGTAATTGTTTTGCTTTTGACAAGTGACACATTGTCGACTTGTTCAGTGGACTTAATATCCAGCTGTTTTTTCGACACTGGTTGATTCCTGGAGGTAATCCACGTTCCAGAATTAAAGGTTTTGTAGGAAAAAATATCCTTTCCAGATTATTGATAAAGTAATATATAAAAAAATAATTGAGTTAATGAGCTGTGCGTATTTTATCATTCTAGCCGTCCCTATGCTTTTGAGTAATTTATAATTTTTGCGGGATAAAAATATACTGTGTTAATCCAGGTTATCAACTATTTGTATGCTACGTTTCATCTAAATCCGCAAAAAAGGACAATGAAACATGTTTATGCATGGTTCTGACTTGGGTGGGAATCGAACCCGCGACCTGCAGCGTGACCACGCCATCTTGCCCAAATTTAAGGTATTCGTAGTTTGTACAAGAGTTATTTTTCTTCAAAATAACAGTATAAAACCCTGTTAAGGCACAGCTAGTAAGTTAAAACAAACATAAATTTTATTTAAACTTTACTTGTTTTTTTTATTATTTATATTCGTATACATGTTACAGTACAATAACTTAATTCACAAAAATCTATTTTCATTTATTTCAGTAAATAGATTAAGTTAAAATGTGTGTTAAATGAAAAACGTACCCACCATCTGCTTTTTACTTAAACACATTTTTCTCCTCTTAAAATGTACGATTATTAAATTTACAATTTACTAAAAGACCCATAACCATGTAAACATGAAGTGAATGTTATGAAGAAAACCGTAAAAAGCGACCCGCTAAAACGTTTTCACGCTGTAGACAACTTGTTATTTAAAATGCTTAATCAAGCATCATACAACGTACTTTTTCAGTGAAATTCACTCACAAACAGGCATTCACTGAAACACGAGTTGAAGTGAAAATGAAATTCTTTTCATACTGTAATATGGAAATAAATCACATTTGCGACTTTAAAGCCTTCCCAGCAGAATATTCCCTTATTCATTCACTCATTCGCTCGCTCACTTTTCATTCATGTTATTATAGAATGTTATTACCTACATAGTGTATGCAATATCTGTATTTTTCTGAGGTGACGTTAGCTCTGATGTTGCGTGGTTGAATGCCGTAATAAGGTCATAGTTTAGTCTAAGGAAGAAAATGTTATGAAAAGTCGTGTTTCGATTAGAATGGAAAAATTACAGGTACCTGAGATAACTTTATGCCTCTTTAGGTCTAAAACGCTTTGGCAATGCCCCTGGTGTTGCAAAAGTCCATAGGGAGCGGTGACCATTTACCATCAGGTTTTGTCGGCCTACTTGGTGTAAAAATACTCACCATTCATAAAAACAGTGTATCACAAATAATTTTATAGCAAACTTACCGCATAAATTAAACTTTTGCACAACAATTTGGAAGTTGGCAGTTTTGAAACTGTCACCCTTCAGAAATTATTATACCCCGTTTATTGTACATCAATATTTATCTCTTATTACGTTGTGTTAAGAGCTATAATCCGTTGTCAATCTAAGCATAATGTCGGTGGCAAGTAGAGATTGTATTAAAGCTGCTAATTGATTGCTTTGTGAAACGGCTGTGAGAATTTTGACGCCTTAATTGAGGATTTTCGATAAATGCGTTAATTGAATGGGTAATTGATCAATTATCAGCACGTATAAAAAAGTCGAAGGTCGCGGGTTCGATTCCCACCCAGGACAAACATTTGTGTGCATGAACATGTCTGTTTGTTCTGTGTCTGGGTGTAAATATCTATATATGTATGTATTTAGAAAAAAAAAGTATATGTAGTATATCAGTTATCTGGTTTCCATAGTGCTTAGTATGGGATCAGATGGCCGTATGTAAGAAAATGTTCCAGGATATTTATTTATTTAAAAGGTTTTCTTGACTTGTATGTCACAGTTAAAACCAGTTTTAGATAGAGCGCGGTTTTCCTAGTCAGAACTAGTTTTTACTATATGCCTTTGTTAAAACTAGAATTAACTAATTCTAAAATTTTAATATCAGTACCTCTACCATGAGTTGCTATCGAAACTTACTTTAGTCACTAGCGAGTAAACTACTATCGATACATTATTTCTCGATAGCAACTGTCAAATTTGTGACTCATGGTACCGAATTTCTATAGCAAAAGCTAAAAAACGTTACTCGCTAGTGTTTACATTTCGATAGGTTTATTACCTATCGACTCGCACTATCGATTTTAGTTCTTTAGGTGACCGCTAGTGGCGCTGTACACATTTGCCATAGAAATGTTTTACGCCGTCGCTAGCGAGTACGTACGTTAAAAACTCATGGTAAAGGCACAGTTAAAACTGTTTCTTACTAGACGAAATACGTTTTTTGTAGTTAAAACTGATTATACTTATTATGAACACAATAACCCAACTAAATGGATACGGGATGTATCAGTAACCAAAACGCAAAAGTCTAAATATACTCGTAGGTTTTGGTTTTTTGTTGTTTAGAAAGTAAACATAACTATTTCTAGTTTTAACAAAAGGCATATGGTAATAACTAGTTCTAACTAGAAAAAACGTGTTCTATCTAAAAACTGGTGTTAACCATAACATATACGAGTGCTTGTTTCTACTTGTTTGAATCACCTTTCTTGTGTTTTATAACATACCGGCCATCATTTGGGGGGCTGAGGGACTTGTATTTATGATAGTGTTAATTTAGGTGTAAATACTAGCTTCGATCTCGGGGTTCCACCCACGTCCCTGAAGTATTATGTGTTCCGGGTTTTTAACCTAGCCTATGTTTCTTCTAGACAAGCAAGCTTTCTCATAGTGGAAGAACGATTAAAATCACTATATAATATAAGACAATATTGGTGTAGATAACTCGACTCTGGCTAGAAATAAGAACCTAGTTGACACTACTGGTTGTAGCTACTAAGAAATTACTTACACTTCATGTTAAATCCCAAACCTAGCCAACATTCCTAGTAAGTCAAATCATAGCCAATAAACAAATAATAAAACAATAAAAAATTAAAACATGCAGTGGTTTTTGATTTTGCTTTCATTTGTAGGTCTATTTCTTTTAGATCTTGAACTCCATTCCCACTTAAGACAAACATTTGAGCATGTCATTTTGTTGGAATTTAGAAAATGTATTTGTACATGATATTGTTTAGATAATATATCAGTTATCCGGTGACAATAGTAAGAACAGTTCTATTTAATTTAGCATCTGACAGTTTAAAATATCTATGAAACTGCCAAAATTGAATAGTATATTCAATTAAAATTGATAACCCATTTTAAACGTTATTCTTGACAACAACAGATTCAAATTAGAATAATCAACGTTTAGTTAAAAGCATGTGTTTTTATGGCGCTGGAATGTAATGGGAAGCCACTGTATCTCAGGGCATCGATTATATAAGGAAAATTACACTAGCTTGAGAATGTTTCGTCGCGGCCTTATGCTCTGTCTCTTTCGTTAACTACGCAGTCACGTAAGAGATAAGGTCTCTGGGCCTCCGGGCGGTGACTCGCCGACAAAGTTTGTATTGGAAGGGTGCTGGTTCCTTTCGCGTCATACCGAGTAGATTGGACATAGAGATGACGTCAACTACCTAAAATCAAATTAATTCAACAATGTGCTATTTTATTTTCCGTGTAAGAAGTCGCTTGTGGCGTTTTAAAATGTCATTCAAATTAATTCTATAGCTTCGTGAAGTTCAAAATTGAACCTTTCGCTACTAATTATAAGTATTGTGTTAGGTGCAATGTGGTGTTGTAGTTTTAGGAATAGATATTTATTCTTGTATGTATTTCGAAAAAAAATTGTAAAAATATGTAGTAGGGTAAACGATATCATGATTGGCCCTATAAATCGATTTCTACTAGTAATTGGTAGAGTTTCATAAATACACAACATTGTTAATTGTTTTGTGTAATTCTACTAATATTATAAATGCGAAAATTTGTATGTATGGATGTGTGTTACTCTGACACGCAAAAACTACCGAACGGATTTAGATGCAACTTGGCACATAGATAGAGCATATCCTGGAATAACATATAGACTATGTTCTATCTTTTTTTTCCTGGGAAAACGTGACATCCCTCGGGAACGCGGGTAAAAACCCAGGGGCAGCTAGTATTAATGAAATGATGCATTCAGTTAACAATAATTGTAAAAAAATAATGTTGTTTTTAATTAACTTAAATATCTAATTTATCGTATTTCTACGAAATGATAGAAACATTGACAGATGAGCACTCAGCACAGTAAATGGAACTATAAATTAAAATAATTATTGGCAGTCATATAAAGGATCAAACGCAATTATTTTTCTAAAAAATGATTTTTATATCAGGTATCTGGTTTCCATAGTACAAGCTGTGCTTAGTTTGAGATCAGATGGCCGTGTGTAAAGAATGTTCCAGGATTTTTATTATTTACTTATTGTTATTTTCACCGCAGTTAAATAATCACGACACAAGGTTAACTCAATTAAGAATAGTTTCCAAAAGTAATTAGGTTACTAAAATGGTAAATCTGGGATGTTTTACCAAAGTTTACATCTCTCTAAAAGGGCTCGAAATAATTGTTTTACAAATATTTGTTTTCGAACTGAAAACTTATTTGTATGAATATAATTAATTATTTTTAGTCTATATAAATGACTTGCCATATGTTGTAAATGATCTCACAGATATTGTCTTGTTTGCTGATGATACATCATTAATTTTTAAAGTTGATAGAAAAGACAAAGATCTAACTAAAGTTAATCATACTATGTCAATTGTCTGTGGGTGGTTTGCTACAAATAATCTATTACTAAATTCAAAGAAAACTAAATGCTTAAGGTTTTCTTTACCGAATGTAGCACAAGTAGATAGCCAAATAATAATAGATGGGAGCCATATTGATCTTGTTAATAAAACGGTATTTTTGGGTCTTACATTAGACAATAAATTGCAGTGGGGACCTCAGGTTGATACTCTAGCTGCTAAGTTAAGTTCGGCTGCATTTGCTGTTAGGAAAATTAAACAATTGACGAATGTTGAGACAGCCAAATTAGTTTATTTTGCATATTTTCATAGCCTCTTGTCCTATGGTATTTTATTTTGGGGAGCAGCAGCGGATATAGAATCAATATTTATTATACAAAAAAGAGCAATTCGTGCAATTTACGGTATGGGTCCCCGTGAATCATTAAGAGATTCATTTAGGGAAATAAATATAATGACATTGCCTTCATTATATATTTATGAAAATATAATGTTTATACGTAGAAACATAGGAATGTTTGAGTCAAAATTGGATATCCATAATATTAATACAAGACAAAGGGAGAAGTTAGTTGTTCCATATTTTAGACTAACTAAAGTAAACAAGTCATTTCTTGGTAATTGTGTTCGATTTTATAATAAGATACCGCTTTCAGTAACCAAAATGTCTGATCATAAATTTAAAAATTATATTAGGAAAGTTTTGAAAGAAAAAGCGTATTACAAGGTGGTTCATTATATTGAAGATAAAAATGTATGGAAATAGCTGCTCTCTGCACAGTGCACCTCTAAATCTCTTGTTTAAGTTGTAAGTACCTAATTATTGTCATTTTCTATTTTGTAGTCTTGTTATTTCTTTTTTTTTTTGTTTTTTGTTTTTGAATGTTAGCTTTATTAAGTATTTTGTAATTGTTAAATATAAAAATATGTAAAATTGATGTTATAAAATAGCCAAAAAGTCAGAATAGATAAAAAAGAATTTAATAAAATAAAAAAGAATGTAACCTTGCTGAGTTTCTTGCCGGTTCTTCTCAGTTGAAGGCTGACTTCCGAACCGGTAGTAGCTTCAGTAACTTTAAATTTGACCTTCATAAGTGCCTTCTGAGGGCCTAAACTGAATAAATGGTTTTGAATTTTGAATTTTTTTTTTGAATTTATTTTAATACGGTTTAGTATTTTTGTTGTTAAATTTGTATTAAACAAACCTCTCTCTTCAATATTAGTATAGATAACAATACAATGAATGTTTTATTCATCATCTTTGACCTTCAACATATTATAAAAAACACACGATAAGTTGAATTTTGTTTGGATATTTTATTATATATATTATAGCTTTAAAACCCTCTTACATAATAATGTAATCATTATGAATTTATGAATGAAATGATGTAGATGGTTCCGACCGATATCGGCCATGGCGACCACTTCGACCCCTAGTCCGAGTGATGGCGCTGGTGCACCCGAAGATGGCTTATGTAGCCTATCTTCGCGGTGAAACTCCGTGCACACTGAGGGCACGTGAGTACGCAGTTCAGATAATTATATGTTATGGCAGCAGGTGGGCGAGCCTTTAACTGATCGCGTTTGGTATCAAGGTCAGCTTTACGCTGAACCTCGAACTCGCGTACTTGGCTGTTCACAATCATTATTATAACGTGACTAAGTAGATTTGACATGTGATGTCACGTCACATGTGAGGAGATGATGGGTTAATACACCATTTTATAGATATTTTATAGACACCCAGACACAGAACAAACAGACATGTTCGTGCACACAAATGTTTGTCCTGGGTGGGAATTGAGCCCGCGACCTTCGCTAACCACCAAGCCAACCGGCCCGTCACTATACTTCCCTGTCACTGCATGTAGTATACTATAATAGTTATAATGTAAGCTCGGCTTTATGTAAAATCTAGCATTGATTTTAGTTTTTATTAAATTAAGTAATTGCATAAATACTGCTCATAGCTAAATACTTCCTTAGGCTTAAGCTTATGTAACTAAATGTTATGTATTTAATTTTTTCTCCCCTTAGCTTATGACGCAATTTATGGATGGCCCCTAATGTTATGATTCTTTGAATCTTCAAATGACAGTTCGTACTTGACTCTAGTTTGTAATTTATCAGTAATTGTGTGTTGTTTTATTTTATAAATATGATAATGTAGTTGTTGCTGATGGAATGAAAAACAATACAAAAAGCTATACCTAATGCTAAACTTAATATCCTACTAGTATTATAAATGCGAATGTTTGTAACTCTTTCACGGAAAAACTACCGAACGGATTTGGATGAAACTTGGCACAAAGAGCATGCCCTAGAATAACGTGTAGAATACTAGAATTTTAAGCCGGGGAAATGGAACATCCCTCGGGAACGTGAGTGAAACCGCGGGCGACAGCTAGTATAACATAAGTGTCACTTAACGAGCATTTGTATGTCAAAGTTTTATTTTCCCTACGTAACTTCGTAATGTAGGAAAAACCACCGCTGAAAAAATTGCCATTTTACGTGCTATATTGCGGCGGGGTTCGGTTTATTGAACTCATTTGTATAAACCTCTTTACCTACCATTTGGTAATGTAGTTTGATTGTCCAATTCGTATATCCACCACGTTACCACATTATGTGGTCGTGCTTTAAATCCCACTTAGGATAACGGGCCAGTTGGCTTAGTGGTTAGACTCTGACTGCCACGCCACAGGTCGTAGGCTCAATTCCTAACCAGAATATGCATTTGTGTGCATGAACATGTATTATATGTTTGTTCTATGTCTGGGTGTAAATATCAATATATTTATATACTAAGGTGGGGCTGATCGGCGTTGTAACTTCGGCACCTCGCGGATGGGTCCAATTTTTGGACTCCATTGCTGCTTCAGATCAGGCAGGGTGGAGTCAACTTATTAGGGTCAAATAAAAAAAAAAAAGAAAACTAGCCGTCCCGGGCCGCCTATAACCAGCTACGAAAAAATCCGTGTCGAATGGTAGCAGTCCCATCCCGATATGCTCAGTAGTTTTGAGGTGATGATGCGTCACAGGAGTCCTATTTACCTTATTTATATCTAGAAGATAGAAGATATTATAGAATAAATAAAAGTTGTTTATCTAGTATACAAGTTAAAATCATACTCTAAGCTCAGCCTAATGTAAAATCTAGCATCCTTAAAATGTGTACACACGAATTCAAAACCATTTATTCAGTTTAGGTTTACGTTTAGTAGGTCTACCCATATTCAGAAAAAAAAGTTAGTGATTAGTTAATCAAGAAGATTCACTAAAAATCCAAAAATACACAAAAATAAAAAATGAATCGACTTCATAAAAATAAACTATTCCAAAAGCAACTAATACGTACTAAAAAGAAAAAAAAATAACAAAAAACGACTTCCGAAAAAGATTGTAAAGAAAAACTATTCCAAAACAAACTAATACGCACTAAAAAGAAATAAATTATTGCATATACTTCTACAACTTAATAATCAATTTACTTTTTCTACATATCAATATGTAGGTACAACCTATGTGTTACTTACTTACTAATTTTGGAGTCGGTGTCAGGCAACGTAGGCTTGTAACTACATACATAGTTATAGGCGAGATGTGCTTGTGTCGCACGCGCGACATTACCAGGCGAGAGGCGTGAGCGGGGCCGGGCCGGGTCGTTGGGCTATTTAATCTGTTTAATTATAGTAAATATTTTTAATTTTTTTAAAGAACAGTTGATCTTTATTGAAAAAACACCACCAAAAGTAAGTACTTTTGGTGTTGATTCAAATGTTAAGTACTTAACATTTGAATCAAATATAAACCTACTAATCTACTAAGCGCACCAGCAGATTCCAAGAAGGCGAACGCTTCCACAGATAAGCCCGAGAGGCTTCCGTGATAGTTATATAAACATCAATTTTGTTTTAGTATATTAGTTTTGAAATACAGGCCAAGTGCTATTCGGACTGACGCACAAAGGGTTCCATACCATTATCTATAAAAAATGGTGAAAAAAGCATGTTTGTATGCGAGCCCCCTTAAATATTTATTTTATTTTGTTTTAGTATTTGTTGTTATAACGGTAACAGAAAAACATCATCTGTGAAAATTACAACTGTCTGACTACCACGGTTCATGAGATACAGCCTGGTGTCAGACGGACAGACAGACAGAGAGACAGACAACGGAGTCTTAGTAATAGTACCCCGTTTTACCCTTTGGGTACAGAACCCTAAAAAAGATTAAAAGAAAAATTACAATTTCATTAAGATATTAATAAATTAAAACGCCAATGTTTTAAATAATGTATTTTGTTTTACAGACAATAAAAATGTGTTTTAATTAAACTGATTGATTAATAATCTAATACAAGCTTTACAGTTATGGAGCAGAATTCTAATGAGTTATTTAAAATTGGACAAACAAGGTCAGGAAGTGATGACTCATACATACATTATACTGTGATAAAACCGTTGGTATGGTTATGTATAATAGACATACATTTTTATTATCCCCAAATCACGCATAAAATATTTTTGTATTAGTATGCTACACAACGTGGTATTGTGTAGACGGAATTTTTGCTCTAACTCTGTCGCTTATGTTCAAAGTATTGGAATTGTTTTACGTGTATAAATTGTTTTTCTTTTTCTATTTATTTATCAGTGTCTGTGTTATAGTAAAGTGTAATATTTATAACTATAGTTAACATATTTCGATTTCATTTATTCCCGCTGTGTGGTGTTCACTGTGCTTCGGTAGAGTAGGTAAGGGGCCGGTTTCATTAATAATAGGGCTTGACAGTACGTCTCAGGGTCGACGCCCGATTGGCGACGCCCTTGGCATTTCAAATATACAAAGCGGCGGTGACCACTTACCATCAGATGGACCATCTGTCTCTTATGTTTAAAACTAACACATTTTGTGAGATTTTTGTCTATTTGGTTATTTATTTCTGGTTATTCGTTATTATTAGTAGTAACCATAGTACAAGCAATACACTCTGCTAAATTTGAAATCAAGTAACCATGCGGGAAGAATTTCCTGGGGATATTCTTTGAAGAAAAAAATGCGTTTGTCTGTCACTTGTCTTTGAAAATCCCTACTAATATTATAAATGTTAATGTAAGTTTGTTTGTCACGCTTTCACGTGAAAACTACTTAACCGATCATCATGAAACTTTGATATTCTTGGAGGTGTTAGTAACATAAGATACTTTTTGTGCCGGGAAAATGTTACATCCCTCGGGAACGTGGGTAAAACGGCGGGGGACAGCTACTATAAGGTATATTTGAGTATTTTTCTTGTATATTTCGTTATTCATTACAGGTTATTTGAAGGTTCAAGATGCGTTTGACTCCTGAGACATGTGGTTGCATGTCATTAAGAACTGGAACTTTAATTGTGGGTTATATTAATGTGGTTAGTACTATTCTTATTTATATCATACTAAACTGGTCGAGATCTTATCGTCTTTTTGATAGCTCAGTGTGTTATACAATAATGAACTCTATGGCGTCATCATAAAGTACATTAGCATTTTGATAGTGGATGAATTAATTTATTTTATGATACAAGCATTAAATGTATTTTTTCTATAACATTCTGAGGTTTCAAAAGAGGCCTATTATTCTGTATGTGTATTTTTTAATTTATTTATTTATAGGTAAATAAAACTGATTACAGATATTACAGTTACTTATATCTAATTTATTTACCTATTTAAAACAAAGTCGTCTCTATAGAATCATTTAAATATATTTATATAATGGGTGCCCAGGTTTCAATGATCTTTTATTTGTTCGATTTATCTCCGTCCGTTATAGCAGAATAAGTTATTAAAATATTTTTTTTACGAAAATTCGTTTTCTCAAACATTTTTGCTTATCATCGCTATCTCTGAGGATTGAAACTAAAAACCTCGGGAAGGCGGGTGGAACTGCGGCGCACAGCTAGTTTATGACCTTCAAATTAACAGAAATTCATGTACCTAGACACTTATTGGTCTAATAAAACATAGCATAGCAATTGCCAGCTAAGCGGTATCTGGCTAGTAATTGAATTAAAAGCAATAACGAGTTGAGTTGAGCCCTCAAACTAATCCCTACTAATATTATAAATGTGAATGTAAGTTTGTTTGTTACACTTTCACGCGAAAACTTCTTAACCGATCCTCATGAAACTTTGTACATATATTCTTGGAGGTATTAGAAGTAACATATACTTTTTGTGCCGCTAAAATGTTATATCCCTTGGAAACGCGGGTGAAACCGCGGGGGACAGCTCGATGTCTATAATCAATCAAGATTCAATGAAGCAGCATACAAATACATTGACAACGCTGTGTCATTTTGCTGGTTAATATTTTTACTTCCAATTGCAAATTTATTTTACTACATTGTTGTAGAAAATATACGAAATATAAAAGTTGAAAATTCATCGACACTCGATTCCTGTGATGGACGAACTACTACATACAATTTTGTATGTAACATAGTGCATGGGTCAAAGTCATCTAACTTCTATATAAGGAAAATAGGGTTCCTTTGACGCATCATCACCTCAAAACTACTGAACATATCGAGATGGGACTGCTACCATTCGACGCGGCATTTTTCGTAGATGGTTATAGGCTAAATATGATGTCGATAAACGCGGATAAAACCGTGGGGACAGCTAGTTTTATATAGAAAAGATTATTATTGCTTTAGAATAATTACCATAGTATGTTGATACCTACATCATCATTTGCCGGCCATTTGGGTCGGTATAGGACTTATGTTTTAGTTAGTGCATAACGTATTACAAGAGATATGGCGGTATTTTTAAGGCCAGCCGCCAGCCTTACTTGAACCCTCTTTGAGAATTCTTTTGTTGACCACTCAGTTCAAGGTATAAGTGCACGTGGTCATCGATATACTCTTTAGTCGCCTCCGATTTTCTAAAGATGAGCTGGGGTGGCAATAATCGTTGCTACCATAAAGCATATTATGTAACTAGCTGTGATCGCTGTTTCACTCACGTTTATGATTACTGTGTCGTAGCGTGATATTATATACCTATAGCCTTCCTCGATAAATGTAATTCAACACAAATATATTTTTTCAATTCAAACCAATAGTTCCTGATATTAGCGCGTTCAAACAAACTAACAAACAAACTCTTCAGCATTTTATATTAGTACCTATAGATTGTATATTTTGGTGTAATAATGTTTGAATACAAACTCATAAATATCACACATACAATGACACACACACACTCCCCCACACAGACCCACACGCACACACCTCAACTTATATTATAGTAACAATTTGCTTATGTTTATAAAATATATATAAATAATAACCGTTAGGTTAGAATAACTAATAAAATGTTTGTCACATAAAACAGTATTCTTCCCAGGGGAGAGCCTGGTGATCTGTAATACAGGCAAGTTCCTAGTACAGACACCAGTCTCTCACAAAGGACATTATATTTCCATCTAGTTATTAAGCAACCTTTTTGAAAGAAATAAATAAATAAATATATTATTATTATTAATGTAATTGTAATTCTTCTAGGTTCTTGGCGTTATATTGAAAATAGGGTGGGGAGGATTAGCTGTATATACAGTCAAGAACATGGCCAATAAAGATGCTATTCCTGTTGTGGCTTTAATCTACGTCATTATAATCTGTCTCTACCTGATACACCTAGTATTATCCATATTACTAGTCTGTGGCGTGCACGATGGAAGACCCGAGGTAAGAGATGGCTTGTGGCCCTCGGAAATAGTCACAGATGTCTGATCTTTATAATAATAATAAATATCCAGGAACATTCTTTAGTACACACGCCCATCTGATCCCAAACTAAGCAGAGCTTGCTACAAGTACTATGGAAACCAAATAACTGACATATTACATGTACTACTTTTTTTTTTTTTGTAAATACATACTTATAAAGATATTTACACCCAGACACAAACAAACAGTGTTCATGTACACTAATGTTTGTCCTGGGTGGGAATCGAACCCGCGACCTGCGACTTGGTAGTCAGTTTGCTAACCACCAAGCCTTTAGGTGCATATGGCATTTTGAAATGGGGAAAAAACAATTGAACTCGCGACACTGTTACCGTTACCGACATCTCTGTATAAAAGTATCTACAAATATTCTACGTATATTGGCCCCGTGTACACGAGAGATGAGTTTGGGTTGAAATACATCACTACATAGTATAAAACAAAGTCGCTTTCTCTGTCCTTATGTCCCTATATCCCTATGTATGCTTAAATCTTTAAAACTACGCAACGGATTTTGATGCGGTTTTTCTTAGTAGATAGAGTGATTGAAGAGGAAGGTTTTTATGTATAATACATGTGACATCCCACGGGGACGCGGATAAAACCGCGGGGGACAGCTCGTTAATAATAAAACTATGTATTATATAATATTAACATACTCGTATATACGTAGGTTTTCACTTCTGTCGGCACTGTTTTTTTTGTTTCATAGGAGTCGAATGCAGTGTGCAAAACCTTAAATTTCTGGCTTCCCCTTGATGTTAATAAACCTTTGTTTCAGAGAAAAGAGAAACGCATAAAGCCTTTTTTAATTTACGCAGTGATACTTATCACGTTGCATTTTGTCGGTATTTGTGTTACTTCAGACAAGATTGATTCCTATGGGCTTCAAATGAATGCATTTACCCTGTTCGGTATATACTTTGTCGTCATGACCGGTAAGTTTTGGAGTACCTACGCATATTTTGGGTACCGTAAAGAAGGAAAGAAATGTATACGTTCTCTTTCTGTATGTTATGTACGTTCCTTATCTAAAACCTTAATACGAACTGTCATATTCCTAACATGAGGAATTATGAGTTATATACATTTTTTTTCATCTTTTCCCCCTTCAGAATTTTAAGCAGTTTAGTCATGAAAACGTCACAAACAAATAGACGGAAAAACTTTGGAATATTATTAGTCTGTAATTCGATCAGCTTCGATAGACACATGGGCCGAAAAATATGCAGACGGTCCACCTGATGGTAAGTGGTCACCGCCGTCTATGGACGTTTGCAACACCAGGGGCATCGCTAATGCATTGTCGACCCTGAGACGTGAAGTTGTATAGGCTCATGTGCCTGTAATTTCACCGGCCCCCTTACCTTTCTAACCGAAACACCGTAATACAAGGGCACTACTACTTCACGGCGGAAATGAAAAAGGTGGTTACTTCCCCGGACAAACTCTGCACTAAAAGCTACTCTTTCCTCCGAGCTAAAAATGGGTACTTAAATGTCAATGCAAATGATCACTTAATTAACGGGGTATGTTCTAATGGCCGTTTTGAAGTATACGAATATCAATATGCACCATATTGTAGAGGCATTAACGTTAACTTTTCAATGACACAAAACTGTCAATGGAGCTTGCCATAAAATATCTTGTAATGTGTAAATAATCCAAACAAATAATTAAGAACGAATTAAGCAGATTATGATTGTGAGAAATGCTTTTTTTTCTTTTTTAGTTTTTTTGGGAGTGTCAATATATACAGCCTTCAGTTATTATAGAATAATCAACCGTCCTACGGTTTCACCTCCAGAGCGGAGTGAACTTATAGCTCAAACCAATCCTGGAGGAATTATCCAACCTCAGTCTAGGATGCAAAGAACATATTAAAGTATGTAAGTTAACTAATTGACTCAAGCGTGACCTTGCGGAAATCCATTGTAAGATTATACAAAAACAAATATTTAGTAACTAATTCCACTGGATCTTCTTCTCTACCAAGTCCCAAACAAGGAAACTCAACAAGAAATTGACACGTATCGTACAAGAACACCTAGAAGCGAACTTCTAACCTTCGATCCTGTAGATGCTTCGTGTCGAAGCAAACCACGTTTCGCTTTCCTATTGAGTTTCCTTGTTTGGGACTTGACAGAGAAGGAGATCCAGCGGAATTAGTTTCTAGATATTTGTTTTTTGTATAATCCGTGTAAGTTTTTTTACCACGGTAACACCATTTTCCTGGTTCACCAGTGTTGCAGCAGATCAATTATGCTTTAAGTTATTAGTTTTAAGTTCGTGCTATTGCAATTTAGACTTGTCAGGCGTTTGAATTTATTTGTGAGACGTCTCTTTTATAAACCTACTTTTTTTTGTACCTTTGTATTTTTTATACATATACTTTTAATTGAGCGGAAATATACGGGCTTATTGCGTACTGTTTTAATATTTATTTTAATTTCCTAAGTTACCTGGAGAATCCTCATCAAAGCCTACATCCAGTATGAAAACTGTGTGAAATATAAATAAAATAAGGTGAAAATGTCTTTTTCCAGGAATATTTTTCTAACAAGTATGCGCTATATTTGATTAATATATGAATTAATAATATAATAAATATACTGGGACATTCTTTACACACGGCCATCTGATCCTAAACTAAGCAAAGCTTGTACCTACTTTGGAAACCAGATAACTGATATACTACATATTACACAACTACATATTCAAAATAAATACTTGTATAGGTATTTACACCCAAACACAAAACAAACAGACTTGTACATGCACGCAAATGGTTATCCTGGTTGGGAATCGAACCCTTGACCTGCGGCGTGGCAGTCACGGTCTCTTACCATCAAGCCAACTGGCCCGTCAATAATTTTACTATTAGAATAATGGTGAATAAATAAATAAATAAAGCCTTTATTTCTGAAAATATTTACAGTCTTCGAATGACATTTTTAGATAAAAATACTATATAAAAATAATTTTAAAGGGAAACTTCGATATTTTAAAGACTACAACTATGCTTATATTATACTATAAAATGTCTCTAATTTCGATTTGCCTTACGGCAAAGGCCTCCTCCAACTCTCTCCATTGTGTTCTGTCTGCCGCTACTCTCTTCCACAGTGGTCCTAAGGTAATTTTTAGGTCATCCTCCCATCTTATTGCTTTTCGACCTCGGCTCCTGGTGCTATCCCTTGGATACCATATAGTCACCAGTTTACTCCACTTTTCCTTCTTGCAGCGGAGCATATAACCAGTCCACCGCCATTTAAGTTGGTCAATACGTGACAATATGTCTGTTAGTTTAGCTTTACGCCTGATGTCTTTGCTTGTGGCTTTGTCTATTTTTATTTTAAACCTAGCATGCTTTTTTCCATGCTTCTCTGACATCTTGCTAGTTTTTCCCTATGGCGTTTTGTCAATGCCCAGGTATATGCCCAATGAATTAATAAATAATGAAATATCCGCTTAATAATTGTTTTAAAACCAACTGTTGGTATTGAAACATCAATATCAAATGAATATAAAGTAATAGAAATGTTATTATTAAATATATACTAATAACTCATTCAATAATTTTAATTATAGTATTTTTCATATAGCGTGAGTTGGTTGACACATTGTGTTTTGTAACATATCTCAATGATTTATGTTTATTACGACATAACAAGGAGATACCGTCACACTGTAAGGTCTCGTGAAGCATTTAGTATAAACTCAGAGTAATCAAGTGCTATTTCACAAGATATGGGTAAATAACCAATAATAAAGGATAAAATCATTTTAATGTAAAAAAAATATTGTAAAAAAAGCTTGAGATGTTTGATGCAAATTGTTATAAATATTTAATTGACAAATATTGGTAAAACCATTTATTATGAAAATGTCATCATCAAAATAATATTTTTTTTAATCACACTATTTTTTATTTAAATTTCTAGAAAATTTTTTTCTACTTTTTAGTTTGGCTTTCAATTGAACCGTATTTTGTGAACTATAATTTATTTTTAGGTTCGCGTAATCTTTAAAGTGATTTATTTATAGTTTTTGAAATCGCTAATCCTGAAGATGCTGGTAAAGTTATAAGACAAACTATTTAAGCCTTCAACTGTCACAACTTATCCTATAATCATTATATAAGCCCAGGGATGTCCACTGCATTCAGCGGCTTCCAGCGACTCTGACTAGGTCGTCGGTCTACCAGTTGGGAGGTAGTCCCACTTGGCATTTCCTGTACGTGGTCGCCACTCGAGAACCTTTCTTCCCCATCTGTTATCAGTTCTTCGAGCGATGTGGCCTGCCCATTGCCACTTCAGCTGGCTGACTCTACGAGCTATTTCTAAAGCCTTTGTTTTACTACGAATGTCTTCGTTTCGGACCCAGTCGCGTAGGGAAATTCCGAGCATAGCCCGTTCCATAGCTCGCTGAGTGATCTTGAGCTTTTTAATACGGCCAACAGTAAAAGACCACGTCTCTGTTCCATAGGTCATCCCTGGCAACACACACTGATTAAAGACCTTTGTCTCTAACTCATCCTATGTGAAATAGATTATAATTAATTACTCTCAAAATTATAACTACAGCTACTTGATTGCTATCTGTATTACCTAGTAAGGATATCTAGCCAGTAGCCGAGTGTCCCGCAGGCTTGTAACCCGATACGAACGCATTAATTGGATTAGGATTAAGATGTTATAGTTAATTACTTGATGTATTGTAACTGTCAACAAAAGCCAGTTCGAGTCAATTGCCTTTGTATAATGTAACTAGCTTCTGCTTCTTGGTTTCACCCGTACAAACAGCCTGTCAGTTTTAGACCCAGTTGTTAGCTGTATTTTTCCACTTTAAGTGGATTAGTGGATAATTTAGGAAGATTAGCTAGTCCACTGTTTTTAGTTTAACTTTCAAGATAACAGTAATTATATTTAAAAGAAAACATCCCATTCGGGAGGAACGGGTGAGTTTTTTTCTGCTTAGGTTTTAAATATATTTTTAGCTGTTTTTTTTATACCCGACAAATAAGCAGACGGTTAATGGTCACCGCCGCCCATGGACATTTGCAACCCCAGGGGCATCGCTAATGTCGACCCTGAGACGTGAAGTTCTTATTATTGTTGCTAAACGAACACACAGTAATACATGTACCTACACTGTTTCACGGCTGAAATGGGTAAGGTGTTAGTACTTCCTCGGACAAACTCTACACTAAGAGCTTTAATATTTTTAATATCTTTTTCCTGATTTAGTATTTTTTGACAGCATAAATGACCTTCATAAGTGGCCTCCGCGGGCCTAAATGAAATAAACTGGTATGATTTTTTTTTAATCTTGAGTCTAATATGTTGCATTCTACTATAAGAAAAAAAATATCAATACCACTAAGTGAGTCTCATCTCCTTATTTTCGAGGCTTATACTTTACGACACTTTTAACTTAATCCACGTTTATACGTAAAAGGTGATCATAAAAACGTTATTTCACCGAACTGTTATTAAACCTATTACTTATACCTTTATTATAATTAGATGTTATTGACTTCTAAAAACATCTCTTCCATTTTAATTTTTCTTTATCAGACGTCATTTTAGAATGAAACTTGACATTGGCTAAAAATAAATCTGATTTTTTTGGTTCCAATGCTCAAAATTAAGAAGAAAAGCTTTGGCTCTGTTTTCGATTAACACGGAGAAATGGACGATATGTTGTACCTACCCAGTTTAAGCGGGATAAGGGAGAATGTTGTTGAAATTTCTATCAAATTTGATGATTTGCATTTTCTAAATATTTTACATTTTAGAATAACTGTTGCTAAGTTCTTTGTCGGTTCTTCTCAGTTGTAGGCTGACTTCGGAACCGGTGGTAGCTTCAGTAAATTTAAATTTGACCTTCATAATGGGGGTAAAACCGCGGGATGGATGCTAGTCTAGCATTAGTAGTTTTTTAGAGTAGTAGAGCTCTTAGTGCAGAGTTCGTCCGGGGAAGTACTACCACCTTACCCATTTCCGCCGTGAAGCAGTAGTGCAATTGTATTACTGTGTTTCGGTTAGAAAGGTAAGGGGGCCGGTGAAATTACAGGCACATGAGACTTAACAACTTCACGTCTCAGGGTCGACAACGAATTGGCGATGCTCCTAGTGTTGCAAATGTCCATAGGCGGCGGTGGCCACATACCATCAGGTGGACCGTTTGCTTGTTTGTCGGCCCAAGTGGCATAAAAAAAAAATAAAATAAAAAAATATATTAATCCGTTGTGATACATGATTGAGCCTTGTACATTAAAAAACCGGCCAAGTGCGAGTCGGACTCGTGCACGAAGGGTTCCGTACCATTATCTATAAAAACGGCAAAAACATTATGTCTGTTGTATAGGAGCCCCTTAAATATTTATTTTATCCTGTTTTTTTGTATTTTTTGTTATAGCGGTAACAGAAATATTATACATCATCTTTAAAAAATTCAACTGTCTAACTATCACGGTTCATGAGATACAGCCTGGTGACAGATGGACAGACAGATAGACAGATAGACAGATGGACAGTGGACTCTTAGTATTAGGGTCCCGTTTTACCCTTTGGGTACGAAACGTTCACCCATCCATCCTCATAAATTTTCGTACCTATAACACTAATTTATAATATTTTATATAAGTTGGAAGTTGAATAGTTTTGGGTAGACTAACTTCCATCACCTTGTTTTACACGTTTCCGGGATAAAAACCACCTACGTCCTATCTACCAAACTACCATCCTAGTTACCAAAAAAAGCTCTTTTAAAATATAAGAGAGCTGGCTGGCTCTTGCTGGTGTATTGATCTGTTTTAGCGGCTTCCGGCACCTTTCTATATAACAGGACTGCTTTTGCCTTCACATGGTCCATCTAGCATATCCTTGGTCATCTTCTTCGTCCATCCTTCTATCTTCACTTCTATGACATTATTTATAAGTTCGTAAGGTCTATATTTGTTCTAAGAATACTCATAATGAATTTTATTTTGTTGCGCCCTTAACAATCTATTTTTCAACCAATTGCTGGCGTCCGATTGAGCTGAAATTTGGCAAATTTTGGTAAGTTTGGTGTCTATGCAAAATTGTGGTACCATCAAGCCACATAGCCATAGATAAATTCGAAAAGCGAACCTTTCTTATAAACTTTTAGTTTATTTTTTTATAAAAGCTTACAAAATGCTACTTTCATTAGTATTATTGTACCATTTATCCTTTTAAGAACATTTTAGGCATAGCCGTGCTATATTTCAACACATTGCTTTACTTTTGTACGTACCTGCGTTGTATTTTTTTCATATTTCCCCGAGCGCGCCATAATTCATGGAAAAAATGGATCAGCCGTATATTCTGAGCTGTATACATCATACACATGTAGGTATACGTTGTGTTTCTATTAGGAACATAGATGTATATTTTTACATGAAGTGAATATTATTTAATCCTGAAAAAAAAGCAATATTAAAATTATAGTAATTTAAGTTATTGAATAAATGTTTGAGGAAAACCTTACAGTGTTGCCTACCTCAATAATTTTTATTTTGGGATTTGTGTCTTTATTAAAGCTAAATATCCTGGGACATTATTTATTTCGGTCCCAAATTAAGCAAAGATTGTACTGCTTGTTTTATGGAAACCAGATAACTGATATATTACATTTGAAATTACATACATAATATAATACATTTACACCAAGACAAATTTTATCTCTATATTAAAACTATTTAAAAATAAAGAAATATTCATATTATAAGATTAAAACAAGTTTTATAAGAAATGGCGGCCCTTTTGGCGCGGTAGTTAGATACCCTAACTACTAATTATGGGTCGGGGGTAGTGTCTGTCTGGGTCTAGAAAATAAATGTATATTATCTTAACTAGAACTTTATTTACTATACTTACTTAACTACCTTTACTCGATGTAAAGGTTTCTGAGAACATAATTTTACATCAATAATTTACCTAATTATAACTTTTCATGTAATTATAAGGCTCATTATTTTTAATAATTGCTGGTGGTACATATGATAAGATTAAATCGAAAGCTATAATTATGAATGTTTTGAAAGAAAGAGTAAATTAAAATGTAGCTAGCAAAAATTGCTAACACATGTGGTTCGACATGCTTGCTGGTTTTATTTTTGACGCATTCATAGAGGAATAGATCAATATGATTATTTGCATATTATTTCATATATTAATTATATGAAAGAGCATTGTTTTTATCCCTAATGGGAACGGAGGAAAGTGAGAGACTGCAGGGGGCACTAATGTTTGGAAAATGTTAACCATAATTTTTTTTTAAGCCAAAAGTCGTATTAGAAAATACCTATATAACAAAAATAAATCCTTGCAGCTTATCTCAATTGAAGGTGCACTTCCGAACCAGTGATAGCTTCAGTTACTGCATAGTAGCTTCAGAAATACCCTTTACTGGCTTAAATTTAACAAATGGCTTTGAATTTCAAACTTTATAAAACATAATAAAATAAAAAGGTGCAAGTTATACAATAGAAATTCTCAACACAAATACTCGTGCATGAGAGAGGCAAGAATTAAATTAATAATAGGTAATTATCCTAGGACATACTTTTACGCACGGCCACTTGATCCCATACCAAGAAGAGCTTATACTATGAAAACCAGATAACTGATGTGCTAAATACATACATTTATTTCTGAATAAATAGGGTACTTAAACAGATATTTACACCCAGACACAGAACAAACAGACATGTTCATGCACACAAATGTTTGTTTGAGTGGAAATCCACCTCTGAGGCGCGGCGTAAGCTCTGGCAGGAGAGATACCCAACAGCATCACCAAACCCTGTTATGGAGAAGCTTCCCCCAGGGCATAAGCTCCCGTGGCTGACGTGGAAGTCCCTCAACAGACTCCGAACCCAAGTCGGCCGATGCAGGGACAATCTGTGCCGATGGGGTTACAGCACAAGCAACCTGTGCAACTGCGGCGCCTCCCCTCAGACAATGGCACATCTATTGTCGTGCCCTGCGTGCCCCTCATCTTGCACGCCGGAAGACCTGTATAATGCCACAGACGACACAGTACGCCTGGCAGAGTTCTGGTCGAAACAAATTTAGCCAGAACGATCGACACGCAAAAAAAAAAAAACCACCAAGCCAACATGCCAAAATTTGATTTAAAAAAACAAAAGATAGTATAAAAAGTGCTAGCTCATCCAGCGTACAAGATGAATGTTCCGTATCCATTCAGGTACAGTGCGTGATTTATTCCAGCGGAGTTGCCACAATATGTCACCCGGCTGGTCCAAACGACACACATTCAGTATATCCACCGATCGCTCGTTACGGGTTTAGGGTTTGTTCTGTACGATTGATCCCTCATGAGGGCCAGGGATGGATTGGGGCGAATTTGGGGCAAAATTCCAATGCTGATTGAATAGTTGTTAACTGAATCATTAGCGCCAGTCTGCTTTGACTCCAAAACGTTTTATTAAATTGTAGTTTACAAGATTTTATTTGTAAATTCCGTAGAATGTATTTTATGAAGATTAAAATTACTAAAATTATAGTAATAAGTAATGCTCCAAATATCGAAGGACCAGGCTCAGAGACCGAACAAACAGACATATTCATGAAAAAAATTGTGTACTGGGCAGGAATCGAAACTACGTCTATAGCGTGGTAGTTCATTCTACACCTTTAGCTATACAAACTTCGTCAACGAGTCGAGAGCGGACCTCACGCTTGATTACATAGTTAGCGAAAGAGACAGAGCATAGAAGCCATGACAAAACATCGTCGAGCTAATGTCAAATAACTGAATAGCAGGATTGGCCCGTCTATTATAATATATTTATAAGTGTTTCAGAATTCATACTTCTAAATTTAAGATCCATCTCTGTCTAAAAGAGATAAATATTATAGGGTGAGACGTACTGAAAATCTAATTTGTGTTATTTTTACCATTTCCAGAAGGATGTCGTCGGTAAATACTATTACGTGTTATTTTCTCAGAAGTGACAAAATAATATGAAACGCTAATATGTCGGTGTATTTGAACTTGAATAAAATATGGTAATGGAGAAATAATAGGATCTAAAACACAATATTCTTTCTAAAATATTTATGCCACATAGGCCGACAAGCAATCAGACGGTTCACCTGATGGTAAATGGTCACCGCCGCCTATAGACTTTAGCAACATCGCCCATGCGTTGGAGACACTGAGACGTAGAGTTTACCTGTAATTTTATCAGTCCCCATACCTTTCTAACCGAAACACAGTAATAGAATATTGCGCTCAAGATTTATATAAAAAAAAAAATAGAAGTGCACTATTGCTTCACGGTGGGAATGGGTAAGGTAGTAGTACCTCTGCTACTTATGACTAATATTAATGAAAATAAATTTTCACATACTATTCATTCTTTAAATTTTTTGAACGCCTTATCAATCCCGTAAAGAAAACTGATCTGGTTCAATATTTGCTTATAGACAGATCATAACCTGGATGTTTACCATGAAAATGAGATTCCTCTGGAACGCAAAACGAAGAGGAGAAAGCTAGTCATAATAAGATAGGATAATTCATCAAAATGAGAAAGATTGCAATCCAGTTACGATATGTTATATCCCATATTTATGTTATGTAATAAACTTTACATATCCCTAAACAAGAATACACGAATAAACAAGCACATAAAAATAGTTCTTATGGGGAACAGCTATGCCACAAACTGCTTTAACCTTCGTAAAGCTAACGTAACAAATACAATAGATATCTGGCGTAATGCTATGGTAAAGCTCAATATTTGATTTAGTTCTCAGTTGCCGACTATATCCATATATTAATATTTATATAAGTATTTATTTAGAAAAAAAAAAGTAGTATATGTAGTATATCAGTTATCTGGTTTCCATAGTACAAGTTCTGCTTAGTTTGGGACCAGATGGCCGTGTGTAAAGAATGTCCCAGGATATTTAATTATTATTATTTATTATAGAAGATGTACTCAATTATATATTAACTATATATTTTGATATTTAAATATCCTGGGATATTCTTTACACACGGTCATCTGATTTCAAACTAAGAGGAACTTGTACTATGGAAACCAGATAATTGATTTACTGTCTTTTTTCAGTTTTTTTTATCTGTTGTTTGACGAATTAGTATCCATTTATACATATTTCTATAACCCTAATAACCATAAAATACTCTACATCAAAAGTCTTCCTTTTAAAATAAGGAATTTCAAACCCCTAACTCAGGTGTAATAATAAACGTGGTCATTAAAAATAGTGCCGAATATTATCTTTGTTCTAAGGAGCGAGCTTTACAAACAAAGCTTTTAATGAGTAGCCTGTGTGGGCTGGATAAAATGTAATCTAAGAACTGCTTTAATTATAAGTTTAATTTTGTTAAAAGCACTGTCTGTGAGGATTTTGTATAATGATTACATAACTGCTGTAGATGGTCCGGTTGTGGTTAAATATCTAGATTTAAGGGCCGTGGGTGTGGTTTCCACCTAAGAATTATATGTGTGAGCATAACCATGTCTGTTTATTCTGTATCTAAAAGTTGGTTTCAAAAATATGTGAAAAGTTGCCAATTTCTAAAAAGTTCTTACAAAGAACTCTTATATTAAGCAATAAGTAGATGTGAATATGTACTCAGTTATCGCCGATTTTCATTATATTCTTTCATATAAATCACACTACGTTGTTCATTCATATCTGCACATTCAAACCATATTTATAATATGTACACCCAACCTATCTCTAGGGTGTCGTAAGAGGTGACTTAAGCACATACCGATGACCACGTGTACTTACACCTTGCACCGAGTGGTCAACAAAAGCATTCCCAAAGATGGTGGGCGTTAGGAAGACGGAATGTCGTAAAAATCTAGCAAAACTCTTGTAAGATGTAGTGCACCAAATAGGTAGCATTACTTAAAGCATACTTATTGCAGACCATAAGTGATTGGATACAGCCCCTTTATTCAGCTAATACTACTTTCGTCAGCGAGCCGCTACACGGGGC
This sequence comes from Habrosyne pyritoides, assembly GCA_907165245.1. NCBI lineage: Eukaryota > Metazoa > Arthropoda > Insecta > Lepidoptera > Drepanidae > Habrosyne > Habrosyne pyritoides. The sequence goes on along the minus strand of OU015588.1, from coordinate 13,963,605 downwards.
CTCGGAGAGCTTATTTCTCACGTGATTACGTAGTTAGCAAAAGAGACAGAGCATAGACAAGACGTAGCATCTTCGAGTTAGTGTCATTTTTCTTACATATTCGAGACCCAGTCATATAATCATTATTTTAATCTGTTACCGAATGCAATCAGAGATGGATTTCATGCAAATGAACTCGCGCGCATGGTAGGTCTGACAGAATTAATTACGCGGTATGTCATGGGTTTATGACTATTCAAAAGCCATGTGTCGCCAGAGAGATCCGATGGAGTTCGAAGCTTGTATATTATTTCTAGACAGGCTTATTCCGTTTAGTATGCGGAGCTGAATTAATTTATCATACACTAGCTTTCTGTGCCGCGGTTTTACCCGCTTTCTCGACGGATCTTATGTAGCCCGGATTCATATCAAAGCCTATGTCCACCTGGAATAATTTTGCCTTCAAGCTGTAAAATATTTTTCCAAATAGGTGTCGTGGTGTACCTACGTAGGCCGTAGATTACCTGGACACGTCAATTGTACTTTGGGATCGAACACAGGACCCCTGGCCTCTAGCTCTCTTTCTTCTCTTCTGAGTATCTATTATTATTATAATTTTAACGAATATATATATGCTTTATTTATTACTATTTACATGAACTTTATAACTGTATTATAATAATTTTCACAATGTGTTCGAAAAGTCACAAAACTAACCTCCTATACCGAGACGACTTTTATAAATAATTACTAATTTACTTAAAGCCTTTACTTATTATATACACACTAGCTTCAGTAGCTCCATATAAAAAGAAAAGCAAGGAAATTCTGCAATGCAAAAGGTGTCAGAGATTCGGCCACACTAAGAATCAATGTTTCAGACCTTTTAGGTGCGTCAAATGTGGTAATGAACATCCTTTTTTTTTTTTTTTTTTTTTTAACGAGGGGAAATGCTTTGCGCATACCACCGCGCCGGGGCAGGCGCGGTGGTTATGTGGGACTCTCTCCCCGACCTCTTCCCCTAATGAGATGGGACCGGGGAGCCTACCCACTAAAACCCCTCGAGTTCCTTCTCCGCCGTTGACGGGGCTGCGGGACCAGACGAGTCCTACGACCGCCTGCCCCGTCGGCGTCGCTCGCCCATCCGGGGCGAGCCCTTCTCTGGGCGGGGTTTGTCATATTGACTTCCCCGCCCCTTCGCCGAGGCGCCCAAGGAACTTATGGGCGCCTCCAGCTTGGGACCTTTAGTGCAGGTGGCAGATCTGCCCCGATCCACCACCCGCAGTCCCCGGCTTACGGCGGCATCCGGGCCGCGAAGGCCAGACGCCGCCTGCCGCACCTCCGGCGACGGAGCGGGGCCGAGTTGATATCATCCTCCCGCTCCCGCTCCGCCGCCTCCTTCTGTGACAGTACAGCGTCACAGAAGGACGAGGCCGCCTTCCACGACTCCTCGCTGTCGACCATGGCATTCAGCAAGGCCGGCAGCGACAAGTCCACCCCGACTGTCGCGGACAAGGCGGCGCGAGGGACCGCCCAAGCCGGGCACTACTCGCGCGTGTGACGCGCCGTGTCCGCGACTGCCACCGAACAGTGGTGGCACGTCTCCGTGGGCTCCCTACCCGCCACCCGGCACAGGTATCTACCAAAGCAGCCGTGCCCGGTGATCATCTGTGTCAGGTGGAAGGAGAGAGCCCCGTGCCCCCGTTCGACCCACTCCCTCAGGATGGGCCGAACGGCGGCCACCAACTCCCGGCTGACGTCGGGGTGCACCAGGCGGGCCGCCCACTTCCGCAGGAGAACACCGCGTGCGTCTTCACGCCGGTAATGAACATCCTACTACAACCTGCAAAAATAGACCAGATACTGATGCCACATGTGCTAACTGCCTGGAGAATCATCCTGCCAGCTACAAAGGTTGCAAAACCTATAAGCAATATAAAGAAAAAATCTTAAAAATCCCTCCGAAGAGCAAAGAAAATACGCAAGTGTCAGCTGATAAAATCGAAAAGATTACTACACTAAACACTCCGACATATAGAAAAACAACCAAGACCTACGCAGACGCAATTCAGACACAAACTGAACCGAAACAGCAAGCTGAAAGCGCAGACATTCACAACATTACCCAGTTACTGGAGACCATGCTTGAAAGGATCCAGCAGACAATGATGACTGTAATGCTAAATAGCATGGTCCAGCTAGTCACCAGCCTTTCCAAAAAATGATTGGAATCAACTTCCGAGTAATAACTTGGAACGCCAATGGCTTGACGGAAAGACATCAAGAATTAGAAACATTCCTTGAAACTGAAACGATAGACATAGCACTAATATCCGAAACAAGATTCACAGATAAGTCTCATGTCGCGTTTAAAAATTACATCATTCACACTACAAACCATCCATCTGGAAATAGCCATGGAGGAACAGCTATTATTATCAAAAACAACATCCATCACTATCCCTATGAGCAATTTCGTACGGAAAAAATCCAGGCAACCTCTATAAAACTCACAAATAACAATATCGAAACAACTATATCCGCTGTTTATTGCCCTCCCAGACACACAATATCTGAACGAGACTTTGAGAGCTTCTTTGGTGGAATGGGTCCTAGATTTATCTGCGGTGGCGATTGGAACTCCAAGCACACATACTGGGGCTCCAGACTTATCAACCCAAGAGGTAGGCAACTCCTGAGAGTGACAGAAAAAATGAAGCTTGAATGGCTCTCCAATGGTGAACCTACTTACTGGCCAACTGACAGAAACAAGATTCCAGACCTACTGGATTTTTTTATAACAAAAAATGTTGATACTAACTTTACTGAAATAGAGTCTTGCACTGATTTGAGTTCTGACCACACCCCGGTAATCCTTAATATCAGTACAAAGGTGACACTAGTTGAGCCCCCCACACGAATATACCATAAGAAAAAAACGAAATGGGAAATATACCAAAGCGCCATTGCCTCAGAGGTCAAGTTGAATAAAAAAATCAAAACTGTCGAAGATCTGGAAAACGCCGTTGAGGAATTAAACATTATTATCCATAGAGCCGCCAACAAAGCTACACCCGTAAGCAAAGGAAACCCCCTAAAACATAATATATACCCTAAAGACATCAAAGATAAAATAAAGGAAAAAAGAAGACTTAGAAAAACCTGGCAAACTTCTAGGTACCCAAGAGACAAAACTGCATTTAATAAATGCTCGGAAGAACTAAAAAGCTTCATTGAAATCTATACGAACAACAACCTCCAGAACTACTTGTCATCACTATCACCAACACTGGATACGAATTACTCGCTGTGGAAAGCTACTAAAGCCTTAAAAAGACCTAAAGCTCAGATAACCCCTATTAGAGATAACACAGGAAGGTGGGCAAGATCAGATAAGGAGAAATCAAAGACCTTCGCTGACCATCTAAGTGACGTCTTTCAACCACACTCTGAATCAGATCAGGAACACGCAAAGGAAATTAAAGAGTACCTTAACACACCTTTACAAATGTGTCTTCCATTGAGATGCGTAAATCCTAAAGAGATTATAAGAGAAATAACGAATCTCAAAGAAGGAAAAGCACCAGGTTACGACCTCATCGACGCAACCCTCTTGAAACATCTACCACACAAGGGAATCATGAGCTTAGTTAAGATCTTCAATGCCTGCATTAGACTGGAACACTTCCCGGGCCAATGGAAAATTGCTCAAGTTGCAATGGTACCTAAACCTGGCAAACCACCACATGAAAGGAACTCTTATAGACCTATAAGCCTCTTGCCAGTAATTGGCAAACTTATGGAAAAGATCCTTTTAAACAGGATGAAAGAGCATCTTGACAACATAATCCCCTCCCACCAATTCGGATTCCGAGAAAAACATGGTACAGTCGAGCAGGTTCATCGTATTATCGACGTCATAAGTGGATGCCTGGAAAATCGAAAGTACTGTTCTGCCGCTTTTTTAGACATAAGTCAAGCCTTCGACAAGGTCTGGCACGAAGGACTGGCATACAAACTAAAAAAATCACTTCCGCATTCATACTTTCACATACTTCTATCCTATCTCGACCGAAGAACTTATCAAGTAAAGTGCAATACTGAGTACTCAGCCCTATACGAGATACGTTCAGGGGTCCCTCAAGGCAGCATACTGGGACCGGTTCTATACCTGATTTATACTGCAGACTTACCAACTGATGAGTACACAATAACTGCAACCTATGCTGACGACACCGCTGTCCTGTCCGTGCACTCTATCTCGGAAACTGCTTCAACCCAACTCCAAAACCATCTGACCGAGATTGAAAAGTGGTTCAAGCGGTGGCGAATAAAAGCAAACCATACCAAGTCCACACATGTTACCTTCACACTTAGGAAAGAAACCTGCCCACCAGTAAAATTGTATGAAGACACCATACCTCTAAGAGAGCTCTGCAAATAGGAAGCCCTCTTCATAAATAAACCCAAACCAACAGACTTAAAGTTAGACAACTCAGTGGCTTATTGTCCTAAGACAGATTGCCATGTAGCAGAAAAACAGAAAAAAAAAAAAAAAACTAGCTTCAGTTCTCCGGCTTCACCTGTATTCCCGACATAATATGGCATGTCCATGTGAAATAATGTACCTTTAAAATAGTGAAGGAATTGTTTCAAATAGATGCAGTTGTCCCAAAAATTTTACTCCACATATAATCAAAGTAACGAAATAAGCTCTATTTCTTTCTTATATTAATTTACATTTATTCAAAGTCGTAAAAAATATAAGAAATAGTATCAAGTACACTTTTCGTAAATCATTTCATTATTAAACCATGTGTATTGAATTTATTTAGGAATTCATCCCAAGCCCTAGAAAGTATTCTCAGTCACGATATCAGTAATCAGTAACTTAGATCCCTCCTCTTCATTACTATAGGTAACTTCGACTGCCAATGAACATAAAAACAAAGAGACTATCACTTGACGCTTCCATAATGAGCATTTTATTATAATTATAAATATCCTGGGATATTAATTACAAACTGCCATCTGATCTCAAACTAAGCAGAGCTATGTGTGTACTATGGAAAGCAGATAACTGGTATGATACATATAGTATTCTTTTTTAGTAAATACATTAATAATAACTGGCTTTTGTCCCGCGGTATAGTCCGTGCTCTAGAGGGATCGAATGTGTGCCGTAGCGTTTGTCACTTGGCTTGTCTTATCCTTACTCTAGAGCATTAACTTCCCTTTATAAATCTCATTTATTTGTTCAATTTATAAACTATCTATATGCTAAGTTTCATCCAAATCCATTATGTAGTTTTTGCTGTTAAAAGAATAACAACCAAACTACAATATTAACTATAATATTAGTGAGATAGGAATAAAACTGGCGAGTGTTTAATGTATAAAACAATATCTCTATATTTATACTGTAGTTATGACCTTCATTTTGTTTATAGTCAATTTATAAGCAACAATTAGGATATCCTCACCCACATGTGTCAGTTGACAGTCAAACATCGTGCTTTCTGAGACCACTGCGCAGTATAAGAAATATCTCTTTATTTTCTTACTCTGAGCTGTTTACCAATAAGTACAAGCTTAGTACGATAGGTTTACGACTTAAATTCCGTCACGTAAGCGTCTGTGCGTAGGATTAGGCACATAGGATGGTAAATACGAAACATTTGATCGTATCTACTGAAAGAATCTAGATTCTAGAGCTTTGGTATTCATTGAACGATTTTCAAAAAATGGTGCGTAGAGAAATGTAGCTTCCAATTTTGTGAAATCAACAAATCCAACTTTAAAAAGCAAACATGGCTCTCGATAAATTCATACAAATGCAGGTAGCATGTTTGGAATAGATCCTTTCTAAATTTGTTTAGTGTCTGATGTAAGAAAGTATCTCATTTGAAAAGTCACAATTGATTTATTGCTTGTGCTGTTTACAATTTTATTTGTTAGAATAACAAAAACATGAACATAGTATCGGTGCTATAATTTAACCTGCTCATAACATCAAGTATATTATAAAAGGCCATATATTCTACGAAATATAAAGGTTGATAAAAATAACTGCAGACATCAATATGCAGGTACTTGCTAACATATCGCGATTATTCAGGGATGGATGTATTCCCGAAATATGAAAGAAATAAAATATATTGAAATAAGCCTTTACAGGTACGTAGGGATGGTCAGATATCAACGCTAGTTTGGGACATTGCATTTACTAAGAAGAGCCGGCAATAAACTCAGCAATTACCATTTTTAAAACGAGATCTTATACATTAAGATGTATCCTGCTGAAGCGAGCGCTACATTGCATTGTCGTCATTAAAATAATCTATTATGTACTAGAAAGCTTTCTGTGCTAAAACAGTCTTAATTCTTTCCTTACGTTTTTGTGAAGGCGCATTAAAATTTTCATAAAACAAATTAATGTTTTCAAACAGAATTTGTCACTTGAGAATAATGAAGGTATCAGACAAACAGGTTTTGGAATAGGATATATAGTTCGAGAAATGGCATACTTTAATATCTTTATTATAAATATTAATGTACAGTACCTAACACTAATAAAATACCATCGTATTACTTGTCAAAAAGCCATAAAGTTTTGCGGTCGTCTACAACGCATTGCGACGCGAGTGCTAACCTAAAATATACATACAATAATAGGCCAACATACGTTTTCCAATCTTCCAATATGAAGCCATTACCTCCACTCTTGCACATGCCATTAAAATCCATTTTAGTATCATCCAAGCGGTTTTATTGGTGGCTCGTAAATTCTGCTACTCGTCGGCCGCAACACGATTCCGCCCGAAGTTCGCCGATAGAATTGATCGTAAAGCGAACTCATGTCATGTGGGTAGGATGTGTGTGATTTTTGGGTTCTATAGGAGATGTTTTGTTTGGTATTTTTTGCGCTTCGTCTACTTCTTTTTCCGAATTTTGAAGATTTTTGGAAGGTCAGTAACGCACTAGTGATAGTCCTAGTGTTGCAAGCGTCAATAGGCTGGTGTGACCATTTACCATCAGGCGAACCGTTAGTTTTTTTTGTCAGTTTGATAGTATAAAAAAATGTGTCTCCGATAGGTATGTGTCCATTGATAACGTTTTGAATTATAATTTGAATAATAACCGTAACAACATTGATTTAATTATGTTATAACTTTAATGGTTGATCGTTATAAGCAATCTTTCTCCTAGAAAATACAGAACTGTCCCTCTCGGTTTCCGCTTTCCCTAGGGATGTAACATTTTCTCGAGATAAAAAAATTGTCTTAGACTAATTATAAGACTAGGCCCACAAACCTTTGTGGTTTCCATTAGGAGTAATTTAATACTACCTCTCCCTTGCGATTTCACCTGCGTTACATGTTCCCGATATAAAATATATGATGGCTATAAACTATCTATGTGCTAAGTTTCATCAAAATCATTTTATTAGTTCTTGTGTGAATGAGTAACAAGCATCCATCAACCCTAACAAACTTTTGCATTCATAATATAAATACGAGATTTTTAGGTGGTGCCATTTATCTATAGAAATCTATTTAAAAAAAAACACAGTCTGACCTTTGAATTAACTTTTGAAAACTTTCTGTTGCACACCAATCAAAGCGCAGTGAATTCCTGAAACCATAATTACTGTTATACCAACTAAGCATGACAACAAAACAGTAGTTCTTACAAAGAATATCATATGAGGACATGTCACGACGTATAAATTAATAGAATACGAGCATGAATATGAGCTATAGTTAGATGTCTCTCTTCGTGCTAAAATATGGTTACAATCATTAATCACGTCGCCTGGGACTTATACAACAGGGTGTGTGCGAAAACTAATAAGTAGTCACCCTACTATTAAAGATGTTTTACTCTCATTATGTTGGAAACTATTTTTATGATACAATTTATAACGGTGATATTAGATAGATAGTAAAGATATCGCCTATAGTCTCTATGTTTGTTTATTTCAGTCAATATCGGATTCTAGATTTATTGACGGCTATGGAACGGGCTATGCTCGGAATTTCTCTACGCGACAGGGTGCGAAACGAAGAAATTCGTAGAAGAATGAAATCTTTAAGCATAGCTAGTACAAGTAGAGCACGGTATCTAAATGGGCTGGTCACATCGTTAGAAGAACTGATAACCAATGGGGCTTAAAGGTTCATGAGGAGCGACTACGTACAGGAAAGCGCCAAGTTTGACAACCTCTCACCAGGTGGACGACGACCTAGTCAGAGTCGCTGGGAGCCGCTGCATGCAAGTGGCCCAGCCCTATCTTAGTCTCTCTCTAGGGAATCCATGGGGGAGGCCTATGTTCAGTAGTGGACATCCCTAGAATGATATGATGATAATTTATTGACGGGCTAGTTGGCGTTGTTAGATTCCCCGATTATCACGCCCCGGGTCATATATATTCGATTCCCACCCAAGTCAAACATTTGTGTGCATGAACATGTTTGTTTCTTCTCCGCAAGATACGTCGAATATGTAGTGTATTAGTTATGTGGTTGCCACTAAGTAGTACAAGCTCTGCTTAATTTGAAATCAGATTATCGTGCGTGAAGAAAATCCTAAGATATTTATTTATTTGTTTAGATTGATATTAATAGTTAAGTAAAATTTTATAGTCTAATTTAATGCCTGATTTAATAGCTAACAACGATACAGAAAAACATGCTTTATTCTATTAGAAATAGAGTTCAATATTCAAAATTCATCTATTCATCCAATGGTTAATTGTATGATCATGCAGATGGACCTAATCATAAAGCCATAGGGATAATTTTTCTGACATTCCTAGCCGTCAAAACTGGTCTTTTTAATGATGACGAATTTAGCCGGCTTAGTTGACGTTATTCTGCCCTCTCCAGTAATGAGTGGAGATAAGTCTTTCTGGTGCGATTAATAAATGAACAAATATAATTTCGAATAAATAAATAAATAATATCCTGGGACATTCTTTACACACGGCACATCTGATCCCAAACTAAGCAAAGCTTGTACTATGGAAAGCAGATAACTGATATACTGCATATCACTTTTTTTTAAATACATACTTTAATACATATTTGCACCCAGACACAGAAAAAACAGACAAGTTCAATGTTCATGTACACAAATCTTCGCCCTGGGTGGGAATCGAACCCGCGACCTGCAACTTAGCAGTGAGGGTCGCTGACTACCGAGCCAACTGCCCTGTTATGAAATGAATATTTATTGCAAAAAATAAATATACTCGAAGAATTTGTGAATCACCCAAGCTCAGTAGATTATTATACAAAAAACAAATATTGGGTTACTAATTCCACTGGATCTCCTTCTCTGTCCAAAACAAAGGATTTCTAATTGTTTCCTTTTTTGGGACTTGATAGAGAAGGATATCCAGCGGAATTAGTTACTAGATATTTGTTTTTTGCATAATCTTATAATGGGTTTCCACAAGGCCACGCCTGAGCAATTAATTATGTCAGTAGATTAGTGCACAGTGCCCTCTATTGAATTGAAGCATAGTTACGAACCATTATCTTGATAAAACAATTACATTGAGTAAATGTAACTTTAATTGCTTAGTTCAGAAGTTACTCGAATACACAAACCAACGATTATAGTAATATGAAAATTGTTAACACCTATTATTGTATAATTCCTGGGGGATGGGCCAGTTGGCGGTGGTTAGACCCTGACTGCCAAGCCACAGGTTCTATTCCCATCCAGGAAAAACATTTGTGTACATGAACTTGTATCTTTGTTCTGTTTTTAGGTATAAATATATTATTTATTAAGTATATATTTAGAAAATACAGTGTAAACTCTTTATAACGTTATCCTTTATAACGATAAACTCCCTATAACGTTGAAGTGAGCCCAAGTTGGTTGGTTTGTTCACTTTGTTTTGTTTTTTTTTGTTCACTCCATATAACGATAACTCTCTATAACGACAAAAAATGCTCAGTCCCTTGAGTTTCGTTATAAAGAGTTTACACTGTAAGTAGAAAGTGTAGTATATCAGTTATCTGGTTTCCGTAGCACAAGCTCTACTTAGTTGGGGATCAAGCCGTGGCTATTTATTTATTGTTCTCATATTAAGAATTATTTTTTTATGTTATATTTATTGCTTTTGTTAAGTTTGTTGATTAAACAATAATGACTGAAAGGATTTTATAATTAGGAAATATGTATAATATATATATTTTTTTTTTTCCACGTGGGCCGTCAAACAACCGGACGGTCCACCTGATGGTAAGTGGTCACCGCCGCCTATGGACATTTGCAACACTAGGGGCATCGCCAATGCGTTGTCGACCCTGAGACGTGAAGTTGTTAAGTCTCATGTGCCTGTAATTTCACCGGCCCCCTTACCTTTCTAACCGAAACACAGTAATACAATTGCACTACTGCTTCACGGCGGAAATGGGTAAGGTGGTAGTACTTCCCCGGACGAACTCTGCACTAAGAGCTCTACTATTCTAGTTAAAATTAAAATAAAAAAGTTATTTTACTAGATTCAAGTAAAAAAAAAACACTGAAATAAATTAAAAACCAAATATCTCATTAAACTGCTATTTAATGCGATCAATGTAAAACTTTTCAATTCAACCCTCACTCGAAAATACAAATGAAAATTGAAACGTGAACACACAAAGGAATTCAGGAACAGCGCTTCAGGAAAACAATTCGAAAATATCCAAATTAAGCACAACAGAATTTTCAATACGGTGGAAATTAAAATCAGCGATGAAAAACAAAGAGGTTTTTCACCTACCAGTCCATAAACAAGTACAACATTCAAAGGGGGGACGCACGATGAAAATATAACTTACTATTATTCATAGAAATGAATACATTATCGTCATCTGACCCGAAACTAAACAGATCTTGTACTGCGGTAACCAGATAACTGATATACTATATAAACAATTCATATTTATAAAGATATTTACATCCAGACACAGAACAAACAGACAAATGCTCACAAATGTTTGTCCTAGGTGGGAATCCACCACCTGCGGCATGGTAGTCAGGGTCTGTAACACAGCAAGCCAAATGGCCCGCATAAAAAAAATCTATTGTTATTCATAGAAAGGAAGGGTATATTATTTATTGTAAATAATCAACGTGTGCATGCATACGAGGGCTTAGGGTCAAGATTTCTTTCTTTTTTTACACTTGGCAACCAAATAATTCTTTAAGGACTTATTTTTTGCCAGTGTCGAGTTAAAACAACAATAAGTTTATCAAAATACCCTTGATAGTCACTGTCCGCATAATGATCGAGTTTTAATAAAATGCGTAACGTTTAAAACATTCTTAATTGCTTTTGAAATGAGGTGCATCTAGTAAACCAATACTAAATAGTATGATGACGAAGATATACCTTATCGCAACGTAATACAGTTTAGTTTTCTATGACATTATTTTAATGTCAGAGATGATTATAGCGAGCTACTGGTTTGGTTCGATGATGTGTAAGTAACCACGTGAGAGGACTGCTCTCCGAGGCTTTATTGTGGGGGGGTGATGACAACGTCTGATTTTTGAGAATATGAATATATAGATGAAGTTATGAATAAATAAGTAGTCACGAACATTACGCAAGTCTGTAAAACTCTTTCGTATAAAACGGTTATGATTATCGAACATAATTCATATAAAACATAGAAATAAGATATGGTTTCCAACTATCTCGTATTGCGAAAGTTGGAGGCGTCGCGACGTCGTTTATGTTTCTAACGCCTAACTGGGGGGCTAAAATGGCTAATCAAATAATATTTTCTTATGTCAGATAGGTGGTATGTGGTTACGACAAGAGACAATAGAGGATTGCTAAAGTGTTGCCAATATTTATAATAATTATAAATATGTATAACGCAAAAAATAGAAAAAAATGGATTATTAACGTAACATTACTTTCAGAATACTCTAGTAGATGTATGGCGATAGATTCAATTTCCAAGTGAGCATATGACATAGTACCCTGCCATTCTACCATGCTATAGTTTCGACACGATATTTTCATTTAAAAAAATCTTCCACGAATTTCAATGACTTTTCATGGGATTCACTTACAGATACATGTCTGCTTCAAATTATAAAATATGCTAAAAAACATATATAATGCTATAAAAACCTTCTTAGGTCCTCTAAGAAATGTTCAATAATGTCCAGTATTTAATCTCAAACGTAACACGTAGGAACCGTTTTCAGCGGAACACTAATCGTATAAGAAAGTAAGAGTTAATCAAAGTTGAAACATCTTCCCATTTGTAACGTTGCGGAATGAACCCTTACGATGGATTTGCGATAAACCATGTATCTTCCTTTTTCGTTATTATATTAAGGTAACAAACAAGCTGCTGGCTTGCCTGATGGTAAACGGCCTCCGCAGTTTAATGCACACAGCACGGTATGTAGGAGCAAGGTGTAAGACTCTACCATTGAAAAGAAAAATCTTTCGCGAGGCTTTGTGATCGTGCCTGGAGACTACGGTCCAACTGTTGATGTTGGAAGCTTGTATATATAGTCAAATCCTGAGAAAACTTCTTTATCGTGATTCAAGATTCTGGCACGCGTCATAGATGTTGCCACAACGGTATCACTCGCGCGTTGCAGTCGGTAGTAAAGTAGAATGCCGTGATGAAAATCAATGGTTTGAATCCTGTTTTGAAAAGAGTGAAGGAGAACATCATGAGGATATCACTTTTAGGTTGAGAATCCGCCGCCAAGCACCTATCGGTGTGTTCCGACAGCTGTACTTTAGAGTCAGCTGACCTCTGGGTTTTATGTGCTTAACACCTTGAGCAATATCTTCACTTTTAATAGTAAGAGTGTGGTCAAACATAAGCCTAGAAGGGAACTGAATCTAAAGTGCAACAGAACGTGCTTCTGAACAGATTTGAACTTGGATTGATACTGTGTTTACTCACATATTTAATCATTTTATTAATTAGATATCAGAGATATCACGGATCATTGAAAGTATTCTTAGAATTTCAAAATTCATATAACTGCAAACATTAATGAATTCTGTGTTGAAAGCTTAAAGCTCTGTATCAAAGTCAAACCAAAGAATGGAACTGGAAGCAGTGGAACTTGCTTCCGGCGTTTGTTTCTTGGGGACCTGGGAATTATCAAAGCTATCATTTTCAGGGAATTGATTCTTTAATCGCGGCTTTGTCATCTAATCTCCTATTTTCTATAAATTCTATTATTAATTAAATTTCCTACTAATACTATACACACAAAGCTAAAATCTGTCTCTTGATGTAAGTTGGTATTTTAGTTCATGGAACGCGGGTCCACCTGGGGGATTCTATGCCTGGTTTATTTTTAAACTACATTGTGATCATTTGACATGCTGTCAAATACCCAATTATCCACGTGGCTTAAATAGTATTATTCTTAAACCAACTTTCTTTAATCAAAAATACACTATAACCCAAAATATGTATGTATGTAGGTTCAAATTTGGAAAGTAAAATTCTATGCTTTTATTATGGTCAAAGCTTCAGACCTTACTTCTTACCACCGGTTCGGAAGTCACCCTTCAATGAAATAAGTAGGTAACAAGCTCGCAAGGTTATGTTTTCTTTATCTATTTTATAATCTATTTTGGCAATATACTTATTAGAAACAATGGTGAGTTACCAATGGTAAGAGCATGAAATGTGGAAATCACCGTCAAATAGCCAGCGAACTGCGGCAAACTTTTCGAATCAGCCGACAACAGTTCAGCCGGCCGCCAATCTTTTGATGTATCGACTGTTGGAACTATTGCTATTAGCTGCCTTCCGACGCAATCTGGTATATTCTCCGCTTTGATATGTTCTTCCTTTATCTACGGATGTTCGTGGGGAATTTAATATTGTGTCGAACGCAAGCTTCTGTGACGTTTGCATCCTGTAAATCTGACAACTTGTTACATTGTTTTATTTCAATAAAAAGGATATGAATTTTTTCAAATACATTTTTCATTTCTTTATTATTATAAGTATGCTAGTTTCCAGACACGCTATTTCATATCATCTCTCACCCTAGCAGTTATCACAGTGAAAAATAAAGATGTTTTCTTTATGAACTCATTTTATCTAATGTTATAAATGCTATTGTGACTTTGCTTGTTACGCTTTGATCTGGCTTATATTTGGCGTACCCATAGCACATGGTATAGAGATAGTAATCCGGGAACAAGGGTAAAACGTCGAGGGATAGATTTATACTAACAACATTTTTTTAAGGCAAAAAAAAAAAACAATTTCAGCGCCCTTTTTAAATCTGTCGTGCAGTCCTACAACTGACAGTTGTTTTGTTACAGTTAAAAAAATGAATTCAATCAAGAACATTAATTAAGGCCTGTGAAAATGAATAAATAAAATTTACGGTTGATTAAAGTTGATGAAAAAGTAATGACTATATAGAAGTCGCATGCATTTTAATCTATGACATTAAAAAAAAAAGCTCGAACCGACAAATAGTTGATCCACCTAATGGTAGGTGATCAATGCCGTCTATGAATATTTTCAATACCAGGAGCATCTCACATGTCTTGTCGACCCTGAGATGTAAAGTTTCTAAGTCTTATAGGTCTGTAATTTCACCAGCCCCTTACCTTCCTAACTGAGACACAGTAATACAAGTGCCCTGCTTCACTGTTCATTAAGCTCAACTACCCCTGAAAATATCAAAGATATCATTCAAACTTTTCCGTTTAATAATGAAACCAATAATAAAATTTGAGAGAAATTAGAGATCTCAGTTATTGCGTCTTATTTCGTCCATGACCTAATTCCGAAAATAATTTCGGATTTTATTCGTAAGATCGGAAAGTAATTTCAAAAGGTTCGGCTTTTTATGTATTTTACTGAGAATTGTTATCAGTGTAGAGTTTGCTTTGGTTTCCTTTCATATTGATTTTAATTTGAGGGAGAAATAGAGGGGCTGGTTGGTGTGATGAATCGATACCCCGTCTGCTGCTTCACGGGTCGTGGGTTCGACATAAAATGGTACGTACTTAAACAAGAAACATTATTATAAAATGCTTTATATATATTTTATCATAACCATAAAATATCTTGAGTTTTCCAACTGACCGTAAACTTTTTTGGTCTACGTACATCAGCTAACGTAATACCATACTACTCGCTTGCTATATTTGGGATCAGATAGTTGAGTGTTTTAAATGTGTCTGAAATCCCAAGAATGCCCGTAATTTTTGGTTGTTCTTTGTGTTTTTCATAAACCAGACCAGTATTGGGGCAAATAAAACAAAATAAATATTCATATTGGTCGACCTATTTTCGAATATTTGTGAGACAAACACATGGTAACTAAAATGCACAGTTAATTAAAGTCTCATTACTTAACCGGAATAACATTTGAATCAGTACCATCTATCGTTACATCCGCATAGTTACAATAATAAATATGGATGTACTTACCTTAATCCAATAAAAAAACAACGGGTTGCACTCCGGGAGTGCCGGCTGAAGTAAAAACTTGAAAATTAACGTTATGCATTTTTACCGCCTTACGAATTTTCGATCAGGTCACGTGTCCTGACGCGAGTTTAACATTTTATACCCATCCCAAGAAAAGTGCTCGACGCCGCTAAAGTTTTCACTTCAAGAAACTTACCTTTTGAACCACAGGTAAGTATAAATTACATATATTTATATATTAATACTAGCTGTCCCCCGCGGTTTTACACGCGTTTATCGTTCCATCGCGTTCCATCCCGATATGTTCTGTAGTTTTGAGGTGATAGTGCGTCAAAAGAACCCTATTTTCCTTATATATATATATAGAATATAGATAATGGAAACTATTAAGCTTAGCCAATCGACTTGGTCTAAAATTAAACATAAATAAAATAAGGTTTTTATTTATTTAGATTATAAAGATTTCTATCTTAACTTGCCCCTAAATTACAAAAACATTGTATGAAGAATATCCAATTTAACATATTTCCCTCCATATAAAAGTTGCAGTTCATCGTAGTTTGTGTATCATTTTAAGGACATTATTTTGTAAAAATAAGGATTTAAAATCAGACTAAAATGTCAATATATATAAATGTTATAGGTAATCGTAAATTGGTGTTCGCGATACAGGCATGTTGCCTAGTGTGAAGGCCATAGATAAAATTTTAATATAAAATTCTACCAGTGATTAGTATGGTTTTAGAAACAACGTAATATATAAGTTTGTTCTTCTGTTAAAATGATAATCGCTGCAAATAAATCTTTTTCATTTTTTTTTATATACATAAGTATCATGTTCGTTCTATTATTACTGCTTCAATAATAATATCTGTACATACGAAGAGGACAAAATGCTTTTATGTCCAGATAAAATACATAACGATATGAAGGAACACCTGTGTCACTGGCTTGTGTCCGTGTCGCATATGAAACGGCTACGAATGCTACTTACATGTAGCTTACCTTTATGGTGGCCGAGTTTGTCTACTGTAACTTTGAACTAATACTGAATTACATTTTTTATTTGTTTTTACTACTTTCGGCCATATCATCACTAACCAGTATTCTAAGAATATGAAGACCAATAAGTTGGACCAAGTGGAGGAAAAAACTGAGCTCACGTCGTATAAACAGGTGCAGAAGGCCGTTAAAAAATAGACCAGAGAAGAGGAATAAACGCAACAATATTTCATTTTTAAAAATGGTACACACTCCATCTTCTCCATACAGAAAAAAAAAACAATTTAGGCCCACGGAGGGCACTTATGAAGGTCAAATTTAAAGTTACTGAAGCTACTAGCGCATTTAACTTCTACCTCTCCACATTATTTCCACAATCTTCATAATTAGGTCTAAAGCTATAAAAAAATAAAAAAACAAAATATTTATTTAAGGCGGGACTTTATTAATGAAAGTCACCGTTACTGGAAATACTTCGGGTAAAACAGGTTACAGCACAAAATTAGCGATACCTCTGTAAAACGCACTAAGCTAGTACTAGACTAAATAATTTGCCAGCAATAAGTGGCACTAAGAATTATTCTCAGCTAACCTAATTTATTTACTAATGTTCATACTCGACGATTGTCTACCTAAAGGTCTGTTCAGATAGAAGCGATATTCACTTCTAATGTGGGTAGCAAAATATAACTCGCGGTATTTAACTGGGTATTTCTGGGTAGGACAGCAACTTGAACGAAACCGAAAGATCGCCCCATCGCCCAGGTAAGCGGTATCAGCTTTTTTATGCTAAGTAAGCCGATAAGCAAGCAGGCGGCATCTGTTGGTAAGTCGCCTGAGTTGTGAAGCTGTTGTCTCATTATTTTTAATGTCAAATAAGCAATATACAGGCATACGGTCCACTAGATGGCGAATGCTCACTGTCACCCATATTCACGTTTGCTACACCAGGGGCATAACCAATGTATTGTCGACCATGAGACGTGAAGTTGTTTAGTTTCATGTACCTGCAATTTCACCGGCCCATTACCTTTCTAACCGAAATACAGTAACACAAGTGCACTACTGCTTCACGGCAGCAATGATTAAGTGGTAGTACTTCCCCGGATAAACTCTGTACTAAGAGCTCTACTAGTTCTACAAATGCACATACCGGTAGCAATATCTGCTTAAGGTAGAACGCAAATGCATACGGTATTCGCTACCCACAACGCCAGCGAATATCGCCTATATCTAAACAGGCCTTAAATCAGTTGGATTACGCCTGAAAGGTCGCTACGTTTCTCAGGACAAAGAAACTGTTTATCCGTACCGTCCGCAAAGAAATTATTACTGTCCCTTATAAATACCAGACGAGATTAAATAAGATTATTTTGTTATTATCATTGTCTACTTTGCTACAAATAATGTTAAAATAAGTACTTGTTTGCGTTTACGTTTAGATAAAAATGTATTTTCAGAAAGTTGAGGGTTATCTGCGGTAAAGTTTATGTGGGTTTTTAGGACTAAATCATGCTGTTATAGATAGATTTGATTCTGTACAAATACAAATATTTGTATTAGTAATGAAAAAAATGTCTTTTGCGACGAATAAAATGGCGGCGCCAAAGCATTTTCTGAATATTTCGAAATTATAATGTATCCAATATAAAAATAATGACAAACTAAATAAAGTGTATGCTATGGAATATAACTTATATACTAAATATTCCTACTTTTTCCTGAATACATACTTATAAAGATATTTACACCAAGACACAAAACAAAGAGTTCACGTTCATTAGCACAAATGTTGGTCGCGACGCGTCTGAGTCTCAAACCACCAAGCCAACTGGCACGTCAAATATTCTGTTCTGTGTTAAGTTTTATAAGAAAAACCATTATAAAACACTGCATAAACACTATGTCTAATTGTAATAATTTGCGCCATAAACAATGCACAAACAAGACATTAAAATACAAATCTTATGCAACTGCGATGTGACCCCATTTATTGTTAAATCGGTTACGCTCTGTTACTTAACAATGTAGCGTTGAAAAAAAAAATACGTTGTACAAGATTGTACCCTGGATCGACGCCAAATGTCTCGTGACCCAATATCTCTCTCAGTTTAAAGAGCGACGCGCATAGGGTTTGTACTCTTGAAGTCTAAAATGAGATTCTTTGTTCTTGAATAACGTAGTATGAATGAGTTTACTTCTTTCCATGTAGATATAGCTCACAACCTTAATAGCAAAAGTCACACAAAGATTTGTTTTATTTGTGTATATGATATCTTTAATAATAAATATCCCCAGGACATTCTTCGCAAATGTGTACTTGATCCCAAATTAAGCAGAGTGTACTGCTTGTGTTATGGCTACCAGGTAACTGATATATACGTTTGATATACTTTTCAAATACATACTTAAATTCATATTTACACTCAGTCACAGAACAAACAGACACAACAAACCCACGACCTTCGACTGGGCAGTCTGGGTCTCTAACCACTAAGCTAACTGGCCCGTCAAACTTTACCTCAAAATATATATATAAATATATTATATGGCCATTTTTTAACAAACTATATAAATATTTTTGAACTTTGTGACTCTGAGAGTGAAAATTTGTAGCCCTTTTGCATCGTGATCGTTTTATGCGTTGTATCTTTCAGTGGACGTTAAACTTTAAGCCTAAACACCTTCGGTATAAATTATTAAAATTCTCGCTCGAATGGATTCTGTCGAAGATGATTTCTTTGGTGTACAGTTTCTGCTATAAAAGAGCAAGTTTTCCATAGCGATTACACTCTTTACAACATTAATTGAACAGTCGAGTGTGAAAATTCTATTTTGAATTCTATATAAAAGGAATTAAACTCAAAATCATCAAACGTAATTTTATTTACTGAGTGCTTTGATTATTGTAATATGTTAAGCAATTGTTTCAGTACTTTGATTAAAATTATTGACATGCGATTTCACTAGCGTTCTATAGAATAGTGATTATTTTGAGGCCAATAAATAGATAAATAGATTTCTATTTTCATGATCCAATCTATCTCCGCTACGTCGTTCCGCCGTTCAGCTATTTAATGTGAAAACGTAACAATCAAACAAACAGAGACATTTTTTTAAATTTCGTCACCACCATATCAGTTCAAAGATGTTCACCCTGAGCTGAACATAGGCCTCCCCCTTGATCGGTCCTTAACTGCCTCCATTCAGCTGCTTCTAGTGACAGGGAAGACCTCGGACCAGATGGACAGATCACCTGGTCAGAGGTCGTCCCACTCGGCATTTTCCTGTACGTGATCGTAACTCGAGAACCTTTTTTCTTCGTCGGTTATCAGTTTTTCGAGCGATGTGGCCTGCCCATTGCACTTCAGCTGACTGACTCTACAAACTATGTGTACAGCCTTCATTTTTCAACGAATGTCTTCGTTTTGAACCTTATCGCGAAAAAATTCCGAGCATAGCCCATTCCATAGTTCGGTGAGTTACTTTGAGCTTATTTATACGGCCAGCAGTAAGAGACCATGTTTCTGTTCCATAAGTTAGTCCATTCCAGTTGTCCATTTTTGAATTTATAAGACTATTTAATTCTCATATCAATAGATATTATTAGTATCGATGGTAAGTATGATAATACGCACTGAAAAGAAAAAAATAATTGCATTATTAGACTACTTAAAAGTCAATCAAATTATTACGATAATATAATGTAGTTAAATTATTGTTATTTTTTTATATGGTTTTCTCATGGATGTCATTGTCAAAACTGAACCAAATTGAAATGGGGCCATTCGGGAAGCACCAGTTTTCAAATAAAAAAGAACCATTAAAATCGTTTCGCCCAGTCGAAAGTTATGAGGTAACAAACATTAAAAAAAAATACCGACGAATTGAGAACCTCCTCCTTTTTTGAAGTCGGTTAAAAACTTCTCTAAAGATATGGACATCTAATAAACGGGCTTATCATATCTTGATAGCTAAAAGTGTTATAGAAAATCTTAACTCTTAACAATTAACTATTCGATCAATAAATGAAGCGTATTTCAGAGGCAATAAGTATCACTTTTCTATGACATTATATAGCTGTTAAACCTTTTAGATCTTGAAAAGCTTAAAGTGTAAACCTCGGTTGAAACTAGCTCTCAAGGGTAGCAAGAATAAAACCATGCAAGTGGTAAGTGGCAGTCAACTGGGAAGGTCCTTTAATGATACGGTTTCCTTGAGATCAACTTGATGAAAATTCATTAAATTGGTGAAGTTACAAATAATAAAAATCTACTTTGGACTACTACTCGGTCTGTGATGTAAAGATTTAATTTATTTTTGATAAACGACCAATTATTAAAGCTATTACAAATGTGTACGTTTTATTAAATCTTCCCATGATTATAATACCAAACAAGTCGACTCAGCAGACATTTTGACCAGCAACTGGTAATATGAGCTAAAATATAACTAAAGCACAACCTATCGATTCTAAATCCAAAAAAAGATTTAAAATTCTAGGTTTCGACAATAGCACCATCTATCCAATCTTACTAACAGCTAAGACCCATTCATAAGTCCATAGAAAATCATCAAAGTCGATCAAGCCGTAAGGAAAATATTTACGAACTATGACGCGCAGGAATTTTATACATAAAGTTAAACATATATAATTATTAATATTATATATATTATTATTATTGAGTTTCTGTCTCGTGACTTTATCTCCGTTTACAATGAACTTACGATATACAGAATACTCCTAGAAATATTATAAATGCTAAAGATTGTAAGAATGGATGTTTTTTATTTCACGCAACAACGACTGACGGATTTGGATGAAACTTGGCACATAGATAGAACATGCGTTGGAATATGATATAGGCAACTTTTTATACCAGGAAAATGTAACATTCCACGGAACCGGAGGTGAAAACGCAAGATACAGCTAGTAAACATACAAATACGAGAAACACATTAGCTCTACAACATGTACTGTATTTTTGTTCCATCAGCTGAGCGAATGAAACTCTTTTCAATGCATCCTCTATGTGTTTGGAATTTCAAATGTAACTTACAGGTTTTATTTACAGAACGCATATTTTTATTTTTTAAACTCTTTTTTAGGGGTTTATATATCAGATGCTTTATTGTAATATATTGCTGAAAGTGGTAGCTGAATTAAATAATTTGCAAGAATAGAACGTAAATTCTCTATAAGTCTAAAAAAATATGTATTTGCAGCCTATACAAAATCTAAACGAGATTTCAAACCGTAAATCTAATTTCGTATAAATCCTATCCACTTACACATTCAAGTTCCGTGCACTGGAGCTCGGCAAGTCGGCAACTCGGCAACCCGGCAGAATTGCCGCCCGGCACATGCAGGAAATTAGTGTTTTCATTCCATTAGCAGGCAGATTATACAATTACCTATCTCCTGGCAAGCCCGCTGAGAACGTTAACCTCGTCTGAAGACTGGTCGCAATCGTATGAATTATGTTTTAATTTCAGTAGATTCATTTGTTTGTTATGAGAAGTTTACTTTGAGATTTACGACAATATACAACCTTATTTGACGTCACAGAGCAGATGAATAAAAAACAAATGGGGAAAAAGTATTAAATTACATCTAAGACATTTCTAGCCTTGAGGTGTGATTATCTAAGGTAAATTACACAAGCTCGACTATGTTGCGTAACGGTGTCTATGCTGTCTCTTTCATTATTCACGCAATCTCGTGAGAGGTCTGCTGATGAACGCTTCGTTGCACCGACGAAAATTGAACGTGCTGAATAAGCCCTTATCCAACAAATTCTCAGTACTAGAACTATAAAAACACTATCGGTGTTTAATTTTGATAGTGAGACGAAAATAGATCTGCTAAAGGATTCTGAGGAAGTTTAGTCCCTTTGGGATGAACAAAATGTTGGTTGAATGAAAAAAATGAATGATAGTTTTTCTTCCATTCATCCGAGGGAGGTTTTTAAGGAAAACAAAATACGAAATGCATTGGAAAGCAAGCAAAATACACAAAGTGTCTCAAAACAACGGAATAAAATTAATATTTTTGGAATTATATTATATATTTGCATTACATATTTATAAAATGTATCATGACCTACCCTATTTCTAGGTCTTTTTGCTTTGCTTATAATTTTAAGCCCGTATTAATTGCTATGGACTCGAAATAATTAATCTCCTAATAAAAAAAAACGTCTATCTCCCAATTGGGCTCATTTATTTCAGGATTATTCTTTTTGTAAAAGCTTATGAATGAGAATTTAAGTAGAATTGAAATATAGTTATAATAAAGAAATATAAAATATAGTAATTTCAACTCATTGCTCAGCGGGCTTAGGATTATGTAGGCAATAAATAAAATCTCTTAGTAAGTTACAGCGCTAAAATACTCGTAGACAGTCCTAGAGTATTTCTCGTAGCATTTGCTGCAAAATATTGCTACATGAGCTACGTCGTAGTCACGTCGTAGCCCCCAAAGCTTCCTACATTCATTCTAAGAGTCGGTCGTTGCTCCATTTCGCATTGACGTATGTTTAAAGTCTTTGATAAGGCATTTTTTTGGTGGAACGAAGGGAGAATTCTAATTGAATATCGTGAAAGTTGCGAGACTAATCTGACATTATTTGAGTTCTGTGGAGTTCAGTGAACTTTTGGTGATTTCTGTGGTTGTTGACGTGTTTATACATATTTTGTCAAATCTAATTTTAGATTTTTGTTCAAACATATAAAATTCTCATTTTTTAGTTTCGTTTGTAAGACAGATAAATGATATACGAGTATGTATATGTTTTTTTATGAAATGTTTTTGACAAAGAGTTGCTTAAATTAAAAATTTGTCTCACCTCTTAAATAAAATATGACTCTCTTCGGAACTAGCTGTCCCTCGCGAATCACCTGCATCCCGAGAGATGTAACATTTTCCCGGAGTATATAATAGAAGTCTATGAGCTATTCCAGACTATAATCTATCTCTGTGTAAAATTCCATCTAGATCAGTTCAACGGTTCAGGCGTGATTGAGTAACATACATCCATCCAAAAAATCGCGTTTATAATAATAGGAAGATTAATTATAATAAGTTAGATAAATAATTATACTCTGATATAGATGCAATAGTATTTGTCATGTACATATAGTATTAGCTATAATTAAAAGAACGTACGTGCTTACAGACACAACTTTATTCAAAAAAAAAAACAAAGTTATTACAGACAGGAAGTACACCGTAGATAAAATATGAGCAGACATAGATAATATGAGTGAACATAAATTATATCATAGACCAAATAGATCAATGTGTTTACAATGAAATGAGGATTTCGATATAAATAATTACACCCCCACTATATCGAAATACACAAATGTACCTATACAAAACAAAACTACATTTTAAGGAGTCCCAAAATCTCCATAAATTTATAATGCTTTGCTCTGGGCAAATCTTATGTCAATAAGTCAGCAGGCATCTCTGAAGTCCCCACATATTTAGTTTCAACAATCTCGTTATCAATTACTTCTTTTATAAAATTGTAACGTACATCTATGTGTTTGGACCTTTTGTATGACTGATGACTATTGGCAAGTTTTAAAGCACTTTGGCTATCATTAAATAACACTACTTTATTACAAAATCCAACTATTTCTATTTCTAATCTACGCAAATGTATGGCCTCTCGACACGCTTCTGATAAGGCCATGTATTCTGCTTCACAGCTACTCAACGCCACTGTGCGTTGTTTTCTACTCTCCCAGGAAATAGCAGACCCACTTTTCAAAAAACAAAAGCCAGTATATGACCGTCTATGTGTTATGTCACTTGCCCAATCGGCGTCTACATAACCGACCAAATCTGCTGTTCCTTGGGAGTACTTCAAACAATAATGTTTAGTTTTATACAGGTACCTTAGCACTCTTTTAGCATAAGAAAAATGAACATCAGAATAATAATTATTGAACTGAGATAAGTAACTAACTGAGTATGCTATGTCTGGCCTAGTCAACACTGCAAGGTACATTAAACACCCTATTAACCGTTGATATGGAATATTATCTTTACATACACTAGATTTTTCAATATTTAATTTACATTCAATAGGTGTTTCTGATGTGTGATAGTCAGACATGTTAAACTTGTGCATCAACTGCTCTATATACTGCTATCAACATTCACTCTCATACCTAGGTACCTTTTGACACAACCAAGATTCTTGATTTTAAATTTAGCACTTAAAGCTTCAATTAAATTATCAGTTTCAGACTTCACATTTGAAAAAATAAGGAAATCGTCGACATATAGACCAACTAATGTCTTTTCATTATTTTGACCATTCTTTAAAAATACACAAGGCTCAACTTTACTCTTGACATAACCTAAATTACATAAAGTTTCATTTACTCTATCATACCAGGCAAGAGAAGCCTGTTTTAGACCATAAATAGCCTTCTTTAATCTAAGAACCTTATTACAATCTACATTAGGGAAACATTCAGGTAACTGCATAAAAATAGTTTCTTTTAAGTTGCCATTGAGGAATGCCGTAGTGACATCCAGGTGAGTAATGTCCATATTTAACTGTACACTCAATGCAAATTGATAACGCAAAGTTGAATGTCTTATAACAGGAGAGAATGTCTCACAATAGTCCACACCAGGTCTTTGTGTAAATCCCTTCGCAACTAATCGTGCACGATATCTCACTTGTTTGTCTCAGTATTTCTTTTTAAGTACCCACTTGCACTTCACTATCATACCTGCACTTGGAGCATCTACCAACTCCCATGCATGATTTTCACTAAAACACTTTAGTTCTTCCCTAATTGCACTTAAACACAGCTCTTTCTCCGACCCTGTCAATGCTTCCTGTACCGTCAGATCGTCAGCATCGTCCCATGCCTCCATGTTAGAATCAGCACACATGTTTGAATATCCATATCGCTCTGGTTTCTGCCGCAACCTGACAGGTTTTTCATCATGCTCCATTTCTCCTGATTCAGATGATGAAGCACTCTCATACTCACTGGGTATATATGTCACATCAGACTTGTCAATATAAGTTTCATTGACACTATCTTCTAAGTCTCCCGAAGATACATCCCCCACTGAACCAAGGCTCTCTTCATTGCATTCTTTGTTTTCTGTCACAGGTATAGATACTTCTTCCATTATGATAACATCTCTACTGGTACTGACCCTTTTAGTGATGGGACAATAAACTCTGTACCCTTTTATGTCTTCTGGGTAGCCCACAAGTATCTTTTTCTCTGACTTTTTATCCCATTTTAGACGCTTTTCCTTCGCCACATGCACCATTACATGGCTGCCAAAAATTCTTAAATGACCTATGTCTGGCTTGCGTCCTGACCAAATTTCAAAAGGAGTTTTATCATTTAGCACAGGAAGAACAGTACGATTATGCAGGTAGACAGCTGTATTTGATGCTTCAGCCCAAAATTCTTTGCCTAGCTTGGCATCAAATAATAAACACTTTGCCTTCTCGACAATTGTACGATTAAAACGCTCCGCCAATCCATTTTGTTCCGGTGTGTAAGGATTTGACTTCTGATGTAAAATGCCATTTTTCTTCAGATAATCATCAAAACTTCTGTTACTAAATTCCTTCCCATTGTCACTGCGAAGTGTTTTAATTTTCCTGTTCAACTGGTTCTCTACTTTGGCCTTATAATCCTGGAAATATTGAAATGCTTCACTTTTCTGTTTCATGAAATATATGTAGGTCATCCGACTGTAATCATCAATAAACAAAATGAAATACCTGGAACCACCGATCGAATCATTTTCCATAGGACCACATACATCACTGTGAATTATACCCAACAATTCACTACTTCTTGAACCAGAGTGTCCAAAAGGAAGGCGTGACTGCTTGCCCTCACAACAAACAATACATGACGACTGGGAAATGTCACTTTTCTTCTCCAGTTCCATGCCACTCACTGCATCAGGCATCTTATTTAAGTACATGCTATTTATATGGCCTAATCTGCGATGCCATGTATCCACAGACACAAACATTGTAGCCAGTGTACTTTCACAAGTTTTTAATTTGTAAACACCATTTGTCAATGACGCCACGGCAACCAACTGCTCATTTCTGTTGTAAATGTTACATCCACTGGTAGTAAACACAACTCGGTTACCATTTTTAACCAATTGACTGACAGATAATAAGTTTGTGGTTAACTTTGGCTCACACAACACTCCTTTGACAATCACGTCATATTTACTGTCGTCAGTAACCGTAGCAATTTGCACGTCACCAGAACATTTCACTCTGAGCTTTTCTTCGTTAGCAACAACAATTTCTTTAATAGAATATTCGGTCGAGACATTTTTAATCCAATTTTCGTTTGAGGTTAAGTGGGCGCTCGAATCAACATACCAATCCTTTCTCGAAAAACTGCCATTCAAGAAAACTGCATTGAATGCGTTTGTCTGTTTGTGTTCACTCGATTTAGTATTTGAAGAATCTTTGTCAACAGTACACTGATTCCGATAGTGCCCGGTTTGTTTACATCTGTAACACCGCGGTACTTTCTTTGACTTTGACATTGAAATTGACGTTTGCGAACGTCCGCCTTGACCATTGCTGCCAACAGTCGTTTGCGAATGTCCGTTGTTTTTATTTCCGCCATATCCAGTGCTGCCAACCTTGTATTTTCTAAAACTTGCAAATGCCCCGTTAGCGTCGCCGCCATTGTTTTCATCTAAATCCATCAATTTAGATTTAATGGCGTCGGTGGTGATGGCGATCCCAGAATGCTCAATCACCATTATCATCGGTGCATATTTTTCCGTTAAACCAGCCAGCAAAAGACAGCCGATCCACTCATCACTGATTTGAAATCCCGTTCCACTTAGCTTCTGTCCAGTTTCCACTAGTTGTGTCACATAACTGGTCATAGAATTGCAATTTTCGAGACGAATCGAAATAAGATTTCTCAATAAACTGATGCGTCTAGTGAAACCAGAATCATCGAATAAAGCCTTGAGCTTATTCCACAGCTCCAAAGACGTTTTAACCTCCTTTATGTGCACGTACAAGCTCGAGTCGATAGTGAGAATCAATTTAGCCTTAGTACTCGCATCATCAGCGGCTTCTGTGATCTTCCCGGTAACAGGTTTTATACAATGCTCCATGTTTTCTAAGATCAGAAAATTCTCCGCGGCGAAGCACCACTCCGTGTAATTTTCTCGCCCTTTCAGCTTCGGTACATTCACTAGATAGTTCGTCGACATGATGTCTATTTGGTTATCATTCGCGACCTACGCTAAAAAACTGAGCTAAAACTGAAAATTACGACTATCCTAAGTTACTAGCTAAATTGCCACGCTGGGCTGGGCCCATAACCTATAATTAAAAGAACGTACGTGCTTAAAGACACAACTTTATTCAAAAAAAAAAAAACAAAGTAGTACACCGTAGATAAAATATGAGCAGACATAGATAATATGAGTGAACATAAATTATATCATAGACCAAATAGATCAATGTGTTTACAATAAACTGAGGATTTCGATATAAATAATTACATTAGCCAATTAACTACGCCACAACGGCTGAATGGATTTTGACGAAATTTTGTGTACAAACTTTGTTACAGCTGCTCATACTATAAAAAGCTAAGCATTACATTCCTCAAAAACCAAGTAAAAAACCAATTTCAGTAATGATACTTTCAGAAATTTCGTCTGAAGTAAACAGTTATGGAACTAGTGAACAGAAAAGAATCCTACTGATAGAGAATCATCAATATGACTTCAGATGGTGACCATTAATTCGTTAGTTCTTTGTTAAGTGACCAGTATTAATTATCTGTGGACACCAAGTGGAAATGTCTCGATAAGATATGATTTATATATCTTTGTGGGTTCGACTTTGGGTGTTCCGTAGTTAAGGTTCATTTGTAACGCTATAAGTGTGGCAAGCAAATGTGAATTTTGTGACAAGCGCATAAAATGTATTATATATTATCATGCCTTGCTATACTTACAAAATAGTATAGAGCGATGTATTAGTTGGTGTTTACTTTATAATCAACAACAAGCAACCTTTAAACGGAACAAAATTAAAACAATAATTAGTTGTTCTCGGCATGCATTACATTGCGTCTTAGAATCATTAGTATAATTATGATTTTAGATCATAGAAATCCCTTAGAAAGAAGGAGCCCTTATAATTCTTTCCGAAATATCCAATTTTTGCGGGCATCTTTTCTTCAAACATTATTACGAAATTATTATTTTTTATTAAAATCGATCCAGCCGTCTTCAAGTGATTCGCTTACCATCTAACAGTATTTATTTATTTAACTAGCTGCGTCCTGCGGCTTTGCCCGCTTTCAATCCTGGTTACAAACCTTTCTTCTGAATTACTCTATCTATTTCTGAAAACTGCATTAAAATCCGTTGCATAGTTTACGATTCTATAAAGGGCATACTTTTATATATTTAGAGTATTATTATTATTTAATTTATATCAGTGAACTCCCTGTCCTATGTAGTTACATATGACGGGGATTCGTTAGGAGTGGGTCGTGACATCGTTATAGTTCCGATTTAATACTCGCAAATGTTTGGTTTACACTTGTAATTACTGATTAACAAACTTAGAACACAAAATAATCTAGAATGCCTAAGATCTAGATGGATATAAAAATTAGGATGGCGGAAAGTTTAGCGCGGAGCCAACCACTCAGTACGCCGGTTAACCAAAAAGTGAGATCGCCACCGTCGCACGCGGCGTCAATGCCCCGCCACAGGTTAGCCAACCTAACTGTCAGTCTACCATTGTTCAAAAACTAATTCGGTCATTCGTTCGGCGTTAAAATTACTCCGCACCAACCGCCCCCAAGTTATTACTTGACGTACCTAAACTTAACTGTCAATCAACTTAGTTCCTCTAGCGAAGGATAGATGGCACGTACGTCAACGTTACAACACATATTTATTAGTTAGGTAATGAAACGAATCATTTTTCCCTTGTTCTCATACAATATGATTATATTAACGACAAACTACAGGTAACAATGTATATGTTTCATAGTTTTATTAATAAATTAAAGCCCATTTTAATTATATATGCATTCAAATGCATACAATTTTCCGTGTGAAAGTTTTCGCCTCTAAAATTGAACTTTCATTACCATAAAAATATAAATCTTCATTCTTACCCGCTCGACCAACTTAGAGTAAAGTTCTAGGCTTAGATCATAGAATGTCTGGATAGGCAAGAATGGTTAATCTTTAATCATTTAAATGTAATATTAAATTAATCTATGTCTATATATCTAGAAAGGGCAGTTGGCTTGCTAGTTAGCGACCCTGACTGCCAAGTCGCAGGTCGCGGGTTCGATTCCCACCCAGGACAAGCATTTGTGTGCATGAGCATGTCTGTTTGTTCTGTGTCTGGGTGTAAAATATCTATACAGGGTGACTGGTGAGATACCTTCGATACTTATAGAGAGTACTCGGTACTCGATTCTCGTTAAAATGATGTAATAAAATTAGGTGCTTAATTTTTGACCAAAATTACTTTAAAAATAAGTGAAATGTGGATATTATACTCTCGAAACACTCCGCGGTGTTTGTTGTTTAAGTTGTGTAAGTATGTGTGCTTAAGTATGGCTCATCAATACAAAAACGCAGAGTACCTGGACATGGTTCGCGTATACGCGTGCTAATGATAGTTTGCAAGGTGATCCGTTCGTTTTAAATCACGTTAAAGACCATATGTGTAAACGTGCCGAACTATGCATCACACGAGGCGGTACATATTTTGAACAACTTGAGGGTAGGTAGGTAGTTTAATTAAATTCAATCATTGTACATAGGTATGATTCCATTTTTTAAATACGCCGAAAATACCAAGGTTTTGAACTTTTCAGTGGCTCTGTAGATATAACCTTGTCTCAAATTCTATTGTCTACATTCTACACTTTATTTAGTCAACAAATAAGTGATTACCTAGGTATTTTTGCCTGTCCTAAGCCAGGATTAAAGTATGAAGGGAAAACGGATCATGCTCATGGGGATCATACATGAGGAGAGGTCTTGATGTAGGTAGGCAACAGCTGTACAGTGTACGTAATATGTATTCTGTGTTGATAGCCCGCTGCGCGTATGCAAGTATTGCGCAGGTAAATACGGGACTCTCGGTGTACTGTTTACTAAGTTTACTAAGAAGTAATTTAATTTTTATTTTTAATGTTATTTTTTTCATCATATATGATCGCCAACTATCACATCCTCAAATATTGAAGGTATCTCACAAGTCACCCTGTATAAGTATGTATTTTGAAATATAAAAATAAGTATATCAGTTATCTAGTTTCCATAGTACAAGCTCTGTTTAGTGTGGGATCAGATGGCCGTGTGTAAAGAATGTCATAGAATATTTATTTATCTATACATGTATTTAATAATAATAAACTTCCTGGAACATGTTCATGCCCACAAATGTTTTCCCTAGGTGGAAAACAAACCTACGACCTGTGGCGTGGAAGTCTGGGTCTCCAACCACCAACCCAACAGGCTCGTTATACGTATTTCATAATGCTAATTAAGCAATATAACGTAATAGCAACTTTTTATTCATATAATGACACAACGGCAGATATGTAGCCACTATTAATGAAGTTTATAATTAAACACCTTTAATATATTACTTGTTTTGTTATATTTTAATTTGAAATCTAATATAATATTTTAAATATTTTTTACTCTATTTTTTTATTACTTACGTTTTAGAAGTAGAACTTTTAGTTAGACTCATGATCGACAACGCGGTCCCGATGGCGTTGTAACTGTCCATTAGCATGGTGGTGGACCGTCTGCTTGACTGTCGGCCCAGTATTACAATATTATTAATAGCAAACCAATTTAAAAAAATATTTATACTCTTATCCAGATTTACCTGAATCTAAGTGTAGAAAACACAGAGGAACTAACTGCCGTCTGGTGGCGACGATAAAAGTATTACATTCAAACATATTGTAATGTATGTACATCTCAAAATTGCCACTGGACTTGAGACTTTGTGGGTAATGTAATATGATGTTTATTCACACAGAACGGTAGTCTGTTTATATAAGAAGTAGGCATCATCTGTAATGTGACCCATTTTCCATCAAAGTGTTTTAAGTTACAACTTGACATATGGAGAGAATTGTCGCCGTCTCTTACGCTCATTACGGATCTTGGGCTGCAGCTAATCGTTTCTAAATACAGAAACGTTTTTATTACCTTATTGAATCCAAAAAATTTACTCAGGATATTTAGTCAAGCTTTATACCATTCGACTACCGAGGGATGACCTGGTGGAACACCGACCCCGAGATATCGTAATGATTAAATAGGCATAAATCTTTGGTAAATTATACTAGTTCAGACTTATGCAATCTTCTGTCCTCTTCCTTAACATCGCAATCACGTAAGAGGTAGGTCTCTGAGTCCTCGTTGCGCCGGCTCGCCGATTGGATTTGAATAAGCTGAATGGGATGTTGTATTTCAAATTTACTATTAATTTGGTTGTAGAAATTATAACCGCACATCATTATATTCGATACTGAAAGCAGATTTTTGTATCATTAAACAAATTAGGACGGAATTAACAATAGTTTATAAACATACGTAAATTTTAATTAAATTATTAGCCCGACTAATAAGCGTCAAACAGAGGCAATTTAGGCGTTTCACCTCACGCTATTTGTTATGAATTTTGATTTTCCAATATTTTCTATTTCATGATTTTCAGGTTTTAGAACTTTTATTAAATGTATTCGATTAGAATATTTTCCTAAGCTTTTTTTACTATGTACTAACCGACTAGGTACTTTGAGCTATGTGGATATATGTATACAGTTGGTTTTTCATTTTTAAGTTTATCTATGTAAAATACCTTAGATTATGGCTGTTGCTGTTTTGATTTAAGACTAACTGTCCTCTGCAGTTTCACCTGCTTTAATTAACATTCACTACATTCGCATAATAGCATGTTCTGACTATATACCAAATAAATAAAAACCACAAAACGAACCTTTATCGCAAAAATTGAGAAAAAAAAATGTAGAGACAGATCCTAAATATTTATATAGGTAGTAATAGAGTCAGGGTTGTTGGTGGCTAGCGACTCTGTCTGCCAAACTGATGGTTGCGGGTTCGATTCCCACCCAGGACAAACATTTGTGTGCATGAACATGTCTGTTTGTTCTGTGTCTAGGTGTAAATATGTGAATAAGTATGTATTTAGAAAAAAAAAGTAGTATATGTAGGATATCAGTTATCTGGTTTCCATAGTACAAGCTCTGCTTAGCTTGGGATCAGATGGCGGTATGTAAAAGAATGTCCCAGGATATTTATTTATTTATTATTTAGAGCATAGATAAAATAACATAATATCTTGAATGTAAAAAAAGATTATAGCATGGTTCAAACATAGATATGGTATCTAAGCACAAAATCATCACATTACCCCCAAATCATATCAGATTTCATAAAGTTCAGGAAAAAGATCACGTTCACGCGCCAAACTTACAAATGACACATAAATATTCCGCTGACTGTACATAATCGCTTTTATAATGGAGTTCGTGACCGGAGCTGCGTTTGTGGATTGTTAATTAATATTTTGCACCTTTTTCCGTTGTCGCTTCTGTTTTTTTATAAAATTAAAATGTTTATTGTGAAAATGTATTCCCCAATAAAGTGTTTTTACATAAAGAAAAAGGATTTTGGAATTGTACCGTGATTTTTTGTCTGACGCTAATTAGGTATCTAATAATATGTACGTCTTACCCTAAAGCCCATTATCCCCAAAGAGTTATTTTTGTTTTTAATACCACATGGGCCGACAAACAAGCAGACGGTCTACATGATGGCAAGTAGTCACCGCCGCCTATTGACATTTGCAACACAAGGGGCAAATGGGTTGTCCTCCCTGAGACATTGTTAAGTCTCATGTGCCTCTAATTTCACCTTTCTAACCGAAACAAATGCACTACTATTTTACGGTGGAAATAAGTAAGTGAGGTGGTAGCACTTCCCCGGACAAACTTCGCACCAAGAGCTCTACTACTTTAATTTCGCTGAAAATATTTTTTTTTGTTCTTAAAGTGACAGGACGTAGTTAAAGTTGTCGCCGTCTTTCGAGCAAATATCTAATCCCGAGCTACAGCTAATTATTTGTAAACAAAAAATCTAATCAAATGTAACCAAGGAAATCGTTATCCCTAACTCTTCCATATTCAGCTCATAATGCTCCAAGAAAAAAAAGGCGTGTCGTGATACGCAACACGTTTAATTGTCGAATCTCAAATGGTTTGTTTCCACAATTATAACGTTTAATCCACGCTAAATCTTCAGTGACGACGGATTAAGTATTTCAAACATAGCCGTACAATTATGCAAAATAAATGCGGCAAACTTAAATGAAGACTTAAGACGTGGAATTTGGAATAAGGAGCTTATATGATTAATTTTCCGTCAAGAATTCGCGTACTTGTTAAATATAATGTTGAAAGTTGTCCGATATCAAACTTTATAATTAGATGCTCGATGTTGGAAACACCATGTTGTTTTTTTTTTGTTCGAGCTTTTGGCTGTTTCTCAGATGAGATGTTGAAGACTGTGTACAATTTTAACATGCTCTTCGTATGTATAAAATTTACACCGACAACTTTTAATTTTTTTACACAAAGCGTTCACGAACTGAACGTTGAATTTATAATAATAAAAAAGTGTTGTTTGATCTTTCACCAAATTATTTTTTATGGGGAATTTCAATTCCCTTTTTCAGGGAAATGAGATAATCGTATATAAAGAGTTATCATCATCACCGTCCTGCCAGTATTTAGTTATTGGGGTCGGTGCAATACGTATGGTTTCTGCCCATTTAGACGTGATCATTAGTATACCTACTCTTCATCCACCTCTTACCTCTGGTTTTCTTTAAATTTTATTTATTTATATTGTCATCACAGGGTATAAATGGTCAGCCTCTAATGCCAGCAATAAACTCACCAATGACTCTTATCAAAACCAGATTTTCCATATGAAGATATATCCTGCAAAAGCGAGCGCTACATCCTAGCATTGTCGTCATTAAAATAAACGTTTATGTTGTAGTAAGATTTTGGTACTATCTTAATTCTTTCTTCAATTTCTATGAAGGTAAAGTTAATGTGTATTTAACCCATACTCCTTTCTATATTATATATCAGATGGCGATGAAACTTTAGTGTGTTGTACTAAGAATGCCCGTGAATATTCCTGAATAAAATTATACATAGCAACGCATGCTAGGCTCTGTTTGCAAAAATAAACACACATTTTGCCTCCAATCATTTAAAAGACTTTATAGAATCTTGAAACAATATGGTTAAGAAAAATAAAGCAAGGCTCCAACTTCAAAGCTCTCAAGCGAATTCGAGTAAGATTTTTTTCTTACGACAAAGGCATTCGATTACAGCCGAAGAAAGGGGCTCGAAACTCTCTGCCTTACATACGTAAAGGTGATGTGCTAGTGCAATAGGTGGAGCGGTAGCGGGACCGCATTAAAAAAGCTTTGAATATAAATAAATTTCGGTCTAGGCTTTGTATGCTTACCATCGAATCAGCCACATTATCACTTCCCATGGTTTTTCAACTTGAGGGTGGGAAGCCAGCCATCCATACTTTGCACTATGCACGCACGAATTAAAATTTGCAGCACTACCATTATAAGATTAAACTTAAGACATGAAGTAAATTTGTAACATGGTCATGGAATGGATACTTTTTTTTTCAGCCGTCTTCCTGAGCGACTAATGCAATTATGTGTCGGCATTAAATCAATTGAGTTAATGAATGTTAATTATAAATTCTAATCATCTCTCCTCAAATACATTGGACGCATCTTACGCAACCAACATTCCATGGACAAGGGTCCAAGGGCAAGTGGAAGGCAAGCATTCAAGCAGTCAGTGGAGGACTCTCTATAATCTTCTGGTCCTTGTCAATTCAGCCATTATGCAGACATAGCTAACTCTCTTAGATATTGAGTAGTAGAGTTGCAGAGTTCGTGCGGGGAAGTACTTCCACCTTACCCATTTCCGCTGTGGAGAGGCACTTGTATTATTATATAGTGAAATTACAGGCACATGAAACTTAACAACTACACGTGTCAGGGCCGATAATGCGTTGACGACGCCCCTGATGTTACAAATGTCCATAGGCGGTGATGACCACTTACCAGCAGGTGTACCGTATGCTTGTTTGTCGGTCCATGTGGTGTAAAAAATAATATCTTAAACGCCTTTCTACCATCACTAAGTCACCACCCTAGAAACATTTCGTTCCGAGATTGCACATGGGTGTTATCACAAAGCTCATTATGTATCTTGTTGCGCATTTATTCAGGCAAGGTAAGAAGGTCAGTCAGTATTTCGCCCATTCAGTGGTTTTATGAAATTTATCTTTATTCTTGAGGCTTAATTTTATGTGCGGTGTAGATTTCCCGCCCACAATTTTCACTAGATTGCTCGCGTCTAGGGTGTTTTTCCGGATTGTGCGTCATTTTCCTTATTTCTTTTTGAATGTAAGTTGTTGAGAAGTTTCTTTGTTATTCCAGCAGATTGTTATTTGTCTGAATCTGGAAGACACAGAGGTTGAATACTCGTGGAATCACTCGTATTTTGAGATTAAAATGTTATAATTCGTCTTAGTATAGTTACAAAATACCTACATTTTAATGTTTATAATTTATCTGGTATCCAGCAAATAATTCTGTTAAGTTTATTTAGTATCAGGGATATTTTCCATTAATGGCAGCTTTTTAAAGAAAAAGCAATCTTCTGAACAAGTATTGGACTCAGACTATTCATGAATGTGATTGTGCAGACATATTTGAATAAAATACATCGTTTATTTAAGTCAAAAGGTTGGCAAGTAGACGGTCCATCTCATGGTAATTTTCAATACCAGGGGCGTTGCTTGTAGCTGTACCTACCGACCTTGTTGACAGCTAATTGGCTTTGAAATGCAGCTTTTGAAGCTTACTATCCTGCAATATTTATTCCATTTCAACTATACTCTTCTATCATTATTTGACCCTACAAAAACCACTTTCCACATGAGTTAAATGGAAGTGCCCTAAATATAAACAATGCGTACTTCATCTATCATGAATTTTGCAATTTGGTTTATAATGTAAAAAATAAACTCAATAATTGTATGCATTCAACAAAATTTCCTACCAGCGTTGTAATTTGGTTATAAAATAACTAATAAACTCAATGATAGATCCAATTAATTTTACGTAACTTTATGAAAACTATTACAAATTAAACCAAATACTTGGATAAATAGTTCCAAAAAGATGTAAAACTGAAATACTGGAACCACGTCAGACAATGTAGTAATTTCGGATTCTCGGCAGGTTGTAAAAGCACTGTCTTTTGTTTTACGTAACACCGGCTTGCTATCGTCACTTCTAATGTTACATTTAGTAGTTTAGTTCGTTTTTATTTCTCCAATTTTATCTTTACTAACTTTGAAATGGCCTGTCTTACTTCAGAAGTGTTACTTCGATAATAAATTGAGCTCCAATATTGATCGTGTTGAAGGCGGATTTCGAAAATAGCAGCTGGCTACTGGTGTTAATAAGTACCTTTTATAGCAGGTATGGGCAACCTTTGACATGTTGAGCGCCAAACTTTAGCGTGCAAATACGTTCGCCAGCCGCGTTTAAAAGTAGTTAGTGCGTATGAGTACCTTATGTAATATTTTTTGATATGGGTTTTTCCAAATGTCTCGCGGGCCGGATCATATCTTACAGCGGGCCAGATCCGGCCCGCGGCCTGGTGGTTGCCTATATATGTTGTATAGTGTCTACAGACAGCTTAATTGTATTTTACAAACATTTGATATGAAAGAGACTCAAAAAAATAGAGACCATAATTTTAATTTTTTTCTTGGGGCCTTATGAATTCCGTAATAATCTAAATGGGTTACTATGCAAATTTCTTTTTTTTTCTATATTAACAGAACAGGTCAAGTCATTACAGCTGTAAAGTAATTAGTGATAAGCTTTTTAAAAGCTTGCACTAAAAAATCTCACTTATACGGTGTCAAAAGGCTCACCTTAAAGTGCAGTCAGGTTATAAAGGTTCCCCTAAATTCCAGTCAACAAAGTGTAATCTAAAGCTGAAGTTGTAAAGAATTTTCAACCTTAAAGCATTTACACAGTATGGAATTTGATTTAAGTGAGAGCACTTTAGATTTTTAAGCCTCTATGAAAAATCCTTTAGCATTTTAAGTCGTGTTTATTTCAGCTATTACTGAATTATTTTTTTTTGTTAGCAGTTAACTGTATGGTGGTGACGAATACTAAATCCCATCTCAACTTTAGTGTATCGAAAGATGTGACTATAGAATTTAACGATGAACAACTCACCTTGCACCAAATGGTCAACAAATGCATTCCCAAAGAGAGTTGTAGTCAGGCAGACAGCCGGCCGTAAAGAAACTGTGAAATCAGAAATGGCGAATACCAAGCATATATATTGCATTGATCCAAAATAATTGGGAACTAGGCAACATATGATGGTTTTTCCTGACTGCTACGCCGCAAAGCTGCTCAAGACCTTTGCATGTACAAAAGCTTATATGGTAGATAAATCTTTGTCGTTCATTGTTTTTTTTTTTATTATTATTCAATACCATTATTTTGGTCAAAGTACCAAAAGTCCACTCATTCGGAAGTCATTCTCCAAGTGAAAAGAACCGGTAAGAAATTCAGAATATTGTTTTTTAACTTATCAAATAAAAATCAGAAGTATCTCCGCGAAAAGCTATTTTCAGTATTTCACAGAAAAACCATAATACCCATTAATGTTTCATTTCACAATAAACTGTTTTCCAAGAACCTTAACAACAAAAAGTGTCGTGTTCACAATTTCCTCTTAAAAACGCAGCATAATCAAAAAACTTGTGCGACAACCCTATCGCGATCAAAGTAGGATGTTTAACATTATGGAACATCAATCAATGTCTGGGTTAGGGCTGCGACAGGTTACCAAACCATGTAACAAGAAAAGTTTGTACTGCAATATTTCTCAATATAAGTAAAAATGGAAAAATTTTCATAAAATAGTTACTGAAGAAGTGTGTTTCAGACCAATATTTACTGTTATAATTTTTATTTCGCTGGAAAATAATATATTTTTGTCAAAAGTTCATATCATTTGATCTAAGAATGATTCTATCTTCAGTGTTACTTTTCCTCCACTCCTTTTCATCTTTATATTAATTAACTATCTTTCCGCCCCGCTGCTTCGCTCGCGTTCCCAAGAAATATAGTGTATACCGGGATTATTATATAGCCTATGTCACTTGGAAATAGTGTAGCTTTCTAACCGTGATTGCTTTTAGAAATTGGATAAGCATTTTCAAGAACCTTTTTCTTTATAATATTAGTATTAAAACACATTCTATTTGGGTAGATCGTAATAGATATTGTAGAAAGATATTATTAGCGTCAATGAAAAAGAAACATAGTTCCAACCTGATATAATAAATCTTTTATTGGAAAAACTTTTATTATATCATGTCTGGGCAAAGGTAGATTTATTCTAATTTGGCTTTCTATTGAAGCAACTGACAGAATGTTTCATGGTTCAGAAGGTCGGGTTGAAATATGACTTCGATTTTATGCAGCCGATTGGTTATACAGCTGAGATTTAAACCACGTCATATTCTATTAACTTTATGTAGTAATTATAAGAGTATCTGTTAAAAGTAAAAACATAAATAATTTTGTGTCCATTGTGATTTATTTATGATAAATTATGGAACCAACTTTTATGTATTTTTCCAGTAAAATATTCAAGTTAAACTTCCCTTTAATTATTTAAGTAGGTACTATGTTACTGTGAAAAAAGACAGGCGTGACATACGAGTATACACAGAGAGACAGATTTCAAATACTATATTTTTTTTAGTTGTCAGTCAGGAAGCAGGCGGTACACATGATGGTAAGTGGTCACCATAGTCTTTAGTCATAAGAGTTCTATCAAATGATTTCTGAGTATGGCAGGTTTTTAAAGAAGTGTACGAATACATATTTACAGGGTCGGCAACACTCTAGTGATACCTCTGGTTTTACAGGCGCCACCAAGCTGCGGTGACCATTTACCATTAGACGGGCCGTAAGTTTGTTTGTCGCCCTAGTGGCATACAAACGAAATCTGGGTCTCTAACCACTTTACCAACAGACTTTTATAATATAACAGTATCACAAACATGTCTATCACATTTGTGTAACAGCATGGATGATAACTAAAGTAATTGATACTACAGAACCGAGTGAAATAAAGAATTCTATCTACACGAAATCTGTGCCTCTTCGGATTTTGACGAGCTTCTATTGGGGTGCCATTGTAAGTGGCACTGATCATAGGCGGAGCGGGAGCGGATAGGATTTAACAAGGATTTGTGCATATCACGTATTAGAAAAAAAACTGTATTGAGGCCTCACACAATTAAAAACCATAAAACATAAGCTAACAAAGATACTAAAAATGTAATATGTTAATAAAAAAAATCCAAACGCAATACAAAAAAGAAACAGTAGAAAAGCTGCACATGCATATTGGTGCATACTTCCCTATAATATGTTTGTCAATATACATCCTTCGTGTATATATTAGGTTGGGGAAAAAGTCTTTTCGCATTATAGTATGTATGAACTTGTAATAAAATCTCTTTGGCTGTACTATTTGTATCTGGCTGGTTTTGGTATCATTGAAAGTTTAAATTTTAAAGAACATAATTCCTAATTCAAATTAGGAAAATGTGTGATTTGCATTTGTTTTTCGTACCGCCAAGATGAGTGAATCTATTGAATTTAAAAATTTTACTACAAAAAAGGTAAAAATGCAACGCAAGCCGCGAAAAAAAATTCCGATGTTTATGGACCTAGTGCAGTGTCTGTGAAAGTAGCACAAATTTGGTTTAAGCGTTTTCAATCCGGAAATTTTGATGTCAAAGGTGCACGTCGCTCTGGTCGCCCCATTACGGATAAAATGGATGCCATTTTTGAAAAAGTGGAGCAAGATCGGCATATCAGTAGTTACGACGTAGCTGAAGAACTGGGAATTGACCACAAAACAGTTTTGGCGCATTTGAAAAAAAACTGGGTACACAAAAAAGCTAGATATTTGGGTACCCCACGAGCTCACTGAAAGAAACCTAATGAACCGTGTACTCATTTGTGATTCTTTATTACAACGTCATGAAACCGAACCATTTTTGAAGAAGCTGATAACTGGTGATGAAAAGTGGATCACGTACGACAAGAACGTGCGAAAAAGGTAACAGAAGGGGTGTGGTTTTTCATCATGATAACGCTAGACCTCACACATCTTTAGCCATTCAGCAAAAATTAAGAGAGTTTGGCTGGGAGGTATTAATGCATCCGCCGTATAGTCCTGACCTTGCACCTTCAGATTTCCACCTGTTTCGGTCTCTTCAGAGTTCTTTAGGCTGTGTCAGGTTAACATCACGAGAGGACTGTCAAAACCACTTATCGTAGTATTTTGATCAGAATTCCCAAAATTTCTATAGCAATGGGATCATGTCCCTACCTACAAGATGGCAAAAAGTTATCGAACAAAATGGTACCTACATACTTTAGTTAAATGTAAATAAACTACATTAAAAATGTTTTGAATTTTCTTAAAAAATGCGAAGGAACATTTTCCCCAACGTAGTATACCACTTCCCTACCAACTACTGACGTCCTGATTTAAATTCTCGGAGCTGATAAGACGTTCCTTTATTCATAAATAATTTATCTGTTAGCCGGAAATTGGTGCTCAAAACGGATGACGTCATGTTTCAGTCACGTTGGGACTTCCAATATTTTCGATTAAATGTCGGTCCGAGTACTGAGATCTCTATTTAAATTCAAAGAGGACAAGAGAGTTTATGTTATAAAGATTAAGGTTTCAATTCTAATAACAGAATTTTATTAATTGTTGTTGTTGATATTAATTTTAAAACATTATTTTGTATAGAAGCAAGCTTGCTATATGATTTCTGCATATTAAAACGCAATTACAAAGTGGGGAGTTATGTGTCACACATCAAATTACATTCTCTGACTGACATACTATGAAATAAATGTAATATATTGATTCAAATAGATGTCCACAGGCACTTATGAATGAAACTGTAACGCCGGTCCGGAAGGTTGCTTTTACCGTAAAGAGCTTGTAATAAACCAGGCAATTACTCTGTGTAATGCCTTCAATAGTGGTGCTATAGGGGATTATATGAGGTGTCAATACACTATACATTCTGGAAGGGTTTTTCGTCAACGACGAGACCATTTTCAACAGAATAATCAATACCCATTTCCGCCGTGAAGCAGTACTGCACTTGTATTACTGTGTTTCGGTTAGAAAGGTAAGAGGGCCGGTGAAGTTACAGGGACAAGAGACTTAACAACTTCACATCTCAGGGTCGACAATGCATTAACGATGCCCCTAGTGTTGACCACTTACCATCACGTGGACCGTCTGCTTGTTTCACGGTCCATGTAGTATAAAAAAAAAAATACTTAACCGCCATCACTGACACCATACCTCAATTTTCACCTCACGCAGCCGAGTGTAAATATGACATGACAAGACGACTGAGATGAAATAAACTGTGCAATCTGAGGCATCGTTTGTTGTGTTACCTTGGGTGTGATATGAAAATTTTGGACATATACGTGTGTGGAGTTGAAATAGCTTATTAGTTCAATCTTCATTTAATTTTTTTTACCGGAGAGCTAATATGTTTTTTGCTGTAAAAAAAACATCCTCATCTTAATCTAAAACTCAATTTGTTATTTACAACGATTCGATTTGGTTTTCACCATTGTTTAGAAAACATTACAAAAGGTTAAGTGTATCCTACTCAGGCGAAGCCGGGGGTGAAGTCTACTTGTAAGTACTATATGTAGTAGGACAACCCCTAATATTATAATAGTAACCTACCAAAAATACTAAAATAGACACCGCTCTATAAAAATAATATCTTATATGTTATGGGTACTATAAAACAAAAAAAAAATTGCAAAGTAAAAATATATGGCAGCGGTGGGATTCGAACCCACGCCTCCGAAGAGACTGGTGCCTTAAACCAGCGCCTTAGACCGCTCGGCCACGCTACCCGCGGGAATGTCGTTCTAAATTTGCAATGACAATCACTCGGTTTCCAAATTATTAATACACTTTATTATAATAAGTAAAACTTTATTAAGTAGGTACATTCTGAAAACAAATATGAAACCAAAACAAGTTCAAATGCTTTGGGTGTAAATATCTCAAAATATCAAAGACCACTGATTTATAAATCATATAACAGGTACATAGTTGTCATAAAAGGTATGGGATATTGATGTCTATAGAACAGTTGCTTTGTGCAACTAGTTTAGGCATCAATGGTCAAAATGTGCTACTAACTTATGTTTACTGAATAAGAGCAAACATGTATAATTTTACTACTTTTTTGAGTCAAAATAAACAATTATTATTATCTGTAACCTAGTATATGTAGTACTTCAGTTATTTAGTTTCCATAGTACAAGCTTTGCTTGGTTTGGGATTAGATTACTAGCTATACCCTGCTGTTTCACCCGCGATCCTGAGGATTGTAGTTTCTGTCCTCAGAGATAGCGTTGATAACGAAAAATGTTTGAAAAAAAATAAATTTCGATTTTTTTTTCTTATTCTGCTATTCGGTCCGGAGATAAATTCAAACAAATAAAAGATCATTGAAATCTGTGCAGCCGTTCTTGAGGTATTAATGGTGTAACTAAGATGACATTGCTTTATATATAGAGTTATTTATTTGAAAATTATCATAACTAAAAAAATTATAACTTAATCGTATCTATAGTTTCTTTGTTCTCTTACACTCACGATTACACATCCATATTACACCCAAGAGTCTCTATATAATAAAGACTAACGTTCAAATACCATCGAGTATCCAACTCGACTCATGGAAGTAATCAGCAAACAAATTATTCCAAGTTGTTGAACTTTCCAGGAGTTAATGAGAGATTTGGTTCCAAGGTTTGCCGTTGACGGGTTGGCTACAGATTTGTTGCGGAGATTTTTCAATTTTCAGCTTTCATCTCCGTTTAGTAAATTATACTTCGTGGAAATTTGTCGAAATTAATTCTTGGTACTTCAGGTACTGAGTTTTGGAATAAGAGAGTATTAAATAACTTTAATTGCTAGCTTTATGTTAGTTTTATCTTTATTAGTTCAATATAAATCAATATTCTAAGTAGCTAAATTACTAGTTAGTAACAATTGTAACACTTTATTGTACAACCTACATACTT
Organism: Habrosyne pyritoides; assembly: GCA_907165245.1. NCBI lineage: Eukaryota > Metazoa > Arthropoda > Insecta > Lepidoptera > Drepanidae > Habrosyne > Habrosyne pyritoides. The sequence continues at coordinate 13,919,768 of OU015588.1, read as the reverse complement.
ATCATTACGCCTGAATCTCTATGGGATGGACAACATTCTGAAAACCACTTCCAATTTTTTTTATATATTTCTTCCACCTATTGTAGATACAGATAGCATTCATATGGTTATATAACGTATGGTAGATGTATTTCTAATTCTGATAAGTACACAAGGGTTAAAATAGATTTTATTAAAGTGTTTCCAGATAAGAGCTTACAATTCAACAAAATTTTCAACGGCAGAAATTATATAGAATCCAAAAGGAAATAATAGTCCAATTATAGTACATATTTATTTTGTGGGAATCAAGCCAGCTGTTTTAAAAATGAGGTTTTTCATTTTGTTGTCCTTTGACAACACGCACAATTGTTTTATGAGGAATAATTCTATTTTATTAAACTTTGGGAAAGGATTTCGATATCCAATTTAACCATGGTGCTGTAGAAACACCAGATATATCCCAAATACCCTTCTTGATTTCATTTTGGTTATTTCACTATATATTATTATTACCAAGATAGTAAAAATAATGAAAAGGCCCACAAAGTAATTTTTTAACGTTAAAAATATTCATCTCAACGATAAAACCACAGCCTCCAATGTTATTATAATGAAATTCATGGTAAAATCCAATGTCGTAATAAAACAAACAAATCCATGCCGTATTCCATAGCAATAAGGGTCATAGGGTACCATCTTATTAGTATTCAGTGCTCATAATGCCTCCGGCAACCTTATTCTGGATTGACGTAACAGAATCGATGTGTATCGATATAATACAGCTGTCGTGTAAAGTGCAGTTTGCTTGATTAAGCTTGACATCGTTCTAGCGGAAAATGTAATGAAAGTGCACAGAGTGATCAAACTGAAAGGGTTAAGTGTTAAACTCTCTATAGCGCGAAGTTCACTTAATATATTCATGAAGAAGCTTTAGAAATTCTACTTTTATCCCCAGTGATAAAAAATAGTAGTATAATTATTCTTCTCATCTTGCATCGAGGTATAAACAAAGTATTTTAAAAAAGACAGCAGGCAGACAGGTCGAAAACTACAGCGACTAATTTCCATGTCCCATACATGTGTGTGGTGTATGATCGAATGATATAACGACTTGAACATGAGAATACTGTATCGCCATCACTAATTTACAAAATGATTATTTCTGTGGAGTAAATCGCTTACAATACTGTCCACTAAAACTAATGGAAGTATTTAATAAGCAGGCAAACCTTTTATTCTATGCTTTTATTACAAGTAAGCTGATAAACAGACAGACGGTCCACCCGATGGTAAGTGCAACACTAGGGGCATAGTCAATGCATTGTAGACCCTGAGACATGAAGTTGTTAAGTCTCATGTGCCTGTAATTTCACCGGTCCCCTTACCTTTCTAACCGAAACACAGTAATACAAGTGCACTACTGCTTCACGGCGGAATCGGGCCCGGTGTTAGTACTTTCCCGGACGAGCTCCTCACTAAGCCACCTCTATAAACGTTATATGAGACATGGTGTAAATAGAGACACTGAGTGTAGATAGTTAATTTCCACAATGGCACATCCCGTAGACACAGCACTATTTTTTCGCGCGAGTAATATCGTTTAATTGTCAAAAGCAGCGCCACTAGCGGTCACTTGACTGAACTACAATTCTGTACAAGTTATACAACAACTATTGTGTTTACGTTAGGTGTTTGTGAAAGGTACTTCAAGCAGTATTCACCAACGTTGCAGTTTAGGCTGCCAAATTGAAGTGGACATTCACTGGCTACATTTACTGTGTGCCAGATGTACTTCTTCTTAATTAACGATATTAATTGAATGCTACATCATGTTTTCTTTATCTTCTATGGGCTCCTTTACCATTCGCCAAATTGGTGAAATGGCTTCGCCTTAGTGATGTTACTAGAAATAAATACTTATTTAAGCTTTAATTTCTGAAACAATCAAATTATTAAAACTGTTTCGTTAGTTGCCCAGTTTATTAACTGGGTTCGCAATTTAAATTAACGCAAATAGATTTACTAAAAAAACTTTTTTACATAAATAATATTTTTTACATGCGCTGGCATGTAGATAGGCAAATAGATCGAAATAGATATTTGTTCTGACCGATCTCATATATTTATAGCTAAGGTATCCATCAATTGAGAAAACAGCCCAAAATAAAAATATAAAACCAAATGGAGAGCCCTAAAATAAAATATTATTAACAGTAAATATTTAATGGTCAGAATAAGCCGCCACGTAGATGCAAATCAATATGTACCCAATACCACAAATTAGTATGGAAGCCTCGATGTTTTATAATAACCACAATACAATTATTATAGACAGAATATCATTAAGCAGGGATTTCTCTTCTTGTTTTGTTTCTACTACCAAATTATTATGCTACTTTTGATATTTTTAATGTATTTCTATCTGTAAAAAAAACAAAAGCTTTTGTTTATTTACCAATAACAAGTTAAAAAATTTAACCTAGATTTTTGTGTTTATTGACACGTTCCATGCATTTTTTTTTATTTTATGATAATAAAATCAAACACGTTCCATGCAATTTTTTTTATTTTATTATTAATGATAATAAAATAAAAAAATTGCATGGAACGTGTCAATAAACACAAAAATCTAGGTTCCATTTTTTAACTAGCCGGCTCTAACAGCTAATAAAAAAATAAAAATATTTTAACACAATACCACGATTTTTGTGTTTATTCCCAGATTTAACATGCATATTTTTTTGAGAGGCCATTTAGCTTGGTGGTTAGTGACTCTGACTGCCAAGCTGAAGGTCGCGGGTTCGATTCCCACCCAAGGCAAACATTTGTGTGCATGAACATGTCTGTTTGTTCTGTGTCTGGATGCAAAATATCTATATAAGTATGTATTTAGAAAAAGTAGGTAAAGTAGTATTCAGATATCTAATTCCCATAGTACAAGCTCTGCTTAGTTTGGCTACCAGATGGCCGTATGTTAAAAATCAGACTTAAATCTTTTTAAGTAAATTCATCATAATGCAAAAAAAATCGCAGTTGGCTATGGTAATATTTGTCTTTTTTTTTGTCGGGTGAACGGTTGCCTGAATAATTGGTGTAAAGCTGTTTTACGTTATTTTAGGATGGTACGGTAGTCGTATCTAAACGTTTAGTGAATTATCCTTTATACTCGAGATCGGCAGATCACGATCTATATTCGGAAATGGCCTAATGCTTGTTTTGTTTTTGAAATTCTTTTTTTTTTGTAAGAGTACGATATTGACAAGCAGTTTTATTATGTTATATCTACACGGAGGCGTGTCGGAAACGGGTCGGGAAAACGAGTCGGCTCGGGAACACGGTTGAAACCGCAGGATTACTAAAGTATAATGAAATTGATCTTCAAAAAAAATTTTAATTCAAAACCATTTATTCAGTTTAGGCCTTCGGAGGGCACTTATGAAGGACAAATTTAAAGTTACTGAAGCTACAACCGGTTCGGAAGTCAGCCTTCAACTGAGAAGAACCGGCAAGAAACTCAGCAAGGTTACATTCTTTTTTATTTGTTATATAATTTTTTATCTATTCTGACTTTTTGGCTATTTTATAATTTCAATTTTACATAATTTTATATTTAACAATTACAAAATACTTATTATAGGTAACATTAAAAAACAAAACAAAAAAATATATAATAAATATATATAAATATATAATAAATATATAATATAGAAAATAACAATAATTAGGTACTTACAACTTAAACAAGAGATTTAGAGGTGCACTGTGCAGAGAGCAGCTATTTCCATACATTTTTATCTTCAATATAATGAACTACCTTGTAATACGCTTTTTCTTTCATAATTTTCCTAATATAATTTTTAAATTTATGATCAGATATTTTGGTTATTAAAAGCGGTATCTTATTATAAAATCGAACACAATTACCAAGAAATGGACTGTTAACTTTAGTTAGTCTAAAGTATGGAACAACTAACTTCTCCCTTTGTCTTGTATTTAAACTATGAATATCTAATTTTGACTCAAACATTCCTATGTTTCTACGTATAAACATTATATTTTCATAAATATATAGTGAAGGTAATGTTATTATATTTATTTCCCTAAATAAATCTCTTAATAAGCAAATTATATCGTGCCCAACAGTGATATACGAAGAGATTAGAGTAGTAGAGCTCTTAGAGCAGAGTTCGTCCGGGGAAGTACTACCACCTTACCCATTTCTGCCGCGAAGCAGTAGTGCACTTGTATTACTGTGTTTCGGTTAGAAAGGTAAGGGGGCCGGTGAAATTACAGGCACATGAGACTTAACAACTTCACGTCTCAGGGTCGACAACGCATTGGCGATGCCCCTAGTGTGCGAATGTCCATAGGCGGCGGTGACCACTTACCATCAGGTGGATCAAAGAATCTAGAGTTAGGTAACTAAAAATGCTAGGCCTTGTGTCTTCACCACTTTCAGCCATAGTGCGATAGTGCTCAAATGCAAGTCCAGCGCAGGGAAAAAGTAGAGATAATATTTTCATATTATCCCTGATTTTTTTTATCTTCTTCTATTCCTTGAATCCTTTACTCTTCGAGAAGTAGAGGGTATTAGCTATAGCTGGGATGACGGCGACAATCTCTGGCCAGCTCTTCGAGGGAAATGGCTTCCAGTGGCACAGTCTTATGTCAAGAAGACTTTCATAATCATCAGCCCAGGGATGTCCAGTGCTGAACATAGGCCTCCCCCTTGGATTTCCACCTCGAACAGTCTTGAGCCGCCTACATCCAGCAGGTTCCAGCGATTCTGACCAGGTCGTCGGTCTACCTGGTGGGAATTTATTCCAGGCGTTTTCCTTTTAGTAGACTTTGGCCAACGTCATAAAAAAGTATATTATATTACAAAGAAAATAATTTTCAAATAATCTGTTTAACAACATCGCCTTACAAATATAATATACAAAGAAATCACGTCCCATCACTCATACCCGAGCCCGGACGTGTCGTAAACATGATCGATCGATTGTTCACGACAAAAGTAATCACTCAATAATCGTTCAATCATGGAGATTCGCATATTTTAATTACACTCTTACGTAAACGTAACAATGTTGCAATTTGATTGATCAGTGTGAATTCTCACAATACATAAACAAATGTTTGGTTCTCAATATTACCTTATATATAGATATAGATATCATGCTAAAAAGTACCCTACCATGCAGTTTACTCACAATGTTTAACTTCGCCGAAAAAATCATAGTCTACGGATATTGATTAGTTTGAAGACCCCATTGAAAACTGAACTTAAAACAATGCAAATATGAACTAATATCAAGTAAGTAGATAATAAATGAAATTAATTTATTCAAATATGCCTTCATAGCCACTTGTGTGGTCATGTGTGGCCAATGGTCAGACTCGAACGCCTGTCAAGGAGGTTGCTTTTGCCGGCAATACGCTTGGCAAATTACTCTTTTCTACACAGGATTTAATACTAGTCCTATGTCCTTCAAGGTCGAGCACTACAGAAGCAATGTCGTCTTGAAAATAGTAGTAATATTAGTCGTTTGTAAAATAGTAGTAGTATTAAAATGGTCTAAAAGTTATATTTAAAGACAAATTCAAAATGTAAGACTCTAAATTGTATCCTGGAAATCAGATAGCGTAGTCACTTAAGCAGAGATTCAATTTCCGTTATAAAAATAGTCAAATAACGACTCCAATCTAGTCTTGAGACGATCAAAGTCAGAATTCTCGTAAACTCTAAATAACAACGTAAAATGGAAATGAAATCGTTATGTAACCGAGAAATTAGCTATCTACAAACAAACAACATAAGAGGTATTAATGCTCGTTTAAAAAAAAAAACAAAAATATATTGACACGGAAATTTACTTTGAATTTTTAAAGAAAATTATCCTTCAGTTCATGATTTGCTTTACAAACGTTATACGTGGCATTTCATCCCACGCATTGTTCATCCCATTGGTTGTACTGCCCCAGTCTGAATTTGCATTAGTATTTTCATCCTGCTGGCAACAAACAAAAACAACGGTGTTTTTTAGGGTTGCCTGACGAAATCGCATAATATGAAACCGTTATAATTTCAATCTGTCCATATGTCAAAGCAATTTTAATCGAAGATTATGGAACTATATAGATCGATATTGGAAGGTGTACCGCTATAAAAGAGCGTAATGAAATTCCGAAAAAATATATTTTAGTGGCTTTTCTACAGATTGCTGGTACTGGCAGATGCGTGATGCAGTAAAAATAGCTGAAGGCTCATTTCAATGGTAATTTTATGGGAAACGGGGTAGGAATACTAATACTGGAGTTAGTGACATACCGTTAGTTTTCAAGTGCAGCTGCCAAACATACCAGTAGGAGTTCGGTTAAGATCATTTTGAATATAATATTATGTATTATTATTGCTACCGAAGGAGGCTCCTATGTGTTCAAAAGGAGTTGGAAATAAGTATTCGGCCTGTTGTAAAAAAAATAAGACGGCCCATCTTCATCTATATCATGCCACTGAGCACGATCTTTAGATCTTTCTTTCCAACCGCTGCCAACCGTTATCTGATCCCAAATTAATCAGAGCTATAATTGCTTAGACTATGACAACACCACAGGTTGCACGTGGCAGTCAAGGTCTCCAACCACCAACCAACTACCCCGTGATATAATGCACCAAATGGACCCAATAAATGTTTTGTTTTAAAATGCGCCTGCAATTGAATTTTATTTCCATCAAATATTTTCATCAGTTTTAGAGATATTTAATTTCGATGTTTTACTCATTCATCTTTTCATTCTAAATTATGCTGTTATCGAACCATTTTACTTTACCAACAAATTTTACGTATCGTTGATTTCAGTAGCAAATCAGGTGCAAAGCATGCAGGCAAGCAGGTGCTAATCAGACCGACAAACAGACTGGCAGACGAGCCTTCTGTTGGTAAGTGGTCCCCGTCGCCTATAGGCATTTGCAACACCAAAGGTATTGCCAATGCATTATCAATTCTCGCCTGTAATTACCCTTTAAATTTCTAACCGAAACACAGTTACAAAAGTGCATTACTTCTTCACGGTGGAAATCAGTATGGTACTACTTCTAAAAATATATTAATAACTCCGTAAACATGATTAATATTAAAATGCAAAACCGTAATAAATTTTGACACCGTCTGAATTCATAAAGCAACGACCCGCTGAAAGATTCTGAAAACTTAATCGTCGTTGTATTTTTGAGTAAATGACTCCCCATTTATCAATTTACACCTTTATATACTTTTGACGAAGTCAAATTGATATTTTTGACCTTTTAAATAAGAACTTCTTATATGAACTTCTATCATAACTATACATATATATTTATACCCATTATCCACTAAGACACAGGCAGTGGTCTCTAACGAGACCCGCATTCCACCAAATAATTTTGTTTTATCATTGATCATTTCCAAGAATTTCTAAATAATAAAAACTTAAATATTTCTATAACCGACCCGGAAATTGAACTGGGACCTCTAGGTCTCTAGCAAAGCATTATATATCTTGAGACCCTCGATAGTAAAAAGAAAAAACATTATTTGACTTGTTTTTGGTTTCCATAGTACTTTAACAATACACATTACTTACAAACGCAATGACATAACCATAGATAAAATTTTTATTTTCTCATAACTTGGTCGAACATAAAGCATTAAAATAATAACAAACACGATAAACCTATTAAGAAGACTCCATTTATGATTGAAACAAGTTAAATATGGTTTGAGAGTAACAGAATAGACTCAATTAATTATATTTGTTGTAGAAGTTCTATCTAGATCTATTGGAATCTAGATTGAAGTGATGTTAGATCGAAGTGAAATAATATTGTTTAAATGCGTTCATTAATAATGTTGCCACGGATAATATTACATAACATATCATCCCCTAAAAGGTAGGCAGAGGTCTGTAATGAGAGACATTCCACTGGAGGTATTTTAAGCCCCCATGACATGTGGTGAGCGTCGTAACTGTTTGTGTAAATGTGTGTATCAAATAAGTTCCGGAACAGCTGATCGAACTTAAATTCAAAATTCAATACCTTTGTTCCGTTTAGGTCCGCGGATTGGTACTTTTGAAGGTCAAAGTTTGTAAAGCTACCACCGGTTCGGAAGTAAGCCTTAAACTGACAAGAACCGACGAGAAAATCAGTAAGGTTATTTTTTTAAATATTTTTTATCTAATTTGCCTTTTGTCTATTTTATTAATACATTTTTATATTAACAAAATATTAAATATGATAATCAAAACAAAAAATAATTTAAGAAAATAATAATAATAACCACAAGCAAATGAAAGTTGCATCTGTACAGAGAGCAGCTATTTAAAATCTAAACTAGGATAAAATACGTTCAGGGTTACCACATAGAAAAAATCTATCGCGGAGTATATAAAATTCTTTCGGAACGTTTATGAAGTTAGTAAAAAAATAAAAACCTCAACAAATGTTATCGTCGAGTACACCACAAGTCAGCTGTAAAGTTAACAAATTTCAATTAACGAACTATCGACAGCTAACTCACTTATCCTGAGTAACACCGCGTGATTTACTAAATCCCCTTCTGAGACTAATCAATGGAAAACGAATGAGTTATATCTATCATTTTGAGTAACAATTCTGTGCTGTTTGGAATAATTAATTTTTGGGGTGTGTGCCGTTACGTTTGTCTCGGTGAGGCTTAGGTTCGTTTGCGCAGGCGTCGTGCCAGTCCGTTCTAGGCGGATTGTGTAGGGCCCTACGTTATTTGCGGAGAATTTTCGGGACTGTCAAAGATTCTTGTTGGAAAGTTTTATTGCCTGATGTGAATATTTATTGACACACTCATTTATAATTTAATGAACGCGGTTTTAACTAATATATTTGACATAAAAGAAAGATGCTTTTTGAATTTTCGGTAATGTCAAAAGATTTTCATTTAAAAAGTTTTATTGCCTTTTGATGCAATTATTTTTTGATAACATAAATAAAATATTAATAAATTCAAAGAATGCAGAATTAACGGAAATTAATTTAAGAAGAAAGGTTCTACTCGAATTTTCGAGACTGTCAAAGATTCTTGTTGAAAAATATTTTGAAATAAAATAAAAAACTTTGTATTTTAATGGGATTTAACTTAAAATAAATTGTAAAAGAAAGATATATATTGAACTTTTATTGAATTTATGAACTATGAAGTTAATTGTACATGGATATAATACGTGTGAGAGGGATCATATTTTTTTTTAAACAAAACCATGTTAGGCATACACCACTTTAAATTTAAAATACAATATCAGTGGATTTGCCCTTAATAAGTATCCTTCTGAGTAAGGTCTAGGCTAAATACTTGATTATGATTCATTTTGAAATGATTAACTTTGGCCTACGATCTTAGATCTCAAAAGGTTAAGTGAAACTTACATGTCCTATTGAAAGTAATTCTCCCATGGTCACCCTAACTGCAGCCTCCAGCGCCCGAGAAGGTTTCATATTGACCTATACGTATTATGAGTACTCTTGCCACGCTCTCTTTCAGGCTGTGCGAGGGAGAAGTCCGACACCCCAACGCGACATTACACGGCGCTGGAAAGAGATAGACATAACTGGATAGTCGGCCGGGTCTACACATTTCAGTGTGCTCTGAAACCCGGTGTGCTACGGTTCGAAGCGAATCGTACATTTTCTCTAAAACGTGCGCGTATTATTATATTCTTTTTTCGAAAACAGTCCAAGTGCAGTGATAGTCTGACGAATTAAATAGTACAGTGTTGTGTACATTCAACGGTTTGATGGTGCCATTCATAAACCGGTCGGTTTAAACGTGAATGTTTTGTGAAACGTGTGACAGTGGGGTATTTTTTTCACGATCCACCAGTTATTCCCGACGTTGGAGTTGTGATCAAAAATGTGAGTACATTTAATTGATTTTCAGCCTTGAGTCCGTGGAGTAAGGTTTAGATTCTAAGTATTTTTATGCATTGAGTCCAAGAACCAACTTTCTAATAATTTTAATGTGAAAGTTTGAATGGTTAAGTGTAAATATATTTATGACTGTTTCGCATAAGCGTCTGAATTGATTTCAATGAAATTTGCTACGCAGACAGAATATATTTTGAACAAGATATAGAACTAGTTATTCTATAATTTACAAAATTCTTGCTTATATAAGATGTAGTAAAAAAGAGGTTAAAGTCATGCTCAGGTTCTCAAATGGTTTTTTTCTTGGAAACAATATATTTTGATATAATATAAAACAAAAAAAATATGTCACTCCAGTGTAAAACCTTCACTATATTATGTTACACTTTATATTAAAGATAGCTTAAATCAAAGCCAGTCCGTGGTTTCACCCGCATTCCCGAGTGATCCTATGCATCCCCGGATTAAACATCGCCTATGTCACGCGGGAAAAGCCTATTGTTTGTATCAGCTTAGTAGCTTCAGTGATAATAGAATATCATATATATTTTCTATCTATCTATCTTCTATATAAGGAAATAGGGTTCCTTTGACGCACCATCACCTCAACACTACTGAACATATCGGGATGGGACTGCTACCATCCGATTCGAATTTTTCAAAGATGATTATAGGTTATATATGATATCGATAAACGCGGGTGAAACCATGAGGGACTGCTAGTATATATATACATTATACATCCAAACATACAAACATATGATCTTACAAATTTTATTTCAATTCAAACAGCCGTCCTCGTGCTGTACCAAACATAGACAAGAATTACCACTTATAATATTAGTAATATAAAAACCTCTGTCAAGTAGGAAATTAGTTTATGTAATGTAAAAAGTTCATTGAAGATTATTTGTAAATAAGGTTCTGTAATTTTAATAAAAGAACAGTGTTGAAACACCTTTGATCGAACGAACCTCAGTTTCTCGGGAGAGAATTTTATAAATTCCCAGTTCATAGCTCCATCGTCAAAGATTATTACGGGTCCAAGAAAGCTCCCTGTAAATTATGGATTATGTAAACACACTTTTCGTAGATGAAAATTATCTCGTAAAGTTTGAGGAAAATAAAAAAAGGAAATCGTGCGCCTTGTGATAATCTTAACATCAAACCCCTCTTTTGGATACACACAAAATGTACCTTAATAATTAATAGTTCAGGCTTTAGAATAATAACGGCCCTATGGTTGTTTAAAAATAATAATATTCAGTTAAGAAAAAAGTCATAAAACATATGAAACGGACGTCATGTATGCCGTGTACCAAAATGGCTTATGAATTAATAAATTACCGTCTTATCACGTCCGCCATATTGGATTTAGAATGACAACTAATCGTGCAATGTCAACAAAAATAATTAAGTGTGCAAAATTGCGGCCCGATCGAATGGGGAACTTGGTCTTCAACTCTGTTGCAACCTTTTTTTTTTTTTTTTTTTTTTTTTTTTTTTTTTTTTTTTTTTTTTTTTACGCTGGGAAAAATGCGTTCCGCATTCCCCCCCATTGGAGGATGGGGGGGGTATGTGGGACTCCCGGACCCTAGTGGCCCGGTTTACCCACTAAACGACCCAGCGGCGCTCAGGCATCGTCTATGTGGAGAGGGGCTGGGAAACCGGCAGAGCCTTGACGTCCAGCCCCCCCCCGTCGACCGCCCGCCATTTATGGCGGGGCCCGCACGCCCCTCCCCCTGCAAGGAGGGGCCCGGAAACGGCAGCGACTTTACCGTTCCCGCCCAACGGAGATGGTGAACGAGTGCAATGCGGGAGAAGACGCCTCCACGTCTGTCTCCCGCCGTTCACCACCACAAGAGGAGAGAGAAGGCGACTATAATCGCCTTCTCCTACCCCTTCTTCTCCGCCTGCACAGCGGCGCAAGAGGGTCCTCCTCCCGTGCGCGCTCTGCCGCCTCCTTCTGTGACATCACATCCTCACAGAAGGAGGCGACCGCGGCCCAGCCGGCCTCGCCCCCCAGCATGGAGTTGACCACACTGGGAAGCGAAAGGTCCGGCCCGACCACCGCGACCAGGTCGCGACGCGGTTCGTTCCACGACGGGCACACCTCGAGGGTGTGCTGCGCCGTGTCCTCCGCCGCGCCGCAACCGTGGCACGACGGGGCCCCCTCCCGCCCGATCCGGTGCAGATACGATCCGAAACACCCGTGCCCGGACAATACCTGCACCAGACGGAACGAGAGGAAACCGTGGGGCCGCTCGAGCCAATCCCGTAAGACTGGCCCGACAGCGTCCAGCGTTCGGCGGCCGAACACGGCGGAGGCGAGGTCCTCCGCCCAATGGTGGACGATGGCATCCTTCGCCTCTCGCCGGACGGCCTCCCGCACCGTCGGGTCGCCGCGTTCCCCGAGCGCCTTGCGCCCCGCCGACCACTCGTACACTCTGGCGAGCACCCAAGCCTCGAGCTCCCAAGGAGGGGTGCCCGCCAGAGCGCACGCCGCCGCGAAGCCCACCGAGCGGTAGGCCCTCGCCACCCGCTGTGCGATTGCCCTTTGGGGTTTCCGGATCGCGGCGGAGTTCTCCCTCCTCTGGAGGGAGTCCGCCCAGATGGGGGCCCCGTAGAGGGCCATGCTCCTCAGGATGCCGGCATACAGTTGCCGGCATCGCGCTTTGGGCCCCCCCATATTCGGGAGGAGCCACGAAAGCGCCCCCGCAACCTTCAGCAGGCGCGTCGACAGCCCGCTGAAGTGCGGGCCAAAGCGCCACCTGCTGTCTAGCACCAGGCCCAGATATTTCATCTGGGCCCTTACCTGTACCCCGACGCCCTCCACGAAAATGTGGGCGTCGGTCGGGGTGCGCTGCCGAGGCGCGTGGAAAAACACCGCCTCGGTCTTTTTCAGCGCCACCCTCAATCCCAGCCGACGGATCCTTCCCGCGACCAAGGATCCGCCAGCCGAGGCCAAGTCGGCCGCCTCCCTAAAACTTCTCCCCCGGGCAGTGAGAAGAGTGTCATCCGCGTAGCAGATGACACTCGTGCCACGGAGGAGAGCTCCCCGCAGGAGCCAGTCGAACCCGACGTTCCACAGGAGTGGTCCTAGGACGGACCCCTGTGGAACGCCGGTCTCCGCGCCGTACCGCCGGAGTCGGCCCGCCCTGTCTACCAGAAGGACCGCTCGGTCCGCCAGGTAGCTGGCCAGGAGGTCCCGCAGGTACTGAGGCACTCCGTGGTACCGTAGTGCCTCTAGTATCGTCGAGTGGGGGACAGAGTTGAAGGCATTGGCTATGTCGAATGACACGGCCAACACCCCGTCCCCCACCCCCACGGCCTCCTTCACCTGGCTCTTGAGCCGGGCCAGAGCGTCGACTGTCGAACGCCCCTTTCGAAAGCCGAACTGAGCGTCCGACAGGTTCGGCCCCACCTCCGACAGCAGGCCATTAAGCCGGCCGGCGACAATCCCCTCGAACATCTTACCGACCTCGTCCAGCAGGACGATGGGCCGGTATGCCGAGGGGGAGTCCGGCGGGCGTCCTTCCTTGCGGAGGAGGCACAATTGCCCCTCCTTCCAGATTTTCGGGAACCTCCTAGACGCGAAACACGCGCTGAAGAGGTCCCGAAATCTTCCCGCCATATGTGTGGCGGCAATGGCCACCACACGCGCGGGCACACCGTCCGGCCCTGGGGCCGTCTTCTTGGCGCGGAGGCGGAGGGCCTCCGCGGCGAGCTCATCCGCCGTGACCGGAGAGATCTCCTCGACCGGCGGACGCGCCCCCCGCGGGGGATCCATCACTGGAGGCGTGAAGTCGGTCCCGGGTGGAAACAGGGACCGAACCACACCGTCCAGTAATGCCGGCTCCAGGGACTCCGTCAGGGGGGGACCGAAGGGACGCAGTTTGTTCCGCGCCGCCTTGTACGGTCTCCCGTACGGGTCCCTGTCGAGGCCCTCCAGCATCTCCACTCGCGCCGCGTCATCGGCGGCCCCCATTGCCGACTTGAGGACCCTCTTTGCCTCTATGTAAGAGGCGTAAAGAAGGTCCTCGTTGTCGGGGTCCCTCCTGCTGCGCCGTCGGCTCCGCGTGTACTCCCGCCTTGCCGCCACGCAGGCGGCTCGGAGGCCCGCCAGTTCCTCCGACCACCAATAGACGGCGCGACGGGGAGGTGGGCGGCGAGACCGAGGCATGCTGGAGTTGCACACCTCGGTGAGGGACTTCCTCAGTTGGGCGGCCGCGGAGTCGACGTCCCGGACATCGACGGGAGGCGTGAGCCAGTCCTGGACGAACGCTGCCTCCGCAGCCGCCTCGCGGTCGAGGCGGGTAAGAGCCCACCGTGGGAAGGCAGGTCGGCCCGGGAGCCTTGCCCTCCCCCGGGGACTTTGGGGAGAGATGTCGAATCGCACATATCGGTGGTCCGACATCGTCTCCACCATCTCTACCCGCCACTCTGTTGCAACCTTTGTCCTAACAGGTGATATTAAATGAACTCTGGTAAAAACAGGTGAAGTTACAACAACTTCGCAATTCCCCCGTACCTAAGAATAATATTTACAATGTTGAATAAATTTATTGGAGTAGTAGCCTATCCGGGCGAGAGCGATGAGTTCTAGAGGGGTAGTATAGCAAAGCGTGGGTACTTGGAGGAGGTAAGATACTTCCTCCGGGACGGAGCATGGCGATTTTAGTACACGTTCTCAGCTGACCTCCAAACCCGCAGATGGTAAACACAGAACAGGGAACAATATAATATATTTTAACTATTCTGTTACAAAAATAACAGGTGCTGGGATAATTTGGTATTTTATGAAACAAATATTAACTCCCATTTGCCCTGAAGAGGTAGGTAGTGGTCCCATTCATTATGGAGTCCCACAAGTCACATAGTATATATTAAGTGCCAAAATGTGATGTGGTAGCATTGTCACCGTCTCTTGGGCATATTAGCACAGATAATGTACGGTACCAATCTTCACCTGGATATAGAATCAATATTTATTATACAAAAAAGAGCAATTCGTGCAATTTACAGTATGGGTCCCCGTGAATCATTAAGAGATTTATTTAGGGAAATAAATATAATGACATTACCTTCACTATATATTTATGAAAATATAATGGAAAATTATATTAGGAAAGTTTTGAAAGAGAAAGCGTATTACAAGGTAGTTCATTATATTGAAGATTAAAATGTATGGAAATAGCTGCTCTCTGCACAGTGCACCTCTAAATCTCTTTTTTAAGTTGTAAGTACCTAATTATTGTTATTTTCTATTTTGTAGTCTTGTCATATTTTTTTTTTGTTTTGTTTTTTAATGTTACCTATAATAAGTATTTTGTAATTGTTAAATATAAAATTATGTAATATTGAAATTATAAAATAGCCAAAAAGTCAGAATAGATAAAAATTTATATAACAAATAAAAAAGAATGTAACCTTCCTGAGTTTCTTGCCGGTTCTTCTCAGTTGAAGGCTGACTTCCGAACCGGTTGTAGCTTCAGTAACTTTAAATTTGACCTTCATAAGTGCCCTCCGAAGGCCTAAACTGAATAAATGGTTTTGAATTTTGAACCTAAAAAAAATAACGTAACCTTGCTGAGTTTCTTGCCGGTTCTTCTCAGTTGAAGGCTGACTTCCAAACCGGTAGTAGCTTCCGTAACTTTAAATTTGACATTCATAAGTGCCTTCCGAGGGCCTAAACTGAATAAATGGTTTTGAATTTTGAATTTTTTTTTAATTGAAACCAGGAGCTTTTGTTTCTGGCCTACTGCTTGAGCACCGAGTTGATTTATAGTGCCTTACTGCAAATTTTCGTTAATAAATATGGCAATTTCCCTGATCAATATAAAAAAAAAACAAAAAGGTATTTTCGTTCAGAAATCAATTACGGCAATGGAATTAAAGGCGAACTATCTCACTAACAGTATAAATAAATTTTTCCAATAACACTTGCCGAACGAGTTAAATTAACTGAATGTTCTTTGATCTTTTTTCAAGGTTTGCATATTGCTAGTGCTTAGCGGTAGTAACCATTCTTCTGTTTTAATTATGAAATTGGTCAGTTGCATAAATATACTTTATGCGTAGATATGTGTGTCTGTAGGTTAGCGGTTTTTATGGCAGGATTTCAATTTTTTTAAATTAGGCTTAATATTTTATTGTCTTCAAAATCAGCCTTTGTGTGTCCAACCTGCCGTGAAGTAGATTTAACCTTCCTCAGCGCCCATCTAAGGTCTAAACTTAATTAAAATATCGTAAATAATATAAAAGAATTATGAAACACTAAAAGCAAAGCCTAAAGGAGACTTAATAACACATCCCAGACTCAAAACCAACTTGATGAATGACTGTACAGGTCACCTGCCTCACCCAAAATGATCTTCACAGGGGGATTGCTAACCAAATACGTCCCGAATCCTGGTGACAAATTAATTTTCCACCAAAAACGCAGTAAAACAAACTGAACGTACTCAACCCAACCCGTTACGGCCACCATCCCTGTAATGGGAGAAATGTCTAATTGGGTCAGATAGGGTCTTTGTTACCCCTTCATCCACCCAGTGAAGGACAAAAGCCAACCAACGCTGAAGTAATTTTAACGGCTCTAAAACCAGCCTGGTCAAATTTCAATTAGTATCGGGAGCTAATGTCAAGATTTAGATATTGATCCTATGTCCAAATTACGCAGGACAATTTGATAATTAAATATTTTATAGCGTTTGTCTCATTCTTTTCTAGAGTTTAGATACTACAAGAAGAAATTTGTATATAAATTTTAAGATTTACCAATATCATTTTTGGAGTATATAGTTTGATGCTAACCTAACCCTAGATTTAGCGATATAATGCTGGTGCACTATTACTTGGTTAGTCTGAGGTGTACCTCAAAATCTAAAGGTTTAAGGTATTTCTAGTTTTTACAGTAACGACCCACGACCTGCGACGTGGTAGTCAGGGTATATGTACCCTGCCTACCCATGTACCAATCCGCCAACGAGCGCGTCAAATAAGTTAAGCTTAGCCAATCGTTTTACACTAATAATAGCACTAAACACACAAACCTTCGTGGTTTTTATCAAAGCTATTTCATTTAAGGAACTTATGTAAATGTTGAATGGAAAAATAAGAAAAAAAAATTACAACAACATAATATCTTCGCCAATATTATTCCCAAAAAGATAGGCTATAAAAGAAATGGTTTATTTCTATATTATAAAGATACTAGTTCTATCGTGTCCTATTTTTTTCATGTAATAAATAAGCTCTTTCATTTAGGCTTTACTCCAGAGCTATTAAATTTTCACAATAATATGTGATGGGTGTGCGGCAAGCACACAAAGGCTAGAAATAAACTGAAAGAAAATTAAGTAATGCGAATATAGAAAAATAAATTGTAATCACAATGTTTGAATACAAACATTTATTGAAATTTATTCAATTGAAAAATAAAACGAGTATGAATGAATTCTATGTAGCAATCTAGCAATTTGAATAAATTGAGAAATGAAATATTATGTTAAGATTCACCACCATTCTCCTTCCGGGTTTGGTGTGCTTACCACATTTGACCACAATAAACACAATACAGAGTAAAAATCCAGACATTGGCTCCACATGGACTAAACCATTGAATAGTTGAAATGAAAAATGAAATGAAAAATGAAATGAAAAATGAAATGAAAAATGAAATGAAAAATGGAATGAAAATAGAAATGAAAATATGGTTATTCAAATAGAAGGCCTATACAACCACTTATGAATAGTCTGACTCTAACACCGGTTTGAAAGTTTGGTTTTTAAATGATAAATATTCTACTAACAATAATCAAATAAAATTATAATAACCTTGAATAACTAGACACTCATCAATATATCACTAAATTTACAGACGAGGAACAATTTTCTTGTTACATCAGATATTTATAAAAGTCTGTGTACTAAAGAGAAATACCGAAGTTGTTTCTGGGAATTTTTTATATTTTCTCATTAATATTGAGTGACATTCTGAACGCCGAGTTCTAAGAATTTCCCATATTACTAATAAGAGTTAATAGAATATTTGAACTGCCCAGCGATGGGTTGAACAGTGCGAACATATACTTACCTCGGGGTACTGAAAATATATTTTTATAGAAGGATTTGTCAATAAATAGAGCTATGCTTACATTTAACAGAGCATTTTTTTTATTTAAGGCGATCGATAGGATAAAGAAAATTGGTTTTTAATATTTTATATCATGGGACATACTTTTAGAAACACATAATTCTATGGAAATCAGATGACTGATACTACTATGATATACTGATGACTACTACATATACATTTTTTATCTAAATACATACTTCACTAACCTTGTGTACTTTACCACCTTCAGCTACATTATCACATACCTACACGTGGTGAGATAGTGATAAACACATTGCTATATAAGGTAAATAAGGTCGTTTTTCACGATGGTACAAACATCAAAATATTTAAATAAAATTTATAAAACATAAAAAATCGATTCAGCAAAATATTATTGATCACCTTTATCCATTAATTATTGAAAGCCCCGTGCTGTTTTTTTAAGAAGAAAAATTTAATTACACGTTTTTTTATGTTCAGCAGCTGAGTGTTATTTCAAGGCTATCGACATGGGAATAAAATAATATTATTTATACAAACTCGTTTCGTGGGAACTTTTTTTATTTCCGCATCCCTTTTTCATCGAACAATTTCATATTTTCGCCAATTGGGACAAGGGGATGTTATGTGTTTGACCCGAGTATTTGTTCGCTTCAAGTTTAAAACTCTGCAATTTGTTCCTCACTCGTTTGTATTTGTATATTTATGTGAATTTGGAACGCTTTCAATTGCTTTTAGTAACTCAATATAATATTTATGAGCTATATACATTCGGACGCCATATCAGGTGTCTGAAGTATCATATTATGTTCGTGAATACATTGTACTTAAAGTCAAAACTAGCTATCTCGAACTTATGGTTTTAACTGAGAAAAACCGGCATAAAACTACAGGGAATAAAAATACTTTTTTTTTTCTTTTTTTTTATGGGCCTTTTTGTTTTTGGACAGATTTTTTGGACTGGAAGGTGTTAACCTCTGATTGTTTTTACACATTTAGGCGTTGTAAATCAGAGCGTTGAAAATAATCCATAAAAAGAAATACCGGAAGATAAAATAGGAAAATAAATTGTTGCGTCATTTAAAAAAAATATTCGTCTAACGATTGACTTGTGTATTTATAGGTGATAAAATTATTTTAAATAGAGTGTTTTCTCTATGATAAAACACCTAATTAATACCCTAATAATGTTCTGTAAGACACATTTGGCTATAAATTGGCAATTTTTCTATAAATCTGAATCTATAACGTCAGTTTATATCAATGAATGAAAATAAAATAACATTTTTCAAATCTGATTTTAATTTTCCGTCAGATAATAACCCTTCTATCAATTTACAATCACGTTACCCATAACGCAACATAACCACGGTTCGTATTAGGAAATGGTTCCTAAGTTGGAAATAATAACTATGAAGTTAGTGGCTAATGACACGCACATGTTACTAGCACGCACGGTGTTTCAGACCCAAGAGTTGAGGTGTGGCCAACCTGGTGTAGTTGGCAAACTGGTGTTACCCAAATGTTTGTGCAACGGGATCATTAGGAACAGTGGCCTAATACCACAGATATTTTGTTGCTAGACTTGTATTAAACCACAAAATCGAAATATCCTCAAACCACCAACAAGAGGGTTCCGGCAGCAGCACTTCAGATGAGTTCCTTTGTAAGGTTTGTTACCAGCATCGGGAAAATCATCATTTACCATGTGCTTGTGGGCAAACTGAAGCCTTAATAAGAAATAGCTTCCTTCTCATATCTCTATCTGATTATAACTTTTATAACTCTCCTGCTATATCATAACTTACTATGGTGCCATTGTAGTCAAACACATTGGTTGCAAAGTAGAATAAAAAATTGTAGACCTAAGGCTTGGCAAGCATTGTTCAAAAGCTTATATTGGAGAGCTAGTGAAAAATATATAAGATAACCTGGCGACTTAGTTTTGCATTGCTAAAGCTTGGATAGATCATAATCTCATTATCGTGAGTATGGATAAAAGTAGTATACTGCAAGACAACATCAGGCCGGTTGTAAAGTAATATTTTTTTTTTTATGATGAATGATTTTTGAAGATTCTTGTATTCTTTTTTACTTTGTAATAATGTATTTTGCATACTATTTCTATTGTGATCTTTGGGCATTGGTGCCATAATAAAAAAGAAATGTGTTTAGAACGTAGTCTAATACCTTTAGAAATTCATTTCCATCCATCGTTTATTTATTGAGACCCTATTCATTTACTAAGGGGAAACAATGATCATAAAATAATTAAAAAAAAAAATATCTTGAAAAAGCTATTATTATGTTTAAGTTACCTCTTTAATGAAAACCGTTTAAGCATAACTCTGAACCGCTAAAGCATGCATCGATACACTTTCAGCCGTGCCTCGTATCGTAATCTAAGTTAAGCGATGGTAATTTTGCATTCAGCCAACATACCTCTACATTGAAAAAATAGGCGAATAACTTTGCATATTATTATTATTAAAAATTACGTTCAATTTATAAAATGATTACCAACACAGAAGTGAATTAAGGGGCTCGTAATTCCAACAAAGAGCAATTTTATAAAGTTCTTAAGTACGTGTGCTCACGGCAACTTTGCCGTGGGAAATAATTTATGATGCTAGCTTTTAGAATACATTTTTCAGTTATTTCTGAGCTGCTTTCGCTTACAGCTTAACTCGGTTGAACTGGCTCGGTTGTTATTACTCTCGGAGAGAGATATTTTTGACGAGTGTTTATTTTAGCTCAGTTTGAAATCATTTTCTATTATAACCTGAGCTATTGTCACTTTAGCTTTAATTGTAAATTGACATGATATTATTTTTTACAAAGGAAAGCAACTGAATCTTAAATAATATTTATTTATTTGGTACTTTATAGAAAAGAGCATTAAATGAAAATACACAAAATTATGATTACTTAAATATTTTCATTATATTCCTAATTAATTATTTTTGGGGTCAATGCTATCCGAGGCCTTACATATCTACTTTACACAATAAGACAATATCAATATCTTTATGTTTTTGTGAAATTCGTTGGGTTTTGACAATTTAGCATTCATGTAATCTCTAGATTAATGAATATGAAAATAGATTTAGTAGATAGGTATCTGTTCTGTTAACTTTTAACACTTAACAGGTAACGTTTTTATGTTTGAAAAGGAACTCGTATTAAAAACTCCTTGTTACGAAAGTCGGTAAAAGCAAAATATTATTTAAATTTTGCCTTTAATCGTCTATTTTAAAAAAAAACCTCATTCCTATGCTGTAGAATTCAGAATACTTCAAGAAATTTTAAATTGGTATTCGCAGATATTCGTAAAATGAGACTTTCATTCACCCAGCGCCATGTCAAGAACATGCACAAATATGCTTGGGGATGTGAATTTGATCGCAATTCTGCACCGAGCGAACTTGTGGTGAGCTTAATAGAAAAGGCATTTCCAACCCCAGGTCCTCTCAACCTCCTTGTCAATATTATAGTGGGATATTTTAGCATCTGACAATAACAAGGATTCTTCTGTTCAGCGCTGCTTTAAACGTGGAATTTTAAACGATTATTCCGTTCTAATAGAGAATCATTGTGGCCTCTTGCCACGCTATATTTTTGGTAAAACATTACCGTTCATTTTTACGATTTTAAAGCGCACATATTTTACAGAACTACATTCGTTCTTTATGACCAATCTGTTTTCAATCTTGAATGCAGAACAGGCATTTCTAGAGCAAACTTCTCAGTTTTATTGCGTTTTGTACGAGACTCGTTGTTTTATGAAAAATGTTTTGCTAGTACACTTTATTCTCCTGCCAATTTGTAAGTTATTATTTTAGTTCTGCGTCATTAATATCGTTCGACTTTCTTGTCTCATAATATAAGGATTATTAGATTTTTAGATTAGATTTTTCATACCAATTAAAAAGCATATCATGAAATTGATCAGTACCTCTACCATGAGTTGCTATCGAAACTTACTTTAGTCACTAGCGAGTAAACTACTATCGATACAGTATTTCTCGAAAGCAACTGTCATATTTGTGACTCATGGTACCGAATTTCTATAGCAAAGGCCAAAAAACGTAACTCGCTAGTGTTTACATTTCGATAGGTTTTTTACCTATCGACTCGTACTATCGATTTTAGTTCTTAAGGTGACCGCTAGTGGCGCTGTACACATTTGCCATAGAAATATTTTACGCCGTCGCTAGCCAGTGCTTACGTTAAAAACTCATGGTAAAGGCACAGCTGTGGCCAGTAAGCGTACCATGCATGGTCACGTAACGGGAAGGTGACCATAATAGTCACTGTGGTAATAAACGATGCGGCTCAAAGACTGTCTGCCAGACCGCGTATTATTTATATTATTATATCTATAGAATTTCGGTAAAAGCCTTGGCTTCTTTCCAACTTATGTAATTCTTCTTACTTGTTATATTTTTATCGCGAGTTAACATTATGTATAACTTATAATGAATATTTATAGGCATTTTGGCACTTATTTGCGTTTCTTTGTTTTTGTAGACCAAAGCTTTGAGCCTTTATGTTACTGTCTTATTAATCTTTATCTTATTTATTTTTGTTTATTTCTTTGTGTAGAAATCATATTATGTTGTTGAAGAAAATATGGTACCTGGAAAAGAATTTACTGCCTTCTGAAAATAGAAAATATGTGTGACTTAAGTGTCATTTTAAAATTACTCATTTGTAACTTACTGTCCCCCGCGGTTTTACCCGCGTAGCCAAGAGATAGACTTTCCTATAAAAAGTGTCTCTTTTTCTCTTTCTAACAGTGCTTACTTTTCTTACCTTCATGATATCATCTGCTAAATATATGGATGCTACATTATATTATTTGACGGGCTTGTTGGCTTGGTGGTTAGAGACCCTGACTGCCAAACCGAAGGTCGTGGGTTCGATTCCCACCCAGGACAAACATTTGTGTGCATGAACATGTCTGTTTGTTCTGTGTCTGGGTGTAAAAATCAATATAATTATGTATTTAAAAGGTAGTATATCAGTTACCTGGTAGCCATACTACATGCAGTACACTCTGTTTAACTTGGGATCAGGTAACCATGTGTGAAGAATGTCTTGGGATATTATTGATTATTGTTGTACTTCGTACCCTCAAATTGAAATTTGTCACCAAGCAACAGAGACTTGAGAGCTTTTTACTTCTAGGTATCTACATGCTACCATCGGCCACTTACCATGGTGAGATTGTGGTCAAACAGTATAAAAAAACATTTATTACTACAAAATCATTTAATTTAATTATCCAAGGGACTTGAAAATCCTAACGAAAATTTTCTCTTTCTTTACTTAAATTTTTACGCAATGATCCACAAAACCATCAATCTAACGCTTCATTAACGTAATAAAAAAACATGAAAAAAAAACAAAATGCCCAATCTGTGTGCAACGCATTATAAAACCCATTAGCTATAACAAAGGGAGCCTCGCCCCACAAAATGGCGGTAGTATTAAAACAAAAGATATTTTAATTACTCGCCGCGACCTACCGATATTCATAATATTATTTTGATGAAACCAATCCGGTTTTTCAGTAAACAATGTATTGATTGTTAGGTTGATTTTGTTTTTGAATGTGCCTATAGCTCAGATAAAAAAAATATGATCTCTCGATCAGCGTTTGTTAAGAGTCCGCTATCGTATCCGCTAGAGTAATAGGTAGACAGCTGAAATTTTCACAGATTGAGTACTAATGAGAGAAATATTCTTAGTAAAAATAACGTTAAAAATTTAAGGGGGTTCCCATACGAAACGTGTATTTTTTCACCGTTTGTTTGTGTTTGTTCGGTTTGTCCTATTCGTACTTTTCGACCTCTTTTGTTCATGCTTTAGACTTTGTAGTTTCCATATGAATGAACATTGCCATTTTCCTTTTGATTGTATGTCGATCACCTATTTCATCGTCATCATCATCTAAGCCTGCTCATCAATAGCGGCAGATTTACAGGTTTGTCCTTTATTTCTAGCACTCTGTATCGGTGTCGTTTATACTAAAACTATTTGTCCAACGCAAATATTAAATCTGTTTGTGAACATACAAGTTAGCAGAGCTTGTAGCCAATTGCCAAACATATGGAGTACTTTTAGTGAGCTTTTTATTTAGTACTTTGATATTGTTAAACATTTATATAAATTAATGGACGCCTAGTGATCCAAATTCGAGCGTTATTCTTTATTTTTATGTTTGAACGTTATAGAGTTTTTTCGTCAGAGTATAACCTATAGAGGTTAAAGTTTATGAGTTGCGTTATCTACGAGCAAGTACAAATACATCATTATGTGTTTGACACTGGTACTATTTAACATATAAAAAAAAAAATCAAAACCATTTATTCAGTTTAGGCCCTCAGAAGACACTTATGGAGGTCAAATTTAAAGTTACTGAAGCTACTACCGGTTCGGAAGTCAGCCTTCAACTGAGAAGAACCGGCAAGAAAATCAGCAAGGTTACATTCTTTTTTATTTTTGTAAAATTCTGACTTTTTGGCTATTTTATAATATCAATTTATATATATATTTTTATATTTAACAATTACAAAAAACTTAATATAGGTAACATGCAAAAACAAAAAAAAAGAAGAAAAGAAAGAGTAGTTTATTACAATTAAGTATGTATACTCGTATATAATGTATAACAATGTACATGTAACACTTAATATTTATAAATTCTAATAAACTTTTCCACATAAACTTTATCTTTGCCAAAACTCACACTTCTCCGAGTTCGTAATATACTTAAAAAGGGCTACAAAGTTTTCTCTTCATGTATTAATAAAGGTATAGATATAAAAAAAATGCCTTGCTGAGTTTCTTGCTCCTTCTTCTCAGCTGAAGGCTTCCAAACCGGTGGTAACTTTATAAATGCTCTTCTAAGGCTTTTGAGGTTAAATTTTTTTTTTTTTTGTGTTGGTCCATTAAACATACTTTGTGCACATGGTATATTAGATCTTACAAGTGATACCTCTTTGGAAATGCTTTTATTGATAAATGATCAGAGAGTTTGGTGCAATGTGTTAAGTGCAACTTTAGTGGCCTCGTATCGCATCGACACTCTAGAGATGAATTTTATTATGGTAGTTGTTTTTTTTTCGCTTTGAGACATAGCTCTATATTAAAAAGTTATCTAACAGTTTGTGAAGATGAATGGATGTTTGTTACTCTTTCACGTTTAAATTACCAAACGGATTTCGATGAAACTAGGCACATAGATAGAGCTTTTTAAGCCTTGTTCAAAAATACCTAGTTTGTATGGAGGAAGGAAATAAACATTATTAGCTTTCTCTGGAATAACATCTAAGAGTTTTTATCTCGTGAAAATAAATTATATCCTTCAGGAACGCGGGTGAAACTGCGGGGGACAGTTAGTTTAAAATCGAAAATATTGAGGAAAATCGGTACCTACTAAAAAACACTAAGCGTTTTTTTCAGACCGACCAATATTCTAGGTTTTTAAATCGAAATAATTACAAAGTTACTTAAATTTGGTAATTAACTCGGATGGCTTTGACAAATAACGTTGCTAAATTAAATAGCTACAGTAAATGACGAACATAACTTTTTTTATTGGACAGTTAATTTAATTACGACCTTCGGATACTTACTTTCACTTTTCGGGCGATTAGGCATTATGGCTTTTTAATTTATGGGCTTCTGTAAACAAAATTGAGGTCTTATTCTCTTTTACCATGTTGAAGCTAATTTTACAACAAATTTAAGAAACTAATAACTTTATATCAATGGTGGTGTTCAATAAGCTACAAACAATTTATTATTATAACAAACAAGCTGTTCCCGGTATCCGTTTTGCTGAGTTATTTTCTCAGAAGCCTTTGCGAGCTTTTGCATAACGATTCATGTTTATAAATTTCGCATCAAAAACTATTGCGTAAGTTAAAATAAGTTTTCAAACAGAAATGTAATTGTTGTATTCTTTTAAAGATCTTGTTTAATTTTTTAATACCTTGTTACTACTATTATAACTACTACTATATAAATGCAAACGTTTGGATGGATGGATGTTTGTTGTGTCAAAACGACTGAACCGATCTGGATGAAATTTGGCACAGAAATAAATGTCTGGATAGAAATTAGGCTATTTTTGTCAAGGGAAAATCTCTAGAGAACGCGGGTGGAACTGTGGGAGTCAGCTAGTTAGATATTAAATTAAAATAATATATATTATAGAGCGTGATTTTCTCTTTACGATGATTCATATTTTTTCCAGTTTGGTTTCATATTTGAATTAAAATAATATGTTTTTTTTTAACAAACCTACATAAAAAAATGTTTAGTTAAATTATTCATCGAAGCCTTAACCCCTTCGGCTAAATCATGTTTCTACCCATTAGCTTCAGGAACGTACAGGCTTTCAGAATATTATAATTATTTTCAATTTCGTTAAATATAACAAGCTTCACAAATGAGCGATACATTTCTTTCGTTTGTGCGTAATTTATTATTATTCAAAGAAATGTTGTTTAAAGGTCGAGTGGAGTCCTAATTACGTGAAGCTTGTTATGTAACAATGGAAATGTTTATTGCTATTATAAAAACATTATTTTTGCTCCAGAGGCTATCAATTATTTTTCTTCCTGAGTTAAAGATCCGTGGCGAATGGTAACGGAACCCTTATAAATTTGTCACGTCATTTCACGTCACAGAAATTTTATAGCTATAAATTATATTTAAATTACTTAAATGTTATGCCAAAGGTACAGTTGAGAACGGTCGCCCCTCATTAAGCTTGAATGCTGATATTAATTGGAAAACATCAAAGATTTCTCTTGTGACCCCAAGTGACAGTCCTTTGGTGTACGAACAAAGTTTCTGTAGCTTGTTTTACATGTTAATTAACCTTAGAAACTATTACGTTCTGAGATTTCGGTTAAAGGTTGTTTGTATTACTGGAAATTGCTGACGTTAATCTCATTTCATCTTAGATTTGTATAGGTATTGAAAGGGTCGGCAGCCGCCTCATACTTTCATAAGCAAAACGTAAGTCGATACAAAGAAAGGCTCTGTAATATTTTTTTTAACGTAGGAGGTAAGATTACTTCCTTAGCCTTTAATCTTCAAATAACATTAATATTACATCACAAAAAGTAAAAAAATCGATGTAAAAATAATAAATATCTTGAGATATTATTTACACACATCCCAAACCAACCAAAGCTAAAATACTTTTTATTTTCAGTATATATATGTACTTGTATAGTAATTTACTTCCAGGTACAGAACAAAAAGATATGTTCATGCATACAATTGTTTGTTGGCTGGAATCAAATCATGGCGTACCAACAGGGTCTTTAACCACCAAAACCGCTGGTCCGTTGTATTGGTATCTATTATGTAGTATCTGAAATCCAAATTCCTGAAAGAATTTGACTAAACTTCAGGTAATCATAACTTCTAGACATCATTTTGATCGTCAACGCGATCCATGGTATTGCTAAAGTGTATAGTCGATGGGTACTTTCATCACCACCATCAGGTTGTTCAGGCCACTTCAAAGCCTTCTCAAATAACAAGGAAGGTTTTATTCTATAGGATTATGTTTACCATAATCTCCCCTTGGTAAGTGATGCCTTGAGAACTGGCTCTCAAATACAAATGCCGGAACACACCGGCCAGTATTTGGCAAAAGATTTTCAACTGAGGGCAAACGAGTAGCCTAAAGTATTAGAAGTAGTATTTTTTTTATTACTTTTACCTAACCAACATGCTTGCAATGTTTTTCCATACCGAAATCTAATACTATCATCTATGAATCTACTACTCCTATTCGACTGCCATTCAACATTACTACCTTTTATCGCTTCATAACCGAAGTAATATAGAAGCGCATGCCAGGAGAGAGAACTAATATAATAGAGAGTGTATGGATTTTTTTCATTCAAATAGTCTTACTCTAATAATGTGGGCATGTGGAGTGTAATCTCAGGAACCACATTAATTAGTCTTAAAATTCTTCCACTAATATCGACCAACACTATTCCCCTGTGACATAGGCTATTTTATAATTCCTTCAGGAATGCGGGTGAAACCGCGTGACGTCAGCTAAACATTATATAACCGTGTAACGTAAAAACGAACCCATTTCCGCGTCTGCCAAACTTTTCGGTATCTGATAAAACCTAAACTATCACGTCGCTTAGATTTTGTATGTACTTTAAGTTACGTGACGTCAGGCCCCAGAGCGAATTTTGTTTCTTGTTTCGGCCTGTTCAACTATGGGGTAAGTTAGAGGTTGTAGCGGTAGTGTAACCTTACCTGTGTTGCGAGCATTATTTATAGTCAGATCTATTTCGTTCATTCAGTCTCACCTCGGATAAAAAAGGATGTGGTCGGCCATTATGGGATTTACGTAAAGGTGATATATCCATACGAATATTATGAATTCGAAAGTGTCTCTGTCTGTCTGTCTGTTTGTTACGCTTTTACGGCTATGCGTGTGAACCAAATTAAATTGACTTACATTTTTTATGAACTTTTGACTGAAGGAGAAGAATAATTTATTTGAATGTGTACATAACTAGAGTGGTAATGTCTGTAAATATTCAATGTGTATTCTTCGAAGTATTTTGAATATATTGTTAGATATATTTTGCATTAAATTATCAACAGCCGCATTATTAAATACGGCTGGCGTCACGGAGCCGACAGGCTATTAAAACTCATCCACATCTCTTGTAATATTATGTACGGAATCAGCAGAAAGCATACATATTGCGCCGAACACATTCTGGGAAAGAGGCTGGCAGATCAAGATGTATCTCTAGTTCAGTACAAGGAAGTGAGTTTATGAAACTCAGGTAATGGAATACAGCGTTTACACCCTGTGACCAAGACTTTCAGCCTGTGAGAAAAAAAACACTGTCCAATGCTTCTCGGGTTAGTTTTTAAAATTTTTTGAGTGTATTCAATGGAGCCATGGATATGACGCCTCAGTCTTGCACCGAACAAACCACATTTGTCCATAATGGATTTCCCTCAGCTCACGTGACGCCGAACGCGGTTCTGTGCGTCACGATTTTTAATAACTCCCATTCTGGCTGGCACACGCGGAAAATTGTTATAAAAATAATATTTATTAACACGAACCTGTGAATAATACTACCGTTACATGGTGTAATTACTTTTACTGTGTTAACAATGTATTGTTAAGTTATGACGAGCGTTATTCGGTATTTTGGTAAATCAATATGAAAAACGTTTCCACGTAATTCGAAAATCTCTATGCCTTTCACAGAATTCCTATCTATTTTAAAAGGGTATGTATATTTAATATCATAATATAATTATAATTTTCAGTTGCAAGGGTATTGAGCTATATTACAGTTTCGTATCTAAAGGGACCACCTTGTTGCTAGGCTTCTGTCTGTCTGATAAAACAAAAAAAGATAATATCGTTGCGCCAAATATACCACTATATGTATAAACTGTTTTTGCAAGAGTTAAACAGGAACGACGTCAAGTTAACGCGAAGGGTCACTCACTTATTCTTCACTCGCTGATTAAACACAAAATCTCGAGATTAACTTGATGTATGAAGCTGAAATTTGGCAAGGTAGTTTGTAGGTAGCAGACAGCGAACGGAATTTGTGACAGGGCTGAATTAAAGGGTCTAAAGGCTGTCGTAAATGTATATGAAAGTTAAATGTTTATACTGCTAGATACACAGATGAGTTATTCTGGACCATTATAACGCAGGTGAAACTACGGGGCGAAAGCTAGTACTATTATAATTGTACAGGATACTCCACAGCCTAACTAGAATTTCTTTCTATACGCAGGTAAAGTAGAATGACTAAACTTCATTTCAAGTTAAAAACTAACGCCTAAAAATAGTGTCCAGACTTTTAGGCAAAATGCCCGTTGCTCTAGGAATGGAGGGCGATGTGGCCAACCGCAAGTTATCGTCCGGTTAAGTCAAAGCGGCGTGCCAGGCTGCCACAATCTAAGCGCCGTATTCCATATAGCGATTTATTCTGCTGTTGAATTGTCTGTTGTAATATTGGGAATACTGTTGCGTGTAACACCGTTTATATTTGGTTTGAGTTTATTAATGGGTTTAAGACTTTTTGGACGAGCCAGTTGACCTTGTGGTTAGAGACTCTGACTGCTACATTGGAGGTCGTGGGTTCAATACCTCCTATGATAAACATTTGTGTGCATGAACATATCTGTTTGTTCAGTGTCTGTATGTTAATATCTATAACATATTTGAAAAAGTCGTATATGTAGAAAATTACTTGCCTGGTTTATAGTACATATAAGCTATGCTTAGTTTGGGATAAGATGGCGTTAAAAATAATTTAATAAATAAGTTTAGTGTAACTTCATTATGAAGTTGTCATAATAGTCAACATACTCTAAGTAATCATACAAAATACATTTCAAATAAATAATGTAAATAGGTATTTGGATTCCATAGCGCATGATCATCTTAGTAAAGGAAAATAACTGAGAATCAAGGTTTATCAAAAAATCCAAGGACCCTCGTTTATTTATTAAACATGTGTTGAAAACCTGGTACCATATAATCTTCTCGGATATTCAGCAATTCAATCTTAAACAAGATATTAGATAGCCGGGTAAAATTTCCAACCTACGATGGAGCAGGAAAAACAGAACTCGACCTAATTGGCAATATTCCAATATATATTCTAGAGATAGGATCAAGTTCCTATACTGCCCTTTAAGCGTTTGTTTCCTTAATACGCTTGGCAAGCGTTGCTCTGTAAAGACTAGTCGACTTTCTATTGTCACGAACTTTTTGCCATCTCCGACAATTCTATTAGGGAAATCGTAATTGAAGTCGTATATTCAAAAGTCAAGATGAAAACACTCACTATTTAGGTCGAAATTAAAGCCATTTGTTTAATCTTGGCCTCGAAATGGTACTTGATGAATTAGAGCTCTCAACTAAGCGAAGATGTTCAAATTAGACTGATTGATTTGACGGTCAGAAATCATCATGTGAATGACAAGCTTTGTTAGCACAAACTCTGCAGCGATCATTTTCATCAGTACAGGTCTGCTTGTTCATTAAAATATTACTAAAAGTGTCCGTTCAGACTTCAGAGCTACAATTATTTTTCATCTCTATTTGTTATTTAGAGGCGCCACTTGTTTCATAAGTCGGTAAAAGAAACTCGCTGTAATTAAACTTCATATAATTGGTTTTAGGATACCATTTAAAAGCACTAAAGCCTGTATGCAGATATAAATCCATTCAAAACCTGTTACACAGAACTCAAATGAAATGTCCTCAGAAAGAGGATTCTTGAACACAATACCCATGTTATTTGCACAAAGTTGTATCAAGCCCGGGGTTACAGTACAAAGGGCCAAATTTGTTTGTCTAGTGTTACCACCCACGGTCAACCACCCTTGTCATAGTATATTATCGGAGTAGTAGGGCTTTATTAGTCTGCTTTTGATTTATTTTTTGTCGGTGGAAACCAACAACGCTTGAGGCAATCTCATCTTTTTACCAAAAGAGATATTGTGTTTGTATTCTATGTGTGTTTGTGAACAAGGTTTAGTAAGGCTAATCCTAAATATACCAATGACGTCGCTAAGCAAAGCTAGGTTTTACCTATAGGCCCTAAATAAATATTTGAGAATCGATAGTTCTTTTTCAAGGTCTACCAGTGACCTCCGAATGCCTTGTAGGCAACTAAAAGGATGTTGAAGTAAATATGCGAATCAATGAATTAAGACGATCATATTCAACAATATAGCATATTAGACTATCTTTTTATGATATATGTATATGGTTTCGGCGATAAATTAATATTTAGCGTGTTGTAAACATTGACTTAAAGGTGTACCGACTAGTCCGTAAATTAGTCCTTGCATCATATGTTCAACTAAACCATACCCAATGAGGGTTAGAGTAAGGTAGGCGGCTGGCTCTTAAAATTGACAATAAATTTGTGCTTTGGAGCCAAAATCAATTATAATTAATAATAAAATTGGGTTTATTTCATCACTACAAATTACAACATTAGGGATACAAAAATTGAGCAGAGTTTTACATTGGTAGGTCTAGGTAGTAGGTACTTATTTTTAACATTTATGAAAACAAGACAGATTTGATATGTAATTTGTGGGAGATCTGAAGTTTTAACTAAGCCTAGGCCTGTATTTTAGCACTCCGGGCCTCCCAGAACGTCTAATGTCACAAATTGTCAACTGAGTAACTAATCTTTGCCTGCCTTTTTTGTGTGTGTGTGCATGGCTTGTGTGTTTTGTGTGTGTGTGCTTTATGTGTGTGTGTGTGTGTGTGTGTGTGCGTGAAAATTGTTCCAGTAATTGATCTTAAAACGAAAGAGATGGTTAGAAAGTTTAGATCTAGCACAGAAAGAGAAAACAAGTCATACATAAACTAAATTTATCCATAAAATTTAACGGTTATGAAGAAGTATTCCATGTTGATTCAATTTATTCTGAACCTAGCCCCAACTTTATAAAATAAAATAATATGAAATATTTATCGAAACGAACCTTCACAGGTACTTATTAATTGTCAGACTCTAAAGGCGGTTCGATAGGTTTGTTTTGCTGAGAAAAGCTGGCAATAAACTTAACAATTACTCTTCTCATAACAAGAAGCAATTCATTGAGGTGCTGTTTGCTAGAGTGAGCGCTACACCCTACTATTGTAGTCGTTAAAATGATTGTTAATGTTGTAGAAAGCCTTCTGTACCATCCTACGATCCTAATATTCATTTATTTTTGTTGAAGTCTTTAATAGAATAAAACAATAATGTGATTAACAACAAATAGACCCAGTCCTTCTTTAAGTACACTGTCTATAGATAATATACTTGACCCAATGCATCCCATTGGGTTACGTAAAAAAGGATAAAAATCCTTTTAATTTCATCATTATAAATAAATAATCTGGGTATATTATAGATACGGCCATCTAATCCTAAACATAATGGAGCTTGTACTATGGTAAATAATATACTGCTAATACTACTTATTTTTAAATAGGTACACAGACCCAGAATAGATAGATATACCCAGCATATCTTTGGTATCCTAGGTGAAAATCGAATTACCAAGCCAACTGGCTCGTCAATTACGCTACAAAGCATTGAACACCGGCTTAGGTCTATCAGCTATAAAACAGTACTCTCAAAGAAATCCCAATGAAATGTTTTCGTATATTTACTAACAGTCGTCGCTTTCAGATAAATTAAGCAATAAATTAAACGATGTAGGGGCTCCGGCGGTTTTTCATTCAAAATTGCCGCGGTTGAGTTTCGGGTGTTAGGAGAAAATGGATCTGCAACATTTATAGTACTGATTGTTCTCGACAGCGTTCTGTTCGGAACTCACATGAGTTTCAATGACAAATACTTATTGGATATCTGAATTCATAGTTTATTATACGGTGTAGTTTATTTTATTTTTAAGTTCTGAAAACTAATATTCATTTGTCATCATAAAAAAAATCCTAGAAAGGTTTATAAAGAGATAACGCTTGTTAGTTGAAGTGTTTGAATCTCCAAAGACTTTTGATTTCAAGAATTCTTACACTGATAGGAAGCTAGATTATTCCCGACTAATTCAGGCAAAGTTTTTACTCCAGGGAACTATGAATTGCCTCAGGATCGTGGATAAAACTGGCGGAAGCTTGTATACTATTTATAGTACCTGGTATTGTATTTTCAGTACTATTGAACCGTTCACTATACAACAACAAGTGGCTTATTCTATTCCTATGATTTCTCACACTATTCTCATTCTAAGGAAATTGTGAGAAACCCTACACCTAGTACGTATCTCGAGGGTTGTGAAAAAGAATAAATGGGACATTTACGTCAGGACCTTCTTGTTGAAGAATGATGTGCTAGATAAGAATTTGCCTTACAAAATTCTTTGTTAGCGCTGAGGTGGTATAATACCGGTTTAGAATATTTTCGCTCCGAAAAATATTTTCTAGGCAGTAAAATTACTTTTCTGCCTGACTTCTTGTAAATATGAAAACGATTATGACTAGTGGTTTTGACGCTATTGATTTCATTAATCATTTAAAAACAAGTGATATTACCAATGTAATGTATAAAATAATCTTGAAATATTTGGTCGCCATGGACATTTGCAATACCAGCGGCATCGTCAATACGTTGTCGACCCTTAGACGTAAACATGTTACATCTCTGTGCATTCATTATACTCGGCCCCCTCACCTTTTTAACTGAAACACAGTAATACATGTACACTACTGCTTTACGATGGAAATGGGTATGTTGGCAGTACTTCCCCGGAAAAACTCAGCACTAAGAGCTACTACTTTAAAAGTTTATTAACTAAAATTTGGAGGCACCATTAAAATAATAACCAAATATGAAAACTATAATGATTGTTTATATACATAACTTTTACCTGCATGTAAATTTTGTGGGCAAAAAATCCGGCAAGAAGTTAAAAATTTTGAGCAATCAAGTTAAGCAATTTCGTTAACGGGAGGCAGCCGATAGGATCTCCCTTTTATGTGTGCCGTCACTACGAAGACTTTTTACGGTTCAGATGGAATCGGAGAATGTCGCCTCGCTAAAGTTTTTACGACTACCTTCTACCGAAACAGGTTGAAATTAAGGTTTTCGTGTCAGCCTGGTCGGTTCGTGAAGAAATGCGAAATGATGATTGATTTCGGATGGGACATTCCGTTTCCTTTTTCATTGTACCTTCTTTTGTGTCTGAATGTTATTTCAGGTCATTAGTCAATTTAGGACTCTTTGCTTTGTTGTCTTTTTTTAGATCATTTAAGGCGATTTCTGTTAGCCGTTCAGTAATTTCCGTTTGTATTGAGCCGCGATTTTTCGTAAAAACCTAGGGTCTACGAAAAAAACATTCAAATTTAATAAAGTATGAAGGAAGTGACGGGGTATAAATTTTATACCTACAGGATCTTGATATGGGCCAAAAGTCGGACGTACAAAAGGAATGACGTGCTATCATCCCAAAATATGGATGAATGTGTAAGTGAATAGATATACGGTAAGTGGAATACCGACGACGATACGTGGATCTAGATGGTTAGTAAGATAACGTGATCAAAAATAATTGAAAGCCCAGAATCAAAGGTCTTGTAGACCATTTGCCAAGTGTTTGCTTATTTATTTCCAAATTTATGCGACTACATCCTATATAGTCTAAAATATACTAAATTAAAATGTTAATTCTTAAAAAGAAATAATTAACCAGTAGTTTTACAAATTATTTTAAAAGAACTTAATTACACGTAGGTAGGTGCTTATAAGGAAGTGTTAGATTATTCTAATTATGGAAGTCATCATTACAGGCTCGACTGGCTTGAATTTCATTAATTATTTCGGCCCCCTTTTTTGCGCTGACATGGACCCCTTGACAGTCGTAGTCGACCCTTGGGGGGCGATATAGTCTACTATAAGTATTATTGGCTTAAAATATGGTTTACAAAAGGTAGGTATGATCAGGAACAAAACTGTGAGGTAGCGAATAAAATTAAAGAGCACTGTAAAAGTTAGACACCGAAATATGTCATAAATTCACATATAAGTACAGACAAAGGATACTAATAGCTCATTCTGTTACAACTCGTACAAAAGACAAGAAGCTCTTTTGTACATTTAATGGACTCTTAGAAATATGATAGCTGTTTCTTGGATGGGAAAATACTTTTGTTGCATTGTATTACAAATATTATGTTATGTAGCATAAGGGTATTAATTGAATGACAGTTCGTTGCCTTCATATAAAAGTATAGTGTAATTAAAAATACATCAACACAAATTGTTACGTGATTTACCTACGCCAAAACACCTCAATTTACATATTTCAATAAATTGTATTAAACGTGAACTAATTCTGTATACATTTAAGGGCTTTACTTTATGGGATTAGGGTTATTTGTGAAGTTCAGATCGTTTTAACTAGGTATTTTAAGTACAATATAATTTTGATTTTTACTCGGTTATAGTAGTGTAGTATAGAGACGATTAGCATAACCCTTAATATTATCTAAAGTACAGGTAAAGAGTATACAGATAGACAACCTCATTGCATCAAGCGGTCGACAAACCATTCCCAAAGAAGGTTGGCTTCGAGCAGGCGTCACTAAAAAAAGACTGACAAATGTCTTGTAATGCACCCAATGGCGATGTTCTTAAGTTGATGATTTAAAGCCTACTTTGCCGATGCTACCTTCGCATAGTCTACTTTCAGAACATAGCAAACTGTCACTTCAGGTTGATGTACGTATTAATTGGCCCTTTATATGAATAACCCTTAAGAAGTCTAAAACTTTAATCTATTCTATCTAACCTTATAATTTTTTCAATGCGTTCTAATGAAATCTACAGAAATCAGGTCATTGTTTCGATTTCCACACGGGAAAAACATTTCTGTCTATGAACATGTCTGCTAGTTCTGTGTCTGGGTGTATATAATATATATATTATATATATATAAGTACCTATAGGTATGTCTATATTTAGAAAAAATTGCATGTATAGTATATCTGTTAGCTGGTATCCATAGTACAAGCTTGGTATAGTTTGGGTTCAATCAGTTTGGCCGTATGTAAAGAATGTCCCAGGATATTTATTATTATTCTAGGTAGAGCTACAATGCCAATTTAATATTAGCCTAAATCTTTTTCAGGCAATGTCTAATTCATATTCTGGCAATTAATTTAATTTGAATCAATATTAGTTTCAGTACACAGTTATTAGTAACAGACAATATAGTACTCTATGCCTATCCAAATAGATAATAGTTAAATTACACGCAGAACATTCAATATAGTGCATCCAATTTAGCCGATAACACCCTAAGGGCTTTGTGTGCTTACCAGTTACCATCTTCCGCCGTATCGTCACTTACTATGATGAAATTGAGTTGAATTACATTGAAACACAAACCTGTAATAGAGATTTCGCTAGAGTGGGATAAAATAAATATCCTGGGACATTCCTTACGTCCCAAAGTAAGCAGAGCTTGTACTATGGAAACCAGATAATTGATATACTACATATACTCCTTTTTTTTCTGAACAAACAGACATGTTGGTTCATGTGCACACAAATGTTTGTTCTGGGTGAGAATCGGACCCATGACCCTGCTGTGTGGCAGTCAGGTTCTCTAACCACCAATACAGCTGGCTTGTCAATATAATATACACATCTTTCCGGAATAAATCCTAAAATGATGTTGAAAACCATATTCAAATGTTTAAAGCGACCAAACCGACAGACAGAAATAAAGACTAAGTTTTATACTATTTAGAGAAGATTACAATGACTTGTTTTCTAAGATATTTATAGGT
Organism: Habrosyne pyritoides; assembly: GCA_907165245.1. Lineage (NCBI taxonomy): Eukaryota > Metazoa > Arthropoda > Insecta > Lepidoptera > Drepanidae > Habrosyne > Habrosyne pyritoides. The sequence continues at coordinate 13,882,358 of OU015588.1, read as the reverse complement.
GAAAACCATTCACTTAGAAAATTACTAAGCGATTTTGCTTACGAAGAAGAAGATCGGACTTTGCTTGAACCATGAAAAACAATTTTAAATTTCATTATTTTCATAGAGATTAAAAGCTCATAAAATAAGATTTCAGTCATTAATAAAATGAGGTTAAATTATGCTTAACAATAAATGTATAGTCTTGTAAAGAAAATACAATATTAGTAGCTATTTCAGTCATGCCTAACAATGCGTTTTTTCTTCCTTCAGGAATCGTTTATGGCGTGCGTTTAACAATCCCAAAGTTTCACCATTATACACGTTCAACAAACTTTAAAAAAAAATGTTCTGTTTCTTTTATTTTTAAGGATGTTATTTTCCTATCTAAATTACATAGAAAATGGCTACTATGCCGAGTATTATATATTACGAGTATATAAATATTAAATATTTACCGAAATAAATCGTGAAAATCAAAGTGACGCAAGCCTATTATGGATAGCCTCATACAGTGTTAACGTGTTGTTTATTTGCTCCGTGTTTTTATTTATAAAACAGTGAAAAAAGTAACAGTTTACATTTATAAGCTATACAAAAGCATTACTCGTTAAACCCCCAACAATACTGTGTAGTCAAAGTGCATAACTGCATGTGCTAAATGTGTATAATCAAAGAATGAAATCGTGAAATTGTCGGTACTGTGCCTAAATTATAATTCAATCTTAGAGTGGACTTTGAACTTGTTTTGCCACCACCACCGGCAACTAATTGACAACAATTGCTGGTGCTACTGGTTGTTGTTTTTGTCACCATCCAACAAGCGCCGCTTGGTCCTGTGGTGTGAACGTCCGGATACAAGTTAACAAACGGTCCGAGGTTCGAGACCAACAGAGTACCTGCTTCAATTTCAAAAAAAATTTTTTCGTTTTTGCATTAATATGTCATCGAGTAGTACAAAATGTGCTCGATGCTTCAATATAATTCGCATGACGGAAATTATGAAATGCTGTGTATGCAATCGAAAGTATGACTTGGAATGTGCTAAGATAGCATCGAAAAGATTTCAATCAATGAACATTGAACACAAACAGAATTGGAAATGCGTAGACTGCCGTACTAAATCTTCAAAATTGTGCATCTCAACTAACCCTGTTTGCACAAATGTTCGCTTAGACAACTCAAAAACCAGCACTGAGTCTGACGGGGAGGACAGATCTACAAATAATATTACCTTGCGCTCAAGAAATCAAAACAACTCTCCCAGTGCTTCTGATGTCAACAGTTGCATGACCGAGGAGATGTTGCGTAGTATTATTCAGCAAGAAATTAAAAGGAATATAAAGGATTTAGTATCGGAACACTTGATAAGTATTGATGAAAGGTTGGCGAGCTACCAGGAGGCTGTGTCTTTTTTTAATAATCAATTTGAAGAACTTAAAAAAAACTTGAGTGAGAGGGATAGTGTGGTGGAATCACTTCGCAAAGATAATGATAATCTGAAATCATCCGTCAAAGATTTATCAAATAGATTATGCCAAGCTGAACAAATTATGCGAGATGGTAACATTGAAATAAATGGTATTCCGGAGCATAAATCGGAAATCTTACCAAATACCATAATGCAGTTGGGAAAAGTTATAGGAGCTACAGTGACCGATGGTGATATTATACAGGCAACACGGGTTGCAAAGATACATAGAGATAATGATAGACCTAGGGCTGTAGTTGTTAAACTGAGAACACCTCGTATCAGAGATACAGTTTTGGCTTCGGTTAGTAGCTTCAACAAAAAAAATCCCCTGGACAAGCTAAATACACAACACTTGGGTCTGGGAGGACCACGCATGCCGGTGTTTGTGTCGGAACATCTAACTCCAGCCAATAAACATTTGCATGCGTGTACCCGTATTAAAGCGAAGGAAGCAGGATATAAATTTGTTTGGATACGTAATGGTCGCATCTATGCCAGAAAAGATGAATCTAGTCAGGCTATATTGGTTCGCAGTGCAGATTGTCTACCAAAAATCAAATGAATTATAATATTCCTGGATTGGTGCGTGTATTGGTGTTACTAGGTTGAAATGCTTGATATATACTACCAGAATGTAAGAGGAATAAGAACTAAAACTACTGCATTGTTTAATAGCATTTTGCAAAGCAATCATAAAGTAATTGTTTTCACTGAAACTTGGCTCAATTCTAAGGTCTTATCTGGAGAATTTATAGATTCTAGATACGAGGTTTATCGGAGAGATCGAAATTGTTCATCAGGATCAAAGAAGGATGGAGGTGGAGTCATGATTGCGGTATCGAGAGATTTAGAGTCATGTCGAGTTCAAAACTGGGAAAGTAACTCCGAAGATCTGTGGGTCATGCTCAACTCCAATGTTGATGGGCATCGAAGATCCATTGCGTTGTGTGTCGTATATTTACCACCACCAGTTACATTTGAGAGTTTAAATGACTACACAAATAGTGTCAATGATGTATTACACCACTGTGATGATGTTCTTATTGTAGGTGACTTTAATTTAGGTTTCATGGGCTGGTCTAGCGATGGAAATAGTTCTTGTATGACACCAGATCACCGTAATAATATGTTGGGGTATTCATTTGCTGATTTTTTGTCCATGAACAACCTATATCAATTTAATAATATAAAAAATGAAGATGGTAGAGTGTTGGATTTAGTCGTGTCCAATAAAATGAATATTAGTGTAACAAAATCGCTAGATGAACTCAGCAAAATTGATCATAAGCACCCATGTTTGAACCTATCATTATTATACACTAATGCTCAATACCTTAAACCAAAATCTCGGCATGATTACAATTATTTTGGAGCTAATTATGAGCTATTGATAGATGAGCTGCTAAAAATTGATTGGCAAAGGGATCTCTGTAAATTCGATAGCGTCAATGGTATGGTTTTAGCATTTTACAGTATCTTGAATAATCTAATCAGTACACATATCCCTAAACGCAAGCGGTCAAATTCCAGGTTCCCAAGATGGTTTTCGACAGCTCTGATCAAATTGTTGTCAGAAAAAGACAAAGCTAGGTTTAGATTTAAAAAGTATAATAATCCCCGAGACAGATTAGAGTACGAACTACTTCGTGAGCGCTGTCGTATTCTCTATGACAAGTGTCTTAGCGGATACCAAAATGTTTTAGAGAGTAACATAACAAAAAATCCAAAAATTTTTTGGAGCTATGTTAATGAGAAGAGAAAAAATAACTGTTCATTTCCAAGTCGTATGCAACTTGATGATAAATGTGCCGATACGGGACCAAAAATCTCTGAACTTTTTGCTACGCACTTTTCATCTGTATTTAATCGTGAGACGACCAAGTACGCTTCGGATCTTACCTCCAATTGCCATAATTATTTGGGACGTATAAACTTTACACAGGATGAAGTCCTAAAGGCTATTAAGAAACTCGACACTTCAAAAGGTTCTGGGCCTGACTCCATCCCACCTGTTTTTATTAAGCACTGTGGGCGTGCTATTGCCTTTCCTTTATGTTTAATAATTAATCACTCATTAGATGAAGGTCTATTTCCTGATGAATGGAAGAAGGCCAGAATAGTCCCAGTATTTAAGAAAGGTAATAAAGAGAATATTAGAAATTATCGTCCCATATCTATCTTGTCATGTTTTTCTAAAATCTTTGAATCATTGGTTTGTCCTATAATCTCGTGGCACTTGGATAATTCCATATCGCCTTATCAACATGGTTTCAGGAAGGGTCGGTCTGTTCACACCAATTTAGTCTCTTTTGTGTCTGAAATAAGTAGTCATTTGGATAGGGGTCTGCAAGTGGATGCTATTTATACCGACTTCTCGAGTGCGTTTGACAAGGTTAACCATAAAATATTGCTTCAGAAAATTAAGTTGCACGGAATATATGGATCAATACTACAATGGTTCCAATCTTACTTATCCAATAGACTTCAGTTCGTGGTGATAAAGGGCTATGAGTCAACATCATATTGTGCTCTCTCAGGAGTGCCTCAGGGCTCACATTTGGGGCCTCTTTTATTTTCGCTATTTGTGAATGATATTACTACTCAAATTCAACACTGCAGATTATCACTATTTGCGGATGATCTAAAAATATATATGACTGTTGACTCGCTGGGGGACACGAAACTAATCCAGGAAGATCTTGACAGAATACAAAACTGGTGTAAGAATAATAGCATGGCACTTAATGTAGCTAAGTGTTGTGTTATCAAGTACAATAGGAAAAAATCAGTTCTACCTTCGTCTTATACTCTTAACTCCATAAAATTATTAGACGTTGACCATGTTCGCGATCTTGGCTTAGTTATAGATTCAGAACTCTCTTTTAAGACGCACGTAAATGAAGTTGTTACAAAGGCAGCTAGAATGTTGGGCTTTATAAAACGTAACGCAAAAGGGTTCAAACTGCCCAAAACAAAAATTTTTCTTTATAACTCGCTAGTGCGAAGTCAATTAGAGTATGCTTGTACTGTTTGGAACCCATTCTATAGTGTCCACTCCCAGCGAATTGAGAGTATTCAACGAACATTCACAAGAAGTCTTGCTTTCTGCGAATCAGATTTTTCACACCGAAGTCCTTACAGTCGAAGATTGGCACATTTCAATATGCATTCCTTGTATGATCGACGAATACTACATGATGTCATGTTTTTATACAAAATAATGAATGGTTTCATTGACTGTGGCGACATTCTCTCGTGTGTGTCTCTAGCTGTTCCATATAATATGCCTCGAAAGCCAATAAATCAAATATTCCGTATCCCACAGTGTAGAACCAATTTAGGCTTGCAATCACCTATAGTGCGGATATGTGGGAAGTACAACTCCATTGTCCATAAATACACACAAATTGATATTTTTCACGATGGTTTGATGAGGTTCAAGCGTGAGGTGCTGGATACATTCCGTTGATATTAAAATTTTAATTATTATATTTTTGTTTAGTTTTAGTTTTGTAATTTCCATATTTTCTTTTTTTTACTTTATATAAAATTTATCTTTTTGGTATTTATCATTTAACTGTTATATAGTAAACACTGTTCTTTGTGAATGCTGTGTTCGCCTGTAATTGGCATAGGCATCGGAACTAAAAATTTGCAATGTATAAATATTATGTCTAAATGTGTGTGCTGTTGGCGTCCCATATATAATAAATAAATAAATAAATAAGCTACCCAAAAACGATTCTTGCCAATTTTGCCCACGAATATCGTAGATAATATTTACGATATATCGTAAAATTTCCTATAAAACCTGAACGAAGAATATAAGAAATACTAAGTAAGTTCGTGATAGAATTTTCTTTTGTCTTTCGTGTTCAGTACTGAAAGTCGAACTATTGTTACATAAATGTGTTGAAACAGATCGGTATAGTTTCCTTTGTTTTCCGTTAACGTTTTTATTTATATCTTCATTATTTTATGCTTCAGTAAATTTTGTTTTAATTTCATAAAATAGTAAGGTTTCGCCCACGGTTTCACTCGTGTTTTCGAGGGATTTAATATACCCCGGGATTATAACACTGCGTATGTCTAGCTGGAATTATGTAGCTTTTAAATAGTAGAAGAATTTTTAAAATACGTGAAGTGATTACGGAAATTACCCACCACATAATAAACAAACTAACAAAATTTACTCTATTTCTTTATAATATAATATTATCATTGTATAGATATGAACAAAATCATAATGCCTAAAATTCGGTAGGTAATCATATTTTATAATTTGTGCTATGTTGTTTAATAAATATTTTTTTAAGAACATCATAATGATCAATAGCTTAGAACTCTATGTTACTTAGCAGTATGAAGTCTTTAATGAAATGTTGGTTTTTACTTTGTGGTGCATAATGTTACGAATTTGAAATAAATTCAATATAAAATTTAATCTTTGAAACAATTTATATGTTTTTTACAAACATAAAACTTTGTAAAGGATATAATTAAAAGTAAATAACTAATATGTAAGACCCAACAAGATCTACCGCCTCTGACTTTCGGATACCAAACTGGTGCACAGATAGCCAATATCGGTAAATCGAGACTATCAAAGGCTGCACTTACCATTTGCAGTATGCTGTTATCGGAGCATCACAGTCTCTCCAAAAAGAAGCAATGCATTCCTTCACAGCGAAAAAGTCGCGCACTCCTACCTCGGCAACCATGCTATATAAGAGTAATATTCAAAATTGAACTATCAAGGGCTTTGTTCAACTGATTTTAGGAGTCCTTGCAAACGACATTGAGTAGGGTAACATGATTGCCTGGATTTAGAAGGAAGGACTGTTAAAATGGCTTGTTCAGATAGTAGAGGAATAAATACATGACCATGCACGAAGTTTCTTATCTTACAACATGGTACACATAGCTTTATAATCTCTACTAATATTATAATGTAGCTCCGGAGCTGCAGCGCCGATTTCAAAAATTCTTTCACTGATAGAAAACTATACTATTCCTGAGTGACATAAACTATGTTATAATTCCGGGGTACTTTAGATTCCTTGGAAGGCAAGAGAAATCATGGGCCAGTAGCTAACCTAATACTAATAAAAGAAAGATTTGGATTGTTTTTTTGTTTGTTTACATTGAATAGGCTCAGAAATTACGGGACTGATTTAAAACATTTTTACACCCTTGGGATGCTACATTATCCCCTGGTGATATAGGCTATATTATATTTTCAATAAAAATTAAAAAAAGGAACTAAAAAATTCCCTACATTGCGTGCAGTCCGAAAACTATTGATGATCAAAAGATCAAAATAATGTAACGGTGAAACCGCGGGGGACAGCTAGTCACTAATAATATTAGCTACCCAAAGATCTTCCGCCATTCTGAAAATAGACTAGGAGTAATGCCGGGTATCATTGCGCTAGGGTCTCCTATCCTCCGTTATAATGCTTATATTATTATACAAAATATAATTAATATTAAGTACCTGTTACAATTTCAATTATCCCAACAGCCTGTGAACATTCTCGGAAGATAAGCTCCATAGAAACTTTAGATGGGTAATTACGAACCTCGGGAAGTTACTTAATACAATTCTAACAACTTTGTGAATACCTTATTAAATTCTAAGTTTCTTATTTCAATTACTTAAGGTTGAAAGACAATCGATTTCTCGGCGGAAATTAGTATTGACAAGTCATTTAATATTGAACCTTGATTATTGAACCCATTTTTTTCAATATCATAATGTGAATCATTGGAAAATGGGCTCTATTGCTTAATAAGGTCTGTATCAGCACATAATTACCTATTGGATCAATAGATGAACCTTATCCTAAAAGCAATAAAGTATATTTTTCTATGACATTCTTAATTTAAAAAATGTAGTTACTAAAGTGTTCATTAGTGAACAATATGTAGGTAATTTTTTGATTCAAACGCTGCAAAATTGAGCCATTTTCAAAACGATAGTAATAAAAACTATAGATAGTATAGTAGATGAAGTTTTGTACCTACCCTTCATGCTATGCTTGAAATAGTCCCATTCCTACACTTTGTTTTCAGAACGCTATTCTGAAATATCGCCCAGTGGAATTTTCTACCAAAAGAACGATTCTCTATAAACCTCACAATGCAAATAAAAATTCAGAAAAAATCGGATTCCATAACACGAAACTATGAAGTCCTATTTCGAGCAAAATATAAAAACTGCAACATTATGTTACTGAATGACGGCCATTTTTAATATCAACGTACGATTTTTGTACCGACGATAAATTGGAACACAAAATATGGACAGAGAATTTTATTTTTAGATGGTGAGTTCTCATCCGTTCTAACGTGGTTCATATTTTATAGACACATCACATGGAATAAATAAAGAGGCTAGCGTATTCCTTTCCTGATCCATGTCTTTCAACGAAAAAGCTTTGGATAGCTGTAAAAATATTCAAGAAAATTATAAAGTTGAGTGAAACAAAAAAAAAAAGCTTGCCTTACATGCTTGTTGACAATGCATTGGCGATACACCTGGTGTTGCAAACATCCATAGCCGCCGTGGTGACCATTAACCATAAAGTGGACCATCTGCTTGTTTGTTGGCCTACATGGTTTAAAAAAAATACGGATATACGTCCAAATGAAAATGTCAGTACTATGACAGTTCATAGAACGTTACCTGATGTGTATGATCTTTGAGATAATATCCCTTTCTATTGGGAAGATACTGCGAAATGAAGAAGAGCCACAGTAAATTCTGATCCACTCAGTGGAATCATAAAGAGAGGAAAAGAGAAAGTTATAATTTTTTTCTCATGAATATCAACTGTCTCAATGATCAATGAAACTAAAATGTTAACAGCGAATTGGCCAAGGGTGAAGATTATAAAAATTTCATTCGCTAAAAAGCGCTTAGTCGCCTTCGAAATGAGGTCGGGTAATAAAAGTGCGTCGCGTTTAGGGCTGCTGCGTGCAAATACATCAAATAAACTGGATCGTTTATAAAACTGTTTTTATTCCTTATTATTTGAAAGAGCTTTTAGCACGATAGCTTTTAAGGTATTCGCTTTGGATTGTTACGACTTGTTTGTATTGTGAATGTTTGGTTAAAGTAATTTTGGCCTTTACAATTCTTGAATGCCTTTATCATATAGCTAAGCCTTTAAATTTATTCCTTAATGTACAACCTTTTATCTGTAGTATCAGCATTCATTCTATTATGAAATTAAAACTAATAATACAAGCTATATACGAAAAATACTCAGTCGGAGGAGAATGAAATTTAAGGTAGTTAATTTTTTTTTAAATAATTTACATATTTGAAATAAATATAACAACATTATACATTTAAATCACGAGTTTGACACACATAAATAACAAACAGAAAAATACATAATGACACGCTCCAAGCGGACGTAATAGAAGAAAGTTCAAAAAGTTCTATGCAATGATTATAGAGATTCAACTCTGTCAGAAAAACCGTAAATGAAGTACACACTTTGAAAATAAATTTTGGTTATATTTCGCGCCCAGTTCATATACATTTTCTCTAAATTACAATGTTTTACAATTCCTAGCCCCTAAAATTGTTATGTCCTGTATTCGATTCACATTCTATAGTTCGAAGTAGTACCTTCTTATATGTCAACCGTACAAGAGACGTGGTTCCGGCATCATTAGAGTAGAATGAATTTAAATGACAAAATTATATACGATTTTAATATTGAAAATTGTATTTGTGGATCCGATTTCCTTTACATAACATTATTAGCATGTTGAAAATAATAAATTTTGTCAAAGATTGTAACTACGAAATTTATTTATTTCCTGCAATGTTATATTACTATTAAGAATGCCTCTTTTGTCCCACATTTATCAAAGATCTAAAGGACCACAATCTTTGATCTTGTAAAGGAGAACATCCAAAACTCCGTCCCCCTTTTCTAATGTAATAACTGCCATAAATCTTAGCTCTCATATTTCCCATCAAGTTTCCCCGTGCCAACCCTAATGTTAGTACATCTTGACCCATTTCTGCTTTTGAGGGGGCATTACTTTACGGATTTCTCTCGCTTGACAACCGTGAAAGGAGTTTTTCTCTGCAGACATTAGTACTGGGCATATTTTTAGCTGATTCAGGCAAGGTGACGAGGATTGGCCGCGATTGTGATGATACATTAAGTTTTATTACTGAACATGGAAACGGCACGTGCGTAATGAAAGTGGATGACCACTTACAGGCTAATGGTGAAGTAATAAAAGAACCACATGGTGCCACTGGGAATAGAAAAGAAGGAATATGTTTGTTAATTAATATTGTAATGTTATGGCAAACGTTTGTTTAGGATTTCGGATTTGATCCAGTAAGATACGAATTGGTGTTTTGGGAATTGGGTAAATTGACATATCGTTAAAGTTCATTATAAACTTTTTTACTTTCTTTGGTTTCACGCTTTTCTTTCACGATACGTTACAAAACAGTCATATTGACACTATTACCATGGTTTTAATGTGTATTTTCTTTGTTTAATATTCATTTGTATCACAAATCTATTTATAAGACTTCATAGTAAGATAACCTAATAGATGGTCCAACAATCTAAATAAGCACTGTAAGTACCAAAGCTTAATAACCTATCTGTTTGCTGGCGTAAGCAAATTCAGCTCTAATTGCACTGCTTATCGGTACCGACATGTGACATCGTGTCCGCCGTTACGACCGATGCTCCCATAACTCAAATATGCCAGGATCACAGCACTGGCCACAAATTACCGTAGAGATTCTACAGAGATTGCACTGACAGAACTGGAAATGCATTCATTTGCTGCAAACAATTTTGTAGCTTCAATTTCATCTATCTAAATAAATCTTTGGCCTTTGGCTATATCATCACTTATCCAAGAAAATAAAATCATGGCGAGGTTGTCAAACCCTGTGTCATTAAAAGTAAAAATATTCATAATAAATTTTAGCATTTTTTTAGAAAAAAAGTAATTAATGAAGACCAAACCCAATAATAAAAATCTTTTCATAAGTTGTTATTATTTATAAGTCTGCTCTAAAATGATGTTACTGTTATAAAGTTTAATAGAAAAACGAATACTTTGCTGAATACTATATAAAATAAACCCATACTAGAACGGTTGGTTAAATTTCTTTGTAAGTTCTACATCGCAGCAAACTGCCATGGCACTTAAATTTATTCACGACATTAGTGAAACTATACTCATTTCATTAAGCTTTTTATGTTGCGTAATTTGGAAGACATTTCTCCGTTCAATGTTCAAACTAGAACTTATACCTCTTAATGTTTTCTTTTGGTATAAAAACCATTCGCTAATTTGAATTTCACAGCAAAGAAAATAATAGCAAATTTCTTTAATGACCTTCCTGAGCTAATGACCCGTCTGACAATCATTAATTTTTACCCAAATGAATTTTAACTTTAGCACAATATTTAATTTATGAGGGTAGAAGTGTTTTGGGTCTTATAATTACGATGTTTTTATCATCTCATGTTTTATTTAAATAATTTTCGTATTTGAAATTTCATTCTGTAATAACTGTACGGGATTAAATCAGGAAGCTTAGGATGAAAACTGTTTAGAAAGCAATATGTGCCAACAAAAGCACTTTATTTGGCACCTCAAAACATGACAACAATGTCATAACGAGCTGTAAAACAATTTTAATCGTGAAAACAGAAACATTATTTCAAGCACCTAAGTGGTCTGGCACCACTTCAACGATAAGCACATGACCGGCACTAGCACTATAGCGTATAATTCTAGTCTGAAATTTTGGTAATATCTCATGGGGTACATTAATGCTTTAAAATGCTTTGTTCGTGTCTGAATATTTAATAGTACAAGGCTTATGTTTCAGCCAATGAACGCACGATGTTTCATGTGAGTGTAAATTGATATGCGTGTGTGTAATACATTCTAACCCGCTTATGGCTTGTTACGGGAGCTAGGTTAACTAGTTGAGTTGATACAGTCAAGCTGTTAAAATGTTAATGTTTTGACTTTCATGTTTGACTGTTGAAATTGCTTTGTAGCCACTGTATTTATTTCTAAAGGCCTCGTGGTCATCTGTGTATTATTTTAGAATCTTGTAGATGATTTGGGGTGATTGTATTCATCGCCCCTATTACACATTGCATAGATTACAATGATACCTGACGAAGTAGTACGATGTCTCTATGAATAGGCTGTTTATTTATGTCAGAAGACTGACAAGCAGACCGTCCAGCTGATAGTAAGTTATGCTTGCCATACACTTGACAGACGTGCGTGTCCGCTGATAACTATTGTGCGACTAAATGAAATGCTTACAATTGTTTGAACTTTACCTTTCTCAGGATAAACCGTAGTATGCCTAATTTTCTATGAGCATTATATCATATTCTTAAAAAGCATTACAGTATCACAATCGAAATACTTGGTCTTTACAGCGGCTTTACAAAGACGTTTAAACAAAATTGCCTCCATACATCATAAGCATTAAGGGGTAACGTACATCGATTCAATTACCTATATATCTTCGTAACAAGAGCGCTCGCAATCGGGGTACAAAGGAGAGGGGGGTAACAGCGGAAGGGGGTAAAATGAGTTTAGTATTTTTATTCTTCCTCGACATTTTTATTCTTCTTAGCGGTTTATTTTGTGTAGAATTTTGATTGCTGCTTCTCATGCTTTAGTTTTTATTTTTGGAGTTCTTTAGAACATAATACTCTAATAAGAGTATAGACTTGGTTAGTCTTAAGGTTAGTTTATGTTTATTGTATTTGATGTATTTTAATTACCGCTCACCTAATGTAGATATTTTTGATATCCCTAACGAAATAATAAAGATGTAGAATATTTCTAGGCTATTTAAGCGTTAAACACCAGCTTAGCTCATTTTCGAAACTCAATCTTACCTTGTATTTTAAAGAACAATTGATTAAGAAGGGACATTAGTTACTTCACTGGATTGATAGTCATAAATTTGCTTACAAAATTATAATATAATATTTTCTTTGAAGTCTAATGATGAATAATGTTGTTTGTTTCATATTTACTTCAATAAAGGACCATGCAAAATATAATTTCAAAGTTCAAACAGCGTAGCACTAACTTAATTATCTTGTACTTGTCCTATCTGGGTCAGCGCCCTTTTTTGTGACTCGACTGAGATTAATGTTTCTCGTTTTGATATATGAGTATTCGTAGGTCTCTATATGTTACTTAATAAATGCTTTTTTCGACTGGCCAGGTTTGCTGGTTAGAGACCCAGACTACCAGGCCACATATCGCGGGTTCGATAGTTTCAGTGAGGACAAACATTTGTGTACATGAAGATGTCTATTTAATCTGTGTCTACGTGTAAATAGCTATACAAATATGTATTTAGAAAGAAAAAGGTAGTATATGTAGTCAGTTTAATGGTTTCTATAGTACAAACAACTTACTTTGGGACTATTTGGCTGTGCAAAGAATCTGCTACGATTATTATTAATTCTTTTGTTACAAACTATTCGGATAGAGACCGGACGTAGAATATCTTCAATGAATAGTTGTGAAGAGCTGAGGCTTCGGCTGGGAAAAGACATATTCAGTTTAAAAATATGCGAAATTCTACGGAGGGCACTTTTGAACGTTTAAGTTACTGAAGCAACCAATCAGTGAAGTCATTAAACGCCAACGTTACGAGTAACGATTATCTTAAGAATTAATGGAAAGTCGTTGAAAAAATATCATACTTTTGTGAACTAAAAAGGATTCACATTGAGAAGATTTTGATATTCATTATGAATATTTTTTTGTTATTATAAACTGAATTAGTGAAGCACTGGAACGTGATATTTCCAGAAATATATCCGAAAGAAGAAATAGCGAATCAGTGAGAAAAACATCTACAAAGCAATTGATTACCCTCTAATCGTCGTTTTTCAGGTTTCTTTCACTTCAAGTTTCGACTTATCACTGCCTTCCCTTGGCAATATTAACTTTATTGCGAATCCGTCCTTTACTCATTCAATAAAACATGAATTAAATTTTACGACAGAACTCGCAGAGCAAGGCTTTGCGCCTACAGACAGCGAGGTTCCACTTTAAATTTAATTTTTATGACGCTTTTTGTTATAACACTACGCCTGGATTCTACCGGGACATATCCAACTTCCCTTAAATCATAATTGTTGCGTAATAATTTGACAATGTATTGATTCTTATTGTTAAGACCTCTCCCGGGTTGGTTGATATGGAGGTTCATACACCCTGACTGCCACGATGCAAACCGTGGATTTTATTTCACTATGAGCATGTTTGATGTATGTCTGGGTGTAAATATATATAAGTATGTATTTAAAAGTAGTATTTGTAGTAAATCAGTTACCTGGTTGCTTGTACAAACAGTACACGCTCTGGTTAGTTTGCATTTTTAAAAAGGCTGTGCCTGAAGAAGTGAAAAGGATAAAATAAATAATACAATAATTGGCTGACATATTTTCTCCGGTTGATAAACGTGGCGTAACTGATAAAACTGGTAATGCTTTTTGAACCAAAGCTGATATATGTAAGTGCAGTGTACGTGTAGTAGGGTATCTAACCACTAAGCAGTCCGATAGCAATAATAAGATGTAGCAATAGGTATATTCATCAAATATTGAGAAAAACAATATTTTATGCATTATTCACGTAACTAAAAAGATTTAACAACTAAAACAACAATAAACCTAACAACTAAAACCCAAAAATATCTCATATACCTGAACCTTTTTCACGAACAACAAAAAGAAAATCGACAAAAAATTTCGCCTCGAGCAAAATCCAATTTGAAGGAACAAAAACTTGGTCAATTTGCATAGGGTTAGTTTGAGAGCTATAATATTGTAGTTGGTTTTACTTAAATTTATGTTGCGAACGTGATCGACTCCGGCATTCACTTGGGAATCTGAATATTATATGAGTTGATATGGTAAATATTTCCGTTCCCAATATATTTGTCCTTACATCGGATATGTATGAGTTAGAGTCGTTTAATACAGTTGGTATTCTACGTTAGGCTCGAGATTGCGATACTTCACTTATAGTTTGATATTAAAATTATTTATCTCTTCTCATTCTTTCTTTATTTTAAGGGGGAAAAACATCTCAGTATAAACGCGATAGTTACAATAATAATTCTTTAATTCAGATTTCTCCATTTTGTTAGTAGTACAAAACCTTAAGACTATGTTAGTATACCCAGCCAGCAGCGACAGATAGGAACACTGTGGGGTTTTAGTCAGTAGGAGTCTGACATAGCCCGGCCGCTCCCCCCGGAGCCACCGGGTATCCAACAGAGGATTTCCCCACATATAAAAAAAAGAAAAAAATGTATAGTATGCATGGTTGTTTGTTACTTAATTATGCCAAAACGGCTGAATGGATCTGGATGATACTTGCCACGGAGATGGATTAGCACATTTATTATGGTTACATTACTCGAAAACGCGAGTAACGCTGCGTGGCACAGCTAGTACACATTTAACTTTGCTTATTTTTTGTCTCAATTCGAGTAATTTAAAAAATCCTTTTTAGTGTCTGTATTATTTTCAGTCTAAAGTCAGAAGATTGCTATAGATTATTAAATAAAATCTATTAATGCATATTATCATAGTCTTCCCACAACGCTTGATTAGATATCTTTATTTCCCCATCACGGTTCATTTCTCCTATGACGCTTTATTGATTTATTATAAGCGTTCTGAACGAATAAAGAATAAGCCATTTGTCATCTTTTTTAACGTCTCTCGGGGATCGAGTATCTACCGAGGATCGATGGAACGGTATTCCTCTCGTTTGAACGTAGATTTTTATATGTTCATACTTATATTTCGATCAATTACTCCTTTGGATGGATGAGTTTGAGAAATTGCAAGTGCAAATGTGTTTTTTGATAGATAGTTCATACTGGATGCTGGATACTTAATTCCATTGAGTGTTGTGATCTATGAGGGTTATCTCTGTGTGTTGTTTTGAGCTATCGATGAACTGATGTACAAATGAGTATTGCAGTTTTTCATCGGGCAAAGTTCAGACTTTAACGTTGCTTCAAATACAATATCCTGAAGCCCGATTGAGAACAAGGTGATTACGAACTAAGCTGAGTTTGTACAAGGGTAAACAAATAATGAAAATTTTTATATTTTTCTTTATTTTTATTTCCATTTATGATTTTATTATTGGAGTAAAATAAGCAAGTCATACATATATTAGATACTAGTTTTAGTAAGGGTTCTTAGACTGTGCATAGGGAGTGCATCTAAAGAATACCTCATATTTTAACCCCTTACTTTGCCTCCTTTAGGTATTTCCATTTTAGATTTTTTTTTAACACGTATTACTACTATCATTAAACCTAAATATTAATTTTCAAATCCCTCACTTGAGGAATTATGGATTGCCCATATAAACTTTCAACCCCTATTTAAGCCAACCCCCATCAACATTATTTTTTTAAACAAAAGATATGATCTTCACCTGGATATCATCTAACTCCTTGCCAAATTTCGATCACCATCCAATCAACAACAACCATTTAGTCAGAAAGGCAACAATCAAACAGACTCACTTTCGCATTAATAAAATTAGTATGGGTTGTTTATAAAACAAACACCGTGAAATCTTTCATTTACAAAAAGCTTTAAGTCTTCCAAAGCCCCGAGCAGTGCATGGCGGGTACACTTTCTTTCACTTCAAGTTTCGACTTATCACTGCCTTCCCTTGGCAATATTAACTTTATTGCGAATCCGTCCTTTACTCATTCAATAAAACATGAATTAAATTTTACGACAGAACTCGCAGAGCAAGGCTTTGCGCCTACAGACAGCGAGGTTCCACTTTAAATTTAATTTTTATGACGCTTTTTGTTATAACACTACGCCTGGATTCTACCGGGACATATCCAACTTCCCTTAAATCATAATTGTTGCGTAATAATTTGACAATGTATTGATTCTTATTGTTAAGACCTCTCCCGGGTTGGTTGATATGGAGGTTCATACACCCTGACTGCCACGATGCAAACCGTGGATTTTATTTCACTATGAGCATGTTTGATGTATGTCTGGGTGTAAATATATATAAGTATGTATTTAAAAGTAGTATTTGTAGTAAATCAGTTACCTGGTTGCTTGTACAAACAGTACACGCTCTGGTTAGTTTGCATTTTTAAAAAGGCTGTGCCTGAAGAAGTGAAAAGGATAAAATAAATAATACAATAATTGGCTGACATATTTTCTCCGGTTGATAAACGTGGCGTAACTGATAAAACTGGTAATGCTTTTTGAACCAAAGCTGATATATGTAAGTGCAGTGTACGTGTAGTAGGGTATCTAACCACTAAGCAGTCCGATAGCAATAATAAGATGTAGCAATAGGTATATTCATCAAATATTGAGAAAAACAATATTTTATGCATTATTCACGTAACTAAAAAGATTTAACAACTAAAACAACAATAAACCTAACAACTAAAACCCAAAAATATCTCATATACCTGAACCTTTTTCACGAACAACAAAAAGAAAATCGACAAAAAATTTCGCCTCGAGCAAAATCCAATTTGAAGGAACAAAAACTTGGTCAATTTGCATAGGGTTAGTTTGAGAGCTATAATATTGTAGTTGGTTTTACTTAAATTTATGTTGCGAACGTGATCGACTCCGGCATTCACTTGGGAATCTGAATATTATATGAGTTGATATGGTAAATATTTCCGTTCCCAATATATTTGTCCTTACATCGGATATGTATGAGTTAGAGTCGTTTAATACAGTTGGTATTCTACGTTAGGCTCGAGATTGCGATACTTCACTTATAGTTTGATATTAAAATTATTTATCTCTTCTCATTCTTTCTTTATTTTAAGGGGGAAAAACATCTCAGTATAAACGCGATAGTTACAATAATAATTCTTTAATTCAGATTTCTCCATTTTGTTAGTAGTACAAAACCTTAAGACTATGTTAGTATACCCAGCCAGCAGCGACAGATAGGAACACTGTGGGGTTTTAGTCAGTAGGAGTCTGACATAGCCCGGCCGCTCCCCCCGGAGCCACCGGGTATCCAACAGAGGATTTCCCCACATATAAAAAAAAGAAAAAAATGTATAGTATGCATGGTTGTTTGTTACTTAATTATGCCAAAACGGCTGAATGGATCTGGATGATACTTGCCACGGAGATGGATTAGCACATTTATTATGGTTACATTACTCGAAAACGCGAGTAACGCTGCGTGGCACAGCTAGTACACATTTAACTTTGCTTATTTTTTGTCTCAATTCGAGTAATTTAAAAAATCCTTTTTAGTGTCTGTATTATTTTCAGTCTAAAGTCAGAAGATTGCTATAGATTATTAAATAAAATCTATTAATGCATATTATCATAGTCTTCCCACAACGCTTGATTAGATATCTTTATTTCCCCATCACGGTTCATTTCTCCTATGACGCTTTATTGATTTATTATAAGCGTTCTGAACGAATAAAGAATAAGCCATTTGTCATCTTTTTTAACGTCTCTCGGGGATCGAGTATCTACCGAGGATCGATGGAACGGTATTCCTCTCGTTTGAACGTAGATTTTTATATGTTCATACTTATATTTCGATCAATTACTCCTTTGGATGGATGAGTTTGAGAAATTGCAAGTGCAAATGTGTTTTTTGATAGATAGTTCATACTGGATGCTGGATACTTAATTCCATTGAGTGTTGTGATCTATGAGGGTTATCTCTGTGTGTTGTTTTGAGCTATCGATGAACTGATGTACAAATGAGTATTGCAGTTTTTCATCGGGCAAAGTTCAGACTTTAACGTTGCTTCAAATACAATATCCTGAAGCCCGATTGAGAACAAGGTGATTACGAACTAAGCTGAGTTTGTACAAGGGTAAACAAATAATGAAAATTTTTATATTTTTCTTTATTTTTATTTCCATTTATGATTTTATTATTGGAGTAAAATAAGCAAGTCATACATATATTAGATACTAGTTTTAGTAAGGGTTCTTAGACTGTGCATAGGGAGTGCATCTAAAGAATACCTCATATTTTAACCCCTTACTTTGCCTCCTTTAGGTATTTCCATTTTAGATTTTTAACACGTATTACTACTATCATTAAACCTAAATATTAATTTTCAAATCCCTCACTTGAGGAATTATGGATTGCCCATATAAACTTTCAACCCCTATTTAAGCCAACCCCCATCAACATTATTTTTTTAAACAAAAGATATGATCTTCACCTGGATATCATCTAACTCCTTGCCAAATTTCGATCACCATCCAATCAACAACAACCATTTAGTCAGAAAGGCAACAATCAAACAGACTCACTTTCGCATTAATAAAATTAGTATGGGTTGTTTATAAAACAAACACCGTGAAATCTTTCATTTACAAAAAGCTTTAAGTCTTCCAAAGCCCCGAGCAGTGCATGGCGGGTACACTTTGTTATTTACAAATTAAATATCTATGTACAGAAAAAAGGGGTCAAAGCTCCCAGGCACATTATTAATTCAAGCTAACAGGCGTACAAGCCAAAGCCTATCCGGTTTTTAGTACGGTACGGATAAAAATTCCGGCCGGATATCATCACCCATTTAACGTAGATGCAAAAAACTTGGTATTTTTTACACTCATTGTTATTAAGCCAATGTTGGGTGCGAAATTTAATCAAGTTGATTCGTATTGCTTTACGTGTGTTGGGTTTTTTGGATAACCATGTTTAAGTTGGAATCTAAAAGACTTGTTTTGACAGCTACGAATTTTATAGAAATAAATGTTTAATTACCTAGTTTAGAACAAGGTAAATTTTTCTAACACAATCTATTTTTTCGACGACTTTCCTTCACCTCTATGCAATAAATAACGAATAAGGCAAAAGAAATAAGAGAAAAGGTATAAAAATATAATAATACCCCTAAACTGATTGAAATAATTAGGTTGTGTTTAAAGGCAGCGATAAAATCCTACATACGCCTCGGTAGTATTTTTTTTCTCCGGAACAAAATCAGTAAACTAATAAAATAACACACCTCATACTTAGGGGAATCGAAAATCTGAATGAAAAATATTTACTTTGATTGAAAAAACTTATAATTCATTCGAAACGTAAAAGAATCAGAAGTCGAACGAAATTTCCATTAACTTAAGATAAATATTTTGTTTGAAATTGGAATATTTCACATGCCAGCGATATTGAAATGAAAATCGGAATTGTTGTTTCTATAAGTAAAAAGTTTCGACAGAAGCAAATCGATGTCGGCTTGCTGAGTGGATTAAGCATAAAGCATTCAAACTATAACCAACTTGAGCTAACTATTCAATATACATTATATGTACAACAAAATTGTATTCAACATAGCTTTTCTATTGTTACAGGTTATCGAAATGGCTGTGCTAAGTCAACATGTACCAAAAGTGAAATAAGTAAGTACATACCTACTTAATATTATAAATGTAAGTTTGTTTGCTACGTTTTCACGCGGAAACTACTTTACCGATCGTCATGAAACTTTGTACACATATTCTTGGAGGTATTAGAAGTAACATAGGATACTTTTTGTGCCGGGAAATGTTACATCCCTCGGGAATGCGAGTGAAACCGCTGGGGACAGCTAGTTAGATGATGACGCTTAATGCCGTGTCAAAGATTATGGGTTCCGATCCTATAGAGAGCTTCAGCTTTTGGTTTTTGTCTTGGTAGTAGGGTACTGGATACAGTAAGGCTACCACCCGTAAGTTAATGATCTGTGGCAAAATACTTACCTGTATGCCAACTGTTGCACTTGAGAGAGTTACCTCTTAAGTTTTGTTTGGTTTGGCAACCCATTGGCACCCCTCTAACGTCAATAGGCAAAAGGTGTTCTCTCTGCTTATCGTCCTTTTGACATTAATCCTAAGTCCGTACCTACAAGATGCAACTTTTAAAACAAGGGTTTATATTTTATATTTTATTAAAACCTATGAAAACTTAATTAGTAAAGGCAAATACGAGTAGAAAATGACGTTGTCATGACCACATCAGCAAGTTATAAACAGAGTAAGATTGAATTAAGTAGCAAAGATTAAATGAAGCTAATAACCAACCTTAGATATATTACGATAATGTTGATAAAGTCGCTTTTCCTTTACGTCATAACAAAACTCTAGGTAGAAATAGTAAACTCAAACAGCTCACATTACGGTGAATACTCTTAAAGTTGGATATGCTATATACAGATGCGACTATGTCACACAAATACTGCGTATATTTGCCTCATGATGTCAGAGGGTTTAAACACAGAAAGAAAGTAAAAGAAGAAATCAAATTCAATACATTGTGTTTGAATAAAAATCAGGTCTTATTTAAAGAAGTATCTAAGACTTCAAAATCGCTTGAACTAATAACAACTATTGTTTGCACTCTTGTAATACTGTACTCTATTAATAAACCTCAGCAGTCTTATCAAATTAACCAAAATAGAAATAAGATTACTGAAATTCAAGAAACAAGGCGTGGGTGTCGGGCACGTGATTGTGCATAAATTTAAAAGGATTTAGACGTTAAATGCCTTAATAGTAGATACTGAACTAAAACAATTTATTTACAATCTGCTTACATTCATAATGCTACTAATAAATTCATTGAATAATGTAATGTATAAGTCTGAGCATGTTGCTTATATGAAAACAATTATTTCTTCATAATAAAATGTTAGGCAAGAATTCTAAAAGTGGAAATATTGACTGATTTATTTCCAAATTAAACCAATTCGAGATGCTTTTAATAATGTAATTTTAAATAGGACTATAATAATTTGTTTTATATAAAAACTTGAGCGCATTTTACTGGATTTCACCTGATGGAAAGTAACGATCCAGTCGAGGATGGTACACGCGCACTCAAGTAATGCCTATTCACTCTTGCCTTAAAGATCAAAATCGTACATAAATTTATAGATGTTCTGTAATGACGTGTTTATAATTGATTTGTATTTATTAATCTTCCTTTTACTTAACAAAACTTTTTATTTGTATTTTCTGTTGACAGAGAGAGCGCAACGACAAAAGGGCGAATAAAGAAATGGGTCTGCAAAGGTGATATTCACAGAAAATGGCCACCGACAGACTGCCACAACACCACTGGAATTCAATAAAACAATACATAAAAGAAACAAATCTATATAAAACATTACAGAAACAATATTTGCAAAATTTTCTGAAGATCCAACACTTAAAGAAGATAAGTTTGAAGTTGAACTTGCAGGAGAAGTTGAAGTTAGTGGTACTGTTAGTGTTGCTGTTGAGCCAAAATTCGAGTTGCAATGGTTTTAGTGGCAGGAACTCTATGCTAAGGACCAGAGTGATCGGCACAAGGTACGGGAAGCTCCAAGGAGTAATATTACCAATGGATCAGCATAAATATTTAAAGCCTGTTGAAGCATACCTTGGAGTGCCATACGCTACCCCTCCAACTGGATCAAACAGGTATACCTCTTTATTTTATGCTCGGTCAGTTCTTATTTAACGGTTGACTGGAAGTAAAGATGTCGGAGAGAAATGTCACCTTCAATCTTCTGAATTGCTTACAAAATTACATAGATCAATGATTGGCGTTTCTTTGGGACTGTTTGTCTTCAATCTAGTCGTGTTTATATTGAATGAGGTTTTATTGAAAATAAATAACTTAAGTCTGGACCGCAAATGAAGTCAGCGTGTTTACATTGATTATACAACTAAAAATCTGGAGAATAAATGTTAAGATGGCTTTATTTTGTAATTTAATCAAGTGATACTTAAATATAATATGATTTGTGCTTTGCCCAATACTTACTTTTTTGATTCAAAAGAATATATAAATCATTCTTTCTACAATTCTGAAGATATTGTTCGTAGTAAAGTTCATAATGTTACGATCTCATTTATATAACTTTAAGTATTTCAACTTCATCTTGGTTTCCATTAAACAGTTCCATGATTTCATTGTGCGGAACTCCAATTAGTGGAAAATGTAAATTAATTTCATAAAGAAAACAGCTTCGTCTCTTAATTTCAACTCTATTTTGCTGAGTTTGTGGAAATTTTCTCGTTAACGACATTGCTTTGTTGCATTTCTTCCTTAAAATTGTATGTGAGACCTTTATTTAATCAATTAAAATATTTTATGTATTTTGTTTGCTATTATATTATATTTTAATTAAGAATTACTATTCAAATGTCTTTTTTTAAATCCAAACGACTATAAGGTCGTTTGGAAAATTAATTGCCTGAAGAAGCAGATATAACTGGAATGACTATTACACACTTTTAAGCAGTATTTTAATATTCTATAATTAGCAATTAGGGACTTACTCGTTTATAAACTGACATACATAAAAATACAATATTATTTGCTCAAAGGTTTGCGCCAACACGAGCACCAGCTCCCTGGGACGACGTGAAAACAGTAGATCAGATGGGCCCAGTCTGTCCGCAACGTTTACCTGACATCTCCAACGAGACATTGGCTTTAGAGAGGATGCCAAAAGGAAGGCTGGAGTACTTGAGGCGGCTACTACCACGACTGAAGAATCAGAGTGAAGATTGTCTATACATGAATATTTATACGCCTGTGCAAGGTAAGGCCTTTTAATCACATTTTTGTTTGATGTTTAATTGTGAGGTTTTAAATGAACAGGTATCTTAAATTATCCAAAATAATCCTTTCATCATCGTAAATGAATTCCTCAATTCAAATTTAGAATTCGTTAAATTATATTAATAAAAATATTAATATTATATATAAAGTATTAATATTATACATATAAAACAAGTACCGATGGACAGACTATAATGGTCTGTCTCTTCTTTCTGTGTCTCGTAACATAACATAAGAATAAAAGAAAACAGATAAATAAATCAAAACACCTCTGACAAACAATTGTTTATCGATATCTACATTTTGTTGAACATCTAGTTTTATTCCGGACGTAGTCTCTAGAGACGCAGCCCTGTACATATTTTGTCATGAATCAGAGAGAAAAACCCAGCTAGATGTTACAAACCTGTGATTTTTCCCGAAAATATCTAAGTGTAGAGGATTTGTAGGGTTTGACTTCATTTCGTCGTGGCCAAAAGGAAATCTTTCAGCTGCTGATGCAATATTGAACTGTGGACTCTCAAAAGCTGAAGTACAAACATTGGTTCGTTGGCGTTCCTTAGTTCCGCAAACGTTATTTAATGCAAACATTGAAATTCTCTGTGGACACAATTAACCATTAATGTTCTAGCCGAGAACTAACAAATTATACCTTAGAATAACTTGACTTTATGTCTTTCAAAAATGTACCTCAACACATTAAAATAATTACAGTGGTGTAATTTTGATAAGCAAAAAAGTTTAACAGACGTTAAGCCATCAATGACAGTTAATATAACTTACTACTTTAGTGTTATAATTAAACACAATTAAATCATCAAGGAAAGCTGTGAAGAAAGCCGCATTTTATAAAAAAAAGCTCGTACTGAATCTAAAAACTTTTCGGTAAAATCAGTTACTGCAATTACAATCAAGCTTGTTATTGTAATGAATGTGATATCCAACAGTTACACCGTATGACTGGGAATCCCTAATCATCCAATTTGTCATCCCCATTCGAATGTCGATACGAAAAAAGGTCGTCAAATTAAAGGGAGCGAAACAAAACGTCACGTGCGTCCTGGTTTGACCTACTTCCCCGTTTATTTCTTGTGTAATTTTGTTGACTAAACCCTTTTTCCTCATCTTGCTCCAATAATTTCAAAGTTATCACTAATGAGTACTGTCAATACCAAGAAGATGCTTTATCAGAAATATTCATATAACATTTTTCGATAAAATTCGTCGATGATCTATTGTGGGAACAAGTTAGGTACATTCGGTAATTTTACTGGTATTAGTGAAACATATTCATATCCATAACAAGTTCAGAATAACATATTGAATTATGATATTATTATATATTATGTGTAGCTTCAGTAACTTTAAATTCGACCTTCATAAGTGCCCTCCGAAGGCCTAAACTGAATAAATGGTTTTGATTTTTTTTGAATATTGCATTAGTAAATAATCATCTAGAACACTTGGATGTATTTTGTTTTTTAGGGTTGCTTTTGTCTCTATATGTATTTCGTTTACACAAAAAATACTGTCGCTAAGAACTATATCATTTTGATTTTCATATGCAGAGTAACTTTATAATTTCAATCTGTTAACTTGGAAGCTCTATTGTTATATAATATTGAATTCAAATTAAAGGCCCTTTAGGCTTATTTGTATCTCTCTACTAACTTTATTCTATAAGGCTGTTTGAGTCCTAAATAAATAAATAATTTTAAATTAAATCTATCACTCTTCAAAAGTTTTTGAAAATATTACAGTAATTAAGGGACTTTTAAGGCTCATAGTAAATAAGCTATTTCGAAGGAGGGGATGATCCTTTCTTGATCTCGTCACCACCCTTGACTGATGAATAACATCTCTGCCGTGATGTAGTACTACCCTTGTATGACTGTGTTTCGGCTAGATAGGTAGGCCAGTGAAATAACAAGCACATGAGATTTAAAAACTTCACGTCTCAGGTTTAACCACATATTGTCGATGCCCCTAGTGCTACATATGACCATAGACGCGGTGACCACTTATCATCAGATGGTCCGCCTGCCAACTAATAATATATAAAAAAACAAAGAATAAATTTATAAGAAAAATAATATATCACCTTCTAGAAAGCAGGTTAAACCGCACCTTAAGCTAGTATTGCATGCCCTTATTTCAACCCCCAGTCGTGGTGCCACCAATCCGTTTCCGGTTTCCGCATCATGCACCTACTTCACACGGTTCACTGAGCATGGGCGTAAGCCACATCGATCCTCACGCATTGTCGATTTGATACATCAAATATATACAAGATTTATTGTTTTCTATCAAAGGAATACTTGTGGCGTTAACGCATTTTCATTTTGGTGACTATAAATTCCATTTTTTTTACTACCCTGTAGCCTGACGCACGTTTTGATTTACGTATAAAAAGTATATTTATTGCTGTCCTCCGCGGTTTTACCCGCGTTCCCGAGGGATGTCGTATTTTCCCGGGATAAAAATGAGCTTATATGTATTTCCAGAATATACTCTAATTTACGCTTAATTTTTGCGTAAAAGAGTAACTAACATCCATAGATACAAAAACTCGCATTTCGCAACAGTAGGATTCAGAACGTATTCTATGAATGTAGCGAATCAAAAATATCCTTCGATTAAATTTGTCACATCCATATTAATATTTAAAATGAATTTAATGAAATTAACTCTACCTTTTCATGACTAAACGGCTAATCCGATCGTAATGAAATTTGGCAAGGAGATAGATTATATCTTGGGGAAAGACATTGGCTTGTTTATAATAAATTGAGTATAATCTGTTGTCAAGTGGCTCAAGGGAGCTAATTGCTTTCTAGGCTAGGATTACGGCAATACATTGACGGTACCCCTGATATTGCTAATTTCCATAGGCGAGGGTTACCACACCACTTACGATCAGGTGGACAGTTAGCTTTTTGACCTTGTGAAATAAAATAATAACTGAAAATCTTCCACCCATATTAAATTAGGTCTAAATAATGGATGAAATTAAAATTAATAATACAAACTTAATATCTCACAAACTATTGTATTAATTTTGAAAATAATTTAAAAAGTACGAAACTATTTTAAATCTTGCCAGACTAATAAATCACAAGCATTTAATAAAACCTTTGCAGGTTTCACTTAAAAATATAATATTCTTGGATAGTTTTAAATTAAATTGGCAAAGTTCAATGTCTTGTTATAATGTTTTAACCTCTAAGGAATATTTTAAATATGAGCTTAAAGCAATTAGGAGTTACTATTTAAAATAAATACCTGAAAATCCTGAAAATAAATAACAGAACTTGTTTAACACTAAACATACCATAACCGGGTCAAATGACCCATTTTGAAATTTGCATTGAAAATACACGTATCATTTTATTGCTTTTGCACATTTGACTTCATGACTTTTTCTTACTAATTAATATACAGTTATACTATTTATTTCCCTTCCTAACAACCATATTTCATACATACAAGCAGGGAATATAAAGTCACATTTGACCCGCTATGGTAGAAATTGGTACCTAGTAAGTGTTGGTATGATTAGTGTTAAAGGAAGCTAGATATCTGATATACTGTAAATTTAATATCTTTTTAGCATACACTACTCATACCTTTTCATATGAACCGAAAGAGACTTATAAATGTTTGGCCTAAGTGAGAATCAAATCCATGCCTAAAAGTTAGTGTACCTAATACCGCAACACCAACCGGTCCAAAGAAAATATTTTACCCAATACTGCAATATAAAAGATATATCCAGTATTTTAACAGCCTAATATTTTAACTGAAACTTCTGCAAATATTCTTGAAATGTACAGTTAAAGAGAAAAGCATAAAACAACCGAATTGTTCTACCAGGTTTACCAGTATTCAATGAAATTGCTAAATCGAATCCCACAGTAAAAATATAAATCTAGAAAAACATTTCGTATGTGTCGAAATTGACACGAAAAGCGAATTCTTTTTCAGAAACTTTATCGCCTCAGTGAAATTGTCAGCATTTATATTTCAAAGTCCAAAAGATTTATCATCGGTCTTTTTTGTATTGATAAAAAAGAACATTTTAGATTTGCTCTGGTAATTTTAATATTTCTTGTCAATAGGCGGCTTTTGGAGACAGTAATGAAATGTCTACCGCAACTAAACCTTCAACTTACAGAGACGAAAATTTTAATCATAGTTTACAATAGAGCCTTTTCAACTGGATAGTTTTGTCGGGACGGATAGTTTCTTTGTTCCGTTACCTACAGCTTCCTGCTTGTTGAAAAGTATCGATATAAATAGATATCCATGTCTTAAAAAGGCTAAATATACATAGTAAGAAAATCTATCCAGACTTGTTCATGATGTGAATAACAATTATGTATATAAATAACCAAACATTTTTTTATATACAAACTCAAATCTATTGATGTATCTATTTTGCTAGGGATTTTACCAATAAATTTTAATTTTTTTTTTTTAAGTAAATAAATAAATATCCTGGGACATTCTTTACACACGGTCATCTGATCCCAAACTAAGCAGAGCTTGTACTATGGAAACCAGATACTGATATACTACATATACTACTTTTTTTTCTAAATACATACATATATAGATATGCAGTGTCAAACCTGTTCAGTTTTTTTCGTTAAAAATATTGTAACTAGTGTTTTTATTTCTGCCGTGTATAATATTATTTAAAATTACAAGAATCATACCATTATTGGTTTAAAATGTTTTAAAAATAATATCTCTTTACATTTATCGATATATTTAAAAAATAATAGTGATACTGTGCCACCCCTAAAGGTTTGCGTCTTTAAAGATAAATTGAATTATCCCATAATGACAAAGTGGGTATATTGTCGAAAATAATTAAGGTCTTTTCAAGTGCTTTTGTTAACCAAACCGCTTTTAGTTATTAATATATACCCATTATATAAATTAATGTTTCATGTAATAAAAAAGCTTTCCTAGAACGTTAAAACTACCTTCATCGTTTAAAAAGTAAATAAATTAACACGGACATGACTGTAACAATACTGCCAATAAAATATACACGATCTATCTCTGATCTTTGTTACCTGATTAAGGAAACCAGATAAGTAACTAATGTATTATAAGGCATTTCCAAAATTTTCTTCGAAATGCATACCAATTTATACCTATATATATTTACACCCAGCCACAGAACAGACATATTCATGCACTTAAATGTGTCCTGAGCGGCAGCCGAACCCACTAGCATAACAGTCCAGGTGTGTAACTGCTAAGCAAACCGACCGTTTTAAGCTTGATTGTCGGCTTGACTGAAAATCCTATCAAAATAGTAAGGGTGTGTTTTATAACAGAAAAAAAATTGCGACATGAAAATTTCTATATAAACGTAACAATATAGTGACTATCCACATAAAACCATCCATTTTAAAACAATAAGTACTCTAGATACAATTTTATGAACACAAAGTGTTAAAACGATGCTCAGTATTACGATCCGATGCTCGTATAAGAAACGATCCTAGAAGTTGTTGTTACTTCAGAATTTTATAATAAGTAAATGGACAATATCAAGCAAAATGATGGTAATCTCATTTTATGTGTTGAAAGCATTCTGAAACCTTTTCTGTGTCTAGGAGACAAGTCGCGTTTTATTTCCCCTTCAGTCCATGGTTGGACAAAGGACTTTATGAATAAAATGGCTTTATGGAATAATGTAGCCTTGAAGTCATATAGTAACATGAAAAACATTGTGGCAACAAAGCAGTAAACTAAAAAAGTAACTGGCACTAACATGACAGGTCAACTGCCACGCCACAGGACGTGGGTTTGATTCTCATCCAGGACAATCATTTTTGTGAATGAACATGTTTGTATTTTGTTCTGTGTCTGGGTGTAAAAACGTTATATGTTGTATATCTTATTTCCATAGAACAAGTTCTACTATATACGTATCAAAAGTGTTTTTCTTTTTAAATAGTAATTCGCCTATTGGTCGAAATTCGAACCTAATCCACACTATATGTATAGTTTGCTTGGTATGTTAAAAAAACAAATACAATAACAGCTTCCATTTTTTTAAATTGAGAACACTAAATAGCTATAAAATAAAAATGGTACTTACATATTTATTTTGTTGTTGTCAATTTGTATTTAGATATATTTATAAACGTATTTTTAAATCAGGAATAACTTTGTGTCATGTTCTCCCATCTTCAAAGCTTCACCAACAAAAGAGACATCACAAAAACACTTCGATCGATGAATGAAGTTGTCAAAGTAGTAAATGGCAAAAAAGGTCAAAATACAAAGTTGAATTCTAAATTGAAACCCATTAAGGTTTTACGACAACTAGACTGAAACATGCAACTATACAGCAACGAGGTCATTCACTGCATTTTATAAAGATTAACATAAAAAAATTGCAATGCTATCGAACCATCTATTTACAATGAATGCCTTATCTAGACATGCAAATCTATGCAATCTCTAAACGACGTTGTTCCTTTGAATTGTCTTCATTGCTTGTGTATTTAAATAATTGGTTGTGAAATGAGAGTATTTGTTTGTTATGTTTCATTATTGCAAATTATAGTACGCGAAGTTCTTAGTATTCAAAAAAATGTTTTTGTCATCAGGATAATCTTTTGTACACAGACTAGAGAAATAGAGTTCATAGTGCAGAGTTATTCCGGGGAAGTACTAACGCCTTACCCATTTCCTCTGCGGAACAGTAGTGCATTACTCTGTTTTAGTAAGGAAAGGGGGCCGGTGAAATGACAGGCACATGAGACTTAACAACTTCTCGGGGTCGAACAACACATTGGCGATGACTTTGGTATTGCAAATGTCCATAGTCAGCGGTGACCACTTACCACCAGGTCGACCATCTGCTTGTTAATCGGCACATGTGGTATAAAAAAATGGCATTATGACCAAACCCTATGGTATGTAAACATTTTAATTAGGGCTGTAAATGATTTCATGCGGTTGCCGAGGTGGTCCACGGTCTAAAGCTCGGCTTAGAGAACGTATGAGAGGGTTCGTTTCCCGAGGGTTGGTTAGGCATGATATAGTTGATGCTTCTTTGTCAGAAATTATTACTTAAAGCCTGGGGTTGGTAAAATGCCCGAGAGATGGCGACAATGCTCACCACATGTCACGTTGGGTCTTAAAATATATTCGGTAGAATGTGGTTCTCAGAGTGTGCAGGAACGGAGGCTTCAGGGCTTCTCCAATTAATATTTTATTTATTTGATGCTTATAAACGTTTATTACTCGTATAATTCGACAATTACAGATAATTATGAAAAATTTTAAAATTGTGTGTGCGATCTTTCAATAAATCAAGTTGAACATTACGCCATCTAGGTAAACGCATCGTATTAGGGTTTCGCATTGGCACTGGCTGTGGCGCCGACACAGAGACTTTTGCCTGTCTTTTCAGGGAAAATGGACGTGAAGAAAAAGAAGTATCAGTTTAATAGGCGTATAAATACGACATAATATCTTAAGTTAAACGACTAAAACATCAGCTGTGCAACATTTAAAAAGACGAACAAGTTTCAACACTACTCCCATAAAATTCTTACTTAACTGAAACTAATTTAACTTCTTTATTATACCGACTTTTTGCTGGTGGGCGTTTTTCGAACACAGCCAGTTAATTTTACACTACGCAGAACTTGTACTTGCATTCCAGATAAGTGATATATTATTATAGTCCAGACAAAGAAAAAACGCATGCCTATATGATCATAATAATAATAGACCCAATATGGCTTCTTTCTTTCTGCAATAATCATTGCACTTATCGGGTGCTCTATCAAGTCAGTGGTGCTGGCACAGATATCCGCTAGGTGTACCTCGGCCTCTATGTGCTGGATCTGTATTTCCATGCACGCCTTCCAAAATACCCTTTGTGGGCCGAAAATCCCAAAAGGAAAAATGCTAATAAAAATAATAAATTTTCTGGGACGTTCTTCACACACAGATTTTTCTATAATCTGATAACTATTCACAGATGCGTTGCAACACACATCGGGAACAGCTAACTATGTATGATTAAAACTACAACATGTTTATTTTATCACCTATGTAATTCATAGAATTTAGGTTAATCTATTATCGTTATAAAAATTAAGACAGGTCATTGAACCCTTGTTCAGGTACAAAAAGGTATTTCGTTACACCCAGACGCCCGGTGTTCGTTAATTTTTAATTGTTCTCCCTTCTCATTATTCGACGCGTAATGAAGGACTCGCTGTTCTGTTTTTATTCTCTGACCATTTGCTTGGGCTTGGTTATTTGAATAATTACAAATTATACGAAAATTCACCTTTGGAGGTGTTACGGAATGTTTTTTCCTAATTGCTTTTAGAGCCAGCCCACTCCAATTTCGATGGTTTGTTAGAGGCGAAATTACGAGATTATTTATACTTGGTCCACCTTCACACTCGATTCCAAAGTAGAGCTTGATTTTCGTTGTATATTGGATCTATACGCGCAGAAATTATTGTCAAAATATTATTTATACTCACCTCGATTTTGTGCGTGAGTTGACAGTTGAGCTGAGCTTGGAATATTATAACCAACAATAATGGCACCGTTTTGGGTTACGGAATCGAGTCTGTGACCAATAGCAAAGCAGTCAGAGTTGTCAGTCAGTAACTTTAAATTTGACCTTCATAAGTGCCCTCAGAGGGCCTAAACTGAATAAATGGTTTTGAATTCTGTAAGGTAAAATTACTTTGGCCCGGTAATGTTTCGTCCCGTCCTCCATGCTTTGTTTCTTTTGCTAACTATGCAATCACGTGAGAAGTATGAGGACGAAGTTTGTATTAGCTGTACCTATATAGCCTATACCCCCTAGGGTTAGGGCATTTTACTAAAACGCCAATCATCAAGTAATAAAACACACGTTTTGAATACACAAAAGATCTCACGATGCGTGATCATTAGTTAGAGTCAGTCATCCAAAAGCATCCCCGTCAGGGTTCCGTAACCAATGGCATTATTCGTCAACGTCTCTTCGTGACGGATTTTCAGCTTGAGGGGGGTAGCCAAGCTGGGCAGGTTTTCACGGCTTTCGTCGGCTCGTTCATGTTTCTTTTATCGGCTACAAATAGGCAGACGTTTCACCTGATGGTTAGTGGTCACCGCTCCCTATGAACATTTGTAACAACAGGGACTTCGCCAATGCTATGACGACTTTCTAAGTTTGGTTTTGTCACATGTTTACTTATGCTCTGAACTTTATAGCGGCCACCAATAACGGACATTATAATTGATTTTAAATCCAAAAACAGGCGATCTTCAAAAGATGAAAGATAAAATCTATTCCATGATATTAGATTTCCCAAGTAAAGTAGATTGGAAGTTTGTATTGAGCAGTGAGATATGAAAGGTAGCAAGCACTCATCAAATATTTCCTCTCTCTTGTTTCAAAGTGTGATAGTTAATCCAGGTGAACGATTCACCTACCTTTCTCCAGATTAATTCCAAGTCTAAACTGTTTCCATGGCAACGTTTCCTCGAGCGTTATCGAAATTATTACTCCACTGACTTGCGAATTTCGTGCGGAAATACCACCATTTCTAAATCTCTAGTAACATTGGAATATTCAGGGAAAAGGGCCGAAAGTGATAACGTGTTTATTGATAAAATATTATTGCCTCCCATGGCAAAAAATACCAACGGCTTATTCGCTCCGTTTATTTCCCATGCGTTCCGTTTTTATGATAAAATGTAGAGCTGCTATGATATTTTTCTACCCTTAAAACAATTTGAGAATTTATCTTAAGTCTGAGTAGGGTTTTGTTAAGCAAATTGTGAGAAACAAAGGGTTTTTGTTTGTCTAAACCGTTTAGTGTTATTGGAATCAGAGATACTCACAGAATTATTTACTGAAAATATTGATGGATATTTTGTCAAGCGATGTATAAAATGATTTTTCTTATCTGATATATAGTGATTGATGGTGACAACAATGCTTTTACAACTTTTTGCACGAGCACCATTATATTTTTATATTTCCATTGCCTAGATTTTCATTGTCCGTTAATTTATGTTGAAAATACTGGTGTATTCTTAGTTTTTATAGTTAGTGATTAAAAAAACTGCCTTAAAACTTAAACTGCTGAAATACAACACCCGATTAGTCTAACTTTAATTTTAAAGAAAACAAAACCAATTTTTAGTCAGTTTAGGCCCGTGGAGGGCGCTTATGAAGGTCAAATTTAAATTTACTGAAGCCACCACCGGCTCGAAAGCCTTCAACTGAGAAGAACCGGCTAGAAACTCAGCAAGGATGCATTTTTATCGACTTGAGAGTAGTAATAAAGTGGAAAGTACATGAATTCTAAGATCTTGCTCACGAGCTAGAGCACTTCGATGCTGATGATGCTTAACGACAGTTTTTATCATGAGGGTAGTAGCCAGTCTGATGGTACTGCAAAGTTACCATTGTGGTATGCTCTGATTGTTACCACAACAATAGCAATAAAAATATGTACATTCTCGTTATTCAATGAGTATAATAAAATTCATTACAGTTGGGCCGCCGCCAAAGAGAGAGTTTATCTAGCGTACAACGTATCTGTCATGTGAGACACTGATAACGAAAACAAAGGTTTAAAACGAAATGGGCGAAACGATTTGTCGTTTTAATGTTTTGGTTTTCATACGTAAATATCATTTGGGTCAGTTAATGTTTTTTGTTTATGACAGCCGGAGAAATATGTGTGGTAGGAGATTTATTTCGTATTGAATGTTTTTATTTGTGTACTTCAATATGAAATTAAATTTTATATCTGCTATTCAAGTGATGTTTCTTGTTACTCATATTTTGGTGTTGCCTATAACGTACTCTCTTTCATATTTTGTTCTATCTCAACTTGTAATGGACACTAAAAAACCATCACCGATTTCATTTACTGGTTAGTACCAAGACTTTTAAAATTTTCTTTCATTATAGGTTTTAAATATTAAAAACTATAAAAGCAGTCCCGAGATACTCTCAAAAAGAAACAAGAATGACCGTTTTTATTATCAACATTTTCCTCAAGGCTCTGTCACCCAAAACTAACCTGAAATAGACATCTTAACCTGTATCACTTGGCGTGTTTAACGACATTTTACAAATTGTCTCTGATAGAGAAATTGGACGAAATAGCCCGACGCTCGGATCGAATCCAATTACCTTGAAGATCACCCTTGCAGCCATCTGTCTTCCATTTCAGCACACTTTAATTTCATTTAATTCAATGTACAGAGGTGAGGGGATCGATAGATACGTGATCTTTAATACGTGTTTGAGTAAAAGCTTCTTTCGAAGAAATTAATTTAGTTGTCACTCTGAAAAATCTAGTTTTTTTTTTTATGAAAGTATTTTATTCTATTAGGCCTCCAAAAGAACTTATGAACAGTGTGGCCCTAATACCAGTTCGTAAGGTGCTTTTATTGAGATGAGACAGAAATAAATTAAAGAATTAATCTATCAAAAAAACAATCATTTAGAATTAATTTCGTCTCACTGAAAATACCTTGATGATGTAATAAAATAAAATATTAAGAGTGACCAATCTTATTACACTAACTATTCCTACTATTCTACTAATAATATAAATGCAAATGTAACTCTGTTTATGTCCATTGGGTTTTTTTTTACAACTAAACAGACAGAACAGAATATAATTTCCCTTCTTGTTGCAGTTGGGCCAACACTACAAGCTAAGTATCCAGTGGTGATATTCATCCATGGGGAGTCGTTTGAGTGGAATTCCGGAAATGTATACGATGGTGCAGTTTTGGCAAGTTACGCTGGTCTGGTGGTCATTACTATCAATTACAGATTGGGGATCTTGGGTAAGTGCTTCCTGACTCATATCTTATTAAAATGATCATCAATAAATCATCAAACGAGTGAGCTTTTTGAGTCTTAATTTTTTATCACCATTCACAGGTATTGAAAAAGGTGTTCTTGTCGCATAATTCTATGTTCTTAACATAAAGTTATGCAGTATTAGACAAACTATCATAATGCTGCATTGTTTAATAAATAAATATCTTGGGATGTTCACATTAAAATGCTCACTTATAAATCATCAATAGAGTGAGTTTTTAAGCCTTACATTTTTGTTACCGTTGACTGGTTTAAATAAAGGTTTTCATATTGTATGATTCTAAATTCTTTAACTTAGACTTTAACATAAAGTTATGCAGTATTGGACATAAAATTGTAATGATGTATAGCTAATAAATAAATATCCTGGGATGTTTATTTACAAACGATCCCGAGCTGAGCTTCTGCTATGTTAAGACGTGAAATGATATACTTACCATTAAAAATAATACACTTACAAAGAATAAATAGACATGTCCATACACACAATCCTTGTCTTTGATTGGAACCTAATCCACAACTTAGCAATCTGAGTATTTAAGCTATAAAACAAACGACCCGTCAAATGTGTGTGTTACAAATACTCCTGCCTTTTTAATAGACTGGATTGGTGAAAATGTCATCATATTTTTCAGTTCAGTTTATTCCGAAAGTGACTGAAACTGAAAACCATCCTTTTCAATCACTTTTCACTTGCTATGCTACTGGCACACCACTCGCGCTTAATCCATATTCATAAGCCTCCGCATATTTGATCTTCGATTTTGGTGATTTCTGGATATCTGGTATTTTGAGTCCCAAAGCTTAACACAAGTCTGTGTAAAATCACCTTAGCTATTTATCTCTTTATTTTTGTCTTTACCAATTATAATGTCACTGAAATCAATGTTTTTTTTTACTTTTCGGAATTATTGCGGCTTTCAATAGCATTGGCGGTATTTTAATAATGTCCGAGCATTTTTATTAAGTGAAATAAAAAATTAATAATTAAATATCCTGGGACATTCTTTACACGCGTGCTGATCCCAAACTAAGCAGAGCAACTATGGAAACCAAATAGCTGATATATATAGTACATATACTATTATACATTTTTTAAATACATTATCTTGGATATTCACTATGGATATTTACATCCAGACACAGAACAGATATAGATATGGATGAACATGTCAAGCCAGGACACAAACGTTTGTCCGAGGTGGGAATCGTACTCACGACCTGTGACGTAGCAGTCAGGATCTCTAACCACCAAGCCAACGGGCCAGTCTATATAATTCTGTATCACCACATATTCGAAATTTCTTTGAGCTATTTTATTCGTTACTGAGCCTAGGTCTAACGATTTATTTTTATCTAACTCATACCTCAATTTTATAACAAGTAATCCGAGTAAATTTATCATTCCTCTGGAACACAAAATTGCAATTATTTCATCATCTGCAGCATGAATTGTTACAAAAGTACCATCCGCCATTCTTCACTTTCAAGCTATAAACCTGATTACACCGCACAAATCCACTTACAACCGCTTCCCAGTCTTCCGAGAGCTAAAAATATCTGAGAGCTTTGGCACACTGATGCACGTTTTAACAAAGAAAGAGATTGTAGTAACAAAACGCTATCAAAAGGGGCAGTCCCTTTTGATAGCGTTTTGTTACTACAATCTCTTTTCCTAAACATATAAACCGTAGGACTTCTTTACTACTTGAATGTGATGATAGTATCTGTTATAATATATGAAGATTGTTGATTTGATCGTGAATGAGCTTGATTTTTTTTTTAAATATTTATAAACAGTATACACATTAACACTTATAATTAGGCTAGAAGATTGGCACACAATGACTTGCAACTGGTGTGTATACCTATAATGAGTTTTTGATGAAGTAAAAAATTGAGACGATACGGTAGATGCTAGGGTACTTTGTTGTCACCTGAATGGCTACCATCTGCTGGTTGAAAATCTCTTGCCAAATATCTTCTGGTCTTTTCTGGCAGGTGCACTTAAAGCCTGGTGCCAGGCCTTGCATCGGATGGCAACACATTAGCAATCCCCCAGGTTTTGTTAATGGTGACGGTTACCATCAGGTGTACCATCTGTCTGTGATATAAGTTGATTAGAAGAAACGAGTTTTTCTTTTGGTTAGTGCGAAAAAAGCTTATAAAGTCTATGTCGTGCCAAAAAGAATTGACAAATCGCTACAGAGAGTTTCAATTGAAATTCAATCATCACTACGCGAAAGGCGCAGTTGTATATGCTATAGATCTTAAGGAGCCGTTAAGTAGTTTTGTTTCCATACAATCTAATTATAAGACGTCTACTCCGGAGCTATACGTCACGTTCCACTCTACTTAATTAAACATTTCTCATGAAAGTTTTCAGTCGGAATTTGTTATTAAATATTAGACTTTATGCCCAAAGTATAAGGTTGACTTTGCTAAACGTAGATTGAAAATTTTGATGAATTTATTTTCAACAAATTATTCGCTGATGCTATGCGTGATGAGGGCATATGTCATTCTGCAAAATGGATGTCTAGTTGACCTGATTTTCGTGTGAAATATGTAAATGTCAAATATATTTCCAGTAATACGGCGTATGAAATGATTTCCATTTTATTTTTTTAACATGACATACATAGTTATGGCGTGTCAAACTATTTATTTTAAATATTAGGATAATAACAATTTTGTTGATTGAGTTTTTTGCTAGATTTACTCTGAATCTATGGCCTCGGTAGTCGAGTGGTTGGTAAAGCTTGGCTAGAGACCTGGATGTTCTGGGTTCGGCCAAGGCGACATTAACGTACCTTTGTAGATTGATGGGACTCAAATTAATGTAAAGATTTAAAAGAACTAAAAGGATTGAGTAAAAAGTGGGTCTCATTTCTGAAACCTCGGCCTCTTTGGGAATAATGATCGTGAATATAGTACCCCGAAAGTAAAAAAAGCTTAAAAATCTTTTGATAATCCTCTAACAGAACTTTTAAAACTTTGGACACAATTTTATTTCATGCTGATCATCCTAAATCTAAATCATTATTATATTTAGCAATATTTTCATTTTATTTTTTTTCAAATATATTTTCATTGCCCCACAGGATTCTTAAACGCAAACCCAATACCGCATCTAAAAGCACGTGTGGCGAATTATGGATTAATGGACCAGATAGCTGCGCTACATTGGGTTCAACAAAATATCGGCCTATTTGGTGGAGATTCAGGCAATGTGACAATGCTGGGCCATGGTTCTGGAGCTGCCTGCATTAACTTCCTGATGATTTCCCCTACTGTTATGGCTGGTATGTGAATATTATTAAAACTCCTTTGTAATTTTATAACCAAATAAATCAATTATAATAAATAATTACAGACATGAGCATAAATATGTAACCACAGAGAGTTCTGCAATGATATCTGATTTCATGATTTATTAATTCATGTCTCTACATTCATTTGTAGACGGCTTAACTATTACTATGTATTGAATTAGGTGAAGCGTGTCAAATATTATTTTCGAACTGATATAATATTAATGCTACAGTTTTACCACGTTTATTAAAATTTATATTGATATATCCAGTTCCTTTTTAGGGCTAGTTTTTCTGCGAAATAATTTTAGGTTTTATGGCAGCTGACTTGCTTGTTTGTAGGTATTTGCATTTTAATTACGATCAAAGGATTTAATGCACTTAAATTAATATTTATAAATGGATTCTAAAGAAAATTATTTAATTACCCGCATAGACCGCGGAATAGAAATTAGCATAATATGAAACACCAAACCCCTCACAAAATCATCAATATTCTTTCTATTAGAATGTTGCTACGATGCCTTGAACTAATTCTCCAATAATTCAAATTAACGAACACTTTTCGCATCGCGCACGAACGCTATAAAATGCTCTTGAATCCGTAATTAACGCTTTTGCTTTGGCTTATTCGAACTGCCAAATCGAAGCGTGTGTTTTAGAGTACACTTTTACACTTACATAGCTTTCTGAAACATTTAGATCCTTTCAAAGCAATTGACTCCTCTTTTATGTTTTAGTTTACTTCCTAATTTTATGTTATCAAGTTAGCTCGCAATCCTGTTTTAACGAGAGCTAATTGTACACCATTTGTGCCTTTGCGAACCATAACATATAGTTTGTTTTCCAGAACCAGGAAATAACATTTAAATTCTTTTTAGGTCTCTTCCACCGTGTCATCCTTCTATCAGGCTCAGCATTAAGTTCTTGGGCATTAGTAGAAGACCCTGTAAGTTTTTCCGTCCAATTAGCCAAGTCCTCAAACTGCACCCTTCCCGATGATATCGTCAAAGATCACGAACTAATCGTCGATTGCTTAAGAGAAGTCCCACTTGAAGAATTAATGTCGGCAGAAATAAGTACACCAAGTTACTTGACTGCTTTCGGACCATCTGTTGACGGGGTTGTCGTGAAAACTGATTATGCAAAGGAGCTACTGACCTTTTTCATCCCCAACGACCTTCAAGGCTTTACTAGTGTGTCTGGTGTTAATAACTTCAGTGCGGACAAAAGGAGTGGCGACAGGACATTCGGAATAAGGGGCGGTCAAAATAAATACGATCTATTATTCGGCGTGGTGACTAGTGAAGCGCTCTGGAAATTTTCGGCTCAAGATATACAAAATG
Source organism: Habrosyne pyritoides (assembly GCA_907165245.1). Classification (NCBI taxonomy): domain Eukaryota; kingdom Metazoa; phylum Arthropoda; class Insecta; order Lepidoptera; family Drepanidae; genus Habrosyne; species Habrosyne pyritoides. The sequence continues at coordinate 13,842,680 of OU015588.1, read as the reverse complement.
GTTTCGAGGGTGAGAGAAGGGATAGAATAATAAGGTAAGCTCTATGTTTATTCAACAAATTGGTGTTTGAGCGCTGGGAGGTTATAGTGGCATCTTCATACAAATGGGTTGTAATGAAAGGTGGAACGATATGAGATGATATTTGGTAGATATCAAAAGCAAAAAGGTGTGGCCAGAATTTGGTCTAAAAATAAAAGTTGTATTTGCGTTCAGAGAGATTAATTTCCGTTTCTTCTTCGTCAGTGCGATTTGCTCAGTACACCTGTCACGATTTTATAAGAGCCGTTTAACACTCTTTTCATACAAAAACCCTAATTACAAACTCATTTGTAATTAGGGCCTTAGAAGCTGTTTTACGTCGCAAAAACGGCGGGTAACAGACTTGGCAAAATTATTATAAAAGAACACGCTTTCAAACATGACGTGGGCTGAATGAGATAAAATCTAAATCTACGACGTGGGAAATCTGATACGTTTTACATAAATAGATAAGCTTTTGTAAATTGTATGGAGGGGCTTAGATTAGATTGAGATAATCCACCCTATTTCCCAATTAAGATATAATTTCTTTATTAGTTAATTGAATTTAAGGTACAAAATATATAATTCAACATAATGAAGGATAGGATTATGTCATTATTAATCTCTTTTTGTTTCAGGACCTACGTCAGGAACGCATACACATATCATTTAAGCGAAATCTTCTTTACAATTGTCAATGAATACACAGACTGGGAAAGAACTGTACAAGTAAGTGATAAAACCAAATTTCAGACAGCATTTTAAAAATCTGCTGCAAAGTAGGTTGAGCATACTCCATTCGCTTACAAAAATGTGTTTTACATACTTCGATACTCTGCATTTTCGTAATATAAAAATAAACGTTGTTCGGATGAGATTACTTGACCTATATCTAACATGGGACCAAGCTTTAGACAACATACGGTCATGATGACTTGGCAACTAGGCACTTGGCATTTGGGCGCTTGGGAAATGCCGTCGTTGCCAAATTCCTATTGTTTTGAATCTGAAGTCGGTGGAGCCTGCAAATATTTTATGGGATAAGTTTTAAACGATATAACTTGAAGACGCTAGGAGTGTCCCTTCTAATAACGTGTTAAAGGCTGCATGTTAGACAAAAACCTCTAGTTATACGCTTAGTATGCATAGAAGAAAACGAATAATAAGAAAACTAACAGCTAACTAGCGAAAAACAACATAATTTATTTACATAAAAATAGCGCGATAGTAACCTAAAACCAGGGAAAAGACAACCCAGACATCATTTCAGTTTTAGAAATTTCAAGCACTAACGTGAACAAGACGAAAGGCTGATCAGCATCCTCAGTATCTGAAAAGTAACTGTGCAAACAGTATTATAATTTTATTCTCCTGTAAACGAATCGAAAGTGATATTTTAAAACATATTAAAAAGAAAGTTGACTATATACCAGGATTTTTTGTAAAAAAATCCTTAACTTTTTTTTTTATTAACGCAAAAAAATTGAAAAGACGCAGTTTATTTAGCTTCATTTGAAATTCCATGAATAACACAATTTCTGATACTATTATCATTTTCTTCTATTGAGATTGCCAAGTTCCAAAAAGGTACGATGGAAATAAAGTAGATATTGTAAGATTGACTGAGAACTTTTATTATCCAGTTGATCCTTGAAGATGGACCGGTAATCAGGCATTATTTTATTCCAGATATTATTTCAGTATTAACTCAGTGACTCGTATTCGCCCCGTTTTTGCGATCACAAAGGCAAAAGTTAAATACAAAGCACAACCGAACAAAACAAGGCTTTTGTGCCGAAATTCGGGAGCTGATTACGTCACGCTCCAGTTATAATTTTCAGTTATTACCCTTAAAATTGGCTTCGACACGATGACGTCAGTGTTTGGAAATTCACGCCACAATGGACTTTAATAGGCTTTGTTTAAATATTGATTTACCCTGTTATTCTAAACTATGATCAGCATCACTTACTTCTATACTTTCTATTTTAGTGTTATTCCTCCTAACGCTATCAATAATGTGCCTTGCAATCAGAGAATGAAAAATGATGACATGTCTGGATCCTAGAGGGCGAGTCTTTTTATTAAAATGAACCAAATTCTGTTCAGTTTTTCTGTACCATAAACAGCCCGTGTGACACAGAAAAGCTACATCAATAAAAGTCATGTCACTCTCACCAACCACGAATTTTTGCCCACCCTAATCTGAGTTTGAGATAAAAGACTAAACATGACAAAAATATACTTGTTTCTGCTTCCTCCCTTTACCATATTTTACCGTAGTGTTTTGGTAATATTATATAAATATTTATTGCAAATTCATATGAAAATACAAGATTTAATGGTATTTCTATTTCATCCTACCAGCACCCCATAAACACAAGAGACGCAGCAGTACTAGCAATATCAGATGCTCAATACGTGGCTCCCCTGGTGCAGACTGGAGATTTCCTCAGTGTTGCCAAGAGTTCACTTGGTACAGGACCAAATACATTCTTCTACGTATTCGACTATCAGACCAAGGATGGTGACTATCCTCAGGTGAGTTTCTTTAATATTTTTTTAACAAAGGAAACCAACAGCGATTACAATCAGTAAAAATAAAATATATAATATGCAAGGTCAATAATATATTTCCACAACTACTCATAAACGATTTACTGATAAGGGTAATTAAACCTACATTTTAACGAATACCAATGAATGTAATGATTGTATATGCGTGTGTGGAAGGGTTCCCCCCTATTACTAACAGTTTGTGTTAGGGTACCTGGTGAGGTGTGGTACCGTGTGGGGGATGAAAAGAATATGAAATAATCAATAAATACATTTTTTTAAATAAAATAACAATTTATTACGGACTTATGCGCAATGGCCTTAAGTGTTTCAGCTTTATATACTGATCTAAATTTGTTCAAGGGTTCTTCGTTAGATAGATGTTTAAAAATAACACATTGCTAGGGCAGCCTGTTAATATCGTATTGTTTCTTTTAAAAGCATTTTACACAATACATTTTTTTAAATAAAATAACAATTTATTACGGACTTATGCGCAATGGCCTTAAGTGTTTCAGCTTTATATACTGATCTAAATTTGTTCAAGGGTTCTTCGTTAGATAGATGTTTAAAAATAACACATTGCTAGGGCAGCCTGTTAATATCGTATTGTTTCTTTTAAAAGCATTTTACAACAGACGGTATTGAGGTCATGTGGGTTCATCTTAACCCTGCAGGTGATACGTTGTTTTCAGTGATATATTTTTCTTATTACTGATACATATATCAATTAATCGAAGCGTCCGAAATTTTGAGGATGTTTCGATCAAGTTGCATAAACATGCATGGACGAGAAGACGAGTTTCAGGGTCTATGTGGGTGAGAGTTGATTGAGAGTTCAGTGGTATATGATGGAATCGCACCCTCCTCATTATTCCGAGATTAAATCTAGTAAGCCAGGGACTATATTTTATTACGGTGGTAAAATATTTGAATCTAATTCCAATGATAAATCAGCAGAACAATTTGCCTGTAAATTGTTACCTATCGATTTCACGCACCTATGACAGGACAAAGCTACAAAATTATTTCATCACCCTGTGAGAGAATGCGTTAAAAGCTCCAATTGCTAAATGGTTTGCTTTCCGACGAAATTCATTGTATTTTAGGTGCTATTATTTGGTGTGAGATACGTGTTTTGACTAAATTCCAATGATGCTCAAATTGAACAGAATATGAAGCCTGTTATTCAAATTACAACGTTATTTCAGCGGATGGGTTCAGTACACGGTGAAGAGCTTCCTTATTTGTTCGGAGCGCCACTAGTTGAAGGTCTCGGACATTTTCCCAAAAACTACACAAAATCTGAAGTTGCTTTATCAGAGGCCTTTATACTGTATGTGGCGAATTTCGTTAGAACTGGGTAAGTAAATAATGTGGGTACACTGGTAACTTGTTTTATATAAATTGAGAGGTTCTGATGAATTTTCTATAATATTAATTTATTTGTTTCCCTAAGATAATATTTTAACAAAATTGTTTTTTGCGAGTCGCTAATTGACGTCGATTTTAAGTAGAGAATTGGGTGGTTAATTATGGTAATTTAAGGGGGAAGCCTTTTATATTCTATAACATTTTGTAAGCTTATAAAGGAAAGGAGGTATGTTTTTAACAATGAGCTGAGGTTGTATTTTCAAAATGATGAAGACATATTTTTATTCAGCTCGTTAGTATGGTTGTAAAACGGCCTCACATCCCTGCGTTACAAACGAGTCATTAAATTTGTATGAGCCTGTCCTCTAACCCAAATATTTTCGTCTGGCACACAAAAACTCGTTAATCAAAGCAATAAAACAAAATAAAGTGTATCATTATTTTCGCATTTCGGTGAATACTAAAATAAAAGTTGAGCTGAGGGCTCGATGCAAGCGGTCCAGGATTATTTTTTGCGACTGACCCATTATTTATGAATTAGGCAATGATAAATCGCTAAATTCCATGCGGCGCTTCGGTCTTTTTGTGCAAATAAATGTGATGATAACTGTATCTAATGACTTATAGTAATAAAATGTCTTAATTTAATTGACAAACGTTAAATAATAGTGAAATATTTCGTATAAGCAGTTCGTTGGTTAATCCTATAATCGGCCTTACAAATATTACAATAAGGTTTCCTTTAAGCTGTAACTGAGCTAGAAATTAAATTCACAGATTCTTCTAAGTAGTTATAAGTACTCGCTATCGCGCTATCACAGCCTGTATTAAGACGGCCGCCTTATCAGGCCGGCTAAAGGCCGACTTCCCGTCTCGCCTTGTTTGGTAACTGAGCAGAATTGAAAATTATGGTGCCCGCCCAAAAGTTTGTTTTTGTGAGTTCCATTTGTTTGGTCTTTCGGAGAAACAAAATTATATTTATTAACATGGCGGATGGTGAAACAAGTTTACAAACTGGAAATTTACAACTGAATTTATTTCAAATGTGCGAAGATACTTACGGAAAAGGATTAAGCTGAAATTAAACACATGCAGAGATTTAGGTGTAATGGTATAAGTTAGAAAACTTAAATCTAATGATCTGTTAAATATAATGCAAATAGCAATTCTCTATAACATAATTATTACTTAACACGCACTAATCATCTCGGAAAAATACAACGGAAAATAACAATACAATTTCCTTATTAAGTTACCATAATATCTAATAATAGATTTGCGATCCTGAATAGTAAAGATATTTATATTGATTTACTTTGATTAGGAACCCGAACGAGGCCCAGCGCCAGGAATCTATCCTGCCAATATCGAGGGAACGCAATAAATTCAAAAGCATTCTATGGGACGAATACGATACCTTGTATCAGAAATATTTGGAGATAGGTAAGTTTATAGGTACATTTGATTAGTGTAACGAAAGTTCCTCCATCAGAGTAACACTTAATAAAAACGTTTCACCGGATAAACTTTATTTTATTGTGTACTCCAAAAAGTAATCTCGCTCACCTCATTCCTGTCATATCAATTTTAAAGTTAATTACTTTGACCTTTAACCCGACACAGGCCGAGCAATTTGGTCCCCGCAACATTCCTTAAACCCTTTTACAATCAAAAATTCTATTGCAGGCATGAAGCCACGCATGAAAAACCATTACCGGGCACATCAGCTCTCGGTGTGGCTGCGGTTGATCCCGGAAATCCACCGAGCGGGGATGAAGGACGTCGTCGCGAAACATAACCTTTTTAGGAACCACAACGACCCGGAATTATACGATGGGCTGGTCAGGCCCGATCCCCTCACTAGGGCGAACTACTTCGATCCGACACTCGAACTTTACCGCAGGCCAATCTACAACGTCACTCTCGATGTACCTTCAACGACAATGGACCCTTACGTCACTACATGCATCAGTGTCATGTCGGCTAGGCCAGGTTCAGCGGTAACTCAGAGCCATCCTCCAAACAACACTAATTCTCAAGAAATGACCAACCTTGCTGTTGCGGGTTATACAGCGTATTCTACAGCTCTGAGTGTTACTATTGCTATCGGATGCTCGTTACTCATTCTAAACGTGTTGATATTTGCTGGAGTATATTACCAGAGAGATAAAACACGATTGCAAGTGAAAGCGCTGCAACAACAACAAAAAAGGAACCACAATTCAACATTCGACAGTGTCTCCTCGAAACATCCCCATTATTTCGTCGGACACTCTCAGAGCTCGAGCACAATAGTCGATATAGATCATCAGGACAAAAACGCTATTATTGCAATGACAAATCGTGTGCCACATTTCACGACAGCGAATTGTCCGAATGTGTGTCACACTGGGATACAAATGTCGAATTTATCGCAAAAAACGAGTCCGCCGACTAATAGGGGACAGTGTACGACGCTCCCGAGAAAAGTGGGGTTCAGTAATTATCAGCAGCAAAACCAGATTTGCAACGCTTCAAATTGTATGACGTTGCCAAAGAACGCTACTTTTATGAGCAGTGCCAGTAACTTGCCAGACGTGCAAGCGCAAACTGGCCAATCACAGGTTCCAGGGAATGGGACGGCGTTGCCAACGTCGTCACCTCCGTCCCAACATTTTTCGCAAAAATCCAGAGTCCCCCAAGCGGCGATGTCGGAAATGAACGTATGAGAAATGGAGGATATTTACAATTATGTGTAAAGTGGTGATAACGTGCAAGTGACGTGATGAGACACTATTGATCACTGGACAAATCATGGTTGTAAATATCAAACGAACTGTAAATGTAAATATATTAATAATACTATTGCTGTAACATTTAAAATACAGGTAACATTTTAAGATTATAGGTGTAACATAATGTGATTAATTATGTTTCTGGACAGCTGACTTAAAATGAGAATTATCTTATTCGTTAGTCAATTAATTCAGCTCTTCGCAAACTGTTCGAATAAAAATGTGTAAAAATATTATTTTTTTTGTTGATCGTGTAAATAATATTCTTATTAAAATTGTAATACCTAAATATTATCATGGCCATTGTAAATGGATGGAGAAATTTATAAATTTTTGACTTTGACAGATTAAATTTCCTTCAGAATTACCGAAAGTGATTAAGAAAAATGCCCTGTTATTTATATTTAGTTACATATATTTGCAGATAATAATTTCGACCTTCTTTTGTAAGATGTAATTACTTCGTAGCTCGTGCTACGAAATTTTTACAAACTGAAATATCTCCATAATGTTGTGTTACTAGCGTTGTCATTGAATGGCATTATAAAATTATTGTAAATAACTTAGAATCTTAAAGACTGTATACTTATAATAGGATTGCATTTATTTTAAGTATGTGACACAGATTTTTATAATTTTTGGGACACTTTCATATTTATTTCTACGGAGTTTTGGTCCACCAAATAAATCTACTAGAGTTTGAGTTTCGAAATAAATTTCGGTTGTTTATGCAGTCAGTTAAAAATGTATGAAAACGATTTACTCGTCCAACGATAAAAACATGAATTCAGTGAATTGAATGTTGATATTTTTTTTTCATTGTTTTCAACTGCGAATGAAACTGTAACAAGCCTTGTGAATTAAAATGACTTGCAGTTTAAAATAAAATGTGAAAAGAATTATTCGGCCATCCTTTGTTTTTATATCAAGCAGCCGACAACCAGGCAGACATTCTACCTAATGGCAAGCGGTCACCGCTTTGGACATTTGCATTATTTTTTTTGCAATGGCTCAATACTAATTTATTTTTTATGAATACGGTATAAATATGAAAATACAGTCAAAATGGTATTTTAATAAAATAATGTTCATTCTTTACACAGAAGAGTAACAATTTGTAATTAAAATAGAAAATCTTCTGAAAAACTGGAATATAAACAGATATCAAATTTGTATTTACGATCACAGCTTAAAAATAACTTCATCTGATAGTTAACAGTGTCAAACGAAAAACATAAATTTCAATAACCAAGGCTGTTTATCGGCTTTATTTTTCCGTAGCTCTATAGGTCGACATGCGTGTACTTTTATAACATTTTAATATCAACACGTAACCGTTTTATGACTAACTCCCTGGCTGTAACTCAGTTATTGATTTATTTACAGTAGCACATGAAATTTTTACATCTGTGTCATATGCCGAACATTTTTTGGTTTCGTGATTTCATTTCGTTCATTTTTATTATTATAATAACGGATGATCCAAACGTTTCTCCTTTATTGTATTTTTTACGATGTAATAAAACAATTTTTTCATCAAAATATTCGTATGTTTTATGTAAAAATTCTAAACTCGATAATATTATCATAATATGTTGGAAATTTTATTAAGATAACAAGTTATCTAACCGTTACTACGAAATCTTATGACAAGTATCAAATAAAAAAAAAATAAGACAGAATAAAATTCGTGAAAAAAAACTAAGTGCTTTTGTTTTTGCTACAACCCTTTATCTTAATGATTTCTTAGATGGAAAGAGAAGGGACCAGATAAAGAAAGAATCTAATTTCAATGTATTTTCAAATACTGAGAATCATCACTTTAGTTCGTAAGATCTTTATTTCAGATAAAACTGAGATTTTCAGTAAGTAGATGTATATTAAAGTAGTAGACGCTTTCGACCCAAAAGATAAGCGTTTTATGATAATGACAGTGTATTTTTTGCTGGCAAAGGTAATTTCATATGACTCTTTAATTTGTCTCTAGATTACATAGTTATTAGGTTTGATTCCAACAGAATAATCATTTACGTCCATGAGTAACTACTCACAGCCTAGAGGTGCACTGGCTCCCAAGTGCAGCTATACAACATACCAACAGTGGTTTTGAAATAGATTTTCAACTTAAGGTTGGTAATTAGACAGGCGGAAACTATAAAGTGCCTATCACCATACTATGGTTTCCTCACAATATTTTCCTTCACAGAATGACTTAGCTAAATGTGAATCCTACGATTCACACTACCGCTTAAGATATCATCGCCTATAATATCTATAGTCTATGTTTCAAAAGTAGTGTTAAAATTGGCAGGTTAATTTTAGTGCTCATTATCAACACTATATTTTATGTTCTTAATTAGACATATCCTGCATATACGTCTATCGCCAATTCCCCACCAATAAGACACGGTCCTCCTCTAATCAGTAATTAAGTTACGTGCTATGATCGAACCGCATCCCAACTGTAATTTAACAGCTAGCGTACAGCTCTAACGCAGACTGTCTGTTTAGACGCTAAGTAGTCAACACCACCTATGAAAATTTGCAATACAAGGGATATTCCCATTTGTAGAGCCTTGGTGCAGAGCTCGTCTGGCGAAGTACTACCACCCATTACCAGGTGCCCATTTCCACCGTAATAGTAGTGCACCTGTCTGTAAATATTTAGTGCTGCAGCTAGTTTTAGCATTTAGGTTCGCTACATGTGTCACGGGTAGGGTACATTGCGATGTCTCTAGTACTGCAAATGTCCATAGGCGGCGGTGGTCACATACCGCTAGGACTAACCGTCAGACTATCCGCCTATATATCAGCGTAATAGAAAAAATTGAAGCTGGCACCCTTACCTTTCCTATCGGAATAGTTATACAAGTGCACTACTGCTTCACAAAGAATATTTTTGAATGTCCATATTGGGTTTGTACCGTGGCTTTAACCCATAATTTCGTGTAAGTGAGCTTAATTTGTATCCTCAAGTTGTTAGGAATATGTTCACAACCAATCTCCTGGCATTAAACTGCTAACCTGACTATAAAAGTTAACTCCACATCTATTAAGCTATAAACCACCTACTTAGGCACCTTTAATTCTAATTTTCGTTCTCAAAAAAGTTTTAAGCAACCATTTTGTTTTTATACCTCACCATTAGCTTCTACACTCACTAACTCTAGTAAAAATAAAAAAGGACCGAAAAGGTCACTCCGTAGAGGCGTGCCTCTAAAGAGGATCGCCATTTCCTTTTGAAAGGCACTCCCAAGCTTTTTAGCTGAGGGTCCTGAGCCAGTGTTTTCTCTATAAAGTGTAACACCTTTGACAAAGTTATCTTTTACATCTTTTTCACGGTTCGTGATACATTTTTGTCTGTACATACCTGGATAGACTTTCAAAAGGGTATACTAACTAATATACAAGTAGGTTTCTTGAGAGACTTACACGAGGGATTCTAATTAAAATTCTATTAAAATTATTCTGACAGAAATGAGGTATATGTCTTCATTAGTTAGCCTGAATATTCGACTTTCAAGTTTGTAAAATTAAAGTGGAAATAATATGGAGCTTATAATTATTATGAAACGGTATTTGACTGTATTAAATATGAAATTATCAAACACCTACTTACTATTCTAAGAGAAGGATGGTTGACTTACGATTATGACGTCACAAGTCAGTATTTCAAGTTATATCTAAAGAGTAAATAACATTTTCAATCCAAACCTATTTAAAATAATAAATAAATAAATAAATATCCTGGGACATTCTTTACACACGGCCATCTGGTCCCAAACTAAGCAGAGCTTGTACTATGGAAACCAGATAGCTGATATACTACATATACTACTGTTTCGTTCGCATAGTCCTCGCCAAAGTAGCTTTAGTGTATTGAGGCTGGGTATTTTCCATGAAGCACGGGCAACATTTGTTTCGCCCAATGCGTACGGTATTTGTATAAAAACTAATATCCAATGACCCTCCAACTAACTAAGAAATTAGGCAGCGCCGAACGAATTGATCTTCGAGCAGATCCTATTGCGACACGGAACCATCAACATCGCCAGCTTCCACTTCAACGAAATCGGATCGAATAAAGCAAACTATAAGCCCTAACATAGTGCCAGTTTTAGCAGTTTTGAAGTGTATATTTTATAAAAAAAACTACGATCGTCCACCGGCCGGTGAGTGCGCGCTTCCACCCAGTGCAGGAGTAGATATCCAAACCGTCGGCAGAACCAAAAGCTTGAGGTGATCAGCAGTTGGTTTCCCAGGTACGTACGCATTCTATTGTTACTTGGAGAAATTCCCGTGTGCTTTACACTGACTACTTGGCGATTACTATTGAACATCCCCGTGTAATTGACCCAGTGTGACCTGGGCAGAGCCCGTACGTCACAGCTTTATGGTGCCGAAACCCGGGATCACTTTATAATAAATAAAAAAAAAAAAAAAAAATAGATTTTCTGCAAATTAACGGTGGTATTTACTGAAAATTTACAACTAGGTTATGTCGCCAATTTTGAATTGTAAGGTAAGGTCCTACACAACTTTATTTTCGTCTCCGCCATTTTGTGCTGAGTTGTAGTGTACCTATTCATAGTTTTGGTTTGAACGTAACGGATGGAAAATGCTTAAAAATATTTTTGAGTGAAATTATTTGCTATTACATTTCAAAGACAAATGCGCACTCAGGTGGCCGGCGTGTAACTCGACTACTTTAGAACTGCGGCACGTCTTAAATTAATTGTAGTTTGTCGTTTTGGTTGATCTAATTCTAATAATCATTCTTCTAACCGTTTTTTTTTGTTTATTACCAGATCATATAAACAATCTTCAATAATCTTCGGTGTTTATATTTATCGGCTGGTGCAAACAATTAACTTTTTTTTCTTTTTTTTTTTTTTTTCTAAAATTATACAACTTAGTTAAATATCTATGTGCTATCAATCGAATTGAAACCAATTCTAAACGTTTTAATAATTTTGAAAAAACAAACCAAAAATCTTATTGCGTGCACGTAGTGATCGGTTTTGTGTCGTCCTTTTACACGTTCTCCATAACAAATTTGTAACCAACATTCAATTAGTTATTGCTACCTGCGTAATTCAAAATAACTGTAATTTTTTTGTTTTTTTTATTTATTTTTTTGTTTTATTTCGTCATTAACTATCATACCATACCTTTCATACCACGAGTACTGGATAGTTTACTTTTTACCAAACGTAATTCTTGTAAGGTAGTAAAAGGTCTATTGCTAACGAAGCTTGACCAAATAAATAAAATATGTCGTTTTGTCCCAAAGGTAAACGAAAGTTGAGTAAATCAAAATCAAAGTCGGTCGATGAAGGATATTCAGTTATTGATCTACCCTCCTTGCGAAGGAAACGAACAATAATTTTCAATCGTATAACTAAAACTCGTGAATTGAGTTTAGAAGCGCGGTCAGCCGTTGATAAACATAATTTATTTTTTTCCCATTACGATGATGTCCAGACCAACGTTGCTAAGTTCGAGGAGCTGCATTTCATCATTATTGATCTTTCTGATAGACCCGAGGAAGATCAAAGGGTACAAGAAAATTTTGATGAAATGTACTTTGAAATAAAATCAATTCACCGTCAATTGACAAAACCTGAACCACGTTTACCGTCATCAAGTGTTACTACACAGATCAAATTACCCAAAATTTCGTTACCCGTATTTTCTGGTGATATTAAACAATGGCCGGAGTTTATTGATAAATACAACACTCTTATTCACAATTGTTCCTCATTAAGTGACACTGAACGCTTTCACTATTTGGTGTCGTCGTTACGTGACGATGCGGCAAGCGTCATCAGATCTTTTCCCGTAACAGGGGAACACTACCGGGACGCGTATGACTTTATCGTGGCGCGGTATCAAGACGATCGTGCACTTGCGTTCACGTGTTGGCGGGATATTCTAAATGTTAATTTGAAATTAGCAAACGTTCATGAGTTTAGGCGTTCGTTGGATTCAGTAGATGAAAACTTATGCATATTGAAACGCTTAAATTTACCGGTTGATCAATGGGATTTCGTACTGAACTATCATATTCTATCGAAGCTAGACTCAAAACTGCGTTGTGAATTCGAGGAGCAACAAACTGATAATAAACTGATAAAATTTTTAGAACTTAAAATTTTCTTGCAAATGAAATGTGATGCGCTCTTACGTGATGCTCATTTTGTTACCACCCGAGAGGCTAGCAAGGCTAACCAGTCCTCAGTACCGCAAACACAACATAAACGATACTTTAATAATACAAATCATACGCTACTCGCTTCGTCATCTGAAGGAAATTCGTCAAAGAATGGTTCGTATTCAAACTTTCCGCAGTCACCCTATAAGTGTTCGTTTTGTGGAGAAGCTCATAGCATTACGCAGTGTAAGGAATTCCTGCAAAAATCTGTGTCAGAACGCATGGATGTGGCATTATCAAAACAATGGTGTTTCAATTGCCTAAAAGCATCACACCATTTGAAGGATTGTATGTCAATATTTTCCTGCCAAAAGTGTAAACGTAAACATCATACGTTATTGCACAACGATGATCGGAAGTCTCTACCAACTAATTCGGCGTTAGTCACAAACGGTATTTCTGATACGTCAATGGTGCCCACGAACATGACTGTGTTGTTAGCTACTGCTTTAATTCAGTTAAAAAACAATGATGGTTGCTTTATAACGTTTAGAGCGTTGTTTGACACTGGAAGTCAAAATAATTTCATAACTGAAAGTGCTGCCCAATTACTAAACTTCAAGCCTTCCGCAACAAACGTTCATGTCAACGGGTTGGGAGGTATGGCGGCTGCCATCAAAGGTCATATCTTTTGTACAGTGGGTACAAATAATCAACCTGTATTCGAATTAGACCTGCAAGTAATTCCAAATATTTGCAGTGAACAGCCGATATCCAAACTCAATAGTACAGGGTGGACACACATAAAAAACTTGGACTTGGCAGATCCCGGTTTTGATATTCCTGGTCCAATCGATGTACTGCTTGGAGCAGATGTTTTTGCGGAATGTCTATTGAGCGAACGAATCAAGGGTACTTCCACTCAGCCACCGGCTTTCAACTCCATCTTTGGTTGGCTTTTGTTGGGGAAATCGCCTCTAGCGGGAAATTCATTGACTGCTACAGTTCAGGGTAGAGGGGACACCGATCTGACAAATATCGTACAACGATTTTGGGAACTGGATACTCTTCCATCAGCTTCTAGCCTGACACCAGATGAATTGGCATGCGAGCAGAAATTTCTGTTGGAGCACTCGCGGGATGAGTTAGGCCGGTATATCGTAAGACTCCCATTCAAGGACGACCTTGAACCTGTTTTTCATGGAATTCGTGATATCGCTTTACGGCGCTTTCATGCTATCGAACGTCGGTTGGACCGAGATCCGGAGCTTAGTCGTCAGTATTCGGAATTTATGGCAGACTATCTGGCGAGTGGCCACATGTCTTTGGTACCTACGGAGGAGTTAGGTAAAGGTAAATACTATATTCCTCACCACTGTGTTACCAACCTTGGAAGCCACACTACCAAATTGCGTGTCGTTTTTGATGCTTCTGCTCGAGATGGTAACAACAAATCTTTAAACGATACCTTACTGAAGGGTGCCAAGTTGCAAGCCAACATAAGTGAAATTCTGTTGCGGTTTCGGGAGTCTGCTTTCGTGTTTATGGCAGACATTAAACAAATGTATAGGCAAGTGTTAGTCGACCCCTGCCATCGGGACTATCAACGGATATTTTGGAGGTTTAGTAGTGATGGCCCTATACAAGAATATCGATTAAATACCGTTACTTACGGAATTGCCTCAGCACCTTTTCTTGCATGTAGAACTATTCAGCAATTGGTCCAGGATGAAGGGGATGCTTTCCCTATTGCAAAAGAGATATTATCCTCACGCACAGGAATTTATGTTGACGATATTATTTCCACTCGAAACTCATTAACGGAAGCACTCTCAGCTAAGGCGGAACTTATTAGTTTACTTCATTTAGGAAGGTTTCATTTGAGGAAGTGGGCAAGTAATGACCTGAGAGTATTGTCTGATTTGCCGCCTGAAGATTGTCTCATGGATGCGATTTCATTCGATGACGCAGAACCGTTCACCTTGAAGGTTCTTGGTTTGAAATGGGACCCTAGTACTGATAGTTTTCTTTTTGATGTAACCCCCAGTACACGTCCATGTACTAAACGTACAATTCTAAGTGAGGTAGCAAAAGTGTTCGACCCCTTAGGTTTTCTTTCTCCTCTGACCATAAAGGCAAAATGCTTAATACAACAGCTATGGATAATTGGTGGTGGATGGGATGATATCCCTCCTCATAATATCGTTGCCTTGTGGGATGACTATCAGCAGCAAATAAAAATAATACAAAAATTGAGAATTCCGAGACGACTAACCATTGATGGTGCTAAATATTATGAGCTCCATGGTTTCTGTGATAGCTCCGAGGCTGCTTACGGAGCTGTTCTTTACATGAAGATAGTCGATCAACGAGGTAAAATACATATCATGCCAGTTTGCTCAAAAGCGCGAGTAGCACCGATAAAAAAGGTATCATTACCGCGACTAGAACTTTGCGCAGCTGTTTTATTGGCAAACTTGGTTGAATTCTTTAAGACAACATATAACATGCCAGAATCTCCTGCGATAAACTTTCATTTATGGTCCGATTCAACTGTTGCACTATCCTGGTTACGCTCTCATTCGTCTCGGTGGGCGACTTTTGTGGCAAATCGTGTCAGTCATATTCATGATCTCACTCCAACCGAATGGTGGCATCATGTCTCTTCAACCGATAACCCTGCAGATATTTGTTCTCGAGGTCAACTTCCTCCTGAGTTGCTTCATAACTCATTATGGTGGGAAGGACCTTCATGGCTTTCGCAGAACTCCGGATACCATCCCGACACCGTAACTGATACGGATGATGATCCACTCGCGCTCGAAGAGAGTAAGGCTACCGTTCCGGTCTCGTTGGTTCTTCAACAAACTACCACTCTGCCCCATGGTGCAGATGATTCCCTATTTAACAATCTGTTGTCAAAGTTTTCTTGTTTAGATAAAACTATCCGAATTGTTGCATATTGTTACCGATTCATTGACGCTACCCGGAACTTACCTAAAACCTCATCTAATAATAAATTCATAACGAACAGTGAACGCAACAATTCTTTGATGATTATTGTAAAACATGTCCAATCCGATGCATTTAATGATGAGATATCAAGATTAAACACCGGTCAAGCGTTACCTAAACCTTTCCGCAAACTCAATCCGTTTATCGATGATCGTGGAATTCTCAGGGTGGGCGGACGTATTTGTCATGCGGGAATTGGTTTTGAACAACGGCATCCAGCGCTGTTACCCAATGATTCGCCTTTTACCACCCAACTTATTGAGTCGATACATCGTACCTACTGTCACACCGGTGTTAACACCACACAGTTTTTATTATTACAACAATTCTGGATCGTTTCAGCAAAGCGAGCAGTTAGACGCTGTCTTTCCAAATGTATTCGCTGTTACCGTACAAGACCCCAACCTCTACAGCCATTTATGGGCGATTTGCCTATCTACCGTGTCAATCAAGTCAAACCATTTTCGACTGTGGGAGTTGACTTCGGTGGACCATTTCGCATTAAACTGGCCCAGCACCGCGGAGCTAAGTTGGACAAAGCGTACCTTTGTTTGTTTGTGTGTCTTACTACTAAAGCGGTACATCTGGAAGTTGTGTCCTCCTTATCGACTGATGGTTTTATCGCAGCCCTACGTCGATTTGTAGGACGGCGGGGTAGATGTAACGTAATCCATGCGGATTGTGGAACGAATTTCGTAGGTGCACGAAATCAGTTTTCGGTTTTGATGGAGAATGCTGCCGGTACGGAACGTATAGACTTTCGTTTCAATCCCCCATCTGCACCCCATTTTGGTGGAGTTTGGGAAATTCAGATTAAAGCCGCGAAGTCACATCTTTATCGAATAGTTGGTGATCAAGTTTTAACATTTGAAGAATTAACCACACTCTTTGTCCAAATTGAAGCGGTTTTAAATTCACGACCCTTATGTCCATTGAGTTCAGACCCAAATGATCTATCGGTATTAACTCCTGGTCACTTTTTGACCTTGGAACCGTTAACTGCTGTTCCGGAAAAGGATCTGTCTGGAATAAAGTTATACAGACTCAGCCGATGGCAACTGATACAATCATTCCAACAAAATTTTTGGAGTCGTTGGAAGAATGAGTATCTCCACACATTGACGGAACGGGCTAAATGGACCCAAAGGTCAAAGCCATTAAAATTAAATGCTATGGTTCTTATTAAAGATGACAATCGAACACCGTTACATTGGCCGCTTGGTCGAGTAGTCGAGTTGCACTCCGGTCTCGATGGAGAAGTTCGCGTAGCCACCATAAAAACGGCCAATAATAACTTGATCAAACGACCGTTGGTAAAATTGTGTCCACTGCCAATAGAGTAGTATTCATGTGAATGTAATTTAGCTTTTATTTTTATTTATTTTTGTATTTTCTTATTCATTTTCATCATTATGTATCTTTGTTAACGTTAAAATCTTCAGATGTCTTTTAAATCGTGAATGTTCAGAAAATACCAACTGTATTTTGGTGGGCGGGATGTTTCGTTCGCATAGTCCTCGCCAAAGTAGCTTTAGTGTATTGAGGCTGGGTATTTTCCATGAAGCACGGGCAACATTTGTTTCGCCCAATGCGTACGGTATTTGTATAAAAACTAATATCCAATGACCCTCCAACTAACTAAGAAATTAGGCAGCGCCGAACGAATTGATCTTCGAGCAGATCCTATTGCGACACGGAACCATCAACATCGCCAGCTTCCACTTCAACGAAATCGGATCGAATAAAGCAAACTATAAGCCCTAACATAGTGCCAGTTTTAGCAGTTTTGAAGTGTATATTTTATAAAAAAAACTACGATCGTCCACCGGCCGGTGAGTGCGCGCTTCCACCCAGTGCAGGAGTAGATATCCAAACCGTCGGCAGAACCAAAAGCTTGAGGTGATCAGCAGTTGGTTTCCCAGGTACGTACGCATTCTATTGTTACTTGGAGAAATTCCCGTGTGCTTTACACTGACTACTTGGCGATTACTATTGAACATCCCCGTGTAATTGACCCAGTGTGACCTGGGCAGAGCCCGTACGTCACAACTACTTTTTTTTTTCTAAATACATACTTATATAGATATTTACACCCAGACACAGTACAAACAGACATGTTCATGCAAATGTTTGTCCTGGGTGGGAACCGAACCCGCGACCTTCGGTTTGGCAGTCAGAGCGTTAACCACCAAGCCAACTGTCGCGCCAAAATGTTCAGAACGTTATCTGTACATCAAAACATATTAGCCAACAAACGAAAAAAATAGAGAGTGTAACATAATACAATAAAACCATTTTTGAAAACGTCTATTTGAACACTTAATGAGGTTTTACAGGTAATTGTAAAGTTGCTCAGGGCAACAAATTTCATCAAAATTGGCTCTTGGAAAAGAAATCTTAATTGAAAGTTATTACGTACGAAATTGACGGCACGGCTAATATTTAATAAAGATGTGCTGTTTTGAGATTTATTCAAATAATGTACGCTATTCTCGTCTTTATAATTATTAGATTAGGTCTTAGAATAGTCCAACCATAATAGTAGTAATTTTACCTCAATTAAAGCATTGAAATGTACAATGTACAAATAATACTTTTCATACATCCAGCTATTACTGTTATGAAAAACATTTTTAAACTAAATACATTATTCTTAAACACGCAGTCGCCGAAAACACACCGAAAAGCAACATCAGCATCAAAGGAGTTTGAATAAAAAAAAAATGTAGAAATGACGTCTAATCAAATTATGAATTTTGCTAGATGGAAACTTTTGCATCCGCTGACCCAAATTACGAGACCCTCCGGGAAACTGAAGGGCCCTCCGCATCGCCACAGCACATGCACCCTCTGTTAGGGTTGGCCCAACATTTTGATTATTTTTTAATTTTATTTTTATATCTTTGCGTTACTAGTTTCCGTCACTATATTAGTTTTATTAGCGTACCTTAATAATCTTATATATCCCAAGAAATTATGGGCCTCTGGATAAAATAGCTTTCTAATAGTGGAATAATTATTAAAACTGGTCCAGTAATTTTTGAGTTTATTCAATACAAGCACCATAATTTCAGTAGAGACTGACAGTAAATTTGACCTTCATAAATGCCCTCCGCAGGCCTAAACTATGTGGCGATGAATTTTAATTAATTATTTCCGAACAACTCACTACCTATTCAAAATTGCCTAGAATTGACATCTTGAAAATATTGCTAGTGATATTTTATTGCATTTAGTTCATTTTCTTTATTTTTTATATGTACCTAACTTGTTTGTGGCAACCCTATGCGAACCAGAAGGGGTTACAAGAGTCATTTCAGCACTTAATGTGTGTCTAACGTTCCTAGTCGTGAATTCGTTACGTATTGACGGATTTTTTGTTGGAGTTGGAATTGAAATATTAAACCAATGCTTGTTTATATACCATAGATAATTATGTCACTTGTTTCAACTTAAATCTAGATGACAAAGTGATTAATTGGTTAATATTCAATTCTATCAGTTATTCAGTCAGCTGAAGAGCTGAGGTTGATAAGCAAAGGAGACGTGTGTTCTCGGCAAAGGTCAGTTTATTACTGTCTAACTTATAACTACATAATACATACCAAATAACAGCGTTGATGAAAAAAATATAATAAGTAAAAATTTTCTTTAAATAACCAAGTACGTAAATATTGTTAAATAATAAAAGTAATCTTTGTTACTTTACTTTCTACCAAGAGAAACGCAAAGGTCCGTTTATTACACTCTAATTTATAACTACATAGTATATACCACAGTGGCAATAGGCAGGCCACATTGCTCGATCCAACTGATAACCGATGGAGAAGAAAGGTTCTCGAGTGGCGACCACGTACAAGAAAGCGCCAACAGGATGACCTCTCACCAGGTGGACCGGCCAAGTCGCTGGAAGCCGCTGAATGCAAGCCGCCTCAGAACTGTTTGAGGTGGAAATCCATAAAATGAAAAAACGGATAAAAATAACATATTCGTTATTCTAGTGCATACTTTATCTATGTGCTAAGTTTCATAAAAACGCATTCGGTAGTTTTTGCGTGAATGCGTAGCAAGCATCCATAGATAAACTATTGTTTTTTGTAACACTAGTTGTTGCCCACGGTTTCATCCTCGACGTATGTAACATTTTCGCGGGATATGAAGAAGCCTGATACAGTGCCTTTACCATGAGTTATTAACGTACGTACTCGCTAGCGACGGCGTAAAACATTTCTATGGCAAATCTGTACAGCGCCACTAGCGGTCACCTAAAGAACTAAAATCGATAGTACGAGTCGATAGGTAAAAAACCTATCGAAATGTAAACACTAGCGAGTAACGTTTTTTAGCCTTTGATAGAGCAATTCGGTACCATGAGTCACAAATTTGACAGTTGCTATCGAAAAATACTGTATCGATAGTAGTTTACTCGCTAGTGACTAAAGTAAGTTTCGATAGCAACTCATGGTAGAGGTACAGATCAGTTCCGCAGTTCGGGCGTGACTTAGTAACAAACACCCATCCATCCAAACATTCACATTTATAATAGTATTAAGATATAGTAATAGGTTAAAGTCGGAAGTAAGATTGATTTCATTGCAAAAAAAAAAAAAAAAAAATACATTAACCATCCATAATCCAAACAGCTCTGATATGAAACCTCACAATATATCCTGTTATTAAAGCTCCGTTGTCCGTCGGTCCGTCTGTCCATCCATCAGTCTGTCACAGGACTGTATGTTTTGAGCCTTAATAGTAAGACACTTGAAATTTTTACAGAGTGTGTACAACTATAGGCGCTATAATAACAAAAAAAATATAATAAACTGAAAATGTAAGTAAAGTTTTTTTTTATATTGTACGGTCATAAGGAACCCTTCCAGCCCCCTTATTCAGTTAATATAAAGTTCGTCAACGACCCGGGGTGTAACGAGACCTCGGAGAACATACCTATCACGTGATTGTGTAGTTAGCGAAAGAGACAGAGCATGGCCGTGACGAAACATCTTCGAGCTAATGTAATTTTCCTCCGGAATCTAAGCCCTTTGCGAGACCGACTGCTTGGCCACTTTTTATTTGTTACTTAATCAGAACACAAACTATAAAACTTTGCACATAAATAGATTATCCTGGAAAAACTATCGATCTTTCGGGAACACGGGAAAACTGTGGACGGAAACCTGAAACAATACTTAATTTACACACTCTTCATTAAAAAATAATTAAATGTAGCCTTTTAACTCAGTCTTTTATTTGTCAACTTTTGTGGCGAAAATGTTTCTAAATTCCCCAACATTCAGTTTTGTGGCAATATTAAGTGCCTTAACTATTTATTTAGGACTTTTTGTTAAATATTAGACCATTACTCAAACAAGTGACGGTTACAATGAGAATGTCCAGCTTAGGATTTTATTATTCGGGCTATTTTGTCAGACTCCAAAGTTTTATCAAATATTAGCAGAGTTTCATGCCTTTATATGAAACTTTCAGTCTTTTGTTGCATTGTAACCGATTTAAACAAGAAGAGACCTTCGTTTTCAACAGTGTCTAGTTTGTAGTTATATGTACTGTTTACTTGTTGTTTTTCTTGTTTTATTGGAGTTAATTAGTGTTTTTTCTTTCTTAATTAGAAGGCTTTTGGGTATTTTTTTGTTTGTTAAGGTTCTGTACCAAACTAGTGCCAACGGGACTCTATAGCTAAGCCTTTGCTGTCCTTTTTTATGTCAGTGGGCGGTATTTAATGACCCATTATAGGTAGACAGGTGAAAGTGAAAAATGAAAGGGGTACAAATACTAGAAATACATTTTTTTTCGACGTTTTATTTCATATTAATTTGGTGGTACGGTACCATTCTAGTGCGACGGCACTAGTGTTCACTTGACGGCTTTTATATCAGATTTATACCGTTCTAATAACAGTATAGTAGAGAAAGAAAGCACTAATGGCCGTTTTCATTCTATAAACTAAACTACATTCTAAATACTAAATCGTGAGAAGTACTTTTTAAATTCTAACAATATGTGAGAGTGCCGTTCGATAATAATTATTGTATTTATGATATATAAGTGGATAATTATCGTATTTACTAACTCTGTATTGATTTATAGGCGATATTTAATATTCTCCTTTGATGGCAAAAAAATTAGAAAGCAAATAAGTTGTAGTAAACAATAGACA
Organism: Habrosyne pyritoides; assembly: GCA_907165245.1. Taxonomy (NCBI): domain Eukaryota; kingdom Metazoa; phylum Arthropoda; class Insecta; order Lepidoptera; family Drepanidae; genus Habrosyne; species Habrosyne pyritoides. The sequence goes on along the minus strand of OU015588.1, from coordinate 13,820,611 downwards.
AAAATATTTAATTATTTGTTTACATTGTGTTGTATCATTAAAAATGTGTCCATCTACTTTCTGTAAACCGAAGAAATTATAAAAACCTCTCCTGAAATTTGTAAAATTTTACATACTTCTCTAAACGGTGGTAAAATTACACTCTTAACTTACTCTGGCAATCCTAAATCAGGTATAAAAAGTAAGAAATGGAAGCAACAAAAGTTTAAGACGCCATAAAGTATGGGATGAATCGCCATTTTTATTTTACCGACAGTGAATAAAACAGTTTTATGTGCAATATAGGATTCAATACCTGCGTGCGTGGTGGAGAATTTATAAATATAATTTTTATTATTATTATTTCGGAATGTTACGCAAAATTATTTTCTGATTTATTTACAATGGTGGTGTCAAAGTTTGTTATATATTTAACGTATATTAATGAGAGAATGAAACGTGAGTAGTAGAGCTGTTATTGCAGAGTTTGTCCGGGGAAGTACTATCACCTTACCCATTTCCGCCGTAAAGCAGTAGTGCACTCGTATTTCGGTTAGAAAGGTAAGGGTGAAATATAAGCACATGAGTCTTAACAATTTCACGTCTCAGGGTCAACAACGCATTGGAGATGCCCCAAGTGTGGGCGGCACATGTGGTATAATTTTTGTTTTATATACGAGTATATTCCAATCAGAGGTTCGATTCTGTAGGGAAAATTACACTAGCTGGACTCTATGCTGTCTTTTTTGGCGACTCATAGTTTGGCATCAGATAACCATGTGAGAATAATATCCCAGAATTATTGTACCACAGGTAAATGCCGATCAAAGGAAATTTTATAAATAAAATATTATAGTGGAACACTCAATTTGGGTTCCAATCGGCCGAAACGTCTATCAAACCGGAAACATCCGAGAGCTTCCGACATTAATTCGTTTGCATCCCCCATGAGTGAATAATCAAATTTCACTAGAGGGTAAAATTGTTATTAGTCTGCTTGCATAGCGGTATTGAAAGGGTAGTGTGTGGTGTGTATTTAATACTAACATCCGCATTGCTTTGTCCGGTTTACGAAGGATTATTATAGGAGTCAAAGCGTTAAAAGAATCCTATGTAACTATCCAGGACATATGTATGTGGGAAATTACATTAAAATCCGATCAGCCATTACAGAGCTGTCAATCAAAAATCACCAAAAATATAAAGTGTCGTATTTTGTCAGGAAATGCAGGTACATCTTTAGTTCACGAAGTTTCTCTTAGTTGACTTAAGGCCTGTTAAAGTGCAATGGGTACTATACTATATTTGGACAGCCACTAGTTACATTTTGGTTTCATAATTTTCTTTCCATCGTCCATAAAGCTTGTGAAAGCTATAGTTTCAGTGATAGCTATCCAATGTTGCTATATAAAGAGTAAAATTTAATGATGGTAGGATTTTGGTAAGTGGGAGGAAAGCGTATCAATACATTCATCTCAACTCCACCCTTTGAAAATATGGAGACGGAGATACATATTCTTTAAGAAAAATAAATGTTGGTACTTTAAATAATAAAGCAAAAGTCGTATGTAGCTTTAGGTAACAGCCGACCGTTGTAAAAGGCTTTTATACAAAGATATGCCTGTCCATTAGTCCTTTACTAACGGAAACAGTAAAAGCGAAATGGAACAAAAATAAAGCGCTTTTTACGCTTAGCTTGAGTGGCGAGATCGATTTTGGGAGCTTCGTACAAAAAGAACTAGTAAATGACTTTTGTGCGCTGCAAGCTGGTGTTAGCGTTGCCGATAATAGTCGTATACTTTTAGATGGACTGTTCTTTATTTAATTTAACATTTAAATACGTATATATTAAGAATGAATTTACAATGACACTTAAGTTTTAAGAATCTTGCGAACCGGTTTTAAAATCAAGGTGTTCCTAAAGGCCTATTTCAACGAAAATATTTTATTTATATTGATGCTAATTGGAATTTAGATTGGCAGTTCCCGGTATGTTAATTTTTTTCTTCATAAGGTCTGTAAAGCTTCATAATTTCCAAGCTCTCGCATAACCACTTAACATAGTATAGGACCACATAAGAACTATTAAACAAACATTAATGTAAAGATAACTAAACTAGATATTTAACCAAAATATTGGATGGATGGATATGAGAAAACATAGTTTTTTTTTACTTTTTGTCACAATATGATACTACTACACAAGTAATCGCTTTATAAAGCCAAAATATCGAGTAGTAGAGCTCTTAGTGCAGAGTTCGTCCGGGGAAGTACTACCACCTTACCCATTTCTGCCGTGAAGCAGTAGTGCACTTGTGTTACTGTGTTTCGGTTAGAAAGGTAAGGGGGCCGGTGAAATTACAGGCACATGAGACTTAACAACTTCACGTCTCAGGGTCGACAACGCATTGGCGATGCCCCTAGTGTTGCAAATGTCCATAGGCGGCGATGACCACTTACCATCAGGTGGACCGTTCGCTTGTTTGTCGGCGCCTGCGGAATAAAAAAAAAAAAAAAAAGCAAATACTCTCAGGATGCGAGACTGCACTGATGAAGTATTCATATTCAAGGCGTACTATCGAATTGTTAGTATACATAACGATAATTGTAAAAAAAAATGAAATTATCAATGAATCAATTTTCTATAAAATATAACACTTCATAGGAACAAACCACAAAAAATATATGACCATTTGGTATTTGTTTATTTTACAAAAATCGAATGAAATGGTTTCGATTGGATCTCCGCCAATAGAAAAGATGTGTTAAGGGACTAAACTTATAAAAATAAATACACTTACTAGGACATCTTACTTATATAATAAATAGGATAGTTTGTATGTGTGATGTTTGATGCATGTTAGTCTTTCACGCAAAAACTACCAAACGGATTCGGGTGAAACTTGGCACATATACAGGAATATTTTTTATTCAGTGCGCAAACTTTGACAAATTAAACTTAAAAGAGTTTTATTAAACACTAAATTTTTATTTTGATAACTTTTAGTACAAAAAAATAAAGTTATCGTTAACGAAATATATAGACTTTAAAATTGTTATTATGGCTACTGTACGACTGTCTGTCGGTCGCCCACCCCGGCCGTGGCCTTGGCAACAGCTGGTTCTACCGCCGCGTGCGGCGCACGGCGCGCGCGCCCTTTGATATTATTATGAATAGATAGTGTCCATTGTTTGTTGATTTTAAAGTCGAAAAAAAAATACAAAAAAAAATTTACAAATAATGGAAATGTGTTCTGTTACTGACACTGATCCACCGAAATTTTAGTGCGCATTGCTTTAAAAATATTCCTGTATAGAAAATGCTCTGGTATAACACATAGGATAGTTTTTATACCGGGAAAATGTCACATCCATTGGAAACTTGGGTGAAACTGCAGGGGACAGCTAGTTCTAAATACACACGCCCATCGTCACAAATAAAGCAGAGCTCTACTGCTTGTACTATGGAAACCAGTTAACTGATTTACTGCATATAATAACAATTTATTTATTACATAAAAAAAACACCTTAAAAATATTTTTACCTAAAGACAGTTCGAACAGACATGTTTATACTGGCTTGGAATTGAACCTACGACTTGCGTGGCAGTCAGTGTCTCTAACCTCCAAGCCAACTAGCCCGTCAAATATTATTTCATTCGCTCTAGCTTCATTTTAGAAAACAAATATGTATGAAGAAGTTTATATTGGATTTCTGCCAATAGAAAAGAAGTGTTAAGTAACTTACAAAAACAATTGCCTTTTCATGAAAATTATGTGTAACCTCTAAAGTTTGAACTTTTTATAAGCAATATTACTATAAAACACATTCTTTACACACGGTCATCTGGTCCCACACTAAGCAGAGCTTGTACTATGGAAACCAGATTACTGATATACTACATATACAATGTAGCAACCAGACAGAACAAACAGACATGTATGAACTGGTTGTCCGAAAACGGATGTTTGTCCTGGTCGGGAATCAAACTCGCGGCCTGTGACTCGCCTGTCAGGGTCGCTAACCGCCAAACCAAGTGGCCCAAATATACTAGCTGTCCCGCGCGTTTTCACCTGCGTATGATTACTTCTCATACATAACGTTCAATTTATGTTGATATTATTTATATTATTAATATTGTGACGTTTATTACGTCAAATAGAAGTTAAACAAATATCTTAGTCGTTAAAGGAAACTGAAGTAAACCTAATTATGTGTGAATAGTTGAATAAACATAAATATGCATGCCAGAACACCTTTATAATCTACTAGCTGTCCCCCGCGGTTTCACCCGCGTATTTGAGAGATATTATATTGATAATAGGTTGATTTAAAAAATGAAATCAACTCAAATCTTGAGAAATATTTAATTCTAAATCATCATAAATGTGTTCCCAGAAACTTACAACTTTGGGATCTTTGGGAAAGAATTGAGTGAATCAGCTACTAACGGGAAAGCGGGAAGCTACAAGCCGAATTCTTGAGAGTAAATGTGTCGTGGGATTATAACATAACCTGTCCATCTGGAATAATGTACCCTTTAAATATTGATTATTATTTAAATAATACAAACATAAATCTGCTCTCTCTTTAAAATATTAAATTTAAAATTAAGTTTTTTTTTTGAAATGTGAATCAGGTGTGAAACTATTTTGATGAAAATTCGTCTTATAATATTAATGATTATCCTGATCAAACCCGTCAGACAGAGAATGTTTTCAAAAAGGTCCATATTGCGTTGTATGTAATTAGATCATATTCATGTATTATACACATTATCGATCTTTAATAAATTCCCTTAGTGTTGATGAAAACCTCATTCAAATCTATTGCGTAGTTTAAAAGTATTTATACAATTTAGAGACAAAGTACGTTTTAGGTGTAAAGAAATATAACCTACAACTAAAAACCTTTTTCTCCAACCAATTTTAAAAACACAGAGATAAAACTTCGTTTGTGGCAGCACAAAGCAACTTTTTCAACTGAAAAAGTTTGTTGGTAAAAAAAACAAAAAAAAAATAAAAATAAATATTCTGGGATTTTCTTTACATATGGCCGCGAAATCCCAGACCAAGCATGGTTTGTATTATGGAAACCAGATAATTGATATACTATAAACACAACTATTCTATTCTTCTAAATACTTACATAAACAGATATTTATGTACACAAATAATTGTCCTGGGCAGAAATCGAACCCACAACCTACGGGATTCAAACCACCAAGGCAACTGGTTCGTCAATATACCTTAGAACTAGGACCTAAGTACCCCCTTTACAGGCATAAAACATTTTATATAAAAACAACATCAGGTAACTTTTTATGTATTGGTTCTATTCAGAAAATACCTAAACAATAATTAACACATAAAAGAAAATACAATAGCAACAGTTTCGTAAAAACCTCCAGTACCTAATTAAAAAAGTTAATTAACTTTATAAAGGGCTCAAAGTTAATGAATACCGAACTCTTTGGGCATTCTGTTATAAGTTGAACCAATAATTAAGATTAAGGTCACCATGTTTGTTAATGGCTTTTCAAGTTTTATAGACCTAGTGTCTCCGGCGGCTTCACCCGGGTTCCTGGGATAAAAAATAGCCTATTTCCCTCTCCATACCACTGACAACGTGTGCCATATTTCAACTGGCTTCAGACGTTTAGCTGAGAAATTGTAACAAATAAACAAACAGATACGCAAAAAAATAAACAATCATATGAAATTTTGCATTTATAATATTATAGTTAGGATAGAAATAAAAAAAAAAATTACCGTTTAGTCGTGAAATCGTAATTAATCAACAAACAAATTTTCAAATACGTTAACATAGTTAGGATAAACATTTGAAAATTTCCCTTTTTTAAGGTTCCGAAGGGTCAAGAAAATGTACAAATGGAATCAATACGGTGATTTATCTGTCTATTCTCGGCTATAAACTATTTCTAAGCCAAACATCATCCAACTCTGTTGAGCAGTTGTTGCGTGATAGAGTAACAAATATTAATCCATCCGTCTTAAAAAACTTTTACACTTTAATATTAAGTAAGATTATGAAATTACTACCATATTAATTTCACAAGTGCATCTGACAATTCGCTTCTTATAAATGTCACAAACACCAAATTTGATTAATAACTTCCAATAGCAGGTATGCGGATTGAAAGTTGTACTGCCTTTCAGAAAATCAAAATTAATCTCAAACTTTATTAACTGTGTTTGAGAGTTCCCGATAAACAGGGATAAAGTTGAACAAAAAGTTAAGCAAGGAAATAGGGTAAACAGAATGTGACCGCAAAATTAATTAAAGTTAAATAGAAGTGATTGTTACTCATTGGAAATAGGAAGCAATAATATAGCTTTGCTTAAATATGTAATGGGTGTATATCTAATAAGTGCAGATAACCGTGAGATGAATGCGTCATGTGTCAATTTATGATGAATTAACGAATAGAGCATTGATACGACCACTGTACAGTGGTAGTGACGTCGCATGCCGTGTCAAAAGTCTTGTGTTCTAATCCTGAAAGACTCCTTGAGCATTCTGTGAATAGCACGGTGGTAAGTACCCGCTAGGTGGCTCCTAGCTTGATGTTTAAACTGTAGCCTTATACCTAGCGATGTTTTCCACATGCTTGATGGTTTCCGAGGCTTTGTGTAGATCGGCAACACACTGGCAATCTTCCGGTACTGATAATGCCTAACTTAAGCCATCAAAGGAACCGTCTGATAATAAAAACATGAATCTGTTAAAAATCGGTTCACAATCGAATTATAGTGTAGTATAGAGTAATAGTCTGACTCTAATACCGGTTCGGAAGGTTGATTCTTTACATAGAATAGCCGGCAATAAACTGAGTAGAAAACATACCTACGTATATACAAACTTTCGAATTTATAATACTAGTAGGAAGTAGGATGGTGTACTTATCTTGTATAGATTATGCAGTCTTGCTTTGTTTCTCTTACGTGATAGTTATATATAAAATACTCATTCATAAATTTATCGTCCAGCTGATGTGAGAATTCTCTTATAGAGTTAGTCCACGATAAACAAGAATGTAAATTGCATGTTCCATCATCTAAAATCCTAAGCCTTCAAACCTAACAACTCGTTTGACCCAAAAAATAATACTGGACAAATGCCAAAACGAAATTTCCGAGACTATTTGCAATCGTAGCGAATTGTTGGCCAATACGTCACGTGTTTCGATGAGAGACAGAATTATGACACGTATAATGATGGGGATAGAGATTGGTTTTCCTTGTACAAGAAATTTATTTTACAATGGTATGTCATCATCATCATCTGCCTGTCCTGTCCACAATCAGTTATCACAGGCTAAATATATCCATACCAGGCATGAAAAAACTGATAAGTATGCTAGTCGCATGTACATATGTTTACATCATAATAGGCATGTTTAATTTTTAAGGATAAATACAGTAGTTCCTGAAAAAAAAAAACAAAAAAATAATCACATTAAAGTAATTATGTATAATTTAGATCAATTTTTTTATAGTTAAGTAGAATTTATCGATAAAACGTAAACCTAAAAAAAGATGCTCTGAAAAGTGCATTTTGGACATATCAACCTATTTACTCCTGAAATGGATATATATTGTTTGACATAATTGTGTGTTGTAGCTCATTTTCAAGGCCTGCCTCTTGTCCACTTCGTGCAAGGTGCACAATTCGCGTGGTCATGAGATTATTTGTCGACACTACTGCACACCATCAATTTAAAAGTAGTATGTTCATGTACACAAATGTTTATCCTGCACTCGAATTGTATAACTCTCTCGGATTCAATGTGGAAGCCTATTCCATAATAGATTGATGGTTCACCGCGCGAGCAGTGTGGGACAGCAGTTGCAGCGCAGTCAATGTAATACAAAATTGACTGCAACTACGATTCCAAGAGCACTACACTATCCCCCTGCCGGTTGGGAATCGAACCGTAGTAGCTTCAGTAACTTTAAATTTGACCTTCATAAGTGCCCTTCGCGGGCTTAAACTGAATAAATGGTTTTTAATTTTGAATTTTTAAACCTACGATCAGTGTCGTGGCAGTCAGCGTCCCCAACTGCCCTATCAACACAACAGTCTCGGTGTAAATATCAGTAAATGAATGTATTTAGGTACGTTATGTAGGTAGGTTTAGTTTCCATGGTACAACTACATATATTTGTCCCAATATATTTATTAATATTTTATTTATTATGTATTTTGAATATACTTGCTTCCATCCCGTGGTTAATCTATCCTCGTGTAAAAATTAAAATCGATTTGTTGCCCTGTTTTGATGTCACGGCATGAAGGCCATTTTTGTCTGAAGCATAATTATTTCTGTGTCAATAAAATAAGATGAATAAAATCTTCAATCGCTATTTTCCTTTGGTTTATGAATATACCTTCTTATTACTACTCAGAAGTTGTCAAAAACATCAACGACTCAGTATAAATAATGTACATGAAGAAAGAAACGGCTTAAAACGATTTCATTCAAACAAAGAAATGAAGGGGTAAGTAAGCGCGGAGTGCTAAAGTGGAAACCTAAAAATAAAAATTAATTCAAGAATAAAAGTGTGGAAATACTTGGAAGGCCTAAGATATTGTTCCGTTGAGGATTACAGCTGCTAGACAAAGGCAAAAGTCTTGTTGCTATAAATGTTTAATCTTGTTTTTATTGCTTGTTGAAAACATGCTGTTGGCCCCTTTTTAAGCTTAAATTTTATTATCTGCCCCCTTATTCAGCTAATACAAAATTCGGCGAGCCACTTCACGGAGTCCTCAGAGAGCTTGTCTCTCACGTGATTAGTAGTATTAGCGTAGTTAGCGAAAGAGACAGAGCACGGATGCCGCGACGAAACAACGTCGAGTTATTGTCATTTTCTTTACAGAATCGAGCCCCTATTCTCAAACTAAGCAGCGCTTGTACTATGGAAAACAGACTACCGATATTTAACCAACTTTAAAAAAAATACATATTGTTATATTTACACAGAACAAACAGATATGTTCAATAAGAACACAAATATTTGTCCTGGGTGGGAATCGGACCCACAACCTGCGGCGTCAGAGTCAAAGTCATTTGATCCCAAACTAAGTAGAGCTCAACCCACTGGTGACCATAGTAATTTCACTGATATTACAAACCAGTTGTCCTCCAAGAGATGATACATTTTCCCGTGATCCCAAAAGTATCACATGTATTAATCCAGTTTAAAAACTATATATGTACTAAGTGTTATGCAAACCTGTTAATTGTTCTTTCGTGAAAGAGTAACAAACATCCTACCACCAACGTCACAAACTTTCGCATTTACAATATTAGTAGAATGTGTTTGTGACATATGAGCTCCGTAACGACAAAACAATTAGAATGAAAGTCGGTACACAGATAGTATATATTATGATATTCGATTTGTCGAAATTTAAATCAACTTTAGTTTGAACATATTCATTGACATAATACTCAACAGCTAATGATCGAATCACAACAATATCTTCGCTATTAAATTGTGCGTCTCACTAAACCTATTCCACGACGCATGGGAGTAGATGAAATAGCATGCTTTTAAACCACGCCCCCTGTCGAGTTATCGGCTATTTCATCCTCAAGTCATAAATTCAATCTCATCTAAAAGCTCCAAAACCCCGAGAGGTATAAGTATTTAGACGTCACACACAAATAATTACGACCAAAGCCCGATCCCAGACACAATGGTTCTCTCATTATATACGGAGACATCGTCAAACAAAGGTCACTAGCGAACCGAGAACTCAACCTTTATAAAGGGTGCTACATATTAATTTTAGGAGAATGTCTGGAGATAAATTTAATTTGACACTAACGACTAGAATATACGGTTAAGGGTTGTAGATACATTTTCACCCTACAACGTCTTAATTACTGGTCACAAGGTTTTGCTATATATAGTTCGGTTGCTGACCTAACACAGTGTAAAAATCCGAACGTTAAGGTTTGAGACAGAAGATTAAGCAACGCCTTTCGAAGCGCAAACAATCCTGCCAAAGTTCTAAATTCAAAGTAATATTGAACAACATCAACGTATAAGAACCTGATTTAATAATCCTGTATTATGAAAGTTTTCGGTGAAATTAATTAAATTAATCTTGTCTCATACACTTTTTAAATATCTATTAAATTTGTCAGATCTACAGTATACATATTGAGGATTTTATAATTAATATTGTACTTTTATTTCAACGATTTGAAATATCAATAATAAACACACATGGAGATCTTATAAGTTTATAGTAAGTTAGTGTAATCTGTTATTCTTTAGATGCATGTAACATGACATTGTTCAATGTGAACTAGAAGAAATACCCGAAATTAAATAATGATGATTAGCATTTACGCTAAGCAGAGTTTGTACTATGGTTACCAAATCACTACACACTAAAACAAAGTCGCTTTCTCTGTCCCTATATCCCTATGTATGCTTAAATCTTTAAAACTACGCAACGGATTTTAATGTTTTTAATAGATAGAGTGATTGAAGAGGAAGGTATAATACATGTGACATCCCACGGGAACGCGGGTAAAACAGTGGGGACAGCTAGTAAATGAGAAACTACTTTATAATCCTTTTAAAACTCAGTTCAAATAGAAATGTGCAGACATACAAATTTTTGAGGGTGAATTAAAACTGCAACTTGTAACTTGGTAGTCAGGAGTTTAACCACCATGTCAACTGGCTCGCATATTATTCCATTAAAGAATAGAAGACAGTCGCCTTTAGCGTAACGATTCGTGACCAAAAGATTAAGTATGTGAGAATCAAATCAGCGACCAGACTTAGAACTCAATGTCCTTAACCACTGCAACTGGCCCGCATGTAATTCCACTAAAGAACAGAAGACAGTCATCCTCCCCAAAACAATAAATCGTACTATACTATAACCCATATTACCCACAACCAAACTCAGCACCAACAATACATAACCAGGCCCACCCTGTAGTCAGTACAAGCTTCTAACATTATGATAATGCGGAACTTTTGGAAGGATTCGCGCTTTTAGTTTCGACCAACTTCGTTTTGTCCCCCTTTGTTAAAACTTCACAATTGTGGGCCGGGAGTCGACGTAACTTCATCTGAATGTCTCACTGTATGTTGAACTGTTTGCAATGTGTAATAGATTAATGTGTTATTTGTCTTTGGGAAAGCTGGCTGTTCTGGAGTGCTATTCGATTAAACCTATGTATTTTCTGTCTGGTCTAACTTGTCAGGTTTTTACTCGAGATAAGCAGTTTTTTCAATTAAAATTTTACTTGCTACATTAAGCATTTTTGCGTTATCACTTTGTCCGAGTAAGTAGTACCACTGTAAGAGGGCCGTTAAAACTATTGGCATATTATGATACTTAGCATCTTCACGTCTCAGGGAAAACAAAGCATTGGCACTGCCCCTGGTGTTGCAAATTTTCGTAGGCGACAGTGATCTCTTACCATCAGGAGAACCTTCCGGCTGTTGGTCGGCCTACTCGTGATAAAAAAAATACCATTCGAACACCGTGGCGATCACCTATTTTTTTATTTACATAAATTATAATTTCGGGAACACGATCGGTATAAACCCACAATTTCAGAGCAAATAAAAATCTATGGGCTACTTTGAAACGAGTAACCTATCGAAACCGCACTGGGTCGAAATACTAAATCGAAAAGACCTCAAAACATTTACATTCCCCCTGCGTAAACAATACGGGAATCAATAAACAATCGGCCCATACATACAATTCAGAGCACATCCTAAACTGATTTCCTCGACTGGAGTAACGTTATACGAGTGATTTGCCTTCAGCTGTGTACACGCAATGAATGTACATTGAATATTCACCTTAGTGCCCTAGGTGATAAGTATCACTGATCCGGCGGTGCGGATGTATGTAAAGCGGCATTGCAGATTCATTTGCATATGGTACGGAAGGCTTAAGATCACTTTGGTCAGTGTGTAGTGCTTTGGGGTTTGGAGCTGGCCGAGTCTTGTGCTGTGTCCATTATTAGGAAAGCACTTTAGCTGGACTTGGATATAGGTTAGATACCCATCGAGAAATCATGTAAACCTGTGTGGTTAATCAATTACGCTTCGGAAAAATATAAATTTATATTAAAGTTATAAATATGGAGGTCATATAAGTGTCATCCAGTGTTCGGTAAAACATCAAATTAAGAATTTATAAATAAATAAATATCCTGAAACATGCTTTACACATCGCTATCAGATTCGAAATTTAAAATTTGTACTATGGTAACCGGATATCTGATGTACCTACTATAAAGATATTTTTTTAAATACATATTTACTTTTGTACGATAATGTTTGTCCTAGCACTAATGTAGATATTTACGAACTTTAGATTCAATTTAATAAGCGTGGTTACAAATATGATGAAATTATATAGATAGCTTATTTCTTTTGATAAGTTTAATCCATGGTACCTACTCCATTCAAAATGCAAAATTCAAAACCATTTATTCAGTTTAGGCCCTCAGAAGGCACTTATGAAGGTCAAATTTAAAGTTACTGAAGCTACTACCGGTTCGGAAGTCAGCCTTCAACTGAGAAGAACCTCAGCAAAGTTACATTCTTTTTTATTTTATTAAATTCTTTTTTATCTATTCTAACTTTTTGGCTATTTTATAATATTCAATTTTACATATTTTTATATTTAACAATTACAAAATACTTAATAAAGGTAACATTCAAAAACAAAAAAAAAACAAAAAAAAAGAAATAACAAGACTACAAAATAGAAAATGACAATAATTACTTACAACTAAAACAAGAAAATTAGAGGTGCACTGTGCAGAGAGTAGCTATTTCCATACATTTTTATCTTCAATATAATGAACTACCTTGTAATACGCTTTTTCTTTCAAAACTTTCCTAATATATTTTTTTTTCTCTCAAAAGCCATATTGAACACCTTTTTAAAACTATATCGGATGTCGGACGAACTGTGAACCATAACAGTATTGAATTGAATCCCATGAAATGTAAACCGACATCGTGGTCGATCCAGGCGGAGATGGCCGGACGATTAAGACTCATGCATGAAAGACTGGTCGTTAAAAGCTATAGACCGGAAAGAAAGGAAGAAGGGCCTTTGTCTTGCTGTGGGACACATCAAGTTCACAATAATCCTAACAAATAAATAAAATTTGGCACACACATAGCCTGCGGAGAGAGACATGGACTACTTTGTATCAATTGTAACACGAGCGAATATAATAAAATAAAATAAAAACGTTGAAACATCGCTTTTTATTCGACTGAGCGTCACGTGTCTGAAAGAGACTAAAATATACACATTTTTATGGATATGGGGGTAAGTGTAAAGGCGTAAAAGCCTTCTCACAAAACCCACATACTTACCTCGATAGACGTCGCCGCCGTCTCAATGACGTAGAGTGTGTCGAATAAATTGTAATTTCCCACAACTATGAATGATTTATTCATCGTGTAACCGAGGCACGTTTCAAATGTAAATAGTTACATTTATGAGACCGTTTGAGTTTGCGATAATAATATAGAGACTATTTTTAGATTTAGTTAACACTAGCTGTGATACACGGCTTCACTCGCGCTTCGAAGGGATTTTACATTTTCCCGGAAAAGTATCCTATACATTATTCCATGGCATGCTTTAAATCAGTCAGCGTGAAAGTGTAACAATCATCTATGCATCCATAAATCCATACTCATAAAATTTCGCATTTGTAATATTACTAGGAAGGATATCAGGATAGTAAAATCAGGTCGTAATAGTGCCTTTTAGAAGAATAAATAATTTAAGTTTTTAAAACCGTATATATGTAGGTGGATACTAGTCTTATTTTGTATTTAATACAAACATATATAGTACGACAAAGTTGTGAAATAAAATCTGGAAATCAGTCTGTAATACTATTATAGATATTTCAAAAATATTGCAGGAATGTGAAAAACATATTCAAATTCTGAATCCCTTTTCAAAAATATTAAGTTTTAAGGAAGATTTTTAAAGTCAAATGTTCCCACGTATTTGTTCATCTCAAGAAGCCAAGTGAATCCGCGGTATACATCGTATAAAGATAAAATTCAGCTTAAAAACATGCTGCAAACTGAAACAATACAGATTATATAGCATATATTACAGCTGAATGGTAATTAAACAGCTTTACAAATAGCCCATCCGGATAACAAAACGGTGTTGTACCGTGACCGATGAGATAGTAATTGCATCGAATTCGCTTTGAACTTGATTTTATTATATAAGTTAAAAGGGAAATATATCGTAAGTAGTACTGCTCATAGTGCAGAGTACCCGGGGAAGTACTACCACCATACCCACTTCCACATATGGCTGTGTTTCGGTTAGAAAGGTAAGGAGACCTATGATATTACAGGCATATGAGTTTTAACAATTTCACGTCTCAAGGTCGATAACGCATTGGCAACGCCTCTAATGTTGTAAATTTCCATAGGCGGTGGTGATCATTTACCATCAGACGGATCGTCTGCTAATAATTCAGATTACTTGGGATTAAGACACAAAATACACACGACTGCAAATGTCCATAAGCGGCAGCGATTCGACAGTCTACAAAATGTTTGTCTAATTGAAATTTTAAAATTTTCCTTTCAATGACATTATGACACAGTAAAAAATCTCGTCAAACCGATTTTGATTCAAACTTAACCTCGCAACACGCAAAGTTTGGAAATACACTAAATCAAATTCTCTCAAACTGTAGAGAACTAGAGCGCAGTGAATATGAAACCTGCTTCTATCTCAAAAATAACTCATTACCCTTTAAATATTTTTATCCAAATGTGGATTTTATTTAAGCAGACTTTACAGTCATCTGAACTTATTTTTTGCAGTTTGGTATTCCGAATAATAACATATTCAATCAAAACCAATTAAAAGTTACACATAAGCTCTCGGAACTTATAAATAAAGAAATCAATTTGTTTCGTTTGGTTTCCGGCAATCGATTACGATAACCTCCCTCTCCTAATCACATCTTTGAGCAGAATAAATTGCGAACTAAAATGCTGGAAAATTAAAATGACATTCCGAGGATCCTTTTAAAACATAAATATAATCTGTAGCTGTTTGCAACAATTAATTTGCTTTGTGAATTTTTAATCCCTTGTTTGAAGTGTTTAGTTTCCTCGTTTTACTTTTATTTCTGTGAATGCAAGGTTTTTACTGCTTTTTTTTACGGCTTTTTGCTGTTTGATTTAAATTTAACAAAATAAACGTTCTTCATTTAAAATGCAATTTTATTATTACTTAATCTATGGATAAATCTCTAGAGATTATAAACTTACTAGTATACTTCTGGAAGTATCTTCAATACTTTTTATAAGTCTGTAAAAAAACCGTTCTCAAATCGAATTAATGCCATTATGCCTCATCGATTCAAATTAAATTCGATAAAGAACCTTTTTTAAATTTTCTCAACAACGGAGTTCCTATTCTGACAAAAAAACTTTACAAAGATTTACAACACTAAATCTTACGGCTCTTATATTAGATTCTCATTTACAGTGGGACACAAACCGTGCACTATGTAAATCCATTGGTCACTGAATAGGGATGTGGCCGACGCATCGCCTTGCAAATTGCGGCTCACAACACACACGGTATAAGCGGAATCCTTGCAACACTCACGTAGTCTATGTCGGTTTATGTGGTCTTATTGATCCTATCATCATTGATGACATTTGAAGATATTCAGTATATAGGAATACTAGCTGTCCATGGTGGTTTCTCCCCCGCATGTTTCATATTCCTGGAATAAAAGGTACAGATGCGCTACAGAGCCAGTACCCTGTTATAAAAAACAAAATAACTATAACCTTCTTATAAAGGAAATGATCAAACACACTCAACAATTATTTCAATTTTAATAATAAGCATATAGCTGTTCCACACATTGATCTAAATGATACTCTTTTTCATTCATTTGCAGCTCATTGAAAAAAAAACGCCCGTAAAGCCTTTATCGTAATCCCTTTTATAGCATGCACTGTACCAGAACAAATTTCGAGCTCATTCTCGTTTCTATTGTTTTAATAAGCTAGTAATATTTGTTAAAATAATCCAAAAGTGTAGAGTCTGTTCGGGGGAGTACTACCTAACCCATTTCTGTCCTGAAGAGCAGTGCACTTGTATTACCGTCTTTTGGTTAGCAAGGTATGGGGGCCGATGATTACAGGCACATGAGAACGACAACTTCACATCTGAGGCTCGACAACGTGTTGGAAATGCCCCTAGTGTTGGAAATATCCATAGGCGGCAATGACCACTTACTATCAGGTGACAACTTACAACAGTATGTTGGCCTACTTGATAAAGAAAAGAAAAATAAAACACTGAATTATGTACACATTCATATTGTGTGACTGAAAAATAGTAAAGAATATCTGAGAGAGGAACAGATACTTACGGAAATGAAATACACGGTCATTTGATCTCAAACTAGGCAAAGCATATACGATAGTAATCCGATAAATGATATGCTAATAATTAAGCTAGTTGTTTGTCCTGGGTGGGAAATAAACCCACGATCTACCACCACAATGAAGTGAGGTTAACTAACTAGTACACTAAATGACCCATCTAAGACGCAACCCGTTGCTCAAACAGCTTTAGCATTACAGCTCTATGAATGCAAAAAGAGTTAAACTCTCGCAAACGAGAGGAAATGAGGGAACCAAGTTCCTCTTTAAAATAAAAAGAGGACCAATTGAATAAGCAGCCTTTGCGTAAAATCGTTTTCCAGTTGTAATGATGCCTCGCAGCTTAAACAGATCGACTGTGGAATATTGATGTTGTTAGTTACGTATTTTATCAGCTATTTACTATCGGAAAATGTAATTTTATTTATTGAAGAGTAATAGTTCTCTTCAATTTATTTAAAACTAATTTTTGCTTTTCAGTTTCATCCGCTTTTCCGAGGAATACAATTAAATTGCGTAATCTACAACATATTCTACCTGTGTACCAAATTTCCATATTGATATCCGATTAGGCGTAACGGAGAAGTAGTAACTCACACACACACACACACATACACACAAACCGTGAATATGTACAGTTCTATTTTTCAATTGATATATAGGTATTCACTCGAGAAAAGTAGCAGGTTCATAACAATTTAATTGATAACACTGCCTACCTCTTTGGAAACATAGAGAAAGATATACATATTATAAAGAGAGAGAACGGATCTAATAAGTCTGTTTATTTCAACCAAACTGATAGTTTTCTCTTTCATTTATCTATTATGATAATAAATTAATCAAACTTTGTTCGGATTTCACCTACGTTCTAACCTAACCAACAGAAGTCACATGGATAGAGAAGTTCCTCCAAACAAAACAGACATGTAAAAAATAAGAAAGGGGAGGGCACAGAAAAACGTTTGAGTCGTTAAAACTTTAACAAAGGAATAAGAGTTCGTCCTGAGTAATCGTTACGTCGGAGAGTTCTGTAGCCCTCTTACTGCCAACTTTTGTCTGGAGACCGTTCTTGACCTTGGGCCTTGAGACAAGATTCTCGCTTCAAGGCAGTTACGACAAATTAGAGTTTGTTAAAAGTAATTCTCACGCAATTAGGAATTGTAAATTGGCTCTACTTTACTCACGTAACTGAAAGAAATATAACATAATAATTGTGCTTATTTTATTAGCTAAAACAATTTATTTTTCTGGTTGGTCTACCTTTGTATATCATTACAGTTGTTGGAAAATCTGAACATATTTGCTTATATGGTTTAAAGTAATTATTTAAAAAAAAATGTTGTTAATATATGCTGTAATAAAAAAATCAAGGGCTTATTCTGTGATATTGGCACATATTAAAATTTTAAGTCTTCAGGTCCCACTCAGGTCACGTCATCCTGCCGTATTAGTATTAATGCTATGTGGGAAGCTGGGGCGGGTAGCTAGTGAAAAAGAATTCAAAAACAGCCAAGAGTGAGTTGGACTTGCAAACGACATTCAATATTTTATTTGAAATTTTTAACAAAGCAACGAAAAATCACGTTTCTTGTATGAGTTATGTGAAAAAATTCAAGTGTCTACTTATTACGGTTCTGAAGATACAGATACGGAAGAAGACAGACAGACGGCAGCAGGGATGGGCCACGGAGCCTTAGTAATAGGCTCCCGTTGGCACCCTTTGTGTACAGAACCCTAAGAAGGTTATATATCTTTCAAAAATTAATATCAAGCACTCAACAATTCACTGAAAGTATCATTAAGATCATGGTGCCTTTACCCATACACATTCCAAAAGATGTCTCAATTTACTCATAAGTGTACCATTCCAGTTCCAAAAATCCACACCATTGACCATACTATCAAATAAATCTTGTACACTTTGTGGATATGGCGGTGCTGTCCGCGCCCGATTCTGAATTATGAACACAGTTTGCAGGAAGATTAATTGAGATTTTGCCTGGAAATTGCACGATGCTTAAGCTCGGAGAATTATTTATTTGGCACTATTTGTGCCTCTGCTGAAATCTCTACATAGCTACTTTTAGTTTTACAACTGTACTAGCCTGTAACCTGTACTCTATGACTCCGTCTGGTTTGGGCCCGAGAGACTGCGACAATTCTCTCCATACTTCATTTTGGGACTTAGAATATCTTCTGTGAAAGGTTGGTACTGAGGTTTCCAGTACCTCCTAAAAGAATTACTACTTGAACTGGGAAAATTAGCGTTAATATATTTATTTAAGTTACGGTGGTATCTAGAAACTTATTCTATATTTATACGTCTCTATATTATCTCAAAGTGGCTCCTGGATCGTCTTTTATCCAGTAAATATTAGCTTTTTAAGTTCACCTCTCTGGCCATCACTAACACATAGTTTTCATTTTCCCTTATGACTTTAATCAAAGCAAGTTTTTGAAGTGGTTGAGATCTTAGTGCAGAGTTCATTCGGAAGTACTACCGCCATGCCCAGTACCGTCGTGAAGCAATTGTACAGTTGTTTGGTAAGAATAGTCAAGAGGCTGGTGAAATTACAGGCACATGAGGCTTAATAACTTCACCTCTCAGGGTAGACAATGCGTTGGCCATGCCCCTGGTGTTGCAAATGACCATAAGTGGCAGCAGCACTTACCTAGAGGACCGCTTGCCAGTTTTTCGGCCAACTTGACATAAAAAAGAGACAAAAAAAATTAACAATATAATTAATTCTACCTGTTGGTCATAAGGCGAGATTCGATTCTCGGACCCTCAGGTGGGTCGTTTGCCGGTGATTGGCAAACTCGACATAAAAAGATGTTAAATTGTATTCAAACGTCCCATACAAATTAAAAAAACAATCCTCAGACCAAATTAATTTTCTAATCACCATAAAACTAAATACATACTGTCACTCAAATACACGACAGCATACTCATGTTTATACAAACAAGTCTCAGAACAAACAACTGTTAATAATGTAATTACTTATTTAACTTACTTTCATAAGTTATAACGAGTAAGCTCGGAAACTACGACTAGAGTTTCTGAAACATCGATTTAAGTTAGCTACGGCAGTTGAAAAGATCTTTGAAGCATGAAAACTTGCTTACAACATGCTTAGAAGGAAATTTTTGAAACTGTTTTTATGAAGCGTATAGTCGAGTTAAATGTTGTGACGTTGAAATATGAACTTGGTCTTGTTTGCACGACTTTTGTATAATACGAAGCTTGATTCAATAAGCTAGCTTGAAAGCTAATTTCAGGAACTTTATCCCCAGTATTCTTATATTAGAAGGCTTAGGGGAAGGTACAGGTGAAATTACAAGCAGTTGATTTAACAAATTCATGTCTCAGGGTCAACTACACTTTGTGGATGACCTTGGACTCACAAATACCCATAGTCAAGATTATTTCAGGTTTGGTCTGTATGTATCTCATCATTTCTTCCGCTCTCCTGAGGATGAGTATTTGCCTTATTTGTCACATAATCTCTCAGTCATACTATGTATACTTTCAAGGTATGACCATTTTTATTAAATAATTTTATAACGTTATTAAACAACTTACCTAGTTAGTAATTCATGCTTCATTCAACAAAAAGATTGTTAATATAATATAATTTGTCCCCAAACCACACATTTGCCTTCACGTTCTCATCTCATTTCAAAAAATTTGTAAGTGAAAAATTACGGTTTCGTTATAGATACGTTGAAAACATCATTGGCAAGTAAGAGCAAAAGAACTATATCCCAAAAAGCTATTTCATTACACGTATATTATATTTATGACGTCCAAGGAAATTTACCATGCGCATATGGTAATGAGCCACAAGCAATACGTTGAGGTTTCCTCGAACTATAAACGCGAATCATAAACTCGTGGATAGACACGCAGTTATCGTCCATTGTCTTCTATATTCGTTTATGAGCTTAGTTGATGAAATAGAGGAGGCAAGCGTGTGTGTAAACGGCTTAGAGCTTGAAGCTTGAAACATGTTATACACACCATTGAATTCAGATGCAAACTCAACGCAAGCTCAATCAAGAATTACTTACAAGATAATTAAGCACTGAATCATTTTCTGTGCTGGAGACTACAAGAACATATGTCTGGTACCAAAATAAAAACATATGCTAAGGGAAACAGATATCTTATATAATACTAAATTGTTTGTACATACTGTGTTACAGACATCAGAATGCACATTCATGCTTTTTTTTAGCAGGAATTGAGTCCACATGTGAGGTAGAAATCAGTCAATCAAACCTTAATACTAATGGGTCTGTTTAATAACTACAAAAGAAGCTGAATTCCTGTCAGAATATGATGATATTTTTGGGGATAGTTCAAGAACGAACGGGTAAGTATCGTTGGTAAATACCGCGTAAGTCACAAGTTTAGTTATTTAGTAGAAGGTAAACCATCATAATAATTCGCATCTTGCGCACTATCACGTAAGTAGATTTAGCTACTTTCGTCATTTTGTGCATGACATTTACCGGTGCTAGTAACGCGGTGTTGAACTAACTCCGACGATATGATGTTTGAAATGTTATTAAACCTGGACGTAGCCCTACTTCATACCAAAATTTGTTTGCTGTGTATATAAATTAAGTAGGAAATGTGTGCCCTACTAAAATTTGTTAGGTACCTTTAATAAAACCCTCAGTATTTCAGTTTATCCCACTATTAACCGTTCGATACACTCATATTCGGTACAAACAGATAAGCAATTAGCTTCAAAAACGTCACGTCTCAAAACTCCGAAACTAAATTCAGAACAAAGGCCATTCAAATCGGGATCATAATACAAAGTTTGTTCACAATACAGCATCATCAGCAAACTCATATTATTTAAATGTAATCTGGAAATACGCAGAATCTTTCCTGATCCCGATAATTCCCTTGCGCTGAAAACTTGCCTGAACTCGGCTTACGGAAGGCGAAAATCCCGAATTCTTGGGTGGTCGCAAAATAACATTTAAGCTGATCCAAGACGCCTCAGAAAACTATTTGGGATGTTCCGAAATAAAGTTTTTTGAAAGTTTGCACTTATCCTTCAGGCGTATGGTTACAGTTATATTTATACATATTATTTAGTAGTTTAGGATACGCTACGCGGACCACGTGAAGGTAAAGGTAGATGACGTGTCGTAGGAGGTACAGGAAGACACTAATATCATGAAATTCCTTTTGAGGTATATGCCCCGCAGGGTATTAGAACACGGCTTATTCAACCTAAGGTAATTACAGAAGGGGTTGAGGAAGCTACACTGACAAGAGCCTAGAGCTCTTAAATAAAAAAGAAGTAGAAGTCGTTTTTAAAACTATCATAATTAAAATTGTTTCTTTTATAAAAAACTTAATCATGGAAATTTATTCTCAAAAGGAATTAAATTAGAAGTCTAGAATAAAAAAATCAAATTTGATCTAATACGACAACTGAGCTATAAATATATTAATGATAAATATCCTGGTACAATAAGCAGAGCAATGCTATGGTAACGATTTTTTTTTAAGTATATATGACGTGCCAGTTTACTTGGTTATAAAGACTGATACGGCACAAACTGTGGGTTCGATTCCCACCCAGTACAATATTTATAATCACGCATCCAGCATTGAACAAACAGACGTGATCATGCACAAATGTTTGTCCTAGATGGGAATCAAACCCACGACATGTTCATCAGGGTATCCAACCACCGAACAAACAGGCCAGCAAAACGTTAAAAAAGATTTTCCCATAAATCGCCACTGATACCTATAAACCTATTTTCTAAAACGTTACCAAAACCAATAGCGTCGAAACACAAATCTGACTAGCAGATACGGGTTGGCAACTAACAAAATATTCCATAAAAGAACAAAAAACTATTGGGCACACCTATCAATTTTTACGATACAAAACGTAAACGCGTACGTGTATGTTTCATGGTGCGCGATATCTAATGGGTTTACGAGGTTTCGTAAACAAAATGCGCAAGGGAAATAGGTAAGGTCGATATTACCTGATGTTTGGATTACGTAAATTGGCGGACTAACAAATTTGTGCTCAGTTATAGGTTATTAACCTGGGAAAATTATTGGGTCATATTTTTAGGGTTACGTAGCGAAATGTAAAAGAACCCTTGTAATTTCGCAATGCCATTTTTCTTGGAGACTATTGACTGTACATACGAAATAATAAATATGGTTAGAGTAAACCGTCTCCCTGGTTGAGATGTATTATGCTTAGCTAGAGATTCAGGGGTTTTGGGTTCGATACCTGGGTCGAGCGTGTCGATATTAATGTTTCTTTGTTTAAAAATGATTGGTTGGTAATTTTTCGGAAAGACGCTGACAATGTTCACTACAAGTCACTTTGGGACTTAAAGAATCTTCGGAGGAATGTTGGACTCCTTACTCAGACCTCTACCTCTTCAAAGATAATGGGCGTGTAGCGTGTTAGCTACTTATATTGCAGAATGTACTTTATGAAGGCTGGTATATATCTGTATATAGCAGGTGTATATTACATGTATCCTATGTCCTTTGCGGCATATCACATGGTTGGATAATTGTGTAGCTAGCTTTATGTTGAATTAAAATTCCTTTACAAGATTTCTCCTCTTTCTAACATAATAAAAAGTATAATGACTGTATCCAATATGAAAAATATTCGCATTTTCTCACAAAAAAAGCAATATTGAGACAGATTTCTCCAATCTCGCGCTTTGATGTCAAACATTATTGAGGTCGAGCATGTTTTTCAGATGGTTTTTTCCCGAGACCCAACTTGAACATCGTATGAAGAAATGCTTACTCATTCCTTCGCTTTGTTTTGAGTGTGGAGTGGGGTAACCATCGTATACGAACTTGAAATGAATAGTACCAGTTACATATAGAATAAGGTAGTCGAAGGTTCTTCCAAAGGTAAGATTTCTTGTTGGGAATCGACGCTAATATGATAAAGTGAGAGTGCGAATTTTGTAAGTTAGTTACGCGGAGGGTAATTTTCGTATCAACGGCACTTATTTGAAAAATTCTTTCACCATTTGGAAGGTACATTATTCCTGATAGATATAGGCTTATTATAGTCCCGGGATAATTACGACCCCTCAGGAACGTGGGTGAAACCCTGGCAGTGAAGGCTAGTATCTTATGAAAATAGGTCGCACGCTCACATTTCACCGAAATTATTTGGGATCATCCTTTAATAGGAATATCTTATTTCGTTCTTATTACTATCACGTTTAGAAGTGGAAAAGTTCTATTGCGTAAGTACTACCTTACCCATATATGGCGTGAAGCAGTAGTTCACTTGTATAACTGTGTCATGGTTAGAAAGGTAGGGGCCGATAAAATTACACGCCCATGAGACTCAACAACTTCACGTTTGAGGGTCCAAAACGCATTGGCGATGCTCCTGGTGTTGCAAATATCCATAGGCGGCGGTGAGGGGTTTTTCATCATGATAACGCTAGACCTCACACATCTTTAGCCACTCAGCAAAAATTATGAGAATTTGGCTGGGAGGTAATGCATCCGCCGTATAGTCCTGACCTTGCACCTTCAGATTTCCACCTGTTTCGGTCTCTTCAGAATTCTTTAGGCAGTGTCAGGTTAACATCACGAGAGGACTGTCAAAACCACTTGTCGCAGTATTTTGATCAGAGGTCCCAAAATTTCTATAGCAATGGGATCATGTCCCTACCTACAAGATGGCAAAAAGTTATCGAATAAAATGGTACCTACATACTTTAGTTAAATGTAAATAAACTATACTAAAAATGTTTTGAATTTTCTTAAAAAATGCGAAGGAACTTTTTCCTCAACCTATTATAATTATTAATATATGTGCGAATTAATGGTTAGACTGATGCCGGTTAAAATAAATACTTCGGAGGATCGCTTTTGTATAAAAGAGAAGAGAGAATTGGTTAATATTACGCATTCCACAGTCACTACTAAACTATCAGCTATAAGGAACCAAATCTTTTGTTTAATATTTTTAATATTAATAATAAATTGATAAATATGAATAATATGCTACATATTATTATTAAAATCACCTTGGTAATCGAGTATTTTATAGCTCGGTTACAGACATGTTGGGACTTAAAAATGTCTTTGGTGGAATGTAGATCTCAATATTTAGACCTCTACCTATGTCGTAGAAGATAATTGTGGTGAAGATATATTAACATATTACTATATTAATTACATTATTAGACCATAGAACTAGAGCCTTTGTCCAAATTGAATTTCTCTCCACATGCCTTCATCACTGAAGTTCCAATGTACTTAAAGGCTGATTAGGGATTCCAACACACGCATGTCAAACATTTGATCAAGCCAATCATACATTACGGTTACTGGGAACTTGAGCTATGTGGGTAACACCTTAGGGATTTATTTACATCGTTCACCATTGATGGTTAAGCCACTAGAATCTGTATTATTAGTATAGAAGTGTTTAAATATTTGATGCTTTTATTTGATCTTATGACTAAATTAGATAACAAATCTAATAAGCCGCTGCTAAATGTTCTGGAACCAATTTAGACCTACTTTTTATAATTTGAAAGCATGTTTTATAAGTAACTAGCTGTCCGCGGTATGCGTTGCTATGCGACTTTTTTGTTGTGTCAGGAACCTTTGCAGGCGTACGTAGAACAACATACAAAAGTTTCATCACTATCTGATGATTGATTTAGGAACGCATAGAGGCCACACTTACATGATTTTTACATACATATACTAGCTGTGCCCTGCGGCGTAGCCCACTATCAATCTTAGCCATAAACCTTGCTCTTGAATTACTCTATTTATTGCTGAAGACTGCAATAAAATCCGTTGCAAAGTTTTTGATTTTATAAAGGACATACAGACAAACATTAATTGTTATATATATATAACAAATAATATTTTACTTTCAAACTTACCATTTGTTCGATTGTGATTAGAACCAAGAGCTCACAAAAGGAATAAACTAGCTCTCATCTTCATCCCTGTAGATAGACTTATTGTCGTCATCCGTCATCACGTACTATTCCCAATCATTCGTGATCGGCGCAGGACGTATGTTTTCTACCCATTCGATGCATTAACGTACAAGAGATTGGGTAGATTTTTTTTTCTAACGCCATCTTTTTTTGGGTTTGACCTTAATTAAATAATTGCGGGTCACGTAGCAAGAATGAACGATGATAGATGGACTTCTCGGCTGACATCATGGCCGGGCCCCCGGGGAAATAGAAAAAGAGGAAGACCTAGAAGCAGATGGGCTGACGACATTGAAGGGACGGCTGGCAAACTGTGGAAAGAAAGCGCCAGAGAGAGAGACTACTGGGTATCTTTGGAGGAGGCCCTTACCCTCAAATAGAGGGGTTCACGCTAAACAAAAAAAAAAACAAAGAATTCAATAACAATAATCATTTTTAAATAAAATAATTTAAAACTTTCTAATATTTATAATGCAATGCATAATTATATTCATTTCCACGTTTAAGTACATATATTGATTACTTATAATTATTTGTATCCTATAACTTAAAGAAAAAAAAGTAATAATTGATTATTAGGTGTGAAATAAAAGACTTTTTTATTTTATTTATTTATTTTATAATGAAATAATATTTCGATATACTGTTATATGAAAACACGTAAATTAAGTCACTTTCTGTCCGGCGGTCGTCGAGGTAGGACATCTGCGGTGCTTGTTCGTCGAGTTGATGACAGCGGGTCTATTACGGCCTGATGATGCTTCGTGTAAAAGCGAAACGTGTCGATTTCCTCTTGAGTTTCTTTTTTTGGGATTTAACAGAGAAGGAGACCCAGCGGAATTAGTTACTAGATATTTGATTTTTGTATAATCTTATAAAAGATTTCCGCAAGGCCACGTCTGAAGCAATTAGTTATACTGGTAAACGTAAAATCAAAAGATTTGGTGAAAGACAGGCCAGGTGGCTTGGTGGTTAGCGACCCTGACTACCAAGCGGCAGGTTGGGGGTTCGATTCTCACCCAGGACAAATATTTGTCAGCATGAACATATCTGTTTGTTCCTGTGTCTGGATGTAAATATCTATATCATGTATATATTAAAAAAGGATACTATATCAGTTATCTGGTTTCCATAGTACAAGCTCTGCTTAGTATGGGATCAGATGGCCGTGTGTAAAGAATGTCCCGGGATATTTATTTACTTTAGTCCAAAGCCTTTTACTTAAATCTGTTAGCTTTACAGAATTTACGGCCACGTACTCCTGAATAAGCCTTAATAGATGACGGGTAGGTAATTATACCTTAAATGCTGCTATTCAATTTTAGTTCAACGGGTAATATCATAGTCATTTGTCAATTTAATTTATCGTAAATTCAATGAAAGCTGTTAATGTAGCAGATTTTGATGATTTTAACCATTATATATTTTTTGACCAACTGCTAATGTTATAAATGTGAAAACTTTTATTTTATAATGATATCCATTACATCCTAATAGAGCTATAAACCCACTTGATTTTCTACAACTTTTTTGCACACGGTATGAAAAAGAAAAAGGGGAAATCGAAATGGCAAAAACATCCAATGACAGGATTTTCATTCAAGTAGGTACGCAAAACAAAAAAAGTTTGCATTACATGGATTTTTTATTTTTTTTATTTCGAAGCATTGGTATTAAACCTATTTACGGAGTTGATTATCATAATCATAATGAATAAGATATTCGAGTTTTCGGTTCAGGTATTCGATGCAAGTGTTTGTTTACTTTGTATAAAATTACGAGTTTTAACAAATCTGGAAATCCGGTCATTTGATCCCAATTCAAACAGAGCTGGCACAATGGAAACCAGATCGCAATTATTTTTTCTAAATATATGAACAGGTGTTTGATTATAAAACAAGATGCAATCATGAACAGCACTTTGCACTACAGTTTCTACCGCATTTCTAAAAAAGTAACGAAATTCAACAATGCTACAGTCGTCCCACTTTCCGCAAAAATGGAGTGTGATAAAAAAAAGCGTGGTTTTTCAGCTTAAAATTGAAACTCATGACACACTATTGTTCAGGGAAGATAAGGTACCTATAGAACGAACAATTGCACCAAACATTAAGCGTTAACCAACAGAACATAAAATATGAAAAGGTATTCATCAAAAGATAGCAAATGAATAACGCTTTCATGGCGCGAGGCGTGCCGGATGGACAAATGTACAAACTCACTAACTTTGTCACCCTGTTACACCGATATCCTCCAAATATTATAAATGCAAATAAAATAAATAAATATCAAAACATTCTTCACACATGGTTACCTGATCCCAAGTTAAGCAGAATGTACTGCTTGTAGTATGGCTACCAGGTAACTGATATACGATATATTTGCACCCAGACACAGAACAAACAGACATGTTCATGCACACAAATGTTTGTCCTGGTTGGGAATCGAACCCGCGACCTTCGGTTTGGCAGTCAGGGTCTCTAACTACCAAGCCAACTGGTCCGTCAAATGTTTGTTACACTTTCATGTAAAAACTACCGGCCAAATTTGAATGAAACTTGGCCCATCCTCGAATAATATATAGGCTACTTTATATCCCGGGAAAATTTGACATCCCTCAAGAACGCGGTTAAAACAGCTAGTTAGAAATAATAGAGGTCATAGTGCAGAGTTTATCCGGGGAAGTACTGCCACCATACCCATTTCCACCGAGAACCGATAATGCATTTGTATTACTGTGTCTCTGTTAGCAAGGTAAGCGGGCCGGTGAAGTTACAGACACGAGAGACTTAGCGAATTTATGTCTCAATGTCGAAAACACAAATGTCCATAAGAAGCAGTGACCACTTAGCATCAGTTTATAGACCTTCATGACATGAAAAGAACCACTGAAATTTACATACTCTATTATAACTCGTCGATAATATGAGCAACGAAACTGTGGACTGTACACCTTTCAGCTGATAGCCTTAGAAAAGAGAAAGAGCATCGAATTAATCATTGAGTTTTAGACATTCAACTTTTGTTATAATTTCTCTAGACTTTTGAGAGATGATTTTTTTAAATATAAAAGTAACTGCTAAACTGGTTATATTATAACAATATCATTTAATAAATCCAATAGAAGTAGGATGTTATATCTACCTTGGAAAAAAGAATAAGCTTCGAGAGATAGGCATAAAATATTTATAAAAGTCAAATACATTGGTAATGATGTAAGTGTAATCACTATAATTTATGTTACACAACGGTGTGAAAGAGACCCAAATATCGCGAACAAACGCTGGGATCTAAAGGCATTTAGAGCAGCGAAATGTTTGATTCTAGCTGTTTGTGCTCCGAGCTTAGTTTGGCACATACTGACGTATGATTTGTCTAACAAAGTTTTTGGGAACGCTTTTGTTGACCTCTAGACACAATTTCATCAATTCGTAAATTAATGAATTAGCAAAAAATTTTGTATAACAAATCAAACGTTTCCTTTTTTTTATACTACTAAAGTAGCAAACAAGTTGGCGCCCGTCTGATGTTAAATGGTCATTGCAGCATATTGACGCTTGGGTGTCATTCGCGCGTTGCCGACCCTGAAAAAAT
This sequence comes from Habrosyne pyritoides, assembly GCA_907165245.1. Taxonomy (NCBI): domain Eukaryota; kingdom Metazoa; phylum Arthropoda; class Insecta; order Lepidoptera; family Drepanidae; genus Habrosyne; species Habrosyne pyritoides. The sequence goes on along the minus strand of OU015588.1, from coordinate 13,791,544 downwards.
TCATTAGCTTAAAAAATAATAACATTTAGAGAGATATACAGGCAAATAGAAAATAAATCTACAATTGTGCTGTAGGACTTAGCTACTGGCAAAATTGTAAGATTCTAGGTCAATGGAAACTATTAATATCATAAACTGCCGTATTTTTTACTGTGTTAACTTTAAAGCTTGATTTTAACAGCCCCATGGGACCGCAGTCTTAAACTGAATATTTTTTTTCAATGTCATAACTCAGTGGTTTCCTAATAAAAAGGGTATTGACGTAATATGGGTTTATTTTTCCTCTTCAGGTTTCGAACCATGAAAAGTAAAAAATATAATCTAATTACAGAATAGAGGTCCAAATTTTTTTGGGCCGCTTAAAAATATATACACTGTGTGGACAACGCGCGAGTGATACCCACGGTGTTGCATGCGTCAATAGGCTATGCTGCCCCCTTATTCAGCTAATACAAACTTCGTCGGCGAGCCGCTTCATGGAGGCCTAGGAGAGCTCATCTCTCACGCAATTAGTAGTATTAGCGTAGTTAGCTAAAGAGACAGAACACCGAAGCCGTGACGAAACATCCTTGAGTTAGTGTTATTTTCCTTACCGAACCGAGCCCCTGATCGTTTACCATCAGGCGGGTCGTCAGCATGTTTGCTACCTTATAGTAGTATAAAAAAAACACTCCGACATGCACGACAAATTTCAAATCCGTATACACCCACCCTCAGCAAGTGAAGCTATTAATTGTACATTAATTAATTACTGTACAGTAAATGATTATTTCTGCTTTTACGCTTACCGTCCCTTTGATCTGTCGCAAAAATATTAATACCTGCTTTTAACTCAATATATTTTGTTCTAATTAGATTTACCATTACGGATATTTCAAGGTTTTTGAACTTTGAAATATTGAATGGGATTTATTTACTGAAATTTGAATAAATGTTAACTTTATGCTTATCGAGACACGATTAGAATCCACACAAAGTTATTACCTTCGAAGTGGGGAATTGGATTTGTCAATACAATTTCAGATGTTGAGGCTTAGATTCTGTTAATAAATTCGTTCTAAATTGAAAAATGGAAGTTGGAAGTAGAGGTAAGGATTATTAAATGTATTATCTTTTGATCACATTTTATATTTTGTATTTTGTCTAATCAAAAAAAAATTCAAAACCATTTATTCAGTTTAGGCCTTCGGAGGGCACTTATGAAGGTCAAATTTAAAGTTACTGAAGCTACAACCGGTTCGGAAGTCAGCCTTCAACTGAGAAGAACCGGCAAGAAATTCAGCAAGGTTACATTCTTTTTTATTTGTTATATAATTTTTTATCTATTCTGACTTTTTGGCTATTTTATAATTTCAATTTTACATAATTTTATATTTAATCGATGGCGGTGTGCATTATTATTTAAAATCCAGTAGCATTTGTATATATCAGCATTTACATCCCAGTGTTGAGACTCTGTTGCAGATTTGTTAGTATTTTGAGGCTAGCATTAATATCTATTATTAAATTAAACCAAACATACACATAGTATACTTTTATCTCGTAAAAAGAGTGCAGTTTTTGCGATTCGGTAGTTATTAAAAAAGAAAACAACACGTGTTTATAATGGGATGGCTCATTGAACTAATACCACTATACTAAAGCTTGTAGCGCTTAAAAATAAAATGCACTTATGCATCATTAATGTCTTTGAGAGCAACAAGCACTTTAGAAAATCGATAATATTTTCATATCAATATTTATTATCAGAACATGGGTAGTATGCCAGTTTACAATTTCGATTGGTAGGAACAATTTTATATGAAAATACTGATCCTGTAGTAGTAGCAGTAATTTTTCCGTGCAGGCGTATACCGATCGACAAATATTTTATATTTCTATACGAAAATCTAAAACGGGAACTATATTCTACTAGCTGACGCGGCAGACGTTATCCTGTCTTAACTGTGAACATTGAATTCGAATCTTCCGCTTGAATCGACTGTGAAATGTGCACTAAGTAATGATAAATTTATTATTTTATCAATATAATTCCGACCCATGCCTCTGTTGTAAACGATATTGTCGAACAACTGACATTTATGTCAAACACCATAAGTTTACATTATAAGAGTTTATATTGTCAAAAGCGGTAAGGTTACATTAGAAAAGTTAATATGGTCATTATGTTTCTTAAAATTTCTAATTTTCCACGCAACTTTCTTAACTTTTTCTTTCATAAAAACCTTCTCCTGACAAAAACAAACACAATAAGAATTAGCGAAATCGGTCCAGCCGTCCATGCGTGATGCCGTGACCAAGGGAAATAGGGATTCATTTTTATATACGAGTATATAGATAAATGTCACAATCGGGTGCGCACCCGAAAAAGTTTTGATTATTAGAACCTCATTTATAATTTTTAAGCACATTACTTGAGACTGGAGCGATTTGGTTATTGTTTTTTAAGGTTCGTAATTGTCCCACTAAGGTTAATAGGAAATGAAAACTTGGAAACGTTGCCGGGAAAACATTGGTAAAAGCTTAAAGAGTTTTTTTCATGGGATGTTATATGATCTTGAGTTACATTACCCAATATTCGATCTCATGCCGGAGACAGCTAGTTCATAGGACATAACATCCGAAACCACAAATCCGGCTCCAACAATACTGTCACTGATAGAAAGCTACACTATCCCCGAGTGACATAATCTATGTTTAAATTACGGAAATACATTAGATTCCTCGAGAATTCGGGTAAAACCACAGGACATTAGCTTAATTATAATAAAACCCATGCTGCAAACAATAAGAATAACACTAGTATTTAACGGCACTAGGTGTGCGTCGGACCAATGTTCCCATTGACCTAAATCCGAACTAAAAGAAATATAAAACAAGTTTTTATTGTTACCGGGCTCGAAATGGCTTAACCCTTTATTTTTAGAACAGCATCCATTTGAATTTTGCTGTAAATTACAATAAAAAAATATCCGGGATATTCTTACACACGGCCATCTGATCACAAACTAAGCAGTTTGTACAATGGGAACCAGATAACTGATTTACCTACATATACTACGATATTTTTTTTCTAAATATATACTTATATAGTTATATTTGTTTGTATAGTATAGTATATCGATATTTATACCTAGAGATAGAACAAACAGGCTATCATGCACACAAAGTTAGTTCTAGGTGGAAATCGAACCACGACCTTTGGCTTGGCAGTCGGGGAACTAGCCAACTGGAAAATATTGCACTGGTATTCGTAGACGAGGCCCTTCCTACAGCACGTCTGCTTATCAGCTATTAGGCAAAAATATCCTCATATTACAGATTAAATTGAAAGTGCACGTTAAACGCAGCATTAAAAGAATGAAAGGAAAACAAATAAATAAATATTTCACAATATCCACGAACCGGATTTGTGCATCACTAAAATAGGCTGTAACAGCCTTTATTTAAATGGATACAGGTTTTCATAGTGAAGTGTGAACAATGTATAAACAATGTAGATCCATGTTTTTTCAGCTTCTTGTTTGAGGATTAAAGTATTGCATTAAATTTACAAACTGCCATTAAGATTTTTGGTTAGGAATATTTTTTTTAATCGCGTATTGTTCTTGGGCGCCCTATTTGGGCATAACATAAAATATTTTCACGCTCATTTTCCCCGAAGAGGTAGGCAGAGATCATACTTTTATAAGACTCACATTCAGCCGATGGTATTTTAAGTGCCAACGTGACGTGTGGTGAACGTTGTCGCCATCTCTCGAGGACATTACCAACCTCGGGCTACAAAAAATCATTGCTAAACAAAGTACCTTATTTTTATCGTGCGTGAGCCGGGAATAGAAATCCGGACCTCCGGGTCTCTAGCAATGCTTGATACCACTTAACCACCGAGGCGATATCAAATGCCTGTTTAATAAATACTGGGATATTCTTTACTCATGGTCTTCTGATCGCAAGCAGAACATGTACTATGTAACTAGTAGATAACTAATATACTAAATACACAACTTTTTCTTTTAATACATAATAGTTATTTTAAATTCGTTTATTATTATTTTTTTAGATAACACTTGCAGACACAGAACAAACGAGCATGGGCGAGGTGGCGCTAAGGGTCTCCAACCACCAAGACAACTGCCAAATAATTTTCTGTGCGGTTAAATTATCATATGCATAGTTAAAAGAACCTATATGCTGAAATTCTATTGAAAATTTCAATTAATATGCGCCTAGATAGAACCTGCGTTTCATAAATACCGTTAATCCCCGTTGAAATATTCGCAAAGTATAGTTTGACAAATGTGACGACACCGCACAACGGCAGGGATAATGGCGCCGCATCGCTGTTTCAACCAGAACGGAATTAGTGCTATTTGTCTGTGGACCGGCGACATGCGTGCACGTGGTGCGGTTTGGTTTTTTTTTATTTTCCTTTTGACTTCTCTTATTTTTTTTTAATATTCTTTTGGTATGGCGTAAGATAATGATAGCTTAGTTGATAATGATCTTAAATTAGCTTGAGCTGTCGATGGAGGGAAATATCATAAAATCATACCATGGTGGGTTCTTGGTAGTACGTGCCTGGTTTGCACTCTCAAGTTGAAAGTCAATGTATTCCAAGTGCTTTGTGTGCTTAAAACCTTTAGTCACATCATGTACGTATCACGTACTTAGCATGGTGAGATTGTGGTCAAATATGAGTGAAAACCTAAGTATAAAATACAAAGGTACTGCGGTATCTAAATGATTCGGTATGAGCTCGGGAACCTTTAGAACTCTTAAGGACTTCGTAGCAAACAGGATAACTAAATGTTTCAGATTATAAACAAAAAATTGGATTTTAATCGCACCTATTTAAAAACTCCTCCACAACTCAGAAGCCACATTTGACAGCAAGAGAAAGTAGTTAAAAGAGTGTGGTTGCCATACCTAAGTAAAACCGAGATACAGAACAAATCAGACATCGTGAGAGCAAAAATAAAAAAAATAAAAAAATCACCATTTCTTACTCTTTTATTAATAGCAGTTAAATGACCGTCCAATAACGTATCCCATTTATAATGCAAGTTATTGACCTAGGTGCGTTTTGGCAACCACCCGCAATCAATGTAACGACCCTGTTTGCACAAATTATCCCAATTTGTCAATTAAATAGACATAATCGCTCTCTATGTGTACCAACTGCACGGTGCATTCGGTCGAAATAGTAATTATGGTCAATTCGATTAATTGGCGTGAGACTAAACAATAACCTTTATTCAGTTTACAAATAACTAAATAATCAAACCTTTTTATGTGTGAAAGTACGGCATAGGTGTTTCTATTTTATTAAGTCTGTACTGCAATTAATTTTAAGCTGTTAAAATGATATATTGCGTCGGTGATCGAGAAGTATAAAGCTAGGGTCGGAAAATATCTTCCAACGATTATCAGCGAAGGGCAAGCAGAGGTGTCACTTATGAGACCCACATTCCACCAAAGATATTTTAATTCCCTACGTGACATGTGAGCATTGTCACCGAGCCTCAGGCATATTGCCAATCCAGGGACTCGATCCTGTAAGGAAAATGACACTAACTCAAAGATGTTTCGTCGCTTTCGGTGCTCTGTCTCTTTCTCTAACTACGCTAATACTACTAATCACGTGAGAGATAAGCTCTCCGAGGCCTCCGTGACATGGGTCGCCGACGAAGGTTGTGTTAGCTGAATAAGTGGAGTGGACTACAAGTAAATGATTCTCAAATAAATTTTAAATTAAAACTAGAATACATAGGCCTATAGGCGACTAAGCATCTTCTAACCAAGCGTGCTCCATCATGGATCTTCAAACTTTTTGAATGGGTGAATGACCTATTGCCAATTCGTACTTGTCCAACCGAACTGCGCCGACATCTATGAACACGCCTACAATCCATCTACGCCTGCACTACAGTGATGTGGCGACATCTATGAACGAGTAGAAACACGCGAGAATTCTACATCGCACTATCAAGATTTTATCAGGATTTGATATATAATATATACAAGCATCCAATATCAACAGTCGGACCGTGGTCCCCAGGCATGATCACCTAGCCTGGCGGAAGATCTTCCCTTTTAAATGGAGGAGTCTCACACCTCGCTCCTCCATAGAAACAAACTTTATTTTCTTTTATTTACCTCTGATGGTAAGTGGTCAGCGGTACCTATGGACGTCAACCGAGGGCAATCGCACATGCGTTGTCGACCATTCGACGTGAAGTTGTTAAGTCTCATGTATCTGTCATTTCACCAGCCCCCTTACCTTTCTAACCGAAACAGTAATACAAGTGCACTACTGCTACGGCGGAATTTGGTAAGGTAGTACTTCCCAAGACGAACTCTACATAAAGAACTCTACAACGCCTGTCATTTCATATACCACTCAAAGAACAATTACAAAACAGGAATAAGTTTATCCTAACGTTATGGCTTTATGATATACTAGCTGTCTCCCACGGTTTTCTGAGGGACGTTAAATATTCCCGGAAAAGTCTATATGTTATTCCAGGATATGCTCTATCTATGTGCCAAGTTGCATTTAAATCCGTTTGGTAGGTTTTGCGTGAAAGATTAACAAATATACAAATACATACATACAAATATTCGCATTTATAATATTAGTAGGATGTACGTTATTTTCCTTATACCAAACAGCACTGTATTTATTATAAATATTATGGCCATTAGTGTGATGTGCAACGGAAATTAACTCGATCTCCGGTTAGCCACGTTCTATTACCATAACACATGGACTCTAGCATATCTTACAGCTATTTGCTTATTTATCTCTTTACTAGCAATCCCACGCGGTTTGACCTGCACTCTGGGGATATAAATTTGTGCTGTCTCTCACTGGTTATTACAGGTTATGTGTATGCAATTTGAACAAGATCAGCGCTTCGATTCTGTAAAGCAAATGCTAGCTCGAGGATGTTTCGTCGCGGCCTCTATGCTCGGTCTCTTTCGGTAACTACGCAATCACATGAGAAGATCTCCGAGGCCTTCGTGCGCTGGTACGTCGACGGAGTTTGTTTTAGCTGAATAAGGAGGCTGTTCCATCGTTTAGCCGTGAGAGATCCCTGTAGAAAGTGTACAAACAAACTCACTTTTGCATTTATAATATTAGATTGCATAGCTAGGATTTATTATGCGCGTTAGCTTGGAGGTTAGATATCCTTACTCTACGGCGTAAATAATGCGTTTTCCAGCAAAGACAAGCATTTGTGAACATAAGAGTGGCTGTTACGTAGTATTAGTAGACCGCCCCAACTTCGCTTGATAGACAGCGACAGTGCGGTGATAGTTTAGCGACATGAGAGTGGTAGCCAGCCAAGCTAATTACAGGTATCAACGTACGGGAGTGACGTGCGAACCTCAGCTACGACAGTTTGAGCTCCCAAGTTTTTAAGTAAATAAAAATATTTCATTGGTACAATACTTATGTACACAATATAACTATACTTTAAAAGTTTGTGTGAAGTGAATGGAAGTGTAGTTGTGCCCATAAAATCAAAAAAACAGAGACTTTTAATAAAATAAACATTGTAAATTTATAATCAATTTAATCGTAATACATAATATAGGTACGGGGATAATAGAGTGGATACTACAAAGTACCCATCCTCCGTGATACTCATTACGCTCATATGCTCAAGCTCATTCGACGGGTTTGGTGGTGCGAGACCCTGACTGCCACGTTGCAGGCCGTGGGTTTGATTTTCACGCAGAACAAACATTTTTGTGCATGAACATGTCATTGTCTGTTTGTTCTGTGTCTTGTAGTAACTTAACTATTCATTTAGAAAAAAATATAGTATATGTATATAACAGTTATCTGGTTTTCTTAAGTTTGAGATCAGATGGGCATCTGTGAAGAATGGGATATATTTCTTTATTATATTTTTTTATTATCGTTGACTTCGAATCTATGACTCTCGTCACTACCAACGTTACAAATAACTAACATATTCATATCCAGATAATCATTATCTAAAACTAGCTTACTAGCTAACTTAGCCAATATTTCTAATAGTCAACAGCGTAAGCCTATCTGAATTAGTAATCGGCTAATGTATAGGTTTCATTGCGAAAATGTAAATTTATATGCTCCACGCTAAATTATACATTTTGATGCATACATTTTCTGATAGTCATCTCTGGTATATCTATGAATATCTACATTAGAAATTTTTGATGGGAGTGATTCAATCATGCATGTACTGTGTATTGCAGGGCCGTCTTTGACTACGCAGAGGCCTTTGGGCACTAAGTTAAGGGCAACTTTAAAGAAACAAAGACAAAGTGAATGATAAACGCCAGAACGTAAATTCATTTAGTGATTTAAATAGTCATTAGGCTATATATTTATATAAGTAATATTAGTAGTAAGGAAAATTGTTTGTTAAAAAAAATAAAATAAATGGTCATGGATAAATATCCTGGGACATTCATTACACACGGCCATCTGTTCCCAAATTAAAGAGATGAAATTTCACAATACTACGTAAATTTAAAAGGCTGTTTTACAAGCTCTTATTTCCAGTCAGTGACGGCCCCATCAGAACACAGTATTGAGAAACCACCACCAGTCACCATGTACATGTTGGTGTGTTCCTAAAGCAGCATTTAAAAGCCAGTTACCTGCTAAGCCACATCACCAATACCGTGGTGAGATTTGACTGGCCTTTTGGCTTAGTGGTAAGACTGCCTTACTTCAGGTCAAAGGTTCAATTACCATAGGACAAGCATTTGTGCATGAACACGTCTGTTTGTTCTTTGTTTGGGTGTTCAATATAGGTATGTTTAAAAATAGTAATAAATGCAATATATCAGTTGTCTGGTTGCCATAGCACAAACAGTACACTCAGTTTAAATTTGGATTAGATAACCATGAGTCCTTAGCTCCGTTATGAGGCAACGGATCGATTTGATTCTTTCGTGGTTTACGGACCGATTGATAACTGACTCTTATACCAGAAACGTGGGTAAAACCGCGCGGTGGAAGTTAGTTAGTAGCATGAATATTCGTGTGGGTAATATTAATACCGCACATAACAATGCAGGGAATAACCTGGGCTCTGCACCTACAATTTGGCACAAACACAACTCGAACGGTCTGCACTTAACAGTAATCATGATTGGATGGTATTCAACCGCAATGAAATATGTAAATAAGTGAAGTGTACAAATTTTCGAGCTCTGTAGGTATGCATTGGTATTCTGTTGGTTTTTGATGGGCTTAGGTAAGTACCTGCCTAATTTTATTTATTGGTGAAAACTTATTTTCATTCAGAAACGCATCCGGTAACTATCCTTTTAAATACTTCGGTGTCATCCGCATTCCCAAGGGTTGTCAATTTTCCCGGGATAAAAAGTATTCCAGATGTTAATACAGGTTAAAAATAACTATTTAGCAAGTGTCATCCAAATCGGAAGGTTTTATGTGAAAGATAACAAACATCCATACATCTATACCTACAAACTTTCGCGTTAATAATATTAAACTATTTTACTTTTTATATGACTACTACCTTGCCCCCGCGTTCCCTAGAGATCTAACATTTTTCTGGGATAGAAAAATATCTTATGTTACTTCTTATACCTCCAAGAATATGTGTACAAAGTTTCATGATGATCGGTTTAGTAGTTTTCGCGTGAAGGCGTAACAAACAAACTTACATTCACATTTATAATATGTAATAGTGAAAACTGAAGATCAATATACCTTAAAATACTTTTAGGTATTATTAGTGTTCAGCAGCATCTATATACATAGTTAGAATATATATATAGTTTTTTTTTGAAATCTATACTAATATTATACAGGTGAATGTATGTTTGTTACACTTTCACGCAAAAACTTTGGGAATAAGGTAGCTTTTTATGTGTGAAAGAATTATTGAAATCGGATAAGTATTTCCAGATATTACCTCCTAATAATATATAGATATATATGGATAATAATAAATATTGTAACGGAACGTTGCATGACTAACCGTCTTGTTTACCGGATGCTAAAAGTATTGTTATAATATTAGTATTGTAATAAGATTTTTTTTATATAAAAATCGACATAAATAGTAAAACCTTAAATTTAAATATTAGTATCTTAAACCTATATATAACTAAAGAATAAAACTAAATAATCTCTTAACCATTATGATCAAACAATTATTGAAATTTACAAACTAGCTAATGTTTAGCTCCTTGATTGTATGCATCTTGGAACGCGCCGGTAACGGGTGCGAGGAGTGTTCGCATACAAGCGATGGATGACGTTGCGGCCGCGCAGCTCGGCAGTCGCTTTTAGGCTGACGTTTGAGTGCACGTAACGCCTTACTTAATTTTGCGTCCTGTCCAGCGCCCTAGCAGACTAGCAGACAGTAATTGTTTTCTAAAACTGTTCATATTTCACTGGTTAAAAGTACCATTACAATTAATCTTGGTTTTATCCCGAATTAGGGTAAGTTTTGAATAGCACACAAATCACATACTTAGTTATCATCTCATGTCATACTTTTCTTATGTATTCATTATTTTCATGTATTATATTGTTTAAAAAATAAAAAAAAATTGTTGCTGATATGTGCTATTTTTTTTCTCTTTCGCTCTAGCTTGCTTAATCATGTAAACTCCGTTCTGGTAAGTACCACCAAGACAATACTACTACAATACTATGTAGGTACTTTCTTGATGACGTCGGTGGTACTCTAGAACGGAAGATATTAGGCCGTGTTTTAATAAACTGGAACGGTGGTTTCCAGGTTCTACGGCAAGATTCCAAAGTCCAGCTGGCCGTCAGCCGAGCTAGTCGAAGACCTACTTGCGCTCAACTCGCCGTACCCTTTTGGCCTACAAGCATATACTACCTATCTCTTGGCTAACTTCCATCTACGGCCCGCGGGAACTTCTTCAGGGGAGTACCTATCACTGCAGAGGTGACAACAGACGGCCGATAACCCACGACTCACAAATTTGTGTGCCTCCGCTTAAGCTGGTTATCTATTTTTTTTTTTTATTATTATATGAACCTAATTTACGCTCTCGTTTTATTCATTAGCTTATATTTGTGGGAATAAAACGGGTGGAGGTAACAATATCCTAGAACATTCACGGCCATCTGATCCCAAACTAAGCAGAGCTTGTACTATGGAAGCCAGTTAACTGATATTTTTATAATTCCACTTATCCGAACTCACTAGCCATATATAAGCCCATAAAGGCTTTTGTGGTTTTAAGTATAAGAACGAAAACTATGTATTATGATCAGAAAAAAAAATATATACTACATATACTACTGTATTTTTTTTCTAAATACATACTTATATAGATATTTACACCCAGACACAGAACAAAAGACATGTACATCCAGATATACCTTAACAATAGCATATACCTAACTTGTGTGCATGGACATGTCTGATTATATGTGAGTGTAAATAGTCCCTATGTATTTCGGAAAAAAAAGTAGTATTTCAGTTATCTGGTTTCCATAGTACAAGCTCTGCTTAATTTGGGATTAGCTGACCGTGTATAAAAGAATATCCAAAGATTTATTAATAATTCAACCTAGAAGTCTTTAAAAAGTAAAACCGATATCTGGCACCCGAATTGATTCGTGCTCGTTCGTTTATCTTCGGTTCAGTACTCGTCAAAAATCGTTCAAAAACATTTCAACGAGCGATAGTAACAGTACGTAAAAAACTGTGATTTATTTTTAGTAAATATGATAGCTTCTTTCCACCCTTTATCGCAGGATATCTACAAATGTTAACCATATCTAAAGCTACGTTACATACTCAAATATTAACATAGCGGATGGCACGACGCAAGGCAAAACTTCTATCAGTTTTGCTCTTTAAAGCAAGCAGTTTAGGTGCATTTTTATAAATCAAAGCTGACCTTTGAAGTATTTTTTTTAACTTAGATGACCCGTCAAGTAACTCAGCAAAATTTTATAAAAAAAAAGACATCTCGGCTAATTTTATATTATTAAGTTTTTAACATATTCAAAATACTTAATAATCATAAAAAAAATTACAAATGGAGGTGTGAAAAGCATTTACTTAGTTAAGATCTTAGAAGGCGACTTATGAATGTGATGCAACTGAAATTACCACTGTTTCGACGTCAACCATCAATTGAAAAGAACTGGCACGAAACTCAGCAAGGCAATTTTTTTAATTTTCTTTATACCTATTTCTGGTTGTACAATAATGCACTGTGCATGCAAAGTAGGAGACATTTTACATTGTTTTCTCTTTGTTTTGTTTTAGAAAATACCTTTATTTGCTTATTCATTTCCAACCCGCGATTATTTACGCGTTCTCGAGGGATCTAATGTGTTTTTCTGGAATCCTATAGTTTTCTCAGTGATTTATTTTCCGTGTCAGATCAGTATTTTTAATAATTACTGCATACAATAAACAATAAATAAACATTTTTTAATCATTTATAATAATCTTGTTGATACTCGTATTACAATTAAACGACTTAAATTAAAATACTAAAATTAATTTATATATTTTTTTAAATATTATATAAAATAACTATTTTACACGTATTCATGAAACATTTATTACCTCAAATGGATTATTACTCTGAAAAGCCAAATCCTTTAATCTTAACTTCAATAAGCAAAATCAGTTCACTATTGATAATGTAGCGACATCTATGAACACGCATGCGAGAATCCTACATCGCGATATCGAAACATTATCACGATCTGAGTAAATATACAAGCTTCCAACATTAACAGTTCTACCACGGTCCCCAGGCCACGATCACCTAGTGGCGAAAGATCTTCCCTTTGAAGTTAGCTTTTTTTTTTATTAAGAATGATCTTGCATTTAACCTTTTTTTTTTTTTTTTTTTCGGAGGGGAAATGCATTACGCATACCACCGCCCCCGGGGAGAGATGCGGTGGTTATGTGGGACTCCCACTCGCAAACTCCCCTTCTCATATCAAAAATGAGAAGGGGCCCGAGGGTATACCCACTAAAACCCCTCCGGTGTTCCTTCACACACCTAAGCGCCGGGGGTCGCGGGCACGAATTCAGCTTCCGCAACCCCCGGCTGGTGCTGGCCCGCCATCGCGGGCCCCATCTCGTCGAGGGGGGGGAGTGAGGTGTTAACTCCTCCCCCCCCCGACTTCTCTGAGGGGCGCGCGTGGAACACCACACGCGCGCCGCCACCTCGGGTCCTGATGTTGTAGGGGGCGAGGGACTTCCCCGAGTCCGTCGCCCCTGGACCCATTTAGGGGGGCTGGAAGAGGGCATTATCTGCCCTCCGCCGACGCCCGGTGCGTCGGCTGCGGGCAGGACCTCGCGGAGCTGAGACCGACGCAGCTCGATTTGACGCTGCATCGGTCGTTCGCCCCGCTCCGCCTCTTCCTCGCGCCACTGATATAGCGACGCGAGTACTTTAGCCTCCAGGTCCCAGGGCGGGGATCCGGCCAGTGCACAAGCCCCCTCATACGAGATCGTGCGATACCCCCGTATGGCTCTGACGGCCATCGCTCTCTGCGGCTACCGCAGCAGAGCGATCGAACCGGCCGTCAGGTCGTGGGCCCAGATCGGGGCCCCGTACAGGGCCATGGATCGCACGATACCCGTATAGAGCCGTCTACAGACGGAGCTCGGGCCCCCCAGATTGGGAAGCAGCGTTGCGAGCGCTCCCGCCGCGCCCAACAGCTTGGGCGCCAGCCGTTGAAAGTGGGGTCCGAATGTCCACCGGCTGTCGAGCACCAATCCCAGATACTTCATGGTGGACTCGACAGCGATTCGGACCCCCCCGACCACGATGTGTGAGTCGGGCGGCGGCGCCCGCCGGGGGCCATGGAACGTCATGGCCTCCGACTTGCTGAGGGCCACCTCCAGGGCCAGGCGACGGATGCGGCTCACCACCTGTGACACCGCAGCCGTCGCCAGCAACGCTGCTTCCCTGTGCGAGCTCCCCCGGGCGGTGACCAGCGTGTCGTCCGCGTTACACGTCAGGTCCACCCCCGGGCCGAGCTCGCCCCTAAGCACCCAGTCGTAGCCGATGTTCCACAGGAGCGGCCCAAGAACCGAACCCTGCGGAACACCGCACGACATCGGGTGCTGGTGAGCGCCATCACGTCCCGTGTAGGTGACACACCTCTCGGAGAGGTAAGCCCCAACGATGCGGCGGAGGTAGGGAGGCACTCCATGATACCGCAGTGCCTCCCGGATACAGCTCCAGGGCAGGGTGTTAAACGCGTTGGCGATGTCTAAAGACACCGCCAACATCACCCAGCCCCGGGACACTGCTTCCTCCGCCAGGGCCCTTACCCGTGACACAGCGTGCACGGTAGAGCGCCCCTGCCGAAACCCGAACTGACTACCGTCCAGGTCCGGCCCCTCTCGGCACAAGTGGCTGACGAGGCGGGCTGAGAGAACTCTCTCGAACAACTTGCCCACCTCGTCCAGCAGCACTATGGGCCGGTACGCGGACGGTGAGTCCGCAGGGCGCCCGGCCTTTCCGAGCAGGACCAGTCGACCAGACTTCCACAGACTGGGAAACTGGCCCCGCTCGAGGCACGCTGTGAAGAGCCCCCTCAGTTGGGGCTCTAGCTCCTTCAGAGCGAGGGCCAGCACGCAGCCGTGGATCCCATCGGGCCCCGGAGCCACATTCTTGGCCCGGAGCCGGATCACGGCAGCCCCCAACTCTGATTGTGTCACCTCTGGGACGCTGATGACGCTCTCCTCTGTGGACTCTGCGGCCGAGGGCAATGCCATCTGCGGCGGAGTGAACTCGCCTCTCGCCGGGAAGAGGGCTGCTACCACCTCCTCCAGCAGCTCGGGTTGATCTTGCATTTAACCTAACCTAACCCCAGGAGTTCATTATTCAACACGGATTCAAAACTTCACCGTTTGAAGTAAAAAAAAAAAAAAAAAACAGTTGAAGCCACTTCCATCTCTTGACTACCTTAATACAACAATATACGAGTGCTGTCTGACACATCGCGTGTTCCGCCATCATTATTATACTGTGGCATCATCGTAGTGGCATGTATGTACTGTTGAGTATAGCTCATTTATTATAACTTGGGTTCAGTATAGAATACATTGTTTCTCGTTGCGAGGGAACTGGATATATCATTACTTCTCGTGACGGATACACACCTGAAACTAGGTAATTTTCTTTAGGTAATACAGGAGTGAGGAGAGGCGAGAGAGAAAAGAAAAGAGATAAAGGATAGAGCCTACGAAAATCTTGTATGATCAAGTCTGGTTGGTGTGGTAGTTAGATACCCTGACTGCCAAGGTACATGTCGTGGGTTTAAATCTCACTTAAGACAGATATTTGTGAGTATGAAAATGATTGTTTTTTCTGGCTGTTGGTATTTATTTATTTATTTTTAAATATAATTATAAAATATTGGATATCTTCTTCTATACACATTGATGGTAGTCCATCAAATCCCAAGCAAAGCAGAGTTTGTGCTATAGAAGCTATGCTACTAGTAGTCGTAAAATTATGTAATGTTGTAACATAGTTTGCAATTCTATCTAATGTCTACATTAAGAATTACTATACATTCTGTAAATTAAAACCTTTTTAGCTACTCAGGTCGCTAATCGAATTTAATAATATATATACTAAATAAAAGACCTTAACACTTCCCTCATAAAGTCCAAAACATATTGAACCTTATTAAGGAAATTAAAAGCCAATTTTCCTAAAAAATAAGGTTTTTGACAGTTCTCACCAGGTCTTGTGTACATTCCACTTCCAAGAACACAAACACATCTGTCTACATCATCACAACCATCATCAACTTAGTCTGCAACAACCTACTGCTGGACATAGAATCCACTTTTGAAGTAGTAGCTCTTAGTGCAGAGATTTTCCGGGGAAGCACTGTCACCGCGTATCCATTTCCGCCGTGAAGCAGTAGTGTACTTGTATTACTGTGTTTCGGTTAGGTAGGTACGGGGAAGGTGAAATTATAGGCAAGTCGACTTAACAACTTCACGTCTCAGGGCCGGCAGCAATGTCCACAGGGGGCGGTCAGATGGACCGTTGGCATGTTTGTCGGCCTTCGTGACATAAAAAAACTGGAAATAACCCCTCTATATAAGGAACTGAACATATTATTTCAAAGATATTATCCACTTTATTCCAGAATACGTTCTCTTGTACAAAATATTGCCGGTTTCGCGTACCACACAACTTTGCGGTGTTTCACACGTGTTACAATTTGTCATCCATTTAGGCCGGTGTGTGGTTACACCAGTCATTTGTTTTGCACAAACGAAACTACGCGCTCAGAGGTATCAATTGCTCTATGTGGCACGTGTTTAAAATAAAAAATCGGATTTCGTAAACCTATCATCTGATAAATGAAGTGTTTATGGATTACTAGTTCTCCCCGCTGTTCTACCCGCGTTCCCGAAGGATGTTAAAATCTTTCCGGGGTAAAAAGTATACTACCTATGTACTATATGCTATTCCGGGACATGCTCTATCTTTGTATGTTGATTGAGTATCCAATGATTAATAATTTTACAAATTAATTTAAATTTGTATCTTGGGATATATTTTTATATGCCCCCGTGGCATGTATGATTGGAATTTATGTAATAATAACAGCCAGTAAATTTGAGAGCTACCATATTGTTACAAAAAAAACAGTAGTATAAAAAAAATGATTTTTTCGCAGATTATGTACCCAAATACATTCATTTAGTTATTGTATAGTTACTGTATAGTATAGGCTGTCCGTTACTTTTTGCCGCCTTGGCTTTACCTAAGCGTTAGGGATGATATTAGTTTGTTGTGCTGTATGTGTTACTACCAACACCCCTAATCATGTTTAGGATGTCGCAAGATGCGACTAAAGACCACATACACTTCTCCTTCTTACTAAGTGGATACTACTTACAATGAGGATTGGTGTCAGGCAGCCAACCGCCCATAAATAATTTTAGACTTATATAGTTTTCTCATGGATGCCATTGTCAGAACTAGACAAATTGACTCAAATTGGAATGGAACCAATCGGGAAGCACCAGCTTTCAAATAAAAAAAGAATCATTAAAATCGCTTCGCCCAGTCGAAAGTTATGAGGTAACAAACATAAAAAAAAAATACAGACGAATCGATAACCTCCTCCTTTTTTGAAGTCGGTTATAACATTGGCAAATGATCAGAAGCCATTTCAATTGCGCCGACGTAAAATTATTTGAAACAGAGTAGGCACACACAAACTTTGCGAAAATTATTTTTCAAATAATTGTAAAATACGCATCAAAACTCTATTCAGTATTCTAAAAGATATGAACGGAAAAACAGATAGATAGAAATAGTGACATTGTTTTTTACTATTTAGACATGCATACACTTCAACGCCATGCATCATTAACCAATTAATTAGGTACTTCAACAATTATAGCCATTAATAGAAGCGGTCTTATAATGTTGACATAAAGATAAATGACTAGCATAAATTCCGTTTGCACCATCAGAAATACAAATTACATGACCATCCCAACTCCACTTCGTCTAAGGAGTTTCGTTAAGTGTAATACAGTTATTTATCAAGTTACCTAAGTTACCAAGTCAACTGCATTGGAAACTTTGATAGTATCTAGCGAGGTACATTTTTGAGTGATACGGGTGATTATTGCAGTGAGCAATTTGTTTGGTCGTTATTAGACAGAAAAGCAAAATTTCAATTGATTCAAAATTACTAAGACTAAGTTAATCCATCTAATCTCCTATAGACATTTGCAATGCATGGAGCATTGCTGATGTATTAACGACCCTGAGACATGAAGCTATTAAGTCTCATATTCCTGTAACTCCCTTAATTTTCTAACTAAAATATCAACAGACTACTTATGCTTCTCGGTGGAAACAATAGCGTGTCTTTGAACTAACTATGTACTCTCCATCAAATATAAGGTGATATCCCATATAAAATGCTCGACGCCCTATGCCGCCTTATGCCCCACTAACAAGTCCCACTCCAATAGAGCGAAAGCTGTGGGCCGTGGAAACTATTTCAAACTGAGTCCCGTCTTAGGCGGGTGTTAATAGCAACGCCAGTTTAATAGTTATCATCTCAGTTCTGGGAACAGTCGCGAAGACAATTTAGTGCTAGCGGTTGCCAGGTTGTACAGCAAATTTGTCAAATGCTTGTAGGTTACTTATTATACAAAAGGTGAAGGGTATGCATAATTGGTGAAATAGAGATGAGAGATGATGAGAGAAGTGTTGAAGTAGTAAGCATATATAGCCTAGAAGGCAACTGCCATACACGTGCAGCTGCTGGAACACATCTTTTACCAGTAGCTGGTAGTGACTAGCGGTAAAAAAAAAAAGACAAATTCTCACAGACTTCTAATAGATTTTATTGTATACAATAACGAATTTATTTCTGTATTTTTTTCATAATTTTAGTCTCACTAATAAAAATTATATCTATTTTCTTTTAACTTAAAGTTATTTATAATTTAGAGCTATTTTACAGATATTTTACAGGGCTTTTTTACTATTTGCTTTCTAATATTTAAATCAGTACAGTTGCAAAACTATTCTTTTATTTTCAAAAACGAACTCTATGTATTCCAAAATTCATTTATGTATGTTACATCGGTGCTTGGGTCACAGGAATTTCAACTTAAACGTCCAGAAGTTTCGGAGCAAAATGGTCGTGACAGTTGGACAGGCAGACAGACAAAGACACAAGTGATCCTATGGGGGTTTCGTATTTTTCATACAATTACTTTAAAATTAAGCTAAAGTCAGATTAAGTAGATTTTGCATTAGCAAGGCTCAAAGAAACACAACAAAGATACTCGTAACTGTAGAGTATCATTTTATTTCGGTATATACATTTTTCTTATGATCTTTCTCTCTTTTTATTGTGAAATAAATAATGGTAGCGATTGCTTAGGATATCCTTCCTCACTCAGGCTAGCAATAGAATTCTTAATATTTTTATCATCCCCAAAACATATAGAGCTCATTTCAAAATACTAAGGCGTCTAAGTTTCTTCAAAACTGTAGTAAAATTGAATTTGAACAAAGTCTTTCATTGGGTGATATGCCACAGGAATTGTCAAATACCTAAAAATCTTTCCTGTCCTGTAAACTTCTTGAAAAGTTCCGGTGCAAAACTGTCCCGTTCAAATACTACTCAAAACGAAGCGAGTACCGTGCGCCTAGCCAGTGGTTCTCAAAGAGATAAAACATAAAAGTCATCAAAGTATCAGTTTTGATTGCTATTAGGTCTAAGGGTTTTTCATTCAAATATGTAGTCGATTTAGGTTTGTTAAAATAAAAACATTACATTGACAGAAAATAAAAATCGAATGTTAATTAAAAGATAAATAAAAATTTACCTGTTACTGAATTTGATTATTTAATTTAAAATGTAAATAGCTAACTAATGACACTAAAATTACAACGAAACTTATAAAATTAAGGGGACACGTGAAACTTTGAGAAACACTTTACAGATTGTGAAAAAAACTATGGTACGAGAAAAATGCATTTTGTCCTAGAATGTACAGCGCTGTAGCGATAAACTGAAGGTAAAGTTCCGCGGAGTTTCCTTGAAATTTTCGGAGTTTGGAATATACGGGCTTTGTAAAATGGCGCATTCTTTTAAACAAACATCGTTTTATGGAGACGACTTGATAGTTCTAGAGACGTGGATTTGATTTTGGAATGCTTGACAACTTTATCACGAATTTATATCGGATATTAACAATGTATTAGGTTATAGTAAGTTCGAAAGTTGATCATCAGTACAGTATCGTTATAGTAAATTTTCTTTTGCATGTCAACGTCAAAATTGGCTAACTTTAATGGTGAGCATCCCAATTTGGTTTACGAGAATGCCTTTTGTGACAATAATCGTTATCGAGATTAGATCGAAACTGTAAATTGACATTTTAATTACGGAAAATGGGCTTTTGATACAAGTAACAAAACAACACATGAAAAACTTTAGACCAATCGATAATGATAATTTTCAAAGAAAAGTATTTCTAACATAAACAAAATCTCAATTCTCATTCCTTTGATGTCCCAAATCAATCATCAATTAAATAGATTATGCCGGACATATAAAATATTTATGTCTAACCAACCCTTATAATCTTTAATGTCCGCCCAACCCTCGAAAATAGGGTGAACATAAAATCCGGGCGATCAGCTGTGACCATAAACCCATGGGCATTTGTTTTGATGTCCGATATTTGGGTTGTATTTTCCAAATCATTCGATACTAGTTCACCGTACTTGTCTTTTGTGTGGTCTGCCTTTTTATTACAGAATGTTTTGATAGTATGACAAGATATATAAATGTGATTGATGATTGGACCCCCGAAAAATATTTCTGTGTGAACTTATCTGTTTGATTTGTCGGGCTACAGTTGACTACACTCTCACCATGATTAGTGATGATATGGCTGAAGCAGTAAACTCACAGAATCTAGAGGAAAATTGGCTGGCAAAAGGTGCATCCTGACAAATTAAAACTTGAGGAAACCACTGAAACTCTCACCAAAGCCATTATCTAATTGGATATTTCACCACAGCGTAAGTTCGTTAGTGTATTTTTTGCTCCTAAACTACCAATAACAGGAATGAAATACTGTACCAAAGGCACATAAAGAGAAGCGTGCTACATTTTTTCTAAACACAGCTCGGATTTGCGGTCTAGAGTTCAGTGAGGTGATCCGTCGGCACGCCAATCAATCTAGTTAGACTTATTGAACGTAACGACCCAGAGCTGTTCAGCTACGGAACACTGGGTCTAGAATGTAATTTATTTATATTATATACACTGATTTTGCATGGTGATAAACATTGTCTTGTGAATTTAGTATTTTGATTTTGGATGACAGAGTTTTTCAGGAACTGTGCCTTCAGAATTCTATATACTAAAATTAGGAACTTAATAATAATAAACAGGCGTCTCGTTGTATCAATCAATGGGTCCTCAGTGTAGTCCCAAGTTTTCTTATCTCAGAAATAATCTTTGCACTTAGTGGGTGCTGTCTTTGGCTGTATCTCTTCTAATAGTTCTGGTAGAGATAGTATCTCCTGGTGTACCAAGATAGCGAAAAAGGGCATCTCTAGTAGAACTTCAGGGGGTCTGAATTCCAACCCACGTCTTCCAAAAAGACCGATCTTTAGGCCGAGAGATCCAAAAGGAATGAAACAAATAATAACAACTGATTACTTAGACTTGTATACAGAGCATGCTATCGTTTCATCCTAAACTATTATAGATCACTGCTTTTCAGAAAGAGAAAGAAACCTATGTCCATCCGGAATAATTTACCATACAAATGGTGAAATAATTTTTTTAACAGGATCCGTGGTTCGGAAGATTACCGCATACATCCAAGCTCAATATATGCATAATCTGCACTCTCACTTCATAATATTACTAGATATCCCAATGCTAACAAACTATGAAGACCCAGTGAGCAATAATCGCACTCATTCATGCTTCATATCTTTACAGGCAGTGGATATTTAAATTACCGTTCAGAATAGGAGTTATTTTTCATTGCCAAATTGAATGTACCTAACAAAAAACTTAAGATTAAATAACGTTAATAGAAACATGGTTTCGTGTTTAGAGTGTAACAAAGTGTTTAGAGGCGGTTTCTCCTCAAATCCTCAACATTCGGGTTAACATCCCGGGACATACTTTACACACGGCCATTTAATCCGAAACTAAGCAGAACTTGTACTATGGAAACTAAAACGTAGACAACGTTTTTTTTCTAAATGCATACTTATTTAGCGATGTACCCCCCCTTACACAGAACAAACAGCATGTTCATGCACTAAAATATTTGTGGGTGGGAATCGAACCCTTCGACCTGCAGCATGGCATTCAGTGTCTCCAACCACCAAGCCAACGGAGCCAATCATTCCACCATAAACATTGGTAGGTTTATTATTTAGACAGGTTCCGCTGTAGAATTATATTAATAAAGATTAGCGTAGACCAGTGAAGTTACAGTCTCCTATGTGTTGTAGTTAAGAACACCCGCAAGCAAAACACAACTCTATGTGTTCAAACTGCAGTAAAATCTGTATAGCTCTAGAGATTTAAAGTGTACTAAAGAACAGATGGGAAGAGCGATGTTCCGTCACAGTTACTATACCAATAAATAAAGTTCAAGTGTCTGTCTATGGTAATCACGTGCTTGTACTAAAGCCAGTAGCGTCTTCGCTGGAATTTGACTTTGTCTTTGTGGTTAGCGACCCGACTGCCAGGTTAGTTCGATTCCCAGGACAAACATCTGTGTTCTTGAGTATGTCTGTCTGCTCTGTGTCAGGGTGTCAATATCCTATAATGTGTGTAATAAGAAAAAAAGGGGGGGTTTGTTGTATATCAGTTATCTGCGTATCTTAGTGTACTCCAAAATTCTAAAAATTCTAAAAAAAAAAAACAAATCCTGGTGTTAAACTGAATAAACCAGTTTCAATATTATATTTTCATCAATCTAAATAAATGCCTAAAAAGTGCAAACTGCTATTTGAATTATGCCAAATCATAAAACCTTATTCTTGGATTAAAACTTAGCATTAATTTCATCGCGGAGAATACAAGAACCTTTCAGAAATGCGGGTGTAGCCGCGGGACGGAAACTAGACATACAATAACATAGCTTCCGATTGGAAACGTAAGCCACGTTTCTAAATACATTATTTGTCCACTTTGAATAATATGTTCGATCCTCTACATTCTATAACCTCACATTTATATGGCAAATACAGGGTGTCTGCAAGTTTCATGTCCCATTGTTTCCAGCGGGCTATAAAGCATTCCTAGACACGGTTTTGTTCAAAAGGGTACAATGTAGGTAATGTTAGAAAGGAGAAATTCAACAAAAGTGATCTTAAATCTTGCAGAATAAAACTGGGCTGCATTTACACCGCTCCGTAACTATTGCCGTGACAAAAGGTATAATTCATATTTTGGTTTACGGAATTATAATAGGTATCTAAATAAATAAAATAAAATAAATAAAATAGCCTTTATTGATGAACTTACTTTTACAATGATTTTTCTTACAAATATGTTTACTTTACAACCGTTTTTTTTTACATAAATTAGGTATAGGTATAGGTATAGGTATACGGTCGTTTCTACGTTGCAGCTTGTCTTTTGACATAGGCCTCCTCTAAAGATCCACTCTATTCTATCTTTCGCTATGCGAGTCCATATTGATGAACTTACTTTTACAATGATTTTTCTTACAAATGTGTTTACTTTACAACCGTTTTTTTTTACATAAATTAGGTATAGGTATACGGTCGTTTCTACGTTGCAGCTTGTCTTTTGACATAGGCCTCCTCTAAAGATCCACTCTATTCTATCTTTCGCTATGCGAGTCCATATTGGACCTGCTATTATTTGATGTCGTCTTCCCATCTTCTAGTTTGTCTGCCTCTATTTCTTTTGCTATCTCGTGGTTACCATTCAGTTATTATTTCAGTCCATTTCTCCCTCTTCTCTCTTATCATATGCCTAGCCCATCTCTACTTTAAGGACCTGTATGTTGTGTATGCATTCTTAAATTTTGTTTTGCTTTTGACACATTTTAGTTTAACTCGGTCTTTTCTTTTAACTCCTATTGTGCTTCTCCCCTTTCCATTCTGAATAGGTATATATCATGTTTAAAGATAAATGATTAAACACTAACCAGTGTATTGAACATCCAAAAATACACGAATACATCAAATGTGATCTAAATTAAATTTCATAATTAATAAAATTTTTAAGTACCGACGTAACCCCAAAGAGTAGTCTTTTGATGCAGTACAATTATGACGTCACAACTTCTTATTTCATACAAAACTCCGTAGAAATGATCGTTTTGACATTTAATAAAAAGTTGCTGATTTGACATATCAGTCAACATCCCTATTCCAAAACAAGGATCAAGTAGTAATCTGTTGTAGAAATTTTACGATATATGTTGCGTCGATCCTAAATGAAGATACTATTTGTGAAGTTTTATTCAAATCAGTTTGGTAGTTTTTGAGGAAACTTGGATTAATAATATCTCATTAGAGGCTTATTTATTCTTACCGTCGTGTATGACCTGCATAATAATATACGTTAGAATATTATTATTAATTTGTATTCATTTGTATTTATTTGTATTGTACTTTTGATATTTTATTTAATTCTGTGGCATGATTACAAATACACATAGAATACAATTAAATATTATCAGACATAGATCTAGTTTGAGTTGTAATAATAATAAGAATTTTGTGTGCACGAAAATCAACACAGAGTTAGAACAATGCAAGGATTTGTTCGGTGTGATAGGCAGCAATTTTTAAAAGGAATTCAATATATTACCGTTATAACTTTTAGAATTGAGTTTATATGTTCCCGTTACATTTATTCAAGTTTAAAGTTATTTATCTAAAGCTTTAGTGAGATTTAGATGTTACATATTTTTGAATACTATGTTAAGAACAGAGAGGAAAGATTTCAGAGAAATCTTCGAGGTTTTTTAAAATTATATCTACGATTGTCTAGTCCCGTTTAGTAATACATATTCCCGGAATATATATTATTTAATTCCAGATTATAATCTACCTTTGTGCCAAATTTCATCTAGACCCGTTCAGCCGTTCTGGCGTAATTGAGTTACAGACCATCATTTAAACATCCATTCAAACTTTTGTATTTATTTTCGCAAGAGTTATTCTTGGTACAACACTCTTCTTATAAACACACGCGCTTCCTAAAGGTAAGGTAAATTACTCTAATCTGTGCTCTGGCTCTTTCACTAACTTCACTATTACGTGAGAGTTTCGAGACCGTTTGTATAGCTGAATGAGAGGACAGCTGTAGAGGGAAGAAGTCATGTATAGTTTTTTTACCAATACTTAAGATGGCAAATTTGTCATTACTTACATACATTCTAGGTAAGTACAGGTAAGTATGTAACGATTTTCGATGTATATCAGCTATTATTTCACGAGTTGTGGAATCGATTTCCACTTAGGACTTGCGTTTCTGTGCATGATCATATTTAGGTGTTAATATTATTGTGTGTTTATCAGTGAGGAGCTCTAAATGGCTCAATTTTTTATGATGAAATTGATCAAAACTTTGTAAGTTTGTGGTCCTCCGACTCTAAATAAATATCTATATAAGTTAGATGTTTTAAAAGAAAGTAGTATTCTATTTGTCTGGTTATTATAATACAAGCTTTGTTAAGATTGGTATCAGATATCAGTGCCTATGAGATATATTCCAGGATAACTAATTGACTCAGGCGTGACCTTGCGGAAATATGGACAGAAAGACATTTTTCTGTCCTGCGGTCGGCGAGGTAACACGTCTGTGGTGCTTGTGCGTCGACTCGATAAGGTCTAATACATCCTGAAGATGCTTTGTGTAGAAGCGAAACACGTGTCGCTTTCCTGTTGAGTTTCCCGGTTTGGGATTTGACAGAGAATCAGAGATCCAGTGGAATTAGATACTGGATATTTGTTTTGCATAATCTTATATTTCAGGATATTAATTTTTCACGTGGTTTTAAATAAAATAACACTTAAATTAAAGTCAATAAGGATTTATTTCCATCCTTATTCCGGCTTCCTACGTAATAGCAAAACTGTGAACAAACAGTTTTCGAGTCTGTAATTTAAGTAATTCATTAAAGCTAATTGAATTTTTGACTTCTCAAAATGAAATTTGAGTCTCGTCAATAATTTTCTACGATTCTGAACGAGACGTTTATCAGGTGTACTTATTCTGTATTCATGAGTTAACGCTTAATTCGTTGTCAAAAAACCTTTTTATATAATAAATACGAACGTTTCTGAGGGTGAATGGATGTCTGTTACTCTTTTCGCTAAAAATACAAAACGGATTTCTATGAAACTTAACATATAAATAGTATATAACCTGGTTTATCTCTAGGGTACTTTTTATGTCAAGTAATTATTTCTATGTAGTATTTCTGTTTGTTCTGTTTCAGGTCTAAGTATCTATATGTATTAAGAGGAAAATATTATTATATATAGATATATATGTCCATGAGCCATTAGTACGGGAGTTGATTTGACAACGAGGCGAAAGCGTTATGACGTCAGCGCTTTGACAGAGTCTGGACTCTGCGCTCGACAATCCCGAGCACGCACTTCTCTGCTGGCCGCCGCGTGGACAACTAGTCCAGGAACTGTCTCACGTTTCGTTGTATTTAGTGTGATTGTATTAAAGTACCTAAGCAATTTAACCTACCTACGACTTTTTATTTTCTCAATGAAACATATCTACGCCCATATAATGTCTGACGGTGATGATTCTACCTTTGATCAGCCCCATATTCCGACATATAGATATTTATTATAACTTTAAACTACCTGGCTTCCATTGCAATAACTCTGCTTAGTTTGAAATCAGATGGCCGTGAGTAAAGAATGTCCCAAAATATATTTATTATTTATTGCTAAAAGTGTTCTGGGGTGTCATTCTGCAAGGTAAAAGAAACAGAGCATGGGGGCGCGACGAAACATCCTTGTGCTGACATTAGCTCTGTCTCTTTTGCTAACGACCTAATCATGTGAGAGGTACGTACTCGGAGGCCTCACTTGCTCGTCGAGGAAGTTGGTATTAGCTGAATAAGGGGCCTGCACACATTCCATAAGGCACATTCAACCGACCCGACTCGACGACGATTCGATCAAAATTCACTAGCGAATACAAAACATTCCCAAATAGGTCTGTAATATTTCACTCCAGGAATGTGATACAAACACTCCGGAGTTTCTTGTTAGTTGTTTCCGAGGGTATAATTAATCTTAATTGCAATTTAATCTTTGCTTAAGGTGAAATTGGGAAAGTTGAAATGGATCAGATATTTTAATAATTGCGATATCAATTCAATTTTGTGAAAATTTCTTATGGGGTATAAGACAAGATCGTTGAGGAATAATTACTAACAGCTTACTAATTTGTAAATAAGGGTAAGTAAGTGGGTAGGAAATTACATTTACAGTATAAATGAAAATTTCATGGCACTCTTGAGAAAACACCATGAGAATTCGTGTAAATTTTATTTTACCAATGTTTTTTTTAATAGATACATAATAATAGATAGTTTTATATTAATATACTCATAAAAGTGAGTCTCTTAAGTAGACGCTTTAAGTGTTTTCTGGGCATCCTACTAATATTATAAATGCGAATGTTTGTGAGACTGAATGAACGGATGTTTGTTATTCTTTCAGCCAAATCTACGTTTATAACCTGGATTAACTAAATAGAATACTTTTTCTCCCGAGAAAATGTAACATCTCTCATGAACGTGGCTGAATCCGTAGGGGAGAGCTAGTATTAAATACATGTTTAGATAGTGCAATTACTACGGCTCTTCCTTGTGATTTAATTTGCTAAAGTTGAGATGCTGAGATTATTTAGTTCTGCCTTCTTTTAGTTTGGTCAGAGTGACTTTAATGTTATCACTAAAACACTAAACGCAAATTGAATTTAACTGATCTAGACTTCAGTTCAGGGTTATCCTTCTCTTTTCATCATATGAAAATAGAAAGAGATATTAATAGTTGCACAATAGAAAGCCAAATGGTGTTAATAAGTATGAAAATGGTTTCTGAGGCTGAACTATTATTAGTTTTCTTGATTTATTTATAGAAATCCCTACGTTTTGTCAGATATAAATATCCCAGAACACTCTTCATACCTGGTTCCTGGGCTTCAATTCAGTAAAGAAAATGACACTAGCTCGAGGATGTTTCGTCGCAGCCTCTAAGCTCTGACTCATTCGCTTTCTATGCAATCACTTGAGAGGAAAGCTCTCCAAAGCCTCCGTGCGGTGACTCCGACCGTTTGTATTAGCTGAATAAAGGGGCTGGTTGTACTATCAGTGATATACTACGTACACCTACTACTATTAAATATATAATTATATAAATATTTACCCCCAGACACAGAACAAATAGACATATTAATGCACACAAAGGTTTGTCCTGGGTGGGAATCAAACCACCTGCGGCTTGGCAGTCAGGGTCTCTAACAGCCAACTGGCGCGTCAATAGATATTATTTTTCATAGCCTTTATATTTTTAGACACCGAAATTGGTAAATCCAGTGCTACATAACCATTCCTATAAATAATGTTACGTCCTACGGTTTTTACATCTCGTGTAACACATTGCTTTTATCAACAGCCACCCATGTCAATTGGTTAGGACATAGCAGGAATTTCACCACAATGTCTACAGTATAACATTGATATAGTAGTCAAACTCAGCAATAACGTCAAAATAAAATATGATATTTGATTGAATTTTGATAAACAATGTTAATGAGCTTGACTGATATCATACAGAATTCACACATATTCACTAAAAACTCAAAAGAAGGCAAAGTATAAAATAATAATGGAACCCATTTTTTCTTAAATTTTCAGTTTGTTGCCACTTTACTCCAATCAGACAGTATATTTTAAATGATTCACAACTATGCCAACAACATTCAGATCCTAATAACATAACGTATATTTAGACATTTAAGGTAGATAAAGGTAGATAGGTAACTTAGAGAAATATTTTACAAGGTCTCAAAATTAAACACTGTCACCATGCAACCACCGACGGTGTTTTGGCAGCTGCATATGCCGCTAGTTCCTTTTCGAGGCTTCGTGCAATAGCCTTTAGTCACATCATCACTTAACATTTGGATATTTTTTATAACGAATTATAAATTATTATTTTTATGTATATTAATATATATTAGTTTTAGTTGTATTCTTTATATCTATCTTGAAGCATGTTAGTAGGTAGTTTACTGTAAATGGTGTGCATACCTGTAAGCGACGTATTTACACTGTACTTAAATTATGAAATATTATGTCACTAATAATTGATTGTAAATATATCGTTGGTTTGCCTTATCAATAAATAAATACCTTTGACTTATCAGTTTAGGGCAATGTTCCTCTCACTTGACCTACTGTTTCATAAATGTACTAGTCCGAGCGCCTAGTACCGATTCATCCTAGTAATGTACGTGAATGGAATTCTTAGAGATCCCCTCGGTTCACCGAGTCTTATTTCTCTGGCCCGACGTCCGGTAACTGACAGGTAGAAAGTACAGGATTTTCTGAGGAATCCGTAGCAATAAAAAACCAACGACTTAAAGTTCTAAAGTAATTGTTTTTTCTAGTCCAATACGTTATTCCTGAAGGGTATTGATTGAGGTTTGGAGTAAGGTTTCATGTTACACTATTCTGAAGGTTGTTTTCAGTGAGGTTTTTGCAACACGAGTAACACCACGGGGCAAAATATAGTAACTATTATTTTATTAATTATTGTAAACTATTGTAATATACTCGTATTAATAATTACTAATTAACAGAGGCAAATAGGTCACTTTTGATCAATTAGCTTAATACTTTCAAAACTTAAAGCCATTTATTCAGTTTATGCCCTAGAAGGGCACTGAAGGTTAAATTTTTTATAATATTAAATAATCTGAATTATTTGACTTTTTATTAATTCAAATGTTAAATATAACATACAGCATACAAGTCCACCATGAAGATCCATTGAAAATATTGGTGACAGTTTTTTTCGGATGTAAACTCCAAATATCTATATAAGTATGTATTTAGAAAAGAAGTATATAAGTTATCTGGTTTCCATAGAATAAGCTTTGCTTGGTTTGGGATCAGATGGCTGTGTGTACCTAAAGAATGTCCCAGGATATTAATTATTTAATTTTAAACATATCGAGTTAGAAACTTTACCCCTTTATACTGACAATATTAGTATAGTATAGAATAAATCTCCCTAGGTTAGAACTGCAAGCAAAATAGGTTCAAATTGCAAGAGAAATTAAGGTAGAATTTCATTCATTTACCAATATACTACCTACATATAAATATTATATAATAATTACTCCAACTCCCACGCCAGAAACAATTTCCATTTGGATTGCCCCAAGGGTAACATTAGGTAACCTTTTCCGGACATGTCTGAATCAGTGTCTTATAATCTTGCCACGACATGTTCTATTGTTATATTTATTATAATTACTGGACGTGAAAATAAATATCTTCTCTCATGTGTGTTATATATAGGTTAATAAATGTAGACAAAAATCAAACACTAAGTAATTATTCTGCAAATGACGGGTCGAATGGTGAATTGGTTAGATGAGTGCTAAATACACTGATTGACTTTACTTGACGGGCCAGTTGGCTTGGTGGTTAGAGACCCTGACTGCCAAACCGAAGATCACCGGTTCGATTCCCACCCAGGACAAACATTTGTGAGCATGAACATATCTGCTTGTTCTGTGTCTAGGTGTAAATGTCTATATCGATATGTATTTAAAAAGTAGTATACTACAAGCAGTACACTCTGCTTAACTTGGGATCAGGTAACCATGTGTGAAGAATATCTTGGGATATATAATGTTTATAACTGACTGCTATTCCACAGAACATGGAATCGATTCCTACTCAGTGGTGTACCTAAGAATGATCGTGAAATACACAAATAACTTGAGACATTTTTTTATACGCGGTCAGCTGATTGCAAAACCAAGCGGAACTGCTAACCAGATAACTAATATATTATACATACTTACACCGCAACTATATACATTACATATCCTCAAGCCCTGAGGTAATCAGAAGTCTTAGTTATGAGACCCACGTTCCTCTGAAGATATTTTAAGTATCAATGTGAGGTGTGGTCAGCATTGTCTTTTGGTCTCCAATTTTTGGCTACAGCTGTAATTTAGAGTAGTAGAGTTCTTAGTGTAGAGTTCGTCCGGGGAAGTACTACCACCTTACTCATTTCTGCCGTGAAGCAGTAGTGCACTTGTATTGCTGTGTTTCGGTTAGAAAGGTAAGGGAGCCGGTGAAATTACAGGCACATGAGACTTAGCAACTTCACGTCTCAGGTTCGGCAACGCATTGGCGATCCCCCTAGTGTTGAAAATGTTCACAGGCGGCAGTGACCACTTACCATTAGGTGAACCGTCTGCATGTTTGTCGGCCCA
The DNA here is from genome assembly GCA_907165245.1 of Habrosyne pyritoides. Taxonomy (NCBI): domain Eukaryota; kingdom Metazoa; phylum Arthropoda; class Insecta; order Lepidoptera; family Drepanidae; genus Habrosyne; species Habrosyne pyritoides. Next base: position 13,760,463 of record OU015588.1, on the reverse strand, counting down.
AGTGGTATAAAAAAAAAAAAACATTTTTGAGCAAAGAATTGTAAATTTACCTGCTTAAATCGGGAATCGAATCCAAGATCTCCAGGTAGCAGAGCTGTATACCACTCGACCACTGAAATTAACAAATATATATGAATAGATAATTTATAATTTCTGAACGAAAAATAACTTGCTGGGGCAGGTGCCGTGCGTCATTAAAATTCTAGGTTCAAAACACAAATAGGAATCGAACTCACGGCCCCAGGGTAGCAGTCAAGGCCTCAACAACAGGCCATTAGCAATGCCTTCTTTTTCATTTTCGTCACGACTTTAATAACATCTACTTATATCTTATTCTTGAAAAATATTCTTGTACGTATCTCATTAACATGAAAAAATAATAGGTTTTCCCTTGTTCCAAATTATCAAGGATATTTTTTGTACTTATTATAATTCACTTTTTTTTAATAATGACAGGTATTATCTACTTCTTGATATGTTTCATAATGGGAAAGGTATATATTTTTTCTTCGGGAATATATTTTTATTATTATATTAGGTTTTAATATTAGTAATATAGCTATTAGTAACTACACAAAATATTGCCTTTATATTTATTAATCCTTAATAATATAACTTTTATAACTCGAGGATGTGTCTTCGCGGCCTCTATGATCTGTCTCTGTCGCTTACTACGCTAATATTACTAATCACGTGAGAGGTAAGTTATCCGAGGTCTCCGTGAAGCGGCTCACCGATTTAGTTTGTATTAGCTGAATAAGGGGGTAGATTTAAAATATGAAATCGTTTGTAGGTATTCTTGTTTCAGTAGCTATATCTAAATCGCAAGATCTTCTATGAAATTTTCGATGCGATACAATCAACTTCCCATAAGACATTTAAAACTACCTAAAATCCAAGCGATTTCAAAATATGATTAACGTATCAATTAAAGATAAAAGCTTTTCTTTACTTCTCTACCCACTCGCCTATAAAAGTCGTACTTCCTCAACAAAACAAAACACAATCGCTTCTCTGATCTCTAGTATTTCTTTTCTAGAATCTCAGGTAAGTTAGATAGAGCAAAGAAACCCATTACCGTCACACAATGTTGTGATTCCGTCAATGCCACTATAACTGAGGCAGCATCTTTGTTCGTAATGTCGATACGAGTTTTAGATCCAATTTCCTGACGGAAGAAAAAAATACTGCAATTGTTAGGTTTCTTTCGTTGTACTTTATAGAAAATTGAATATCCGGAGCATTATGCCCTCGCTTCCTTGGTATAAGGTTTTGGCTAGAGAGTTGGAGATCATAGGTAAGATTCCTAGGTTGGACAGGGTTACCGCCGGGCGAGAAGACGAGTGCTCGTAAAAGTGTACCCTCGTTCCGGCGGAGAATGACAATGACGGCAAAGTTGGGTTTTAGTGGGTATACCTCTCTGGCCCCTTCTCACTAGGAGAAGGGGCGCGACAGGGAGGGAGTCCCACATAACCACCGCGTCTTCCCCTGGTGGTATGAGCAAAGCATTTCCCAACTATAAAAAAAAAAAGGACAGGGTTATTATAATTTATTTTTTTAGAAATGAATACCCAAAGATGGGTAAAGTCACTGAGAGACAATGTTAACATGTCACGTTGAGATCTAAAATCTTCAGTAGAATGTTGGTTTTAAAACTACTATTTTGGGTATCTCCAAAAACAGGTAGATATGTTATGCTGTGTGGTCATAGCGAGGAATACTACAACCCCAAGTCATCTCTAGGGTAACACAAACTGTTTTCACATCGATGATGTCATATGAGGCTACTAAAGAATACCTAAGTGCAATTTACATCATTTCCTAAGTGTGTTGGCTTTAGGCCGCCAGGTTAATGGGTGTAAAGATTTTCTAGGCAATTCTCGGTAGGTTGAAGATATTTTAAGTCCCAAAGTGTCATTATTACCGTCTCTCGGGAAAACCTTACCACCGGGTTATAGATTTTACTATAACATGCCGTATCGGAGATTTAACATTTTTTTTTATTTTATTTTTTTTATTTTTTACAAGCTACAAAGTATTCTACCACCGTGCAATGGTTTCCTGAAGCTAAGAATTCAAACTCATAGACTCTCGTCCCTCATTCACCTGATGGTAAGTGGCCACCGCTGCCTATGGACTTTTTCAACACCAGGGGCATTTGTAATGCGATATCGACTCTGAGACGTGAAATTGTCAAGTCTCATGTATCTCTAACTTCACCAGCCCCTTTACCTTGCTAACCACCACACAGCACAACTGCACTACAACTACATGGTGGAAATGAGTAAAGTAAGGTGGTACTACTTCCCCGGCGGACTCTCAACTAAGACCTCTACTACATCTAATACTGTAAAGCAGTTCAAAATTCTTACAATTGGTACAGAAACTTTTTATCAAGGCTGGCGTGTAATTCAAAGTCAGCAATATGGAAGTTTCCTTATATAAACTGGCCGGGATGGGCACATCGGAGGCGCAATAATGTACGAGAGCTCAGCAAACACGATCCACTGGCCTTTACCCGGTCGGTGGCAACGTTTTGACACTTGTAGCTAGAATTTTATAATGCAGTTTTTTGGGCCCTGATAAAACTTGATTATAAACAATCTTGTGCAATATTTACTTGGGCTTGGGGTATGTTCAGTTGCTTTGATCTTTGTGAATGCTCTTCTAGAGCCTTAACTAAATAAAGGTTTTAAATACTGAGTTTTTTTTTATTTTGGCATACATTTTTGCAGGTTCTGCTTCTCTACATCACCTATGTACCTACCTGTGCTACCTTTAATATAGCAAAACGGCCACTATACCCCATTTAATTAAACCACGTTTAAATTATTACAAGCGTCAGTGTTAGTGACAGGTTATTAGAGGAGTAAACTCATTGTTCAATAATTTGACGTAGCCATGAACTTGTTATTGGCTAATGATATCACTATCCACTAGAATATTATAACAGATGTAGCCTTAACATAGAAATAGAAAATATAAAGTTTGTTATCATTATTTTACTTTTTTTAATTTCCTTCCAGTTATTCTATTCTTCTTCTATACTTTGCATTTAAGAGCCAGTCCCATTCATAGCTCTGCGTTTCACTTCTGCTGGCTAGACCATCGCTTATTATGAAGTTGTTGTTTAATAGTTTTCCCAAATAATTAATGCATTATTTAAGAGGGATGTGACGAGTTTTGTCTGGTCGACGCGTGAATGATACCCCTTGTAATTAAAAAAAATAAAAACAACAAAAGAACTATCTCACGGTGACAGAATCCCAAGTAAGAACGGATAGAGCTAACACAGACCTAAGCACACATACGTGTTTGCGGCCCGCCTTACGATTCCACTGAGAAATGACATACCTACCACTCGAACTGGATACTCTCCTAAAATAGTATTATTTCCTCTTTATTTTTCTATCAATTTCGTTGTAGAGCCTATTTCACTCGTAGTTCTAACTTCGCGAATAATTTGTAACTTTGTCGAATGATTTTTTTCACTATACTAATATTATAAATATTTATTTGCTTATGGAATCAGGCATACAATTCTGACCAGATGTAAATGAAATCTGATGTAGAAACTTTTTGGAATGCAGGTAAACCCGCGTTAAGGAAGCAAAGACGTATAAATACGGATTGGTTATGGGATTCCTGTAACACCTTATAATATAGTCTGCGTTTTTTTTCTCAATCCCCATTTTAACCACAACCCCCATTTAGAATATATTAAAATAAAGACCAAATCTATATTAATCCATCCAGTCATTGGGTAAAAAGTCCAACCATAGTTTTTCGATCATGGAGTCGGAGAAAAAAAGAAAACAGATTCCTTTACAATCTATCTTTTAACTAAAAAGAACTATCAATATAAACCGGCTGAATCAAAACATAAAGTATTATACATTTCATACACACTCGGTTACTCAAACACCGAATATTCCAGAAATGAATAATTCATGTTCGAAGTGTTAGGTCAAGGAACAAAGCTTCGTCTGTAAGGATGAGTTTCCTTTACAGCGGTAAGGTATGATAGTCGACCACCAAAGAAACAACACTACAATTCTTTCAGTTTAGACCCGTGAAGGGCACTTATGAAGGTCAGAAGAAGGTTACTGAAGATACCACAAAAAGTAAATACCTCTCTGAAGGCTTTGTATCCATTACCTTTTCCGTAGCATTCTGAAGTCACAACCACTAGACTATCGTTCCTTGATTCGTTGACTCCAGTTTTTTTCCAAGTCCATCTGATTCCAAACTAAATGATCAAAAAACTGAGATAAATTTCGTCATCGCTCGAGTAGAAACACACCCTTAAAAGGAAGTAAGGCAAGTTAGAACTTTCCACATTGTTATGTTGATCATGATTCAGGGGCGACACCGAAAAGTTTTTAACCTTCGCCGAAGCCTTTTGATATCGAGTTTTGGTTCGCTTTAAATTCAATGCGAATCTAGTTGAAGTTTAACTTTGAACAAGGAATATTGTTAAAGGATTAATTTTAATAGTAGTTGCTTCATAACTTTCCGCATGCTACTACCGTACAGCCTCCTTTTAAAGACTGTAAATAACATATTTTGGCAAAAAAGTAACTGTTTTGGAAGTTCTGTATTGAATGTGTCCTTTTAAAGGAACTTCAAAGAACGGCTGATAATGGTTGAAAAAAAAACAATTTCAGATGTTATGGATTAACTGTGTCAATTTAGTGTATGTCCTTTAAACCAATATAAATGGGAATATTGAATTAAAAAGTGGTTATTTACCAGAAACACTTATTGGCTTGTGTCAAAGGCACTAGAACACTCAAAGAACAACACTTAAATATCGAATAAATTACAAACACTTTGCATTTATACTATGCCAGTATCTACCCAAATGCATATGGCCTCCAACCAATATATGTTTAAAGTATGGACTTTAATGTTTGGGTAATGTTTGGTAGTGTTGTTTATTATAAAAAAAGTTTAAATGTGTCCAGTTAAAACACGGTGGAAGTGAAACCTTAAGATTATCTCACTCTCTCGCAGGTCCAATCCTTTAGCTATATAGTTTGTCTCTTTTTTTACTTACTTTTTTGTTTTGTCAAGTTACAAATTACAACGGTGCAAAAAAGTTTTCACTTTAATAATATTAATGTACATATATATTTATACAACAAACAAGAAACCAATAACTGTAACCTATAGAATGTCTATCAAATTAGTTTTGTCGAACGCTATTCTACTTCTGAAGGCTTTGAAACCGAATCGTGTAGATGAAGCCTTGCTGAGTTTCTTGCCGGTTCTTCTTAGTTGAAGTGTGACTTCCAAAGTAGTGTTAGGTACAAGCTTAGCATAAGTGTCCTTCGCGGGCCTAAGCTGGATAAATGGTATTAAATTTAGGTACAGAACCCTAACAAAATCTTCATATAAATGGGGATCATTCACCTCTCTTACAATAGGTATAACCTTTGTGAATCCTTCAATTTCTCAGTTGCCAAACTAAATCTAAGCTTCATTTTCATTTAATCTGAGAAAACATTAATAAACGTCAAAACGATCCAATGATTCAGAAAACAGCCTCCGAGTGAGATATTTCGCAATTTCCCTCAGACAATAACGATTTAATTTCGCTTTGTTCAGTAATAGACTAACTTTCATTCACAATATGGCCACTAGTCTGTTGTAAGAGTTTATATTTCACAGTCGGAGCCCTGTGATATCCAGTGAAGCTTTAAAGTAAATGTTCGTAGCAACGTCTACAAATTGTCTACGATATTCTGTAGCACTTTGTACACATTCGTAGCAGCGTAGCTTATTTTTAAAGACTCTTTTATATTTATCATGTTAATCCTTTTCTAACTTTAATAATTATTATTGTTGTAGATGATAAAAATTTTAGTGGACAATTCTGACAATTTCGACAGTAGTAGTGCACTTGTATTAATATGTCTCGGTTAAAAAAAATAAGGGAACTGATGATAAAGTAAGAAGTGGAGACTTAATAACTTCACGTCTCAGGGTTAACAATGCATTGGCGATGCTCCTGGTATTAGAAATGTCCATAAAAAGCGACAACTAACCAGCCATTTTAAATATTTTTTAATTTAATCTAAGTCAATCTCTGATAAAAAGTCATATTCATAAAATAATTCTTAAAATGCCTACGCGAATGATAATTAACATTTGTTATATCAATAAAGAGGTTCTATCGTATTCTTCAATAAAACAAATATTCATACAAGCGTTTGCTTACCCTCTTACGGAATATGCAATCCTTTGAACGTCTCCAGCATAAAGTACGCAGTTTACAAGTCAATTCAATTTCACAAATTGCTCTTAAAAATAAACCAAAGCTATCTTACGTGAGGATGTGTACATTTCAGAATTGTTTTTCATGTAGGTTTTCTTCTTATGTTAGTACGCACTTTGTAAATTTGCTTTCAGGTTTTCGAGCACCATTAGGTCTTAGACTTATTTCTTATGGGTTCTACGCCTCAGCAACGCCCTGAGCCGAGGTCCAAGCCTCTTCGGAGGCAGTCTCAGTATTGATGCCTTACTTACCTAGAGTAGAGAGCTTTTACCACTCCAAATGTGTCCACTTAAAGTCCACGTAAGCTATCTGTGACCAAAACCTTAAAAAAAAGACTTGAAGATTTTGTTCTTCGCAGAACCAAACATTATATTTAGTATACTCTGTTTGGTACAGTAAAATATTAACAAGAAATGGTATCGCATTTATAGTTTCCTAGGAAAAAAACCTTTGTTATTCAGATTCATGGAATAGAGCTATTAGAAACAAATGAATGAACTTGATTTAAAAAAAATGAATAATATTGTGACAAATAGTCTTTGTAAAATATTCAATACTTGAATATGTAGCAATTGTTTAAATCCTCACTTGTTTGTCTTTTAAAATTTCAAATAGTTTTACGAACCTTTTAAGGAGCTATAAAATATAGGTTATAAATATAATAGATTGGGGAAAAAGTTCCTTCGCATTTTTTAAGAAAATTCAAAACATTTTTAATATAGTTTATTTACATTTAACTAAAGTATGTAGGTACCATTTTGTTTGATAACTTTTTGCCATCTTGTAGGTAGGGACATCATCCCATTGCTATAGATATTTTGGGACTTCTGATCAAAATACTGCGACAAGTGGTTTTGACAGTCCTCTCGTGATGTTAACCTAACACTGCCTAAAAAATTCTGAAGAGACCGAAACAGGTGGAAAACTGAAAGTGCAAGGTCAGGACTATACGGCGGATGCATTAATACCTCCCAGCCAAACTCTCTTAATTTTTGCTGAGTGGCTAAAGATGTGTGAGGTCTAGCGTTATCATGATGAAAAACCACACCCCGTCTGTTGATTAATTCCGGCCGCTTTCTCTCAACTTCTTTCTTTAATCTCATCAGTTGTTCGCAGTAGAGTTCAGAATCGATGGTCCTGCCTGGTGGTAACAGCTCATAATGAATAATGCCCTTCCAATCCCACCACACACACAGCATCACCTTGTTGCGAGTTAACCCGGGTTTCGCCACAGTCTGTGAAGCCTGATCGGCCTTTGACCACGACCTTTTTCGCACGTTCTTGTCGTACGTGATCCAGTTTTCATCACCAGTTATCAGCGTCTTCAAAAATGGTTCGGTTTCATGACGTCGTAATAAATAATCACAAATGAGTACACGGTTCATTAGGTTTCTTTCAGTGAGCTCGTGAGGTACCCAAATATCTAGCTTTTTTGTGTACCCAGTTTTTTTCAAATGCGCCAAAACTGTTTTGTGGTCAATTCCCAGTTCTTCAGCTACGCCGTAACTACAGATATGCCGATCTTGCTCCACTTTTTCAAAAATGGCATCCATTTTATCCGTAATGGGGCGACCAGAGCGACGTGCATCTTTGACATCAAAATTTCCGGATTGAAAACGCTTAAACCAAATTTGTGCTACTCTCACAGACACTGCACTAGGTCCATAAACATCGCAAATTTTTTTCGCGGCTTGCGTTGCATTTTTACCTTTTTTTTAGTAAAATTTTAAAATGAATCGAATTTCTTCATTAGATTCACTCATCTTGGCGGTACGAAAAACAAATGCAAATCACACATTTTCCTAATTTGAATTTGGAATTATGTTCTTTAAAATTTAAACTTTCAATGATACCAAAACCAGCCAGATACAAATAGTATAGCCAAAGAGATTTTATTACAAGTTCATACATACTACAATGCGAAAAGACTTTCTCCCCAACCTAATATAGGATATAGAACCATTGAGAATTTATTGCAAAATACATAACGAGAGATATAAAAAAAATGTGGTTCTAAAGACACAAAAAAATATATTAACAGGTGACCAAAGAGATAAGAAAATCACGTGCACCCAACACCTCACACCTTATGCTCGACAACTGCATTTTCAGAGTTCGGCATGAGAGGTTGGCATTAAGCAAGCAGCCAGGCATAGAAGCATCCCAAAAGTCAATGTAAAATGTATAAATTCACATATTGCGCTGACACCAAACGACCGGGAATACAGCAAGCTTACGCCATCATCTGGCTTAGCATGACAAAAATAACTCTACAACTTAAAATATACCCATCATTTACTTAACGCTGCGAATTCATCAAACCATAGACTCGAAATGTTTGTTCTGTTGCCACACGTGATGATTTTATAATTTTGTGCAATTTTATTTCATATCAAACGAGTAGCTTGAATTTTTCAAAAGTGAGTTGGTAAATAAGCGGCATTATATTGAGCTTGTGAATTAAAAACATACAAAGAGAATCAAATATGAAAACAGCATTATTTTATATTGCATATTATTTTTGTTTTCTATTTCACATGGTCGACAAGCTAGCAGACGGTCCACCTGAAAGTAAGTGGTCACCCCCGGCAATGGAGTTAAGAGATGACGTTATAAAGTTATGTGCTTGTAATTTAACTGCCCACTTACCTTTATAACCAAAACAAAGAAAGCAAGCGTACTACTTCTTAACCGTGGAAGAAGGTATGGTGGCCATCCCCGGATTTAGCACTAAGAGCTCTACTACTTTTAAAGTACGCAGTAGTTTGTGCTATGCAGTAGCATCGAATACTACCAACTCAGTTTATGTCTGAAATGTATGTCAATAAGAGGCAGCCAAAGCCTATGACCACGTGCACCTTACACCAAGCAGCAACAAAATCATTCCCAAAAAGGGTTGTAGTAAAATATCCAACGCACTAAATAGTGAATATAGTGCTCCAGGCAGAAAAAAAATATAATACATTTACCTATCCTGGGACATTCCTTACACACGGCCATCTGCTCCCAAGCTAAGTTGGGCTTTTACCATGGAAACTAGATAACTGATACGCTACATAAACTTTTTCTTCTAAATATATCAACAACAAGTATCGAAATATATAATATAAATAATAATAATTTATTTTTATTTTATCTCCACAAATTACATGTAATGATAAAATACAGTTGACAGGAAGATTGGAAAAAAAATGCAATTTGAGGGAGATCTGGAGTCCAAGCTAAGCCTGAGCCTATATTTTGGAGCTCCAGGCCCCCGTTTCCTTTAATTACAGTAGTAACGTGGTGCGTAAGTGTGTATAAATGTGTGAGTAAATAAGTAAGGGTTTGCGTGAGTGTGTGTCTGTACGTGCGTGTGTGTGACACATTTATGGACACAAATCTTTGTAAATTGGATTAAACCCACGACCTGTGGCATGGCAGTCAGGGTCTCTAAACACCAAGCCAACTAGCTCATCATAATTAGTATAATAATGATAATAGAGCTTTATTTTTAAAGGTTAATTTTTGCCTTTTAAAAAAATATATATAATACATAATTGTTTTTTATAGTTACTCATTTCAAACTAAGGCGGCAGTAATTTCACATTGCACGGTACGAAATTAATGTAAGTAAAGGTAACAATAATATATTTTCCTCACAACCGCTAGGGTTGCTCATAAATTAAGAATTATTAATTTCGATAGCTAAATGCTTTACAAATAATGGCTGAATCGACGGTGGAATATTACCGGTGTATAATTTATTGTGAGATAATTCAAAGTACACTTTAATGGGTTCCTGTTAAAGCCCATTTAAATTTAAATTTTAAATAAACCATTACAAAATAAACTGTTAAATGTCCCTTCATTTAACATTTTATTTATATAAGTAAAAAATAAATAATGTTATATAAAATAGTAACAATTATATGCAATTTAAATTAAATATAAATTGTTTGAGTTGGACAAAATTTGTCAAAATAATAAATCGCGTTTACCTAAATCCAATCTAAATGTGACAGATGGTAATAAGTAAACAATGGTATGGCTATAAGTTCTGTGATCACACAATGACTTAGTTCTATTTATGTAATATCATTTTTATATAATATATTTAAACTAATTAGGTATATTTTTAAAATGAATTCCTAAAACTATAAATTTCGCCAGAGTAATAGAGACGAGTGGGTATAGTGCTCGGCTAGAGACGGGAAGGTTTAATGATTGACTTCAGGCCTAGCCGAGTACTAAAAAAGAATTTATGATTTTTTTTTTTGACCACTTTGGCCGACAAACAAGCAGACGGTCCTCCTGGTGGTAAGTGGTCACCGCCCCCTATGGACATTTGCAACTAGGGGCATCGCCGTTGTTGTTGCAATGCGTTGTCGGCCCTGAGACGTGATGTTGTTATGTCTAATGTACCTGTCATTTCACCGGCCCCCTTACCTTTCTAACCGAAACACAGTAATACAAGTGCACTACTGCTTCACGGCAGAAATGGGTAAGATGGTAGTACTTCCCCGGACAAACGCTGCACTAAGAGCTCTACTACTCAAAATACTAATAATATACGAGTTAGAGGTTGACTTAAAGGAAAACCACCTTCAGTTCCTACACAATCTCAAATTATTTTGGTTTTTTTTTTTGCTAATATTTTTTTTCTTCCTAGGGTTGTCAACCCTAACCATCAGTTAGGAACGGAAACCGCGGGCGGCAGTGCACGCAACTTTGACATTCATCATAATACCTCACTGGTACCTACAAATACGAATACATAAAACGCTGAATTCTTTCACAATATCAACTACAGTATGATTAATAGTTCACGTTTCTTATTAAGTATTTTACTAAGTTGTTAATATGAAAAATTTTAAACGTTCATAGAATGGTCACAATTCTACGGAGAAATTATTAATGGCCGGTAATTTTGTGACTATTATTACAAACAAGCTGTTCCCAGTGTTGCAATGCGTCTGAAGTTTATGCAAAATCCCATAGAATCCCTTAGAGTAGAAGAGCTCTTAGTGCAGTGTTCGTCCGAGGAAGTGCTACCTTAACCATGTCCGCCGTGATGCAGTAGTGCAATTGTACTGTGTTTCGGTTAGAAAGGTAAGGGAACCGGTGAAATTAAGGGCGCATGAGACTTGTTAGATGATAAGTTGTTCACACTTCACTTCACATCTGATGGTCGACCACGAATTAGCAATTCCTCTGGTATTGAAAATGTCCATAGGCGGTGGTGACTACTTACCATCAGGTGGACCATCTGCCTGTTTTACTACTCTTCCACCATGCAGAGATGTGAAATTGTTAAGCCTCATGTGCCTGTTATTTTACCTTTCTAACTGAAACCCACGTAATACAAGTTTTTTTTTATACCACATAGGCCGACAAACAAGCGGACGGTCCACCTGATGGTAAGTGGTCACCACCACCTATGGACATTTGCAAGACTGCCAATGCGTTATCGACCCTGAGACGTAAATTTGTTAAGTCTCATATACCTGTAAGTTCTCCGGATGAAATCTGTACTAAGTTGACTATACTAGAATTGATTGTAACCCATTCATAATGCCACAATACAACCATCAATTAATTTATCTTCTCAAGAAGTCCTTAACTAGCAATCAATCAAAAACTTCACCAAGTTTGTGTTACTTTTCCCCTATTTCCTTTTTCCGTCGGTCGTTAGAGCTCGAAATCATGTTAAGTGCCTTTCGGAAATTAAGGCGGATACTGGCGGATACGACGTGACCAGAGACACGACACTAGACGAGGAAAAAACATATATTTGACCGGTTAGTAGGTTATTGTAATCAGTTTATTTATATCGTTATTATTATATAAATCAAATTCATTATTGTGATAGTAAATTTAGTTATTTGTAAGTAATATGCCCGAGTTATATTATTCATATGAACATGTACATCTTATCATAACTTACTAAATAAATATTATATATTTTTTATACCACATGGGCAAACAAGCAGAAGGTCCACCTGATGGTAAATGGTTACCGCTGCGTATTGCCCGCGTTGTCGATGCTGAGACGTGAAGTTGGTAACTTTCATGGACCTGTAATTTCACCGGCCCCCTTACCTTTCTAAGCAATAAAAAAGCCAATAGATAATAAATATCTTTCTCTAAAACTAGAAAGCTGACAAACAGGCAGACAACCACCACTTTTTTTTTTTTTTTTTTTTTACGCTGGGAAATTACATACAGGATACATTGGAGGATGGGGGGGGTATGTGGGACTCCCGGACCCTAGTGGCCCGGTTTACCTACTAAACGACCCAGCGGCGCTCAGGCATCGTCTATGTGGAGAGGGGCTGGGAAACCGGCAGAGCCTTGACGTCCAGCCCCCCCCCGTCGACCGCCCGCCATTTACGGCGGGGCCCGCACGCCCCTCCCCCTGCAAGGAGGGGCCCGGAAACGGCAGCGACTTTGCCGTTCCCGCCCGACGGAGATGGTGAACGAGTGCAATGCGGGAGAAGACGCCTCCACGTCTGTCTCCCGCCGTTCACCACCACAAGAGGAGAGAGAAGGCGACTATAATCGCCTTCTCCTACCCCTTCTCCTCCGCCTGCACAGCGGCGCAAGAGGGTCCTCCTCCCGTGCGCGCTCTGCCGCCTCCTTCCGTGACATCACATCCTCACAGAAGGAGGCGACCGCGGCCCAGCCGGCCTCGCCCCCCAGCATGGAGTTGACCACACTGGGAAGCGAAAGATCCGGCCCGACCACCGCGACCAGGTCGCGTCGCGGTTCGTTCCACGACGGGCACACCTCGAGGGTGTGCTGCGCCGTGTCCTCCGCCGCGCCGCAACCGTGGCACGACGGGGCCTCCTCCCGCCCGATCCGGTGCAGATACGATCCGAAACACCCGTGCCCGGACAATACCTGCATCAGACGGAACGAGAGGAAGCCGTGGGGCCGCTCGAGCCAATCCCGTAAGACTGGCCCGACAGCGTCCAGCGTTCGGCGGCCGAACAAGGCGGAGGCGAGGTCCTCCGCCCAATGGTGGACGATGGCATCCTTCGCCTCTCGCCGGACGGCTTTCCGCTCCGTCGGGTCGCCGCGCTCCCCGAGCGCCTTGCGCCCCGCCGACCACTCGTACACTCTGGCGAGCACCCACGCCTCGAGCTCCCAAGGAGGGGTGCCCGCCAGAGCGCACGCCGCCGCGAAGCTTACCGAGAGGTAGGCCCTCGCCACCCGCTGCGCGATTGCCCTTTGGGGTCTCCGGATCGCGGCGGAGTTCTGCCTCCTCTGGAGGGAGTCCGCCCAGATGGGGGCCCCGTAGAGGGCCATGCTCCTCAGGATGCCGGCATACAGCTGCCGGCATCGCGCTTTGGCCCCCCCCCCATATTCGGGAGGAGCCACGAAAGCGCCCCCGCAACCTTCAGCAGACAACCACCACTATACCAACATTACCATCTGACGGTAAGTGGCCACCGCGGCCAATGGACATTTGCAACACTAAAGGCATCACCAATGCGTAATCGACCTGAGATGTGAAGTTGTTTAATCTCATGTGCCTGTAATTTCACCGGCCTCACCTTTCTAACGGAAACACAGTCAATCAATTTTTTTACTGCTTTCCCTGTAATATTTATAGAACTGCCAACCAAAGCTAATCTAAACTTGTCAAGAAAACCGCGACGCTAAGCAACTACCAATTAATTTTACGGTTATTTTCATAAATTAATCAATTGAATTAAATCTCAAGTAACAACTTATAATAAAAGCTATATTCCAACCATTCATCGGAAATTCGTCAATAGCACCCTAATTAAACCTTAAAATTAATAAACCTTCTATGGGTCTTGAAATTGAAAAGCATCTTAAAGTTAACACACAAAAGGCGACCTTATTACCGAGAATGTTAATATGAAAATCGCTCGGTGGGTTTATAACGTGAGGTAGAGTAATCTCAACTTAAAAGAGATCATTTCGTACGTTCATTCATTCGTTCAGATTTCGACACCTTCAATTTTGGCTCATTTCAAAGGTGAAAACTCTCACCTACCTTGGAGGACAGGTGATATACAGCGTGCATTTTTCTTAGAGCTTTTATTAATTTAAAATGCTTTTCACATTTTTATTTCGTGGATTTACATTGAATTATGTTATGCGTAAATAGTATGATAATTTGTCAGCCCCCTTATTCAGCTAATACATACTTTCGTCGGTAAGTCGCTTCACGGAGGCCTCGGAGAGCTTATCTCTCACGTGATTAGTAGTATTAGCGTAGTAAGCGACAGAGACAGATCATAGAGGTCGAGACGAAACATCCTCAAGTTAGTGTCTGTGAATCGAGCTCCAGGTTGTAGAGTAGTTTCTAGTAGGGTACATCATCATCTGTTTACCCTATTCCCAATAATCTGGGTTTGCCGCAATGGTTTTACTTTCAGTCCATTTAGTATATCACATTTTACAACCGGTCGCCTGCCTGCACTAGCTCTGTAGAAAAGCTTTTGTTACCCACTCGGTGCAAGGTGTAAAGTGCACGTGGTTATTACATATCGTCTAACCACAATCAAATAGGTGATTCTTAAGAAGGTGGTTATTTTAGGGTTTAATAAAATGTAAGGGTTTATGGGTTTCGAAATGGGGATATCGTCAAGAAAATTGTTGTTTCGGGTCTCTGTTACATATAAACAAATAGTGTTGTATTATAGTAACCACCCCTCAAAAGGTAAAATACATTAAACAATAGTATTGCAGTATAATTGTATTTTTCAAGTAGTAAACGATTATTTTAATGACGACAATGCTCTTGTGTAGCGCTCGCTCCTGCAGGATACATCTTAAGGTATTAAATCTTGTTTTGAAAAGAGTAGTCGCTGAGTTTATTGCCGGCTCTGGAAAACTTGCCGTTCGACCGGCGTTAGAGTCTGACCATTGATAAGAGCGTTAGTGAAGGTCTACTAATATAATAAATGCGAAAGTTTATAAGAATGGATGTATGTATGTTTGTTACTGTTTCGCGAAAAACTACAGAGTGGATTTGGATTAAATTTGGCATATACATGGAACATGCCCTGGTACTTTTTATCCCGGGAAAATGTAGCATGCAACAATGCAGGTGAAACCGTTAATAGTATTTCGTTAAATTTAATTCATCTTTGACTAAAACAGTGCTCGATACATGCGTATCGTACATGTCTAATCGAATCGCCTCGTGTGACAATTATATTTATGTAATCGATACGGGTTGCAAGCTTTATTGAAATTGGTTTCTGTGGCGACCGTTTTAATAGCATTTGTGTTTATACAGAGCAATTAGTGCAAAGGTATTGTAATTGGAACTATCCGGATACGTTTACACAAGGATGAGTGTGGTCGAGTGAATGATTGATTGACATTCTTTGAATTGTTTCTATGTTCTATGTCCGAGTTAAGGTAATATATTATAAACGATCGGGTAAGGTAATATAAACATTTATTTGTATAAAAATGATGATTAGAAAAGGTGTCCGAGAGACATGCCACGTTGGGACTACAAATATCTTCGGCAGAATGTGTTACTGAAACTTCCCTCTACCTCTCCGGATATAATCGTAACTACAAGTAAGTTTTACTTAAACTAACAGCTTCACATAGTAACGCAAAATTCCAGACGCAAAAACGAAACTATAAAATTAAATATATCGCACCACATATACAAGAGATATGAACAAAAACGTCAGATAAATTATTATATACAGATAATTATTCACAATAAAAAATAGTATGAGAGTTAACATTAAATGTGCTCC
This sequence comes from Habrosyne pyritoides, assembly GCA_907165245.1. Taxonomy (NCBI): domain Eukaryota; kingdom Metazoa; phylum Arthropoda; class Insecta; order Lepidoptera; family Drepanidae; genus Habrosyne; species Habrosyne pyritoides. Next base: position 13,744,443 of record OU015588.1, on the reverse strand, counting down.
CAAGTGGTTGCCAAATGGGATCGTGTCCAGAAGTCTAGCTGAGTTACTTCTTTATCTGTCGATTATATACTTTGCCTTTAGGAGATTCTTTTGGTCACGCGAAATCACTATTAGGAGAGCTCCAGCATTTTTTTGTCCAGTCTGTACATGTTAGAATAGAGAGTATTTATTTATTGTTCGAGACATCGTTCAATGTTACAAAATTTTATTTATTATATTATTAATACGGTTAAAGGGCGACTTGATTCAAGTGCTATTTTGAAGACTTTACAGGAGAGCTATTTATAAATGTTAAAATCCAAAAACAGATACTGCATCTAAACTTCTTAACATTCCACATCGAAGCTGTTGAATATTAAAACTAAATGCAAGCCTCAACGAATTTGTGCATGAAAAATTTTACTTTCGTCAAAAATGGCGGTGGAGTCAAGTCGCTTTTTACCCGTCGATATATTAAATATAATTATGACAATTATATATATTTATATTAAATATATCATTAAAAAACTCGATAATAAAATAATAAGCTTTGTGTATTAAGACCACATTTCTTAACATGAACAAAAAACAAGAAGATTTAATAATTTGTTTATTTTTCAAATTAACAAAACATCGAAAAATCAGCTTTTTGTTTTGGTACATTTATATTTTAGCTTTATTATTTGTTATAGAGGCTATAGTTACACGATAAAATCTTCAAGTGTGTATCTATATATTATGGTTCAAAAGATACAACACTGTGAGAGACAGACGCATGGACAACGGAACCTTAGTAATAGCGCCCGGGAGCACCAAATTCAAAAAAAATTAAATTAAAAACCACTTATTCAGTTTAGACCCTCGGAAGGCACTTATGAAGGTCAAATTTAAAGTCAATGAAGCCACAACCAGCTACAATAATGGGTGCGGAACCCTAAAAACAATATTTATTTCAAAACAAACTAAAGTGGACATTAAATATTAACTATTCATTTATAATCCTTACAGGCTTTTTCCTTACTTGATTATTTAATTATAATCATAAATGTAAAAGTTTGGAATAGAAGGATGTTTGTTACTTAACCACGCAAAAACTACCAAACAGATTTGGATGAAACTTGGCACAGAGATAAATTGTGCTCGGGAATTGCAGATAGGGTTATTATCCCGGGAAAATATAATATTCCTCGGGAATTTGGGTGTAATAGCGGAGGACAGCTAGTATTTTTATAAATTCCAGCTTTCCGAAACGTCGATAAATATTTTCATATTTTTTCTCGTATAGAGTCTTTAACGATAATGAAATTGGATCCCCTTTATTCCGCGCCGCCATTTTGTACAAATGTAACATACTGTGTAAGCCGGCGCAAGGAAATATCTAAATTGAATCGGAATTGAAAGAATTTCCAGTGTGTGAAGTTACATTGTAAGTACATACTTACTGTTTCGGTATGTTAGTGTGTGTGTGACAAATATATACTTTATTTTACTACCAGCTTTGCCCCGCGACTTTACTCACTTTCCAGTAGGTAGGTTATAGTTTTCCAGACTTACATCATTGTTTTTAAATAAATTGACTCTCGCCTCCTTATTCAGCTAATACAAACTTCATCGGCGAGCCGCTTCACGGAGGCCTCGGAGAGCTTATCTCTCACGTCATTAGTTGTATTAGTGTGGTTAGCGAAAGAGACAGAGCCCGGGGGCCGCGACGAAACATCCTCGAGTTAGGGTAATTTTCCTTACAGAATCGAGCCTTTACGCATGATTTAGAAATTGGAAAGCGCTTATAGCTTTCAACCGGGGGAAGTTAAGGATCACCCGGGGGTAAGTTAAATCATTCTGTTGTTGACTGTATCTCACATATAAACTTTATACTAACCAGGGGGCTTTGAACATGAAAAATGACATAACTCGAGGATATTTGGTCGCGGCCTCCATGCTCTGTCTCTTTCGCTAACTACGCTAATATTACTAATCACGTGAGAGATAAGCTCTCTGAGGCCTCCGTGAAGCGGCTCGCCGACGAAGTTTGTATTAGGTTGGGGAAAAAGTCTTTTCGCATTATAGTATGTATGAACTTGTAATAAAATCTCTTTGGCTATACTATTTGTATCTGGCTGGTTTTAGTATCATTGAAAGTTTAAATTTTAAAGAACATAATTCTAAATTCAAATTAGGAAAATGTGTGATTTGCATTTGTTTTTCCTACCGCCAAGATGAGTGAATCTAATGAATAAATTCGATTCATTTTAAAATTTAACTATAAAAAAGGTAAAAATGCAACGCAAGCCGCGAAAAAAATTTGCTATGTTTATGGACCTAGTGCAGTGTCTGTGAGAGTAGCACAAATTTGGTTTAAGCGTTTTCAATCCGGAAACTTTGATGTCAAAGATGCACGTCGCTCTGGTCTCCCCATTACGGATAAAATGGATGCCATTTTTGAAAAAGTGGAGCAAGATCGGCATATCAGTAGTTACGACGTAGCTGAAGAACTGAAAATTGACCACAAAACAGTTTTGGCGCATTTGAAAAAAACTGGGTACACAAAAAAGCTAGATATTTGGGTACCTCACGAGCTCACTGAAAGAAACCTAATGAACCATGTACTCATTTGTGATTCTTTATTACGACGTCATGAAACCGAACCATTTTTGAAGAAGCTGATAACTGGTGATGAAAAGTGGATCACGTACGACAAGAACGTGCGAAAAAGGTCGTGGTCAAAGGCCGGTCAGGCTTCACAGACAGTGGCGAAACCCGGGTTAACTTGCAAAAAGGTGATGCTGTGTGTGTGGTGGGATTGGAATGGCATTATTCATTATGAGCTGTTACCACCAGGCAAGACCATCGATTCTGAACTCGACTGCGAACAACTGACGAGATTAAAGCAAGAAGTTGAGAGAAAGCGGCCGGAACTAATCAACAGAAGGGGTGTGGTTTTTCATCATGATACCGCTGGACCTCACACATCTTTACCCACTCAGCAAAAATTAAGAGAGTTTGGCTGGGAGGTATTAATGCATCCGCCGTATAGTCCTAACCTTGTACCTTCAGATTTCCACCTGTTTCGGTCTCTTCAGAATTCTTTAGGCAGTGTCAGGTTAACATCACGAGAGGACTGTCAAAACCACTTGTCGCAGTATTTTGATCAGATGTCCCAAAATTTCTATAGCAATGGGATCATGTCCCTACTTACAAGATGGCAAAAAGTTATCGAACAAAATGGTACCTACATACTTTAGTTAAATGTAAATAAACTATATTAAAAATGTTTTGAATTTTCTTCAAAAATGCGAAGGAACTTTTTCCCCAACCTATTATTAGCTGAATAGGCGCTAGCTACAGTGGTGCTAAAAATATTTGATGTTAATATTTTAGAATTTAAATCCGTCTTGATTATTAGAATTCAAAGCCATTTATTTAGTTAAGGCTCTAGGTGGGAAGGCTTATAAAGGTCAACGCAACTGAAGTGAGCTTTCAACTGAAAACTACTTCTCTAATATTTATACCTTTACTAATACGGTCAAAAGAAGTGATATTTACGAATAATTTAATTATTTGAGAATATCTCAATTAAAGGAATCCGCTGTCAATGTGACCAAAAAGCAAATTGTTTACATTATTTGTGGAACCTCCCTAAGATTTCTGATGGGTATTGTTGCATTTGAACTTGGTTGCCAAGAAAATGACACGAAAGTCGTAAAAGCTATAAGTCAAAAAGCATCTTGCAGAGGTCGTGGTATAGTCAACAACATAAATTAGCATAACAGATCTATATTTACAAAAAAACATGTCATAATTTTTTTTCATGATGGAGAAATTATTTCGTTTTCTTTTTGGGTTCCGAATCCAAAGAGGAGCTAATGGGTCCATCCGTCCGTCTGTTACATTCTGTATCTTTTAAACCATAGATAGAACATTGAAATTCATACAAAGTGTGTACTACTATGGCCACCATAATAACAAATATTGCCATTAAAACTCCGTGTGAGTAAAAACAAGAAATGTATTTTTTCGGTGTTTTATAAATATTATACGGCGGTACAGGACTGTGATGAGTGAGTTTACTCCCACTTGGACGCTTTTTAGTCACTTATTTACAAACCGGTTTACTGCATCTTTCCAAATAATGAATTTAATTGGTCTATTTTAGTTTGTATGTTGGAGGCAATCTCTGAAACACCTCATCTGATTTCAATCATTCTCTCTTTGACAGAAATCTATACTATTCCCAAGTAACAGGCTTTGTTATAATCCCAGGATACATCAGAAATGCGGGTGAAACTGCGGGAGGTAGCTAGTGTTTCATTATTGTTAGTTGTTCTTCAATTTATGTTTCTAACTGTACCAATTGTCATTTATCGAAGTTTGTTCAATTACTTTTGCAATAAAACTATATTTTATTGTTATATTTATAAAGATTGTATTTCTGTCAAGAAGGAGATTTATATGATAACTTAAGATAAAAGTTTATAAAAATATGGTAAGTAACATTTCTTTTTATGACTTTAGAAGCCGTATCTCAAGTAACTGAATTAAATAAAAAATAATTGACGATGAATCTTCCAGGGAATTTGGCGTATGGGGTATCAGGACGGGCGAAGCCGTAGGTCGTGGGTTCGATTCCCACCCAGGACAAACATTTGTGTGTCACACATGTCTGTCTGTTCTGTGTCTGGGTGTAAATATCTATACAAGAATGTATTTATAAAAACGTGTGTCTGTACTTATGTACGCACGTAAGAAGTTATACCCCAAATTATAGGTGAGAAAAACTGCACTAAAAGCATTTTTTACTATTAAGTCGTGAAATTGTAGTGTCCAAACTCTTTGCACCTGTCTGTAGCAACGAATAACAATTTTCGACGTTGCTTTTAGGTGATTATTGACAATTGGTGATTTGTGCGATGTTCCGTAGATACCGTTATCAGCTAACTTCATCCGTGAGAATTTTGTGTTACACTTATGCGCATCTTTAAATTTCATTATCATAATTTTTTCATAACGTGCCCTATAAAGGATACGTTCGTAGGTACTTGTTCGTTCCTTAAACGCGCGCATATTACTTCAACAAGTAGTATATGTAGTATATCAGTTACCTGGTAGTCATAGTACAACCAGTACACTGCTTATTTTGGGATCAGGTAACCATGTGTGAATAATGACCTATAAACACCATAATTTCATGACTTATCTAATGATTCCTAACACGCTTCCTTAGATGTCCACTTTATTTTGCCTTTTCATATCGAAATGTTTAGTACTGCACAAATAATTGAAGTTTCATAATTTTACCCGCGATCAAAGAAATAATTTTTTCCTAAATTAATTTTAATTCATTTTCTTAATCTTTTTATGGTTGAAAAATAGCCTATATCACTCGGGAATAGAGTAGCTTTCTATTGGAAAAAGAATTTTTGTAATCCAATGTGAAGTTTTGAATATTACCGCCTATATTATAACACAAACTTTACTTATTTATAATATTGGGCCTTTATCTAAAAAATACTTTTTTTTAATTCCCCGTTACAGTAACTTTAAATTTAACCTTCATAAGTGCCTTCTGAGGGCCTAAACTGAATAAATGGTTTTGAATTTTTGAATTTGAAAAAAACACCTATACATATAATATATCTAGATAAATCAAATTAGAAAAGGCTAGCCTACAAAACTAAAATTCATAGGTAAAACCCTATTATTGTAGATCAGAATAAACCTACCAAACCTAATGCTAAAGTAGGTCCTATATAGATTCTAATAAATGGTTGTGACGTGCCTTTACTACCCTTTATCGGTCGTGATAGGATGAAATTATAAGGGTTCCGCTTCTTACCAATTGGCTATAGAACCTCAATAAATGAAATGCTCGATGCTTAAATTAAATTCAAAAGTACAGAGAGTTAGTTACATTAGAAAAGTTCACTGGTTTACTCATTTTTGTCTTGTTAATTAATTCAAAATATAAACTGTGGTTTCAATCCAGCGCCCTCTTTCATTTCATTTAGTTACGGTCAGTAAAATAACCATCTGAGCATAATTCTTAAATCATTATATTAAGTTTCCTATAAAATAAATATGTTAGTATTAGATCTATTGTAATCTTGTTTACAATTAATTAAATATTAAGCATTATTGTCAAAAAAAAAAATATTCATATTACTTTTTAAAATAGTCTTCATTATAAAGCTTTGTAACTAGTAACAAAAATGTTCGAAGGAACTCTTCGTGTAATCTTTTGTAATTACCCCCTACTTAGTTTTAATATTCATCATCATCATCATCATCATCATCATCATCATCATCATCATCATCAGCCTATCTCCGTCCACTGCTGGACATAGGCCTCACCTATGGCACGCCACTGAGCTCGATCTTCAGCTCTTTGTTTCCAACCGCTGCCAGCCAGTTTGCGTATATCATCGCTCCATCTAGCTGGAGGGCGCCCTACACTACGTTTACCGAGCCGTGGTCTCCACTCTAGAACACGTCTACCCCAACGGTTATCGGTTCTACGGCAGATGTGACCAGCCCACTGCCACTTCAGCTTGCTAATCCTTTGAGCTATGTCGATAACTTTGGTTCTCTGACGGATGACTTCATTCCGGATTCGATCCTTCAGAGAGACTCCGAGCATAGTTTTAATATTATTTGTGATTAAACATTAAACTAAAGTAAGTTACGCCCAAATAAATTCAAATCGTACTAAAATTATCGAAATCTGTAATCTTTTTCACATAGCGTGAGTCGTTGCAGTTGAAGATTTTTTACCCATATCTTGTGGAATAGCGCTTGATAACCCTGTATACTACACTAAATCCTTCATGAGACCTTGCTCAAAAAAATTCAAAACTCAAAACCGTTTATTCAGTTTAGGCCCTCGGAAGGCGCTTATGAAGATCAAATTTAAAGCTCGGTTACGGTATCCCCTTATTATGTCGAAATAAACATAACCCATTAAGAAATCTTATAAAACACCATGCGTCATCCAAGTCATATTATTTGAAAAGTCTTACTAATATTTTGAATATGAAAGTTTGTATGTATGTTTTGTTACTCTTTGACACAAAAACTACCAAACGGACTTAGACGCAACTTAGCACATAGAGCGTATCCTGGATTAATATATAGGCTACTTTTTATGCCGGGAAAACGTCTATCGACTAACCTCGGGAACGCGGATAAAACCGCGGGGGACAGTTAGTACTATAATCGAGTGTTATAGAAAAATCACATCAAAGGCCTTTAGCTTATCAAAAGGCCTTATGAGCATCATCATTACGACTTATCAGGTGTGAACCCTTTGCTCTATCGTTATGCATCAGAAGTCCGATCAAAACCGCGGTCCAAAATATAGTAGGCGATAAAGACAAATCAGGGTTAGTGACCTATTGGATTTAATATTAGGGTCGAAGGGTCAAGCTCGAAACTTGTTATTGCTTTCGTAACTAGCCCTGCATTAAAATTTTACGATCCGATTTGTAACAACCGCAGCCCGGTGGATGAGTGTTGTAGTGAGTATGGGATGATAGGGGTTGTTTGAAACGTCTATGTTGTTTAGTTTATATTGTGCTATCTATATTTATATAAATTAATTTTTGTATGTTTGCCTTCCTGCTATTTATCCGAACGCAATAATAAAGAGTTTGTTCTATGTACGATGTATGTATGAGGTTTGCAAACAAAAAGTTAAATTTTAAAGCATGGCAACACATACTGAAATAAAATTCACATACCGCAAACAGCTAGTTAAATAAAAAATATGTTAGAATATTCATTTTATATACGGCCATACTGGTTTCCATAGTAATGCTTTGCTTAGTTTGGGATTAGGGGGCTGTCTGATTCAAACTAAGTAGAGCCTTATGGAAAATAGATACCAATTTTTCTTCTTTTCTCAACTATGAACAATACTTATGTAGACTGACATGGAACATACAGATATATCCTAGTCCACGAATGTTTATAGTGGGTGGGAATCAAACCGACGACCTGGAGGGTGCCACGTAGGCGTCGTATCACCAAGCAAACTGACCAAATTCTGATACTTAGCGACATATATCAACGACAAAAACTCTAGCCGACTTAATCCACCATGAATTTTTGTAACGTTTATAGAGATAATAAAATAGAAATAGAATAACATTTAATTACCTAAATATACCTCAGTTTTACAATTGTGACATTTAAATGATTTACAGAACTTCAGAAATTAATTTACAGGCATTTCATTAAAATACCGATTTGTAAAACATACGTTAACATGCCTAAACGAACACTAAAACAACAAATTGGAAATAATATTTCCTATAGATACATGTTATTGATTCAACAAGGATACTAAACTTTGTACCGTGTTTATTAATAGCTACCCGAAATAGATAAGCTTGGGTGTGATTACGTAAGGTTAATGAGACAGTCTTCATGATCTGTTTCACCCGGTAACTATGAAATTACATGAGAGGCCCGATCTTCGAAGCCTCGTAGCGTTAGCTCACCGACGAGGGTTGTATCAGAGAACTCAGGGCCTGATACTGATAGATAGTATTAATATTTGCTGAGAAATTACAATACGGTTGAATAACTTTACAATAACGAGAAATGGGTTCGATTTCGGGAGGAGAATGGTAGGTATTTATTTGTGAAAGATGGCAGGCAATTTTTGTCTCGTGGTTTTGTTTTGTTTTAGCGAAATTTTGACATTAACAATTAATTGATACATCGTATTTAACTATCTATTTTACTTAAATTAAGAGGTTTAAGTTTTGCGTTGACCCTATAACTAAAATGACGTCTTTAATAATATTAAAAGACGTAAAGTTTGGATGAAGGAGGTAATCCAAAGCACAGGTACTCATCCGATTTCAATAATTCTTTCATTGATAGAAAGCTATACTATCCACGAGTGACATAGGCTATCTCATAGTCCCGGCATACATTAAAATCATCGGCAACTAGCTTATATACTAGGGTTGGAAGGGCGCGCGTGGTGGTAGCCTGGTGTTGCAAGCGTCAATAGGCTGCGGTGACAGTTTTTTTCTAGATATGTAGCGCTTGTAAGTTTAGGATACTTGCATCCAAACAGATTTTGTTCCAGTTTTTACACTAGATTTAAATTGATCATATTATTATCGATCCGTTCCGCTGTAAAAGGTGTATCTCCCAACCCCATATTATTGGCAAAAGGGCATATCAAAAAAATCTTTCATACTCGACTCTTTTATAATAAAAAAGTATCCTGGGACATTATGTACACATTGTCATCTGATCCCAAATTAAGCACATGGAAACCAGCTAACTGATATACATTATATACAACTTTTTTATGTCAGGCCAGCTGGCTTGGTGGTTAGTGACTTTGACTGCCAATCCAAAGGTCGTGGATTCGATAACCATCCAGGATAAACATTTGTGTGAATGAACATGTCTGTTCATTCTGTGTGTAAATATAATAATGTTGATGCTGTGTGAGTCCAAAATAAATGTTTTCTTTCTTTCTTTGTTTCTTTCTATATAAGCTCTGCTTAGTTTGGGATCAGATGGCCCTGTGATGACTGTGTAAAGAATGTCCCAGGATATTTATTTATTATTTCTTCATATTTCAAAATCATATTTACACCCAGACACAGAATAAACAGGCATATTCATGGACTTAAATGTAGGTATGCCCTAAATGGGAATTAAAATTAAACCCAATACCTGTGACGTGGTAATCAGGGCCCGTCTCTTGTTTTTACCTCCTTTTCGTCCTTTGCCTTAATTATTTCATATTAATAAAAAATTGTCAAAATTAATATTTTTGATTCAGATAATATTAAGCACACCCAAATAAAGTATGTATTGGAATGAGACATCATATTTAAACCACGAGAGAGCGTTTTTCTCTCAAAAATGTCGAACTCAGAGTAGAATCTAGTGCATAATAAATTTAAAAACAAATTTTACATCAAATACAAATTTTCTTATTTTACAGACAATTTCTATTCATCGAAAACATTGGTACTTCTATCACGTATCTATGATTCCCTCAAATACCATTAGGGTTCTGTCATTGAGAGGTCAAAGGTTTATAGTCGTAGTTCGAAACAAATGAATGTCATAAATAAAGTTTATTGTATTTTTAAAGTTATTGTCATATGGGTTTTGGTGTCTTGAGTTAAATAAAAATAATATTTATTGTAAATGTCCCCCGCAGTTTTACTCATGTTCCCGAGGGATGTAACATTTTCCCGACACAAGAAGTACATTATGTATTATTCCAGGGTATTTTCTATATATGTGCCAAGATCCTTCCAAATCCGTTTCGTAGTTTTTGCGTGAAATAGTAACAAACATCCATCCATACCTACAAACCTTGGTATTTATAATATTACTAGCTATCCCCCGCGGTTTCACCCGCGTTCCCGAGGTAGGTAACACTTTTTCGGCACAAAAAGTATTCTATGTTATTTCAAATACCTCCAAGAATATGTGTAAAAAGTTTTGAGATCGGTTAAGTAGTTTTCGCCCTTAGTCAAAGTGCTGCCTTAGAATTAAAAAAAACAAACTGATTTCTATTTTAGTACCTACAGGCGTGTTTATTAGCGACTAGCTACTCCTGGTTTGCGTTGAAATCCATCTTCGAAATGTTAGTCATATTCTTCCATACCAAAATAACATTTAAAAAAGCATTTTTGAATTCTGCTAAATTTCCCAATTTCCTGTGCAACTTTTCATTACTACATAAAAATATTTACCAAAATTGTCCTCAAGTGATGCGCTTATCATCGAACAGCATTTCATTTATACATAGATTGGTTCTTCAAACGAAGTGGCCTGCCCATTGCCACTTAAATTCACAGACTCCACGAGCGACATCATATCTAGCAACTGAATTATCTCGTTTAGATAAATATTACGCTTATGTTATATTCCAAAAGTGTTTAACTTTCCTACTTTAGAATTCAAAGGCGGCAATGTTTCCTCCACAGAAACAAATATTATAAAACGTTTAAACTTCCATTACACATGCACATTATATGACCACGATTCTGTTATCACTCGTTAGTATCTCGAATGGGCTTTAATAAAGAGAATAAGAAGTTTTTCTTCAGTTTTTTATAATATCATCAATATAAATAAAAAATAAAAGGCTGTTCTTTTGTAAGTCTATAATTTGAAAATGGTTAGAGCAATATGAATAAACAAGAAAAATACAAATTTATTTGTGACATAAAAAAAATTACTTACGAAAAATTTTACAAAAAAGAAACGAGCCTTTATTGTCACAAATCGGTCCGCCAACTCACCATGTTGTTGGCTATAAGTGGATATTAAAAAAAAATCTTTAGGAATGTAAAAAAAGTTAAAGTGTTTGAGTAAATTGGAATATTCCGGAAATTTTAAGTACTTTGCGATTTTGGCATGAACTCTCATTGAACTCTCGATGCGAAATCCATTGTACCCCTATGCCGGGAACAGTTGGATTTCAATACATATTAAAGAAGAAAAAAAAGATCAAAATTAAACTGTGCTTGATAACTCCGAAATAAAAAGTATTCTACGTTAATCTCCGTAGCCTAAGAACCCTTTGCTAGAAACTCTCAGTTCGGCATTTGAACTGTGAAAACGTGACAGATAAATTTCTTAAGCGTTTTCCATTACATTAATTACAGCCTTCATTTTAAAGACTTACGAAAATCTTTTTAGTAATTTCGGAGATTAGCGTGTACAAAATGACAAACCAAAAAAATAATCTTTTAATTCACAATCAGTTTTTGTTACAAGCAGATTCTATTATTTAATTGGAAAACGAAAACAAAATTAATCCTGTTTCTGGAAATAGTATTTTTACTCACCATTTATGCCTGTCAAGCGCATATCGCTTGGTTATTTTAAACTTCTTTATATTATATTATATATATAAACGGCACACAAAAAAAATCACAGAACTTTTACTCTTACAAGAGTAACTGTTTCTGTTATAAAGTTAAGGGAGCCAGTGAAAATGCAGCCACATTTGACTTAACTTCTCGTCTCAGGGTCAACAATGCATTGGCGATGGCTCTGGTGTTGCGAATATCCATAGATGGTGGTGACACTTACCATCAAATGGTCTATCTGCCTGAACAGTGTGCATTTCACACAGATAAGAGTGAAAGCTTCCTATCTCATTCTCTCGCAGGCTGAATCCTATAGACGTAAATGTTTGTCTCTTTATAGTATCGCTTTTTCACAACGGTACTAAAGAAATTTTCATTTAGAAAAATATATTATATACAGTATATCGTATCGTATAAATTACGTGTGAAAATAGTCGAGTGATATAAGAATAGCTAAAAGCGTAAGAGACCACTCGGGAGCAGTTCACATTATTCTTACAGCGAAAACTAATCTACATGGTAGAGGGAACGAATACATTCAACATTATATTACTGATGCTGACTATGAAGAATATTTATTCTGACTTTATTTAAATGCTTTGTATTCTCTTAAAATAGCCAAGTTCAGGTTGCTTGGAAGATAACGAGAAATTATTTCTATATACGAGTACATTCACACTTTCAAGCTACAAGAAGCGATTCCCACTTGAGACAAACATTTGTGTCCATGAACATATCAGTTTATTTTGTGTCTATATCAATACTTACACATATATGTAGGTCGCGTATGTATGTACTATCTTCACTACATAGTATAAAACAAAGTCGCTTTCTCTGTCCCTATATCCCTATGTATGCTTAAATCTTTAAAACTACGCAACGGATTTTAATGCGGTTTTTTTTAATAGATATAGTGATTGAAGAGGAAGGTTTACATGTATTAACATTGCACCTGAGCGAAGCCGGGGCGGGTCGCTAGTTATATATATCGTTGACAGTGAACTTCTCCTAAACGGCTGGACCGATTAGAATTTTTTTTTGTATGCTTTTGGGTGGCATCCTGGATGGTTTAGATTCACAATTGGACCTGGACCTTGGAATTGAAATTGGTGGCGCTGCGAGCGAGCGTCTTTGTATGGACTTACAACAGGACAACGTCTTTCCGGACAACTAGTATATACTAATATACAGTGTAAACTCTTTATAACGTTATCCTTTATAACGATAAACTCCCTATAACGTTGAAGTGAGCCCAAGTTGGTTGGTTTGTTCACTTTGTTTTGTTTTTTTTTGTTCACTCCATATAACGATAACTCTCTATAACGACAAAAAATGCTCAGTCCCTTGAGTTTCGTTATAAAGAGTTTACACTGTAGTACCTACTAGCTATAGTCACGCTATTTCACTTGCATTCTCGAAGGTTCTAATGCGACCTGGGAATATAAAATAGCCTATGTCACTTGGGAATAGTGTAGCTATCTATCAGAGAAAGGCTTTTTGAAATCGGATGAGTAATTCCGGAGACTACCTCCTTCATCTAAGCATACAAACTTTACCCTTTTATAATATTAGTATGGATATCAGTTAGCTGGTTAATCCTTACTTAATATTATAAATGCGAAAGTAACTTTGTCTGTCTGTCTCGCTTTCACGCCAAAACAACTGAACCTATTTAAATGAAATTTCGTATATAGATAGTCTAGAGCCTGAGGAAGGGCATAGGCTACTTTTTAATGCGAAAAAAGGGTTGTAAGGGGTTAAAAGGGGGATGAAAAGTTGTACGGAACTATCGTCATTGTTAGAGCTAGAAGCTTGAAATTTACGTTTTTGAAGCTGTCGATTCGATATAAATAAATCCTAACTCATATTATAAAGAGGAACGATTTGTATGTAAGTATGTTTGTTACTCTTTCACGCAAAGGCTACTAAACGGATATATATGAAACTTGGGACAAAGATAGAGCATACCTGGAATAACATATAGGCTACTTTATATCCCGGGAAAATGTGATATCCTTCGGAAGCGCGGGTAAAACCGCGGGGGACAGCTAGTATAGTATAAGTTCTATTTATTTCGGGATCAGAAAACCAGAAAACATGTATGTAAAGAATACCCCGAAATCTTTATGCATTATTGGGGCGTTCATTTCTTGGAATAGTGGTGACTGAATACTAAGAGGGGCTGTGCAATTTAAAGGGCTATATTCAGCAGTGGAAAGACACATAGTGCAAAGTCAAAGGAGTTTGCAGAGGTCATGTCTTTGAATTGGTACTTCCAGGTATAAAGGCAGCCTGACGATGTTATCCTTTACCGAAAAGTCAACGTGAGCTTTTGACACCGAATCTATCTATCAATAGACTGAGCCAGCCAAAATAGTTGAGTACCATATTCTCTTCTGATTGTGAACAGATTATTTTATTTAGTAGCTCTTGAAGAGTTTTAGCGTATTAATAGAAAAAAACAACGGGTTGCAATACGGGAGTGCCGGCAGAAGTGAAAACTTGAACATTAACGTTGTGCATCTTTACCGTCTTACGAATTTTCGATCAGGTCACGTATCCTGACGCGAGTTTAACATTTTTTACCCATCCCATGAAGTTTTCACTCCAAAAATGAATATAGTTAGTTTTTGTTCTTGAAAATATTTTCCTAAATGTTCAATAGTGATCTTGGTGGAATTTGGACCAGTGGACAAACACTAGTACATATAAAACTTTTGTATAGACTGATCAAAAGGAATAATCTCATTTATTCATCTTAAGAAATCTAGCAATAGTAATATTAATTATGTAACCAAAAGGCGGCCTTCTTACGTACTTACAATTTGATGAATAAAATGTAATTCAGCGAGTGAATGGTGAAAATATCACAGTACGCCAATCAGTAATTGCTTTTAATAATTAACAGGCTTGAGTGAATCAAGCGATCGCGTCGCGTTCACTACAAATCACTATATTACCCTAACACAGTACAATTTATAAGCGACATGCACTAGTTATGGGTTCATAGAGAACTATATATGTATATAGCTTGCATGTTACGGAGATAAAATTAATTTTACTTGTAATCGAGAGAATATTTTATCGTTGGGACAAATTTTAAATATAAGACAATATAAGAATACAGAACTTACCAGAGGAGCCTATATTTTAGAGATCCGTTCCAAAATACTTAAAATAGAAACCTTTATAGTGGAAACTGCGGTGTCTGAATGTCAGAGTGTCAGTGTGTCACTGCTGTTTTTCTTATAAATTCAAAACCACATATTCAGTTTAAGCCCACGGAGGGCCCTTATGAAGTTCAAGGTTACTAAAACTGCTACCACTGTTTCGGTAGCCAGCCTTCAACTGAGAGTAACTGGCTAGAAATTCAATAAGTTTACATCTTAAAATCTAAAAATACTATCGACTTGAAAATTGCTAACACAGTACCTTTAAAATCTGTTCTATCCATCAGACTTAAAAATCTTGCTTCAGCATGTTGGTAACAATGGATCTTCAGAAACAAAGGAAACCTTTGAACCTTTGACCCGCTCTCGTCACTTGGCACCCAAAAAGAGCACAGAGCCCTCTGGTAATATATCAAGCACATTCAGACATATTGACCCGCTTAATGAATTGCCGGCAAGTTGTACCGATGCTTCGGAAATTCACTGTGATTTACCAGACACGGAAAATTGTATGGGGCTTAATGTGACCTGAATATTTCGACAGCGTCCACCTCAAGAAATGAGATATTCCTTTTTTTCTTCTATTTTTATTTAATATCTTCATTAGGATATTAAAGCTATTAATAGACACAATAAGACGCAATAATACTACTAATATTATAAATGACAATATTTTTTTTTTTTTACGCAAGAACTACCATACACATTTAGATGTAACTTGGCGCATAGATAGAGTATGTCCTGGAATAACAAATAGCCTATTTTTGATCCCGGGAAAATGTGATATTCCTCGGGAACGTGAGTAAAACTGCGGGGTAAACATAGAGTAGATTTCTTAAGCGTTTATACTCCTTTTTGGGCTTTTATTATACCAAAATAGATGTTGGTTTATGTTGCCTGTGGTTGAACTGTATAAAGCTGGGTGTATAAGTTGCTATATGTTTTTTCCCATGATGGTAACAAATAAGAAGTAACAGAGCTCTTGCAAAGTTCGTCCGGGGCAGAACTACCATCTCACCCATTTCGCCCTGAAGCAGTATGGCACGTGTGTTACTGTGTTTCGGTGATAAAGGCAAGGGTGCCGGTGTAATAACAGCTTCACGTCTCAGGGTTGACAACGCATTGGCGATGGCACTGATCTTGCAAATGTCCATAGGCGAAGGTGGACTGGACTGTCTGCCTGTCGGTCGGGCTAACGTAAAGAAAATTATTCAGAAAATCTATCCACAAATATTAACTACTAGCTGTACCCCGCAGTTTCACCTGCGTTCCCTAGGGATATAATATTTATTTGGAATAAAAGGTATCCTATGGTACTTCTTATACCTCCAAGAATATGTGTACGAAGTTTCATGATGATCGGTTACGTAGTTTTCACGTAAAAGCGTAACAAACAAACTTACATTCACATTTATAATGTTAGTAGGGATAACAGTGTAACATGAGTCTGACTATACCAATATATTCGAATCGATATCATCAAACGCGGTATTACCCGCGAGGTTACGCTGCAGGTAATGAACTATATTTAGTGAAACCCTTAATTTTAACTCGGTTTCCAATCACAGCGGCTTCGTGATAATGAAACTAATTTTGTAATCAAATTATGTATTATTAAATTGTTGCGTTAATTTGTATTTTGAATTGACATTCTCGTCCTAAGTTTAGTTATTAAATTGGAGTTATGCAAGCAAGGGTGCCTTTACTATTTTAAAGGGTTTCAAATTGAAATTGGGGCCAAAAGTGAGTTACCACCAACCCATATACGGTTGGATAATTTTTTTATGCCAAAAGATGAAAATGTAACATAATGTAATGATATAAGAATGGTATTAGAAAAAAAGTAGTAAATGTATGTAGTTTAAATAAATAAATATCCCGGGACATTTTTTACACACGGCCATCTGATCCCAAACTAACTGATAACTGATACATATACTACTTTTTTTTTAAATACATACATGTATAGATTAACACCCTGACACAGAACAAACAGACATGTTCATACACACAAATGTTTGTTCTGGGTGGGAATCGAACCCGCGATCTTCGGCTCGGCAGTCAGGGTCGCTAACCACCAAGCCAACTGGCCTGTCATATGTATGTCAGTTATCTAGCTTCCATAGCTACTCAGCTTAGTTTGAAATCAGATGGCAGTGTGTAAAAAAAATCCCTAGGATTTATTTAATTTATCTGCTCATTAAATTAAAATATTCACTCACCATTTCTGACTATGTATCTAACAAAATCAAATAATACATTTGTACCAGATGAAATGGCCGCAAATAACTAGATATCCCCGACTCTGCTAACGACTACTGACCACTGACCCCAGACAGTCTAATGACGCTTATTATTTCGTACTGCACTAACTATTTCCTGACATTTTCTTTCATTTCGTGGTCTCTTGCGGTTTCTGAAACGTGCTTGAGGAACGGAGACACTGTTTTATTTTCAGAGAAATTAATCAAGATACTTTCGTGATGTTTTTGAGAGCTTTCCTTATGTATCTCTAAGAATATTTTATGTTAAATAAAGTTTTTCATTTCAAAGACTTACTTTTGTTTTAGTTTTGTAAAAAAAAGATATATTTTGAATTGTTTTCATGTTTTCTTTAACTCGTTAAGTTATCTTTTAAGTATTTAGTTTTCCAAACAAAATGAATCATTACAATAAAATATCTGTGAAATTTCACTTTGATAACATCACCTCAGCCACATGACTTCCAACTTTTATCCTCAATAATAAAATTCGATTTCACTTAACACAAAATCCTCAATCCATTTATGAGAACGAGGGTTAATAATAATTGTTTTAAATCGCACATTCGACAAAGGAAAAGGTGTTAGAAGACCGTTTTATCGTAATTTTTGGTTGGAACGTTTGCCACGTGTATAATTTACCTATTTTTTCGGTTTGTTTTTTTCTTTACCACCCACGTCTTCTCAACACATTGTCTTAACAAGGAATCGATTTAGACCCAACAGCTTTCTCTATTTCTTTGCTGTGATATTTTCTTTTATCAAAACTTTTATTCTGATTCTTTAGAAATGCTGGTAGCAAAAAATACAAATACAATAATTTCGTTCACCATCTTTGGTGGTGTCTTTAGATTGTTTTTTTTTAACTTTATTTCGAGTAATAGAATGGTAATTAACTTTATATGCACACCACTCTGGTAGAAGGTGGAAGGCGGTCGCCAAACACCGACCGTTGTTTTCCGATAGTTACTCTTGAGAGCCAGGTCATCGTCATTTAAGCACGAATATTTATCGCAAGCGTAGCGTTATCGTATCGAATGCGCAAAAAAACCAACTTTACAAAAAGAAACTATTCCAAAACAAACTAATACGCACTAAAAAGAAAAAAATAATTGCATTATTAGATTACTGAAAAGTCAATCAAATTATTACGATAATATAATGTAGTTACAATTATTGTTATTTTTGGAGTCGGTGTCAGCCAACGTAGGCTTGTAACTACATATATAGTTATAGGTGAGATGTGCTTGTGTCGCACGCGCGACTTTACCAGGCGAGAGGCGAGTGCGGGGCCGCGGCGAGAAAGTATTCTTAAGTTCATCAAATTCTCAAGTTTATGAAAGTATTCTCGTATTATTATTGCTATGTATATTGTAGTGTTTCCTTGTCTGACACCGCCTCCAAAAATAACAATAATTGTAACTACATTATATTATCGTAATAATTTGATTGACTTTTAATAAGTCTAATAATGCAATTATTTTTTTGCGTTTTAGTGCGTATTACTTTGTTTTGGAAGATAAAAAGAAACTCTTTTTGTGAAGTCGATTTTTTTTTGTTAAAATTTTTGTTTATTTTTTGATTTTTAATGAATCTGAAGTACACTAACACTTTTTTCTGAATATGGGTAGACCTACCAAACGTGATTACTTAAGGTGTATTATGTATGCCTACACATTTAAGGATTTTCCTCAATTTTCTCAGGATTCCATAAAAAGGTCTTGTTGTAATGATCACAGAACCATCTGTGAAGTTTACCCTTTTATAATAAATGAATAAATCGAAATCGGTTGGCGTGATATTGAGTTACTCGTTCATTTGTCGCACACATACTTAATGCTAATTTTAGACTTATATAATTTTCGCATGGATGCCATTATCAGAAATAGACCAATCGGGAAGCACCGGTTTTCCAATAAAAAAAATAATCATTCAAATCGCTTCGCCTAGTCGAAAGTTATGAGGTAACAAACATATAAAAAAAATACAGACGAATTGATAACCTCCTCCTTTTTTGAAGTCGGTTAAAAAACTGGCTTCTATGGAATATTGAACACCGGGCATACCACGATGTTCAATTTCCGATATACGATACAAGGACGATACGCTTACGATGAATGTTCGTCCATAGGATGCAGTACTCCAACACAGTTACTGAACTAAACTTAACACAACATTTATCTTCTATTATCTGCGTTAATTTATTGTCCTGCAAAAAAGGTGGGCGTCCGTCTCAGCAATGAGGCCCATATTCCACTGTCACAGACTCCCAGAAGTTCCAATGTGACATGTGGTGAACATATCAATTATTACCTTATCCAACCTTTGAATCAAACCCATGACCCCAGGATCTCTAGCCGAGCTCTAAACCTCTCTACCACCACAATAATCATAGACCTGAGTGACATTGTACCATTGAAAATCACGACTAATACACTACCTGTAAATCAAAGAACCACTTCTATATTCCAATCAAACATCATTAGGGAGGCGTATATCGGATTATATGTTGTACCTAAGTGGGATATAGAAACCTAAATTCTAATTACTGGCGCACTGTAATTACTGAAGCACATTGCTTTGAGTTATCTGCAGCGAACAGATTCGGCGCTATATGCACATTATTGGACTGGAATGTGGCAGTCACGTGTGATATTGTTATTAAACTTGTCGAGAACTAAAAGGTCCATTTTGACAGCTAAGAATGTCAGAGAAAAAGCATCATTATTACTTTGAAGATACGGTTCATCTGTTGATCGAATAGCTAATTGTATGCTGATGAACAATTTTTTTTAATGGAAAGTATTCCGACATACAGGCAGACGACCTGATGGTTAGTGGTCACCGCGACGCCAGGGGTATTGCCACTCCGTTGTTGTTTGAGATGTGAAATTGTTAAGTCATCTTACCTTTCCAACAAAAGCACAATAATAGTTTACTACTGCTTCATAGTGGAAATGGATAAAATGACACAACTTCCCCGGAAGACCTCTGCACTAAAGCCATATTACTTCTGTTATCTAATAGAGTTGCACACAACTATTTTTTATAAAATGGATAGATGTTTTATAAAGTGACTACGTTGGAAACCCAGCGTATGATATTAATTAAAATCTTATCATCCAGCATTTCAATTTTTAACTAACAAAGTAGTACAATATTGGAAGCCGATTTTAGCCGCCTTCTAAAAGATCTATCGATTTGAAACTTTACAAGTATGTAGGATCAGGAAGGTGATGCAATAGTTTGATCCTATTGAGCTGATCTTTAGTCTCTACTAGTAAGTATTTAGTGTTCGGGCTAATTTTTTTGTTGGACAAGTTATCCTGAAGGGGATAGTGGAACTCTTTCGCAGCTACAATTTAACCCCTTGCATTTGGACTCCTTTCTATTATATGTACTTCTAGTATACTTTACAATATGTATCAAGCTATTGTTTTTTATTTTTTATATAAAAATTGTGTTCTAGCGGTCGCTTTTTCATTTCAATTCATTGCACGAACTGACTACCTAACGTGCATGCGGCGTATTACCTCTGGTCCCTACGTACCTGCCTTCGTCAGCCTCAATGCACTTGAGTATCGTTGATTTAGCCATTTCTATGTAAACTGCACCATTTATTTAACAGTGCTTATCTGGGGAATCTAGTTTCTAACTGAGTTGAAAATGTATTTTATTTATTTGGTAGTGTCTATTATTGGGCTGTTGTTTTTATACTGTATGGAAGTTAGATGTCATATCGTAGATCTTCTGTTCCACATGTATATTTTTTGTGGTTATTTGCGATGCAATTCACGTTGAAATAATAGAGTAATTGAGTTAAATGTTCAGAATGTATGAAATTAAAGCTGAAGTTTTAGAGATCAAAAATTGACAAAGACAAAGGCAGGATTATACAAATACCTTTGTCTAACCCTTAAGAACGCAAAGTTTTAATTTATCTTTAATCTTGGTTTGTATTTATTAAATAGAAAAAAAAAGAACAATATGAATACATGATTCTGGCAAACAAAATACTTGTTTGTCTAATACAATTACAATCATCACCAAAACAATATACACAAATGTAGGATTCTCTGAATTCGGAATCTAATGAAACAACAAAGGGTCCGCCGTAATAAGAACACAATATTATTCTCTATTTGGGAAGCAGAAACAATAAATAAACAGATCTCAAGCGGCACAAGAAAGCTATTTATCTTTCAAAAATAACAAATTTAGTGAAATTCCACTTTGATAAAGTCGAGTTAAAACGGGAATAATTCAGAACAAACCGAATTAATTGTCCAAAGATAAGAGTCTACTATAAATATTACAAATGGCGCCTTTTATATGGACCCTTCGTAAAAACTTATTTAAAAGGTTTTTGGTGGGAATTTTTCTTTGTTATGTACGAAGGACGGGAAACTTTTGAGTTTTCTGGACATTTTCTGGTTATTTATGCGATGGTGTAACATCACCGCAGGGGGGTAATTAGGAACAGATGGTCTTGAGGAACATTTGCAAAATTAAGGCAACGAAAGTATGAGAACAATATTTTGCTAAAAGTTGATACAAACTTTTTTTTGGTTATCAATCAACGTATTCCTGTTCAAGTTCCATTTATTTGATTGGCGCAATATGTTATGATTTATTTCGATTCAATGCCTTACAAGAGATTTGGTGGAAATTTTACAGCCAGCCGGAGATCTGACGTTAATCCTCTATGGAAATGCTTTTGTAAACCACTTGATGCAAAGTGTAGTGTACTTGAGGTCATCGGTATGTCGCCTGTAATGACAACACCGAAATAAGTTGGGCTTGTAATCGAAACCAATTAGATACGTAGCAATAAATATTCGGAATGTGAAATTTAACAAAATAGTGGAAAGAAAGTACCTTAATAATCGTGTATCTTTGAATTAAATTAAATTATTAAAATCTACAAAACTTAAATAATTCAAGAAAGATTCTAACCATAACCAACATTTACCATTCAAAAAATTCAAAATTTAAAACCATTTATTCAGTTTAGGCCCTCAGAAGGCACTTATGAAGGTCAAATTTAAAGTTACTGAAGCTACTACCGGTTCGGAAGTCAGCCTTCAACTGAGAAGAACCGGCAAGAAACTCAGCATGGTTACATTCTTTTTAATTTTATTAAATTCTTTTTTATCTATTCTGACTTTTTGGCTATTTTATAAAATCAATTTTACATATTTTTATATTTAACAATTACAAAATACTTAATAAAGCTAACATTAAAAAGACAAAAAAAAAGAAATAACAAGACTACAAAATAGAAAATGACAATAATTACTTACAACTCAAACAAGAAAATTAGAGGTGCACTGTGCAGAGAGCAGCTATTTCCATACATTTGTATCTTCAATATAATTATTTTACTTCTTCATCTGAACATTTTTTAACTTTATTTTGCGTCACCGAAAGTAAAGTACATTCAATCCATCCAGTAATTAAAAGCTAGTAGCTACCATCGGATTAGAAGCCAGCCTTCAACGAAAAAAACTGGCAAGAAACATAGCATATTTTTCAATAATCTGATGATCTGCTTTTAGCTAATCAAATACCTAATTAGTTCCATTCAAAATTATTCGGGACATTTACTAGTTATATTACTGTACATTTAATAGAATATTCATATCATCCGTTCCAATGCTTGAGGCTGTGTACGTAGCTACAGAAGTCTCATGGGGCCGAGCTCTATTGTATGGGTATAGAACGCAAATGTTTGTTGAACAATCATTGTGTACTTATAATCAAGCACACTTTACGGATTTTAAGCGACAAAGCCGATTTCCTGTTCATGGGCCTTCTTAGCTATAGTTTAAGTACCTTTTTCGGCTTACATAGCTGTAAGTTACTGTACTTATATATTTCTTGATATGTGTACGTCAAAATTATTGACTCTAATGACTAAAAAATAAGTATAACGTATGTGAGTACTTTTGCACGCACGTAAGAAGTGAAAATATTTTTTGTAAGTTGTGTCGAAATTCATTGCATCTATATACGAATAACCATTTCTGACGTTTTACGGTTAAGGTTGATGTATTGTAGTAGGTAGAATAAAAATTAAAGATTAAATAAATAGGTTATCCGACGAGCAATACATTGCTAAATGAATTTATTTTATTTGTAGAAGTTATAATTGTGTTTAGGTTATAAAGGTAAGGTCCGGTGAAATTATAGCCACATGGGAGTTAACAACTTCACGTCTCAGGGTTGACAAAACATTAGCGGTGGTTCTGGAATCGCAAATGTCCATAGGCGGCGGTGACTACTTTACTAATTGGTTTTCGCAACAAGTAGTCCCAAGAGCGTCATCCCTGCACATGGTAAACCAACAGTAACTAGCTGTTTCCGGGATGTATTGCAGTGCGTCGACGAATCGTGAGTTTAAGGTCTGATTTAATAAATAATCTCATAGAACCGAGCAATTAAATTTTTTCCGATACACTTTCCAATTGTTTTTCCCTAAAACCCTTTATTTGGTTAATTACAATAATTTTTTACAGAAAATAAGTCAAGCCGTTCGCAACTCAATTTAAAATCCAAAAAAGTAACTAAACCATTTAAAATCTAAAACCATTAATATAATTTAGGCCCGCGGAGGGCACATATGAAAGTGGTACCTGCTAGCTGCAAGCTACTACAATTTTAGAAATCAGCTTGACAGTTTATATTGAACTAATCTGACTTTTTGCGTAATTATAAGAGATAGCTGTCCTCCGCGGTTTTACCCGCGTTCCCGAGGCATATCACATTTTCCCGGAATAAAAAGTAGCCTATAAGCTATTCCAGGATAGCTTTTTGGGGAGCAGCAGCGGATATAGAATCAATATTTATTATACAAAAAAGAGCAATTCGTGCAATTTACAGTATGGGTCCCCGTGAAACATTAAGAGATTTATTTAGGGAAATAAATATAATGACATTACCTTCACTATATATTTATGAAAATATAATGTTTATACGTAGAAACATAGGAATGTTTGAGTCAAAATTAGATACTCATAGTATAAATACAAGACAAAGGGAGAAGTTAGTTGTTCCATACTTTAGATTAACTAAAGTAAACAAGTCATTTCTTGGTCATTCTGTTAGATTTTATAATTAGATACCGCTGTCAGTAACCAAAATGTCTGATCATAAATTTAAAAATTATATTAGGAAAGTTTTGAAAGAGAAAGCGTATTACAAGGTAGTTCATTATATTGAAGATAAAAATGTATGGAAATAGCTGCTCTCTGCACAGTGCACCTCTAAATCTCTTTTTAAGTTGTAAGTACCTAATTATTGTTATTTTCTATTTTGTAGTCTTGTCATATTTTTTTTTTTTGTTTTGTTTTTTAATGTTACCTATAATAAGTATTTTGTAATTGTTAAATATAAAATTATGTAAAATTGAAATTATAAAATAGCCAAAAAGTCAGAATAGATAAAAAATTATATCATCATCATCATCATCATCAGCCTATCTCCGTCCACTGCTGGACATAGGCCTCACCTATAAAAATTATATAACAAATAAAAAAGAATGTAACCTTGCTGAGTTTCTTGCCGGTTCTTCTCAGTTGAAGGCTGACTTCCGAACCGGTTGTAGCTTCAGTAACTTTAAATTTGACCTTCATAAGTGCCCTCCGAAGGCCTAAACTGAATAAATGGTTTTGAATTTGAATTTGAAAAAAACACAGCTATAAAATGCACAACTGCTTCACGACGGAAATGGGTAAGGTGGTATACTTACTGGTTGTACTTCCCTAACGAACTCTACACTAGCTTTACTACTCAAAACGGAAAATTCCGGGAAAATGTTAAATCCTTGGGGAATGCGGTTGTAACTGCAGGGGCTGTTTTCTACTATATAAATTCTAATAATAAACAAGGTTTGAACTGCATCCGAAAATAGTAGAAACCGTGAAACCTCTGTCTCCCAACGGTACACGACAATACAATCACATATTGTCGGCTTCATTTGATCGGTTTGCTATTCTGGTCATGTCTACTATATTCAGACCATATTCAGACGTAGATTGATATCTGAATTGACTTCATGTGTTGCTTTGTGATGTTTATTTCTGTATATGATTGAATTTCAATGAAGACATTACTCATGAATCACAACTATATTTACCAGCTTCGCTTTCCTGGAGGATTTAATCCATCCACATCAGCCTTTGTCCATCTGGAATAATATACTTTACAAATAGACACACACATAAAGAAAAGTTACTTGATCCGTTATTAGTTTCTTTTTAATGTCGCTTTTTCGTATCGTCGAGTTTCAAATCAAATAGGTGCTCATTTCAA
This sequence comes from Habrosyne pyritoides, assembly GCA_907165245.1. Classification (NCBI taxonomy): domain Eukaryota; kingdom Metazoa; phylum Arthropoda; class Insecta; order Lepidoptera; family Drepanidae; genus Habrosyne; species Habrosyne pyritoides. Next base: position 13,718,862 of record OU015588.1, on the reverse strand, counting down.
ATAGAAAAAAAAATACATTGTATATCCTTTGTTGAAGTCAGATTTTAGAGTAGTAGAGCTCTTAGTGCAGAGTTTCGGTGGTAGTCCACCTTACCCATTTCCGCCGTGAAGCAGTAGTGCAATTGTATTACTGTGTTTCGGTTAGAAAGGTGAGGGGGTCGGTGAAATTACAGGCTCATGAGACTTAACAACTTCACGTCTCAGGGTTGACAACGCATTGGCGATGCCCCTAGTGTTGCAAATGTCCATAAGCGGCGGAGACCACTTACCATCAGGTGGACCGTCCGCTTGTTTGTCGGCCCACGTGGTATAAAAAATAAAAAAAAAGATAATTTTTTATGAGTGTATGTTTGTTAATTTAAACTAAATTTTCACTCAAGAACTTGATAGTTCACGCATTTGTATGAAAGATGACACCAGCAGAGCTTGCCCAGAAATAAGATAAAGGCTTTTAACCCGGGAACATGTAACATCCCTCGGGGACGCGGGTGAAACCGCGGGAGACAGCTAGTAAACTATGGCTATGGCGTATATGTGTACCATATGGCATACAGCTTCAACGATACTCACGTTGTGTACATAAATAAATTTTGACAATCGATGCGTGAAAAGCGCGATGTCACGGCATCACGCCGCGTGACTTGATGACACGTCACTTCACACAATGTCACGTGGAAGTGTTTGTTTTTTTTTTGCACGCTTAAGTGTAAATAAAATAACGTTGTACATATTTCAATGACTACCAATCATTTATAATCAATTGTACAATTTTAAATACAATCCCATGCAATATGTGACAAGTAACAAATAAGTGACTGCGTACCATTTGGTGAGTATTTTTTGTTTTTTCTTAGTGTCTAAAGAGAGTCTGCATTCAAACTGTACGCCAGCTGTAAAATTACAGTTTGAATGTAGTTGTTGTGCTATGGAGGAGCGACGCTTGAGACTCCTCGACTTAACAGGGAAGATCATCGTCAGGCAGGGTGATCGCGCCCGGAGATCCTGGTCCAATGGTTGAAGTTGGAAGCTTCTATATAGTCAAATCCGATGTAGAGCAGTTGTCCTAACTATATCAAAACTCAAAACAACAGCGGGATATACACGGCCATTTGATCCCAAATTAAGCAGAGCTTTACTGCTTGTACTATGGAAAACTGATGATTGACATACAACAAATATACTTTTCTCTTTTCTAATTACATAAATTAGTAGATATTTTATAACACCCAGAACAAATAGAAATATTCATGCACCCAAATGTTTGCCCTAGGTAGGAATCTAATACACGACCCATGACATGAAATAAATATAAATATCTAGCTGTCCCCCGTGGTTTTACCCGCGTTCCCGAGGGTTGTGACATATTCCCGGGATATTCTATGTGCTATTCCAGATTACAATTTATCTCTGTGCCAATTTTCATCCATATCCGTTCAGCTGTTCTTGCGTGGTTGAGTAACAAACCAACCCATCCAAACTTTCGAATTTATGATAGTAGTAAGATTAAATTTGATATATAGTTTCATGAAAACCACTGATTCAATGGCAATTGAACATGCATGTCATAATAGAAGCTCAAAAATGAATCTAACAAATGAATTAAGCTCAACTCAACGATTGCAGTACATATTCAAATTAAATCAAAATCATCAAACGGGTTTCAATAATTTTGTTAAATCCTCGCCAGTTGTGTAGTGGCCATTGGTTTGCGTACGTAACCACAAAGTCATTAATTATTGGAAAGTCCTTGGATTCCTAACGTATAATTAGAATTATCTAAAATTATAATAATTATAATAATTATTCGGTTCATCCAATCCGAATCATTGAATACTCTTAAATTCTATCAAAAAATAGTAAATGATTTTTTAATGTTATTATTATATATTTTTGGAAAATTAGAAAATTTAAGAAAACATAACGACCATATTAACATTCCTAATGTAACCTTACCGCTTTTGACAATGTAAACCCTTATAATATAACCTTATGGTGTTTGACATAAATGTCAGTCGTTTTACAATGTCGTTTAAAACAGAGGCGTGGGTCGGAATTATATTGATAAAATAATTTAAAAATTTCTATATAATTAAGTGCATATTTCACAGTCGATTCAAGCGGAAGATTGAATTCAATATTGATAGTTAAGACAGGACAACTTATGTCGTGTCAGCTAGTCATACATAAAACGTTCCTCTTCAATCACTCTATCTATTAAAAAAAACCACATCTAAATCCGTTGCGTAGTTTTAATGATATAAGCATACATAGGGATATAGGGACAGAGAAAGCGACTTTGTTTTATACTATGTAGTGATAGTGATATAACAGTTAAAATCCGTTTTTAGAAAGAATGGGTTTTTCCTAGTTAGAACTAGTTATTGCTATATGCCTTTGTTAAAACTAGAATTAACTTTGTTTACGTTACAAAAAAGTGCCGAAGTTTGTAAATTTTTTTTCCTAGGTAAACATACTCGTCAACAACTTCGAGACCAGAGTTCCCAAAAATAACCTGTATTGGCTGGCTTTGACCATCAGACAAATCTTGCGAACACTTTGGAACCTTTGTTCTGCCTATTCAGTTGCCGAAATTAAACCGGTCTGCTGAAGACTATAGCCTCGTTTTACTCCACCGCTCCATGAATTTGTTTGACAGTGTTTACGGTAATTCGCGGAAGGTCCACAAAAGCTGTATGCCATATTATACTGCATGATTCCCAATTTTGATTCTTTTTCGTATTAATCTTGCACCACATACTTTGTTCATTTGTAATAAGATTGTAGTCTCTAAGTGAAGGAAACTACTTTACAGTGCAGCTACTTACAACCTGATAAATGTTTTTAGAGAAAGAAGTAAGGATTTGCTGATCCAGCGTATGCAATCTTCCGCATTCAAGATCGAACAATATTTTCTCTATTCGAGCTTTTACTCCTTAAGCATACAGAGCGTTTATAGTAAATTGATATAATTTATAGTCTAAAAACATCAATTTAATTGTATCATAGATACTTATAATCAGTTATTTACACAATTATTACTTGTCGGATATCCAAGCGCCAGATATTAATCGAATTTTCTCCGACCGAGACACAAAGAAATACGATAGTCGTACCACAACCCGCACCGTCTGGCAATCCTACATGTGAACCCTATCATAGACATATTACCTTCCCTATCACTCACAACGCTCCCGATGAAAGGGTGAGGAGCAAGTTTATCTACAAGCAACGGCATGCCAATTTAGACCGGATTGTAAACTTCATAAGGTTCTAAATAGAAGGACCTATGCCTCATACCACAGACACTCACGGACCTTAGATTTTAATCCTATAAGGGTTAATACTCCGTCGTCGATTGGTTTGTGAAATGCAAGACTGAGTCCGTGAAATTACACAATTTGGAAGGTGAGACAAATAACGCGTTGTTAGGTCAGATAAAATCGTCTTTCCATCGTTTTTTAATCGGATATTAATGTTTTGGCTGTGAATCATATAACTGTGGTAATAGGGCCCATGTTGGCGTCCGTGTTAGAGCAGACATGTTTTCCTTCTCTGTCAGACACGCCTAAACCGCCCCACGGTAAGAAAAGTCGCTACCTGATGTATCCCGGTTCGCGCTCGTCTAGAGTCGTAGTCTAGCTTTGGACAAAATCGATCAATGGAACATCGAAGAGAGCGAATCTTAACGCATTCCTTTTATTCAACGTTGTTATGTTTATAGTGATAAACGTGCGTGCAGTTTTCATCAAAACACAAAGGAGTGGACCAATTAACTGGTTTAAAAAAATGTAAGTCTCTACCAATATGAAGCATCTTCTGGCATACACCGGTACCAGAATACCATAATAGGCCTGGACACGATGCTTGGTATAGAATTAAAAATGAATTGAAAGATGGTAAATATCTATCATGGAATTGAAAAGTAAAATAAGTATTTTAATGTACACTTATAAGAAACAGAGAGGCAAAGTTTTAGAGTGCTTGGCCAATGATGAGGTGTACAGGCCTAAGTGACCATTTAATAACTTAATAGCCTTATTTTTAGGTGATGTGAAGAAGAAGAGAAACGTAAGTAGTTATTTTGACTACAATTTTAAATTTTTTGGACCCAGCCCCGGTTTTGATGGTGGATTTATCAAAGTACTACTGAATCGATTTAAATGTGTACAGGTTTGAGACTGCACCTCAAGATGGAAATGGCATAGGATATTTTTCAGTTAGGGATGCGCTAGAAACCCGAAACAAATCGTGTTAATATTCAGCCCAAGTTTATCCGTATAGTCCTGATCAGTGTTGGCCAGAGTCCTCGTTGATGGTAGGCAATGAATGAGAATGTAGTGATATTTATTGATAAGTGAACGCGTGCATGATGTATGTATATTGTGCCTATTTTAACACTAATCATACCAACACTTACTAGGTACCTATTTCTACCATAGCGGGTCAAATGTGACTTTATCTTTCATGCTTGAATGTATGAAATATGGTTGTTAGGAAGGGAAACAAATAGTATAACTGTAAATTAATTAGTAAGAAAAAGTCATGAAGTCAAATGTGCAAAAGCAATAAGATGATACGTGCATTTCCAATGGAAAGTTCAAAAAGGGTCATTTGACCCGGTTATGGTATGTTTAGTGTTGATATATATCAAAATAATAATAAAAGTTACTGTGGAATTGTGATAAATCATTACCTACAACGTGTTTAATGGATTTAAGTTTAATTCGAAATTTACATTTTGGAGAATATTCTATCTCCCAAAAAATACAATAGTATATTTATCATGTGTCGGAAAAAAATACGAATGGATTACTTCTTTTTTTATTTTATTTATGACGGAATTGCGTTTGACCTCAATATGGTAAGTGAAAATGAGGCCGAAGATGAATACATACGGAAAACATGTTGTCTTCGTGTTGGTAAACTAGATGGCGCTGATTGTTACATCGCATTACAAACTTAAATTGAGGGCCGGTTGTCGTAGAATAATGATAGAACCAAAGATAAAATGACAAACAGCAAAGTAATATTTTCTTCTTCTTTAAGATTGTTCCTCTAGAAGATGATACAAGCTCCGATAATGACAATCAACAGAGACGCGTAGAAGAAAACAAGAAGTCAAGAAACAGTGGAGGGGCCTCTTACGGCCGCTGAGACGATAATTTTTTTAATAGACGTTTTGATTGTTCTCCTTATATACGAGTATTTATACAGTATTATTATGCACAGTTTACAAAATTTACTATATCTATTTAATTTCACACAATACAAAATATTATTCTTCAATAAATATAATTACTCGTTTTATTAGTTATGTTGCTTTATGTTATCTCTATCTATCTATGTAATAGAACATATCCTGGAATAACATATAGGTTTTGTTATTCTGTATTCTGCACAAACCCTTTAATGTGATGTTAGATATTATTGGACATTTTATACCCTGGTCAAGTCAAAATATGAAATAAATATCGTGCCCTATATGACAATGGAAACATGATCTCTGAATCGATGTGAAGAACTACACGAAAGGAGGTCCCGTCTCAGAAACGCGTAATCCTCAGAGAGATTTCTTTTACATGGAATCGGTGCTTATTTATTTTCAATATAACATATGAATTGATACAGGGTTTACAAAGGCAGGCATATATATTTACGTACATCTTAGCTGTATTGGCGAAAAATCCCGTTTGATAATAATTTGTGGTATTCATGAGGAGTCGAGTAGCTTTTTGCTTCTGTTCCATAAAACCGAAAAAATAATAAACTAAACAAATTGAAGTCAACTGTCCCTGATGAGAACCGTGAACAGACTGATGATAACTCACTAGTTGACTTCATTCAATGCGAACATTTGGATGATTCTGGCTTAAATGGAAAAAACAGAAAGGAGATTCATTAGTCTAAAGTCTGGATTTCGTGACTTCATGGCAGAGCTGAGCTTTGGTAGAAATATTGCGTAACGGGAAAGTTCATTGTTGAATGTTCACTGCCGGGCGATTTTGTGCTGCTGTCGGAATCGTCGTTGCTGTCCATTTTGTATTACATTGACGGCGCTACCACTGTTGTCCCACACTGCTCGCGCGCCGAACCATCAATCTATTGTGTAATAGGCTTCCACGTGGAATTTGAAAGAGTTACAGAATTTGGGTGCTGGTTGGCTGTTCTTTCTCGATTTGAAGGTGTAAACCGCCAATTGCTTTTACACCTTTCTGTGGACCATTTGATGAGAAAGATGTCAGATGAGGCATATACAGAACGACGCAGAAGAAATAATTTTGAATATCTGAACGGTCAGCAACGAAATTAGTTAAACTGAGCTGTAACATTACATATCTTCAAGCCCATTGTCGCCGCAGAGGACTCAGTGATGAGACCCACATTTCACCGAAGACATACAGGTCAAATGTAGTGAGCAATTTTGTCTCTCGGGGCATTTTACCAACTTCGAGCTACAGGTTACAATTTGTATTCATACAAATAATATTATTGTTACCATGCCCGAGCCGGGAATCTAAAATTTTTTATTCTTATCTTATTTTTTTTCTTCTAAGGTGTACATGTACAGTAATAAGTTTTCTAGCAATCTATCTATCGTCGATCTAATATAATTAACCTTACAGAATCAATCCCCATATACTTATGTTATTGACTGTACTGCGGTGTATCAAGTATCAAGAAAGGTATTTTCTGCGCAAGGATCCTTCATCTTTGGTTTCAACATGATTGAAGTGACTAGCTAAAAGTTTGTCTTGCTTTTCTTATAAATAAAAAAAATGAGTTACCAATGGTACATACGACAAATCGGTTGCTCGGTTGCGTTTAAAATTCTGATTCGTTTTTGTTTGACGAAAAATAAATGAACCACAATCCATGCTATTCCAAAGAGATTGATCATCATCATCATCATCATCATCAGCCTATCTCCGTCCACTGCTGGACATAGGCCTCACCTATGGCACGCCACTGAGCTCGATCTTCAGCTCTTTGTTTCCAACCGCTGCCAGCCAGAGAGAGATTGATGAATAATTTAAATGTTTCCCTGTAATACAAAAGATTTACTTCTAACGTGTGTCTTTACACACAGTACTTCCACAGCCTGTTTTTTTAGGTATTCTGCACAGACAAACATTCCTTGGTATGTCAAGTATCAAAAAAGTTGTCTCCGTAAAACTTCAGTGCAGTCACATAATAGACAATCGTATAATCGAAACCCGGCGTCGATCCAACCATATCAAATATCGTGACAGCGGAGAGCCTCGTGTCACGTCGCGATTCACTTATTGCGAGCGGTCTTCCATTTTCCGCCATATTGAAATAAAAGGGGTTCCATGATTCCTCTTCTCCAATATACTGATTTAAGATATTTCTTAGTTTTACTATAATAGTAGGTATTTTAGTTTTTCTTCCTTTATTTAGTCCACAAAACTAGAGGGTACAAGTTATATAAATATACAAAAAGATTGAAAGAACTCAGACTTATACACTGAGACTAGACTGTAAACAAAATGACTATGGCTTTGTTATTAGGAAAAAAATAAAATTTAAAGGTTGGTAATAATAAATAATCCGACTTGAAGGACCAATTGTAGACAACATTAGGTTTAAAACTAAAAAAAATATTTTAAAAATATATTATAATATTATAAAATAAAACCATACGATTATCCACTATAGTCGAATATACTACCAAATAAGGATGAACTACAGGCAGCAATTCAAACCCATTTGATGGAATACTTGCATCCAGGTCAAATATAACGAATGCTGTAAAATCGTTACGCTGCAATCGGAGGTTCGTTTGCGAGAAAGAAAACAAATAGTTTACGGTTAAGGCTACGTAGTTATGTTATCAACATCACCAAGTCATCAGATATTTCTAGCACCATAAGTAACCGTTAAAAACATCCGATGACTTTCTTAGAATTGTTATTCGCACCAGGTGCTTATCAATGCACCCACGCGGCCTGACGCGACGTCGCGCCATCCGGCGGGTCGTTTTGCTGATGTAGCATCACCGAGCCCTGGGTCTCGAAGCTTTAGAATAAGTCAGTCTGTAATTAGTCGTTAGTCAGTTCACACATTAAATTCAATTCAACTTTAATTGTTTTTATTGTTTTTAAAAACGTCTTCACGGGTTTCCCAAGTTTGACTGGCGCAGCCTTGTGGATATTTCGCGAAATATCGTAAAGCTATTCTTCGTTAACCCTAAAATCGGTTTCACGAATAGTACTTCGACTGATATCGCGAAATTACCGAACCAAATAAATACGTCTCCGCGGAAACTTCGTGTGGCGTGGCGACTGATCCAGCTCAGGAGGACATGGGATCGAGCAGCTTGTGAGTAAAAATTTTCACTTCCTGTCTTTCATATTCCCAGTCTTTTCCACATTTTATCCTCGAACATAAATCGTCGAGTTAGTATCTGATTTTGTTTGCACTTACATTGGCAACTTTATCATTAGTGTTAGTATCTGATTTAGTTTGCACTTACATTGGTAACTTTATCATTAGTGTTAATATCTGATTTTGTTTGCACTTACATTGGCAACTTTATCATTATTTTAATTATTTTGTGTTAGTATAAGTAAACCGTAAATTTATTTAAGTAAGATGGAAGGAATACGACAAGTTCCGAAAGAAATCTTAGCGCTTGTCCCTAAATATGACGGCGATGAGATCTTATTAAACCTATTTGTGTCTAAATGTGAATATGTACTTAGCGGATCTAGGATTGCAGGAAATGTAGTACAGGAATTGTATTTATTCCATGCCTTAAGCAGCCGACTTATTGGTAGAGCAGCGTCACTTATTAGCGACCACCCAAATATAACGTCATGGGATAGTTTGAAGGAAATCCTTACGCAACATTTCGGCGACCCTCGATCGGAGGAATGTATAGCGATTGAACTCGAGTCTATGAAAATGAAACAAGGAGAAACGTACATTAAATTTTGTCATAGAATTCAGAACACTAAACGTTCCTTAGTTGCGAAAGTAAATAGGCTTACTGATGAAGGAATCAAAGCGGCAAAATTAATTATTTACAACAATACAGCTATGAACGTATTTCTGTTTAACTTACCTGAAGATCTTATTCGTATTGTACGGTTGAAATCTTGCACCAATCTTGAAGATGCCTTAAGCATTGTAACTGAAGAAGTTAATTTTCAATTCCAATATAATGCAAAAAATAAATTAACTAAACAAAATTCAGCGCAACCATCAACATTACAAAATTCATTTAAGTCAATGCCCGTAGCCCAAGGTATAAAGCCCATATTTAATTTGCAACCATCTAATAATAATTTTAAATTTGGTAACCCACAACATACAGGTTTTAAACCAAATTTTGTGCCATCTAATAAATTTACACCTCCTCAAGGTTACAGATTTGGAGTAAACCCAAATCAGCCTCAACGAAATTTTAATCAGCTACCTTTCCAACAAGCTCGCGCACCGTTTCAACACAACGGATATAAGTTTGGTATCCCTCAACAACAAGGTTTTAAGTTCGGTATTCAGAACCAACCCCAAACAACCCCTAATCAACAACAAGCTCCTAGACTTGTAGATTCTGACGTGTCAATGCGCACAGCCCCTGTTAGGCAAAACATGATTGCAAACGATTTATACTATATCGAAGAACCATCCTCTTGTCAAGAATATATCTCAGATAATAACTATGATTATTACTATGACCATAATACTAATGAACAATATAACGAGTATGTAGAACAACCATCTACTGATTGTAATTATCTAGAATATTACAATCAGAGTGACTCCACGCAGCATGAGACTATAAATCCTGAAAATTTCCAGGAAACAGCCTCGGACAGCATAGTGAAATAATAAACTTAAATTATTGCGACAGTATTCTAAAATTACCCCATATTGAGATCCCTGAAATCAATTCAAAGTTTTTGATCGACACTGGCAGCAGTCGTTCCTTTATTAGTCCTACTAAAGCCAACGAATTTTTTAATGAACATAAATACTACGAACCTTTTACAGTCGTTAGTACCCATGCTCAGAGTATGCACAATGAAGTAATACATATACCATTATTAAAAACATTTAGAAGCACACTTTCTCATAAATTTTATGTTTATAATGTTGACGGAAGATATGACGGACTCATAGGATCTGACCTTCTTAAAAAATTAAGAGCAAACATTGATATGAATAATCAAGTGTTACAAACACATAATGCAACTATACCAATAATTTATAACCCTCCTTATGAGATAAGTGTCATGCCTAGATCTGAGACGCGAGTAAGAATTCCAACAAACTTACAATATGGTGACGCTATTCTAGATTTTATGCAATTTAAAGAAGGTGTACGTATGCCTACTGCTCTTGTGAAATGTAACGATTTCTTTGCAGAAACAGTGATTCAAAATGTTTCTGAAAACAAAGCTACCATAACATTCAATAAACCATTTGAGGTCACATTGTTCAATAATGATGAATGTGAAGTTAATTTTATAAAAAATGATTTTGATATAGATAAAGTATTAAAAGAAAATTTGAGTAAACTACGAATGGATCATATGAATAAGGAAGAGCGTAATGTTATCGAACAACTGTGTCACGAATATCGCGATATATTTTATTCCGATAAAATACCATTATCTTTCACGAACCAAGTTAAACATAATATTAGAACAACAAATGAAGATCCAATTTATATACGACCTTATAGGCACCCACCTTGTCTTAATTTAGAGATACAGAATCAAGTAGATAAACTTTTGGACGACAACGTCATACAAAATTCTCACTCACCTTGGAGTGCACCCGTACACATAGTTCAAAAAAAAATGGATGCGACCGGTGAAAAGAAATTTAGAATGGTAATCGACTATAGGCGTCTTAATGAAATCACAGTCGATGATAAATATCCCTTGCCTAATATAACAGACCTTTTTGATAAACTGGGCAAATCCCAATATTTTAGTACACTTGACCTTGCAAGTGGATTCCATCAAATAGAGGTCAATGGAACAGATAGATCGAAAACCGCGTTCACAACTCAATCAGGACATTATGAGTTTAAAAGGATGCCGTTCGGCTTAAAATCGGCACCCGCGACGTTTCAACGTGCCATGGATAATGTACTGCGAGGCCTTCAGGGTATACACTGCTTAGTATACCTTGATGATATTATAGTATACTCTTCAAGTCTCCAAGAACACGTCGATAAACTCCGTATAATTTTTAACCGACTTAGGGAAATGAACTTAAAAGTCACATTGGATAAATGTGAATTTTTAAGGAAAGAAGTCCTTTATCTGGGTCACACTATCACCAAAAATGGCCTTATGCCCAATAGTGATAAAATACGCGCAGTTTTAAATTTCCCACTACCACGAACAACTACAGAAATCAAGAGTTTTCTCGGGTTAGTAGGATATTACCGCAAATTTATCAAAGACTTTGCAAAATTAACACAGCCACTTACATCGTGTTTAAAAAAGAAGAATAATATAGATGTTACTAAACAGGATTACATAGACGCCTTTGAAAAGTGTAAAGAGCTTTTAACTAACGCCCCCGTTTTACAATTCCCCGATTTTTCAAAACCATTTGTCCTCACGACGGATGCATCAAATTATTCATTAGGCGCTGTCCTTTCTCAAGGTCCCGTCGGCAGCGACAAACCCATAGCATATGCGAGTCGTACTCTAAACGATGCTGAAACTCGATACAGTACGATCGAAAAAGAACTTTTAGCCATCGTTTGGGCCACCAAGTATTTTCGACCTTATTTGTACGGCAAGAAATTCACTATATATACAGATCATAGACCACTAGCTTGGATAAATTCGATTAAAGAACCGAATAGTAAACTAACTAGATGGAAGTTACGTTTGGAAGAATTTGATTATAACATTATATACAAAAACGGAAAACAAAATTGTAACGCAGATGCATTATCACGTATCAGGATTAATGCTTTAGGTGAAAACGATGATATTTCAATGAAGGTAAATTTAGATAAAAAGGAACAAAAACTTCGACTTCAAAATAAAAATACACCATCTCCAATGGTAATCTCATCAGATTCAGAAAGAACCTTAAGTATTCCATCAATTGACGGACGACAATCTCCGTGTTCATTTAATAGTAGTACCATAACCGCATCGGAAAAATCAAATAGTGATAGTATAGGCACTATACATTCAGCCCGTGACTTAGATACGGATGGCATACCTATTTTACAAGAAGCTATAGATGCTAAACCAAATCAAATTCTTGTATATACATGGAACAGAAACGAATTAACCGTTAAAGATTTATCTACAGCAAAACAAAAGATACTAGAAGTTCACTTGCCTATAGACAATCTAGATCTCGTAAAAAGATTTTTGAAAGAACATATTAGACCTAAAATCAAACATTTCTTTTATTTTGAAGATAAATTACACCGTAAACAGTTTTCAGAAGCTACTATATTACTTTTTCAAAAGGGAACAGTAAAGTTTTATGAATGTACTAAGAGAGTGATTTATATAGAAGATGAGAAAGAACAACGTGACGTCGTTAGTAAATATCACCTAGGTAAAAATTGTCACAGAGGAATTAAAGAAACATTAGTACACCTTAGGCGAAACTATTTTTGGCACAATATGGATACAATAGTAGCTAGTATTATAAATGCGTGTGAGATATGTAAAAAGATGAAATATGACCGCAAGCCTTTGAAGCCCCAATTACAATTATCTCAAACACAAACGAAACCTTTCCAAGACCTATTTATTGATACATTTTCAATAGAAGGAAAAAATTATCTAACAATAGTCGATGCCTTCAGCAAATTAGGTCAAGCTATTGAAGTTAATACTAAATCCACTCCGGAAGCAGTACGAGCACTTATAAAGTACTTCTCTATGTATGGTACTCCCATTACAATTAATTCAGACCCCGGTATGGAATTTAACAATACACTCATGAAAGAAATGCTATCATTTTATAAGATTGATCTACACATTGGAACCCCACACAACCCTAACTCTATGGGAATAGTTGAAAGGTTCCATTCCACCATAATAGAAATTTATCGAATAGCTAAATACGAGCGTAAAATAACGGACGCAGCGTCTGTTATGAGTTATGCAGTTATGTCATATAACCATACCATTCATTCCACCACAAATCTTACTCCATTTGAAGTAGTCTTCGGTCATACCGAATCCAATAGTGCATTTAATGTAGATTTTGATAAGCAGTTCACTCAACAATTAGTTAGGGAACACGCAAGGAAGACAAAATATCTGTACCAGTACTTGACAGATAAAATTATTAATAAAAAGACAGGAATAATTGGTAAACGTGGAGGAGAAACCGAATTTGACATAAATATAGGAGACACGGTATTTATAAAAGGAGTAAATACTAGACGTAGCAAGGATAAACCGCGCTACCAAAAAGCTCAGGTCACTGGAACAATACATAGAAACATTGTACCAGTTACAACACAAAATAGAAAAACTAAAGTTCCCATTAAAGACATCAAGCGTCCTCCACAGATTAATATTCATGGCGGTCCAAGTGATCCTCAGCCAGGCCCTTCATCTGCAGCTGATTGACAAGAACCCAGGTCTACTACCTGTAAAGGAAGGTCAAGCTATCGTCAGCCATGATAAATGGACTTTTATTAAGATTCTAGATTTAAAGGGAATCTACGATCAATTAGAGTTAAATATAGATAGTTATGTAAAACTTAAACAGTATATTCTAGACTGTTATACCAACGCGTTTGACTCAGATTTTATAGGAGTTGAATTACAATCCGAATATGCTATGAATATAACAATAGAAAAGTATAGGCAATTGGTTCCATCATTAGTAAGATCTAAACGTGGTTTACTTAATCCCCTTGGTTCTCTGATCAAAATAGTTACTGGTAATCTTGATCACGACGACGCTATCAAGTACGAACTATTAATTAATAATTTGAAATCTAAGCAAGACGCGATAGCTAAGAAAATGACAATAGTCGCTGAAATGGTGGGTATCTTCTCAAACATAGCTAACTCTACTAAGAATAATTTCATTAATATTAAGGAAAGTATTGAAGATATTAATCGTAGCTTAAATGAATCAAGGTTATTTCAAACTAGTAATAAATTTATCCATATCTATAATATTATAACAAATAATTTTCAAACAATTTACATTCGTCTGAATGAAATTGAAACAGCTATTGCTTTCGCTAAGATTAAAGTATTGCATCAATCAATTGTAGATACAGATGAATTATTACTATTGTTAAAGGATATTGAGAAAACAGAAAAATTAGTGTATCCAGCTAAAATTTAGAATATTGTACAAATAGAGCAATGTATACAGATAAAAGCATACGTGAAACAAAATCAGATAAAATTCATTATGCACATTCCATTAATTAGAAACGAAATGTTTAATTATTATAAATTGATTCCTTTGCCTATGTATAATAGTAGCACTGCCCTTACCACTCTTATCCTACCCAAATACCCTTACATCCTTGTGAAAGGTTTGAAAACAAAGTTGCTCTCCCAGTCATGCAGCGAAATAGATGAAGCCCGTTTCCTGTGTTTCGAAAACGACGTTTTACCTCTGATGGAAGATGTCTGTATTACTGAACTTATAAAGTTTTCCACAAACATCTCGAGTTGTCATCCTGTTCCTGTAACGATTGATGACGTAAAAACTGACCTTATACAACCCAATAGTTGGATAGTTTACGCGAAAAGTGAAACATTACTCACCAAATATTGTGAAAATGAGATCTCGCAAGAATCTATCTGCGGAACTTACATATTGTCAATGGATGATGATTGTCTAGTTAAAATAAAAGAATTCTCGATCAAAAGACACCAAAATCAAGGCAAAGATATAACTTACGCTAAGATTCCAGTTATGAACCTGCCTAAAATACTGACCAGACCATCGGACATGCAGAGAAAACCTGTCAACCTCAATGGAATTGATCTCGACGACATTCAGTTCCTGAACTACTTATTACAGAAAAGTGAAAGTGAAGTTAGCGATAATCATTCAAGTGTTTTAGATAATAACAGTGTTAACATAGGACATATAGTTTTTTACATTTTAGTAATAATTTGCCTAGTATTGTTAGCATGTAAACGTAGAATTATAAAATTATGTAACTTATGGAATATTCGAGATAATCCTCAATCCTCGGATGATCTCGAACTTACGGAGGGAGGAGTTATGTTATCAACATCACCAAGTCATCAGATATTTCTAGCACCATAAGTAACCGTTAAAAACATCCGATGACTTTCTTAGAATTGTTATTCGCACCAGGTGCTTATCAATGCACCCACGCGGCCTGACGCGACGTCGCGCCATCCGGCGGGTCGTTTTGCTGATGTAGCATCACCGAGCCCTGGGACTCGAAGCTTTAGAATAAGTCAGTCTGTAATTAGTCGTTAGTCAGTTCACACATTAAATTCAATTCAACTTTAATTGTTTTTATTGTTTTTAAAAACGTCTTCACGGGTTTCCCAAGTTTGACTACGTACTTATAACATTAATATTTATAAAGTGCTTTATAGAATGTATTAATTTAATATGGTAGCTTCAGTAACATTGGCCTTCACAAGTGCTTTAAACTTGTGTTAATTTGAATAAAATTTGATTTTTTTGAATAATCAATACTGATATTATATAGAAGTTTGGATGTAGGAGATTATTGTATATTATTAATATTTTGTTTATATGCAGGTGATACCGCGGGACGGTAGAAAATTATTTTTAAATATTGTTTAAATATTGTGGCAATTTTTACCCATCAAGACATTTATTGAATGACGATGAGTATGACTATAAAAATAATCGTCAATATCAAAAATAAGTATAATCCCCTACAGTATGTTTAATAAATCTTTACTGCTTACTGAATAGTTCCTTTCTCCTATTAGTCCATAATCTTCCACTTAACACAGCCATCGCCGATTCGTGATAGCCTAGAGGACCGCAACAAGTAGCCATCTCTGCGGTCCCAGAGATAATTGGACTTTTTATTGCCAATTTGATTCAGTTGTTACATTCCCGTCGAAACGGTGCTGATTGCCTAAATTTATTTTTATTGTTAAATTGAGGGTGTGACCCAAATGTTCCCCCTGTTTAGGGCAAGTGCTGTTTACGGAAACTGAGTTTCCTTCTCTTGGAAGTGTATCGTGTTTCGTAATGACACGGTTTTATTACAATCAACTTATGTTTCCATCCCTCCTTGAGTTTTTATAAGTAGTAGAGGAGTTAGTGATATTTTAGCTCCCATAAAGCAGTAGTGCACTTGTACTACTGTGTTTTCTTAGAAATTTAAGTTTGCCAAATAAATTTTAGGGACACGAGACTTAACATCTTCATGTTTTAGGGTCAACGACGCATTGGCAATGCTTCTGAGCTTTGATTATGTAAGGTATTTGACACTAGCTCAACGATGTTTCATCGCGGCCTCTCTAACTACGCAAACACGTAGGAGATAAGCTCTCCGAGGCCGCGTTGCGTCGGCTCACTGGCAAAGTATATATTAGCTGAATATGGGGACTGGTATTGCAAATATATATAAAGGGGAAGATGACGACTTACCGCTGACTGAATCCTGATTGTCGCCATGATTTAAATATTTAAAAAAATATGTAAATTTAAATCAATTAACAATATAACATAATAAAATAAGCCAAAATGTTAGAAATTGGAGGTCAAACAACGTTGTTCATATCAAAAATGATGGTTAGCTGAGGCGTGAAATGCTCAGTAAGGTGTAAGTAACGCGGCTTGCTCATACGGATAAACTTCATAGTTTATTGTGCGACAAGATTAATTCGGAATCGTAAAGATTTTAGGTTAACTGGCATTAACTGTGATGATTTATTTGATGGTAGCTACCATTTTCATTAGAATTTTCAGGATCAACAACGAGTCAGAAAAGCATTCCGAGTGCATATGCAGTGACTGCGTAAGATTTAGTTAAAGTTTTTAGTTTTTTTGCATTATTATGCAAATCTACAAATGCTAGTATAACTTACCGTATAATATGTAATTGTAAAGCCTTGTAATGGTAAATTTTAGGTCTTACTTGTAAATATTGTGATTTTTTTATGAATATAATTTAGTAAACGTAAGGACTAATAGTTTTCTAACTTATTTTTTCTCTACCTCGTGGATACCCGCTTGCTTTGCGAGAGCGGCCGATTTATACCGGACTCGTACTGGCTAAACCCCGAAGCATGATACCCGTAGCACCCTTGTCGTGATGTGCACGATGGGTCGAAACCATGTCGTCCCATCGTCTATCTTGGGGCCACTTCTGGACGCTAAGGCCCCCACCCCGATTGCCCACGATCCTGACATCCTCCATACAATTACCTCTTATGACAGAGTGAATATTGACCGGTACTATATTAATAATATTAGGATTTACCAGCTCGCCGAAGAGGAATTATAGAACGCAGGGGCTGTACAATTTCCAGAAGGCAACAGGCTCTCGATAATACTAAGTGTAATATTTGATTTTAGAATTCCCAGTATTTCACTCCTATCAAATCGACCAAGTTTATTCACTGATATCGATATCCTCCAGCTTATAAACGATCCCTTCTCCATTAGTCGTTAAACGCTGCAATCGCCGATTTTATTACACTCCAGCCTATTGTAGCATCACAGAGAGTGCACTATCGCAATTGCCAATTCAAAACGCCCATGAGACCACTCTGTAACACCTCATGGGCTATATAAATAGAAGCTGCAATAGCAAGTTTGTTAATTCCAAACCTGTCTCGGTAGCACAATTGTCGCAAACAAGTTTCTCAACGGCTGCAGTCAAGTGTATAAAGATCCGATAAGGGTTCCAGATTTATATAACTTTGTGCAACAGAACTGTATCGCCGCGCCAGAGCGGATAAACATTAGAAGTTTGGAAAAATATATCTGAAATTCTTGCTGCTATTTCTTGCCTCTGGACATAAAGAAAATGAAGAAACTATTCCGTAGCTATTAAAGAGAAAGAATTATTTTCTGTGTGCATATCAGTTTATAACTTCATTCTTTGCTAGAAGAATAGGCATAACCATTAAGTATAATATAATATGTAATTATTTTTACCCTTTGAAATGAAAATGACTTCACATTTTCCCAGGATAAAAATGTAATCGTTAGTGTAAATCCTGGCTATACACTACTAAATTGGCAAGTTCCATCCAAATCCGTTCTGTAGTTTTTGTGTGAAAGAGTAACAAACACCCATCTATACATCTCCAGAAGCTTTCGCATAATTACAATATTGGTCGGAAAGGATTCTCCAATAATTTTAATTATTTCAAAGAATTAAAACACCTATAATTTTGATTCCAGATGATTTTAAGCTAACTTAAAAAAAAGGTTGATTCTCTATTTGACCCGCATAATATGTTCATGATTTTTTTAATACCACTGATCCATTTCAATGAGATTTTCGCTACACTGTAAAAACCAAAGCTATAGACTAAAACATAAGAGTAGTTTTCCTTTTAGTTCGATATAGATCTTTGGTTTTCTTTTTTCAAAAGTTATAGATCATAAATCTTTTAAGAAAAATAAGTTCTACTTAGTTAATACGTGTTTATGTCGAGACATGTTTATTAACCTCCACGGAGCCATTATCAAAAATGTAAGGTCATTTACGTGACCACTCACTCAATAAGTAAAGTAACACAGTAGACTCTTTCGTTACTAGAAACCTGAAACTTAGGGTCAGCAGTGCTTTGTTAAATG
This sequence comes from Habrosyne pyritoides, assembly GCA_907165245.1. Lineage (NCBI taxonomy): Eukaryota > Metazoa > Arthropoda > Insecta > Lepidoptera > Drepanidae > Habrosyne > Habrosyne pyritoides. The sequence goes on along the minus strand of OU015588.1, from coordinate 13,700,088 downwards.
AATTCACCAAAAAAAGTTGCAAAAAGCAGTTGACTTGTGTTTTAAAACAATCGAAATTCAGACCCATTTATTCAGTTTAGGCCCTCGGAAGGCACTTATGAAGGTCATATTTAAAGTTACTGAAGCTATTACAATCTTCATTGAAGTTACAATCATGTATCCCGTTTGTAATTGCCATGGGTCTTCAAATCGTGAGTTAATACAAAAAGATCCCTATGTTCAAAGATTATTTTCTTTATGGATCAGGCACTTTTTCCAATTTAACTATCATTAAACCTATTCGCACTATTACGCATATTGTTTAAAAAATATGTATTCGAAGTATAATATTATGCTCTTTCAAAAGAACAGCATTTATTTGTTTTACTATTTTAACCTAATACTATTAAACAGCCACTTCTTGTAAATGAATGCATTATTAAATTTAAACTCTCGAATTACGGAATTAACTTATTTGGATGAAAATTCTAATTAAGATATGGATGATTTAGATTATTTTTTAATGCCAAATATCCCTACAGACAGGCAGCGGGTCCACCTGGTGGTAAGTGAAGAGAAATAAGGAGCTACCTATAGTCAGCGTTTATGCTTATTGGATATCTGTTTCTAATTAAACCAACGTAATAGGGTACCGTCCATTGGGAATAGGAGACCAGTCTCCAAGTTGATGGATTGTAAATCGGTAATCTTCGACCGTCTGATAATAAGTGTCAAAACGGACTTCCATTGAAACTGCACGCCTGCCGGAAAATAAATAAATAAATATCCTGGGACATTCTTTACACACAGCCATTTGATCTCAAGCAAAGCAGAGCTTGTACTCATTCATAAACTCCTTCAGTAAATAATCTCGAGACAGATAGTCAACTGCCTGTACCGTGGAGTTCATCCACGATCCCAGGACAAAAGTAGCCTATGCTCCTCTCCATACTAGAATGTGTGACAAATGACAGCAAGATTGGTTCAGTTTTTATCAGTATTATCCTTTAGCAGCCAAAGTGTAATAAAAAAACATGGTGTATCGTCAAGACACACGAAAGAAGTGAAATGTTTGTAATACAGGGGAGTATTTTAATTATTCATCAATAACTTTTGAATAAAATAGATTGTGTTTATCATTAATTAATTTTTTCATCACACAAAAAAGTTGCAGACCACAATTTCAAAGCCCTCCCATAAAAAGTTTTACTTCATAAGAACTCAGACTTCAAACTAACTTACACATTTATAATACTGTAAGTTAGATTAGGTTAGGATTAGTATGGATAATCGGGTACCTTTTCATTCTTCGCGAAGATTGCAAGCATTTCAAACTTTCTGCCTTTTCTCACGGTAAGAAAACTTCCGCTTCGGAACCACTTCCATGTGTTTCCGATGCACGACTTCCTCCAAGTTGTAACTGAATTAACCTAAAAACAGAAATTGGTCGGAAATGAAAGGAATCGATTCAGTCGCAAATGTTGTTTGATCTTTCTTTACCTTTTTGTTTTCGAAACTTCTGTCATGTTAGGCAATTTATTTTGTGTATTTAATATTTAAATAAATTTAAAACAAAGGTCGTAGCACTAGTTAGTACCTACCTATTCATTTGTTTTCGAAATATACGTAAACATATACGGTGTTATATTTTGGAAGCGACAAGAGTCATCAAAATTCTTAATTTAAGTATCATATTAGGTACCCTGACTAACTCAATTACAGTTTATAATACTGAGTTTAAAGAAAGCCTCATATAATATTTCTCACGAAAATCAACCCATTCCTTTTATTATTTCATAAGCTGGTAGTCGAAATCCATATTGTATCAATTCATATTCTGTATTATCTAAGGGTATAGTCAAATATTGCTGTTTCTCGAATTCTCAACTTGACTCATTATGTAATCACAACATGACCTCACAAATAAAACAATAAACATACGGCATACGCTGCATCTCTGCATTTCTAGTGTTGCTATTGAGATATCGATCGGTCTTCGATTCTTTCGATAATTGTCGATAAAATTTAAAAGTAGGAAGACCTAAATCTGTTTAAAAAGAGACTGTATAAGATTTTTAAAGACGTAGGATACACTTCTTGTGTGGCCCGAGATGAGCTGTTTGCTTGGTTACCGCGGCGTGGCGTCACTTACTTATTTTTATTCCAAAAAAAAATCAGTTAAATATCTACAATGTGAAAAAAAGTTTCACTTATACCGTGGTCTTATAAAACCGCACAATAATTTCCTTATTTACACCAGACGTAAATCAAATTTATTTGCTTTATTTTATTTCTATTTAAAAAATGCGATACCGGTCACGTGGGTCATACTTGTGAACAGGTACTGCTTGTCGGGTGCTGGTCTGATTTAGTTTATTGTTTATTAGGCATTTTATATTTTTTATTTATCACAATAATATGCAAATATTGTCACTTAGACTAAATACCTAAATTATTTACTAATATTATAAATAGTAAAGTTTTTGTATGGATGTTTGTTACTGGTTCACGCAAAAACTACTGAACGGATTTGAATTAAACTTAGCACATGAATAGAGCATACCCTGGAATAACATAAAGGACACATATAGTTCATTTTTCTAATAAAATACCAGGAAAAATTAACACCTCTCGGGGAAACCGCGAGGACCAGCTTGTATGTAATAAATCTATATTCGTTTTGAAAAGTGTAATTATCTTTTAAGTAAAATTAACCTTCCGAACTGGTATTAAGGTCGAAATAATCATAAGTGCTTCTGCTTCATTTCAAATGATGACCATAAACACAAGTAAAATTAAAAAATATCAAACACAAATTGATATTTAAAAAGAAATGAATAAGTTATGTAATCCAATATCATGATAGAAACGATAGTTGTTAAGTTAAAAAATCTGCGATGCTAAAATATAAAAGTTCGCCAGCTACGTTTTATGAAAAATTTATAAAAGCGGAGATCACTTTTAAGATTTGCATCTACTTGCCATCGGATAGTTATCAAAAGGTATTTGAATATTAAAAATATTATTTTAGCTATTGAACCAGAAGTTAAAAGCTCTCTGATGTTAAATTAGGAATTTTATATCAATTTTCTTTTTTTTTTTTGATCTAAGTTATCTTTGGATTTGACTCAAAACATTTCAATTATTTATTTTGTTGAAATATACAGTATGTAACAAAAACCCTGTTGTTCCTTTTAGGAACGTTATACATTACCTACAAGCACACCTTTAATTATATAGGAATTTAACAATTATAAACATTGGCTAGTACAAAGGTCAAAATCAAATAACTATTAAAATCGACACATTCAAAAAAATGTTTAGATTATCTGATTTTACAAATACATCTTTATTTCGCTAAATAGCCTACGAGCTCGGCGGCTTTCTTTGATGCGACAGAAGATGCCGCTAAAACGTAGGCGCGTGCCTCGTATCCCTGCCACGTGCCTTCCTACCCCTTTACCTCACCACCCGCCGCCCTGCGAATCATAAGCGAATTCCTTAGTCTCCCGCGCAACTTACTTTCGAACGGTTGTTATTGTTAACCTAGTGAGTGACTTGTGTTTTGTTTACGTAAGATCAACTGATCTGACGCCCTTCGATTGTTTGCCTCTGGGGTACTGTTAAGCAACAGGTGTTCAAAAAACCGTGTGATACGGAGGTCGAAATGCGTTCACGCATAGTAGCAGCATTTGACCACATCAAGTTCGATAGCTCCATTTTACAAAGCGTACGTGAAAATATTATTAGGCGTTGCAACAAATGTGTCGAGGTACAAGGTGGTCATATTGAACAGCATCTCCGTGGCCGTCTAGTGGACATTATAATAAATTAATACATTAAAATGCAAGTAGGTTTTGTGTGACAGACGCGGGGACTTTATTTTGTTTATGTAAAAGTGTTAAATGTACTTATAACAATTATCAATTGTGCATAAAAATATCGTGTAAACCAACATTTTCAAAGATTCATTCGTTAAAGTGATTAACAACAGCTGACAAAGTCGTGAACTTGTGTAGACAAAATAGGTAGAAAACCGGCGCGGCGCGGCGCGGCGGCACCGACAAAGAGAGGTCACTCTCTTTGTCGGGTCGGGTAGAACTTCTTCTTATTATTTGTGATTTCGGGTCATCGCTTCATGCAGAGGTAAGATATCAGAATAACATTGCAAATATTAATAATTAAATATTTATTTTAATTATTTGTGTTTACAGTTTATTATAAATGACTTCCTTTATTACGTATGTATACCGATTCTTAAAACGTAGGTAGAAGGAACAACAGGGTTTTTGTTACATATTGTATTTAAAGATTCACATATAATAGGTATCTTTATTTTTAGAATTATAAAAATAAATCTAAACTTAATTTGCTGAAATAATTAACAATTTATGATTTACAAAAGTTTTTATAAACTAATATCCATCCCGTGGTTTCAAATACATTCCCGAAAGAATTATAGTTTTTTCAGGGACAAAACATAGCCAATATTATCAGGGAATAATGTAGCCTAAAGTCAGTTAAATAATTTCTTAAATAAGATTTGTAGTTTCTGAGATTACCTCCTATATCTAAACTCAAAAAACTTTAACCTTTTATATCTAGCGTGAATTAAATATACCTTCTTGCAAAACTGACTTAAATACGTGTAAACTTCATGATATCATTTTTTTTAAATACCAAACCCATTTTACTCATTATTTAATTAAAAAAACAAATAAGGATAATGAGACAAACTATTAAAATGATTGCATTGTCATCAGTCCTTGATGAGTGTACAAACACAAATGTGTTACAAATGAGTCCGATGTTTTGAAGGGGATGAAAATCACATTTAAAGATTCCGTTAAATACTTAGTTTTTTTTCCCTTTTCCCTCTTGAGGCCGGGCTATAGTCTTTCGACCATACTGCCTTGTCATACATTATTTCTTTCTTCCGTTTATAAGTATTTTAATGTCTTTCGTATTTTTTCTTCTTCTGTTTAATTTACAACATAGTGTAAAATAATAGGTTGGGGAAAAGTTCCTTCGCATTTTTTAAGAAAATTCAAAACATTTTTAATATAGTTTATTTACTATGTAGGTACCATTTTGTTCGATAACTTTTTGCCATCTTGTAGGTAGGGACATGATCCCATTGCTATAGATATTTTGGGACTTCTGATCAAAACACTGCGACAAGTGGTTTTGACAGTCCTCTCGTGATGTTAACCTAACACTGCCTAAAAAATTCTGAAGAGACCGAAACAGGTGGAAAACTGAAGGTGCAAGGTCAGGACTATACGGCGGATGCATTAATACCTCCCAGCCAAACTCTCTTAATTTTTGCTGAGTGGCTAAAGATGTGTGAGGTCTAGCGTTATCATGATGAAAAACCACACCCCTTCTGTTGATTAATTCCGGCCGCTTTCTCTTCTTCTTCAACTTCTTGCTTTAATCTCATCAGTTGTTCGCAGTAGAGTTCAGAATCGATGGTCCTGTCTGGTGGTAACAGCTCATAATGAATAATGCCCTTCCAATTCCACCACACACACAGCATCACCTTGTTGCGAGTTAGCCCGGGTTTCGCCACAGTCTGTGAAGCCTGACCGGCCTTTGACCACGACCTTTTTCGCACGTTCTTGTCGTACGTGATCCAGTTTTCATCACCAGTTATCAGCTTCTACAAAAATGGTTCGGTTTCATGACGTCGTAATAAAGAATCACAAATGAGTACATGGTTCATTCCGTCATTCATTGTTGTTCATTCATCAATTTCCGGATTGAAAACGCTTAAACCAATTTTGTGCTAGTCTCACAGACACTGCACTAGGTCCATAAATATCGCAATTTTTTTTTCGCTGCTTGCGTTGCATTTTTACCTTTTTTGTAGTAAAATTTTAAAATGAATCGAATTTCTTCATTAGATTCACTCATCTTGGCGGTATGAAAAACAAATGCAAATCACACATTTTCCTAATTTGAATTTGGAATTATGTTCTTTAAAATTTAAACTTTCAATGATACCAAAACCAGCCAGATACAAATAGTATAGCCAAAGAGATTTTATTACAAGTTCATACATACTATAATGCGAAAAGACTTTTTCCCCAACCTAATATAATACTAACAAGTAATAGAAGTAAAAAATAATATAAAAAAAGAGTAATAAAAATTAAGCATATAATAAAAGCATGTTCAAAATTATCGATCCATAAAATTATCGACACTTAACTACTCTACGCTCCCCATTCAGAACACGTACAAAATAACACAAGCTTGAATACATAAATGGGGCGACATATGTGTGATTGGTACAGTGCCTTGTGCGCATTTTCAATTTCCCATATTTCTATATTACAAGCTCTTTGTTTGATCATATTCGTGTACCTTGAGGATATGATATAATGCTTTTTAAATAATAAATAAGTCAAAATGTATTGACTTAGTACAACCTTTTGTTTAATAGCATTTAATATCTAGAACTACTTCCTGATTTTTTTTTAATTAACAGAAATCATACTTTAATGTAGACTCATTAAAAGCGATTTCCCATAAACACCGTTTATTTTGTCATAAATAATAAATATCCTGGGACTTTCTTTACACACGGCTATCTATGGTCCCTAACTAAACAGAGCTTGTACTATGGAAACCAGATAACTGATATACTACTTATTTTTTTTCTAAATACATACTTATAAATATATTTACACCCATAGACAGAACAAACAGACATGTTCATGCACACAAATATTTGTCCTGTGTGAGAATCGAACCCACGAACTTCGGTTTGGCAGTCAGAGTCGCCATCAAGCCAACTGGCATGTTCTTTTTTATCGACAAATCATATTATTGTCAAAAATTGTACAGTTTTAAAGCGAATATTAAAATCATGCTATAATTAAATAAGCGTGTTTTATTAATAATAATATTATTTTTTTAAATCAAGAATATGGTTAAATAATTGACAATACAAATAAAAGTAAGGTTCACATATTCTGCCAAACATGGCATGCAAAATTTTTAATAGCGTACAATTTTCGCATACGAATTTTTTAAAAACTTGAAAAAATTTACTTAATTACTTTACATTTAAATATTAATTTCAGATGATTCGCATATCCATTAATAGCTTATGCAATGACAATTTATCATTAATAAATGTCAAGCCTTTTCATATAATTAAAATCGGCAAAATGATTTTTACAAAATTGAATTACGTAGGTAATGTAGGTACATTAGTTAAGTTAGGTAAGTATTTTTTTTTTTTGTTATCCAGCAAATATTTACAGAGTTAAAAGATTTTTCTATCAGCCAATCCTGTAGTTTGTTATTGAAATATTTATTAATATTTTCCTTTATGCAGCCTGGCAACATATATTTTTTCAAAACACATATAACATTTATGTGTTGTCGATAAAAGCATTTAACAAAACTCTATCGATATTACATAAGGTTGTACGCATACCTAAGCCACACTATTTGGCATGAATAAAAATTTATTTCCCCATAAAATCTGCCTGCGCTACTGGCAAGCTATTAAAGCCGAAATCCCTTTGGCATAAAGAAGGAATACAAGCGAACAAATCATTCCAAGTTATTCGTTCTATATCTGAAATTTAAATTTCACTCCATTCACTCACAGGTCACTCGTTCATTCACCGCTCGTTCGCACGCCGTTGGTCGCGTTTGAATGGTTATCGACTTGTTGATACATTGCCGGCACTTCACTGAACAAAACGTACAAATAGCTTAACTCGTGAAATGTACGCGTAAATGCAAAATTGTTGTTTATATGTAGGACTTTAAGTGCTATGTTACGATAGATGTTCAGTAACAATTCTTTTTGACGGGCCGGTTGGCTTCGTGGTTAGATACCCTGACTGCCATGCCACTTATAGTGGGTTCGATTTCAGCCTAATACTTGCCAATGTGTGCATGAAGATGTCAGTTTGTTCTGTGCCAGGCAGTAAATACTTAAACAGGTATCTATGTATTTCGAAGAAAAGATAAAGTTGTATAACACAGACATTTGATACAGTTTTTGCCCGCGGAGGGCACTTGTTACTGAAGCTCCCACCGATTTAAAGGTCCGCCTTCAATTGAGAAGAACCGGCGCGAAACTCAGCAAGGTATAATTTTTTTAAATTATTTTAAAGTAATAAATAATAATAAATATCCTGGGACATTTTTTACACACGGCCATCTGGTCCCAAACTAAGCAGAGCTTGTACTATGGAAACCAGATAACTATACTACATATACTACTTTTTTTTTCTAAATACATATTTATTTACACCCAGACACAGAACAAACAGACATGTTCATGCTCCCAAATGTTTGGGAATCGAACACGCGACCTTAGGTTTGGCAGTCAGGGTCGCTAACCACCAAGTCAACTGGCCTGTCATATACATTTTATACATATAATCTGACTTTTTGGCTATTTTATAATTTCACACTAATATGTTTTACACTTACAAAATACTATTATAATAATCGATCAAATACAAGAAAGAAATACACATTTTGTAAATCTATTTATAAACATTTCATCTAATCTGACTTTTGGCTATTTTAATATTCCATTTTAACATCCATTAACATTTTAGCAAAATACTTAATTAATATTCAAGCAGAAAGGAATACAAAAAAAGATATTAAATATGAGCAATAATAATTATAACCAGGGGCTCGATTCATTAAGGAAATTTACACTAAATCGAGGATGTTTCGTCGTAGCCTGCATTTTCTGTCTCTGTCGCTTACTACGCTAATACTTCTAATCACGTGAGAGGTAAGCTCTCCGAGACCTCCGTGAAGCGGCTCGCCGACGAAGTTTATATTAGCTGCATAAGGGGGCTGAGCATGAAGCATTTGAAACTGCACCTGTGCAGAGAGCAGCTACCTCCAGACATCTCTATCTTCAATAATTGGAATTCTCTCCCCTCGTCTGTGTTCCCAGATACATACAACTTGGGGCTCTTTAAAAAAAGAGTGAATAGGCTACTAACGGGAAAGCGAGCTCCATCTTCGGCCTCATCTTCACTTACCATCAGGTGAGATTGAGGCCAATCGCAATCCCGTGTGATGTATAAAAAAAAATTTTGTAACACGCTCCTTCATTAAAAACTTGCTTAGAAATTAAACTTACATCTTGATTTATGCAAGCAATATTTGATATAGATTCGAACACAATTACCAAGAAAGGATTTGTTTACTTTAGTTAGTCTAAAATATGGAACAACTAACTTCTCCCTTTGTTTTGTATTAATATATTGAACATCCATTTTTTACTCAAACAATCCAATATTTCTTCGAATAAACATTTTAATATTTTCATCATTATATCCATACATAAATCTGTAATCAATTACTCTTTTTGTAACAGTTTTTATAACAATCATGTCTATATCTGCCCCGCGGTTTGGTTTCCATAATTCAAGCTCTGCTTAGTTTGGGATCAGATCATTCTGAAGGGTATCCCCATGCGAAAAATCAAGAAGATTCGTTTGACTTCGATAGGAATAGAAATTTTGTTTATTCATGTAAGCCTTCACAGGCTCTTATAAATCGTCTTTACATGGTTTCTTAAAAATATTACGAAGATATTAAAAATTGATAAATTCACAATAAAAATACTCAAATGGGTAGCATGTCAGGCGAGCAATTCATTGCCAAAGACGAATTCGTTAACACATGAAGGATGCTCTAACTAAAAAAACTTTCACATTTTATTATATATTCTCGAAATCGAATATCAATACCGATCTTTAAAACTCAACATTTTTACGAAACAAACTAAAAAAGATTGTTCCCTCATACGGGTTTCCAAAACTGAATTTTTAGTTTCCATTTTGCAACGAAATGAAAAAAGAGCGGATAGTTCTATAGTGTGGTATTTTTTCATGAAAGTCACTGCGGTTTCGTACTAAAGTTTTGTTAATTTGTTTGTGGCTGTAACTGTATTTATACTGAAACTCTCAGTTAGCTATTAAATGAAAAGGCGTTATTTCAAATATAAGTATAAAAGATTATACAAAAAACAAATGTCTAGTAAATAATTCCACTGGATCTCCTTCTCTGTTAAGTCCCAAACAAGGAAACTCAACAAATCGCATCACAATCGACATGATTTCGCATCTACACGAAGCATAATTAAGACAAAAAACAAAGAAGGATACTTAGTTATTAGATACTAGATATTTGTATTTGTATAATCCTACTAGCTGACCCGACAGACGTTGTCCTTTTTTTTTTTTTTTTTTTTTTTTCTCGGAGGGGAAATGCATTACGCATACCACCGCGCCCGGGGAGAGACGCGGTAGTTATGTGGGACTCCCACTCGCAAACTCCCCTTCCCATATCAAATATGAGAAGGGGCCCGAGGGTATACCCACTAAAACCCCTCCGGTGTTCCTTCACACACCTAAGTGCCGGGGGTCGCGGGCACGAATTCAGCTTCCGCAACCCCCGGCTGGTGCTGGCCCGCCATCGCGGGCCCCATCTGGTCGAGGGGGGGGAGTGAGGTGTTAACTCCTCCCCCCCCGACTTCTCTGAGGGGCGCGCGTGGAACACCACACGCGCGCCGCCACCTCGGGTCCTGATGTTGTGGGGCGACAGACGGATCCCCGTGTCTGACGCCCCTGGACCCATTTAGGGGGGCTGGAGGAGGGCGTTATCAGCCCTCCGCCGACGCCCGGTGCGTCGGCTGCGGGCCGGGTTGAGGGTCAAAATCTCCCTCTCCCTTTCCGCAGCCTCCTTCTGCGAGATTAGAGAACAGTTTCGCAGAAGGTTACCACTGCGTCCCAGGCCTCCTCGCTGTCGACCATCGACTCGACCACGGCCGGCAGCGAGAGGTCCGGGCCTACTCCGGCGATGAGGGCACGACGCGGCTCCTTCCAAGCGGCACATTCTGCCAGCGTGTGCCGCGCCGTGTCCTCCCGGCAATGGACGCAGTGGTGGCACCGGGCGTCCGGCTCCCTGTTTATGCGACACAGGTACTTCCCGAAGCAACCGTGCCCCGAGAGTACCTGCGTCGCCCGAAACGACAGGGAGCCGTGCCTCCTCCCGAGCCAGCGCTCGAGCACCGGCCGGACCGCCCCGACTATGTCGAGGCCGGCGGTAGGGCGCGAAAGCCTGTCCCGCCATTCCGCCACCAGGACCTCGCGGAGCTGAGACCGACGCAGCTCGATTTGACGCTGCATCGGTCGTTCGCCCCGCTCCGCCTCTTCCTCGCGCCACTGATATAGCGACGCGAGTACTTTAGCCTCCAGGTCCCAGGGCGGGGACAGACGTTGTCCTGTCTTAACTATGAATATTGAATTCGATTATTCCGATTTAATTAACCGTGAAATGTGCACTAAGAAATTATAATATAAAATAATTATTTTATCGATATAATTCCCACCCATACCTCTGTTTAAAAGATATTGTCAAATTGACATTTATGTCAAAAACCATAAGGTTACATTATAAGAGTTTATATTGTCAAAAGCGGTTACATTAGAAAAGTTAATATGGTCATTGGTCGTTATGTTTTCTTAAATTTTCTAATTTTCCACGTAACTTTTTAATTTTTTCTTCCATAGGAACCTTCTTCTGGCAATAACAAACACAACAAAAAAAGAATTAGCCAAATCAGTCCAGCCGTTCACGCGTGATGCCGTGACCAAGGGAAATAGGGATTCATTTTTATATATATAGATAATGGATTTTCGCAAGGCCACGTCCGAGTCAATTCTTTTTTTTTATAAGTATAGAAATAATGTTACACGCCTTTCTATTTTTTTCCTGGAGTAGTTTATTGAAAAACTTGCTAGCCAACGCCTCGCAATTTCACCCGCGCCAAAATTGGTAAAAATTACCCATGTATCTGCGTACATTAGGCTACGTGTATCCCAAATTGCAACAAGATCGGTTCAGCCGTTTAGCCGTGAAAACGTAACAAACACGTACAGACAAATGGGGCAGTTGGCTTAGTGGGTAGACCCAAATTGCCACGCCACTGTTGGTATAATCGGCTCCCGCTCCCCTGGGTGTAAATATATTTTTAAGTATGTATTTAGAAAAAAAAATCTAGGTATATTATGTGGTATATCAGTTATCTGGTTAGTTCCACAGTACAAGCTCAGCTTAGTTTTGGATCAGATGGCTGCGTGCAAAGAATATCCCTGAATATTTATTCATCTATACCTAAAAAAAAGATATATGTCGAGTGAGTGGTCTCCGGTACCACTTATTTAAAAAATAACTATCACTATCTAAAAGGACTTATTCAAATTGGATATAAGCTATGTTATAATACTGGGATACATTAAATCCCTCAGAAACCGGGTAAAACCATGGGGCGGAAACTAGTTTTAAATATAATATAATAGCTCTCCCTTTCTAAACTTTATTAATGCGGCTGAGACTGTAGACTAACAATCGCGAAGTATATCTATGCCCACACTAACCGACTGTCAGCTATTTGTAATATGTGCATAGTATTTCCGTCTATGTATCAAAGTATTCCATATATTCTCATAGTAAAACTGGCATGTACGTAAGCCATTGGAAAAACGTTGCAACGTCAGATTAAAGGGTTTCTATTACACCGTTACAATAATTCCTTTTGAATACTATACAAACTTAACCAAAATTATTAAGTATTGTAAATGTAGGCGTAAATTTAGTATAATAAAGTATTATATGAAGTATTAGCTGTTCCCCACGGTTCCAATATTCCCAGGGGATATTACATTTTCGAGGAATAAAAAGTATTCCATGTGTTATTCCAGGTTATAAAATGTCTAGGTGTCAACATTCATCTAAATCCTCACAAACTTCCGCGTTTATAATATTAGTAGGACAGGCAGATATAACATTAACTAGATATCTCACAGAAGTGATTATATAAAACCTATAAAAAAATAGGGTGTGTTATAAAGCCACACGAAGTTAAAGTTTTGTATTACAGGGCATCAATCAATTTTGAATTACATACATTGTGTTATTCATTCATTTATTTTTCCACACACATAAAAGTTCCATCATCAATCATCAGAATTTCAAAGACCTCCCTTAAGAAGTCCCTCACTTCAGAAAAACTGGCTTACAAGTAAACCTGACCGGTAGCAATTTCCGCGCTTTAAAAATGTATCGAATATTAACATGATACATCGTTACACTACGGTGTAATAGCCATTCTCTAAGCTGACCGTCGCTGAATATTAAGGACGGGGCACAGACAGATGGCTACAGAATTTTCTGCGCTTACATCACACTGGCAAACCGTTTTAATCTTCGGCCACCGTTAAAATTGCCATTTTGTACATCTGTGACATCAGAATCTCTCAGTCACTTTTTGCTTCAGTCGACAAGAATAACCTATCACGATTCATGTATGCCATTATATCCGTTAGTGTCTCTTTATTGTAGGCTATAATCGCTTGCATAGTTTCAGTGTGGTTTGACTGAAATAGATATTTTGGAAGATAATCCTTGTATGCTCGTTTGAGTATTTAATGTGCGTTTCTTTGTGGGGCGAAATAAATTAGAGATTAATATTAGCATAATGTTAATAGCTTGTTTATTTTTATAGCCTCGGTATGAAGCTGGGAATATTATGATGGAAAATGTCTTTAATAAAATACATTCAAAAGCTTTTCATTGTTTTAATCGCTTTTCCAGAAAAGTGTACTGGAGAACTGGATTCCAACATCATCCAAAATAAAAACTGTTCGACAGTTTTTCAATGGGAATTAAGTAAACAGCAACTTTTAAATCTAAAATTATATTTCGTCCATTATCCCCGTTGAGGCAGTGGTCTCAGTTAACAGACCTACATTTCACTGAAGACATGTATTTTGTAACGCAACATGACATGTGTTGAATCACCGTCTCTCGAGCACATTATCAATTCCGAGCTGCAGGTAATATTTCCTAAACAAAGACACGAATAAGTTAATTGATATCTAATGAACTTTAAATAAGTTTTCCTGAATAAAAGTAGTTGCTTATTTTAAATTCAATAAATTTGACAAAATAACTCAGTTTCCATAGTACAAGCTCTCCTTAGTAGGTATAGGTTCAGATAACAATGTGTGAATATTGTCCTAGGTTATTATTATATATTTTAACAGCTTGTTGCCGAACTTAACTAGCACATAAAACTTCCATAAATTGATATACACGTGTACCATTAAATTTTCATATAAAAAGAACCGAAAAAAACCTTTCCCATCGTAAACATTGAAAATAAGTCGGGGGATCGTTACACCAAAAGATGGGTGTTATAAATAATAAAATATCGTCACTATTCTTCACGAAAAGGTATCCGTTAAAATATTTAACGTCCATTATTTGCTTCTGAAAAATGCGGGACCCTTCGGCGGTCGCACTTTGTATGCAAATATGACTACCGACTTACTAAAATGATACGCTATGGCACTATGTGCGGGGATGCTGATTTTGTTAAAAACTGCTAAGAAATTAATACTAGTTGGTACTGTGGTATTTTATAGTGTTCACTTGCTAGGCTAGCCACCCTTTAGGTGAAAATCGTTCGCTTAACACCTGTCGGTGTATTGCTCCTCTTGAGAACGAGTATCCCTTAGGGCTTTGTATGCTTACCACTTTCAGCCACACCATCACTTAATATGATGCGATTGTGTTCAAATACAATCTTTCTTAGAAAGTCAAATCTCGTGTGAAGTCAAATTAATTTCAATAGTTTTTCAGATTTAATTTAATTAAATCTGTTGTTGGTTGTCTTTAAACTACTAATAACACGATTATATAACGATATTCTACTTCCAGTTGACGTATTTCTTTTTATACCCAAATACCATTTGCGAATCCAACCACACCTAGACTAGATCGAATCTATTGGCTGCCCTTGACCTGGACCTCAATTATTATGGTGAACTACAACAAACTTAAAGCATCATCGTCATCATCAGTGGCAACCCAAATCATCCCATGCAGAGCAAATGCGTTCCATCCCCCTCTCCACTCCTCTTTGTTGCCTTATAAAGCTAGTGCTTGAGGTAGGCATCGCGCTTGGCTTTCCACCTACGCCTTCCGCGACTAGGATTATGATCTATTGGACACATTCAGTGTAGTTGACGTCCTATGAGGCAGACATAACCCACCCAATCCCATTTAACCTTCGCTGCCGTGTCTAATTTTAATCATCGTTCTTTAATTAATTCGCTTTTCCGCTGAGAAAGCTAGAAATAGAAAGCAATAATTAATGCGACTCTTACTTCTACTATCAGAACGTGTAAAGCTAAAAGCTTGTGGACCTTTCAACTGAACGCTGCCCAAACAATTACCAGACAGTTTTTCTAAGCATTTAAACCAATGTCTGTATCCACTCTCCACTTAATTCCATCAGAGCTCTTTGCATCAATCTACAGTTCCACAACAGACGCTCCCACGTATTTACTGACCGTACCACTGGGATGTTTCTAAAAACAACATTGAATATATACTGAAATTAAATGTACAACAAAACTAACTTTCTGTTAATGTATTTATTCAACTGCACTATGCTTTGTCGGGATTAAACCCGTTGAGAATAAATTATGTTCTTTAACTGCATTAGGGGTTAAAGATATTTCGGACGACTTTGAAATTTGTGTCGGCACTTTTAAGTGGTGTGGCTTTATCTATACGTTCATAGTTGTCGATATGTAGGTCCGTTTTGACAGGTTAGAGTGTTGTAGAAAAATGTATCCTATGGCGTCATGTTAAGGTTCACCAGCATCGTCACGTCGTACAATTCGTACAATTAACCATTGAATCGATTGATGAAACTTGTCTTTAGGGTAATAAAGATGATTATAAGATATTAAAAAAATCTAATAACTAATTCCGCTGGATCTCTTTCTGAAATCAAATCTAGATTTCCATTTGAGTTTTCTTGTTTAGAACTTGACAGAGAAGGAGATCCAGTGGATTTCCGCAAGGTCACGCCTGAGTCAATTAGTTAAGATGATTATTGACAACTTAAAGATGCAGAGTACTGCAATAAATAAAGATTATTCATATATAAGTAGCAAAGCGTAACTCGAATCCAGAAAACACCTGCACCCTACAACTTTTCATGATATGGAAAAATAAACACGCGGTTTTTAAATGTGAAATGGTTTATACTTCATCCAGCTAAGTGTGAATGCAAAATGTTAACTAAAATATGACGCATTAAAACTTTTTAGTTGATATACAATTTCACTTTATCGTTAGGTTCTTCTCCGATCAAAAAAGGCAGCTAAGTGCGTGTTGGACTCGCACACAAATGGTTCTGTACCACCGTATAATAGTCATCAAAACACCTAAATCAGGTATGGGCAACCTTTGAAATGTTGAGGGCCAAACTTTAGCATGCAAATACGTTCGCGGCATTTACTATTGCAGTACTTAGTGAGTATAAGTACCTAATGTTATATTTTTTTAATTGAGTTTTTTCAAAATGTCTCGCGGGCCGGATCATATCTTACAGCGGGCTGGTTGTTGCCCATATATGACCTAAATGATACGTTGTACAATGGTATGTTGTACGGTCCCTTTAATTTTATATTTCAAATCCTTTTCCTGGGCCGGAATAAAACCTATAGTTTGACCACCAACCAGCCCGTTAGTATTTGATTTAACAATAACAGCGTCACTCAGTGACTTGTAGAATGGGAATGCCATTCACCTGCTTACGTTCATCATGGATATTCAATATTCTAACCTGATGGTGAAATTAAGGTGATCCTTAATTAAGCTATTCGTAGAAAATTCTTGTGGATTGATGGAATATAGAAATTTAGACAGTCCTATAAAAACCTCGTCGCCAAGTCGACGCAAGAAAGCAAACCTCTCACGTTATCGCGTATCTACCGCAAGAAACAGAGCATAGAGGCCACGCTGACATATCTCTATCGTAAGTCGTTCCCGTACACAACAAGCCACCGTATGTACTCACAAACTAGACTAGTATGTTCTTTCTTGTTATATAATATTATACGGTATGCGCGTGTTCTGAACAAGAGTGTGCGATAATATGTCGTTTATGACTCACCCCAACTTGATATACTATGTTTGCGGCGTGTCGAAGAGGAAATATTGCTGTGAACTTTTTAGGGGCACTGGTTTCCTCTTTGTTGTGTTCAGGAGCAAGAATGTATAATTTATAGGTGTGTATTGGATTTGGGTTTGTAAATCGAAAGATTGGCTGCAGAAAATCCATCAATAGCAAGAGCATCCGACCTGGTGGATTATAATTGTTAACAATTAGGCCATTATATGTTTCCTTTCTAAGCAGGCAGTTGGTCCACCTTTTACTTAATTCTGTATACTACGGATATTATTCTTCCCTGGGGGAACTTCACAGTAAGACCTCTACCACTCCTATGAGTTGTTCATAGGAGTGGTAGAGGTCTTATTGTGTTGTATTTAAGCAAGCACATAAAGACAAGAGGACGATGTGTGAAGAATGTCCCAGGATAATACTAAATTAACGTGCGAAACTGCGGGGCAATAGCTGTTTGAAGGGGCTACCGAACTAATTGGATCACAGGGCTTGCCTCTTCGTTAGCGCGACCAATAATGATCTCGGTTTTACTAAAGTGAGCTTAGTTTGTTTAAGTTCCGTTAAAATTTGCTTCGAGTGCTTTGATCTTATAAAATTTTCTTTATCAATGTCAACTAGGTTAAATTGTCTATGAGGTATTTGATCTATTAAAAATATATATTATATATTGGGAGTCGCCGTTTGGGGACTGCCGACAGAAGTGAAAATGTTGAACTAAGAAATAAAAATGCAGAGCAATACGTCATATTCATAGCTATATATAATATACTAATGAAATTAACATGTTGGTGACATATTATTCGGAGTTGTGAAAATGGTGTATGTGAAATTAATAATAATAGTTCTATCCACTTCAAGAAAAAGGTTGTTAATTCAAAGTGATATTGAGTTTTGTTGCGTTTTTATGCAACTTTTTTTAAGTTTATAACTAATTTTTAATTTTTTTAACTTTTTTTTTATATTATTAAAAAAATGGCATTTCTTACGCACGTCCACAGAACAATTCACTAAAGTTTCATCGCTATCGGATGAATTGTATAAGAAGGTACAGGGTACAAACCTACAAATCAGTTTTCATATTTATATAGATCGATATCCAAAGAAAGTTGCCATAATATTAATAAAAATCTAATAACCTAAAATAAATATACATAGTTAAAAATAAAAAGCTTATAATTATGCTAGCTCACCCAGATTGCTGTCAAGTGGTGCCCAGAAAGCTGGCGCCGCGCCGTTGCCTCTTTGTCTTGATACTCAAGCGTTGGGCAAGGTATAAATAACTATTTTCCGAAGAAAAAAAATTACCCATGTATCGGAAGAATTCAAATGTTTTTACCACTGCATCGAAACACAAATGAAGAAAATTTCCAATACTGTCCAATGACTATATCTCATTGGACTCTATTGTAGATAACATAAAACCTAAACTCCTCAAGCAATCGACTAAGATATGCAATAGCAATAACATTTTATATTGCTCTGAAGAGTTATAACGTTGCAACAATTAAATTAAAACAGATTGCGATTGAGTTTATCTTTCTTTTCAAATTCAACCCTCTCCGCTACTAAATTAGATTCAACTTCATCTGAGAGCGTTGCCATATTTCATAAAGCTAGATACCAACTAGTTAAACAAACCTCATTATGTTATGTAGTAATGAGCAAGGCGTTCCAAATTCAGTTTTGCGTTGAGATACCTACTGTGTGTATAGTGCCTAGTTTATACATATATTTTTAAGACTTAAGTGAGAGCGCTCATTGTGATGATAAATAGAACTATAGTTATCGAGATCTAATAAGCAATTTTGACAACTAGGAGCGTCATCCCACCTCAGCGAGGAAATGACTAAATGGAAAAAAAAGTACACCAAGAAGGTTTCGAGTCTGATTTTTTAACAAATTAAAAAAGGTTGCATGATAAATTTGGCACCATGGAGGAACCAAATAGGTTTAATGATATTTTGAATTCGCAAGCTTAGTGGACACGATGTTCTGAATTCAATTTACTTTATCCTCTAGCGAATAAAAACGGCTTTTACACTCAGATATCGAAGATCTAAAATACTCTTTCCGATATGGGGGGATGAAAAAATTATTTTCTATGACATTCTTAGTGTCAAAATATTGATTGGTCAATCAAATTACACTTCTAAAGTAGCGTGAGATACGTGTCATAAGACGGTTTATTTCAAACACTTCTTGCTTATTCTATTTGATTTAACTGTCAAAACAATAAATAATACGTACCAAAAATATAACAATTACAAATTTACAAAGTAAGTTGTTCTATGTGTGACTTAGTTCGGTATTTGTGTGTGTATGTTTTATATCATTGTACACAATAGCTAGTTTCTGTTAATTGAAATAAAAATATCGAATTCAAACGTTTCTGATATATTATAACTTCGTGATACTCCATTAGCATTCGGATGCTGCATCACCAGATGTCGCGAGCGGAGAAGTTTGGCAGACTTGGGAATTCTCCGTTTCCTACATTTAATCATCGCATTATAATGTTGGATGTAAGACAATTTATGACTGAGACATGTGTTAGATATGATGGAACGACACCGACAAAGTGGGAAAGACAATTTAAAAGTTTTTCAGAACGTTTAATCTATGGACGTGCAATTGTAAATTAATCACCTAACATTTTTGATAGAATAGTATGGAAATATGCATAGTCTTTTACAAGGTAAAGTTGATCTAGTAGATTTCTTAGTGAAGAGTTCATCCGGGGAAGTTCCACCTAACCTATTACTGCCGTCAAGCAGTAGTGTAGTAGTTATGTGGTACAAGTGAAGGTAAGGTGGTTTTATTTACAAGATTTGATTAGGTTTGTTTGGCAGTTTTATGAATACTACAGGGAAAGCAGTAGTGTAATTGTATTACTGTGTTTCGGTAAGAAAGGTAAGGGGTCGGCGAAAATACAGGCACATGAGACTTAACAGCATCACGTTTCAGGATCGATAACGCATTGACGAAGCCTTTGTTGTAGCAAAGCAACACAAGCAGTGTCCGTAGGCGGCGGTTACCACTTACCATCCGGTAAACCATTTGAACAGTTGATGAACACTAAAAGTTTAAATAATGATGAAGTTAATTTGAAAAACCGTTACTGTACCGTCATCTAATACAACTTACACCATTGTAATATTTTTCACATTGTTAGTAGGTACTATATCTTAAATCGATTTATCTCGAGCTATCGCCGTAACCGAATGATTTATTCATTAGCTATCATTCACAATCACACATATCTCACCCCATTAATACCCAATCATCTAATTGGTACGATGATAAATGGTCCATGGTGTAACTTAACTGCTTTCTTTGGAAATTAAATCTTCTTTATAAGTATTTTAATTTACTACTGGCTTTCTTTTCATACTTACTTTTTAGTTTGTCGAGTAAGTTTATGTTGAAAAATAATGAGGACTTTTTAAAATCGTACTTAGCAGGATCGCCACTGAAAATACGAAATTTGATCTGAAGCTTGAAATAGGCCAAAAGTAAGTTTTTTTTTTTATTTATCTTTCTGAATTTTTATAATCTGTTATTCGTTCCAAATGTGGTAAACGCTATACACATCTATAATGTGTACATATAGAATACCGTTACATAAATTTATTTTAAAGTGCTTAATAAGTATACTTTTTTTTTTTTATGCCTCTTGGGCCGACAAACAAGCAGACGGTCCACCTGATGGTAAGTGGTCACCGCCGCCTATGAACATTTGCAACACTAGGAGCATGGCCAATGCGTTGTCGACCCTGAGACGTGAAGTTGTTAAGTCTCATGTGCCTGTAATTTCACCGGCCCCCTTACCTTTCTAACCGAAACACAGTAATACAATTGCATTACTGCTTCACGGCGGAAATGGGTAAGGTGGTAGTACTTCCCCGGACGAACTCTGCACTAAGAGCTCTACTACCAATACTATTCTGTTTATGTGTCATAATTAAATTAATAAATAAATATGTTACAGGTCAAATGTCAAATAGGCAAAATAAGTTAAATAAATAAATATCCTGGGACATTCTTTACACACAGCCATCTAATCCCAAACTAAGCAATGTGCGATGAATACCAGACTGATATACTACGTATATATATATTTTTAAACATACTTACATCCAGATAAATTAAATCCAGATTGAAGTAGCATATTCCTGATTTCGGAGTTTCTCCAATATACTATATACATATTCTTTCCTCACATAGCGATGCTCATAGTTTAAACACAAAAGATAAACATAAACTGTTCCCGTAACTCGACAAACTAAGGGACGCTTTCAGTATACGTTTTCTATAACGAAATACCCAAAGAAATCCAAGAGTTAGAAAAGTTATAAAGTTTCTGATAGTATGGAGGACAATAATGCATTCGAATGATTTGTTCATTCCACTAGCTTTATATAAGTGTTAAAAATATGAATATATCTATTAAACAGAATATTTTAAATGTCTTGTTTAAATGAATACCTAGATGGTATTTAGTATTTAAACAAATACTAAATTATTTGAAACTAGCTGACCCAGCAGACGTTGTCCTATCTTCAATGAATATTTAATTCGAATTGGTATCATTAATAAACATTTTTACCAATTACCAAGAACTTTTAATAGTAGGCAGTACATTACAATACAATTTTCCGATTGAATCGACTGTGAAATGTGCACTAAGTAATAATAAATTAATTATTTTATCAATATAATTCCATGCCTCTGTTTTAAACGATATTGTCAAACGACTGACGTTTATGCCAAACACCATAAGGTTACATTATAAGAGTTTATATTGTCAAAAGCGGTAAGGTTACATTAGAAAAGTTAATATGGTCGTTATGTTTTCTTAAATTTTCTAATTTTCCGCGCAACTTTCATAATTTATAAGAACCTTCTCCTGACACTAACAAACACAACAAAAAAATAATTTGCGAAATCGTTTCCGCCGTCCATGCGTGATGCCGTGACCAAGAGAAAAGGGATTCATTTTTATATAAATAATATATTTAGATAAAAAAAAATATTTTTGATGTGTACGTACGTCGTACATAAAAAAAGGTATAAAATATCTCAAAAGATAAAACAAAAGACAAGGAGATCAGACGTTTTAAAATACATGAAATGATTTAATACAAAAATATATCATGAACTTTCAGATGTTCTAATCTTATCTGCTTCAATAACAGCTTTTACTTAACAAAAAATAAAACCTTTTTAGCTTACATCCAGGATAAAAAAGAACATGGTTAGGCATCTAACTCATACACTTAATACGTGTTAAAAACTTAAAGTAAAAAGTTCCTCGAATGTTCCAAACACCTGCATTCCGAGTACGTACACAGTTTCAACTTAAACTTAGCAAAGTTATCGCCGGCTTGCTTAACGAGATCGCGCTAAGCTGAATCTATTTACGTTTTAATACTTTAACAACGATATTTGTTGACTTGTTTTTCTTTCTTTTAACTTGGTTAAAGGTACCTTTGTGTGGCCTAACAAAGGCTTACTATCGGTGGCGTAGCTTGCCTAAGACGGGCCCTGTTTCAGTTTTTGTTGAGTGGCCCAAATAAAAGATTTAAAGGATTTTGGATAATGATTTTCAATTCTAGTCCCGGGGGGGCCTGTAGCCCGGGGGCCCCGTATCATTGATACGGTGGTAACTACGCCCATGTTTACTATAGAGAGTGATAAGTTTGATTATAATGTGACTATGATGTGATAATCATATAAAGCCTTGTAATGAACTAAGGGTGTTAATATCTATTAAAGTATGAATGGATCAGTTATCAGAGCCCTAAGTACGAACATATATTATAAGTTATCGTTTCGAGTGCGCCAAAAATCTGGTTTGTATGGTAAATTGAACACTGCGCATATCGTGACGTGGCGCGAAATTAAATAAAAAAAAAACAACAAAAATTAAAATAGAAAAATTACACTTACTCGAGTATCTTTTGTTGCGGCCTCTATGCTCTGTCTCTTTCGCTAAACACGCAATCATGTGAGAGGCTTTAGAAATTGTATTAGCGGAATAAGGGGACATAAAAGACATAAAGTTCTTGAGTGCCTGTTTTTATCGGGTATTTAAATGATGGCAAATCGTAGCAATGACTTACTTAATCATAATGAAGTATTAATACAAACAGCCAAATTGAGTTGGAGTTCCGGGATTAGAAGGTCACGGATTATTTGAGATGGGCTCGAAGGCTGATTAGGCCATCCATTTACGGCTCAACATATTGGCAGATGGGATTTTAGATATTATTCATTAGTTAATAGGCGTTCAATTACAATATAATTAAGATTGTGCAGTTCAAAAGTGATTTTATTATATTGAGATTTTATTTATATCCATATTCCTACAGCATATAAACAATACCCAATAAATAAAATTAATAACTAATTGACTCAGGCGTGACCTTGCGGAAATCCATTGTAAGATTATACAAAAACAGATATCTAGGAACTAATTCCGCTGGATCTTCTTCTCTGTCAGTCACAAACAAGGAAACTCAACAGGAAATCGACACATGTTTCGCTTCTACACGTAGCATCTTCAGGACGTATTAGACCCGCTGTCACTGAGTCGACGCACTAGCACCACAGACGTGTTACCTCGCCGACCGCCGGACAGAAAGTGAAGAAGTTTCAGCCCAGTTCTGATCCAGCGGAATTAGTTACTAGATATCTTGACAAACAAGCAGACGGTCCACCTGATGGTAAGTGGTCACCGCCGCCTATGGACATTTTCAACACTAGGAGCATCGCCAATGCGTTGTCGACCCTGAGACGTGAAGTTGTTAAGTCTCATGTGCCTGTAATTTCACCGGCCCCCTTACCTTTCTAACCGAAACACAGTAATACAATTGCACTACTGCTTCACGGCGGAAATGGGTAAGGTGGTAGTACTTCCCCGGACGAACTCTGCACGAAGAGCTCTACTACTCTAAAAACTTTTTTTGTTTAATAAAATTAATTATTAAAAATTACTATTACTTGTTCCCTGTCTTTCTGTATGTTTGTAATCTCAGATATTATAAGGAGTAACTTTAGTAACTTAGATAGATGAAACCGCAGGGGATAGATAGTATGAACATAAAATTACTTCGTCGAAAATAAAAATCTGAAAATATTATATGAGTGTGTGATTGTAAATATTCTCCGGAACCATTACGCCCATTTTTAAAATCCTTTCACTCATAGAAAGCTGCAGTATTCCCAAGTGACATACGCTCCATTTTAATTCCGGTTATAAATGATCCTTCACAAGCGCGGGGTAAACCGCGGTGCTTTAGCTAGTATTTAATAAAGAATTTTTAATCATACCTAGCCTAGAACCTAGGATCTCTAGTCTGAACTCAATACTGTTAGATCACCAAGGCACTTAGATAGATTAACAGGCCTGGTTAGTGGCCCTGACTGCCAAGTCTCAGGTCACGGGTTTGATTCCCACCTAGGACAAACATTTATGTGCATGAACATGTCTGTATGTTCTGTGTCTGGGTGTAAATATCTATATATGTATGTATTTAGCAAAAAAAAAGTATATGTAGCAATATATATCAGTTATCTGGTTTCCATAGTACAAGCTCTGCTTGGTTTGGGATCAGATGGCCATGTGTAAATGAATGTCCCAGGATATCTATTATTATTCCATTAATTATTAGTACTTCTTTTGATATTTTCAAATATATCATTATAAGCGAGAATACATTTAAAAATATGATTATAACAATACACTAAATCAGCATTATAACTGTACGTACGTAACCTACTTATATAAAAAAAGGTGTATTTTTAACGAAGTTGACACGACCAATAATGCTATAACGTTTGTCAAGCAAACAGGAAATCAAATAAACACACCTGTGTAAATACAAAGCTTGCACCTTTGTCAACCACCCTGTACCATCCCATCTATATATACACTCCTTTATTACATAAATCTTTATTTGACATTTTGAATTTCATTACCGGAGTCTTTTTTACGAGCATATTTTCGCGTGTGCGTGAGTGAGTATGGGTCAAATCTTTCAACAGGCTTTTAAGCCAGCTCCCCGATCCGATTCAGCTGAAATTTTGCGCCCCCTTACCCATTTCCGCCGTGAAGCAGTAGTGCACTTGTAATACTGTATTTCGGTTAGAAAAGGTAGGGGGTCGGTGAAATTACAGGTACGTGAGACTTAACAATTTCATGTCCCAAGGTTGATCCCGCATTGGCGATGCCCCTAGTGTGGCAAATGTCAATACGCTTTGTCGGCCCAAATAAAAAAATAATAAAAAAACACGTTTTCTTTTGGTGTTTACGCATGATAAGTTATGTGACGTCATTCTAAATCCAATATGGCAGATGTGGTAAGATAGTAATTTATTGATTTATTAACCACCCTCTTGTCATGGGTATAAAATGAAAGGGTTTGCCGAGCAGCATGCGTGAAACAAATTTTATTTGTTTTTTAGACATTTAAAGCCGGTTTTACAACGGTTTTTACAACTGATGTTTAAAGCTAAATATTAGATATTTTGGTAGTTTGCTATGTGAAGGTGACGAATACCACCCCAAAATCTTTAGGTTGTCGTAAGCGGCGACTGAATAGTATACCGATAACCATGAGGTCAATAAAAGCATTCCTAGAGAGTTTACGACTAGTAAGCCAAATATATAGTAATAAGTTATGCATTAGACGGAATAATAAATAAATAAATAATAAATACCCCAGGACATTCTTTACACACGGCCATCTGATGCCAAACTAAGCATAGCTTGTGCTATGGAAACCAGATAACTGATATACTACATATACTACTTTTTTTTTCTAAATACATAGTTATATAGATATTGACACCCAGACACAAAACAAACAGACATGATCATGCACACAAATGTTTGTCCTGGGTGGGAATCGAACCCGCGACCTTAGGCTTGCAGAGTAGCTAACTACTAAGCCAACGAAAAAAACATATCTACATGTATTGCACTATCTCCAGATAATAATGGATATATCTGAACAGGCCAAAACAACAGAAAACATAAAATTATTCGCTCTCTCCCTTTGTAAATAGAGGAAAAAATATTTTGGGATTATTTATTTCATTCTAAGCATATTAAATCAGTTACAAGCTTAGAAATACCTCAAATGACTTCTAGCAGATCCGGAAATTTTCATCTAAGTTCTGAAATGTTGAACCTTTAATAATGGACCTCCTAATGAAGTAAAGATAATGGAAACTTTTCACCTTATCATCACTGACTATAAAGCCTTTTACTTGAGCTGAAACTTCGAGAAACCATTTCCTGAAGAAAGATTTTTCAAGTAGATCGCATTTGATAATGTTTGACCTAATTGGCAGTGAATTTAAGTGCTCAAGTGATATGGCAAAAAGTTTAAGGGAAAAAGGACTTTAGGCTTTCGTAACTCTAACTAACTAACTTTGGGGGAAACTTTGTTTGTCAGTACGTATTTTTTTTATATAATAGCTACTACTTTTTTGGTGTTCCAATAAATCAATAATCTCGGTGGTCAAGTGACGTTTGGCTGGAGACTTGGAGCTCCTAAGGTCCACTCCCAGGTCGGGGAAGGAGGTATCAAAAGTTTATTTTCATAGAAGTGATTACCTGTAGCCCGAGACTGCTAATGTGCCTGAAAGATGGCGAGAATCCTCCCCATATAGCACGTTGGGCTTACCTATCCATCCCTATGACTTCGGGGAACGGGCGTGAAGATCTATAAGTATTTTTGGAACCTATTTGGAAGGCAAAAAGAAAACCTTAAACATAAATCGTAACACAACCGTTTATGCATTTGTCATAAAAGTATTTTTATATTTTTCCCGAACCAAAGCAGAAGGTTCAAAGCGATTTATCGTTGTACCTATACGCTTACAAATCACCTGTTTGCGGACTTAAGGCCGAAGGGTTAAGACCATGCGCGTATAAACTTGACTAGCGGAACACACAAAACAACATATTTCTGGTGACAGTGACGGAATACACACGGTGGGGTATTGTGTGCGGGGACGATGATGTTTAGATATTTATCAATAAATAAGAACATTTTATATATTACTAAGTGAAACTTCTTATGTGTCTTTCTTAGAATTTTTGGCACATTAAAGACTTAGTCTATGCCTTTGGTAAGCTAATAATAATGATCATAGTGGCATCATTGGGGCTTGCGCAATACGTTTGCTTTTTGCACATGTAATGGGGTGGATTACTTGTTACAAGATATTTTTGAAGTGAAACATCTTATGTGAGTGCTTGAATTTCTGACCCTCAACCTTTTTGTCTGACATTTAATAGATTAATGATAAACACACTATATGCTATTCAAAAGTAATTGTTGATTGAAGTGTGCCGAGAAATAGGCAGGCAGTCCACCTGATGACATTTTGTTAAGCCTAATTTACATTTTCTTAAAATAAAATAGTGTTAATTTAACAGCATTAAAATTATATAGTACATATATATTTAAAAAGCAAGGTGTATCGTAAAGACAGACTATAGAAGTGAAACTTTTGTATTAAGAAAGAAAAGAAAGAAAGAAACAAATTTATTTGTGACAAAGGGGAAAATAACATGAAAAAAGTTTAGAAAAAGAAACGAGGTACATAATTGCCACAAATCGGATTCCAACTCAGCATGTGATTGGCTGTACGTTCCAATGTAGGTACGTATACCCAACGCTAATCTTCCGTTGGGGCCGGCAAGTGAAAACACGGCAGGATTACTACAATACACAACTATTGCATTGTAAATAACAAATATAACAGGGAAAGATTTGATTTATTCATATAAAATATATCAATCATTTTTGAATAGCATTGACGAATGATAAACCATCATTCATTTATTATTCGTGATGCAAAAAGATTGCGGATTAGTATTACAAAGCTCTCTTATAAGAAATTTCACGTCGTAATTAACTACAAGTCAACTTCTAATCAGTTGCAAATATTCTTCACTCCATCTGAAGATAACATTCATCTGATCTCATCTCAGCTATATGAAAAGGAACTGGACATCTGGTTGGAATCATTAAAGGTCTCCGATTCGTGACCGCGGCGGTGACGCCTCAAATATCCGGACGTCCGTTTCTCCGGATAAACCCCCGATCCGTCAAGGCGCCCAAGACAGACACTAGTGTAGGCTTGCCATAGATATCTTAAGAGTAAAAGATAATGTCACATCCCTACTTATCTTTTTTACGCAGGATTGTGCGTGGTTATGTATGTTGTGTCACACGAAATATTAAGTTGAGTCTTCTACTATATAAAAATTTAAGAAAAGAATTATAACTGTTTTGATACAAAAGGCTTTCTACAATACAAACGATTATTTTAATGACGACAATGCTTGGGTGTAGCGCTCGCTCCAGCAGGACGCATCTTTAAGTAGACAATCTTATTTTGAAAAGAGTGATTGCTGAGTTTATGGCCGGCTTTTCTCAGTAAAAGCAACCTTCTGAACCGGTGTTAGAGTCTGACCATTCATAAGTGCCTGTGAAGGCCTATTTGAATTAATATTTCATTTCATTTACGAGTGCAGAATCCCATTAGAAAATATAAGTAATTAACAGGGGAGAACGTTATGTATCACCAGATATACGAGTAAGTATATGTTTTATATTAAAATTTATTTTATACTAGCTATAGTTTTAATTAGCCTTAATATGTTGATGGTTTATGTTTATTATATTAAAATTCAAAAAACTTCAGCCTTCAACTGAGAAGAACCGGCAAGAAACTCAGCAAGGTTACATTCTTTTTTATTAAATAATTTTTTATATACATTTTATCTGTTCTGACTTTTTGGCTATTTTATAATTTCAATTTTACATAATTTATATTTAACGATAACAAAATACTTATTATAGGTAACGTTCAAAAACAAAACAAAAAAAAGAAATAACAAGACTACAAAATAGAAAATAACAATAATTAGGTACTTACAACTTAAACAAGAGATTTAGAGGTGCACTGTCCAGAGAGCAGCTATTTCCATACATTTTTATCTTCAATATAATGAACTACCTTGTAATACGCTTTTTCTTTCAAAACTTTCCTAATATAATTTTTTAATTTATGATCAGACATTTTGGTTATTGAAAGCGGTATCTTATTATAAAATCGAACACAATTACCAAGAAATGACTTGTTAACTTTAGTTAGTCTAAAGTATGGAACAACTAACTTCTCCCTTTGTCTTGTATTTATACTATGAATATCTAATTTTGACTCAAACATTCCTATGTTTCTACGTATAAGCATTATATTTTCATAAATATATAGTGAAGGTAAATTCATTATATTTATTTCCCTAAATAAATCTCTTAATGATTCACGGGGACCCATACTGTAAATTGCACGAATTGCTCGTTTTTGTATAATAAATATTGATTCTATATCCGCTGCTGCTCCCCAAAACAAAATACCATAGGACAAGAGGCTATAAAAATATGCAAAATAAACTAATTTGGCCGTCTCAACATTCGTCAATTGTTTAATTTTCCTAACAGCAAATGCAGCCGAACTTAATTTAGCAGCTAGAGTATCAACCTAAGGTCCCCATTTTATTATATATAAAATATTATTGTTTATATGTTTTGACATAGTATGATTAACTTTAGTTAGATCCTTGTCTTTTCTATTAACTTTAAAAATTAATGATGTATCATCAGCAAACAAGACAATATCCGTGAGGTCATTTACAACATATGGCAAATCATTTATATATACTAAGAACAAAAATGGACCTAAAATTGAACCCTGGGGTACCCCCATTTCGACTAGAGAGCCCTTGGATGTTGTGCCGGTAATCCCTACCTTTTGCTGGCGATTTGATAAATAAGATAAAACAAGATCATGAGCAGTTCCACGAATTCCGTAGTAGTCAAGTTTTAGTAGTAGCGTACGGTGGTCAACGCAATCGAATGCCTTGGAGAGATCACAAAAAATGCCAACCGCATCCTGTGAATCCTCCCATGCGCCATAAATGTGCCTCAGCAATGTTGCTGCCGCATCGGATGTAGATCTTCCCTTCGTGAAACTGAACTGATGACCATGCAATACCTTATGCTTAGTAAAGTGACTTAACATTTGATTAAGCAGAAGTTTTTCAAAAAATTTACTAAGTGCTGGCAGAACGGAAACTGGTCTGTAATCAGATGGATTCTCCTTACAACCGGACTTGAAAATAGGTACTATTTTACTATATTTCATTAAATCAGGAAAACAACCCTGATCAATGCATTCATTAAAAATATTTGACAAAACAGGTGCAATCACTGTTATTATTGATTTTACGATTGTTACTGATAAGCCCCATAAATCTTTACAGTACTTTTCATATTGAGAGAATTAAAAGTTATTATGATATCGCTAGCATTAATATGGTCAAATTTAAAACTCGGAAATGTATTATGAATATGCTGCTTGAGTAAAGATTCCGCTGCTATAGGACATGATTTAAGGCTTTTAGTAGTTTTACCAGGTATACTCGTGAAGAAGTTTTCAAAAGCACAGGCTACATCTAAATTATTTGTTAGAATTTTATCATTAAATTTAAGAGTTACCTGTTTATTATTATTTCTAATTTTACCAGTTTCTGTATTATTTCCAGACTGTCTTTATTTTGTTATTAGCATTACCTATTTTATTAAATATAAAGTAAGATTTAGCTTGATTACATACTAACTTGAAAGTCTTTGAAAAGTTTCTAACATATTTATGAAATTCCTCGTTCTGAGTTAGAGATTTTAAAAGATAAACTTCATACAACCTATCCCTGCACTTACGAATACCTTTTGTAGCCCAGTCACTAAAACCCATTTTACTATTTACCTACACTATTATTAAGATATATATTGTAGTCCGAGCGAAGAA
Organism: Habrosyne pyritoides; assembly: GCA_907165245.1. NCBI lineage: Eukaryota > Metazoa > Arthropoda > Insecta > Lepidoptera > Drepanidae > Habrosyne > Habrosyne pyritoides. The sequence continues at coordinate 13,669,172 of OU015588.1, read as the reverse complement.
CCACTGGTGACTCAAAATACAGGTATCCACCTAGTTTGAGAGTCAGAGGCAAATCGATTTTGAACATATAATTTTATAGCCTGTCTCACTGTAATTATCACATATTATACATTTTATATTTGTATCTGGCTGATTTAATAAATTATTATTATTATTAATTAGGCCCACAGACAGACGGTCAACCTTATGGAAAGTGATCTCCGCAGCGAATTGACATTTGCAACATCAGTGGCAATGTTAATGCGTTGTCGACCCAGATATGTGGAGTTAATTATCCAGTCAATACTTATGAAATTATTATATAGGTGGACAATGGCATAGGACTATGTATGTCTACTGTATCAATTATATTTAGCTATCCATCTTATTTAATGAAAATAAATCAATTTATGTTTATGAAATTTCTTGTTCCATTTTAAGAATAGAGAGCAAAATTTAAATTGCAGCTCCACATCACGTTGTCGCGAAGATTATAATTGTAATATTTTTTATTGAAATCATCAACATAAGATTTATAAGCTTTATGAGCTTTTATAAATCGTCATTATGGTTTCTCAATAATATTAAAAACTAAGATATAAAATTTTATAAACTCACAATAAAAATACTTAAATGGATAGCTTGTCGGGTGAGCAATTCATTGCCAAGGATTATTATCTTCTAAATAATCAGATATGCTATAAAATCCATTTTGATGTGAAGTATCCTTTACCATCTTTTTAAATTGGTTGGTTTGTGAACCAGGAATACTTATAGATTTACCATGTTCGTCTGTCTGCGATTTAGCTCAGAGACTTATGAACTAAAAAGCTCTAATTTGGCATGGCTCTAGGTAAAAATAACGCCGTTAATGTAATTAAATTAAATCTTGAAAGATATTGAATTGAAACTTGTTATGGGAAGGCTTTGAAATTCTGATCCGTAACCTCTTTGTGTGACTAAAAATAAATGAATGATAAACTTATTCAAAAGTGTTTGATGAATAAATTTAAATGTTTCCCTGTAATACAAAAGTTCCACTTCTATCGTGTGTAGGTGTGTGGTTCCCATTGTGTAGGGTGTTGTTTAATATGTTAGTTTTTTTGATTCCGGGATCTTCAGTCAGTTATCCTCCACCTACAAGATATTTCCTTGCTTTTTAAATATGTTTAAAGTTTTACAGGAACAGTATTATATATAATAACGAAGTTAAATGGGTAGAGTTCAAAACTAGTAACAAGCCACTTCTAAGCTTACTTGGTGACATCTCTAAGGGTAACCCTCCTGGGACAGTTTTATGAGACATACGAAAGGTTGGGACGTTGTGGCTATCATTTATGTCCAGGACATAGCGACGTTTGAACGAGTGTACCTACATTATGGTGATTTTTGGGCTTATCGTATTTTGTCTTTTGTTTTTGTCTGATTTTCCCTCACTGACGAATGTTGCTACATTTTTATAAGCCACTAGCTTCCGTATTTCTGAAATATTTTATGTTACTCCAGGATACAAGTATCCTCCACGTCTCATCGATCGATAATATGTTTCATCTGTGTCCCTATTTTAGCTACTTTAGGCGTAATTTAGTCTCACACCACATGAAATTAAAATGGTTTCCTTAATATTGACATTAATAAATTGCCATCTTGTCAAGTCCGCCATTTTGGATTTAGAATGACGTCACTGGAACTCATTGTAAATTATCAACAAAACCAAATGTGTTGCAAATGTCCATAGGCGGTGGACACCACTTACTACCAGGTGGGCCGTCTGCCTGTTTGTCAGCTTCTTTCATATAAAAAATCTAGATTTATACAAACAAATTAAGTATAATAAAACTTTGCAAAAATATGCTGTTGGTTCTTAGAAATAATGGAAAAACATTTACCAAATACCTCAGTGTGTACACCTTCAAAGCATATTTTACAGTGGTAAAAGAAACTACGGAGAAATCATAGTTGCCTGTGTGAGTCAAACCGCAAGGCGTAACTAGTTAATTAAAGAATTTCCCTTTGTTTACTAAACCGCGTTAGCCCTCGGCTAAACTTACATGCTTAAATCTGCATAATATTCATATCTTGGAAACTGGCACGAAGTGAAATAAAATAAATTATGCTATTTCTTTACACCTTCCTTCCGTTGATGTCGCTGAGTGCAATCTAATTATATGAAGCAACTCGCCGCTTGCGGGCGCTATATTCTGCGGAGCTAGAAACCTGTTGTTTTCTCTTTGGATATGGTGTTTTACAAGATTTTAACTTGTAATGTATGTTAAATATTTAGGTCAAGTCTTGCAAGCTGAATTAGACTACCTCGTTCTACGAAGTTAAAATTTAGGATTCGGTTCCAATGAAAATGCATGTTCATGAGCTTTAATATCAAATATTTTACCTGATTTTACACCCAGGATTGACCTTAGACGAAGGAACTCCTTAACGGTCAACAGCATCATCATATCAGCCCATGTATTTCCTCTTCGAATGGTCTCGAGCCACCTGCATCCAGCGAGTCTTAGCGACTCTGGCCAGGTCGTTGGTCCACTAGTTAAACTTTGTGTGTGTATTATAGTAATCCTGCCGTGTTTTCACTTGCCGGCCGCAACGGAAGATCAGCGCTACACGTAGGTCTACCTACGTACAGCCAATAACATGCTCAGTTAGAGGACTGAATTGTGGCAATTATGTACCTTGTTTCTGTAACATGTTGTATGTAATTTTTCTTAAAGGTCGTCCTACTCGGCGCTTACTTGTACTTGGTCACTCGAAAACCTATTTTCCCCATCGGTTATCAGTTCTTCGAGCGATGTGACTTGCCCACTGCTACTTCAGCTCACAGTCCCTACTAGACATATTGCGATACAAGTTCACATAAACGGATTTGCTTTTCAGACCCTTCTTCTCACCTATTTTGACTCCAAAGCAGTTCAGTTCTTAATTGTATAGTGATTAGAGTTAATAGTAAGTTAAGGTGGAATAAAGATCATCTTCAACAAGTACGCATTCCATAAGTAGTAAGATTATTTTCGCACAGTCACATCCATAAATGATTCCCACATTTTCTAACCTCTACACTTCTCGCCTCAGGACCGCAGTACGAATAAAAAGTTGTTTTTTTTTATTACAACGTCGGTTGTTGGTTCAATTTTGAAATTCAATTTAGATTTACTGCACACTAAAGCGTATCCTAAAGCGATTCCACATCGCAACTAATCGTGTAATGAACTGTGTCATTCGATTTTGTCGTTTTTGTTCGCTCTACGATTTAGGTTTCAGTAAAGTCTTTTTCTATCAGATTTTTATTTGTATTCTGTTGATTCACTATTCATGTTTCTGATATGGTAATAAGATGCATTTTTATTTCACGTACACTAACAAACAAGCAGACGGTCCACCTGATGGTAAGTAGTCACCGCCGCCTATGGACATTAGCAACACCAGGGATATCGCAATGCGTTGTCGACCTTCATACGTAAAGTTTTAAGTCTCATGTACCTATAATTTCACGGGGTCGCCTACCTACAGAAATACTATGCACTACTGAAGATACATATTTAACTTTTCATAATGGTTATAAATATTTCACTAGGTAATTATAATCATGTCAGTTTAAAAGATGACATAATTGGGGTCGGCGTAATACGTATGTTTTCTGGCCATTTTTTTTTTTCTAATTATCTACTTAGACATATTAGAGATACAGAACAAACAGAAATTTTGCTCACAAATGTTTGTCCTGGTTGGGAACCCATGACCTTCGATTCGGTAGTCAGGTTCACTAACCACCAAGCCAACAGCTTATTTAGCTAATACAAACTTCGTCGGCGAGCCAGCGCAACGAAGCCTCCGAGCGAGTACCTCTCACGTGACTGCGTAGCTAGCGAAAGAGACATAGCATGAAGGCCGCGACGAAACATCCTCGACGAAGGGCGTAGTTGTTATTTGTATTAAAGAGGAACTCAATGCTTCCTTCAAATAAATAATCTATTATCTGACTTCCAGCGATTGTTTCTTTTAGGTTTTAAGAAAGTTGTTAGTGTAGTGCGATGCCGATATCTATATATATAAAAATGAATCCCTATTTCCCTTGGTCACGGCATCACGCATAGACGGCTGCACCGATTTCGTTAATTCGTTTTTTGTTGTGTTTGTTATTGTCAGGAGATGGTTCTTATGAACGAAAAAATTATGATAGTTGCCCGGAAAATTAGAAAAAGAAAACTTCACGATTTAATGAGCACTTTTGACAATGTAAACTTTTTTAATGTAACCTGTTTGACATTATTGTCAGTTGGCGCGATTGACAGAATGCACGGTGCAATTATCGTTTAAAATAGAGGTGGCGGTCGGAATTATATTAATGAGGTAATTAATTTATAATTTCTTAGTGCACATTTCACAGTCGATTCAGTCGGAAGATTCGAATTCAATGTTCATAGTTCAGACAGGACCACGTCTGTCGGGTCAGCTAGTTATTAATAAATTTGGCATTTGTTGTTAGTTTATGGAAATGCGTATATTATATAATGATTTTATTTTCTATTGTTATTATATCTCTTAATAAAAATGTTCATGTTCTTCTCTGATTTTTTTGATTTGTGATGTAAACCTATTTATTTATTTTAATAGTAATAATATGTATTATATTAGTATTTAAATATTTAGTTAGTGTGTGTATTAGTTTGTTTATCATATTAAATAATTTATAAGTATTCGATTTCAGTATTTCCTGTAGTACCTGCTATCCTCCTCTGTATCCAGTTACCCCTCGGTTGTTTGGAAGAAATCCCTTGTAAACACTTCTTCTGTTATCTATTTCTTTTTTTTCTTTTCTCATGTTATGTGTTGTACAAATAGAGTATATTGTGTTTTTTTTTCCAAACTAAGCAGAGCTTGTACTATGGAATCCAGATAACTGATATACTTACATATACAACTTTTTCTTTTCTAAATACATACTTATATAGATATTTACACCCAGACACAGAATAATAGACATGTTCATGCACACAAATGTTTGTCCTGGGTGGGAATCGAACCCGCGACCTTCGGCTTGGCAGTCAGAGTCGCTAACCACCAAGCCAACTGGCCTGTCATTGTGTTGTTGTGTATTGTAATAATAATAAATATACTTTATTGAACACTGAAAGAAGTATGGTCCAGAAGTTGATTCTTAAATAAAGGTACAATTGGCGGTCTTATCACTAAAAGCAATTTCTTCCTGACAACCACAAATTGTAATTTATTTATTTTTTCAATTATGTTTGACCAATATTCACTATTTCTATAAACATATTCTTGTCCATTGTAAATATTATGAAATTCAAATTCTTGTTCAATTTACTTGGAAGGGTAAAACTTGGAATGTGCTTCATCATATTTAAAAATCTTTAAGTAACCCTAATTTATACAATAAATATTAGTATTATTTAACAGTTGCTTTCCACCGCGGATTCACCCGCGTTTATCGATATTATATATAACTATCTACGAAAAATTCCGCGTCGAATGGTAGCAGTCCCATCCCGATATGTTCAGTAGTTTTGAGGTGATGGTGCGTCAAAGATATCGTATTTTCCTTATATGTATATCTATATAGCACAGACTAGAACATTTTTTTTATACTACTTAGGTAGCAAACAAGCTGACGGCCCGTCTGATGGTAAACGGTCACCGCAGCCTATTGACGCCTGCAACACCATGGGTATCACTCACGCATTGACCCTAAACATTTACGTATATTTACTCCAGTATTGTAAACAGTCCAAAAAATATATCGATTTTAATTTACTTGAAAGCATCCGATAGAAAATCTTCCTCACTCAATTTTGTCGCTCACAAAAAGATACATTTCATTCATTAAAGTGGAAGAGGGAATAAAAAAGAAATTACTTTTATATAGGTTGATGCAGAAACGTAATATTATGAAGTGGGGGGTTAGACGTTGAGGGGATAATGCGGTGTTAATAAAGCTTGACTGGATAGATTTGATTAGTAGCGCTCTTAGTCCAGAGTTTATCCCGGGAGTACTACCACCTTACCCATTTCCGCCTTGAAGCAGTAGTGCACTTGTATTACTGTGTTTCGGTTAGAAAGGTAAGGGGGCTGGTCAAATTACAGGCATATGAGACCTAACAACTTCACGTCTGAGGGTCGACAACGCATTGGTGTGGCAAATTTCCATAGGCGGCGCTGACCACATACCACCAGGTGGACCGTCTGCTTCTTGTCGGCCCATGTGGTAAAAAATTACTACCATACCATGCCACAGTTTCACTCACGTTCCCGAAAAATGTAACGAGTCCCGGTATTTTAAGATAGCCCATGACCATCCGGAAAATATTACCTTTCTAATGCTATAAGAAAAAATATATGCTAAAATTGTATATTACCTGAAGCCTAGTAGTATCTCACTTTTATTATAAACTAGCTGTGCCCCACTGTTTGGTGGTCGGCACAGACAGTCTAGAAAAGAACTGGCTATCGAATGCTCTCTCCATGTTTAGGTGGTCTCAAGTCCAACTACCGGTACATGACCAGCCACCGGGCTCTATAAAGTCCCCCACAGAAGAAAGCAAACCTACTTATATATAAGTTTAATCCCCAATTTGTTTTATTAATTAAGGCAACAGAGCAATTATAATTCCATGTTCTTAACCTATTTCCAAGCGTCGACAGATGCAGCGTTCACTTAGTTAAGTTGTCAAGTTATGCAGAGACACGTCCTACCTACCTCGTCTAAGCGCTTAGGCTGTACAAGGAGCATGTCTATATTAGATACTAGTTATCCCCCGCGGTTTCACCCATGTTCTCAGGATATTTTATGGGACGTGTAAAGTGATATATCCAAAGGTAAAAAACACAGGACACTCACTTGTGGTTGAAAAGTCCAATGTTAGTTCATTAACAGATTTTTCGGACGGTCCACCTGATGGTAAATGATACCAGTGAACACTAACCAATGTGTTGTTGACCCTGAGACGTGAAGCTGTTAAGTCAAATGTACCTGTGGTTTCTAACTGAAACACAGTAATACAAGTGCACTGCTTCACGGCGGAAATGAGTGATGTGGTAATACCAGTCGAACTCTGCACTAAAAGCTCTACTACTGAAATTGGTTTACTTCTTGGACTATGCTTTTAGTCTTGTGTGTTTGTATTGTATTGATGTACTTACTTTTTTTTAATAAAACCTCGTTGAAACATTTAAGTGTTGCCGGGTACGTTAAAAATGGAGGAGCGAGCACATCCAGCTAATTTCAATGTCACAAAAACTAATTTTGGCTGGATATGTCAAAAGACCAAATTAGTGCGGTAACTAAAAGAATTTTATTAAAACACGACGCCGTAATCTGTTTTATTCTCAAACGAATATTTAACAAAGTCCACCGGGCCACCGCGCGCAGGAACAGTTTTAAAACTAACAAAACAAATTAAATTTTCATTTCGCTAGACGGCGGGAAGCATTTTTCTCAAAGTTTAGGCGAAAATAAGATTTACAGGCGCACTGCTGTGCATTTTTGCGGCATACATTTCGTGGTTGTTAGTTAACTCGGCGTGGTTCCGCAGGCAATTTTTGCTTTAAATTATGTGTGAAATGAACAATTGTGTTAACGTTGCGTCCGCGTCGTCGGGAAATTGGTTAAATAAATTAGGTCAATACACGAACTAGCGGTGTTACATGACGGGCTGATAATGATGACAGTTTTGGATTACTTTACCCGAAATTGGTTTCGCACTTAATTTGCTTAACCAATTCCCGGGCTAGGCAAGGCGATGCGCATTTCGTTATTTAGAAATGATTACCTGAATCCTGAGACAGGCAATACTCCTAACAGCCTCGGCAATTCTCAGCACATTTCACAAAGCGACTTAAAAACATACTCATACCCATTTTCGTCGTGAAGCACTTGTATTGCTATTTCGGTAAGAAAGGTAAGGGAGCACGTGAAATTATAGGTGCATGAGATATAATAACTTCACGTCTAAGTGTCGACAAAGCATTTCCAATGCCCCTAGGTGACGTTAACCACTTACCACAAGGTGTACCATCCGCCAGGAAATCGGTGAAATTATTAAGCTTTTAGATCACCCGAATGATTGTTTATAATCACTTGGAAACTAAAATCAAACCAACACAAAACAGAATGGAAGCTTCGACATCAAGATAATGATCATCTATGTGACCACACAGTATAATTAACGTAGGTATCTCATTAGTAATGTCAGTGGTCCGTGTTTTCTGCACAGTGACGTATAGGCTAACGTAGTGAACCGGCATTGGTCAGTGAACTGGCTAACAGCTGTCCAGTGCAGTCCTGTGCTGCTCCCTTATTCAGTTAATACATAATTCGTCGGCGAGCTGGCGCAATGAGGGCTTCGAGGGCGATCTCTCACGTGATTGCGTTGTTAGCGAAAGAGATAGAGCATAAAACATCGTGGAGCTGGTCTAGTTTATTATACAGAATGGCGCCCTTGAAATTACATTATTGGCTCGTATGTCCATGCGGTGATTTTTTACTCTTACTTAGTATATTGTTGTAAGCGAGAGTAAACAGTTTACCGATGACCACCCGCACTTCACACTTTGCATCGTCAACAAAAGAAAAATAATTTATTCCTTACACAACTTATCGATTCAAGGAAATATAAATATTTTGAATACATATAAATCGTTGATTACCGTAAAAAAAAGGACAAGGACTTAGCAAGTGCTGACATGGTGCCGGGAATAACAAATACTCAGCCCTGATTTCAGCGAAGCTTAAAAATGTTAAAAGAATTCCCAAAGGTTAACGTGTTATGTAGCCAGCTATTACGAGCCTGCTAAATATCTTTTTAATATTGAATGCAGGGAATGGAAAGCATATATTCGACCGATCCGACCCCAAATAATTGGGAATATTTCGTAATTTTATTTAGTGACAAAACTCTTAATCCGATATTCTACCGCGGAAGTGTAGCACTTCCCATCATACTCTTGCACGGGTCGTAATTTTTTGCTTATTTATTTAACGCTATATCAATATGTTTCGTGTGTAAAGAAAACTAACGGCCATCAAAAAGGTTGATTGAATAGATAAACTAACAAACATTTCATTTATGAATTAATGCGTTGAAAAGGATAAATAAGAGGCGGCTGTGTTTATTTTACTATAAACTATAGAAGCAGTAGAGCTCATAGTGCTGAGGTTTTTCGGGGAAGCACTACCATCATAATCATTTCCGGCAAGTAGTAGTGCACTCGTATTACTGTGTTTCGGTTAGGACGGTAAGTGGGGCGGCGACATTACAGGGACATGAGACTTAACAACTTCACGTCTCGGACCACTTATCGTCAGTTGAACGGTCTCCATGTTAGTTGGCATTAAAAAAAGAGAAGTGGCGTAGGCCATGTGTTCATCCAGGGTTAGGAATGTATGATGACTTATTTACAGTTTTTGGGACATAGCCGTCTGTGTAGGAGTGTAAAGTCTATTATTCTGCAATGGAAAAACTGACTAGATTATACTTGAAAATAAATCAGAAATAGACTTTCTTACTTAGAAAACTAGCGGATTTTACCAATAATCCGACAGCGTAAGAAAATCAAGTTAGGAAGGCTGCACGGCTGAGAAAGTTTTAAGAGCGGATTAGTTGCAGATTAGGTTAGTCCATATGATTAAGAACATAGCAGGTTGGTAAAATATATTTCAGTGTGGTTAATACAAACTCTTTATATAATCTGTGGTATGTAGTCAGTGGTGTAACTATTGGTATAAAAAAATACAGTGGTACATACAACCTCCTTTTTGAAATCAGTAAAAAATTTTACACCGTTCATGAAGGCAAATGGGATGATCCGGCAGGAAACTCAGCAAGGTTATATTTTGTTTTATAGTCTGACTTTTCTTTCAATTTGAATTGTTTAATATTCAAATTCTATGCCTTATAACTTTTACGAACGTAACTTTAGAACTATACGAATACGTGGAATTAAGTAGAAAGAAAGAAGAAATTAAAGTAAACCATTTATTCTGGACTCACACGGTATCAAAATAGACAATGGAAAAGTAGTATTTTTTAAAAACTTCTTTATTCAACATTTTATTTATAATATGATGTTTTTTTTTAAACTTACTTATCTCATTACGTTTAAATGAGCAATTCTTATTTTTAAGAAAGTACTTCGAAAACACATACCTTTTTAACCGAAACACAATATTACAAGTGCACTACTGCTTGACGGCGGAAATGAGTAAGGTAGTACTACTCCGAACGAACTCTGTACTAAGAGCTATACTACTTTACCGCAATGTCTCATTACACTAGCAAAATAACATTAATTTGAACTAACTTCAAAATGAACCCGAGTAGCATTCGGGCGATCTCTATCTCATTAACGAAATCAACCTCGAATCAGCCCTCTAACATATAGATCATCAGCACGAGCCATCATTAGCTGGCGGTGGCTGTCCGCTGCATTTGCCGGGCTCGATCGCTTGCGGCTGGTTGTGGCATGGATTTGTGCACACGTACGGCGACCAGCGGAAAATGACGCCAATAATCGCCAGACCGTGTAATATGGAACAATACAGTATTCAAGATAAATGATCAAACACTACCAGTGTACACGGATAAATTAAATATGATCAAATTTTTATAATAACCTTGTTGAGTTTGTTGATTATAGTGTCTGTTCTCAAAGATAGCGTTGATAAATGTCGCGACGAAAAATGTCTGAGAATACCAACTAGTTTTTTTTTTTAATTACTTATTCTGCTATTCGAGATGGAGATAAATCCAAATAAATATTTGTATATCATTCCATTCATTCATCATTTCATTTCAGCTATTAAATAATTATTATGAGAAAAGAATTGACTTTTTGCAGCACTGTTTATTTAGTCAATAAATTAATAGGCAAAAAATTCGTAATCTTTTCGTCAAATTATTAAATGTCACTAGTGTCTAAGTATAATAATCTATGTAAGAAAATATTTCCAAAGTAGTAGTTATATCCAAATATAGCAAAAGTACTGGCTAATTTGGGCGTAGGCGGCTTGTATGAAGACGTGATAACTTATTATCATAAAATGTAGATTTCTCGAACCTAGTTATCTCTATACCCAGTAATAAAATTAAGTTTCTGTCTATAATTTAGAAATTAATGATAAAATTTAAAAAACCTTTATTTTTATACAATGCACAATCATAAATTACTATTTTTAGATTTCTTATCCATCTGAATGTTTGTTTGAAAGTAGCTGATCGTATTCAAACGAAATTTACCTCACATGTGAACATGTGAACATTATTTTCTGGATTTCCGCGGAGAAAATAAGATTCGGGAACGCGAACAAATCCGCAGGAGCCAGCTAGTCTACATCTACACTAATATTATAATGAGGAAAGAATTGTATTTTACGAATAAACTTAACAACTACTGGAACAATTTTTAAAAATTATTTCACCATTGTGAAGCTACACTATCCCCAGGTGAATTAGGCTATATTATATTTTTAAAGAAATTAGGGATCCTTAGTAAAACTCCAATAATGTAACCCAAGGTGTAAAAAAAAGCCTTACTTCGCGTGGGCTGCGAAAACTATCGATGATAGAACGAACAATATAATGTAATATAACATACTTCGGAAACGCGAGTGAAACCACGGTGACTATCTATAAGATAACAAGGTATCACACAGAATACAATAATAATCCTTAATCCCCATACTAATAAGTCTATAAATTGTTAATCACAAACATAATTAACTAACCAAGAGAGACAATCAAAACAATGGAAGTCAGTTTGGGACGCAATTTCAGACGGGCCAGTTGGCTTAGTGGCTAGATATCCTGATTGCCACGCCGCAGGTCGTGGGTTCGATTCCCACCAAAAACAAACATTGGCATGTGCCAGTGTGCATGAACATGTCCGTTTGTTCTGTGTCTGGATGTTAAATATCCATTTAAGTATGTATTTAGAAAGTAGTATATTTGTAGTACTAGCTGTCCCCCGTGGTTTCACCCGCGTTTATCGATATCATATATAGCGTTTATCAGTCTGGAAAAAAATCCGCGTCGAATGGTAACAGTCCCACCCCGATATGTCTAGTAGTTTTGAAGTGACGGTGCGTCAAAGGAACCTTATTTTGCATATATGTAATATATAAAAAAAATCAAAACCATTTATTCAGTTTAGGCCCTCGGAGGGCACTTATGAAGGTCAAATTTAAAGTTACTGAAGCTAGGTTCGGAAGTCAAGCCTTCAACTGAGAAGAACAGGCAAGAAACTCAGCAAGGTTACACTCTTTTTTATTAAATAATTTTTTATATAAATTTTATCTATTCTAACTTTTTGGCTATTTTATCAATTTTATTCAATTTTACATAATTTTATATTTAACAATTATAGATATCAGTTATCTGGTTTCCATAGTACAAGCTCTGCTTAGTTTGGTATCAGATGGCCGTGTGTAAAGAATGTCCCGGGACATTTATTATTACTAGGTAAAATTAAAACATACATAACTACTTGTTGACTAGCTAGTAATGCATACTCTTTACTTATATGTAGTGCCTATGAGGAACTACGTCAATAAGGATGTAATTGGCTTGAATTTGTGGATGAGTGAAATTGCCTTGTTAAATAATAATAGCTTGAAATACACAATAACATGCTTTATTAGAAAACTAGAACTTCAATAAATTTACGCTTTTTTACAACTTTTTTTTTAATCACACTTTTCTCAATATTAATTTATTGAAAATTTTCTTCTACTATTTAGTTTGGCTTTCTATTAAGGCCAGCTTACTCCAAAAAACGTAATTTTTTTCAATACATTTTATTTATAGTACAAAACATGTTTGATTAATCAATTTTTTGACATTTGAAAGCACATATATGAAATTACATGAAAAAAAATTTTTTTTTTTTTTTTCAAAATGGCGGTCCTAAAAATGGCTGTTGAAACTCAGCTGATTCGTAGATGGATGACATCATTTCTTGGAACAGAATTGATTGGACAGAATTATCTGAAAGCAAAAACAAAGCGGTTTCACGTTCTGTATCGAATTGGCTATGTCCTCAAGCAGAATGAAACATTTTCAATGAAAAAAAAACAATACAGAACGAAAAAAAAAAAAAAAATTTATTTTTCATGTAATTTCATATATGTGCTTTCATATGTAAAAAAATTGATTACTCAACATGTTTTGTACTATAAATAAAATGTATTGAAAAATATTACGTTTTTTGGAGTAAGCTGGCCTTAACGTTTTATTTTTATTTTATTTGATATTATGTTGAATAATGTTGTTTAGACATTCTGTAATTTATTGTTAGGACTATTGTTCAATATTTGATTATAATTTTTATTTTTTGTGATTATTTTTTCTATTGCTCTTGATGATATAACAAACAAAATTAAGAGGGACAAGCAATCGGACTGATTTCAATTGTATAATATATTAATTCCCTGCGAATAAACCTTTAATTTCATTTCATACCAGGACATTGTACTGAGACCTCAGCCTACCTCTTTTAGGATAATGGCCTTGAATATATTTTGTTTTTATAATCCTTAATTTTGAATATTGTAGTAGCTTAAATTGCTTACATTGGCTACCAGCAGAATACATAATTACAATAATCTAAATTGCAGATGATGGGATATATCGCTGATCCACTCAGCATTAATCAGCTACATTAAGCGCTGCAGCTCAGCTGAATGGTAATTGTAATGTTATATATCGGTTCAATGTGGGACTGCTAGTTCAAAATTATCATTCCAAAATTTAAAAGCATTATTCAGTTTAGGCCCGCGGAGGGCACTTAGGTATGAAGGTCAAATTTAAAGTTATTGAACTACCGGTTCCGAAGTCAGCCTTCGACTGAGAAGAACCGGTAAGAAACTCAGCAAGGTTACAGTTTTTTTAAACATTTTATATAAATTGTTTTCAATTCTTAGGTTATAGTTATTATTATAAAAAAAATATATTATTTGATAATCTGTACTTCTTGTAATTCCTTTGTAGCTTTTCTTTTTATGTTAGGTACTTACCTACCAATTTAATAAATATAAAAAAAAATGAAAAATTACAAAATTCAGATTAAATAAATATAAAAATGTAAGCATGCTGTACTCTGTCAACCAGATGCCTGATGTACAAATAATATAAATTACAAAATACCCCGTAAAAATATAATTAATTATCAAAGCCAAAGCTGTCATGTCAGTGAACCAGGTTATTTAACAGAAAGGCCTACGTACCTATCTTACCTAATAATTATCTACTTTATAGTTTTTTCTATTTTTCATTCATAAAAATCAGTTCTTTTTTTAGGGTATTTTTTCTTATATTCTTATGATTATTATCTGTCTGCAACGGCAACTATGGCACTTATTTATTTATTTAGACCACAAAAAATGTTAATCATAAATGGCGTCCCAATTACACGCGACGACTGCATGTTAATTCTACGCGGCAACTGGCTAAATCTTCTGGATTAACATAGTGTAATTCAGTCACTAAACAAAGACACCAAATAACTTATAACTATAACATACAGACATTACTCAAGTGGCCAAGACCGTGGCCACAAACAATGTTGTTTTGATCTCACATCAAAGGGATCCCTATGAGGATGGTATCCAATTTGCTGGTAGGTATCCGGTTTATGTGTAACAATTTAGCGCTACGCAAATTGTTGGTGCTATGTGTACACTCGTGATATGATCATACCTCTATAAACATATTATTGTCCGAGGCCGAAATAACCTTAACTTTAATATTTAGACTTATAAATTTTGATGAATAAGTGTAACTAAATTGTGTATATCAAGTTATTTATTTATAATCCATGTATACAGCAATAGAAAAAATCAAAGTAACACTATATATTAAGGAACCACAAGGCTCAGTTCAAAACAACGAGCTGACCAATCGCGGAAAGATGTTAATTTAAAAAAACAATATACAATTAATCCTAAAATAATTTTTCGTAGAATCTTCAAAGAGTACGGACTAGGAGTCCGTAGAAAATTTAAAAAGAAAAAAAATATATATTATTGTAGTGTAATATTTTAATATAGTAACGCACGCTCGCTTGCACCTGCACCCTGCTGAAGCCTACTCCTTTATAAACTCCTTTCTGTTTCCCTCTTTAAACGCTTTGCCTAACTCTGTAACTGTTCTCTTCACAATAGCTTCTATATATTGTTAGTGTGTGTTACGTGGATTAAACACAAATATCTTTTGAACAAGGACGTTTATTTTAAAACAACCTACACACCTACAATGTAATATATATATATAAATGAATCCTATTTCCCTTGGTCACGCACGGCATCACGCATGGATGGGTGGACCGATTTCGCAAATTCTTTTCTTGTTGTTTTATTATTGTCAGGAGAAGGTTCTGATGAATGAAAAAATATTGAAAGTTGCGTGGAAAATTAGAAAATTTCAGAAAACATAACGACCATATTAACGTTTCTAATGTAACCATACTGCTTTTGACAATATAAACTCTTATAATGTAACCTTATGGTGTTTGACATATATGTCAGTCGTTTGACAATATCGTTTAAAACGGAGGCATGGGTCGCAATTATATTGATAAAATAATTAATTACCAATTCTTAGTGCACAGTCAATTCGGAAAATTGTATTGTGATGTACAGTGAGTTTTGTAAGAAGTGTTTGTGCATCACGGTTAATTCAGAGCGCTATCACGCCTACTATTAAAAGTTTAATTGTCAAGAATAATAAACGCTACGTTCTTGGTATTTTATTATTATTAATGATACCAATTCGAATTAAATATAAATTTTTTTTTATCGTTTATTTCATCAAAAAGAATATACAGTATACTTAAGCTAAAAAATCGCCAAACTGCATAACAGTTTGTCGGCGAATATAGTGCACTCTCTTAAATAATAATTAATTAGCCTATATCTATTACAACTTTATTTTAGTTTTATATTACATTATGTACTTACAATTTTTATGAAGGTATCTTATCTAGAATACATTTTTTTAATTTATTTTTCAAAATTGCCTTACTCATTTTCTCGTCTATGGAGAAGATACAATTAAATATTCTAGGTATTAGATATTGCCTTGTTCTTTCACCGAAATAATTAAGAAGACTTAAGATTAATGAAGACAGGACAACGTCTGCCGGGTCAGCTAGTATGCTATATTTATTGGTACTCCATTTTTATTAATATTGAACTAAATCTATGATATACTCGACAACATAATAATTAAATAATTTAAAGGAGCCAAGGCTACGGCCGGAGTGGGCACCCGACCTGAGCGACAGAGTAGCCATAATATCAATTTTAAAGTCTATATCTTTCGTTAACGATAACTTTATTTTTTTGTACTAAAACTTATCAAAATAAAAATTTGGTGTTTAACAAAACTCATTTAAATTTTATTTGTCAATGTTTGCGCACTGAATAAAAAATATTCCTGTATACATATGTGTATTAGAATATTTTTTTACATATATATGTATATAAACATACGGTTTTCCAATCTAAATCCACACTTATATTTAAAATGCCAAAGTTTGTTTCCTTTTCACTAAACTGACTAAACGTTGATCGGATTGTAATGAAATATAGATTATATCCCGTGGAAGAACATAGGCAGTTTTTTTATAAAAATATTCTTGAAGAGGTAAAATTGGGGTTGATAGCCCGTAAGGGCTGACCCATAATACTTCAAGTTCGGGTTTTGGAAATTTATATTTATTACATGTATAATATATTAGATCATACAATTTTAATGCATAGTTTTGCGATGATAACACAATTTACAAAACGCTCGCGAGCTTCTATCCCTCGGGAACCACTTCTTCTTCTTTGAAAGTTGAAAAGATCCAATCAGTTTTTAGTTCTCTCGGTATGATGCATACAAGCGTCCGTTACTACCATATCCTGATAACTTGTAAATAAATAAAATTTTGCATTGTTAAACTTAAATATTTGTACATCGCTTTCTATTTTAATAAGATAAAAAGAGAGGAAAAGTCCTGCCGAAATCGCTCTTGCCAAAGTGTAAGTTTGACCTATAAATGAATATTTGAAACTGGCAGCTTAAATTAAGCCAAAATCAAGTCAACTAACCAACCTATCACTACCATATTTATTGTAACGAATTGCTGAACACCTAAAAGTTAAATTGAAAATAAATCTATTCAGTAGACATGTACAAATTAAACAACAAAACGGTATCAGTCTAAAATAGCCCTTATTCCATTATCATAGATGTGAGGTGGAGAGCTTATGTAAGTTGGTTGTGGAGAAGAGACCATCAATATCAGGAAAGGTCGTATTGCGTGTTTAAATAAATGAAATAAGCCAGTTTGGGCAATTAAGGGATCGTGATTTTTTTGTTTATTTATTAAACCTTTTAATTGGGACTTATGCTTCGTTTGTAAAAGAACTAACGGCCATCAAAGGTTAATTGAATAGATGAACGAACAAGCGTTTCATTATGTATTAATGAGTTGAAATGTTTGAAAAGGATAAAGTGGAGGCGAGTGTGTTTGTTTTAAAAACGGTTGCTTTTTTATAAATATGTCATAGTTTTATAATGACATTTTGCACGCCAGTTTCTGGAGAAATGTGGCTGTAAATTGTTTTAAGACCTTATACTGGCAACATTTTAGGATTGTAATTCTTAATATAAACTATAGAAGTAGTAGAAGCTCTGAGTGCAGAATTCGTCCAGGGATGTACTACTATAATTTCTGCCGTGAAACAGTACTACACCTGTATTTCTGTGTTTACTATGATGTAACAAAAGTGGATTTGACCTTCATAAATACCCTTCTTTGTATTTAGAATGTATTTACCCGACTGCAAGATATTTAAGGCCGAGTAAGATTTTCTACTTATCTTCTTTAAATAATAAAAATATACGTATTATTAAATATTTTATAGTATTAATTAAGAAAAACGAAGTCTTAAAAATATATTTTTAAAACTGAGGTCGCGTATTCTGCTTGGCAAACCCTTTCATTAGATACCCATGACATAGAGGTGCCTTATGAATTAATAAAATTAAATGACCTTCTCATATTCTATTGAATTTAGGATGACGTCACTTTGCTCAAAATTCAAAAATTCAAAACCATTTATTCAGTTTAGGCCCTCAGAAGGCACTTATGAAGGTCAAATTTAAAGTTACTGAAGCTACAATCAGCTAATCGTGAAATGTCAACAAAAACAATTGAGAGTGCAAAATTTCACGATCGGATGACTTGGTCTAAATTTCAGTTTGTCCCAAATATACAAACCAAAGTTAAATAAAAGCTTGTATAAAAATAGATAAATCTGTCAAAATAAATTACAACATCAAGGATCCCTTTTCTGATACATTGACATTGAGATATTGACGGGTAGATCACAGTGATTTGGGTGTCCGTACAATGCCGCCTGTGTCACTCGAACAGATTAAACGCGCATCTTTAACGTAACGAAACGGACACGATACGATACTTAAATTAGTTTAATACATAGGCTATAGGCAGACGGTCCACTAGATGATCACCGTCGCCGTTAGACATTTGCAACACCAGGGGCATCGCCAAAGCAATATCGACCCTGAGACATTAAGTTGTTAAGTCCCATGTGGCTTTAATTTCACCGGCTTTTTCTAACCGGAACACACACTGCTTCACGGCGGCGATGGAAAGCGGAGATTTTTGTTCTCCCAGAAAACCTTTATATGATTTTAACCTTTCGAATGTCACGAGGGCCCCAAAAAATTACGTCATCTGTCGCCGTTTCAATTTTATTTCTTTTAAAATAAGGTTTAAAGATGGTTAAAACGAAGCGGGCACAGATCTATGACAAGACGGTTTATGAGGGGTGCACAGAACTGTGTCAAAACGTTCGAAAGCGAATTCGCCAGGACATTTCTACTCTTTTAATGTTATTAAAATAGAAAACGAAATCGGCTCTATAATCATTCAAGTCGTGTCGGACCCGTCACGGTTGGTAAAAGCCAGCTCATTCAAGTAACGGGTTAACGTACGTACTCGGATTACACCGTGTAAAGCGTAGAGATTAGAACGTACTTCAGTTGCGAGACACGGTTGGTTGCCTACACCATGTACAGTCGACAGCATAGTAAACAGTACAGGTCTTTACAGTACACCTGTACTATAACTAGTGTACCGTGAAGGAATTTTGTAGTATGTGGGTTTGAATACAGAAAGTGACGAAACATGATTTAACTTTTTCATTTTATTTTTTAATTAAAAAAATATGTCTGTCATCACAATAGTCGGTATATCCTATCCTGTTACGCAAGCATAGTCGCAGCATAACGTCTAGCTTGCATTGCCCTCAATACTTGCATCAGCAACTGCAATGCACACGAGGCGCTGACGCTGCGCAACGCGACTCAGATGACGCAAATACAAAACCTACAATATCTCTACTAATATTATAAATGCAAAAGTTTGTGTGTATGGATGTTTGTTACTCTTTCACCCAAAAACTACCAAACGGATTTGTATGAAACAAGTTTCATATGAGGCAAGGCCACATATATAGAAAATGCTCTGGAATAATTTTTGTGCCGGGAAAATGTTACATCCCTCGGGAACGTGGGTGAAGCCGCGGAGGAAAGCTATAATGCAATAAATATAACAAAAAGTAATGTTTAGTTTAATGCCAGAGCTAATCCTTACATAGTATAAAACATAGTCGCTTCCGCTCTTTGAATGCTTAGGCCTTTTAAACTACAAAACATATTTTGAGGCGTTTTTCATCAATAAACAGAATGATTCAGGAGGTATTATTAACTTTATTAAATTTATTATTATATCCCTTGAGAAAACGGTTGAAACCGCGGGGTACAGCTAGTAATAGATAAATACAACATGTACTTTTAGTAAACATTACTGATTATACTATGTATATACAATAATCCTCAATCCGTACATACAAACATATTCACAGATTTGAAATTAATATCAGTACAGGATATAAGTAATAACACTATGAATGCATTAATGAAAGCGGCAAGTGATTGGAATTTAATATCAATAATGTTGTTGTCATTTAACGTGAGTTAATACCAAAGGTTGTTGCAAAACTCTAAGCTTAACAAAATAAAAATAATACAAAAACTAAGGACAATCGATTTTGCTTCGAAAGAGTTTATTTAAAAACTGTAGAACTATGAAATCCCTGCGATTGGAAAACGAGTGCATATTTTAAATAGCTAATTGACCCTGTATAATATTTACTAGCTTTGACCTGTTCAAATGTGTATGTTGCAGACTGTACCCGATATGATACTAAAGAGAACACGGACCCTGGAAAACCATAAGCGATGGACATAGCTCGTAGAGTCTGTTAGTTAAAGTAACAATGGAGAGGTGATATCGCTCGAAGAGCTGAAAGCCGATGGGGAAGAAAGGTTCTCGAGTGGCGGCCACGTACAGGAAAGCGCCGAGGGGAACGATCTCTCACCTGATGGACCGGCGACCTGATCAGAGTAGCTTCAATAACTTTAAATTTGACCTTCATAAGTGCCTTCCGAGGGCCTAAACTGAATAAATGATTTTGAATTTTCAATTTTGAGAGTCTCTTGAAGCCGCTGGATGCAAGCTTAGGACCAATTTTTCTAGACATTATTTGCGGAGCCCTATATTTAGCAGTGGACAATTTTTAAATAATTTTGTAAAATATGGACATCGACCTGTCCCCCGCGTTCCCGAGTGATGTAACATTTTCCCGTAACAAAAAGTATCTTATGTGTTAATGCAGGTTATAAACTATCTGTGTGGCAAGTTTCACCCAAATCTGATTAGACGTTTTTGCGTCAAAGAGCATATTTAATATCACTAGGATAATAATGTAGAAAGAGTGCGAATTTTGTGAGTTTAAGTGTGTGTGGAATCTAATCTCTTGAAACACTATTTTAAAAACTCTTTCACTGATAAATAGTTACACTATTCTGTGTGACATAGGCTATGTTATAATCCTGGAATACAAAGGATACCTCTGGAATGCGGGTGACATTTTTTTATTCCTACAAAACCCATTTAAATAGTGAAGTAGGCGGGTAAATACTCTGAGACTTTTAATTTATACAATACTTAAACAAATAAAACATAAAGATTCAAATCTTGTTTTTATAATAAACTAGCTGTGAGGTTTGGCCCGCTTTTAATCGTGGTTACAAACTCTCCTCTTGAATTATTGTATTTATTGCTGAAAACTGCATTAAATATCGTTGCATAATTTATGATTCCACAAAGAAACATTAATTTATATATAGATATTATAATGTCCAATTACCTTACATTATCACCTACCCGTTTTACCTGCGTTACCGAAGGCTGTCATATTTTGCCGGGATAAAAGTAGCCTATATAATATTCCAAGATATACTTTATCTATGTGCCAAGTTTCATCCAAATCTGGCAGGTAGTGTTTGCGTGAAAGAGTAGCAAACGTCCATATTCAGAAACTTTCACATTTATAATATTAGTAGGAGCTATTTCTAAGTTTGAACGGAGTCATGTCTCTGACCTTTAAAAAGTCAGAGTCTAATTTGAAATAAAATAAAATGAGAGGCATTTAGAGAGTAAAATTATCGTTTCTGTTATCTTCAGACATTTTACTTCAAGCATTCACATTATTATAATGTTTGAAAAGTAAATAAAATTTATTTTTATAGACCGATAGCTTGTTAGTTTATATACCTAAAATGCTAAGAATGTCATTGGAAATTCTACTTTATAGTTTTCATAATAAGGTTCATTTATTGATCCAATGGTTAATTATATGATGAACTTTATCGTAACGCTATAGGATTCATTTTTCTATAACACTCTTAGCTCTCTTGAGTAGTAGAACTCTTAGTGCAGACTTCGTCCGGTGAAGTACTATCACCTTACCCATTTCCGCCGTGAAGCAGTAGTGCACTTGTATTTCTGTTTCGGTTAGAAAGGTAAGGCCGGTGAAATTACAGGCACATGAGACTTAACAATGCCCCTGATGTTGCAAAGTTCAAAGTTCATAGGTGGCGGTGACCTCTTACCATCAGGTAAACCTACTTCTTGTTTGTCGCCCCATGAGTATCAAAAAACTGTGATTTATAATCTTAATACTATTATTAATGCGAAAGTTTGAATGAATAGATTTTTGTTACTCAATCACGCCAGAACAGCTGATAGTCCAGGAGGAATCGGCGCATGAGTACCGAAAACTATTCCACCTCAATTTTTTTATGCAATCCTCTTCAAATTGCCCTTCTGATGATAAAAATGCTAATCTTACCCATATTGAGCCAATTAAGAAATAAAAAAATGAAAAATTTTAAATTTAAAATAATTTCCAAAAATATAAGTCATCGTTCAATAAATAATTATTATAATTATATATAACTATTGCGTATTTAAATGAAGGTATGATGATGTAATTTGTCTGGTTTCAAAATTGCAAACTTTACTTAGTTTGGGTATCACCGCATGTGTTCAGAAATAATTAAATTACAAGACCATCAATCTTTCTCTGATACAGGATTTTTATTATATTTGAAAAATGTTCTTTCCTCATGAAATATGTGACTATCGGTTTACTATACCCTTTAAAACATGTCGTAATTAAAAATAATAATTAAATTACAAGACCATCAATCTTTCTCTGATACAGGATTTTTATTATATTTGAAAAATGTTCTTCCCTTATGAAATATGTGACTATCGGTTTACTATACCCTTTAAAACATGTCGTAATTAAAACATGTCGTAATTAAAACATGTCGTAATTAAACGTATACTAAAGCTTGATTCTAGGTATTAAATCATAGCTTGCATCCGGGTCACGCAGACTGAAGGTGCTCCGCTCAAATCGCTCAGGCTTGTACGATTGCTCAGAGAGTGTGAATCGCTTTAGAAGCCACACCATTCCTGCCTTTACTTGGAGTCTGGCAAATCTTGCTCCTGAAATGAAAATAAAATATATTTCAGGGCTCTTAGCAATTTAATTTGTTTCTGTAGCTATCTATATTTAAATTTATGTTTGTATGCTTGTACCCTATACTATTTATTTTAGCGAGTTATTCTTCATACGTCTAGAAAGGTTCCTGATACAAAAAATAATCGCATAGCAACGCAAGCCAGGAATAGCTCACGACAAAATAATAATTTTGTTAGCTAGTACTATGGAAACCAGTAAACTGATAAATACAACTTATTTTCTAAATACATACATATGTAGATATTTACACCCAGACACAAAACAAAATGTCATATCAATGCACACAAATGTTTGTTCTGGACGGGAATCAAACCCATGACCTCTTATTATATATACACCCAGACACAGAACAAACAGATCTGTTTATACACACAAATGTTTGTCTTATGTGGGAATCAGACCCACGACCTCTTGCGTTGCTGTCAGCTTACCTTACCTATCACCTTACCACGCCTATTAATTTTAGAAGTCCAATTAACTAAATCTTAGTATTCAAGAGTAGGTGTTATGTTATTAAAGAATAATGTGCTAGAGCTTTCCAAATTTCAATCAAATGTTTTCAAACTCAGATAGTTCTTTGTATCCAAATGGTTAAGTTTAAAAATATTCCTAACGAACAAATTAACCGGATGCAAGAGAAACTCATTCAGGCTGTTGAGGATTCAAAACGTACAAAGTTACGAAACTCAATTCAGTTCTCTTACCGATACAAATCCGATTGCCTTCACCAAAAGCCATATAACTAAACTTTGGTATTTTCGACACATTTTCCGTGGAGAATCTTTCCGGATCAAACAAATCTGGATTATGGAAGTAGTCTTTGTCTCTATGTATCGCATATATTGGTATTATGACTAAGGTATCTTTTTCAATATGAACCTTTCCAGGTAATGCTGTGTCCTTGGTACATCTTCTTTGCATAACTCCTACTGGGGGATATTTCCTCATAGCTTCACTGATGACCATGTCTAAATAATGCATTTTTTCAACATCATAATATGTAAGTTCTTCTTTGTCTCCAAGTACATTATCGATTTCTGTATGAAGCCTTTCCAAAATTGTTGGGTTACTCGATAGCTCTAGTAGAGTGAAATGCATTGTATTCGCTGACGTATCCGCACCAGCAATAAAGAAGAAAAACGCTTGAGACGCCAAAATTTCATCTGTAGGAGCCAATTCATAGCCTGTTATAATGTCTTTCATTACACCGTTTCTTTGTAATTCCAAACATGTATCGATGAAATCGTTTCTCTTTTCATTATCTTGACGACGACAACTTAAAACATTTTTAAAAACGCCAATGAAAAATTCTTCGTGTTCACTAAACAATTTCAAGTCCAACCATTTGAACAGCTTTGGAAATGAATTGGATATGAAGAATTTCATATTCTGCATCATCGTAGGTTTTAATGCTTTCCATGACATATCTAAGAATGGGGAATCCATGGTATTACCTCCGCTAGTGTCTATACCACAGACGGAAGCTCCTATCGAAGCAGTAGTATATGTATACAGCGCATCGAAATGTTTTAATTCCATATTCTTATCTCTTTCTAAAAACTCAACAAAATCACGTCCACATTTGTCTAAAATGTGGAACATATTCTTCAGTCTCGAGCTAGTGAAAACCGGTGTCATCTTCTGCCTTATTAATTTCCAGCGCCCGTAATCTTCCATGAACAGAAGATTATCAGTTAAAATTTCTCTTGGATTAACAACAATGCCACGGGAATTAAAGCTTTGAAAATCACCAGCCAGCACCGCTTGTACGTCTTCTAATTTCTTCAAAAGCAACGCTGGTTTGCTCCCTAAGAATAAACCAATATGATCGTCTTTGGGACTGCTATCGTATATTTCCTTATATATTTCTGATAGTGAACTGTTGCCAAATGTGAATTTTAACAATGTCCCGTCTATTTGTGTTATGTTCCGCTTCTTCCAGTATTCGTTACTTCGCCAATTCAATACGATTATTAATATTACGCACAAAATCATTAATATTATCCACAACATTGTCACTTATCACTGTTGGTCTTAAGAGGTCAAGTAAAACACTAACAAATATTTATCCGCGTGTTTCATTTATAGCATTTAATGATTCATTAATAATTGTCATAATAACTAAATGATAATTTGTTTTGCTGACACATTAAGAGCTGATGATCAGATTAATAGCACATTTAAGTAGTTACGGTAACGAGGCGATTTAACTGTTTATTTTAATTATATTTTATCAATATGGTATGTGATGAAGTAGGTACTTATGTATCCACCTCAAAGAAATTTGTAGGAAATTTAGTAATTTAAGGATTGAATGTCGAATAAGTCATTCCTCTTATAAACCTCTGCGGTTTTTTTGTGAATGATTTTAAGTTTTATTTTCCATGTATTTATGTTTGTTCAATAATAAATAAAAAAAAACTTTCGATAGAAAAGAAAAAAATATTGATAACTAATTGAGTCAGGCGTGGCCTTGTGGGAATCAATTATAAGATTATATAAAAAACAAACAGTAAGTAAATATCCTGGGATATTCTTTCCCAGCCATCTGATCCCAAACTAAGCAGAGCTTGTACTATGGAAACCAGATAACTGATATACTTACTTTCTAATTGTTCTAAATACATACATATATATAATAGGTATATAGATATTTATTACACCCAGACACAGAACAAACAGATGTTCAAGCATACAAATGTTTGTCCTAGGTGGGAATCGAACCGGCGACCAGCGACTTGTCACTCAGGGTCGCTAATCACCAAGCCAACTGGCCAGTCAATTATATAATCATATCTAGTAATTAATTCCTTAACGAATAATTTTAGTTTCTTCTGTGCATTCTAGTAATAAATTTAAAAATAATCAATTTAATAATAATTTTACTAAATGTGAAAGACTATTAGAAAACTAATTTTAATTTCCACTGAAAGGTTTTTGTCGTTCAAACTTTGCTTGGCTTCATTCCAAGAGCAAGTTTCATGTAATATTTTTTCAGTTTCACAAAGTTTAAGTTAAAAATGTATCTTGATTTGCTTTACTTCATTCGTATCAATCTTACACCATGTTTTTGTGATGTTATAAAAATCTATTTTCTTCTAGTTAGCTATAGTCACTTTTTTTCATAAGAATCTGAATTCAAAGGCATTTATTTACTTTAGGTCCCAGAGCAACACTTACAAAGGTCAAAACTACTCAAGTTACCACAGAGAAGAAACGGTAAGAAACTTAGCAAGGTTATATTGTTAATACATATATATTATAATAACTGACTTATTTAGCATCTTACTCGCCTAGCTATAAGTCTTGTACTTTCTAATTAGTACTGTATACATGTTCTCCAAATGTTAGTAAATTCTCTGGAGGTATAAAATTTAACAGTTGGCTTAGTGGTTAGATACCCTGTCTGATAGGCCGCGTGTTCGATTCTCACCCTGAGAAAATATTTGTGAGCGTGAACATGTCTGTTTATCCTGTGTCTGGATGTAAATATCTATATAAGTATGTATTTAAAAAGTAATATATGTAGTATTTAGAGGAGGCACATGTTGACAGACAAGCTGTTTTACAAAACATCTAGTTGCCAATAATTCAATTTTAAGTTAGAATTAAGAATTAGAGTTAAGATTAAATCAATTTTGTTACTTTTAATAATTGTAAAGAAAGAAACAGCAATAAAGGCAATTTCGTTTATATTTTATTTATTTTTATGTTGTATATCAGTTATCTGGTTTCCATAGTACAAGCTCTGCTTAGTTTAGGATCAACAGGCGTGTGTAAAACATGCCCTAGGATACTCATATTATTATATAAGTACCTACATGTAACATCTATCCCAAATATTCATAAATTCTCGAGAAGCAGAGCTCTTAGTGCAGAGTTCGTCCGGGGAAGTACTACCACCTTACCCATTTCTGCCGTGAAGGGGTAGTGCACTTGTATTACTGTGTTTCGGTCAGAAAAGGTAAGGGGGCCGGTGAAATTACAGACACATGAGACTTAACAACTTCACGTCTCAGGGTCGACAACGCTTTGGCGATGCCCTTAGTGTTGCAAATGTCCATAGGCGGCGGTGATCACTTACCATCAGGTAGACCGTCCGCTTGTTTGTCGGTCCTTGTGGTATAAAAAAGAATACAAAATTTCAGCAAAAACATAAAGCCAAATATTTTCCGTGCAAAATAAACCGTGCAAAACAAATAGAAAAAACATTAAGTATCATAGCATCTCACTCAGACGTGAAAGTAATATGTGTCCAGACCTGAAGAGGGTACAACGTGTATGTTAGTGCTGTCAAATGATTTCATTACCGTCACTCTCGGATATACCTGGGTTCTTTGCTCACGTCGTGTTGAACCGGGATTTGGCAGGTATTGGCTATTAATTGTTGTCGTTTGCTTTTTCTATACTTTTGTCTTTGCTTTCTACATTTAAGAAAGGATTTATATTTTTCTTAATAATAAATAAACTCCAAAGCTACAGGACTCATTAAAAAAAAATGAGTTTTTTTAGGGTACCCAAAGGGTGCCAACGGGACCGACCCTATTGCTATGGCTCCACTTTCCGTCCGTCCGTCTGTCTGTCACTGATCTGTATCTTTTGAACCGTAATAGGGTAGACACTTGATTTACAGTGTAATTACTACATTGACAGATTATTGATTGACAGGCCAGTTGGCTTGGTGGTTAGAGACCCTAACTGCCAAACCGAAGGTCGCGGGTCTATTCCCACCCAAGACAAACATTTGTGTGCATGAACATGTCTGTTTGTTCTGTGTCTGGGCGTAAATATCTATATAAGTATGTATTTCAATAGTAGTATATGTAGTATATCAGTTACCTGGTAGCCATACTACAAGCAATACACTCTGCTAAACTTGGGATCAGGTTACCATGTGTGAAGAATGTCTTGGGATATTTATTTATTTAATTACTATGACTGCAATAACAACAAATAATAAAAATAAAATTAAGTCAAAAATACAATGGGTCATACAAAAACGTGAAATAACTTTGTATATGCTTAACTTTGTTTATTGTTTTCTGGATAACCTGTTTAACCTCTAGGGATGACCATACAACAATAAACAAAAGTTGTATAGTGACCAAACAAATAGTAACGCATAAAAGACGAAAGATGATCAAATTTACCAGAACCAAAAACTTTTTAACAAAGGTACGAAACCTACTTGTAATATTGTCTATTCTTTGTCTATGGTCCCTACTTTACACCAACACACTTATCCCCGCGTTTATTTCATCACCATTCTTTATTTAATCTCCTGCTCTTTAAAAAAATTGCCATTCGATATGCTTTCTGAACTTAACAGTAAATTAAGTCTATAATCATTTGGCAAAAACAAAACCCAATTGAGTCTATCTTAACGGCAATAGTACGGCAATATTCAAACCTCAATACAATAAAAGGCTTCAATCGCAGATAGAGACACTCGTTGCAATCTCTGCAAATACACTCTAGTGCAGTGCAATATCAGTTTTTCGTTTAACACTTAAGGGGGTAGGGGGATACGTACAATTATTGCAGCGGATTGTGTAGTTGCGAACAAAAGTGCTAGAAGGTTATGAATTTTGTTCGTTTAAGATTGGATTACAATTTATGACTTTAATCATGCTGTTTATATTTATTTGTAATATTTTTTACTTCAGGTGTGGAGTGAAAGGGGTGGAAGTAAGGTGTAGGAGAGAGACAGAGAGGGATGCAAGGAATATGGCGTAGTAAAAATCAAAACACAAAAATATTTTTTTATCTCCACAATTTTTTTTTTTTTGCCGCTTGGGCCGACAAACAAGCAGACAGTCCACCTGATGGTAAGTGGTCACCGCCGCCTATGGACATTTGCAACACTAGGAGCATCGCCAATGCGTTGTCGACCCTGAGACGTGAAGTTGTTAAGTCTCATGTGCCTGTAATTTCACCGGCCCCCTTACCTTTCTAACCGAAACACAGTAATACAATTGCACTACTGCTTCACGGCGGAAATGGGTAAGGTGGTAGTACTTCCCCGGACGAACTCTGCACTAAGAGCTCTACTACTCTAATAATCAAATGACATTTTTATGACATGTAATAAAATTGACGAGAAGTTTGCTATTTTTTTTATTATGGAATATTAATAAAATAAGTGTCCATTGAAGTCCAGTCTTTTATTTCAACTCACATTTTATATTGATAAAGTATATATCAGAGGTTGCCCAAAGGGCTTAGTCTCTTAGTTATTAACTTTAATAAATTAAACAATTTTAAAAACAAAAAAAAACTAACTGGTGAATTTACATGACACTTAAGAACTTCACATCTCAGGGCGACAACGCATTGACGATGCCCCTGGTGTTGCAAATGCCCATAGGCGGCGGTGACTACTTACTATCAGGTGGACCGTGTGCCAGTTTGTTGGCCCATGTACAAAAAACGTGTGTGTGTACGCACGTAAGAAGTTATACCCGAAAATATAGATGAGAAAAACTGCACTTTAAAACATGTTTTACTATCCAGTCGTGAAATACTCTTTGCACCTGTCTGTAGCAACGAATAACAATTTTTGAGGTTGTTAGGTTATTATTGACAATAACATAATTACTCACTCATTGACACTGACAGTTGCGATTTGTGCGATGTTACGGAGAGACCGTTATCAGCTAACTTCATCCGTGAGAATTTTGTGTTACAATGATGCGCGCGTATTTTAAAATTTTACTCTCATAATTTTTTCATAACGCGCCTAAAGAAGTATAACTTCAAAAAAATACCTAACTTACTAACTTCTGCTCACAAGTATACCTACCCTCACACGAGCACGCAGTCTAAGCTTAACTTGAAATGCAGGCCTTGTACGTCCCTTGTGCTACGTGACACCTAGTTCAACTATTGTTGGTCCAGATGCGCTATAGAGCATGGTTCATATCTTCGCCTAAAACTGCTCTATATGCAAATAGTCACCTGTACGGATCGCTTCAGGTGTCGGATTGCAAGGCAAGGAGATTCAAGGGAATGAGTTCCTTTATAAGATTGTTTGTATTATAAAATAGATTGCGTCTTCTTCATTGTTCATATATACAAATGTTTGTCCTGGGTGGGAATCGAACCCGTGACCTACGACTTGGCAGTCAGGGTCGCTAACCACCCAGCCAAGCGGTCTGTTTAATCATATCATCATATCTAGTAACTAATTCCCTAAAGAATAATTTTAGTTTCCACTCGGTTGAGAGCCCTAAGCGCTCACCGAAGTTGTCCGCGTAAGGGTGTCAGAGCTATCTGAGGCTAACACCTTCGTCCCTTCAAAAAAGAAATGTGCGGTCGTGTAATGAATTTAAAATTAATCAATTTACTAATAATTTTACTAAATGGTATGAGGTGCTTTATAACATTGTTTGTATTATATATGGAGTTTAGAAGTAAATAGAGCGCCACAAATTATTAGAGTAGGATACAAAATTAATAAAAAAGGAAAGAAACATTTCCGTTTTGTTACAGCGCATTTTTTTAAATTATTATAATCTATAGACAAACATGAGTATGGAATAAAATTATACAGTATTTTTAAGTACCCTAATTTATTATAAATAGCAAATAGAAAATAGTATTAAAGAATTACCGGAAACCAACCCAGCACACTTCACTCTGTTTATAATTCCTTATGCAGCTTAGTTCATATCATTTCCATTTGCTACACTAGCCTATTTCGGTGAGAATTCGAAAACTAATTTACTGTTTACAAGTGGACACTTTTTCGACTAATCCCCCATACAAGATGGTCTTCCTTTACTTCTACACTCCATAGTATTATAGAATAGATTGTGTCGTCTAAATAAAGAAGCGGCTCGTCCTGGCTTTGCCTAAGGTACCTACACATACATCTTCCAAATGAAATTCTCTAAATGATAGTAAAAACCCATCAAAACCTATAGCGTAGTTTAAAAGATATAAACGGACAAACAGGCAGTAAGAACTAGTGACTTTGTTTTATACTACACTAGCTTTCCCCCGCGGAAAAATACATAAAAACCTTCCTCTTTAATCACTCTATCTATTAAAAAAAACCGCATCAAAATTCGTTCCGTACTTTTAAAGATTTAAACGTACATAGGGATATAGGGACAGAGAAAGCAACTTTGTTTTGTACTATGTAGTGATGATACTAGCTGTATTCCGATGATATTGAATTCCAATAAAATTCAAAATTAAAAACCATTTATTCAGTTTA
This sequence comes from Habrosyne pyritoides, assembly GCA_907165245.1. Taxonomy (NCBI): domain Eukaryota; kingdom Metazoa; phylum Arthropoda; class Insecta; order Lepidoptera; family Drepanidae; genus Habrosyne; species Habrosyne pyritoides. The sequence goes on along the minus strand of OU015588.1, from coordinate 13,637,973 downwards.
GGCCCACGGAAGGCACTTATGAAGGTCAAATTTAAAGTTACTGAAGCTTTCGTTAATGCATACATAATATTATTATTACTTGCAACCAGTGTATTAATATTAATTTGAAACTGATTGATGATTATATATCTGCATAGTACATGCAGTAAATGTTTACAAAAAGTACGTGTTGTATTTATCTATTGCTAGCTGTCCCCCGCGGTTTCATCCGCGTTTATCGATAATATAAATAGCCATATACGAAAATTTTCCCGTTGGATATTTACTGTGAGGTGAGTTTGAGAAGTCGGGGTACAATGAAGGCCTATACATCTTCTATAGATCCTATATATACTAAGTTAGTTTTATTTTACTTAAATAACTAGCTATCCCCACGGTTTCACCCGTGTTTATCGATATCATATATAGCCATTGACGAAAAATTTCGCGTCGAATGGTAGCAATTCCATCCCGATATGTTCAGTAGTTTTGAGATGATGGTGCGTCAAAGGAACCCTATTTTCCTTATATTGTATATATATTTTGAGATAGAGATAAATAAATGGTGGAAAATGTTTTGATTCTGTAAGTTGAATGTCTAGTTCGACACAGTTTCATCAAGGCGTTTATGCTCTGTCTCTTTCGGTAACTATCAATTACAGTGAGAGGTCGACTCTAGAAAGCCACGTTGCGACGACGTTGTGTTTACTAGATTAAGGGATTGTACAACTCTTGTCCGGACGACTGGAGTAAAGAATATATCGATTACCACTTTCACTTTATATTTTGAAACAAGTCGATAACGAATTTCCAAAGAGAATTGATATCAGCAGGTGGTAGTCAATCGACAAAAAATATACATTATGTCGCCGAGCAAATGTTTGAGAGCGAGGCAATATAGACGATGATAAAGTTATATTAAATTTATACTAAAATATAAAAAAAAAAACAAATGTAGTGACAAGAATGTCTGTGGTTGGTATGCCTTTTTAACTTTATAAAATGAAATGAAATATTCATTCTTATAGGCCTTCACAGGCACTTATGAATGGTCAGACTAACACCGGTTCAAAAGGTTGCTTTTACTGAGAAGAGCCGGCAATAAATAAAGTAATACAAAAAAAAATTAAAAACAAGATTTTCTCACCTAAAGATTATATAATATAATATCTCGTGTTAAGAAAGGAGATCCCTCCCTGACTGTAGCAGCCAGGTAATGGAACATGCTAAAAGGTGCAATCAAAATTAAATTGTTTAGACAATGTTGAGTCTATACTGTTGACCGGTGAAGAGATCCATCGTATAAAGCCAATTCTGCATGTAGAATCAGGCCATGGTGACCATAAAAAAGATTGTCGTAAGAACAGAACCAATATGTAAAATTTCAACTCCGTAGAATAAAAGAAAGTGGTTCTAATTCAGCTTGCAAGACTTGACCTAAATTAACTATGAATAAATAATTAATACTTGCCCAAAAATCTGCCAATACTGAGACCATTTCAATTATTTATCAAAAAGACTGGATAAAAAGTAAATTAAGCAAATACTCATTAAAAAGTTTAAAGAAGCCAATCTCTGAGAAGTCTTGATTTCTAAAACCTGTCTAGGCCTTTTACAAAGACCTCATTACAGCAAAGCGAAAAATCTTTATGGAGATTCAGCTATTGTTATCTTAATATAGACTTTATCTGGTTCCTAATAAAAGTGTATTCCCCTTCTACTCCACTTTACTTTTTCTATCCCGAAAATCTAATTGTATATGACTTACTTTACCACATAAGGTGTATATTCTGAAGTAATATCGTACTATAATATTATAAATGCGAATGTTTGTATGTATGGATGTTTGTTACTCTTCCACGCAAAAACTACTGGACAGATTTGGATGAAACTTGGCACATAGATAGAGCATATCCTGGAATAACATATAGACTTTAGGCTACTTTTTAACTCGGGAATATGTAACATCCCACGAGTACGTGGGTAAAACCGCGGGCGACAGCTTATATAAAATAATAGAAAGAGGTGGAATAGTTAGACAGAAGAAAAGCCTTACAAGAAAAAGAAAAAAAATACTGAAAATATTTTCAGCCGGTTTTTTGTTTCCAAATTCAAATAATGGTGTATTTATTTATTGCATAAGACACATCAACAGTGTAACATATTAAACACTTACAGAATAAAAATAAATTTTAAGTTTTACAATCTGATATGTACACCAGCGACAGGTATATAGATGTGGTATAGGTATAAATGAAATGAAAATCACTATCATTTTCATACTAATTTACAAACACTACCATTACCGTTTCGACATCAAATCAATTGAAATATTCAAGAAATGAATTCTTTAACACGTGTTTTTTTATTCTAGCTACCTCCCTTATTACCTCCCTGATTTAAAAATATTTAGACATTGGAATCCGTATCTGGATGTAAAATATTTATAAATGTAGTACTAGCTACAGTCTCGCTGGCTCGAGAGATCTAATATGTATGCCAGTATTATAACGGCCTATGTCACTTGGGCATTGTGTAGCTTTTTATCAGGGGCAGAATTTTTAAATTTGGTGCAGTGGTTTTTCAGATTACAGTCCACATGCACACAGACTAACAAAATGACTAGGTTTTACCCGCGCTCTCCAGGGATCTAATATATTCCAGAATAACATAGCCTATGTCACTCAGGAACATTGCAGCTGCCCATCAGTGAGAGGTTTTTTTCATAAACTAATATTATAAAGCTGAAGAGTTTGTTTGTTTGAACCCGCTAATCTCAGGAGCCGCTAGTCCGATTTGAAAAATTCTTTCAGTGTTGGATAGTGCATTTATTGAAGAGAGTTATAAGCTATATACCATCACGCTATCAGCAGATCAATAGGAGCGGAGCACCAATGAAGAATGTTTCAATATCGGGGTATTTTTTTTCCTTTTGAGAGCTTCCGCTTCGTGCGCTGCGTAAACGGTTAATATATTATATAGATATAGTCTGGAATAGCACACAGCCTTTTTTTTATTCTGGGAAAATGTAACATCCCCGGGAACGCGGGTGAATACTTCATAAAGTTCACACTCCCTTCTTATAATATTAGTTGTGATATAATTTATCAGATAACCATGTGTGAAGAATATCCTTCACACATCTGGTATTTACCAGAATATATATAATAATATATCTAATACAAATTGATAACTTTGAAATTACAGTTTGTAATGTAAAAGCCCGCTTTTTACAAAGTTCGTGTACTAAGTTGTTGTACTAAACGGAATTTATAGAAATAAACATGTTTTTTATACTATCTATCTGTTTGTCCCGACTAATATCAGAAACGGCTGGACCAATTTTGACGGGACTTTCACTGGCAGATAGCCAATATTATAAGGAGTAATTTGATCATTTTATCCTGGTAAATGTTATGTACTCTTTGGGAACGCAGGTGATAACCACTGGGGACAACTGATTCTTTCATATTACCTATTACAGTAAGAAAGAAAAGAAAGAAAACATTTATTTTGGACTTACACAGCATCAACATAGACAATTTCATTGACATTAAAAATTACACATAGATACAATATAGCAATAACAACACAATCATACAGTATATATAGTGTGTGAGGCCAAAAAGGCACCTATCTCAGCATAAGAGCCAATAATAATATTAATATTCAAAGCCTCATAGATGATTATACGACCTTACAGTACTAAGTCTAAATGGCACAAACTAGCCGACTTATATATCTAATTATCTCTTAATTAGACCCAATCCTCTTCTACCTCATTGGTTCGAGCCTGGAATTTCTACACAGGACTTAATTTGCTTTATTCCATTTAAAAATCTTGGGTGTTTTAAAATTGGCTCGAGACCAGGAATGTAGAAAGTACTAGATTTTGTTAAGAGCTAAATAGTAACACTTATAGTAAATTAAGGCTAAGCATTCCTGTTTTAATTTTGATGTCAAGGAGGCCCAAAACAGGTTGATGGTCAAATTGATCAAAGCCCTCCCATACCAAGTTTTACTTCAATATAATTCCAGATTTAATTATTATATTTTGTTTTATACCACATGGGCCGACAACCATGCAGATGGTCCACCTGATGGTAAGTGGTCACTGCCGCCAATAGACATTTGCAAGGTTCAATGTGTTGTCAACCCTAACACGTCAAAATGTTAAGTCTCATGTACCTGTAATTTCACTGTCCCCCTTACCTCTGTAACCAAAACACAGTAATACAAGTGCACTACTGCTTCACGGCGGAAATGTGTAAGGACTTCCTCAGACGAACTCTGCACTAAGAGCTATTCTATAAGACTTACAATTTTTCTGTTACCTGCAGTTATAAGAGTTTCATTGAAATACAAATAGTTTATTTCCTGAAAATACCGTTTAATATTCCCATAATTATGTTGAACCTTATAACAACACATTATAATTTGTTGAATACTACTTCCTAAATTAAGATAAAACCATGTAGTTTACAGAATAGGCCGTGCTCTTCTCTAAGCAGTGTCATTTCAATAAATTGTACTCATTAACAAGTAAGGTAGACCAAGTATAAAATCTTACAACTATTATAAATGCTAAAGTTCTTCTAAATCTTTCTTAGTTACTTGATCACGCCAGAACGGCAGAATCGTGTGAAACTTGGCATTAGGATAAATTATAGTCTGGAATAGCTAATAATTATATTTTTATACCGGTAAACTGTAGTATCTCTAGGGAACATGGGTGAAACTGCGATTTTTATTCAAATAGGCCTTTACAAGCACTTATAGTCTGGCTCTGATACCGGTTCGGAATGTTTTTTATTAAGAAAAGCCGGCAATAAACTCAGCAATTACTTTAATTATAATTATATTAATTATTTTCTCATAATTATAATTAATTTTAATTTTGTAATTTATTTAGTCTCACTGACAATACCTGTGTGTTGTCGCAAAAGTTAAGAATTATTGAACAATAATATAACATTATGAATATCTTATAAAAAAAAAATACAAACAAACTAAAGCTGACCAGCCCCCACAAGCAGCACCTGTTCACAAGCATGACGCATGTGGCAGTCATCGCCCTCCTCGCCATATTGTAGGGAAGTGTGCGACCCGCCACTCGCCTCAATAGTAGTTTGTTACTTGATCACGCCAGAACGGCTGAACAGATCGTAAGTATTGACACTTGGCATAAGGATGAATTATAGCCTGGAATAGCACATAGGCATATCTTATCCCGGTAAAATGTCATATCTCTAAGAAACGCGGGTGAAACTGCGGTGGTAGTTTATGTTTATGAGAGGTGAATTCAAATGTAATTTATAAAAATATTATTAGATTTTGATTTTGGTATTGATTTGAGACGAGACTTCTTTGACCAGGATAGCCACCAAAGCCTGACTACTTAAATAAAAGGGACTAAAACTTAAGACTAAAAAATCTAAGACCACCACCATCACATCTGCTTAAAGCCAAAAGGGCTGATCGCATGATTAGGAAAAAAAAGGTATTGATTTTAGTCAATTGTTTTGAAATTAGTTACCTAATTAATCTTGTACCTACCATTTGCATTTCATTACTTTAAAAAGTAAGTTGCCTAAAACAAATCAACATCTAATAATTCATACAAACATTAGCCATAACAATATCTCAAAGTGCACAGTAGGCCAGTTGGCTTGGTGGTTAGCCACCCTGGCTGCCAAGCCGAAGCGGGTTCGATCCCACCCAAGACAAACATTTGTGTGCCTGAACATGTCTGATTGTTCCGTGTAAATATCTATATAAGTATGTATTTAGAAAAATATAGTATATAGTATATCAGTGGTCTGATTTCCATAGTACAAACTCTGCTTAGTTTGGGACCAGAAGGCCGTGTGTAAAGAATATCCCAGGATATTTATTAAAAAATAAAAGAAAAAAAATTGAAATAAGATTAAAAGTAACTTACAAGATTGTTAATAAAGGCTATTATTATATTATAATGTGGAAAGTTTGCATGAAAGAGTAACATAACAATCCATACAATACACACAAACTTTCGGATTTATAATATTTACTAGTATAAAGGACTTCATTTCTATCAATTTTTTTTTATTTTTTTCACATTTATTTCCCGTTCCACAGAAGTGAAATAAAAGTAGTCAACATGTTTCAAAAGCATCGGTATCACTCGTCTACAAAACAAACGGCTTTGTGTCGGCACACGCTTTGATGTCGGCCGTGCGTGGAACTTGGCACTGCACACAATTTTACGTACGTACCTTTGTGAGTAGGTTTACTTAATGCATTCTTTGTTATTTTCAAAAGATTTTGCTAATTGGACACTGTTATGCAGAAAAGATCCAACCAAAATTTTATTACTTTTGAGAAAATGCAGTTAAATGTTAGGCAGATAATAAAAAAATCGTAAGATACAGTATCTATTTGAAAGTTAGTAATTTAATAGGCCACATGTACATTATTTTGAAAGTAGTTAGAAAATTTGGCTGGATCTTTTCAGCTTCACAGGGTCCAATTGCTAATGCTAATGTTAACTTGAATGTGCATACCTTCACCCCCATTATCGTCGAAGATGTCGCCAATCTCTATGTACCAAGTGTCAACCAAATCCGTTCGTCAGTTTTTTTAGTAAAAGAGTGAAAAACATCCATACATTTATAGATTAATTCTCAGAAACCTTTCCATTTTGCATTGGATAGAATATTAGGACTTTCCACATAAAATTAAGGACACCTAGTACTAGCTACTCATGTTGCTGACTAATAAAATAAATAAATATCAGGACATTCTTTTACACACGTCCATCTGGTCCCAAACTAAGCAGATCTTGTACTATGGAAACCAGATAAATGATATACTACATATACTACTTTTTTTTTTAAATACATACTTATTTAGATATTTACACCCAGACACAGAACAAACAGACATGTTCATGCACATAAATGTTTGTCCTGGGTGGGAATCGAACCCGCGACCTTAGGTTTGGCAGTCAGAGCGTTAACCACCAAGCCAACTGGCCTGTCTTGCTGACTGCACCCTTATTTATATGTAAACCATACCTACCATTTCCAAAACGATATAATAAAATGTTATTTCCAATAGCTACTTTATGATAATCACATTTAACAATAGGAATATAGGTGTGAGTTTCCAAAAAAGCTTAAAAGAAAATATACGTTCAGAAGAAAGGCCAGGGTCTGAAATATAACCAAATATATTCTCCGGATCTCTTTATCAAGGGTGTTGTAAAATGATTTATATAGGGGTTCACAGAAGTGAAGACGATTCTCATGTAAATTATCATGTCTGAGCTTTGGCGGTGCTAAGATGTGTGGGCTGTGCTTAGATAAATAAATGTTTTATTTTGGACTAGTTGTTCCCGCTGCTTTGTACGCGTTATAACTTTAAATGTAGGTTAGTAAAATATAGACTATCCGGTATCAAGCTACGTTACTTTACTATCAAAATATCCTACTATGATTCGTCTAGAAATAAAATTTAAATCTGGTTAAAATTTAAGGTCACTATTTTAAAGTTACTGAAGCTACTACCGGTTCGAAGTAGTAGTTTCAGAAATTAGCGTGTTGAAACAGATAGATGGACAAAGTTTTCAAAAATGGTCTTTATTGTATTCTGATACTCTCTCTACATCAAACACTTTCATGTGCCGACACGACGGTTGTGCAGTTTTATTAAAGTATAGAAAATAGGAGAAGAAGAACGAACCGACACCAAAATTAACAATAATTGTAAGTACATTATATCGTAATAATTCGATTGACTTTTAAGTAGTCTAGTAGTCTAATAATGCAATTATATTTTTCTTTTTAGTGCGTATTAGTTTGTTTTGGAATAGTTTCTTTTTGCGAAGTCGGATTTTTTTTTTGTTAAAATTTTTGTTTAGTTTTTGATTTTTAGTGAATCTGAAGTACACTTAATTTTTTTTCTGAATATGGGTAGACCTACTAAACGTGATTACTTAAGGTGTATTATGTATGCCTACACATTCAAGGATTTTCCTCAATTTTCAGGATTCCATCATCAGGCCTTGTTGTAATGATCATGGGATCATCTGTGAAGTCTACCCTTTTATAAATAAATAAATCGAAATCGGTTGGCGTGATATTGAGTTATTCGTTCATTTGTCGCACACATACTTAATACTAATTTTAGACTTATATGGTTTTCTTATAGGTACCGTTGTCAGAACTGGACCAAATAAAAAAAGAATCATTAAAATCGCTTCGCCCAGTCGAAAGTTATGAGGTAACAAACACAAAAATACAGACGAATTGAGAACCTCCGTCGAACACCGAACTTTGAAGTCGGTTAAAAAGTACCCAATAACATTATGACAAGGTTTATTTAACCATATGATCAATAGATGAACATCGTAGATTCGCCAAATTCACATATTCAGTTAAGATAACGCTGTGGCATACTGCATCTTTGTATTCGGCGAGTCTGTGGTTCGGCTATACCCAAAGGGCTTACAATGTTCTACGGTTCGAATATAATAATGTACTTAGAATGCTGTTGCAACTGCCACGTTACTGCAGCGCATCATCAATGTTCGCGGATGCACGTACAGATGGCTTAGATGCTGTCTGGCGTAAGGAAAAAACCTCTCTGCTAGGAAGACTCCGTGAGAGTAGCAATAGTATTCTAAATCTGATAGCAAATAAGGTGGATTGTCCTCTGATGTGGAAACGCGCACAGAGTGCGAAACCCAATATTTCTTTTAAGTTTTAGTTTTATGGACCGCTCCAACTAACTTAGTTTAAGATTTTACTACCGAGGCCGAAATAGCTTAAACTTTAATATTTAGAATTATAAATATTGATGAATAAGTGTAACTAAATTTAAGTAAATACTAAGTTATTTATTTATAATCCATGGCAATAGAAAAAATCAATGTAACACTATTAAAGCCATGTTGCTATTGTGTACCTTGTTTCTATTTGTAAATTTTTTTTCATGTGTTATTTTTCCCCTTGTCACAAATAAATTTGTTTCTTTCTTTCTTCTTTGTTTCTTTTTAAAGCCTCAGTTCAAAACAACGAGCTGAGCACGCGCGGAAAGATGTTAATTTTTAAAAACGCTATACAATTAATTTTAAAATAATTTATCGTAGAATCTTCAAAGAAAATGTAAAAAGAAAAAAATTAAAAAAAAAGATTTTACTAACGCCACTGGATTTCCGTGTTGCCTTATCAAATAAATGTTATTATTATTATCTCAAGACCAATAAAGATAATTTCTTACCTATGAAAAGGCTTTTTGAATCTCGAAGACTACGGCAGAACTTAACAATCGAAACACCCCAAACAACCACATAAGAGCGAAACAAAAACATCCCATTTCTAAAACGAATCTAACCCCTCGAATCCCACATGGAGCATACCAATTAAGCATTCCTCTATATATAAATGTTGTATCTTCCACGCGTTCGTTAGCCGGCACATAACACCCGGGGCACCAATTTATCCATCTAACCTAATTACACCATGAAACGAGGTCTATTTATTTTCTACTAGTTACATACAGAACGCTGGAAAATAATTAGGGTTTTTTTCGGTGTTGCAACCCCCATATTTTATGGGGCGGACCGTGTTTTGTGCTTAATTAGGGGAAGGTGAAAGGGGGAAAGGGGGTTTGAACAAGATGCACCCTAAATGCTCTGTTGAAGTTAATGAAATACATTTTTTACAAATTGTTATTTATAAATGAAAGATGAAATGTTAATGTGTTTTGACAAGTATTTTTCAAATACTATATTATAAAACAAACTAACTGAAGTATATTAGCGAGACAAATCGGCTTTACCTGAGCAAGATAGTCTGATCCGAAACTAAGCAGAGCTTGTAAGTACTATGTTTTCAATTTCAAATTCAAAACCATTTGTTCAGTTTAGGCCCGCCTTTATGAAGGTCAAATTTAAAGTTACTGAAGCTACCACCGGTTCGAAAGCCAGCCTTCAGCTGAGAAGAACCGGCAAGAAACTCATCAAGGAAACCAGATAACTGACATGATACTTCATACACTACTTTATTTCATCAAAATACATAACTACTTATATAGATAAATAAATAATTATTATATATAATGTATAATAAATAAATATACATTTACACTTAGGTATTTAGTTTTATAATGTAATTGTCAATCCTCAATATATTTGTATGCATGCAAAAAGCTATATTAGATTTCTTAATAGGCTAAATAAACCGAGTCTATAAAACCTCATAAAAACACAGAAACATCAAGTATGACGTTTTACGGTTCTTAATTACTAACTATATAGTTACGAATTTATGGACCACTTCCCTGTTACTGTCAAAAACATGACGTTATTTACGTGACCATTAAAGTATTTTAGTCAATTATTGTTTTTTGAGTTAGGGTTACCTCAGTGGTTGGTATACAGCTATGCTAGAGACTCGAATGTCCTGAGGCTCGATTCTGTAAGGAAAACGACACTAACTCGAGGATGTTTCGTCGCGGCCTCTATGCTCTATCTCTGTCACTTACTTTGCTAATACTATTAATCACGTGAGAGGTAAGCTCTCCGAGGCCTCCGTGAAGCGGCTCGCCAACGAAGTTTGTATTAGTCGAATAAGGGGTCTGATTCTTTATTTAAATAGCCCGAGTTTGGTAAGTGTATCACAAGATATTTGGTGATTTTATATTGCATCAAATGCCAAAGTTCAAAGGTACATATTGCGGCGACCCCAATGATTGGGAACAGGGCAGTCAGATAAACATTAAGCGTATCTATCCGACATGTTGTAATACTTAACAAAATAGCGATAAGCTAAATTGAATAAAGTCATGGTTATTAACAAATTGCCAGTTGAAATAATATTTAATATCTCGAATGAAATGAAATGAACAATTTTACATTTCCACTGCCATTCCTAGTCTACGGAATGGACAATAAAATCCGACGTCCATTAGCACGGTGTAGTTAGCTTAGCAATTCATGAATGGATAACATCGATCCAACGGTTCGCTTCTAGTGTTTTCACCTTTTTATATGTTTTCAGGGTCCCGTACTTAATTTGTGAAATAATTAACCCTTATGAGGTCATTTACGGACTAAGGGTCTGTAGAAAATGTAAAAAGAAATAATAAAAAAATACTACTGTTTGACTGGTTTTTATAATAAACTAAGTGACCCGACAGACGTTGTCCTGTCTTAAATATGAATATTGAATTCGAATCTTCCAATTGAATCGACTGTGAAATGTGTACTTAATTATATAGAAATTAAAAATTAATTATTTTAAACGATATTTGCAGCGCGCATTCTGTCAATCGCGCCAATTGTCAAACGACTGACAATAATGTCAAACAGGCTACTTTAAAAAAAATTATATTGTTAAAACCGCTAGTAGTGGCTAAGTTTTCTTAATTTTTCTAATTTTCCGTGCAACTTTCTTAATTTTTCTTTCATCCTTCATGTTCTTCTCCTGACAATAACAATCACAACAAAAAAAGAATTAGTGAAATCGGTCCAGCCGTCCATGCGTGATGCTGTGACCAAGGGAAATAGGGATTCATTTTTACAAATGTAGATATCTCGGGACATCCCTTACACATGGCCGTCAGTTCCAAAGTAAGCAGAGTACTTGTACTATGGAAACCGGATAACTGATACTCTAAATACTCTAAATACTCTTTTTTAAGTACATACTTACTTATATAGATATTTACACCCAGACACAAAACAAACACATATGTTCATGCACACAAATGTTTGTCCTGAGTGGGAATCGATCCCACGACCTGCGGGTTGGCAGTCAGAGTCGTTAACCACTAAGCCAACTGGATTGTCAACTGGTTTATTGTTTATTAGTTATTGAATAAATTACATATACAGTGTAAACTCTTTATAACGTTATCCTTTATAACGATAAACTCCCTATAACGTTGAAGTGAGCCCAAGTTGGTTGGTTTGTTCACTTTGTTTTGTTTTTTTTTGTTCACTCCATATAACGATAACTCTCTATAACGACAAAAAATGCTCAGTCCCTTGAGTTTCGTTATAAAGAGTTTACACTGTAATTTCAAATAATATGCACGTCAGGAATGATTATGGCATTTAGATCAGTGAGCGAACATTTTTAATAATATCCTAGGAAATCTCTCTTTACACACGGCTGCTCGCAAACTTTCTCTATTTAAACAAAGCGCAGACAATTCTTAAATATTTATTATTTTACAGTATTCGCCTAAAACACCATCTTTACTCTCATTTTGTGTTATACGTAAGCCCATAAGCTATTATTATACGGAATCCTCCGCGCACTGGTCCAACTCGCACTTAGCTGCCTTTTTTCATTAACTTACTTGACCAAGAATAATGTCGGTACCTAGCTTTTAAGACCTCGACATAGTTTTTCTAGTTTCTCACTGGATTCTTCTTGTTAGTTCTTGCTTTTGTATTTTATTACTCTTTTAAGTAAGTACAATATGTTTTCTCTGCTAAGGTGCTTTGGAGCTTAAAGGCTCTTTTCTTGTTGTCCTGGGACATTCTTTTACACACGACCATCTGATCCTGAACTAAGCAGAGCTTGTTTGCACTATGGATATCACATAACGATATACTACATATAACTACAATTTTTTTCTTGTCTAAATACATACTTATGTACATATTTACATGCAGACACAGAACAGATATGATTATGCAAGCAACTGTTTTGTCCTTGGTGGGAATCGAACTCCCTGCGGTGAGACAATCAGGGTTTCTAACAACCAAGCCAACGGGGCTCGTCAAAGTCATGTTATGCAGCTGTGCCCATACGCTAGTAGGAATCCGAAAACAAAAGTATATCTTTGAACCCATCAAAGATATTTTAAAACCCGAAAAAATGTGGTGAACATTTTAGCAGTCTCTCGGACACATTTTTTTTTTTTATGCCACTTGGGCCGACAAACAAGCAGACGGTCCACCTGATGGTAAGTGGTCACCGCCGCCTATGGACATTTGCAACACTAGGAGCATCGCCAATGCGTTGTCGACCCTGAGACGTGAAGTTGTTAAGCCTCATGTGCCTGTAATTTCACCGGCCCCCTTACCTTTCTAACCGAAACACAGTAATACAATTGCACTACTGCTTCACGGCGGAAATGGGTAAGGTGGTAGTACTTCCCCGGACGAACTCTGCACTAAGAGCTCTATTACTCTAATTTACATTACCAATTACTGACTACAGATAATGTATTTCCGAACATTAATACGCAAATTTTACTTTGCCCTATTCGGGAATCCGATGACCATCGGTTCTCTTACTGAGCTTTTTTTTTTGTTATTTATTTCTTTTTACATTTTAAGTGTACTCGTAATTGTACTCTTTGAAGGTTCTACGATAAATTATTTAAAGATTAATTGTATTGTGTTTTTAAAAATTAACATCTTTCCGCGCGTGCTCAGCTCGTTGTTTTGAATTGAGGCTTGTGGTTCCTTAATAAATAGTGTTACATTGAATTTTTCTATTGCCGAAAACATGGATTATAAATAAATAACTTAAGATTTACTTAAATTTAGTTACACTTATGCATCAAAATTTATAATTCTAAATATTAAAGTTTAAGCTATTTCGGCCTCGGATGGTTTCGCTCCCAAAAGACTCTCCATGACAAATGCATCTCGATGTTTTATGGTCATTTTTAAGTTCTCTCTTTTACTGAACTTAATACCACTCAACAAAAACATGCAGATAGATAAGTTCAAAATTGAATACAATGAAAACTCAGACGCAAACAGACATGTTCTTGAACTCGCGGCCTAAAGCTTACGATATCTGACAACCGCACCGTAAGTTAGTTCATTAAATAACTTTTTAACGGTTAAATTTAGTTGTAAAATAATATAACCTAACTTCAAGGGGTTAAGACACCTACAACGCGGTGTAACTTCTAAAATTACTTTGTGAAAGTTGCCCAGAACCTCACCTAGTAAACGGATTTGTTACGGTAACGTTATTTAATTCCCTCGAAAAAGTTTTAATGAGACGCTCTCAAGTTTCGGTTTGGAGCGAGCGTTTTTCTTCTTTTAATATTATAGTTGCTTGGTGTAGGCTTCGCCTGTGGCTCTGGTTGGTTGTAACTGAGTTTGTGTGCTGCATCGAAGACAGTTTGAGTACCTAATTTGATTTGTCTTGTTCGCTTTTAGACCGGCATAGTTTTGTTGAATTTATTATTTGATAACCGACTTTGAGAAGCAAGAATCTTTGTATCATTTATGTATAGTAAGTGTTCTGCGTTTTAATGACCTTTTTCTCACAAATATTCGTCAATGCAATGTACGATGTTAGACTTTAATCATTATTGCAAACATAGGCTGTTAAAAAATATCATATTCTTTTACTGATGCCAATAAAGCTCGTAATAGGTACTAAACAAAAAAATAACAGGCTACGTCCGAGTTGGACTCGCGCACGAAGGACTCTGTATCCATATGTAATCATGTCAGTTGTATAGGAGCCCCCTTAAGTATTAATTTCATTATATTTATTTAATTTTTTTAGTATTTGTTGTTACAGTGGCAACAAAAATACATCATCTGTGCACATTTTAACTGTCTAACTATCACGGTTCGTGAGATACACCCTGTTGCCAGACGGACAGCGGTCTTAGTTTGACAGGCCAGTTGGCTTGGTGGTTAACGCTCTGACTGCCAAACCTAAGGTCGCGGGTTCGATTCCCACCCAGGACAAACATTTGTGTGCATGGACATGTCTGTTGGTTCTGTGTCTGGGTGTAAATATCTATATAAGTATGTATTTAGAAAAAAAATGTAGTATATGTAGTATATCAGTTATCGGGTTTCCATAGTATAAGCTCTGCTTAGTTTGGGACCAGATGGCCGTGTGTGAAAAGAATGTCCCAGGATATTTATTATTTATTATTATATAGTAATTGTTTTACCCTTTGAGTACGGAACCCTAAAAATGATACGCAAATTGAAAGTACAGTAGGCAATTTATCACTTATCGTTACAAATTAACTAATTGATAATTTTAAAATGATTAATGGAATAACATGGCATACATTGCCCACGCGGTGGACTATTTAATGGGCCCCAGTCCATGATCAGAATTTGATAATAATAATAATTAATTAAATAACAAACAAGGTTACATATTTTAGTTTTAGATAAATTTTCTGTTAAAAAAAAATCTGTAATTTTCCAATTTTACTGCCATCTGATCCCAAATAAAGCAGAGATTGTACTATGGTAACCAGATAACCGATATACTAACTTTTAGCATATTAACAACCAGACAAAGTTCAAACTTATACACTCAAATATTTGTTCTGGAATCGAACCAATACGACTTAATTTTTAGAGTAGTATAGCTCTTAGTGCAGAGTTCGTCCGGGGAAGTACTACCACCTTACCCATTTCCGCCGTGAAGCAGTAGTGCAATTGTATTACTGAGTTTCGGTTAGAAAGGTAAGGGGGCCGGTGAAATTACAGGCACATGAGACTTAACAACTTCACGTCTCAGGGTCGACAACGCATTGGCGATGCTCCTAGTGTTGCAAATGTCCATAGGCGGCGGTGACCACTTACCATCAGGTGGACCGTCTGCTTGTTTGTCGGCCCAAGTGGCTAAAAAAAAAAATAATAATTACACAATCCGTCCTTTTTACTTCAAACTTAATTAAATATGTTAGCTAATTCCCTATTACTTAATTTAACGCGATACAATCTAACGCGAAATTCCCAAAAGTAAAGTACAATTTGGGAAGAAATTATAAGTTGCCAAACTTGTTTAAAGATGCCTCTTAAAAAGTAATTATCTAATTAAAAAGCAGTCTTATTAAGTTGCCTATAGGTGTACTTTTAAGTACCTGCATTATATTTTTAAGAACATTTTAATGACGTGTCCTCTGAATCTACACTAATATTGTAAAAAGTAAAATTTGTATGTTTGGATGTAGGATGAAATCTCCGGAACCACTGATCCGATTTTAATCATTCTTTCAGTTGTGGAAAGCTACATTACCGTCAAGTGATATAGTAGGTAGCTTATATAGCTGTATTAGCTATTTATTAGTGGTAGCTTTGATTTTTTTAGATATTACTTCTTAATTTTTTTTAATATTACAGTTATAAGGGAACGTTTTAAACTGGTCGTAACTTTTTATAATTTATGCTATAGTAATTAAGTGAAGTATATAGTATAAAGATATTCACAATTTGATCATATATTTTTTTTTATGTCTGAAAAACGATTTTAGTTATATGACGTATTTCCACCCGGCAAATATGGTACCTTTTACTTAATTTATCTCGGGAAAATATTAGTTCCCTCGGGAAGTGGGTGAAGCCGCGTGACGAAAGCTATAGCACCAATTTTAATAAAAGCCCAAATGCATGTCGTAACATTTTTCGTCCCGGAAGTAAAAGGCATAAAAAATGCTGTAATAGCTCTGTGGTCACAGAAAAAGTAATAAAAAAGACGAGAAAATAAAAGTTAAAAGGATTAAGGGCAAGTTAATGAGCATAAACAGGATAAGCCTAAATAAGTACTAAATACTAGCTGAAGTTACGCGGTTTTACTGCGTCTAAAGAGGTTTATATTGTATTGTCTTAAGAAAATAAATATTATGACGCAATAATTTTTAATTTTACAAAATAATATTTGAATCTATACAGTATTATTCTGTATTACAAATCCACATCAATTTTCACTTTTATAAAATACTAGGTTTCCCTTGCGGCTTTACCCGCATTCCCGTGCGATGTCACATATATTGTACATAAAAACCTTCCTCTTCAAACACTTTATCAATTAAAAAAACCGCATCAAAATCCGTTGCGTAGTTTTAAAGATCTAAGCATACATAGGGATATAGGGAAAGAGAAAGCGACTTTGTTTTATACTATGTAGTGATTATAAATGTTTAGTTTGTAGTAGGATTTTTGTGTGTCTTCAAATCGTGAGTTACGTCTATGACTTTATATAAAATTCTTATAAAACAAAAACACTGTATTGTTCCCGAATTTTTCATTATCTTTTAAAACCTATTCGGACTATAATTATAAAAAAAAATATGCCAAATCGATCCATCTGTTCTAAACTTATCTGCTTGCCAACGAACAGTGTGATATTTTTATTTATAAAGACTAGCTGTTTCCAACATGCGTTTTTTTTTCTGAAACCTTCCCATACTCACGCTTAACATCCCCCAAAGTTAAAGAAACGCATAGAAATGAAGAAACAAACATTTATTAATTAAAATAATTATAATAATAGTTCCACTCTCTGGAGCCTTGACGATCGGTAACGAGGACAATGTTAGACCCGATGCCGGTGGGGAACATTTATTTTTATTTTTAGTTGTATTATTTAATATAATTAGGTATATATCTAATAAAGTAAAAATTAAAACAATTTAACGGAATAATAATAAATAAATATCCTGGTTGATTCTCGCGGTGATTCACGGCCAGATGACTGATATAGTACATAATACTTAAATTTGTTACTCATACAAATACATACTAGCAAATGTATTTACACAAATGATTTTCCTAGGTGGGAATCGAAGAAGTCGGGAAGGAATCGCCAAAAGCGTGGCAGCCAGGGTCTCTAACCACGAAGCCAACTGGCCCTTTAATCTATTATATAGATTTTACTAGAAAAATATTTGTAAAAGTAATTAATAAGGTACGACAGACATTACTGAGGGTGTCTCTCAGTAAGTCCGATAACTTGTGATATGATTATAATAGTTTCGCTCTTCATCTATCACTCATTACTTGTAAACATGTGTATGTTAATTTTAAGTTGTCACCTCTGCATTTTAAAGAGTTTTAAAATACATTATTACATGAAAGAGCGTACTTAAATTTAATGGGTTCATAAATTTTCTTAATTAACGTCCTCAATCATAGTACTATGGAATACTGTACAACATATACATACATACCACTCTCGCGCTGTCCCAAGAGATACATTTTGTAAAAAATATAATGTTGGTCGTTATAATGAAAGCTTCCCATAAACACATAATTTGCTTTTTTTATGTTAAAAATAAATTGGTTCACTATGCTTTTTTTTATATATTATGTAATCTGTCCATAAAGAGAATTATGCTAAAAATAGAGCACATTTGCCCCAACAATAAACCTAGATAGGTATAGTGGGAAACCCAACTCATACTTATATTCACACACCCGCATAGAAAAAATACAATGTTCAAGTACACAAATATTTGTCCAAGGTTGGTATCGAACCATTCTACCACTGTAGGTAGCTAGATTTACCCCCCCCCCCCCCGGCTTACCGTTTAGTTTGATGTTGATAAAAGAAAACACATTGTTTCATACAAACTTTGCGCCCCCGATTTACCCCCTTAGGGAGTGAATTTTCAAAAATCTTTCCTTATGTTATAAAAGGAGCTCCTGTGCAAAATTTCAAGTTTCTAACCCTTTTAGTTTAGGCTATATATAGATAATATTAGAGGGTAGCTAATGCCACCAAACACTGTGAAGTACTTATGTGTTCAGTCTATAATATACCACTCAATAACGAAGACGCGTTTCATTGAGCTCCCGCCGCCCTTTCACCCATTATACTTTAACCAGTATGCCAACTCACCTCAGAATTCAGTATTCAGCCCCCTTATTCGGCTAAAACAAACTTCGTCGGCGAGCCGCTTCACGGAGGCCTAGGAGAGCTTATTTCTCACGTGATTCGTAGTATTAGCGTAGTAAGCGACAAAGACAGAGCATAGAGGCCGCGATGAAACATCTTCGAGCTAGTGTAATTTTCCTTACAGAATTGAGCCCCAGGAAACCCTGACGGATTAACACAACCATCGAAAATTTGTAAAGTACCAGCCAAGTAGTAAAGAGAAGAGCGTTTAGTACATAACTAAAAACTAGCAACAAACAGTACTAAATCCTTTGTGACGAAGTTTCAAATACAAAGCATTGTATATTCAGAGCTGGCAGCAGCTTAAGGCGTGGTAAGGCTGCGCACACATAAATCTTGGTTACCACTAATAGGGTTGGCATTCTCTGGGAGATGCAAGTGGGTTATAAATATACACCGTATTGGCTCCGTTAGAAAGCGTATTATATATAATAGTTTGAAGCGTGTTAAGAAATATGCTTAAAAGTGAAATGGACGCGGAATTGAAGATGATAAGAGGAAGGAGTAAGATTCCTTTGAAATTGCTAATAATTAATGTACATAGGACTAGTATCTTTAATATTATTCATAAGATTTGTACAGTTGGTTTTCCGAACAAAATAAAATTAAATGGATGTAACTACGCATTTAAAAGTAGTATATCAGTTATCTGGTATCGTATACCGTCTGCTTGTTTGTCGTCCCATATGGTATCAAAAATAGTTATATAATTGGGATCATCATTCAATTTGGGATCAGATAACCGTATGAGGAGTCTCCCAGGATATTTATTAAGTTGAAAGTGTTGATACGTTTAAAATAACATAAATTGTTAATTAATGTATCGTATGTTTGTATAAAATAATATTTTACATTAAAACATGTTTTCAGATATTTCAAAGCTATATCAAATAAATGGAATGCCAACCCAATTACAAAGTAATCACTGAAAACCAAATTTATCATCGAACTAGTCTATTCATTTCTATGCAATAATTCAAAAGCTTTTTGAAACAGAATATGTTTGTTTGAGCTATTCCAACTCTTTTTATGTATGTAACTTTTTTTATTATAGTCGAAAAAAATTGTCAAAGGTTAACTGTACTGTATTTGTTTTTAGTTAAAATGTACTAATTCTGTTAATAGACTTTTTTATATTATATATAAATATATAAGGGAGGAAATTGGGTAACGCAAGGGATACATCTGCGCCTTTTTCCATTTGAGATAGGATTGTTGGGTTTTGGTAGTAGTTGGGGAATGATGTTATGAAAGGGGTAATAAGATAAGAGAGGAAATCAAAATATATAAAAACTACCACCGCTTTGGAAGAATGCCTGGAACCGGTAAGAAATTCATTCGAGATTTGACCCCCTCTACCTTCTTTGTTTCTTAGTGTCATTATTTTAACAACTGTCGCAAGAAACCTTTTAAAAAATAATTATAAAAAAATTTACTTAAAATTAATAAAGCTACCACCAGTTCTGATATCTGGGTTCAACTGAGAAGAACCGACAAGAAACTCACCAAGGCTATCAAATACACTAACAATATAAACACTTTAAACAAATAAATGGACCAACTTAAAAAATCTTTGTACCAAACTAAAAAGAAAATGACTCCGGTTTTAATAATATACATACCTATAGCTCTAATTTCTTATAGTCAATTAAAAAAATTGTGCCACAAGTTTTGAGACTTAACGTTTTCCTAGAAGAATATACAATCGAATAGCGAATACCGCAACTAAATAGTATCAGTAGTTTTTGAAAAAATTACGAACTTACATACGGATCAAAAAGAGAGCCAACAATTTTGAAGTTCATTTAACACTAAACATACCATAACCGGGTCAAATAACCCATTTTGAACTTTGCATTGAAAATGCACGTATCATCTTATTGTTTTGCACATTTGACTTCATGACTTTTTCTTACTAATTAATATACAGTTATACTATTTATTTCCCTTTCTAACAACCATATTTCATACATTCAAGCAGGAAACATAAAGTCACATTTGACCCGCTATGGTAGAAATAGGTACCTAGTAAGTGTTGGTATGATTAGTGTTAAAGTCGTAACCCGTAAAATTTAAAAATAATACTAAGGTAGTATTATTTACCCGATCCACCGGACTGTAGCAAATGGGATTTATCCCTAGCACCACATTTTCTTCTTAGCTATCCTTGTAAACTGTTGGGTTAATGTAATTCGCCAGTATATCCTTGCTGAAGATACATAGCTGTTAATGGCGTCCGTTACAAAGAGAAATATTGGCCGTTTGTTCGGTTTTTTTCTTGTTTAGTGGGTATCGGACCGAAACATTATCATTATAGTACCTACCCAGAGTTAAAGGTGACATAACTGCCTCTGTAAGGTGTATTTATGGCTTATACAAGGATTTTAATTAAAGTTGTATATGCAATGATATCAGTCATGTATAGAAACATCGCTTAATTTGCTCATAACGATAGGATTGTGATGAGAGTCGAATATATTACGGTTTAAGACATTTATTTCTCAAAAAGAATACGATTCACTTAATATGAGAAATACAAGGTTATTTTAAAACTAAATAAAAGAATTACTTATGAAGAAGGTAGGTACTTTTAAAAGTAACAGTAGTAGACACTGGAAACAATTTTTTCTTTTTATTTTAAGTGCTTACCTATTAAGTTGCCGTCTTCATTTTTTTTTTTTTATAATTTTTATTTATGGCATGTGGGCTGTGAAACACACGCTCGATCCACCTGCATGTAAGTGAATACCGCCGTGTATAGACATTTGCAACACTAGGGGCAACACCAATGCATTGTCGGCCCTGAGATGTGAAGTTGTTAAGTCTCATGTGCCTATCATTTCACTGGAACTAAGAAAACACAGTAATAGAGGGGCACTACTGCTTCACGGCGGATATGGGTAAGGTGGTAGTACTTCCCCGGACCAACTCTTCACTCATTAGTCTTAGACTTTGGTCTGTTACTCTAATATATTCTTATAATATTATATTTTGTTAAATAGAATAATTAGGCCTTCGCCCTAAAGGCTGGTCACAAGTCAGTTTTTAAAGCTAAATCTCCAATATACAATTTTATTTTTATGCTATACTTTTATATACATACATTGTCATGTAACTTGATATTTTTGTTGCAATTAACACATTTTTATTTTTCGAAAAATTGGTCATTATTCTGAAGCAATTTTACTATTTTAATCGAAATTCGTTGAAACCTCTACTACAAAAATGAAAATCCTGAGAACTAAAATCGATAAACTTTTTAATGGCGAATTTTTCCGCCACGTTGAATGTGAAATTTTAATAATGCAGTTGGAGCAAGGTCTGGTGAGTACGGTGACGGAGAGTTTCGAGTTTGAACTCCTATAGTTTTGAGACGGTCCATTTAATTGTGCGGTGTACGAAAGAGCGTTGTCGTTAAGACCCTACAAGTCCGCCCCGGACTGGAGCAATTTACAAGTCTCGGTTTGAAAGTGAGTTTTTCCATCTTCATTTGGAATTCTTTACAGTACCCGGCAGTAACTGTTATGCCAAGTCTTAGCTGTAGTGAACACTCCTAGCACAGATCTACTCTACTCGCACAAGTACTACGTAAGACCCTCCTATGTCTAATCAGTGTGATAGACGTTTTCGATAATCTTACAGGATTCAATTCTCATCAGAAGTGATAATCCGATTCAGAATCCCTTGAGTTGTTTGCCTATCAACAAATAAAGACAAGTTTCGATGCATTTGTTGGCGTTGATTCCGTGCTTTTTAAATTCATGTACCCAAAGCTGCTAAGAGTCAACGTCCTTGATGTTTCAAGGAGTATTGTATACTAGCTAGCCCGCCCAATAAATTAGAGAAGTCATGTTCCTATCCTGCCCCCTTATTCAGCCAATGCAAACTTCGTCGGCGAACCGCTTCATGGAGGCCTCGGAGAGCTTACCTCTCACGTGATTAGTATTAGCGTAGTAAGCAACAGAAACAGATCATAGAGGCCGCGGCGAAACATCCTAGAGTTAGTGTCATTTTCCTTACCCCGAGCCCCAGTTCTCAATGTTCATGTTCATGCACACAAATGTTTGTACTGGGTGGGAATCAAAACCGCAACCTTCGGGTTGGCAGTCAGGGTCTCTAACCACCAAGCCAACTGTCCCCTCAAATGATATTATACAATGTATTTTGTTACAGAGAACCATTTTCCACTTAGGATCAACTAATCCTTATTTATATCACCAACTAATATTATAAATGCGAGGATGAGTTTGTTTGTTACTGACATTTGCATCCACAACGTCTATGGTATGAAGAGGAGAAACAAGTTGCCTATGAGGGCATAGGTAAGTTTTTTTCTCGGGAACGTGGTTGCGTCCGCAGCGGACAGCTAGTAACTATTTTGTTGAATTTACTCATTTTTCTGGGGACCTACAACCTGCTTTTGGGATGCAACACGACCGAAACTGATTTACTCTTCAATAAAACGTCACTTTTTTGACATTTTAATTCTGACGTCATTGGATACAAAACGATTCAGTTGCCTGAATCGAAATGAGAGCTGATAGTAATCCCCAGTACTTTGTAAACATCCGAACACATCTAACTACTGCAAAACGTTTTCATTATCCCGCCTATTCAAATGGCTCAATCCAAAACTTTTACATGAGACTACAAGACCATTTTAGACTTTGCTATCAAGTAAACTTTTAATTGATAAATCTCAATTAATAACAAAGCCTCTCGACTAATTTAATACTAGCTTATGCCCCGTTGTTTTACCCGCGTTTTCAAAGCATTTACCTATAATTTTCCTGGGATATGCATAACCAACATTGCTTAGAATTTTGTTAACTTTCTATCAGTATTTTTTTTTTTCAGAATATGATCGTTAGTGCCGAGATTACCCTTTCAATCAAATTTTACCTTTTTGTAATATTAGAGTAGATGGTGCGCCAAAAGTCAAAGTGCTTCAGTAACTTTAAATTTGACCTTCACAAGTGCCCTCAGTTTAGGCCCTAAACTGAATAAATGATTTTGAATTTGGAATTTTAGTTTTGAACAATATAATTCTACTCAAATATGTATGGATTGCAAAGACTAAAGAAGTCTTGCATTGCAAGGTACACATTTTTGAAATGGCGGAGCGTATATTTTTACACGAAATGTTTACGGTAAAGTTCAATATAGCTAGTTATTATTACAACAAATTAAATTTCCCCAAGAAATTATAAAGTTTACATGTAATTTACGTAAGCTCAAAAGTCTTAGCGTCAAAGTGAAAATTAATTAAAACTGTTTATTGTTTACCGGCAAAGTTTGACGCGCGATGAAGATAAAAAAAAATTAAAAAAAAACGTTTCTGTAACATTAACGAAATACAGCGGGTAATACTTTAATAAATACCTTGTGAAAATCTAGGGGAGTACAGTCGGAAGTAAAATGGTTATTGCACATGCATTTATAATGCCTCTGATAAATTCTTTAGAAATTTTTTTTTACCACATCGAAAGCCTTGTTCTTTTTTAAATCACATTAATCTAACAGCATATTCATCGCAACGTCGTACTCATACTCATATTATAAATGTAAAAGTGAATTACTTTCTTTGTCTTTTTGTTAATTTTTCACGACTAATCGGCTCAACCGTTTTTCATGAAATTATTGTATGTTATTATTTGTTTAGCTTATCGAATAAGATGTAGCGTACGTTTTAGCTACAAAGCTAATAATACGTTTATTAGATATTAGAAAATATATCCAAAATAGAAACATTAGGGTTTAAGAATGACTACTACACTCTCACAGATATGTATGCTTAGCTTAATCATTCAATGTAACTTTAAGAAAAGTTTTTTTTTTCACAGCAAGGGCACAAGCCACCCCTAAGTGGGGCGAACCCGTCGATTGGCACATCATTTTATTTTCACCCCGACTGTACGAAGCCAGGGTACTCTGAACTCCCTTAATTGTGAAAGTTTCACGGACGCCTTTGCTTTTGTACGGAAATTTTTTGGGCGCAATTTTTATTATGGACCTTTAAATACGTCAAAATTTGATAAATCTCACTCGTCCAACCGTACACGTAATTAAGCAGGGTTTTACAGCGATATTACGCTTCTTTGTAACACAACATTAACTCTCAGGTCACGGAAATTTGGAGGTATGGGAGAAACAATATAGCCTGGAAAATAAGTCAAACATTGCAAGATATCTTCCATCGCATAAAAATAAAACCCCAAAAAGAGTCATGATGAATACCGTCGTAGTTCTTTACAGGATACCCTAGTTTAGAAATCAGAGGCTTCATTGATGTTCATACCATTTCATGATGCAAGAAATAAATTTTTAATATAACCTAAACAGGTAATATTAACATTTTTGAATTTCCAATTGGCCGCTAACCACTGCTCACCACATGTATCCCGCAAACATAAATCAAAATGACAAATTAAATTAAATATTTATGTATAAATTACATCACAAACATTAATATTATATTCCTAACTAGTTGTTTCCGGTAGGCTCTATAACGCGTATGTATTTTTTGGAAACCTTCGCGAAAGGTGTGGAACATCTCTTCAACGATTCATCGCAATCTAATGAATAGTATAGTAAAAGTTATGGATCCCTGCCGGTCTTTAGACTGAGAGTTCCAAAGTAAAAGAAACGATACCAATTATAATTATATAAAATGAGAAAACTGTTCTTTTTGCTGCCAATTATTTAACGTACGAAGGAGCGAGGTATGAGACTCCTCCATTTAAAAGGGAAGATATTCCGCCAGGCTAGGTGATCATGCCTGGGGACCACAGGCCAATTGTTGATGTTGGATGCTTGTATATATGTCTAATCCGGAGAAAATCTCGATATCGCGATGTAGGATTCTCGTGTGTTTCTACTTGTTCATAGATATCACATCACTTAAGGCATTGCAGACAAACATACATACCAACATACAAACTTTCATAATTTTATTATATCTATAATTAAGGATGCCTAAATGAGTTCGCTTGAGTAAGATGATAATCCTCCTATATTTGTTTGTTTTTTTTTTGTTATGCCACTTTGGCCGACAAACAAGCAGACGGTCCACCTGATGGTAAGTGGTCACCGCCGCCTATGGACATTTGCGACACTAAGAGCATCACCAATGCGTTGTCGACCCTGAGACGTGAAGTTGTTAAGTCTCATGTGCCTGTAATTTCACCGGCCCCCTTACCTTTCTAGCCGAAACACAGTAATATAATTGCACTACTGCTTCACGGCGGAAATGGGTAAGGTGGTACTACCACGTAGGAAGTACTAACTTCCCCGGACGAACTCTGCACTAAGAGCTCTACTACTCAAAAATTGTATTGTATATATTTTTCCTATTACTATGCCAGTGTCCCTATTGAATACAGAGTATATCAATCACTCATTCATGCGTTCATTCATTCATTCATACAGCATTCTGTAATTATTCTTTACATAATCACGTGCAACGTTACCATCCGGTTTTTAAGTAGAAGTACATTTTAATCCTATCTCGTTTTCATTTTATAATACTGGAGGCGTTAAAGAAGCTTACGGCAGAAAATAAACGGTTGCAACACCAGGGGCACCTGGAATTGCCAGTCTTGCAAAAATCACCCCATATTTACTCTACAATAGAATTACCAGAACTTCTACCATAATTGTTTCATTTACTTTCTTTGATATTGATCACGGGGCCTTGATATACGAAAACAACTGTCTAACAGACAACGTAGCACCCCTAGGTATACGAGTGAAGAAAACCCTCACCTCCATAAGACCCCGTCCATCATGGAGGATAAAAAATAATACTTCATAATAATTTTCATCATTCGCTTGCTGCTAAATCGGTTGGTGCGGCGAGCGTGTCACGACTGCATAAATATTAGAACGGGAGTTGGTTCACAAATTTTATTAATCCTTTTTATTTTCTCATGGGCTTTAAGCGTTTAGGGAAACGCTTTGTTTCTCCCATAGGGTCAACTGCTCCAGTGACATGCATTAGCAATTTCTTCCTGCGAAAAAATAATAGACTTACAAAATATTACTACATTTAAATGCCCACTCAGACAAAGTAAAGTATTAATGCACACAAATAGATATGTATTCTTGGATCCACATTGAATCCACAATCTGTAACTGTAAGTAGTCAGCCTTTCCACTACATTCACCAGCCAGTATCTACACTAAAGAATATTATAAATTTGTTATTAGCTTGCTAAAGGGAACTCAATGAAATTTAATATCAGTTTTGGTAGGTATTTATTATATATTTGGAGATAAATTGTATTTTGGGGAAGGGCATATGCTACCTTTTATCAAAAAAAAATTACTAATTTACTACATAATACAGGTGAAACAGACTGGGCGGAAGTTAGTTGAGTATAAATTAGGTTAAAACAAATATCAAAAAATTTAAAATAACTCAAATTAAAAAACTATAAATAGTTGCCCGATGGTAATTCGGGGAAAAGTTGCATTCCCCGGAAATGTCACTAAAACTAATGGGCAGAATCCGGCAATGTTACAATAATTTTTTCAATAAGCCAGCTCCCGGACTAGACGCGCTCCGTCGTCATCTTAGCGCCATTAATCTGGCTATATGTGTAATATTTCTCGCTAACTGATGTTTTATTCACCTCACAGTGTGTATAAATTGTTTCTTTTCTGTCATTCTGTCTCTAGTGAACATTATCGGCGGGTCCAACACCCTGGGCTTTATTTAAGGGCAACATTAATTAACCAAGAGGTATTAGAATGCTCATCTTTGTTTCCATTAGAGGTCAAACTACCAAAACACTTTCTACACTTAAACTAATATATATCTACTTACTTTACTACTACTACTTTTAGTGGCAAAATTTGTAGAGTTTAAGGGAATCTCCGAAATATCAATTATGCTGACAAACAGGCGGACGGGCCTGATGGTAAGTGGTCACCACCGCCTATGCAACACCAAGTGTATCGTCAATGCGTTGTCGACTCTGAGACGTGAAGTTCGTCAGAAACTTCCCTTGGTGTGCATTTATCTGAAGGGAATAATTTAAATGCCAAGTAAACGAACACATCGGCAGACTGTCCACAAGACCGTAAGTGTTCACCGGCGCCTTTGGACATTTGCAACACCAGCTTCATCGCCAATGCGTTGAAGTTGTTTAGTCACAAGTGTCTGTAATTTCACCGATCCTTACCTTTCTAACCGTAACCGTAACCGTCACAGTAATACAAGAATACTGCTGCTTTAACGGTGGCGTTGAATATGGTAGTAGTACTTCCCCAGATGAACTGCGCTAACAGCTTACTACTTCTAAAATGAATCACTACATTTCGGGTAAACAATAGTAAAAAAAACTCTAATTATTATAAACTTAACTTGGGAAAACAACAGGGGCTCGATTCTGTAAGGAAAATTACACTAACTTAAGAATGTTTCGTCGCGGCCTCTATTCTCTATCTCTGTCGCTTACTTCGCTAATACTACTGATCACCTGAGAGGTACGCTCTCCGAGGCCTCCGTGAAGCGGCTCACCGACGAAGCTTGTTTTAGCTGAATAAGAGGGCAGGGTGTGTAAAGACACGATAGAAGTAACATTTTTGTATTACATGGAAACAATTTAATTATTCATCATTCTCTTTTGAATTGCATAGATTGTGTTTATCATTCATTTATTTTTCGTCACACAAAAAGGTTGCGGATTAAAATTTCAAAGCCCTCCCATAATAAGCTTTACTACAAAAATTCTATGTAAACGAACCAGTTCATTTGCAGCGACATACGACCGATGCGATTCTACATATAGGGGTGCGATCAAAGCCACTCTATTAAAACTTGTGCCGCTCTGAACAAAGCAACACAGCTTATTTTGCATACGAACTGTTGCGGCCAGCTTAATGAACCGACCGCAAATTGTTACGTTGACATATCGTCGTGGGATTTTTTAAGCTGAAGATGAAATACTATGTTAAAATTGCTCTTGCGGTTGAAATGAAATTAAAGCGATGAAATTAATACAAAAAAGACGATGATAGAAAATGACTCTCCCCTTACCAAAAAAATTTTGTATTACAAAATTGCCGAAATACCAAAAAAAAAACAGGATCACCCCCAGAGTTTATCTGAAGATTGCCCGATTAAAATAAATAAATAAATAATTTCATCAAAATCGGTCCAGAAATTTTCAGGTTTTAGTCAGTTAGGAATAGCCCCCTTATTCAGCTAACACTAACTTCGTCGGTGAGCCACCGCACGGAGGCCTAGGAGAGCTTACCTCTCACGTGATTACACGTGACAGAGACAGAGCATAGAGGCTGCGACGTAACATCCTCAAGCTAGTGTAATTTTCCTTACAGAATCGAAGCACAGGCGGGATTCAGCCTTGAATGGTGGTAGCTTCAGTAACATTAAATTGGACCTTCATATGCGCACTCCGCGAGCCTAAACTGAATAAAATAATTATTCTTCTTTCTAATTATAATAATTTTGTATTGTCTGCATTTTGTTTAATAAAAATTCTAGGAAAAGCTGTTTACAAACAAAACATTATATGAATATGAAAAAAACCAAGACTTTACCCACACAAGTACTCGGGACATCTTTGTAGTTGCGAAGGCAAGTTAAGAGCAATTATGTAGAAAAAATTGAAAAGCAGCTTTTTGTCTATTTCATTTGAAACTTTAATGACTACGTCTTAAAATATTTAATTGCCTGAAATCAGAAAGACCCATCCCTACTAAAATTATAAATGTGAATGTAAGTTTGTTTGTCACACTTTCTCGCGAAAACTACTTAACCGATCATCATGAAACTTTGTACACATTTTCTTGGAGATATTCGAAGTAACATAGGATACTTTTTGTGCCGGGAAAATGTTACATCCCTCGGGAACGCGGGCGAAACGGCGGGAGCAGCTAGTACAAAATAAAAATGTGTCGTAAAGATACACGATAAAAGTGAAACTTTTGTATTACAGGAAAACATTTTGATTATTCATCAATCACTTTTGAATAGCACAGATTGTGTTTATCATTCATTTATGTTTCGTCACAAAAAAGGTTGCGGATCAGAATTTCAAAGCCCTTCCATAAGATGTTTCAAAATTCAAAACCATTTATTCAGTTTAGGCCCTCGGAAGGCACTTATGGAGGTCAAATTTAAAGTTACTGAAGCTTTTCACCTCAATAATATTTGTTAGTGCAGTTATTTTATTATTTCAAAGTGAATGGGAATGGTGTCTTCTTTTCAATGAAGATTTAGATGAGATCTTAAACTTACGTGTTGTGAACACAAATTTGTTTGCTTTTGCTTCCATCAAATCTTAACGGAGGGACGGATCGACTTGCATTTTTGCACCTGATATGATATGGTGGAGAATTATTTACTTACTAGATTAGCATTTGAATAATTGTTTTAAAATTTATTAATTTTTAAAGAAGAATAAAGATGATTCATAGTAAGTACTTTTATTAAATAACAAGCTGACCCGGCAGACGTTGTCCTGTCTTCAATGAATATTGAATTTGAATTATTATCTATTTATATAAAAATGAATCCCTATTTCCCTTGGTCACGGCATCACGCATGGACGGCTGGACCGATTACGCTAATTCTTTTTTTGTTGTGTTTGTTATTGTCACGAGAAGGTTCTTATGAATGAAAAAAATAAGAAAGTTGCGTGTAAAATTAGAAAATTTAAGAAAACACACCGACCATATTAGCTTTTATAATGTAACCTTATGGTGTTTGACATAAATGTCAGTCGTGTGACAATATGGCTTAAAACAGAAGCACGGGTCGAAATTATATTGATAAAAGAATAAATTTATAGTTTTCTTAGTGCACATTTCGCACAATTTGTTAATCACAATTAGTTCAGAGCGCCATCACGCCTAATATTAAAAGTTTAATTGTCAAGAATAATAAACAGTATGTTCTTGGTATTTTATTTTTATTAATTATACCAACTCGAATTAAATATTCATTGAAGGCAGGACAATCATTAATAAAAATAAGATACCAAGAACATAGTGTTTATTATTCTAGACAGTTAAACTTTTAATATTAGGCGTGGTGGCGCTCTGAAGTAACCTTGATGAATAAACACTTCTTAAAAAAGTCACTGTACATTACAATACTGAAATGTGCACTAAGAAAAGATCTAAGAACTGTCACTAAGAAGTCAATCTTGCAAGTGTTAAACACCATAAGGTTACATTAGAAAAGTTTATATTGTCAAAAGCGCTAACGTTACAATAGAAAAGTTAATATAATCATTAAGATTTCTTAAATTTTCTAGTTTTCCGCGCAACTTTCTTATATTTTTCATTCATATGAACCTTATCCTGACAATAACAAACACATCAAAAAAAGAATTACAGAAATCGGTCCAGCCGTCCATGCGTGATGCCGTGACCAAGGGAAATAGGGATTCATTTTTATATATATAGATATATAATAGGAAATATATTAATAAGGCAATTTTTTACGAATAAGCCTACTGTCTTTAAATCTCATTGGCCTGTAACTTTACCACCCCTCTTACCTTTCTAACCTAAATACAGTAACACAAGTGAATTACTGCTTCACGGCGGAAATGGACAAGGTAATACTTCCCCGGACGAACACTGCACTAAGACTTCCATACCTCTAAACTATTTCTCATCACTTCTTTGAAACATTTATACAGAAAGTTGTGCTCCATACGTTCAAATTATTTCTCATCACTTCTTTCTAATATTTATAGAAAAAATCATACTAAAAATCCTCGAAAGGTTAAATAACGCGTGGTCGTAGGTTTGATTTCGCGACGTCCCACGCCGCACCTCAATCCATACCAATTCCGTTTGGAGATCAAATACTATCACCGTTTTGCTACTCCCACTCAGTATACAGCCTGTGGGCTTTTCAATTTAATATGACTATGCCGGAACAAAAAGAATACACTGAAAATATTTGCTGTCAAAATATTTATATCAGAATATTTTAATTCTTGTAAATATATGTCTTACTCATTTCATTAAAATTTGCACAAAATATATAAAACAACATTACTAAACATTTATGACAATATTTACTTAATCTAAAAGGAATTTAATTTAAGTAACGAAATGAAAAATAAAAAGCAACCAATATATATGAAAAAAAATTGGGAATCTCAAGCCTAGTGGAGAAAGATGTTAATCTATAAAAAGCAATGTGACTACACATACAATAATAAAACATAAAATCTTTAAACAGACCAAGAGACCAAGAGAATATAAAAAAGAAAAATACTAAAATTTTCTTAACTAAGTCTAGTCTATCGTCTACCTTACT
The DNA here is from genome assembly GCA_907165245.1 of Habrosyne pyritoides. Lineage (NCBI taxonomy): Eukaryota > Metazoa > Arthropoda > Insecta > Lepidoptera > Drepanidae > Habrosyne > Habrosyne pyritoides. The sequence continues at coordinate 13,606,014 of OU015588.1, read as the reverse complement.
AAGCACATACACAACGTAACTGAAAATGAAAATATCCAAACATAAAACGTTCATCGATGCGATCCATTTACAAAAGAAAAAACGACACCTGCAGCATTATCACATAATTGGTTCCCCAAATTGTCCCCGAAAAAAGAAAATCACCCTGTAAATTTAGCACCTGGGCCGATCACGTTCTTATTAATTCCACAGAATAGAATTGGATTCCTTTATTGAAGCAACGATTATTCCGGGCTTCATATCTCATTCGCGCGACTCCTAATTTATACGTGATATAATTGAATCCACTAGTGCTGAATCAAAGCCGATTGAATGTGTTTTAAGTGAATTACGCTTGGGGCTAATTTATTTATAGATCGTTTTTGGAACATTTTTCAAAATAAAAAAGGAACACCATACGAATTACGCTGAATTAAATTTAATTTTTTCAACTGTTGATTGCACTGGTCAAGTTTACTAGTAGTATGTACTCGTGAAAAAAAGTAAAGACTTTGCGTTCACATGCGAATACTTAAAATATTTTATTGTTAAAATAAAGTATATAAAAAAAGGTTTTCATTAATCATTATCTTGTTTAAATACATGCCAATCGAGCTAATATAACTATTACTAGTTGCCTTATTCAAATCATTCAACTTAGATATATTATTTAATGAGTCAACAAGATCTACAGCCACTTCGGCTACTTGTATTGATAATATATTAACTAATAGTAGTATACTAGGGAAATCGATTATTAGTGGTGTTCGCTCGGATCATAAGGCTCAATTAATAGAATTGCCATTTAAAAGACAAGTATTTAAAGTAACGATAGTAATTAGACCTACTACTAAGGCAAGATTAGACAACTTTAAGAATAATTTAGAACTGAAACTCTGTAATACAATATATCATAGTAATGAGCCCAATGTCTTGTATGAAGGTTTATTGTCCGGGATTTGCGATAATTTTAATAGAGCCTGTCCTACTAAAATAGTGAAGGTAAATAGTAAAATGGGATTTAGTGACTGGGCTACTAAAGGTATTCGTAAGAGCAGGGATAGGTTGTATGAACTTTATCATTTAAAATCTCTAACTCATAACGAGGAATTTCATAAATATGTTAGAAACTTTTCAAAAACATTCAAGTTAGTGTGTAATCAAGCTAAATCTCACTTTATATGTAATAAAATAGGTAATGCGAATAATAAAATAAAGACAGTCTGGAATGTTATTAATACGGAAACTGGTAAAATTAGAAATAATAATGAACAGGTAACTCTTAAAATTAATGATAAAATTTTAACGAATAATTTAGATGTAGCCTGTGCTTTCGAAAACTTCTTCACGAGTATACCTGGTAAAACTACTAAAAGCCTTAAATCATGTCCTATAGTAGCGGAATCTTTACTCAAACAGCATATTCATAATATATTTCCTAGTTTTAAATTTGAGCATATTAATGCTAGCGATATCTTAAATACTTTTAATTCGCTCAATATGAAAAGTACTGAAGATTTATGGGGCTTATCAGTAACAATCGTAAAATCAATAATAACAGTGATTGCACCGGTTTTGTCAAATATTTTTAATGAATGTATTGATCAGGGTTGTTTTCCTGATTTGATGAAATACAGTAAAATAGTACCTATTTTTAAGTCCGGTTGTAAGGAGAATCCTTCTGATTACAGACCAGTTTCCGTTCTGCCAGCAATTAGTAAAATTTTTGAAAAACTGCTGCTTAATCAAATGTTAGGTCACTTTACTAAGCATAAGATATTGCATGGTCATCAGTTCGGTTTCACGAAGGGAAGATCTACATCCGATGCGGCAGCAGCATTGCTGAGACACATTTATGGCGCATGGGAGGATTCTCAGGATGCGATTGGCATTTTTTGTGATCTATCCAAGGCTTTCGATTGCGTTGACCACCGTACGCTACTTCTAAAACTTGACTACTACGGAATTCGTGGAACTGCTCATGATCTTGTTTTATCTTATTTATCAAATCGTCAACAAAAGGTAGGGATTACTGGCACAACATCCAAGGGCTCTTTAGTCGAAATGGGGGTACCCCAGGGTTCAATTTTAGGTCCATTTTTGTTTTTAGTCTATATAAATGACTTGCCATATGTTGTAAATGATCTCACAGATATTGTCTTGTTTGCTGATGATACATCATTAATTTTTAAAGTTGATAGAAAAGACAAAGATCTAACTAAAGTTAATCATACTATGTCAATTGTCTGTGGGTGGTTTGCTACAAATAATCTATTACTAAATTCAAAGAAAACGAAATGCTTAAGGTTTTCTTTACCGAATGTAGCACAAGTAGATAGCCAAATAATAATAGATGGGAGCCATATTGATCTTGTTAATAAAACGGTATTTTTGGGTCTTACATTAGACAATAAATTGCAGTGGGGACCTCAGGTTGATACTCTAGCTGCTAAGTTAAGTTCGGCTGCATTTGCTGTTAGGAAAATTAAACAATTGACGAATGTTGAGACAGCCAAATTAGTTTATTTTGCATATTTTCATAGCCTCTTGTCCTATGGTATTTTATTTTGGGGAGCAGCAGCGGATATAGAATCAATATTTATTATACAAAAAAGAGCAATTCGTGCAATTTACGGTATGGGTCCCCGTGAATCATTAAGAGATTTATTTAGGGAAATAAATATAATGACATTGCCTTCATTATATATTTATGAAAATATAATGTTTATACGTAGAAACATAGGAATGTTTGAGTCAAAATTGGATATCCATAATATTAATACAAGACAAAGGGAGAAGTTAGTTGTTCCATATTTTAGACTAACTAAAGTAAACAAGTCATTTCTTGGTAATTGTGTTCGATTTTATAATAAGATACCGCTTTCAGTAACCAAAATGTCTGATCATAAATTTAAAAATTATATTAGGAAAGTTTTGAAAGAAAAAGCGTATTACAAGGTGGTTCATTATATTGAAGATAAAAATGTATGAAAATAGCTGCTCTCTGCACAGTGCACCTCTAATTTTCTTGTTTAAGTTGTAAGTAATTATTGTCATTTTCTATTTTGTAGTCTTGTTATTTCTTTTTTTTTGTTTTTTTTTTTTTGTTTTTTGTTTTTGAATGTTAGCTTTATTAAGTATTTTGTAATTGTTAAATATAAAAATATGTAAAATTGATGTTATAAAATAGCCAAAAAGTCAGAATAGATAAATAAGAATTTAATAAAATAAAAAAGAATGTAACCTTGCTGAGTTTCTTGCCGGTTCTTCTCAGTTGAAGGCTGACTTCCGAACCGGTAGTAGCTTCAGTAACTTTAAATTTGACCTTCATAAGTGCCTTCTGAGGGCCTAAACTGAATAAATGGTTTTGAATTTTGAATTTTTTGAAAAACAAAACAACTTCAAAATTTACTGTTTTTCCAAGTGACCGCAAACGTTTTTTGTCGCGTGTATTTAAAAAAATACTAAATTATCTTTTAAGTTATTTGTTAGGGTACATGGATCTTAAAAACAATTGAAATTGTCCACCCATTTACACCGCAATGTCCACAGGCACACATAACAAGAGTTTAGTATCTCAGTACCTGGTAACACTGAAAAAGCCCTTGCTTGGTCTCACGGACCCTATAAAGTTTAGCACCATACAGGGCAGTACTTAGGTTAGGGCAACCGAAACCAGAACTTTGGGGCAACCCTAATGTAAATAAAAATATCGCAAATAGCATTACATGAAAGTGTTATGAGGAAGGATGGAAGCCTTGTAACTATAAGAGAGATGAATTATGTAAAATGAGATATAAGAAGAGCAATATATATGTATAATGAAGAAAGAGTTAAAACCAAGAAGTTGAATAAAAGGGTGTAATAGAAGAATATATTTTATAACGTTTTTCGCGGATCTCAAATAAAAAAATGAAGTAAGCCAGCCAGGTCATGAAGACGATGTACAGAAATTGTCTTGTGAACTAAAGTTAAAGTGCGTAAACGAAAATCTAAAGAGAACTGGAAAATCATGAACCAAATAGCTTAGCACCACGTAATTACCTCCTTTGTAAAAATAAAACATCACAAAAATTCCATACAAAATGTAGCCTTACTAAGTATCTTGCCAGCTCTTCTCAGTTGAAAGTTGACTTTTAAACGGGTAGTAACTTCAAATGTTTTGGCCTTCTTGTGTACATTATTTTAATTTTCTGTTATTTTCCTTTTTATATTCAGGAGTATAATGTCTAGATTCCAGCCCACTTAGCCCAGGGGTATCATTCTGTACGGTATAATAAGACTAGCTCGATGATGTTTCGTTGCGCCATCTATGCTATGTCTCTTTTGCTAACAACGCAAACAATGAGAGGTCCGCTCTCAGAGACCTCGTTGCCCCGGCTCATAAAAATAGTTTGTATAGAATAAGGGGACTGACACTAAGTCCGGCTCTGACGTTACCTGACGTACGTGGGTTGACGTAAAACACGAATGTGGGCAAAAAGTGACAGTACAGTCAGGGTATGACATTGTAGTGTTTTATGTCCCATCAACCCGTTTACGATCGCTGACAGGGTTAACTATCCCCTTTATTTACTAGGGTCTGAGAAAAAGCTTAACACGTGACAAAAGCAGATTGTATCGTCGAAAAGAATAGGTATTACTTACGTATTCTTCTAGATTTCGAACCGATTGCAATGATTTGGTTGATGGTAACAAATCCATGCCAAATTGAACTTTAGTAGTAATCGTTAAGGTTCCGCGTTTCCGAGGGATATTTCATTTTCACGGGATAAAAAGGACCCTATGTGTTAATCCAGGTTATAAAATATATTTTTGGCAAGTTTCATTTGTAATTCTGTGGTTTTTGGATGAAAGAGTAACAAGGACCCATACGTCCTGCATGCAAACGTCTGTGAGGGTTCACAGACGTTTGCTTTATAATATTTAGTAGGATAGTGTAAAGGCTTGTTCTTGACCACAAATAATGATGTGATATAATGTGGTAAGGAGATAAAGCCTTGTAATGAACTGACTATCGAGCTATTAGTTTAATTAGACTACTTTTTATATCTAGGTTAGGTCTTCCAGAAAACCCATTCCAACCGCATAGTCACCATAAAGATTTATATGTACGTAAATACTATCCCATTTTTAATTTACTCTGCCATTATAATTTCATTGGCGCCATTAAATATCCATTTAGCGGCATTTAAAAGCAATTTGACTTGTGGAAGTGGAATAGAGAATTTCTGACGCGAGCAAAAATATTTGCTCTAGCTTTTTGTTGAGCTCTCCAGCAACCTTCTTATACATGATGCTATTTATATTCAAAATTCAAAATTCAAAACCATTTATTCAGTTTAGCCCCTCGGAGGGCACCCATGAAGGTCAAATTTAAAGTTACTGAAGCTACAACCGGTTCGGAAGTCAGCCTTCAACTGAGAAGAACCGGCAAGAAACTCAGCAAGGTTACATTATTTTATTTATTTCGTTATAGAAATTTTTATCTATTCTGACTTTTTGGCTAATTTATAATTTCAATTTTACATAATTTTATATTTAACAATTACAAAATACTTATTAGAGGTAACATTAAAAAACTAAACAAAAAAAAATATGATAAGACTACAAAATAGAAAATAACAATAATTAGGTACTTACAACTTAAACAAGAGATTTAGAGGTGCACTGTGCAGAGAGCAGCTATTTCCATACATTTTTATCTTCAATATAATGAACTATAGAAACAGTAAAACAATATTTTGGGCTACTCAGTATTCAGTAAATAAATATATTGTGTCATAAACTGTAGATTAAAAAATGTTTTTATACGTATAATTTAAAATTGGTATATGTTCAGATCTTTGCCCAGAAGTGGGACAGTATTCAGTAGTTAATACTATAAAACGATACTAATACATAAGAGGGACACTATTATACCAAGAGTCATGCTTTACCATGTCTTTCTCTGAATATAAATAAATAAAATGACAATAGAAAAAAAAACACAAGTAGAATAACAGTTGAAATCTTTTCATTACACAGACAAAACACTTCAGTAAATTTAATTCCAGTTTTTCATGATTTATTGTTTATCTACATGGTTTTTTTAATTTTCACACAAACAAAAGCTCCCCTTGTTGCCACCGAGGGGGCGCCAGGGGGGACGCGAAGGGGTGTGAAGGGGCGCAAAGGGGCGCCGGATGCGATGTCAGGGATCGGAACTCTACGCTACCGTTGAACTGTTACCTACTAGGAATGTTGAAACCATTTTCAGTTTTGAAATACACTTTTTTATTTCCACGGAGGATTTAGTGGTGTTTTTTGTAAGCTGCAAAATTGATTGTTTTTTTTTCTCGTTTAATTCGGTTCATGTTTCGTTTTTTTGTACTTTAGTAAGTGAAATAGAACATAAGCTAGTATACTGTTTCGGTTAGAAAGGTAAGGGGGCCGGTGAAATTACAGGCACATGAGACTTAACAACTTCACGTCTCAGGGTCGACAACGCATTGGCCATGCTCCTAGTGTTGCAAATTTTCATAGGCGGCGGTGACCACTTACCATCAGGTGGACCGTCTGCTTGTTTGTCGGCCCAAGTGGCATAAAAAAAAAAAATACAAATTTTAGAGTTAATTAGGAGGAGGACCTCAAACTGCTATCATTGGTTTAAGAACCTGTCATATAGGAGAAAGCTCTTTAAACATTTTTGAGAATCGCAGTATGTAATTTTTTTTATCGAATTGAATCTGTCGAGCACTCAAAGAACAAGTCCCTTGTCACTTGTCAAAAAAAATGTTAATTTCTGTAGGATTCGGCAATTCACAAACAAAAGTTTCGGATTGTTCCAGTCTGTCTGAAGAGCGGAGTTGGGCAACTTCTCTGGGTATAACATTATTAACTCCCTTGTATAATTATGCCCGGGTGTCGGACTGTCTTGGATTCCGCGAGTGAATAATGGAATTTATTCATTGAATTTGTTAGGGGTTTCGCGGAAATAAATCATAAAACGTTGATCGCTAATCTGTCTTCATATTTTTTTTTTATTTTTTTTTCTTATAGCTTCTATAAGTCTTTCGGTTATTAAGACATTGTTTCTTGGTTTCGTAAGATTGATGTTGTAAAGAATAGTAAGAACAATGATTATTCGCATATATATATGTATGTATATGGAGGAGCGAGGTGTGAGACTCCTCCATTTAAAAGGAAGATCTTCCGCTGCTAGGTGATCGCGCCTGGGGACCGCGGTCCATCTGTTGATATTTGAAACTTCTATATTATGTTAAAACCTGAGAAAACATTGATAGTGCGATGTAGGATTCTCGCGTCAAAGTATTATATAAATAAATACCCTACTGCGTTATGATAAGGTTCATTATACAGTTAACAATTGGATCAATAGATGAACTCGACTGACTACTTTAGGGATTTATATTTCTAGAATGGCAACACATCTAATAAACGGCTTTCATTCATTCCTTTACGACCATAGGTAAGCAGACTATATCGAAAATATTAAACATTTAAAGAAATAATCCAGTCATAAAATCCTCATCCCAAAAAAAATATTGCCATAATTTTTTTTTTTATTCCACATGAGCCGGCAAACAAAAACACATTTACAAGACTAGAGCATCGCGAATGCGTTATCGACCCTGAGACGTGAAGTTGTTAAGTCTCATGTGCCTGTAATTTCACCGGCTCCCTTACCTTTCCAACCGAAACACAGTAATACAAGTGCACTACTGCTTCACGGCGGAAATAGGTAAGGTGGTAGTACTTCCCCGGTTCTTCTTCCCGGTTCGTCTCCCTTGAAGGTTGATTTCAGAAGTACTGTTCAATTTCACATTTTCATAATGTGTTTAAACTGAATAAATGGTTTTAAAATTTGGATTTTTGAAGAAAGAACCATTTTATCTGTAATCAGCAAACTCGTCACAAGTATTTCACATCGCGAAATTTCCAACACCACAAGTAGAAACAATATTATGCATGAGCAAACTCCATTACGATTTGAGCTTCATTGAAATAATTCAACAACTTTCGGCGCTCATTAGCTGACGTCATTTATCATTTCGTTACATCCCCCCTCCCGCTCCCCACAGGGAGCCGAATAAAGTTTGAGATTGTTTGAAAGTCATCGTGGTGACATTTGACATGTATTCTGAGTGGAAAATTCAGTGTATCCGTTCTGAATATTGAGATGAGATGATTCAAGAAACTTTTGGTTATTTATTTAAAAACTTTTAAGTTATATAATAGGTAGAAATATGTAGAAGTAGTATTATTGATTAAGGCATACCCGTTTCCGTCGTGAAACAGTAGTGCTCTTGTATTACTGTGTTTCAGTCAAAAAGGTAAAGGGTTGAAATTACAGGCACATGAGACTTAAGAACTTCACGTCTCAGAGTCGACAGCGCATTGGCAATGCCTGGTGTTGCAAATGTCCACAGGCGGTAGTTACCACTTACTGACCATTTAGGTGGGCCGTCTGACTGTATCGGCCTTATAAATATCACATTTTTGTACAACAATAAAACCTATATTTTCATTATTTTATGTAGCGTTTAATGGATTTAAGTGACTATTTCTGTTAGCTAGACGACATTAGCTTATCATAGAGCCACATTGAAATTAATAAATTGTAGTGTATGTGTATTTATTTAGGTTAGAAAATAATAAACTATGTGGGTTGTTAATAATGTATCGTCCGTTGAATGTTCAGTTGGATTAAATCTCTTAAGCCATATATATATCTTAAGAGATATAGGGAGTAACCTCCCTGTAAGTCGTATAGGAACTAGTCGAGTACTCTTCGTTAATGAATTTCCTTGGGTCATACTTCCCGCAGGTCGTTTGGAAGACGGCTCATTCAAGCTAAGGACCTATCGTAACATTTTTAAATTCTCGCGATATAAATGGTACTTAACGTAACGTTATTCGTTGCAGTTTCATCATACACCCAAAGCTACTAGTCCGTTACGGAAAAGCGAGATTTTACGAACAATTCATAGATTTCATTTCGCACACTACACACTTACACTACGCTGAAACAACACCGCTTCAGTGACGCGACATGGGCCCGCAAAAATATTTTTATTGACTGACACGAGCCGAGCGATTGGATTCACAAACAAACCAATATACAAGTAACTTCGCGGGACGACATACGGTTGGTTATGTTAGCGAGCATGTTGGGTTACTTGTTGGCAGTTGGTTTTTCGTTGGAAGGCAGAGAAACCTGCAAGTGCTGTCGATTTGCTTTTGGATCCACGTAGAATGCAGAATATCTATACAAATAAATAAAATGTTTTAGATTGTAGTGTCTGTTGGAATGTCAAAATAACAGCTTTATACATATCGCGTATAGAATTATATACAAGGTTCATAAAACGAAACAACAGTAATTAAAATTTGCCGGTCTGTCTATTTGTTCCGAATAATATTTCTAACGTCGGGACCGGTTTTGACGAAACTTTCACTGGCAGATAGCTGATGTTATAGGCAACTTTTTATCCAAGGAAAATGTTATATCCCTCAGAAACGCGGGTGAAACTGCGAGGGACATCTAGTGTTATTATATAATTCACCAGTTGTTATGGGCTCCTTGTCTGCAGCCTGCAATTAGGTAGAAAATAAAATATTCAGTTCGATAACTTACAATGCCTCTATCTTTGTAATATCAGTTAAGATTTTTTTTTATTTGCGCATCTTAAGAGCAGTGAGTCCCACTTATGTCCTCTCTGTATACCGTCACTCTCGTCGAATTCAATTCACAGAGTTAATCACAAAAGTTTTTGTATAAACAACGTGTCGTTCTAACGATTGTATTACTTACAACTTGTTCCAAAACATATTTACTGGCCTACATACCATACATATTAGCTACAAATAAGTGCTAAATTGCTTTAAACATGTATACTATTATGCTTTGTTTTTTTTTATGTCTTTGGTAAGTGGTCATCGCCGACTTTGGACTTTTGCAACACCAGGGGCTTCGCGAATGCGTTGTCAAGTCTCAAGTCCCAATGATTTCACCGCCCCCTTACCTTTAACCAAAACACAGTAATACAAGTGCACTACTGCTTCACACGGAAATGGGTAAGTTGGTACTACTTCCGCGAACGAATTCGGCACAAAGAACTCTACTACTGATATCATTCTTTCTGGATCATCTACATTCTACATTAATCAGAAAAAAAAAATTATTTCGTTTCTAAAATTTCTAAAATAATTTTACGTAGCCAAGTAAGTTCTGCTATTGTATCAATGTCAAGTCATTTTCTTTATAATTGTTGAGAAAAACACATGGTCTATTTTTTTTTGTTCTTTAATAAAGACCTTATTGAGGTTTGAAATAGACAGCTGCCTATGTAGCAGAATCAGGTAGTAACTTTACAGCTCTAAGCAAAATTTACATCCCTATGAGATTGCACCCGTGAATTTTCAAACATAGAACCTTGTCGCCGTTACAAGGCCTCACACATAATTGCGTAATTAACGAAAGGGACAGAGCATATCCGACGCTAATAAATCATCGAGCTAGTATCATTCATCTTACGGAATAACAACCTCCAAACCAGCACATCAAAAATGTTCGGAGATATCTCATAAAGTATGTGACAAGAGAGCAGATGTTTTGGGATATTTTAAACCGACATTTTCATGTATCGAAATAAATATTTAACGTAGATATTTCGGATCGCACCCTTCCATTTATATTTTATCGGATCTTGTTTTACTTTTCTATTTTTATGGTTTTTCATTTGAAGCCAAAAATATTATTACATAAAAAGTAATTTATTTATTGGAGATAAAGTCTATTTTCATAATTTGACTGCTACAACTATTTTGATGAGAGTCATTGAACTTTTAACAAAGAGTAGTAGATCTTAGAGTTGGTTTTGCTTTGCAGGATAGAGCGGTTGAGTGCCTAAAGTATTCCCTAGTTTCTTTCCTAATACTTCTCTAAAGCATATCGTTATTTTAAATGTTGTAGTATTATATCAAAACTCTAAGCCTTTTGTCTCTTTCGCAAACATCAAGTCTAGGATAAGGCTAGTTGAAACAGCTATTATAAAAAAGAATGCTTTTAAATTCCGAACGCTCTACCACTCGCCATTCGGCTCTTCCTTGTATAGAAATTTGTTACCAAAGTAATGGATATCTATATCTATAGAAATATAATTAATATTATAAAGAAAAAATATTTGTATTTTTGTTTGTAATGCTTTAACTTAAGAACTACTGGACCGATTTTAATAATTATTTCTCTATTAGATAGCTACTTTATCCAGAAATAACAAAGGCTATGTAATGATTCCGGGATACATCAGTAAATTCGGGAATCCAGGTGAAACCACAGAAAGGTAGCTAGTAACAAATAATTTAAAGAAAACAAATGATAATAAAAATGTACCCGCCAACTTTCGCAAACAAATAAAGTTTCCCTGCATTTCCCACTTGAAAACACTCGTATATAATATTTTCGCTCAGACGACTGGCTTGATGAATTTCTATATATTTGCATACATATTGGCTACAAGACGCCGTGTCCTGAGTTGAGACGAAAAGAATTTTCTACTGGATTGGCTTTTGTATTATCAGTAGTAAAAAATACACCATGTGTTAAAAAAATCCACGACTTGTATAATATACTAGCTAACGGGACGGTCCTGGGATAATAACAGCTTAAGTTACTTTTAGATATAGTATAGCTTTCTATAGTTTAGAGTTGATTTCAATCGGTATGTAGTTCCTGAGATTACCTTCTACATCCTAACTCATAAATTTTACCTCTTATTATGTTAGTTGAGATTTCTTCTTATAATAACCTGAAGAGGTGGGCAGCAGTGTGAGTACTGAAATCTTCAGTTCACCCAAAATATTTTCATTCAAACGTGGTATGTGGTGAGCGTGTTCGCCGTGTATCGGTCACATTTCCCCAAAAATGTATTCTGTAAAGACAAATGTTTGTTTTTTTTCTGTATATTTAGTTCAATTTTGTCGTCGAGTTATGTTGGAGTTTATTGAAATAAAATAATACATCATAAATAAAAACTAAATACCCTCCTGTGTCATACCTCCTCCATGGTCTTGAGAAATAGAGAAACATCAGTTAAGAGACATGAGTTCTTTGTCTTTGTGATGGTCACCTATGTATGATGTACAAACATAATGCTTCTCCACAGATTGAGGGTTTCCCATAGCATAAAAGAGACATTGTTATTGTAGATGTTTTTTCGGGTGTAAATAATAAATAACTCCATAAGCATATAATAAATATATTTATTCTAATAGGGCTTCACAGGCACTTATGAATGGTCAACTCTAACGCCATATCAGAAGGTTGCTTTTACTGAAAACTCCTTTTTAATTAAGATTTTATGCATGTGCTCTGCAGAAGAGATCGCTACACCCGTGCCACGCATTGTAGTCATTAAAATAATCCTTTTTCTAGGAAATATTCTGTGCTAACAGTACTTTCCCAAAAAATTTTGCTTTGGAAAATTTTATATTATATCATCGTAAAGGACCCCCAGGAACATCGCTTAGCGCTTAAGTGTTGTAGTTTTTCTAAATCTATATAAGTATTCTATATAATTTTGTTTTACTATAATGTCATGGTTAGTGATGAGGCCGAAACTCCGGACTTCCCCGGACGAACTGTTGCACCAAGTCCACTACTACTTCTATGTATCGAATGAGTAAACTACGGCAATAACGAAGCGACATCATTTTGGACATTCATATTAACAAAACACTACATTCCACGCATGGCTACATGCAGTAATAAATGGGTTTGGCGCACACATCAAAGCATTATTTTAACTTTTTCAACATTGGCATGCACCCAATGAACATTAAATTGCTTTAATGTATGTAGATAGAGAGAAAACGAACAATTAGTTATTGATGTCAGTTAAATGATGAGGAGTTTAAAATAAGTATATAAACTGAAATGGCTTTCTCCATCAAAATCCCAAATCTTTACATAGTATAAAACAAAGTCGCTTCCGCCGTTTGTATGCTTAGATCTTTTAAACTTCGCAACGGATTTGATGCGGTTTTCGTCGATGGACAGAATGATTCAAGAGGAAGGTCAAATGTATGCTTATATTCCAAAGGAACGCGGGTGCAACGCCGGGAGAAAGCTAATAATATTAATAATGAGAAAGTGAGTACGTTTGTAACGCTTTCAGGCCTATATGTCTTAACCGATCTCGATCAAATTTTGGCTCGCACGTAGTCTATGGTTTGGAGAGGGACATATTTTTTAATTTCTGGGAACACGGGTGAAACCGCTGTGCCAACCAGTTTCTTATCAAATTGTTGGAAAGTAGATTTCTTTTGACTGACTTAATTCGAATGAAGCGAAGTCGGGCCTCAGAATAGTATATCAGTTATCTGGTTTCCGTACAAGCTCTCCTTAGTTTGGGGCCAGATGGCCGTGTTTAAAAGAATGTCCCAGGATATTATATTATCACAGATAATACGACAAAAACGTAATCTGAATCTCAGTTTCAAACTATTCCAGTTATTTGAATACAATACTATTACTTCAGTTCATAGCATAAATACTTACACCGAAAATATGAGCGAATAAAATAAATAATTTCACAAATAAAATGTTCAGAATGCATTTATTACATAAAAGGCTACGAGGAATAGTTATGGGATAGCACTGAGTGAGCTACTCGAATGAATTGAATCACTAACTCACTCGTAATAATACTCATTTTCGTAAATCATGTAGGTAGGCACAATATATTCTTTTACAATAAAAATAAGCATTGTTAGTTTTGTAATCTTCTATCTAAAATAGAAAATCCAACATAAAAATAGAAAATAAATTTTAATAAATTGGAATTAAGAATAGTGTAAATAGAAAAAAACGTTACTTTAATGTAAAAAAAAAGCGTGGGCTACTTATTTTTTTCATCATCATCATCATCATCAGCCTATCTCCGTCCACTGCTGGACATAGGCCTCACTTATTTTTTTATTTATTTAAAATTTTTTCGTCCTGTTTTCTATAAAAACGTGTTTTTTTAGTTTTTTTAAACAAGTATTTATTTTTCATTTTAATCATCGGTCCTCGACAAATCTACAAAGTTTGAATTAAATCTGACAAAATCGCGCCCAAAGGAGTCGGTTACAATAATATTAATAATAATTTTTATTTGTAGTAATGTGTTCAAATAGATGTTACAAAAAATTAGTCAGTCAATAAATTAGTTAGAGTCGGCACATGAGCCAGAGAATAAACGCATGCAAAATTTACAATGTTTAAATTTTCAAATAAAATGTTAATAGATTAATTTTGCACTCTGTATAATATAATTACAAAATCCGCATTAGTTTATAACATAGATTAGAAGTATGTCATTAAATATGTCGTCAGTATGTTAATATTTTGCGTACTACTATAAAAAATTGTGACTAGTATTTTTCTTGCAATGTGTAAAGTATTCAGCAATGGAATAAAAATTGTGGAATTGAAGCCACTTCCGAAGTTGAACGTTCAACTTCATCATAGGCAATTCTTTGATGAAATCCGGAAGACCATTATATATCCTAACAGACATTGCGTAGCATATTAGCCATATTGATCTTGTAAATAAAACGGTATTTTTGGGTCTTACATTAGACAATAAATTGCAATGGGGACCTCAGGATGATACTCTAGCTGCTAAATTAAGTTCGGCTGCATTTGCTGTTAGGAAAATTAAACAATTGACGAATGTTGAGACGGCCAAATTAGTTTATTTTGCATATTTTCATAGCCTCTTGTCCTATGGCATTTTGTTTTGGGGGGCAGCAGCGGATATAGAATCAATATTTATTATACAAAAAAGAGCAATTCGTGCAATTTACAGTATGGGTCCCCGTGAATCATTAAGAGATTTATTTAGGGAAATAAATATAATGACATTACCTTCACTATATATTTATGAAAATATAATGTTTATACGTAGAAACATAGGAATGTTTGAGTCAAAATTAGATACTCATAGTATAAATACAAGACAAAGGGAGAAGTTAGTTGTTCCATACTTTAGATTAACTAAAGTAAACAAGTCATTTCTTGGTAATTGTGTTAGATTTTATAATAAGATACCGCTGTCAGTAACCAAAATGTCTGATCATAAATTTAAAAATTATATTAGGAAAGTTTTGAAAGAGAAAGCGTATTACAAGGTAGTTCATTATATTGAAGATAAAAATGTATGGAAATAGCTGCTCTCTGCACAGTGCACCTCTAAATCTCTTTTTTAAGTTGTAAGTACCTAATTATTGTTAGTTTCTATTTTGTAGTCTTGTCATTTTTTTTTTTGTTTTGGTTTTTAATGTTACCTATAATAAGTATTTTGTAATTGTTAAATATAAAATTATGTAAAATTGAAATTATAAAATAGCCAAAAAGTCAGAATAGATAAAAATTTATATAACAAATAAAAAAGAATGTAACCTTGCTGAGTTTCTTACCGGTTCTTCTCAGTTGAAGGCTGACTTCCGAACCGGTTGTAGCTTCAGTAACTTTAAATTTGACCTTCATAAGTGCCCTCCGAAGGCCTAAACTGAATAAATGGTTTTGAATTTTGAATAAAAAAGTTCCTTTGCAAAAATACTGTAGAAGCTTTACGCGGCAAGACCAATCTGTTTGCATTTCTTGTATTTCTAGGATAAACATCCTTTGCCATACTAAATAAATGCATGTTACCTTTAACAAATTAACAAACATAGGTATAGGTGAGGCCTATGTCCAGCAGTGGACGGAGATAGGCTGATGATGATGATGATGAAACAAACATAACTTGTATGTTTATAAAAATGTTTATAAAATTGTGTGTTAAGGTAATATAGAGCGATATCGATAAACGCGGATGAAACCGCGGAGGACAGCTAGTATGTGTATAAAATATGTATGTTTTAAATATCTTGAAGGTACGCCACTTTGTGCTTGTATAAGTTATCATCTACTAAGAAAGAAAGAAAGAAAATGTTTATTGACAGCACACTTTAACACTAATTACATAAAGATAACAAAATTACATTATGACTACTTCCCTTGTTCCCAATAATTTTACGGCACAATACATTTGCTTTCTGTCTATTCAGTGCATTACGTATTACAAATGTAAAGGCTATCGTAAGTTTATAGGAAAGTCCTATGTATTTACTGTTAGCGACATAAAGAGATGTTATTTTAATTTAATTACTATTACATAATTAACTAATATTACAACTTCAAGACTGTAACTTGTTTAAACTGACGATTTATTGGTTTGTCTTTCTTAAAGGCAGTAACAGAACAAACGAATCGACCCGATTTTTCGCATAAACATATTTTATAGATCGAAGAAAACTTATAACTATCGAAAACGTGGGTCGAACCGCGGGGGATAACTAGCTAAATATAAGAAAGTAGAAAGAGTAAATCAAATATTTCGGACCGTCTTAGTTATCGTTAAACTTTCATAAAATTATATTAATCACTTTGCTTTTCCTACAACAACTGATCCAATGACACAAATGAAATTCATACACCATATGCCTCATTCACTCGTGTCTCGTAACTATGAGGCATTAAAACTGCAAATCAATATTCCACGCAATCACAGGATTCAAAAGGATAAAATTCCGGTTTCCAAATATTTTGCTGGCGTATTACTGTCACCGTGCAAACAAACACGTCGTACATTTAAATTTTTTATTCAATAAGTTACTTTAACCTTTTTAATAAATGCTCCGACTGAAGGATGTCTTTGTCGGAACGTTAGTTTCGAATAACTGCACGTCAATTGAGCAACTTTATATTAAATGTCAAAGCTTTGAGCATCTCAGTGTACTAAAAAGTGTCCGTTGAAAGGGAGAAAATTAAGGTGGCGCTACTGTAGCAAGTGGAAGAATTTTAAATAGAGCGCCACAAATTTATTAGAGTAGAAACATTTCTGTTTTGTTATAGCGCATTTTTTTTTTATTATTATAATATATAGACAAACATGAGTTTAAAAAAATGCAGTTTGTTTAAGTAGCATGAGCTCTATGAAGTGCTGAGTTCGTCTGGGTAAGTACCACCTAACCCATTTCACACATACCTATTTCATAATAATATAGTTGTCCCGCGTTCCCGAGGGATATAACATTTTCCCGGCACAAAAAATATCCTTTGTGTTATTCTAGGGCATTTTCTATATATTTACCAAGATTCATCAAAATCCGTTTGGTAGTATTTGCGTGAAAGAGTAACAAACATACAGACTTTTGCATTTATAATATTAGTAGGATATTTACCCTACCTCTTTAATTAGCCTTTGAAAATCCTAATTAATAATGTTTACTTCACAACTGATGGTATTTTTCCAAGAATGCAGGTGCTTTTCACCTCTCAAATAAAATTAATTAAAATAACCCATTTTATTAAATGAAGAACTAGATTGCTGAGAATCCAGCTTTTGTTCCCTTCTCGCAGCGCATCGTAGAAAGCTTCATTGTCTTGGAAACCACAATAAACTTAATAAGAAAGGAATTGAGTGGATATTGAGTTTCTATCTAGCACCTAATCGTGTAGGAGCACGTGACACAACAATTGTAAATGTCATTGGAAATGTCTGATGAAGCAGTTAGTTTGGAGCCAGTTTCATTAACAACACAATCATTTTATACCACCTGAAAACAAGCAGATGGTCCACCTGATGGTAAGGGGTCACCGCCTTCTGGACATTTGCAACACTAGGGGCATTACCAATGCGTTATCATCTCTGAGACGTGAAGTTGTTAAGTTTCATGTTCACCGACCCCCTTACCTTTCTAACCGAAAGTAATACAAGTGCACTTCTGTTTAATGGCGGAAATGGGTAAGGAGGGAGGTAGTACTTCCCCGGACAAACTCTGCACTAATAGCTCCACTACTCCAAATCTAAATAACATATTACCATATGAATTCCCCTTTTTCTACTAAACCAAACGCTTTAGATTTTTTCTCAGTGTTGATTCTTCCTCTAAAAAGAACTGGGCTCTTATCGGTGTAGCTTCTTCTACTCTAATCTGTTTTAAGCATCCTGAACCTCCTTATTCGACACGCGTCTATTTTTGCCTTCACTCAATCCTTAATAATGTAGTTTATCCTCTCTCATAAGTAGTAGTGATTTTACTGCACCGTTGGTCCGGGGAAGTATTACCACTATACCCATTTCCGTTGTCAAGCAGTAGTGCACTTATATTACTACGTTTCAGTACGAAAGGTAAGGGAGCCGGTGAAATTACTTGCTCATGTGACTTACAACTTCACGTTACAGGTTAAAAACTCATTGGCGATGCCTCTGGTGTTAAAATGTACATAGGTCCCTGCCTATGTACATCCTGATGGTGATCAGGTGATCAGGGATTGTCTGGCTGTTCTTCGGTTTAATTAACATTAAAAAAAAGAAATCCTTCACTCCAATCTTCCATTTCTTCTTTTTCCTCTTTTCACTCTTTAATATTTTTATAACTTAGTTTTATTAGGTAGCTAAATATTTTCTCTACCGTTGATTAGACACTAAACATAAACTGATATTTCTTCAAATAGTATAATTTAAACCTCAGAGGTATAATTAACGAACTCGGTTATCATAAACATGTTTTGATAATAAAGTTAATATCTTAATTTACGTACACAACCCATGTTAACTTCACCGTAAAGTGTTCTGCAAGTTCATCAAAAACAGGAACAGCAAAACAACGAAAAAGGTTTTAGAAAAATCAGTGTAAATAATCACGCATGACACTTGTCAAGGTTTTTGCCCTGAAGGGCGCATTAATCGTACCCCGGGGCAGGTGACGTCAGACCCTTGCCGGGGCCAAATTGCCTCATATGATTAAATGTAGGGTTCCGCAAGACGAATGTCGGAGCCTTGGGTAAATTGCCACTGAGCTACCGAGGTGGAATGAGAACATTCTCTTTATTATTCGTTAAGTATTTACTTTGAATAACTTCACCGTTTCAAAAGTATCGAAAACTTACTTCTATTATTCAATGTGTATTGAAAAACTGTACTCACCGTGAGTATCGAAATATTATCACAAATCGTTTACTGACATTTAAAATGTTCAACATTTTCAACACTAAAAGGTTGTGGAATAACTAACTAGCTCTTCCAGACATGCGTTTTTATTTTTTTTTAGTTACCTTTTCGAGCTCATAAACAATCACTGTCTTAAGTTTCATCGTAATCGAATAAATGGTAAATAAACATACATTTTTATATATCAGATAATAATGAATAATCAAAAAGGAACCTTTGTTTTTTGATTTCAAGATTGATTTTACACTAAATTGCAAGTAGTTGTTAACACAAATTGATTGGGCAATAACAGCCTTTTAACACCTATGTTTTAAAAGTACTTAAAACTTTATCCAGTTATAATTTATGTCCTTTTTCGTGTGGAGTCTGAAGACACAGCAAGACCCATAAAGTTGTTATTAAGGGAAATTTAATGCGCCAACGTTCCTTTGGGCCCCGGATGCGCCGCCGGCAATTAAACCTTAGTTATGACGTTGGGAGGAAGCCTTTGGAAACACACGACGCTCTGTTATTAATTTTGACGCTGCGATTGTTATATTAAAAATCTAGTCAGTCGCTTCTTAATCGAACATCACTGGGCAATCACTTCATTTGATGCTGTCAGTCCAAAGTACAAAAATATACTGATGATTTTCTTTAATATCTAGGAATGAATCATCATATAGATGATGATAGACTTAAACGATATGATATGGACATTTGCAACATCAGGGGCTTCAATGAGTTATTGACCCTGAGACGTGAAGCTATTAAGTCTCATGTCCCTATAATTTCAGGGCGGAAATGGGTATGATGATAATACTTCCCCGGACGAACTCTCCACGAAGAGCTCCACTACTTTTGTATAATTGAATCACTAAAGCTTTTTCATTACGAATAGCGCATTTTTAGCGCCCATCTGCTAAAAGCATACTTTCAAACGTGTTCTCTAACAATTGTCTTCTGTATGTTTCGACACTTACCTGGTCAGTAGTGCGGGCCTGCAGGCAACTTATAGCGAACATGCGGCGCGCCTGTATTTTCAACCACTTGCAACTTTATTATTACACTGAAAGCTTTAATTTTATAGTTAGTCATCGTCTACTGAGATTCATTAAAATTATAGCGTGTCGAGTAACATTATCTCGGGAGTTCGTAGCACTTTCGTAGAGCGTGTCGTAGCATATTTGTAGCATTTCGTAGAGAGTATTTTATCCATAAACTGTGACGGTAAAGTGGTATCAAAGTATTCTAGAAATCTTTATAAAGGCAAGGTGAAATTTTATACGACAGACTATTTTGCTACTAGATATAATAATAATAATTTATTTATTTCTCTCTTTACAAGGGTTCTTAATATCTGGGTAAGTAGTTAAGATTAACATTAGACACTTTATCAACGCTACTCCTTTATGAGAGACTGGTGCCTGTACTAGGATACCCTGTTTTACAGGTCACACAGGACCCCACGCCGCGGACATATGTACTGTTTATTAAATAGCTACTTGCAAACTACGATCAAAAAATAAATATGGCAAAAATGAAGTGAAATAAAGTAAAATAGTTAATAATATGTTTGTGTATGTGTTTGTATGTGTGTGCGTGCGTACGTGTTTGAGTGTGTCGAGAGGGATGGGGGGGGGGGCATGATGGTGTAAGTGAATCTATATATATTTAATACCGGCAAAACTATACCAAAAAAAAAAACTATAATAAAATTTTAGGAAAGGGTAATAAGTAGGTTCTCAGTTTCTGAATAATTTGGTTTTTGCAACCGTAACGATACGCTCTTTTTACATTGGAACCTGGAATATGGGTAAATGGGTATGGTTGAGTTGATTTTGTTATATAGGTACGGGCCAAGAAAGCAGAAAAATTGACGTGCAAAACTGGTTTTGTAATTTGTGACTGGGCAGACTATATTTTTACGGCGTTTATTTTTGTTTAATAGGGGATCGTAGACTAAGAGGGTGTGCATTTTCATAATAATTTGTAAAATAAAGAGTTGGCGAACCGTAAGAACTTTACATTTCTCATATACATTCTTTGTAGGGTAAAAAGAAGGTAGAAAGTAGGAGACTTTAAGGACTGCTCGCTGAGCGCGCTCTAGTTTTACTAGATGAATTAATTTTTCGAAGCCATCAAGGCCTGTAATAATTGGTACCAAAAAAGACATATATATCGCTCTATCGAAGTTGGACCGCGGTCCCCAGGCATGATCACCTAGCCTGACGGAATATCTTCCCTTTTAAATGGAGGAGTCTCACACCTCGCTTCTCCATAACTTTATTATACTAATTTGTGTATGTATTCAAATCTTAAATCATAATTCTGAGGAGCAGAGGTCCCCATAAATTGGAGTGAACTTCGCAATCTTAAATTCCTTAATTTGTCTATTTCAGTCGCTTTAAATTAGATAAAAGCCAGTCGTAACCTAAAGATAATCCAATTAACAGTAACAGTTCAAGTTATCTGGTCCAACAATTGTTGGAGATTAGCTATCAATTACTGAGACACTAAGTCAGCCAAGTATTAGCTGAGTTGGGCTGAGCTGCGTAGACTGAGGTCAAATTAAAACAATCGCCTGCAAAGTCAACGGAACTAGAAGCATACATTTACATTACTCTTACTATAAATGCTTCTATTTGGAATTGATTACGTATCTTCAAAGTAATAGAGTCTGTTTCAAAAATTATTTCCATGATCAATATCTTGGGCTGTATGAATGAGACAGTTGATTTTTAAATCTTTTTTATTAGTTAGCTTTTTATTTTGTTTCGTAGCCTATATCCATACCATAGGTGTGCCTTTCGGCAATATTGGTTTAATCGTGAAAGCATAACAAACAAACAAAGACACTTTCGCATTTATAATAGTTTTAGTAGTTGCACGTACTTACGTACCTTTTAATAAATTTTCGCCTGTGCTATAATTTTTTATAGTTTATTAGGTACATTCGGCAATATTGCTAGAGTGGTTTTTCAGGACTGATAGGGTGATGGTAAACCTGGATTCTTTTTGCACTCACAAAGAGTTCAACTACTTCTTTATATTGCCATCACCACACGTAATACAGACAACTATGAGGCTTATTCAAATTAGTTGCACATTTAACTGTCTGTACAATTAATGAATAGATATGTACGGTCAGCAATATAAATAGCTTATTAGTTGCATAGTGGTAGTACTTCGTAGTTTACCCGCTTGACTTGTTACCCCCCCTCTTTAAGAAAATCTGGCAACCACCTATTTCGATTTTTTCTAACTAAAATATTCCACATTTGAGAACCAATTTCTTCAAGGCCTGACGATCTTATGACCTCCCACATTAACAGTTACCACCGAGTCACACATAAGTCTTTGCAATGAAAAAAACACCTATTTATTTTAACTTTCCTACAATATTGATATAGTCAATGGGGAAGAATGGTTCTCGAGTGGTGAGCACGTACCGGAAAAAGCCAAATGGGACCTCTCACCAGGTGGACCGACGACCTGGTCAGAGTCGCTGGAAGCCACTGGATGCAGGTGGCTCAGGGCCGTTCTAAGTGGAAATCCAAAGGGTAGGCCATGTTCAGCAGTGGACGTACCTAAGCTGATATGATATTGGTATGATTATTCGTTCCAACTCTTAATTTATATCTAGTTATAGTGTACAGTTGATGCATACAGTACAGACTGGACTGCTGACTGTACCTCCATCGTTTGTGGACCTCGATAAACCTACTTGCATTGTCATACCATCTCGGATGTAAATGTTATACACGATTGTCAGACGGACTCCCCACCCCATGGTAGGAGTGTGGGAGGGATGGGAATGCGTTTCTAGCGACCATTGTTTCATTATACCCTTGTTTAGATAACATGGATATGTTCAGTGAAATTATACTTCAACCCTGCAGTAGTGTTTACCCCATGAGCCGACAAAAAAGCAGACGGTCTACCTGATGGTAAGTGGTCACCGCTGCCTATAGATATTTGCAACACTAATCGCCAATATGTTGTTGAACCTGAGACGTGAAGTTGTTTATAATTATTTGTAATTTCACCGGCCCCCTTACCTTTACCTCTAACCGAAACAGTAATACAAGTGCAGTACTACTTCAGTATTACCAAGAGATCATTGTATTTTACAAAATAAATATTATTCCTGGTGCAAATAAATGAATACCGAGTGACATTCCTTAATAAATCATTCTAAAAATACTCATGGCGTAAAAGGTTACAAAATTTCAAAGACATTCCTTTGAAAGACATCAAAGAGCCGACCTATTCAGCCTTCAAGCCTTACTTAGCGGCTTCTAATTCTGTAGACAACTTAGCTATGTTACTATGCAAACACCTAAACACCACCACTAAGGCAGTCGCGAATAAATTTCCACACTACTAAATCGCATTATGCAGAATTCATCGCTGTTTTTCTCCGGGAGATTATTTCAATTTGGTATAAAAGCGGTAATGTACCTGGTGATTTTGGGATGACTTTCAGGTTTTATATCGTGACTGGTTGGCAATGAATCCCCAGTGTACGCAAATCCGTGGTACTTAGAACGTTTGCGATGTACCATAGAAACGTGTATCGTGTCTCGCCATTAATATTAAAAAGATTTTTCGCGTTTTCATCTTCGGGGACTGAAACTGTCTTATAAATTAATGTTTTGGCGTATATTTGTAGCGTGATACTTCAGGTTTTAATCTAATATATATAAAAGCTAGCTGTCCCCTATGGTTTCACTCAAGTTATTTATTTTCCCGGGTTAAAAAGTATATAGCCTATGTGCTATTCCAGACTATATTTGATCTCTCTGCCAAATTTCATCCCAATCCGATGAGCCGTTCTGGCGTGATGAACAGACACTCATTCATCTAAAAATTCGCATTTATAATAGTAATAAAATTGATGTGGGTATGTTTCCTATGGACTTCAAAACGAATGGACCGATTTTGATGGGACTTTCACTGGCAGATAGCCGATGTTACAAGGAGTAACTAAGGCTAGTTTTTTACCCGGCATAATATACGATCCCCGGGAACGCAGATGCAGCCGTGGGGGACAGCTAGGGTTGAACTCTATATGCTGTTGACATAGGTTTAAAATTCCACTGCGTGATGAATTGGATTACTTGAACATACTCTTTACTTTTATTAAGATATAAAGTTTTTGTGATTTGTATGTTTGTAAGTTTGATGTTGGACATAATCACCGAAACTACTCATCCAATTTCAAAACTTATATAACTGATAGAAAGCTATACTACTCCTGACATAAGCTATGTTATAATTCGGAGTTACGGAAAACTCCTCGGGAACCACTAACTGCATAAAAGTAGTTTTAAACAATGTCCAACGTAACCTAACTAACACTCTCAACAAGTGCAACCCATAAAGCGGTACACACCGGTTTAAACCGAAATGTCTGTAAGTCAGAACACGTATTTCAGTCTCGTACACACTTGCATGTGGGGATACCAGATCCAAAAATAAAGGTACCAGCAGTAAACCAATATTTTTAATTTAAATGTTTTGACAGCTTCTCACATGGTTGTATTTCTAATATAGTTCTATTAGCGCTTTCTGTTGGGCACTCGGCGAGTTAACACGTCTATGGTGCTCGTGTGTCGAGTCAGTGACAGCGGTTCTAATACGTCCTGAAGATGCTTCGTGCAGATGCACAACATGTGTCATATTCCTGTTTAGTTTTCTTGTTTGATACTTGGTAGCCAAGGAGATCCAGTGTAATTAGTAACTAGATATTTGTTCTTTGATAATCTTTGTTCTATTATTTCAATTATTTAAATTATTGTCCAAGATTCCGGCTTTCTCAGGATTTTTTCTGGTCTGGTAGCCCTACGTACAAGTACGCCAGTCACGATGCAACTCGCATTACCGTCTGAAAGCGCACTACTCTTACATACGGACATTAAGTCGGTAGAGAAATTCCCAGACTATTTTTTGTTGTTGTGTTTTATTAAAATTACGTGAGATGCATACGGAGTTGAGTTATTCTGAAATCCACTCAAAAATCGTATTTGTGACAAGTCCCGACATTAGTCTAAAGAAATGTGGTTACTTAAAGTTTTTGAGATCCAAAAGGCTTCTGAGAGCACAGAGTGTCATTGCAAATTCATCTTTATTGCTTTAGAGATAAGGTACTTCTATTAATCCAATAGTTATATAACGCCATAGGATTGTTTTTCTATAATGCTCTTTGCTGTTAAAAGGGCTCTCTTAGACACTTTTAAAAGAGAGTTCTATTATAAAGTGGTAGAAATAGGTAACGATTGGTGGCTCTTAGTTTTTTTGTATGTCAAGTAATGCCCGACAAACAGGCAGACGGTCCATCTGATGGTAAGTGGTAACCGGCGCCTATGGACAATTATAACATCAGGTATTTTGCCAATGCGTTTTCGATCCTGAGACGTGGAAGTTGTTAAGTCTTATGTACCTGTAATTTCACCGGCCCCCATACCTTTCTAACCTAAATACAGGCTACTACTGCTTCACGGCGGACAGAGAGGGTGGTAGCACTTTGCACTAAGAGCTCTCCTCCTTTAAGAAGTATATGAATTAATGTGAATCAAATGTTGATAATAAAAGTCACCACTAAAAATCTAGCAAAAGAGTGAACGTAAGCTTGTAATAAAATACCAAATCAATTTCATATCTCAACCCTCCATAAGCCAAGGGGAATCTTACGTAACTCTTTAAATACAAACTGAGAGTAATTCGATATGTTCCCTCGGGGTGTAGGCGATTCGTCGTCGAATCTTGTACAAACATATCGGGTTTAACCTAAAATAACCTCATTCCCAACCTTTGGCCGGAATAAAATGCCTTTGATACATTTTCTAAAGGGAAAGTTTGCGGCCCTTTGTATTGATACGTGATAAACAAGTAAAGTTTTATATTAAAATGCTGGACTATCTTTGGTTTATTTATGTTTTTTGTTGTTTTATTTTTCATTTATGTGTCAGATAAATACAATTTAATCTGGATATGGGTCAGCCTTCTAATGGGACACTGAATTGTAACATTAAGATTGATAAGAGAAATGAAACATCGTATATCGTGAAGTTTACACAAGGAACCCTGATACAGTTACACTACCTTATGTGTAACTCTTAAATAATCCAAGATAAAGTGAGAAGTAAGTGATAGATCCACTTTAGAAGTATCTCAGCCAACTACTTTACTCCACTAGATTATCCAGAAAAGACACCCGCTAAGAATTTGAAAGCCACCACGAGCAGGAGCTCGATTCTGTAAGGAAAATGACACTAACTCGAGGATGTTTCGGCGGCCTCCGTTCTCTGCCTCTTTCGCTAACTACGCTAATAGTACTAATCACGTGAGAGTTAAGCTATCCGAGGCCTCCGTGAAGTGGCTCGCCCACGAAGTTTGTATTAGCTTAATATTGGGGCAGTTCTCAACTACGAATAAATTATCATTTAAGATAAATATCTTAAATATATAGAATCGTAGCCAAAAATCTTTTGTCATTATTATCTGGTTTTAAAGAACTTAAGAATATACATACGTTGAAAAGAGAAGTTTACTAAAAAGCAGGTCAGTTTAGGTGAAGTTAAATCACAATAAGAAAGAGGTGAAAGGAGGACGACGTAGACTCTGATCATCAAATCCAAAAAATACACTGTATCCCCAATTCGAAGACCATTATGGTCATCCATTCCAATAAATTAGACAGATAGAGAATACATTACTAAAGAGTATAAACATGAAATGCCTTCCTATTGACCGAAATGTTTTATTAAAGGAAATCTGGTGTAATTCAAAAGATGCTTTTGTAAGCGGAATTATGTATTGGTAGGGTTTGGGATATTGAGGAAAATTGGAGAAGGATAAACATGTTATTTGCATTTTTTATGAGTATCCAGTATGTAGAGATTTGGTTTAAAATAAATGATATTTGTTGAATCGCGATCGAGCTTGTAGCAAGATTAAATCTGTGAAATTACAGGCACATGGGACTTACAAACTTCACGTCTCGGGGTTGACAACGCATTGGCGTTTCGGTATAGGCGGCGGTCATCAGGCGGACCGTCTGCTTGTTTGTCGATCAATGTGGTACATAGGTTGAAAAAAGAGAAACATCAAAACCATTTACTTGATTTTGTGCCGCGTTGGGCTAGCTACCGCCGGTTCAGAAGTCATCCTTCAACTGAGAAGAATCAGCAAGAAACTCAGCAAGGTCACGTTTTATCTTTATCGAACCTTCTCACAAGAGACTTTAATAAATTATGTGCAATCAATTATCAACCTAAACTAGTTGGAGTAAGAAATTAAGTGATAAATTAATCCCTAGATCGGAAAACATCCAAAGGCCTCCATCTTGTACCACAAGGATAGTATTCAGTGCTTTAGGAGCTCGTTGTTGGAAATTCAAAAACCGTTTTACTAACTTGGGCCGGCCAAGTTTCCGCGGAGTTCCGACGGCGCGGGTTTCTTAAAACCTAGTTTATTTGTGTAGCGTCCGCATAAACTCACATTTCCCGTGGGTTCCTTCGTGGCCGTGGAGCGAGGCTCGTTTGAATTTACTACTTAACTGTCTTACTTGCAACGAATATTCTTGTGAGTTTAGTGAACTTTAGGCTACCACTTGACAGTGATCGGGTGAGATAGCCTACTTATACAATTATTTTTCCATTTCTGTTACTGTATTTAGTGTTATTAGCTTTAGTTTTAATGCTATTGTGTTAATTAATTAGTGTATTTTTTGATAAAAAGAAAATTATATACATAATTACGAATGGAAAAATAATATTACAGGCTTTATACATTTTTGTGTAATTTGATACAATGTGCCAGTTTTGGTTATTTTTTGTACAGCGGTTGATTTAAATATATACCTAAAGGTTGAAAATTGTGGTTTCTTTAGTTCTCTTCGGTAGGTTAGAAAGTATAGTTTCTAGGGTATTCTTTTGATATGTAAAATAATCAATGTATCTGAATTTTTGGTATTTTATCATTAATTATTTTCAACAATTAATTTAAATAGAAATAACGGCCCCTTCAAACTTTTATAGTGTAAGTAAAGCACACACACGTTATTCTTGAACATAAATACAATGAAGTAAGAGTCAAATCCAACTAGAAGAATGTACGTTGCTCTACTAAACATGTAATCGTGTATTGGCAAGTAACTGGAGCAGTGTGAATGCACGAAGCTACGATATATGCAATTTTGAAATTCTGTATTCCTGTCTACACTTTATATCGCTGTTTATTTATTCCTTCTACTTTTGTTGATATTCTTAGTATTCCTTTTAATATGAGTGCAGTGAAATTGCATTTATCACTTCACCTTATATGATTTGATTGTTTACTTTTTAACACCCCACGCAAAAACGACGGGGTGTTATAAGTTTGACATGTCTCTGGATGTGTATGTGTCGTTCTGTGGCATCGTAGCTCCCAAACGAATGAACCGATTTCGATTTTGTTTTTTTCTAAACATTTCAGAAGCAGACAAACTGTACAAACATAAACTATTGTAGACGAAACGTTAAAGCAACTTAAACGTAACGCAGACGGAACGGACGGAAGTTAAAAGGTAGGGATTACTGGCACAACATCCAAGGGCTCTTTAGTCGAAATGGGTTCAATTTTAGGTCCATTTTTGTTTTTAGTCTATATAAATGACTTGCCATATGTTGTAAATGATCTCACAGATATTGTCTTGTTTGCTGATGATACATCATTAATTTTTAAAGTTGATAGAAAAGACAAAGATCTAACTAAAGTTAATCATACTATGTCAATTGTCTGTGGGTGGTTTGCTACAAATAATCTATTACTAAATTCAAAGAAAACGAAATGCTTAAGGTTTTCTTTACCGAATGTAGCACAAGTAGATAGCCAAATAATAATAGATGGGAGCCATATTGATCTTGTTAATAAAACGGTATTTTTGGGTCTTACATTAGATAATAAATTGCAGTGGGGACCTCAGGTTGATACTCTAGCTGCTAAGTTAAGTTCGGCTGCATTTGCTGTTAGGAAAATTAAACAATTGACGAATGTTGAGACAGCCAAATTAGTTTATTTTGCATATTTTCATAGCCTCTTGTCCTATGGTATTTTATTTTGGGGAGCAGCAGCGGATATAGAATCAATATTTATTATACAAAAAAGAGCAATTCGTGCAATTTACGGTATGGGTCCCCGTGAATCATTAAGAGATTTATTTAGGGAAATAAATATAATGACATTGCCTTCATTATATATTTATGAAAATATAATGTTTATACGTAGAAACATAGGAATGTTTGAGTCAAAATTGGATATCCATAATATTAATACAAGACAAAGGGAGAAGTTAGTTGTTCCATATTTTAGACTAACTAAAGTAAACAAGTCATTTCTTGGTAATTGTGTTCGATTTTATAATAAGATACCGCTTTCAGTAACCAAAATGTCTGATCATAAATTTAAAAATTATATTAGGAAAGTTTTGAAAGAAAAAGCGTATTACAAGGTGGTTCATTATATTGAAGATAAAAATGTATGAAAATAGCTGCTCTCTGCACAGTGCACCTCTAATTTTCTTGTTTAAGTTGTAAGTAATTATTGTCATTTTCTATTTTGTAGTCTTGTTATTTCTTTTTTTTTGTTTTTTTTTTTTTGTTTTTTGTTTTTGAATGTTAGCTTTATTAAGTATTTTGTAATTGTTAAATATAAAAATATGTAAAATTGATGTTATAAAATAGCCAAAAAGTCAGAATAGATAAATAAGAATTTAATAAAATAAAAAAGAATGTAACCTTGCTGAGTTTCTTGCCGGTTCTTCTCAGTTGAAGGCTGACTTCCGAACCGGTAGTAGCTTCAGTAACTTTAAATTTGACCTTCATAAGTGCCTTCTGAGGGCCTAAACTGAATAAATGGTTTTGAATTTTGAATTTTGAACGCTAACGTAACTTAAACGTAACGTAGACGTAAAGTTAACGTAACCGTAACGTAGACGTTAGACAACAAAACTCACAGCAAACTTGAGAGGCGAATCTACAGATATCCAAAATCTTGAAGTAATTGATGTTACATTGGTGTGGCGGTTTGATATCGCAACCGCACATCACAGGTCCAAGGCTCGACAAGGACTTGTGTGCAGGAATATTTCTGTTTGTTCTATTTCGATGTGTAAATATTATCGATATTGGTAAACACTGCTTGCTGCTTAGTTTAAGAAAATGCAATGTAACAAGAATGAGTCTGGATGTTTATTTATAAATTTTATTTTTACATAAATTATATTATTTTAACAAAGTCACAGAAACAAAATCTCAAATAAACAAAAGAAGTCACAACAGTAACATAATCTCTCGTTCAGATCGTAATACCACAATCCACTCCACTTTGCTACCAATTGCAAAACTACCAGATCAAACTTATAACTAGTCATAAAACAAGCTTGAATTAGGTACAGTATCAATTTACTCAGTATCGCAACGCTGGCTTGATGCCTAGAGGAAACCTCTAATTAATCTTGTTTGCAGAAACTAATAGGCCATTCAGCGGATTAGGCTGATGTTTGAACTACGATCTCTAGTACAGCCGCGAGCATAATGTATAAGCGTATAATAGACAATTCGAAAACAATATCTGACACGCGCCTTATTAACAACACTTACTAAAAGCGATAGAGTTGGTGTAATAGTTGATACATACATTTGTGTGCAGATGTCTGGGTATAAATATCTATATTTTTTTTTTGTTTTACACCTCAAAACAACTTTCAATATATGTTGATGTTTGTCTCAATTCTAAGTAGTAACATTTAAGTATGTACTTAAAATAGTTATCAGCACCCTTATTCAGCTAATACAAACTTCGTCGCAGCTCCGGAGGCCTCGGAGAGCTTATCTCTCACGCGATATTAGCGTTTTTTTTTTTTGTTTTTTTTTTTTTTTTTATGCCACTTGGGCCGACAAACAAGCAGACGGTCCACCTGATGGTAAGTGGTCACCGCCGCCTATGGACATTTGCAACACTAGGAGCATCGCCAATGCGTTGTCGACCCTGAGACGTGAAGTTGTTAAGTCTCATGTGCCTGTAATTTCACCGGCCCCCTTACCTTTCTAACCGAAACACAGTAATACAATTGCACTACTGCTTCACGGCGGAAATGGGTAAGGTGGTAGTACTTCCCCGGACGAACTCTGCACTAAGAGCTCTACTACTCTAAAAAAAGCGTAGTAAGCGACAGAGACTGAGCATAGATGCCGCGACGAAACATCATCGAGTTAGAGTCATTTTACTTACAGAATCGAGACCCAGGTTTCATCCCAACCCGTTCTAAGAATTTGCATGAAAGAGTAACAAACATTCATATAATAGAAAAAAATCAAAAGCATTTATTCAGTTTAGGCACGCAGAAGGCACTTATGAAGGTCAAATTTAAAGTTACTGAAGCTTCTACCAGTTCGGAAGCCAGCCTTCAACTGAGAAGAACCGGCAAGAAACTCAGCAAGGCTACTTTTTTTCTTGAATTTTTGGCTATTTTATATTTTTATACATCTATACTGTCCACAAAAACTGTCGCATTTATAATACTAGTAGGATAGGATACTTTAACAATATCACGTCTCTATTTTAAACTTAAAAAGCAATGCAACTTGTTAACGTATTTAACAAACAACCCGTTCAAATAAAATTTTAGATAAATTTGCGTTATCCAGAAGCGTATTTATATTGTAATTTTGTTTGCTCCCAATAAATCCGGTACATCAACAATGATTTAGCTTTTGTAAACAAACAATGCACACAATACTCCATTATACAATATTGAGAGTGGAGTGAAGGACGGTCACCCTGCGTCATTAGAGCTCGCTCGCTCAGCCTCGTCCGCAAAAAGTTTTCCTTCATAAAACATAGGGGGGGCTGGAGACTGCATGACTTTATTTACGCCGAAATAGAAGTGAAGACCGACATGAAATGTAACGAAGATCAAAATGTTATTGAAATTGGCCTTTACAGGCACTTATATTTACTTTATTTAATATTTTTATTTGATAAGCTAAAACCCCTGATGACTCAAAATACCTAGTTCCACCTAATTTGAGATTCAGATTTTTTATTAAGATACAAATTAAAATTTTAGGTATGCCACACAACGTAGGATCCTAAGCACTAGTGAGTAGACGATCACGGCCATTGTTATTACTTACGGAGCCCAGACGTAGACACTGTCGGTCCGACTAGTTCACCAATTCAATGTCACTCAGCGAGCTATGGAGAGAGCTATGCTCGGAGTCTCTCTGAAGGATCGATTATGAAATGTAGCCATCGGTCAGAGAGCCAAAGTTATCGACATAGCTCAAAGGATTAGCAAGCTGAAGTGGCAGTAGGCTGATCACATCTGTCGTAGAACCGATAACCGTGTTCTAGAGTAGAGACCACGGTTCTGTTTACGTAGTGTAGGGTGCTCCAGCTAGATGGAGCTCAAAGGCGTGCCATATGTGAGATCTATGTCCAGCAGTGGACGGAGATAGGGTGATGATGCTGAGGTATGTCAGGAAATCAATGTCAATGAAACTATAAATTATATGTTCCTAGTAATGGATACCTGTATTTTGAGTCGCCTGTCTTTTTATGATATAGTTGATATGGAGGTTGTTTTACTGAGTAGAGCCTGCATTGACTGATGACTGCCGTTGACTTGGAATAGGAATGACTGTGTTTTCAGCTGAAAATATCGTGACGAAACCAATATGTTCCACAGCCGAGCTTATTCTTACTAGGCCCCGCAAGGCGAACTATCGCCAAAATCTTCTAATTGTAAGTGAATCTTCTTGTCCCTGCAGTAGGGGCATGTAAGAGTTGTTGAGGAAGATTAGCATAGGACATCCATATTTTTCTCATTGTCAAATAGTTCTCAATTTATTAAAGAACTGTCAACCAATTTTTATTATATCGGAACAGGATGTTTGTTTTCATCCAAAAATGTAATTTTGGTTGTTTTTGTTCCAAGTGGAACAAAGTGAAATTTTATTGCAGTTGAAAGAAATGTAAAACCGTCTGACAAGGTCAAAAATCTATTAAAAAATGTAAGTGACAGACCATAAAAGAATATCATTCAGAAAAATATGAAGACATTTTTATAAGCTTATGAAAGCCTACATCATTTAAAAATATTTATTTTTCTAGGCTGAGAACTCAAAACCACTCAACCGTCTTGGAGATGTCATTTGCAGGTTTACATTTTTGACGGTTTTCTACGAAATTTTGTATTTTTGTAGCTGCGCTCAGCACATATAAACAAACAGGTTATATTTTATTTAAGAGTCGTATGATTATTAAAAAAGTCACAATTGTCATCGTCTCTATTAAAATAATGCAACAAGAAAAAACAAAACAATGACAGCTCCACAGCACTCCGGTCGCGAAACAAACGCTTTCATTTGAGCAGGTTTTCGCTCGCTGTCGAAACTTATTTGCATAAGTAAAACTGGGAAATGGACCGAAAAATGTACGGAGCACCAAACTGATTCATTCCCACAAGCACCAGAGCTGGAGGCAGTAATCCCATTGTAATATACCCCTCATTAATTCCACTCCTGATCAGTGTTAATGCAATGAATTTTTTAGTAACATTTAAAAGTTTTTGTCGTTCGGTTTTTACGCTCGTGGGGTGTGGAAACGATTGTGTGGAGTTTTGGTGCTCGTTTGGAACATTTAGATACACTAATTGCCATTTCTATTTCGTCTTTTTAAATTGTTGATAATTAGTATGCTCGTTAGTATTAAGATCCGGTATACTATACATTAAATCAGGTAAGGTAACTCATTATGTTAGCACAATATCTAGAAGGCGTTAATTTCGTCACCTTTACAGTTTCATATCTGAATTGGATTCAATTTTTTTTTGGCATGAATTAGTGCGAAATCAAATGCAAAGCAAACAACCGATAAGACCATTGGAGGTATTTTTATGTAATGAACTACGTAGACTATATATAAATACATGTTAAAGAAATTGCTCCTCTAAAATCTAAAATGTAACAACAACAGCAAATCCTTGGCAATAGATTATCAACAGCCTATAAGACCATTATGTTGCAAGTCCATGAAGAAACATGATCGAATTAAATGTTGTTTTACGAAATCCACACGCAATTCTTTCATTATTTACATTATGTAACAAAGCTGTCACAACAGACAGTCACATCTTTCCACCCTCTACACAAAAGGTAAACACTTTCAAGCGTGGCTTAGGTTAAGAAAAGAATTTCAATATAATATCGTTCCTGAAGTGTGGCTGAAACTATTTGAATAAAAACCTTTCTGCTCCGATGTGATGGCGCGGCCAAGTGTCTCGTTCGGCGTTCCAAACCAGTTCTTGGATTATGTAACTGGTGCAATCACTTTCTATTTAAATAAATATTTTGGGGATATTTTTCGCATATGGGAACCATATTACTATAATTTTCTGTCTATCTTTATGCATATATAGGCGCGACACCTTAGACAGAAAATCTAATCTCTGAGTTTAGTTAGGTACTAAAGTAAAACTGATTGTAAAAGTAAAATTTTGTTGATTCTTGATGTTGAATTTAAATTTAGAAAAAATTGTGATTTGTAAATCGGTTTGATGTTTGAATCTGTCGAATATTAAAATAGGAGCGGGTAACTCCCGAATAGAGTAGCAAGTCTGCGCCTACGCGGTGACGTCGGTCGATCGTTAGATAGACAGCGCAAGAGGTGCTCGCGTGCTAACCTATTGGCTCATAATCCAGTTGCATCTTGTGTTTTGCGTTATATTTTGTGTGTAAGTGTATTAGAATAACATAAGAGATTGTTATTAATTGCATACGTTGTGTACTTTTAACGTTCCTGCTACAACACGCCTACAATGGAGGACAATTGCCTAGACCGCTTCGCTGACTATCCTGCCAGCCCGTTATATATATATAAGGAAAAAAATAGGGTTCCTTTTTTTCCTAGATGGTTATAGGCTGTATATGATATTGATAAACTATAACATCATCTCAGCAAATATATACATCATAACACAATTAGTTTACGATAGAAAGCAAACCTATGGCCTGCGCGATAGTCCGGGTATTTCACCACCATGCCAACTGAGTAAAGCATTCTATTAATCTATTGAACTGTTACAATATAAAAAAGTTTAGGTTCTAAAAGGGGCACTTACGAAGGTTAAAGCTTCTATCAACATTTGCAATCGAGATCTCCAATTGTCCCTGCGTAAAAAGTTATCGTAGGACACCATTTTTAGACGATTCCAAATGGTTTTGGATTGAGGATTGTGTTTCGTTAAAGTCCCGTTATGTCTATGTTTGAAGATAAGAAAGCTACGTTTTTTATTTACAGCTACGCAGCGAGAGAAGAATACGTTGTAAAACATTGATCCTGCATGTTTAGCAAAAACTCTTCGATTGCAATATTTTTGGGGGCATAACGTTTTTGCCTTTTTGTAATTATATTTTGGATATTGTCCGTGTTATACTTCTTCTTTTATCTATTTGTCTTTTTAAATTTCTATTAATTATATTGTTTGAATAAAACTAACGAAAAACAACTATATTTCACCTATAATCTCAAAGCCAACAACAAATTAGCCCAAACGAGGAGTTCCATTATCTACCTCTTAGCTCCATCCTTATTTTGAGATCTGGTGCTAATTAATTAGTGTGTCCGGCACTTGAGACCAGGGGCTCGATTCTGTAAGGAAAATGACACTAGCTCGAGAATGTTTCATCGCGGCCTTCGTGCTCTGTCTCTTTCGCTAACTACGCTAATACTACTAATCACGTGAGAGATAAGTTCTCCGAGGCCTCC
Source organism: Habrosyne pyritoides (assembly GCA_907165245.1). Classification (NCBI taxonomy): domain Eukaryota; kingdom Metazoa; phylum Arthropoda; class Insecta; order Lepidoptera; family Drepanidae; genus Habrosyne; species Habrosyne pyritoides. Next base: position 13,570,192 of record OU015588.1, on the reverse strand, counting down.
GTGAAGCAGCTCGCCGACGAAGTTTGTATTAACTGAATAAGAGGGCAGTTAGCTTCTAACTTTGGACATCATCACTAATCATGCTATGATTATAGTCCAACAAAGCAAAAAAAACATAAACACAGTAAACTAGTATATAATAACTAGTTTAATAAGTATATTTCTTTTATCTATAATGTATTTCTTTTACAATTTTGTTATTCCTATCCTTTTTCATCGTTGTTCTAAGAACAACGTATTCGTAAAACGTCGGCAAACTTCGCCCATCGTCGTTTACCGTCCCGAACGCATTCCATTTTGAATTAAGCACAGGCATGAATCGCTATTTTTGTTGTCGCTCGGTTAGATCGGCATGTGCAGGCAGCGGGAGGGTTAATAGAAAAATGTTCACGCATTCGAGCTTCAAAGGTTCGAGATGGGATTCTTAACCCTTTCAAGGTTCAAAGGGTTCTAAATGACCTTGGGGTATTGTCTTCCAATGCAATTTCACGAGCATTTTTGTTTTTTTTAGCAATACTTGTTCATGCAAAGTGTATCCCTCTTTAGGATTCTTTTTAAAACAACACGGCTTTTCGAAACCTTTTGGGTCACCATCCTGTTATAATCAAACAATTATTAACGTGATCTTTTAAACATTAGAGCTTATTCAGTTAAGTCAAGTGGTTGAATGTAAGTGGTCCACAGTTTGTTATTGTATTGTATTGTAGTGTCATCCAGTTGTAAGGTGCTGCAAATCTTCTAGGTCATTCTTAACACACGGCCATCTGATCCCAAACTAAGCCACACAAACGGACATTACATGCACACGACCGTTGGACCAGAACGGCAATTGTGTAATGCGCTCGGAATCGTCATTGTAGTCAATTTTAGAGTACATTGACAGCGTTACGAGAGTTGTACCACACTGACAGTGCGCCGAACCATCCAGCCTTACTAATATTATAAATGCGAAAGTAACTCTGTCTGTCTGTCGCGCTTTCACGCCAAAACGACTCAACCGATTTAAATTAAATTCGGTCTAGAGCCTGAGAAACGACATAGACTTTTTAATGCGAAAAAAGTAAAGACATGAAAGGGGGGGGAGAAAGGTTTTTAGTCTGTTGATTTTATATAAATAAATATGACATTCAAAGATCGGGAAGGCGGGTGAAACCGCGGGAGACAGCTATCTATTATAAAATAGTCACCCACATTGAATCCGAGAGAGTTATACAATTCAGGTGGTAGACCGGTGACGTTGCAGTCGGGGTATCTATGATCTATCTTTCAAATTAGTAAATTTTTCGAACAAATCATAACACTTCGCTAGCGAAAGCCAAGATACCAGGCCTACGCCTCGGTGGTCGAGCGGTATAAAACTAGTTTTCGAGCATTTCGTCACAAGGTACAGTTTTCTTTGTCAGAATTGATTACTATAGACCTTTGGTAACCTGCCTGAGAGATAGCGACAATGCTCCACATTTCACGTTGGTATTGTAGTTAACGGGGGCGATATTACAAAAAAAACTTATCAGATATTAATTATTTATTTTAGTATTTTTAGTCCACCAAATTTTTTATAATCATCTTGTCCGTGCCGCGCACCGTCATTATATCTTTTTCTTTTTAAAAACGAATATTAATTTATTCATTCAAATCATCGTCAGCCAGCAACAGTAATAACGGCCAGTGCGCCAGCATAGACCTTCCTTATTACCTATAGTATTAACTATCTTCAGTACCATAAAGGCTAGGTCTGAGACTTCTTTCGGAACAACACGTCCACATACATAGACAGCAGTATACAACCAATTCGTGTGTGAGTTTAGATATACGAGTCAAAAACCTTTTCAATACATCAGAATATTAAAAATTGTGGTATTTCACAATTTCACATGGCCCTGTCAAAAAATACCTCCCATAACAAAAACTGATTCATATTCTGTCGCTAAAGCCGTAACAATGTCATATCTTGTTAGCGGCCCGCCGCGGTCGCTATAAAACCTTTTTAATTGAAAAACTTCAGTCCGGTGAAGGGGCTTACTCATCCAATGTTACCTAGATTAACTATCAGATATAGGTACATGCCGTAAGCTTTTGTTTTGTGAATAAAATTGAAAATCAAATGCCCTCGTTTGGGGCGTTGAATAAGTTGTCTTTTATTTTATATGTAAATAGGCTTGACAATCTCACCAGGGTAGGTGATGATGTAGCTGAAGGTAGCAAGCCTAGAATAAAATTAGCTCGCAAGAGCTACTTAGTGACAGACTTTGAGCAATAGAGCTTAAATTGCAGAGTTCGTCCGGGGAAGTACTCCCACCCATCCCTTTCCGCCGTGAAGCAATAGTGCACTTGTAATACTGTGTTTCGGTTAGAATATAAAGGGGGCCGGTGAAATTACGGGCACATGAAGCTTCGCATCTCAGGGATAATGTAGTATTATGGACTTACGTGCTATGCCTCTAGTGTTGAAAATGTCTATAGGCGGCGGTGACCACCTACCATCAGATGCACCCATCTGCTGGTTTATCGGCCCATGTGGTATAAAAATAAATAAAAAGGTGGTTATAGACAACTGGAGAGTGGTAGTCAGCTAGACTGGTATTACAAAGTAGCAAACCCCGTTGGAACTTATATCACAGCGAAATGAGTGTCTTGTTACTGAAACCTCTGCCTACCTCTTCGGAGATCATGAGCGTGAAGATACAGAAAAATTAACTAGCAATGTTTTTGGCACTGGCGTTGCAAAATTAAAATTCATCCTCTCCTTCAAATTCCAAGTACAGGGTGCACCATTGAACACTTATTTTCTTCACAAATTTATAACTTTATGTTTATTTCTTTTATAAGTATTGAATAACCACTTCAAGAAGCCTGTCTGGAAAAATTTCTTTTCATTCCAAGTCGGCTGAATTCCCCGGGTAAGGTATTAGGTACCTACTAGTGATATGCTACATCTATGGCTTCGTATATACGACTTGTTAGCAACTTGGAGTAATAATTTACATAAGGGGCGACCGACTTCGACGGCTCGTGCCTCGTAATTGGACAATTCTGTTCCATTTTTAAATGTTTTCACGCTATTTTATTCCTGGAATCTTTTCTGAATTGTTATTTTCGTTTTATTAGATATTACAGTATTTATTTAATATCCATTTTCTATGAGCGTTTTGTGCTCACTACCGAAGACAAAACTATGACATATTTTTAACCTTATACCTCTAACAATAGCCTCTCTTCTTAATGACTAACTCATCTATTTAAAGTGTAGAGTACTCAGCAGTTTCTACTGTGTTGAAAATCTGTCAGATTTGAATTAAAGATGGCACACGTATATATATACAAGCAGTCTTCCGCGGTTTCACCCGCGTTTATCGATATCATATATGCCTCCAACCATCTATAAAAACTTCCGCATCGAATGATAGCAGTTCCATCCCGATATATTCAGTTGTTTTCAGGCGATGGAGCGTCAAAGAACCCCTTTTTTTCTTATATATATTCGTATATAGACTAACTGTCCGCGGTTTAACCCGAGTTCCCAAAGGAATGTAACGCTTTCACGAGATAAAAAAGTAGTCTATATGTTATTCCAGGATATCTCCATCTATGTGCCAAGTTGCATTCAAATCCGTTTGGTAGTATTTCCGTGAAAGACTAACAAACATCCATACATACAAACTTTCGCATTTATAATATTAGTAGGATTCTGAATGACTACTTTTTACCGGAGAACAGTGTTGACCGCCGTCGAGAACGGTCGTGCGGCACATCTGGTAGGGACCGCGCGCCCCGAACCAAAACGGTAGTGATTCATTGGCATTTACAACCAGTGTTAGTGAAAAGTGAATAGTGCATCGTGCCGATGGAGATACAGACTGTAAATCGTAAATCATAAGTGTGGTAGTGTATATGTGACTAGAAAGCAGATCAGGTAGCTGAACCCGGTGAGATCAATCCAATTTCATTTATAATATTAATAGGTACCTACGGCTAGGCGAGGGGGTATGATCAACAGCTGACAGCACATCTAGTAGAATTATAATACTACCCTTTCAGCAAAATAGGTAAACCGAATCCGTCTACGGCAAGCAGCAAATATTAGCAATATACCAAATCTACAAATACTAATAAAAATTCCTTTGGGTCCCAACCCTACAAACAACCCGATAACGCCATACATAAGTGCATCATGCCAATAGTCGAACCCGGCCCACATCTGTTACTCATAAATTAATTAATATCTCGGAGACAAAAAACAAACGTCACAAAGTGACCCTAAATTTCTCAGTAGGTACATAACGTACATGAGTGCATGTTTCATCACGATAAGTGCTGCCCTGAATCAATAATATACTTCACGGGAGACGGTAATATTTAACAGAATTGGTTAAGTTTTTTCAAAAACCCTACTGAACTCGATTTCTATAAAACTTGAAGCTTGAACTAGATTTAGATAACTAGATTACATATGTGAACACGCTACGCCTAGAGGAGGTTAAGCTAAGCGAATACGCCATCCTAGAAATATTCCAAACAGGAAGTTTATTTCTTGACTAGAAAGTTATTATAATTCCCATGAATCGGTTTAATTGGATGGCCATAGTTTCCTTTCGCTTCCCAAAGAGACGCAGGGACAAAAAAGTTAAATCTCGGCACAATAAGATACAACACGTGTGCCAAAACTATTGACTAAAAAATACCCTTTGGGTAAGGATTGCATCGAAACAAAGGAACCACCCGATGAGTCGGGTCAAACCCATTCCCAGTTAGCGCAAGACGAGGTAGGCAATAAAATACTATTGCTTCATTGTGCAAGAGAAACTACATCTGTTATCTGCACAATAAAGCGCCGGACCTCTTAGAACAAAAAATTCTAACAGCTTAAATGCCCATTAAATACCATCGGGGGGCTACCGAGAAGTGATTTCACTTGCCCATTAGAAGTAATAGTAATAATAATAACTAACATAACAGTAGACCTAAGCTTACCCCAACAGATAACCAAGATTACGTTAACATGAACAAAATGGAAATCGAAAGAATGACCGCCGACGGAAATTGCCTCTTTAGAGCAAATAGTACATCAAATCAACAATCTTTTTCACCTTACCTTTGACCACTATGCCATCAGACACGACCTTGCAAAATACATCGAAGAAAACTAAAACGACCAGATAATCCGGAACGCCATTATTAGTAACCTTGCTCTCACTGAGACCGACCAAGAACAGGAAATAAAAAACTATATAGAAAATCAATACAGATCGGGAGAATGGGCAGGCACTGACGTCCTCTTAGCAACAGCACACTTCTACCATGTCAACGTCATAGTACATCAAGAGAAACCACAGGAAAATATGCTCAAGTTCCAAACCAAAAACCCGGCTGAAGCCGTGGGAGAGTTGAAAGTTGAACCTACTGCTCAAAAATAACCATTACGATAGCATAGTGTCATATCACAACCCAACACAATCCACAAATGAACTGACACCCAATAGCAGTATAGCCAGCAAATACTCCCCTATGAGTTACCCCGACGACACGGGTTATACAGTACTACGAGGAGAAACGCTACATAAAATCCAAACACATATTATCAATATGATAATATAAGAATTGCAACATGGAATGTTCACGGTGCCTGCAGTCCCATAACAAAACGGGCAATAGATTCAGAATTAAAGAAACGGCGAATACATATAAGATGTCTGCAAGAAACTGGCATGAAGAACGGTTCATATGAATCGAAAAACTATAAATGGTTCCTTACTAATGTTGTAACAAACGTCGTGGAATAGCAATACTTATAAGAAAAAATCATGGTCTCGCAGTGACTAGCGCTAACAAGAGCAAAGACACAAATATTACCGCCTCAATAGTCACCACCGGAAACTACAACAAATGGTACATTGTAACAGCACATATACCTCATGAAACACCCAAAGCTGTGAAATCATCTACAGAAGTATCCAGTCTCATTGAGCAACAACCAAAAAACTCTACACACTCTAAAATTCTCGACTTTAACGCTCATATTGGAAAAACCTACGTACAAGACTTGCACGGTAGTAAACAAGTATCGCTTCGGAACCTATACCACTCAGAATGTAATACAAATGGAGGAATACTAACAGACGTCATGAGGAAGGAGAAATTAAGACTAGATACATCTTTCGGACGCTCAAGTTACAAGAAAACATGGGAATCCGGCAACGCAACATCTCAACTGGATCATATACTGACATCCACGAATACCCCATACTTTTATTTTTCTTTTATCAAAGGGGAATTTCTAATAAGCATTTCGGACCACAAACTAATTTGGGGAGAAATTAATCCCATAAGACCTAAAAAATGCAACAAGAATCCAACTAGCTTCTTCAACAACAATACGTCGACTAAAAGAAATACAAATACAGTTAAAGAATTTAACTACAAAAATCTAGAATATACTCGCTTGGAAAGCCAAACACTCCAAAGAAAGTACCAATGTAAGGTTCTAGATATGATCTCTACCAGAAAGCGACCGGATACAAATGACTTAATTCCCTGGGAGGACCTCCTACATATTATGAAACAGTCCGCTACCGATACCCTCTCAACCACAACCCCTACTAGATCTAAAGAACATCGGCTAGCTCTTGCAAAACTATAACAGCAATCAGGAAGCATCCAGGATCTTCTTGAAAGACCTTAGCAAAGCTCATCCATCGCAGAGAATGAAAATCACATATAAATTCTACAGGAAACATAAACAGGCCGTCAAATATAATATAAAGAAATACTTTATTCCAATATCCAAATGGGAGGAAGAACTAGGAATGTTGTCAGGCCAGCATATCGATCTAGTAACCAATGCAAAACCGCTTAACCTAGGCGAAGGACCATCAGTAGACCAAATCAAGGAAATTATAAGAAGTATGAGAAATGGAACGGCACTGGGAGAGGATCAAACAGTAGTCGAACTCTTCAAAGCTGCCCCAATGGTACTCCTGCAAGAACTAACTAACCACATGAAGCGGGCTTGGACCGAAAATATAATACCTACAGCATGGAAAAAAACCATCCAAGTCCCAATACCTAAAACCAAAAACCCGAAAAGCATAAATGATTACAGAAGAATTATAATGTGCAACGTAGGATATCGCATATACGCCAGCTACCTGCTCCATGAACTGGACAGTATCACGAAAGAACTAGGAAACTACCAAGCGGCATTCCTGAAAAACAGATCCACAGACGACCATATGTTCTCTCTTAGAAGAATAATGGATGAAATGTGGATAACAGGATCTCCCATCTACGTTCTAGCTCTTGATATAGAAAAAGCATTTGATACGGTTGATATCTCGGTACTTAAGGATATATTACTTATAAGAACAAACAAAGCTTTTACAAAGTGTTTTCAGAACCTCATCCATCAAGATTACAATCTGAAAACACTAGAAGACGAGATACCATATCTTAAATTAAACCAGGATGAAAAATGCAAGACATTAATGAAAAACAACGACTACCGAAGAACGAATGAAAACAACCTAAGTAAAGGAAAACCAAAAGAAAATCGAAGGCATTAACGCCCACTCAACACCGAACAACATTCATCAACGCTCATCCTTGTCAGCGATACCCGTCTTCCCTACTATCCAATATTGGCTACAGGCTGAACAGTCGGTCGATTGTGGTCAGCTGGTTGCGGTTGGCTGGCCGTCCTTTCCCATCCCAGAGCGTGTCACTCCCCTAGGCCACGCGCTCCTCGGTGTATCCATGGCTACTCCGATACAACTATTTAGGTACCAGTTGCTATAGACTATAACAGTTGTATCGTGGCTGATGCTTGAATGGTTGTATAGGACATGGGTCGGTCGTTGTACTGGCTGAGTGTAGTGCTAAATCATCATCATCATCATCATCGATTCTGAATGACTACTTTTTACCCTAGCAACACTAATATTATAAAGAGGAAAATTTAGGATTTAGGAGGTTATGTCCTAAACTACTTATCCGATTCAAATAATTCTTTCAGTGGCAGAAAGCTACGCTATTCCCAAGTAACATAGGCTATATAATAATCCCTGGATACATTAAATTCCAGAGGCATACCTACCCACGCAATACTATCCCAAAATGTCCTATTAATAAGAAATAACGACTTTCTCACAAAACACGGCGAAGTTCGCGACAATTTAAATCAAATAAAATTGATTGATCATCATTCGGCTTTTCTATACATTTTTTCCCGCGGCAAGTTTCCGAAGTTTCTCGCTGCGAAATCTATGAATAAAAGAATTTCTTTCCAAGTTTACTTTGCTTCGTTTTTTTTGGAGTGCTGTTTAACTTTACCTTGGGAATGTATTAGTAATGAATTGCTTATAATTTGCCTATAGACAAGGCCTTGAGAAGAACCGAGAGAAATACCGTGTTTAAGACATTATATGAATCATGCGCAAGTTTGACTTGCACGTTTCGTTATTACCGAACTGCCCCAAAGAGAGGTTAAAAAAGCTTTCTTGCTTAATTATGAGGCTATTTTCATGAAAGTCAAGACGTCTCCGAGTTCGATGGTTGTTAGAGACTTTGACTGCTACTCCACAGGACACCCATCGTCCGCCGTAAAGCAGTAGTGCACTTGTATTACTGTGTTTCGGTAAGATAGGTAAAGGGGCCGGTGAAATAACATGCACATGAGACTTAACAAATTCACGTCTCAAGGTTGACAGCCCACTGACGATGCCCCTGGTGTTGCAAATGTCCATAGGCGGCGTTGACCAGTTACCATCAGGTGGACCGTCTACCTATTTGTCTGCCAAAGTAGAATATTAAAAAATACCTTGTCAAAAAACAAATTTCCATCCAAATGGTTAAAGCCGTTTCTGTTATACCAATTTTTTATAAATGTATTAAAACAAACAATTAGATAGCTTATAAAATAAGAAAATTTATAACCACGATAAATAGACAAGAAATTCTCTCAGAAGTGAAATATAATTCTCCAGGCATTTTACTGGCGCAAGACTCGAAGTTGCAATAAATTTCCCTAAGATAGTTGTATAGTAATAAAGATATTGGAACAAGCTGCTGGCGGCCACACCCTGCGGGTACTAATGAGTACCCCGACCAGTTTATGTGGAACTACTGCTATTGTATGGAAATAAACAGGCGACAATATTAAATGTAGTACCTCATTTTGCAGTTTTTTGTGCGTTGAGTTATCTGGATGGTTTAGGTTTACTATTGGAACAGGTGGCGCTGCGATTCAGTTCTGGGGATTGTTTTTAATTTTCATGTTAATATTTTCCGGTGCATACTAGGATCCAATATAACCTGGCGCTGTAGTTAAATTACTTTTACCTCATACTACAACCTGCTGGGCAGAGCAACGTCTTCTACTCAGAAGACTTCTGAGTAGAAGACGTTGCTATACTTTCTATTAATCTAACTTGAGTAAGTTAGATTAATAGAAAGTATTATTACCTAAGTCTCTCGGTGGTCGGCTGGCTTAACTCAGATATGGACCAGGTTGTCCTGGGTTTTATTCCCAATTCGGGCAACTAACATGTATTAGATAAGAAAATATTATTATAGCCCGAAATTGGTAAAGTGCTTGAGACTGTAGTGACATGTGGGTATTACTACTAACACCTCTGCTTACGTCTTTAGGAATGATGGCTATGAAGGAGCGAGGTATAGGAATCCTCTATTTAATAAATAATAATAAGGTAAATAAATTCTCATGCTTCTAGCCGTAATAAATGGTGATAACATTATTATATATACATACATATATGCATTATATAAAATATGTTATAAAGATAAAAAAAATGTAAAATAAATATATAGATATATCGTATAGTATACCTATATGTACATGTGTTACACTAAGCATAGATTTAGAACTTTCATGTTTTATTATGTTGTTGCGGCGACCGCCTACACAGATAAGCCCACGAGGCTTCCGTGAAGGCTCTCATAATTATGTATTGTATTTTTATATGGTTAATAAATATATATATAAAAAAAAAAAAAAAAAGATCTTCCGCCGCTAGGTAATCATGCCTGGGGACCGCGGTCCAACTGTTGATGTTAGAAGCTTGTATATATAGTAAAATCCTCAGAAAACTTCGATATCGCGATGTAGGATTCTCGCGTGTCTATTCGTCCATAGATGTCGCCACATCACTGTGGTGCTGGTGGTGAAGGCAGGCGCGGCCCAAAGGGTACGCTGACAAAAAATTTGAAAATAAAAAAAGTTAATTGTATTATTATTAGTGACCCCCTCCAAAATTTCAGGCTGCGACCGCGCCTGGATGAAGGATTGTTACATGCGTGTTCATAGATGTGGCCTACAACCACATTATGGTTACCTCACCATATTCTCCAAGCACACTATATTTGGCTACAACAGGCCAGTTGGCTTGGTGGTTAACGCTCTGACTGCCAAACCAAAGGTCGCAGGTTCGATCCCACCCAGGACAAACATTTTTGTGCAAGAACATGTCTGCTTGTTCTGTGACTAGGTGTAAATAAGTATATAAGTATGTATTTAAAATAAAGGCATTAACTATAAAAATTCTTATAAGTGACACGATAATGTTTATTTATTGTTATAATTTGGCCATCAAACTATTGATTACTTATTAATATTATCAATTTTGTTATTGTTAACTGTAGTGACACTACAATATAACCTAAAAATCTAAGCTTTGTACGTGAATACATCAAATAAGCTTTGTAAGTAAAAAAAATAAGTTCAAAAACTAAAACCCGACTACGAAAAATTACGCATTAAAAAGTATGAAACAAGAAAATATTCTCATGTGAAATTGTTATATACAAACTATCCAATATTTATTGTCTATTAAATAAAAAACTCACACATAATATATTTTAAAGTATTTAATACCTGTTCATAGTGATGTTCAGAGGATAGCCGTGGTCGTATGAGCCATATGACCATATATGAGGTGGCATACAACCACGGCTATCCTCTGAACATCTCCGTTTTAGTTTTTGAACTTATTTTTTTTACTTCTCTACTATTAATAAGTAATCAATAGTTTGATGGCCAAATTATAACAATAAATAAACATTATCGTGTCACTTATAAGAATTTTTATAGTTAATGCCTGTAGAGAGCGCCATATCTAATTTATTGTGACGTCACATATCCTATAACCAGCAGACAATCAAGACGCTTCGAACGATACCTCGTTTGCCAAATTACGATAAGTAGTTTAAAAGTTATGAGGGAACAGATGAACATACATACACACATATATACCGGTCAAAATCATAACCATCCTTTGGCTTCGCCGTAGTCGGGTAAAAAGTAGTATATTAGTTATCTGGTTTCCATAGTACAAGCTTTGCTTAGTTTGGGATCAGATGGCCGTGTGTAAAGAATGTCCTATACAATACGTACAGAGCAATAATTTCCCTAGCCCCAACTCACCTAATTTTAAAACTGCATCTTGCAATTGACTCTGCTACCTGCAAAGCTTGAGACAAGATATTTTCTCGTAAGGTAAGGTTTCATTGGAACGTCCACGAATGCAGTAGAGTTTTGCGAAATTGCATTTCTCTTTAGTAAGGAGTTTCATATATCTTTGTACAGTTTACAATGTACTGGCGAGGTATTTTTTTATTTGGGTGCAGTGAGTGAATATTTTACGATAATGCTTGAAGGTACGAAAGAAAATTCTTGATGTTATGATGCTAGTTGTTCGGAGACGTTGTTTGCTTGTTATAAAATTATTTAGGCAAGTACTAAGAATATATCTAAAATTTCAACCCCTTTAAGATTATTTTATGTCACAAAATATAGCATTTGTCTTTCCTCCAGATACTATCTATAGCCTCCTTACCTTATTATCTACTTACTAAACTCCATAAAAATCCGGTAACAAAAAAACAGGCAGAGGTTCTTGAGAATAATCTGTACATATAAAAATTAATCCCAATTTCCCTTGGTCACGACATTTAGGCATCATGGCAATTAGAAAATTTAAGAAAACATAACGACCATTTTAACTTTCCTAATGTAACCTTACCGCTTTTGACAATATAAACTCTTATAATATAACCTTATGGTGTTTGACATAAATGTCAGTCGTTTGACAATTTTGTTTAAAACAGAGGCGTGGGTAAAATAATTACTTATAATTTCTATATAATTGTGTGAACATTTCACTGTCGATTAAATAGGAAGATTCAAATTCAATATTCATAGTTAAGACAGGACAACGTCTTTCGTGTTAGCTAGTATACTATAATATACTGGCTGTCCGCTGCGGTTTCAGCTGCGTTCCTGAGGAATGTCAAGATTTTGCCGAAATAAAAAGTATCACATGTGTTAATCCAGGTTATAAATTATCTACGTGCCAAGTTTTATCCATATCTGTTAGGTAGTTTTCATGTGAAATTGTAACATACATCCATCCATTCTTACAAACTTACGCATTTATAATATTAGTAAGTAGTATGAACGTATGGAGACAAACTTGTAACATTCTGCCATAGTCAGACCTTGTGGCCATTTCGATCAGTAAGAACAATTTTACTGCACGAAAATTATGCTGATTTTATGGTAGTTGAAGTATTTTTAACAGCGCCATCTACAGACAGTGTAATTCGAGAACGAAATTCAAAATCAAAATATTAAAGACATTCGATAATGTAGAAACAAAAATAAGTACCTAAATTTTATCTGTAGAATTATGGGTCAATTATGAAGCTTTTCTTATGACTGTAGCTCTAGAAATATGCCCTTATATCATGTCCTCAACTTGAAAAGCCAATAATGACAGGACTATTGGCTTGGTGGTTAGCGAGCCTGACTGCAAGTCGAAGGTCGTGGGATTGATTCCCACTCAGGACAAACATTCGTGTGCATGAAAATGTCTGTTTGTTGTGTTTCTGAGTGTAAATATCTATTTATGTATGTATTTAGAAAAAAAAGTAGTATATGTAGTATAACAGTTATCTGGTTTCCGTAGTACAAGCTCTGCATAGTTTGGGATCAAATGGCCGTGTGTAATGAATATCCTAGGGTAATTATTGTTTATTTATGTAGGAGGTAATCTCCGGAAATACTTATCCGATTTCAATAATTCTTTCACACATAAAAAGCTCCCTTATTCCCAAATGACATAGGCTATGTTATAATACCGGAATACATTTGATGAATCGAGAACGCGAAACCGTGGGACCCCCCGAATATTTATGTAACCTTACGTTTATTTCTCAGATAGTTACTACTTTCGAGAATCTAACCTATAATTGTCAAATTAACTTCTAAATTCCGACTAGCTTATTATTAAACACCAATTCAATCTGTTCAAGCTTGATAATTGGTTAAAACATTTTATAAAGCTCCACGTCGCACTAGCGGTCACCTAAAGAACTAAAATCGATAGTACGAGTCGATAGGTAAAAAACCTATCAAAATGTAAACACTAGCGAGTAACGTTTTTTAGCCTTTGCTATAGAAATTCGGTACCATGAGTCACAAATTTGACAGTTGCTATCGAGAAATACTGTATCGATAGTAGTTTACTCGGTAGTGACTAAAGTAAGTTTCGATAGCAACTCATGGTAGAGGTACTGTTAGTTAGTGTAGTTGCCGGTGCTACGCGACTAGTCGGCGACACGACGCGGCGGTGTGTCCGATGAAGACATAACGACAATCTGTCGGCGGACGTGACCTGCCGCTAATGGCAGTGAGATAGTTTCACCGTGTACCCCAACTTTATGACTGAGACAGACTTTGGAAACTTTAAACTAATTTCATTGTTGGATTTTGTTGAAAAACTGGAGGTATGGTACGCGATCAAAGCTGGTTATTGATTTTATATTAATGGTTGGGCTTTCAAAAACTGGCTCTACTAACTCTGACTGGTTCCTACATTGATATGTCTCAATTTTTTATAATGAAGCAGTTCGAATCCTATAGTGAGATTGAACTTTGAAACATCTTGAGACAAATTACAAAAGTTGTGTAATTTACTAGTGTTATTGGCAAATACAAAATCATAATCATCTTATTTTATTTAGGTCTATTAGGTCGACAATCCAGGGGCATCGGCAAAGCATTGTCGACCCTGAGACGTGAAGTTAGTAAGTCTCATGTGCCTGTAATTTTACCGGTTCTATGGTACTTCCCTCGACGAACTCTGCACTAAAAAATCTAATACTTCTATTCTACCGCCTGTCTTGTACCCAATCATTTAGGTTCGCTGCAGTATGTATGTCGTTAATAAACTTGTTTCTTTGTATATTATGTAAGTAGTAGAGCTCTTAGTGCAGAGTTCGTCCGGGGAAGTACTACCACCTTACCTATTTCTGCCGTGAAGCAATAGTGCTATAGTATTACTGTGTTTCGGTTAGAAAGTTAAGGGGCCGGTCAAATTACAGGCACATGAGATTTAACAACTTCACGTCTCAGAGTCGACAACGCATTAGCGATGCCCCTAGTGTTGCAAATGTCCATAGGCGACGGTGACCACTTACGATCAGGTGGACCGTCCGCTTGTTTGTCGGCCTATGTGGTATAAAAATATATATATATATATTTCTCTATTCGTTGTATGGTCAAATAGAGAATATCCCTCAAAAATATCCTCGCATTAATCGATTTAATCCTTTAATAATACTCATTTACCGTCAATATACTCAGTAAATCGATTCTAGTGTTATTTATTCCGTCTCAAATGGATTGAGAGTGATTGATCGAGTTCCCAACTTCTCTATTGCTGTGATAAAACTTTACCATAAATCACTTTGAGATTTATTTCATTATTGTTTCAACTTAATACATTAATTCGAGTTGATGCAACATTTATTTTTAATTGTGACAACAAAATTTACAGTATTTTATCATTATAAAATACTAAAATACCATTTGTTTATTTTAAAAGGTTCGTTTTCAAATTTTAATGGATAACGACATAAACCTGAAAAGTAGAAATGACGTCTATTTTTTTTATACCAATTCGGACCACTAACAAGCAAACGGTCTACCTGATGGTAAGCGCTTACCACCACCTATGGACATTTGCACTAGGGGCATCGCCAATGCGTTGCCAACCCTGAGACGTGAAGTTGTTAAGTCTCTTGTGCCTGTAATTTCACCGGTCCCCTTACCTTTCTAACCGAAACACAGTAATACAATTGCACTACTGCTTCACGGCGGAAATAGGTAAGGTGGTAGTACTTTCCCGGACGAACACTGCACTAAGAGCTATACGACTCAAAAACGTCACTAAGACTGTTAAATGTTATTGTGATCTTTAGCTATGCTTATTTGTAACGGTCTGGCATTCAAATAGATTTGTGACCTTGTTTATACAAAGCGAAGATATCTTTTTATTTAACCGTAAAATGACGCATATTTAAAGCGGAAAAAATATTTAAATTTAATTTCTTTATAAAACTTTATATGTAATTCGAAAAAATAAGAGAAACGATTTTATTTATTGGTTTTATATAAAATAAATAAATATTATGTAAATAAAACAAATAAATAAAAGTCTTTTGTAGATAAAAGTTAAAGGATATTTTCACTGACTACCAAACCACAGGTAATGAGTTCGATTCCCATCAAGGGCAAACATTGTGTGCTTATTGTTGAGATGTCTCATAGTAGTACAAATATTAAATTCATTAATTTCTCTTCTTTCATGTGTAGACGGCTCAACTATTACATGTCTATTTGTTCAGGTGTCTCATCTATATATATATATATATAAGATAAAACAAAGTCGCTTTCTCTGTCCTTATATCCCTATGTATGCTTAAATCTTTAAAACTATGCAACGGAATTTGATGCGGTTTTTTTTAATAGATAGAGTGATTAAAGAGAAAGGTTTTTAGGTAAATTACATGTGACATCACGGATAAGCGGGTAAAACCGCGGGGGACAACTAGTCTATATGTATAGGATAAAGAAAATAGGGTTCCTTTAACGCACCATCACCTCAAAACTACTGAACATATCGGGATGGGACTGCTACCATTCAACGTGGAATTTTTCATAGATAGGCTATATATGATATCAATAAACGCGGGTGAAACCGCGGGGGACAGCTAGGCATATACAGGCTGTTACAAAACTACCCATAAAGCCGAAAAGAGGTTAAATGGGGCCTTTTAACGAATCCATTCACAATATTTAAGAACCGTAGTAACGCTGTATAACATACCCCAAAAAAATTAAAAAACTGATTTTTATAAATGAAAAATAGAAAAACTATTAAAGTAGACAATTATTAGGTAAAATAGGTACGTAGGCCTTTCGGTTAAATAATCTGGTTCCCTGACATGACAGCTTACTAGGGTTGTTGGCTTTGATAATTTATTATATTTTTACGGGGTATTTTGTAACACGTTGTACATAACCGGACAGCTCAACATTAAGTTCTGATTTCATGACTAATTCATTAATCTCTCTTCTTAAATTTTTTTTTTTTACTACATGGGCCGACACCAAGCGGATGGTCCACCTGATGGTAAGTGGTCACCGCCGCCTATGGACATTTGCAACACTTGCATTGTCGACCCTGAGACGTGAAGTTGTTAAGTCTCAAGTGCCTGTAATTTCACCGGCCCCCTTACCTTTTCAACCGAAACACAAGTGCACTACTGCTTCACGGCGGAAATGGGTAAGGTGGTAGTACTTCCCCGGACGAACTCTGCACTAAGAGCTCTACTACTCGAATTCTACATTTGTAGACGGCTCAACTACAACAACAACTTTGTGTTTGAGAGATGTCAAAAACTAATTCCTTACTATTACTCCCTAGTTATTTATTTACTCTGGCAACTACCAGAGTATTCAACCTGCAGGTGCAATGTCAAAGTTTTCCCTAAAGCCTACAATCCAAGTTCGGCCCCTCAATTGCGCAAGACAAACATATAGCGAGCGTAGGTACATACAGCGGAGTAATTAAGACAGAGGGGTACATTGTATGCTGTATGAGGCGTAATTGTTAGTTTAGGATTAAATTGTCAGCGATTCATGAGTAATATGTACTGTGAGGTGAGTTTGAGAAGTGAGAGTACAATGGAGCCCTTTATATTTTCTATTGATCCTATATATACCTATTTTGTTTAATTTATTGAAATATCTTGGGAAATTATTTTGATTCTAAACTAATTGGAGCTTGTGCTATGGAAATCAGATAACTGATCTTCGATACCAACTGCTACCATACGAGTCGTGGGTTCGATTCCTACTTAAGACAAACATTTCTGTGCATGTCTACATGTTACATGTCTGATGTGTAAGAAATGCAATTTAGAATACAACAATTTATATGAATTTTGACGAAGAGTTGAAATTAGCTTAAAATCATTGAAATATGAGTTTATATAGACGACTGAAATGATTGAGCAAATAATAAAACCAAAACATTAATTTAACTTATCATAATGTGAAAAAGGTAAATAACAATAAAAAATAAATCTTCCATAAATAACTTCACTTATATAGATTCCTTAGTACTTCTTATAACTAATCACTTGTCTCTCCAATGATATGGGATCTACTGTGTACCACACCTCGGTGGAAAGGCCTCAGCATCCGATCGCAACAACACCAACCGGGTCCAATTTTAAGTCCAGCCATTTAGAAAAAAATCAGTGACATCTACACACTAACAGAAGAAATAAACACATTATATAAATATACAAAAATACCATAATCGTTTGAAACAACAGCTTAACTAAGATCATTACTCTCACGTCGTTATCCATGTGAACAATAAATTTACAGCTCCAACTATGGGTGGCATATGATTACACCACGGGACAATTTGTGTTCATTAAAATTAACAACACTTCAACATTTATTACTTTAACGATGATGGTGTCAAATTGACACTACGGCGTAATTACATGGTGCTATTTGTTCGTTTGTAGGTTTTATCTGGAAGTACAGGAGCGATTTGAAAAATTGTTTCGCATATATATATAGTAAACTAGCGGACCCGGCAAACGTTGTTTTGCCATATTTACTTTATTAAAACCTATAAGTACATGAAAATTTAACGTACTACAATTATTATATTCGATAGCTGACCCGACAGTCATTGTCCTGTTTTAAATATGAATATTAAATTCGAACTGGTATGATTAATAAAAGAAAATTAAAAAACATAGTATTTATGAATCTAATGCTTTAAGATACACAACAATTTAACTTTTAATAAGAGTCGTGATTGCTGTGAACGAACTGTGATGAACTCACACTTAAATATTAAAATTTTCATAAATATTCCGATTGAATCGACTCTGAAATGTGCAGTAAGTAATGATAAATTAAATATTTTATCAATATAATTCCGACGTATGTCTCTGTTTTAAACGATATTGTCAAACGACTGACATTTATGTCAAACACCATAAGGTTACATTGATAAAGTGTATATTGTCGAAAGCGGTATGGTCACGTTATAAAAGTTAATATGGTCGTTATGTTTTCTTAAATTTTCTAATTTTCTGCGCAACTTTTTTATTTGTTTTCGTTTATAAGAACCATCTCCTGACAATACACAAACACAACAAAAAAATAATTAGCGAAATCGGTCCAGCCGTCTATGCGTGATGCCGTGACCAAGGGAAATAGGGATTCATTTTTATATATATAGACTAGCTGTTCCCCGCGGGTTTATTCGCGTTTATCGACATTATATAGTCTATTACTATCTAGGAAAAAATCCGCGTCGAATGGTAGCAGTCCCGTCCCGATATGTTCAGTAGTTTAGAGGTGATGGTGCGTCAAAGGAACCCTAGTTCCATTAGACATTCTTTACACACGGCCATTTGATCCCAAACTAAGCAGAGCTTGTGTTATTGAAGCCAGATAACTGATACACAGCATACTACTTATATTTTTCTAAATACATACTTATATAGATCCACCCAGACCCAGAACAAATAGTCATGTTCAACACAAATATTTGTCCTGGATGGAATCGAACTCGTGACCTGGGACTTGGCAGTCAGGTTCGCTAACTATCTACCCAACTGGCCTATCTATAAATATAACCGTTTTCTACCCCGAAGGGAGGAAAACGAGTATTTCAGGTCTTGCCTAGGCTTGACCTTACGGAGATTACCCTACCACTTCCTTTCATGTGCGCGTGTATATACCTATGGAGTGAGAGCGAGATAGCCTATATAGTAGTGACCTCCCCGCGTGCGGGGTGCCGGCGAGGCGCGGCGCGGACCGCGCGCGCGCTTCTCTTTAGTACCTAAATGGATCTGGATGCAGTTCCCTGATGACGGCAAGGGACTTGCTCCAGGTCACTCCCTTCGGGGTAGAAAACGGTTATATTTCAGTTCTGTGCCGTCGGCTTGACCTTACGGAGACTTGTTTCTGTATCTGCCGGCACTAGTATAGCGTATTGTGACTACAAAAAAGAATATAATATTTTGCACTTAGGTATTAGAAAGTTAAAAGCACCCATGTGATTTCACTTAAACTCATTTGATTCTCAATTGAGTTTATCCAGTTATATTTTAAGGGTATAATTGATGATCAAAAATCAACATTTACCTAAAAATATTCTGTAGTAATTTATAAGTAAAACTTTAAAAATCTTAATAAGTTCCAACTCCTCTTCAAGTAATCGTTTCTTAAAGAGTAATTAATAATTATTATTTTATAGGTAGAATCATTGGTCGTAAATTATTTATAGGAACTTACAAATCAGTCTCAAATTTTAATGAGTATTTTAAACAATCTCACATAACATAATTGGAATACAATGAGGGCGCTGATACAAATTTATGCTCGTTGAAATTACCGGCATCCGGCCAAATTCTTCTTCACAAATCATCTAGAGATTAATTGTTTTCATAATTTTAAGAAGCCACAGCTAAATTAACGAATATTGGTTTAATTAAGCCATTCAGCAACCACAGTCCTAGAGGCAGATCTACCTCCAGTCGTTTCAAAATTCAAAACCATTTATTCAGTTTAGGCCCTCGGAAGGCACCCATGAAGGTCAAACCCAAAGTTACTGAAGCTCCTAGTTGTAAATAGAATATGAAATAGTAAATGTTCATTAGCCCTGGACATACTTTTCGCCCATGGGAAAACAGTTCTATCAAATGGTTTATTCATTTTAAAAGATCTAATTCGGAGTCATAGTGCTTACAAATCAACCAATCCGATTGTCTTTGTTAGTCGCGATCTGTCTTGGAGCCAAAAGCGGGTCAGAAGGTTATTGAGTCGTCTTTTATAGACAATGCTTGTCATCTACCCGTAACAACATCAGGTCGTGTATTCTTCTTCCCGAAGCGAGGAGTAGTAATACAGCACAATATTTTGAAACTTGACAAATACTTGTAGTGTCTGGAGTAATACACATTACCCAACTACTCAAATCTTGAATGTTCCACACCTGGGGACGTGGAGATAACTTTTCAGCAGACATCAGATTTTTTGCTCTTAAGATATTCCATGCCCATGGATGGGTGTGAATGTAGCAATAACTGACTTTCTGACAAAAATTTCACAATAAAAAATAAAAACTGAAATAACTTGCTACTTGATGAGGTGTGGGGTCATTTGGAACAACGTACTTGGAATTGCACCATTTTAACCACTCTCTCCACGCAGAGGCGTATGTCGTCCATGCCGAAGGTCTCCGGGCTCACTTTAACATATACTCGTATATAATATGTCTTCAGAAGGAAGGTTTTTTACCAACGAACTCTGCCCTGTACCCTCCTAGCCTCGAAAGTCATTGACGAGACATCCGGTGGTGGACTATTCGTTGCTAGGTCTATTAAATGAGGTGAAAGATTATTCAACACCACAGGAGCGTCTGTCGCTTTAGATTTCCGAGCTTTACGCCAAAGGGCTCGCGTCCATCTGGAAACTACCACTAAAATTGTTCCTAAAGGAACTGGAAATCAATAGGGGCAATAGAAACAGCCAGGCCAAATCGTACTCCCATCTCCTGCTGAAGGCATTTACAAATTGAGCTTGTAAATATCTCGTATATATATCGCTACATACAGGGGAACTACTCAGGTTTCCGATGTGGCGAGCAGATCTACTTGTGGAGTTGACCATTGGCTGAAAAATATCTGTATCAAATTATCTCTTAGATGCCAGTCTGTTGCTGTCAAAATTCGTGACAAGCGGTCGGATTCGTGTCGAAATTTCCGGGTAGGGTACTAAGTAAGGAACTAGTAATGTGTTGAGCACCGCAGTTAACAAATTTTGTCCCCGCGAGGAAATATTATCACTTTGTTCGTGATCCATGTCATATAATTATTATTATTTTTTTTTTTTTTTTTTATTTTTTTTTTTTTTTTTACACTACGTAAAGTTCTTTGATATGCCAATTTCTTTGAACTGGACTCCTCACTTCGGACCAATGGTTCTGTTCTAACTATATCCCCATCCCGTATCTGAGGCATCGTAACGATGTTATGGACACATTGGGTTAAACTAGATATACTATGGGCTCGACTCTGTTAGGTGGTCCTGCCACCAGAGACATTTGTTTAATGCCAGTTGAGGTACGAGAAACATTTTGTTTGGCCTACTTTCTTCTAGAATTTGACTTGCTCGCTGGAGCTCCCTGCACAACAGCCACCGCAGAGGTACTACTTCCGTTGTTAATTATAACTTTTCAAGTAGAGATGTTCCTTGAGTCGCGCGGGGACTGACACCTCAGTGGAAGTATGGCGCGCTATACTCTCCTCCCTCAGGTCACTAACACCGGTGACGGTGACCGGGCTGGTCTTCCCCTCTGTGGCTTCCGCTGGCATGGTTTTTACCAACGATTTTACCACTACTATTCGTAAGTACGAACGCGGTAGGATTCGTCACTTCTGCTACGACAAAGGGACCGTTTCGCCGAGGCGCAAACTTAGCAGTTATCCCTCTGCTGGCGTTACTTAATACGTGGGCATCCACCAGAATCAAATCCCCAACGTTCAACTTAGGAGCCGGTCTCCTGTGCTTGTCTGCAGCTTCCTTGCGGACATCTTGTTGTTACTCTACGCCGTAAGGCGTTATTTGCGGTACAAAATGTTGCTTTTTTTTTTTTTTTTTTTTTTACTATAGCTCTCGGGTCATAATCAACATCGATGGGTGACCGTAGGTTTCGAGCAAACATTAAATACGCCGCGGTGTCTCCTGTACCTGAGTTATAGGCAGTATTTAGTGCGAACCTAGTCTGGGCGAGGACATCTGGCCATTTGCGATGTTCGGGTCCTAACAACAAAGCCAGCCTCTGCTTCATGTCCCGGATCTTTCCCTTAGCGGGATTTGTCTCTGGGTGATACGCGGGTATAAGGCTTTGTCTGATCCCCAGCACATGTAGATCACTGTACTGTAGAACACTTCTGCATCACTGCCGATACGAACTGGGATCCATTATCCGAGATAATGCGACGGGGAATCCCGTGTCGTATAAATATCTCCTCGAAGAGTAATCACGCACAGTTCTTTACAGTGGCGTCTATCATTGAAAACAGTTCGACCCATCTGGTGGCGGTATCTTCAATAAGAAAAATCCATCTTTCTTCATTCTCGCCCTTGGAAAGGGGCCCAAAAAGGTCTACTTCAAATCTCTGATGTGGCACCGGGGTTTAGAAGTCCCGCGGGCTTTAGATTTGAGGGCTTATACTTGGAACAAGCGTCACACGCCTTCACATATTGAGCAACGTAAGCTCGCATCCCTCGGAAGTAATAGCGCTCCATCACCTTACGTAGGATACGTTTCACACCTAGGTGACCTGCAATCGAAGCATGTAGCTGCTTCAGCACCTCTCGCCAGGACTCAGGTGAGACCAGAAACGGTTCTCAACATCTCCGCCTGGATCACATCGGTACAAAACCCTCTGCGGCATAAAATAACCCCGGTCCAACGCAAAGCGCGATCTATTTACAGGCTGAATTTTTAAGTTGTGTAGTTCGGACGTCTTCCGGTCCTCGATGAGGTAAGTCCACCACTATAGGGCATACGGCACATGTCTGTTCGTCTGTGGACAAATTTCCAACAGGCCTGCTTAACGTATCAATGATTACGTTAGCTTTTCCGGGGCAATATTCCATATCGAGATTGTACTCCTGTGTCATCATTGCCCACTGAGTTAGTCGACCACTAGGAGTCTTAGGAGAAAACAAGCAGCACAGTGGCTGATGGTCGTACTTCTTGACCTTCGATTTACACACGTAGTTTATTAAGGTCCACGGCCAGAGCTTCACGCTCCGTTGTTTTATAGTTCCTCTCGGCTGATGTTAAGAGCCTACTTGCTTAATCTATAGGTCTTTCTTCCTTAGCGTCACAGCCGTGCATTAAGATAGCACCAAAACCGTACGCCCTGGCGTCGGTACGCAACACGAATGGATCAGCAAAATTGGGTTGTCTAAGAATGGGAGCCGACAACAATTTTTCCTTAAACAATCCAAACGATTGCGATTGCTCTGCCTGAAAAGTTTTGAATGAACTTCCGGAACCACGAGCACACGGACGGAACGCCCGTAAACAGCTGCGGCTCTAAGCGACCGTAAGTCGGCTGCCGCTGACGAGCCAAAGACTGATGCGACGAGTCGCTGACGGCTCCGACTGATGAGCCGTAAATGGCTGCGGCTGATGGGCCGTAGACGGCTGCGGCTGATGGGCCGTAGACGGTTGCGGCTGATGTGCCGTAGGCGGCAGCGGCTGATGGGCCGTCGACGGCTATGGCTGATGGGCAGTAGACGGCTGCGGCTGACGGGTAGTCGACGGCCAGACATCCATGAAGTCTGCGGCTGACGTGACGTAGCTGGCTGCGCCTGCTGGGCCGTAGACGGCTAGACAGCCATGAAGTCTGCGGCTGAAGAGCCGCAGTTGGCTGCGGCTGATAGGCCGTAGACGGCTAGATAGCCATGAAGTATGCGGCTGAAGAGCCGTAGTTGGCTGCGGCTGATAGGCCGTAGACGGCTAGACAACCATGAAGTATGCGGCTGAAGAGCCGTAGTTGGCTGCGGCTGATGAGCCGTAGCTTGCTGCGCCTGCTGGGCCGTAGACGGCTAGACAGCCTGGAAGGCTGCGGCTGATGAGCCGTAGCTGGCTGTGCCTGCTGGGCCGTAGATGGCTAGACAGCCATGAAGGCAGCGGCTGATGAGCCGTAGCTGGCTGCGCCTGGTGGGCCGTAGACGGCTAGACAGCCATGAAGGCTGCGGCTGATGAGCCGTAGCTGGCTGTGCCTGCTGGGCCGTAGATGGCTAGACAGCCATGAAGGCTGCGGCTGATGAGCCGTAGCTGGCTGCGCCTGCTGGGCCGTAGACGGCTAGACAGCCATGAAGTATGCGGCTGAAGAGCCGTAGTTGGCTGCGGCCGATGGGCCTTAGACGGCTATACAGTCATGAAGGCTGCGGCTGATGAGCCGTATTTGCCTGCGCCTGCTGGGCCATAGACGGCTGCGGCTGACGGGCCGTCGACGGCTGCGGCTGATGGGCCGTCGACGGCTGCGGCTGATGGGCCGTCGACGGCTGCGGCTGATGAGCCGTCGAAGGCTGCGGCTGATGAGCCGTCGAAGGCTGCGGCTGATGAGCCGTCAACGGCTGCGGCTAATGAGCCGTCGACGGCTGCGGCTGATGAGCCGTCGACGGCTGCGGCTGATGAGCCGTCGACGGCTGCGTCTAGCGAGCATTTACCGCTTCAGCTAGCGAGCTTTCAGACGGTCATAATGAACCGTCCTGGCTCTCATTGGCGAGCCGTTGAGGCTGCTATTAAAGCCAACAGTTGCGGTTGAAAGACCGACGAACTGTAATGCTAACACAAAGCACCGAACCTGAGAAGGTAGCGGCTAGCAATATATAGTGTATAGCAATGCATAATGCTGGAAGAAACTAGCACGTAATATTAACATAAAATTAAAGAAGCAAAAATCGCTGTATTTTGCTTTAAATAAATAATTCCATTTTAACAAAGTATATACAAAAATAATAGGTCACATACTTGTCAATATAAACTTTATGTTTAATCGATTTACAGTCCAACGATAACATCGTTAACAGGCCTGTAATACATCAAATAAACGTTCTAGGCTTTATTAAATCTCACTCTCGTATATAAAATATAACTTATAAAATAAAAAACTTACCATTTTGACGTACTTACGTCAAAACAATTTAACACATGCACACGATCGGAAAGAAAATAGCGTACTAAAGAGAAGCGCGCGCGCGGTCCGCGCCGCGCCTCGCCGGCACCCCGCACGCGGGGAGGTCACTACTATATAGGCTATCTCGCTCTCACTCCATAGGTATATACACGCGCACATGAAAGGAAGTGGTAGGGTAATCTCCGTAAGGTCAAGCCGACGGCACAGAACTGAAATAGATACATAATTTCTTATTAATGTAGTTATGAAGAAAGTTATAGGGAAAATAGGCTATTTGAAACCAAGTTTCTGTCACAAAAATAAATTATTTATATTTCTTAATACTAGCAACAGATACTTAAACGATTATTATAAAAGCAATGATCACCTTTAGTCTTTCTAATTACGTGTACCGTAATACCGCGTAAGGGTGTAAGAGCCATCAGAAGAACCTACGCCTCTTCAGAAAAAACATAATGGCACTCTGGTAGTGGTGACTGCAGTGAAAATTGACATGATTATCATCATCATCAGCCCAGGGATGTCCACTGCTAAACATAGGCCTCCCCCTTGGATTTCCATCTCGAACGGTCTTGAGCCGCCTGTATCCAGCGGCTTCCAGTGACTCTCCCAGGTCGTCGGTCCACCTGGTGGGAGGTCGTTGAATATGGGTTTTAGTCTAATATATTATTTGAATGTACGTTTTCTTCTGCTATTAATTTAAATTCAAGCTCTTTATTAACTATTATTATTACCCCGATTATTAACACCCCTATCATATGTATCAAATGCAATTTCATTAATTTCCATTATAACATCAAAATGCATTGAGAAACATGAACGTTTTAGCTAAATTAAATACGCAAATGGTTTAGTTATTATTCTAAATGGTTTTGACTAGGTGTGCGTCGTAAAGTTAAATTCCATGCGATTAATATGAACGTAAAGTTTATGAATACGCGGTTTTGCACTGAAATATTTACCTATGAATTCTTGGCATTTCATAATAATAAATAAATAGCCTAGGACATTCTTTACACACGGTAATTTCATCCCAAACTAAGCAGAACTTGTACTATGGAAACCAGATAACTGATATACTATACTTACTGCTTTTAAAATGCATACTTATATAGATATCTACACCCAGACACAGAACAGACATGTTCATGCACACAAATATTTGTCCTGTGTAGGAATCGAATCCACGACCTGTCTTGTGGCTGTCGGGCTCTCTAACCACCATGCCAACGCCGTGTTACTTTCAGTCAATACATATTAAATCCTTTCCTAAAATCTTTGAAGGTTTTTATTTAATGTATTTTTGATTATTTATTAATAAGTGGTCAAGCGGTATAAATCTCGGCATAGACCGAAGGTCCTAGGTTCAATTCCCAGTCCTGGCCAAGTACAGTTGATATTTATTTTTGTGATTACCAAAGTATGAAAATTTATTTTACAACTGAAATCTAATAGAAAAATAGCGACAAATAAATGGCCACTTGATGGGAGTGGTCACCGCCAACTATTAGGTTGGGGAAAAAGTCTTTTCGCATTATAGTATGTATGAACTTCTAATAAAATCTCTTTGGCTCTACTATTTGTATCTGGCTGGTTTTTTATATCATTGAAAGTTTAAATTTTAAAGTACATAATTCTAAATTCAAATTAGGAAAATGTGTGATTTTCAATTGTTTTTCGTACCGTTAAGATGAGTGAATCTAATGAAGAAATTCGATTCATTTTAAAATTTTACTACAAAAAAGGTAAAAATGCAACGCAAGCCGCGAAAAAAAAATGAGATGTTTATGGAACTAGTGCAGTGTCTGTGAGAGTAGTACAAATTTGGTTTAAACGTTTTCAATCCGGAAAATTTGATGTCAAAGATGCACCCCGCTCTGGTCGCCCTATTACGGATAAAATGGATGCCATTTTTGAAAAAGTGGAGCAAGATCGACATATCAGTAGTTACGACGTAGCTGAAGAACTGGGAATTGACCACAAAACAGTTTTGGCGCATTCGAAAAAAGCTGGGTACACAAAAAAGTTCGATATTTGGGTACCTCACGAGCTCACTGAAAGAAACCTAATGAACCGTGTACTCATTTGTGATTCTTTATTACGACGTAATGAAACCGAACCATTTTTGAAGAAGCTGATAACTGGTGATAATAAGTGGATCACGTACGACAAGAACGTGCGAAAAAGGTCGTGGTCAAAGGCCGGTCAGGCTTCACAGACTGGCGAAACCCGGGTTAACTCGCAAAAAGGTGATGCTGTGTGTGGTGGGATTGGAAGGGCATTATTCATTATAAACTGTTACCACCAGGCAGGACCGTCGATTCTGAACTCTAATGCGAGCAACTGATGAGATTAAAGCAAGAAGTTGAGAGAAAGCGGCCGGAATTAATCAACATAAGGGGTGTGGTTTTTCATCATGATAACGCTATACCTCACACATCTTTAGCCACTCACCAAAAATTAAGAGAGTTTGGCTGGGAGGTATTAATGCTTCCGCCGTATAGTCCTGACCTTGCACCTTCAGATTTCCACCTGTTTCGGTCTCTTCAGAATTCTTTAGGCAGTGTCAGGTTAACATCACGAGAGGACTGCCAAGACCACTTGTCGCGGTATTTTGATCAGAAGTCTCAAAATTTCTATAACAATGGGATCGTGTCCCTACCTACAAGATGTCAAAAATGGTACCTACATACTTTAGTTAAACGTAAATAAACTATATTAAAACTCTTTTGAATTTTCTTAAAAAATGCGAAGAAACTTTTTCTCCAACCTATTATATCATTTTCATCATCAGGGGCATCGCCAAGGCATTGTCGACCCTGAGAAGCAAAGTCATGTTTTTTTTTTCTTTTTATGTTTGGTAGGCAAATGAGCAGACGTATCGCCTGATGGTAAGCGATCGCCACCGCCCATGGGGACACCCGCAACACCAGAGAAGCCACAAGTGCGTTGCCGGCCTTTCAAAAAAGAATACGCTCTTTTCTTGAAGGTTCGGAGGTCATATCGGTCCGGAAGTACCGCAGGCGACAGCTCATTCCACAGTTTTGTTGTGCCTGTAATTTCAATGATGATTAGATATAGCAATACTTAACAGTATTAAAACATTTATAGAGAAGGCCAAGTTCGAGAAATTTCAGGGATAGAAGGTCACGGATTATTGGGATGGGCTCGAGGGCTGATTGGGCCATCCATTTAAGGCTCAATATTGGCAGATAGATATCATGGGATTTAAGATACTATGCATTAGTTACAACCATTTAATTACATTATGACATCACAGACAGGCAGTTGGCTTGGTGGTTAGTGACCCTGACTGCCAAGTCGCAGGTCGCGGGTTCGTTTCCCACCCAGGACAAACATTTGTGTCCATGAACATGTTTGTTCTGTGTCTGGGTGTTAAATATCCATACATATATGTTTTTAAATAAATAATATTTATCCTGGGGACATTCTTTACACACGGCCATCTGATCGCAAACTAAGCAGAGCTTGTACTATGGAAACCAAATAACTGATATACTATATGTACTACTTTTTTATTTTTGTAAACACATACATATATTTACACCCTTAAAAAAAGTAGTATATCAGTTATCTGGTTTACATACAATACAATCTCTAATCTCAAAATACAAGCTCTGCTTAGTTTGAGATCAGATGGCCGTGTGTAAAGAATGTCCCTGGGTATTTATTTATTATTATTATAATATTCACGTTACTTGGTATTTTTTACTGAAACACAGTAATAAGTGCACTACTGCTTCACGGCGGAAATGGGTATGGTGGTAGTACTCTCCTGTTTGAACAATTTACCACGGGCTCTACTACTTCTAAAAAAATATGAAAAGATAACGGTAAGTGGCTATCCATAAATTACGTCACACGACTTCTATGATTTTTTGACCCACCCCCCGACCATGGCACAATTGGTCACATTTTTCATATCCCCCTAGTGTGATGTCACATATTTTATAATTTTTTAAACATCTATTTATTTATTTATTTATTCAAAAGGAACACCTACAACATACATATGAAAATATACACGATACAATTTATTATCAGTAAGGTTGTATGTCTCTTACAGGTGTACTCAACATTCACAGAACTTAGGCTACATTTAAAATAGAAAACACTCAATTATATGAGAATAAATATAAATTAAAAATTAAAAATAGGATGACAAAAATAAAAAAAAATAAAAAATAATTCAAATCACTAAAAAATCTAAAAGAAACATAAAGAAATACGTTACAAAGCAATTTTTTATCGAATGTACAAACGAGATAAAACATTCAAAGTAGACTTGACTTGTAACGTCACGAAACTAATGATCTCCTTTCTCACGCAATGACACACTTTGTCGACCACCTCCATTAAAGTGTGACGTAATTCATGGATGGCCTAATCTGCCTGAGCAAAGGTGACAATAGTCACGGTGACCTTCACCACATGTGTCATAAAATATCTTCGACGGTATGTGGGTGTCAGTACCGAGAACTCTGCCCACCACTTTTGGGATAATTGGTTACGATTTGTATGTAGTTTATCCAATGATATAAAGTACAAATTTCCGCCCCCGTTTATTTATGGATACACCAACGGTATAGACACTATAATAAAAATAAATAACAAATATACTGGCAAACTTTACACACGATCTGATCCCAAACTAAGGAGAGCTTGTACTATAGAGACCAGATAACTGATATACTACATATACTACTTTTTTATTTTTCTAAGCCAACTGGCCTTCAAAAAACATTAAAACTTATAAGTAGTTCAAGTAAATTTTAGAAATAATAAAGTTTATTTTTTGCGATATAAGGTTAGTCATGTCCTTCCCCAAGATACAACCCAACTCCTTACTAAATTTCATCAAAACCAAAAAAACAAGCCCTTGAAAACATAACAAACTAGAAACAGATGGAGAGAAACACTTTCGAATTTAAAATACTAATATAGATAATAATTATCTATAGATTTATTGTTTGTGGTAGTTTCAGTAACTATGGCCTTCATAAATGCCGTCCGCGAGCCTAAACTAAATACCTATATTGTATTTTTTTTTCTCCTGATCAGTACTCCATGTCGATGCTAATTACGTATAATTAAATTCATCACAGACTTAATACCTTCACGTCTCATTGGCGATGCCCCCAGTGTTGCAAATGTCTATAGACAGCGGTGACCACTTACTATCAGGTGGACCGTCTGCTTGAAAATATGATCTACATTCCATATATAGCTATAAATACGAATTTCTTGTCGTTAAAGTAAGGAAAAATTCTAGTTATTTTAATATACAATAAAAAAACATTAAACACAGTCACATGGAAAATTTACACATCCCATTTCGTATCGTACGTATAGAAAGAGACAGACTTAGTTTGTCAGTATGTAATATAGAGATCAAACTTCAATATTTCACAGCCCGAAACCACTGGCAGCGCTGTCTATCGAACATATTTTTATCATAAAATAAAACTGCTTATATACAGTTGTTATCACAGTACTATGTCATTAGTGAAAAAGATGAAGTGGTGTGTGGTGCTGTTGTGTTTATTTGTGGTTGTGGTCAGTAGTGATGATGGTAGAGTTGTGACCATACGTCAGGGAAACGTTAGAGGTTATAATATTGGTGGTTTGTACGCCTTTAATGGTATACCTTACGCTACAGCGCCTACTGGAAAGGATAAATTTAAGGTTCGTGTTTTTTGTTTTGTTTTTTTCCGTGATAAAAAGTATCTTGTTAATGTAAAAATATACACAATCTATATGCCGATGTAAATCAGTGTGGACTTTCAAATACACACAAAAGTTATATATGTTTGTATGTATGTTATGTATGTTTGTATGCTTGTTACTCTGTCACACAAAAAATACATCGCAAATTTTCATGAAACTTCGCTCATAGACAGAGCACGCCTGGAATATTTTTTTTATCTGTGAGGATCTGTTAATGGCTTTCTATTTATCTATGTAAAATTCTAGTTCATTACATTAGCTGTAGATCTTCCTTTTATAAATAAATAAAATTTATATTAGGTATTTTTTATGCTTGGAAAATTCCACTTTTTTTTGCGGGGGACAGCTAATTTTTAAAATGTGACTCACAGTATAGTAAGCAAAACAATCTTAGATAAAGGACCTCATAAATTTTAGGTTCAAAGTCGAATTCTGTTTATTTGTACAAAAACGCTTTATCATTCTGACTTTGAAAACATGTTCATGAATATGCAATAAAGCAGATCAATTGATTAGCTCATCAAAGATAGCGGCATCGCTTCTACAAGTTCAATGCCAACCTGTTATAATTACCATTACGATGCATTTTATTCTTAAGCCAATTTCAACTGTATTTGATTACAATAAAATTCATATGACTGTAGCATTTTAATATTTTGGTAACAGAGTGGCAAATTAGTATCAATGATGTTAGATGTCTGTACAATATTATTATTCCCTAGTTGTAAAGGTAGTCTGTCGATTAAATGTGTTTAGTCACTAGGAATGGGGTGTGGGAATATATGGACTTCCAAAAACTCTACAGTACCTAAAGGCTGCGGTGACCGATTACCATTAGGGGGCGTCCATTAATTACGTGAGGCATTTTAGGGGCGAGGGGGTCAAGCCGAATCTCACCGAATCTCACGTGGAGGAGAGGGGGGTCTCGGCAAATATGACCAAATTTTTTTGTTAGCAAGAAACAGTGTAAAAGTGCTAGAAGATGTTAAATCTAAATCGTATACTAATGATAATACATGACATCTCACCAGGGGGAGTGGGGGGGTCGATATATCGCCAAAATCACCTCACGTAATTAATGGATGCCCCCTTAGCCGTGCCGTCAGTTTGTTAGCTACCTTAGTATTATAAAGCTAGATACTTGATCTGATGAGTTTTAGATCGTTATTTGTAATTTTTTGTCTTTAATATTTAGTTTTTGACTGCCATCTGATCCCAAACCAAGCTGAACTTGTACTATGGAAACCAGATAACTGATGTAATACATATACTCTTTTTTTCTAATTTATGGATAACGGATATAGATATCTACACACAGAACAAACGAACATGTTAATGCGCACAAATGTTTGTCAGGCTCTAACCCTAGACCTAGAGACTGAATGCCACGCCGCAGATCGTGGGTTCAATTCCCACCTACGACAAATATTTGTGTAAATTAATATCTATATAAGTATGTATTAAGATAGATGAGTAGTGTGTGTAGTAACAGTTATTAGTTTCCATCAATGAGATTTTACCAATAGAGAGGACGTACTCATTTAAAAATAATAATAGCTTTTAGTATTTTAGAAATTACCTACATAGAACCTAAGCAACTTCATTTCTATCACTGAGTAAGTTAGAATTACAGAGATATATAGCGCCAGACGTAGGACGGACTGAGTTCACCCAAGCTGATCAGTTTATGTTTTTTAAGACTTAGTGCACGCATCTATAATAAAATCCCCGCTGAAATTTTAAATTTGCCTTTACAAAAAAATAAAGGAAAGTATGAAGACCGTTTTAGAAGAAAAGGCTTTCTACAACACAAATGATTATTTTAATTACGACAATGCTTGGGTGTAACGCTCGCTCCAACAGGACACATCTTTATGTACAAAATCGTATTTTGAAAAGAGTAATTGCCGAGTTTATTACCGGCTCTTCTTAGTAAAAGCAACCTTCCGAACTGGTGTTAGAGTCTGACCATTCATAAGTGCCTGGGAAAACCTATTAGAATAAATATTTCATTTCATTGCATTTGTATTGCCGCGCAGGCGTCGGTAAAACGTATTTACCTCAGTATTATATAAAATATCATTGGTTTTCATCATATTTAATGGCCGTGTGTAAAGAATGTCCCAGGAAACTTATCTAAGTGATAAAATTGATATCACATTTAATCAATGACTCAGTTTTATTACAATTTTATGTAAGTACCAAATTTGACTCGTAAAATTTATTGCCATTGGTTTGTTTCAGGCACCACTACCACCACCAACATGGGCGGATACCTTCGACGCTGTCGACAAAGGTATCATTTGTCCGCAAGTAGAGTTTGTATTTATAAATGTAACAGATAAGGTGGAACAAGAAGACTGCCTCATTGCAAATGTTTACGTGCCCGAAACAGAAGAAAAGAATCTTCCAGTAGTTGTATACGTACATGGAGGAGCATTCCACGTAGGATTCGGCAATAACCTAACGCCAACTCAGCTTGCTAGAACGCAGAATGTCATTGCCGTCACATTCAATTACAGATTAGGAATCTACGGCTTCCTATGTTTAGGCACTGAATTAGCACCAGGAAACGCTGGATTAAAAGACCAAGTAGCTTTACTGAGATGGGTTAATGAGAATATAGCCAGCTTTGGCGGTAACCCTGATGAAGTCACCATTGCTGGTTACAGTGCTGGCGCCTCGTCAGTAGATCTGTTAATGCTTTCTAAGTCTGCTGAAGGACTTTTTAATAAAGTGATTCCAGAAAGTGGAGCTAGTATAGCACCGTTCGCTATTCAAATGGATCCCTTGAAAACTGCGAGGGACTATGCCAAGTCAATTGGTTTTGATAGTGCGGATGATATAACGGCATTGGAAAAGTTCTACACAACTGCTCCACATGAAAAGCTAGTATTTACTTATTTCATGGAGAGCAAAAACTCAGAAGTAATCTTCTCGCCGTGCGTTGAGCGTGATATTGGAGCAGAAAGGTTCCTCGAAGATGCTCCCTCCAATATTTTAAAGAAGGGTGATTTTAAAAAGTTACCATACTTAGTTGGCTTTGCTAATATGGAAGGAATACTACGTTTAAAGGAATTCCAACCGTGGAAAGATTTGATGACGGAAAACTTTTCTGATTTCTTACCAGTTGATTTACAGTTCGAAAGTGACGAAGAGAAAAAAGAAGTAGCTAAGGAAGTCAAAGAGTTATATTTTGGCGATAAACCAGTTGCAATGGAAACTCTCTTGTCTTTCATAGATTATTACTCGGACATTAGCTTTGTATATCCTCATTTAAAAGCTGTAAAACTTATGCTAGAAGCTGGAAGTGATCAGATATACTTGTATGAATTTTCGTTTGTTGCTGAAGAGTTTCCCAAGATACCTTTTATGGAGGTTAAGGGAGCTGGGCATTGCTATCAGACAGGAACTATAATGGATGGTCGCCCGCCTCTTAATGATGAAAGCCAAGAATCTGATGAAACGAAGAAGATGAGGGCAATAATGAGAGAATTGTGGGGTAACTTCATCAAGACAGGGTAAGTAATCGTCAAATAATACTTCCTTAGTGGCTATGGTGCTATATCATTTATTTTATGGACAAAATGAAAATCCCTTGCATACATTTAATTCAGTTAGTTGAGTCCTTACTCACCACCTACCTACCAGATAAGGTGATCACGGTGATCACAATATACCTCAATAGTATGGACATAGTGACACATGTTCTAAAAGGGACTTGAAATTGCAACCTAACCTTCAGAAGATGCCCATTTTGTTAAATTGAGCATTATTTAATTAAAATTTGTCTTACACTAACCGTTAGCTGCGTAAAAAATACCACCATAAAATAGTGCTACCATTTCAATAAAAATATTGATAAATAAATACATTATGCATTTTCAGTAAACCCGTGCCAGAAGACTCAGAGCTGCCATCTTGGCCAGCAGTAGGCAAGGGTCTCACACCTCACCTGTCTCTAGGGAATACTATTGAGATCAAAGAAGAGCTGTATCCAGAACGTATGGCTTTGTGGGAGAAGATCTACGAGAAATACTTCAGGGTTCCAGCCCCGCCTGCGCCTGCGTCAACAAAGACTGAACTTTAAAAAATATATATTACTATCGACCCGCCCCGGCTTTGCCTGAGTGTGATAATATAAATGTAATATACCCTTAAACTTTACAGAAGAAATTTTGTTAACAACTTATAAAAGGGATATTTACATTGTTGTTGTTTATTCTATTATTCAAATCTTTATATATATAATTTTTCTGTACGTGTGTCGACAGTGAACTCCTCCTAAACGGCTGGACCGTTTTTTTTTTCAATGCGTTTGAGTGGCGCCATGGATGGTTTAGATTCACAATTGGACAGGTAGGTGGCGCTGCGAGCGAATTCCTGCATTTTTGTATGGACTTATTTCGACAGAACGACGTCTGTCCAGGCAGCTAGTATGTATATAAAAATCAATATTTGGTCTGTCCATACCGTTTATGCGATAGCGATTAAGCGCATTGTATAGCATATAGCTAGGGACCAGACGGCCGTGTGTAAAGAATGTCCCGGGAAATTTACTATTACTTTTATACTTTATTGTACACCAATAATTTACATTTAAAACTTACATAAGAAATATCATGTACATAGGCGAGCTTAACTCAAAATTGAGTTTTCTACCAGCAAACCAATTTATTTATTTATAGGCATGGGATTCTTCTATAACCTACTGTTTACAAACCATTAATGAGATGAGCGAGGTATTAGACTCCTCCATTTAATAGGGAAGATCTTCCGCCAGGCTAGGTGATCATGTCTGAGGACCGCGGTCCAACGGTTCATGTTGGAAGTTTGTATATATAGACAAACTGAGAAAACTCTGATATCACGATGTAGGATTCTCGCTTGTCTATTCATTCATAGATGTCACCACATCACTGTGGTGCGGCCGATGCAGAATTCTTGCATGCGTATTCATAAATGTCACAAACAAAATCATATTATTATCAAACGATTCTTAATGGAATGCCGAAATGAGAAGATAGCGTGTTCATTTGATTTTAAACGACTGTAGTACGATTCCACTTGCATTCTCAAATACCATCAACAAGGCAAAAGTCAATAACTTCAAATGCGCTGGCTGAATGTAGAAAATCTATTTTTCCCTCATTGCAAAGTGCAATTGCGCGCTCACGACTGGGATAGCCAAGAAAATTAATTGTTGCTGCTGAAGATGAAAAGATATTGTCTACCCTAAGGCCCTTAATAATAAAGTATATAAGTAATAAATAAATAGTAAATAAAATATAATTATATAACAATTTATTTATTTCCACAAAGTTTACAATTGTTACTTATCATCTAGGCTAGATTAAAAGTAACTATATTAAAAAGCATCTGCTGCCGAACTAGGAACGAAATTCCTGTAAAATAAATTTCT
The DNA here is from genome assembly GCA_907165245.1 of Habrosyne pyritoides. NCBI lineage: Eukaryota > Metazoa > Arthropoda > Insecta > Lepidoptera > Drepanidae > Habrosyne > Habrosyne pyritoides. The sequence continues at coordinate 13,533,906 of OU015588.1, read as the reverse complement.
TTCTTTTCTTTTCTTTATTACAGGCTCAAAATAACAATAAAATAATGATTACATAGTAGCATTTAAAACCAAAAAGGTTTGTGACAATACTACGCATATTGAGTCTACATTGTATACTGTTAACAAAACATTATACAAATGTAGATCTTAAAGTTAAGTAAAAGATATACTATCGTTCTTCCAAAAATTCCAAATAACTCTTTCTTTCAAATGATATTCCCACTACGGCTGTAACGCGCTGGGTACCAGGTAATTGTTTATCTATACTAATATTAGAAAGAGGAAAGGTTTTGTATGTAAATACGTTTGTTACTCTTTCACGCAAAAACTACTAAACGGATATGGATGAAACTTGGCACATAGATAGAGCATATCCTGGAAAAACATATAGGCTACTTTTTATCCCGAGAAAATGTGATATCCCTCAGGAACGCGGGTAAAACCGCGAGGGACAGCTAGTCTATAATATATGTATACGGAAAATATAAGTAACCCTTCCTTTGACGCACCGACACCTTAAAACTCCTGAACATATTGGGATAGGACTGTTCACTCAGCTATATATGATATCGATAAACGCGGGTGAAACCCCAAGGGACAGCTAGTAAAATATATAAAACGTAAACAATTAATACACTATTTCCCCTGCGTTGTATTAATCAAGATTGTTTTACTCCTATTACGTCTATTAATAAACTAGTAATCCGCCCCGACTTCACCCGAGAGGATAATGTACATGTTTTATAGTCATAAACCTCTCAGATCTCTTAATGATGGTCAGTAGTCAGGCGAAAGGCTGTAAAGATAATAAAACGAATATCTGTTTGGATATTTTTAATCCACTAAACCATAATGACTGTACGGATTCGAACGAAACTTCGCACTTATATAGATCATAATCTGGGTCTATCAACATAGATCTGCTCTGTTCCCAGAAATGTTAGTTCAGCGCAATATTTGTGCTTGGTACCTTATCCTAAAATAATAAATAAATATCCTGGGACATTCTTTACCCACGGCCATCAGCAGTGCTATTATTCACAAGCCAAACTCGCCGAGTGATCGCTCAGGAGAACACGCGGATAGAGCAGACCTCTCGTCTAATTGCAGAGTTGCGAGACAGAGACAGGGAATAGTCACTGCGTGAATTCATCGTCGAGTTTGATTGCAGAATATCATAGCTGGTCCCAAACTAAGCAGAGCTTGTATGGAAACCAGATTACTGATTTATCCTTTATTAACTTATAATCTTATAAATACAAACACATTTACAGACACAGAACTAACAGATGCGCTCAAATGTTTGACCTGATTGAGAATCAACCCACGGCCTGTGTTAGTAGATTTTTTACAGCCAGGCACTTCCCACCTGCCTCACCCTCTTTGGAAATGATATAGTTAGCTAGTTTGAGAGTGAATTAGATCACTCTACAATCGAGCAACTGTAAAGCGGTACAATAAAAAATATTTAAGGTATCTTTATATTAATAAAAAAAAATTACGGAGGAGTATAAAATTTGGCACATTTATATTTTATAAGGAGAAGGAGTGCAGAAACTCCTCCGAAACGGCTTGACCGATTTTTATGAAATTTTATATGCATATTCAGTAGATCTGAGAATCGGCCCTAATTTTTTTTTTATCTTACTTATATTACTTTTCTACTGCCAATGTCAAACACATAATGTATTTGTACACGCTCACTGCTGACGTAATAGAACTTAATTCAAAGAAGTTATATGCAATGATTATTGAGGTTATACTCTTACAAAAAAACCAACAACGTTCTAACTTAAAAAATAAAGATTTACGGTCGAATTTCGATCACCAGGCAACCACTAGTATCCCTACTAATATTATAAACTAGCTGTCCCCCGCGGTTTCACCCGCGTACCCCGGGGAATATAAGCTATTAGTTACTCGATGCGCTGCGTGGCGGCCGCCGCCGGCATGTATTTTTATTTTAATTTCATGATATCTTTTGAATGGAATGTCCGATTTCAATAATTCAAAAAGTAATCATCAGGTATTGAGACAGTCTTGAATATTAAATTATTTATTTGGATAAAAATTTATAAATGGTATGGATAACACGATCTGATTTTGATCGGCATTTCTATCAATTTGTTAAATGAAAAAAACTAGTTATAGTGACGTAACTACCATAGTTAGACATATGGTCTCGCGAAGATTTTTGTAGATATTGATATATTCTATAATATTGTCGAACATTTTTTTGTCCTATCATTAATACTCTTCGCAGCGTATGCGATGAAAGACATTTTATGGCTAATTTTTTTACACCTACGGTTGGTTTTAATAGGAATTTCTATAGATTTCTATAGTAATCTAGTACTAAATATAGCCTATATTACTCAGTGATAATGTAGCGTTCTAATGAAAAAAGAATTATAAAAACCGGTCCAGTACTTTTTGAGTTTATTCGTTACATACAAAAATACAAATCTTTCCTCTTTATAATATTAGTGTAGAAGTGTAGATGTAGATGTGAATGTAAGTTTGTTTCTTACGCATTCACACGAAACACACTTCACCGATCACCATGAAACTTTGTACACATATTCTTAGAGGTATTAGAAGTAACATAGGATACTTTTTGTGCCGGGAAAATGTTACATCCCCCGGGAAGGAGGGTGAAACCGCGGGGGAAAGCTAGTAGGGTTATATACCTAAGCTAAACTTTCTTGCAAATAAACCTGGTGCTTAGAACTGCTGTTCACGTTATTTCAGTACACATTAACGGTCTTCAAATGGGATTAAAATTCATCTCAGGCATGCAGGTTACCTTACAATGTTTTCCTTCACGAACCTTTAGAACATACTAAAGTTTTATACTCAGCAGTACGAGTCTAGGATTCGAAGTCTTAATACTATGTATGTAAGTATTAAATTGTAATAAAGCACACTCGGTATACACGCAACTTTGGGGTATTACATCTTTAGTTATAATATAATATTAGAATGTGGAAAAGATTGCTTTGTTTGTTTGTTTGTATGTCGTAATCTTTAAGCTATATATTTTTTTTTTTTCGGACGACATTGCGTTTGACCTCAATCACACTTGATGGTATGTGACGATGAGGCTGAAGATGGAGCTCGCTTCCCGTTAGTAGCCTATTCACTCTTTTCTTAAAGAGCCCCAATTTGTATGTATCTGGGAACACAGACGAAGGGAGAGAATTCCAATCTTTAGCTGTGCGCATGAGGACGGAAGCTGCAAAGCGCTTCGTGCGAATTGGTGCTATGTCTACAACATAAGGGTGAAAACTCTCCCCACGCCTAGCAGTCCGATGACGAAAAGGTGATGGAGGAACTAAGTCGTGAAGTTCCAAGGCACACTCACCAAAATGCATCCCTTAAAAAACCGAGAGACGAGCAATATAATATATATATTCAGTTTAAGCAATTCTTTATTTTAGGTTCTTCTGTGAGTGACCGACGGGTAAAATTTTAAGTCTTCTAAGAATATTGTTAGCATGAGAACTAAACATCGACTCTGATTCGGTTGTGCAACTTAAATCAATAACCTCTTTCTTAACCTAAAGTTGAAATGAGAGAGGAAATTTTGTATGCCATCAGTTTGCTCAATGCCCTTTATTTCTTCGCGATTTGTGTGCAGACCAGCACAACTCACTATTCAATTTTTTTTCTCTTTTCATGTTATAAAACTAGACGACTTCAATGGAAGTAAACAAACAGCCTAACGTATAAAAATATTTTTCTACTCATTAAGATAATGATACCAATCAGCGCCTAATTGTTTCTAAAACTTTTTAGGGCTTTGAAACCCTGATCCGCAACCTTTTTGTGCTACGAAATATAAATGAATGATAAACAAAATCTATGCTTTCAAAAGTGATTGATTAATAATTAAAATGTTTCCCTGTAATACAAAAGTTTCACTTCTATCGTGTCTTTGCGACACACTCTACTTTTTCTTAGTCGGGTTACAGTTTTTTTAACGTTTTCTTTTATTAAGGATAATTAAATTAAATGAAATAAGTATATTACATACATCTAAACGGGCTTTAACATACACTTATCGGCTGGTTGGTTTTTAGAACGATCAATTATTACCTACACACAGTTTATCCCAAGTAAACCATCGATTCTGTCTGAAACCGCAGGGCAAACGCTAGCTAGTTATAATGGACAAAGTTTCTAAGGACGCGTAAATATTGTTTAAGCTCCAAACTGTTTATTATCCCAGACTTATGGAGCGAAATTGGTGTTTTCGTTTACCTTTTTTTATATAGCGTATATTGAATACAATAGTAAGGTATAATCTATACCAATAAATATAGCTGCAGAGTTTGTTTGTTTGGTTGAACGCGCTTATCTCAGGAACTACTGGTTCCAATTGAAAAAAATTGTATCGAATAGTCCATTTATCGACGAAAACAATGGGTTACATAACACCACACTACCACCAATAGGAGCGGGCGGATCTATGATAAATATGGCTAAAATGGGAAAAAATCCTTTTGAGAGTTTTGGGCGCGTTTTACAGCGGAACGCGGGTCAAACCGCGGGGGACAGCTAGTATGTAATATTCGAGAAACCTTAAAGCTTGCTAAACCTGCATGGATGAAACTAATTAAGATATTTTAACAAGTGGTTTTCATATGTACTTAATAATAATATAATGCATATTTAAATTCTAATAATATTATAAGTGCGAACGTTTGTGAGAATGTATGTTTTCTTTCACGAAAAAACCTCTGGACGTTTTTGAATGAAATTTGGCAAAGAGATAGATTATAGTCTGGAAAAGCACATAGATTCCGGAAATATGTAACATCCCATGGGAACGCGGGTGAAACAGCGGGGGGCAGTTAGTTAATATTATAAATGCAAAAGGGTCTTGTTAGGACGGATGTTTGTTACTCTTTCATGCCAAAGACTACTGAACTAATTTGAATGAAACACGGTTTTTTTTTTCCCTGGAAAATGTATCATCTCTCGGGAACGCGAGTGAAACCGCGGGGGACAGTTAGTTAAAAATATTATCATAAATCGTTTATTATTGAAATACGCACAAGCTTTGGAAATATAGACCCTATAATATTAACTTGTTTATTAATTTTAATTTAATAATAAATTAATAGAATAGAATATTCATATTCTTTACAGACTTATAAGGGCTCCTTAAGTGTAATACCCCATATTCTAATACCTGGCGGGGCATATTGATTACCTCTTCAAATAGTCAATTTATGCTTTTTAAAGAATTGTTAGAGGTAAAAATAAAAAGATGTGTTTATTCTCCTACCCATGAAATATGTCCTCCCTGAAAAAAGTACAACCCGACTATTGAATTCATAAAATATATTAATTAAGGATGCATAAATTATTATTCTGATATTTTAATGCGCTGTGAAAAAATAATATTACCACATATTAATTTATTTTATATTATATTTAAACTAGATAACCCATCTGTTACTGATCGTAACTATATGAAATGAAAGAGGGCGCTGGATTGAAGCCACAGTTTATATTTTAAATTAATTTACAAGATCAATGAGAAAACCAGCGAACTTTTCTAATGCAACTGACTGCCAGTACCGTTTGAATGTAGAAGACAAAATAAAGTCCAAAAAGGTGATGTAAATGAGTTCGGTTCGTAACACCATCTTTATACTTTAGATCGGTCCTGTCAAAAACCCGCTGATTACAAACATAAATATTATTGTTTAAAAACAGAAAGGGATAATTCAAATACATGTTTTCATAATTTTTTTCAAATCTAAATTGCAATACGTTTTATGGTTTGTTAAAGGCCAGCATTTTTAAATTTGTTGCTATTTATTTTCGTTGAATATTTACACAATTGCTTTTTTTGACAGTCTAGATTGAGGGCCATTCTTTTTTTAAACTAAGAGTAATTACTAGTATAATATAATAATTTTCCCACCAGCAACTATTTAAATCAACTGTTTCTACTGTGATTAGCTAACAAAATAAACCATAAAAAGAAATTGGGAAATAAATGTTAGAGCAGCTGTCCCTACTGTAAGCAGCTGATATAAATATATTTATTTGCATTGATTATATTTAAGTCATGCTTATCTAATTACATACATTCCTTGGAAGACTTATATAAATACAAAACATTTAAGTAGGTACTGACCAAAAATGAAGCTGTTATAATTTTTAGGTATATTCAGTTTTCTTAGCTGCCTAACGGACCGACTGATTTCTATAACTAGTTTTCGATTAGGAATATATTTTTGTTAATCAGGCAAACAATTCTTTTTCTTGGAAATATGATCACGAAACAGTTTACATCCATTAAATCGCGTAAAAATATCTGTTTCATCCCCCCATGTCGGAGTCAGTAGTTTTGATATTCGATACCTAAGTGCAAAAGCCGTTTTCATCCGCCAGAGGATATAGTAAATTGAATTTAGAACATCGTGTGCACTATGCTTGTGAATTCAAAACATCATTAAACCTATTTACTTCTACCTCCATGGTGCCGAATTTATCATACAACCTTTTTTATTTTATTAAAAACTCAAACTCGGAACCTCCTTGGTGTACTTTTATTTAAATTTGCTTTGCGCGCGCCATCGTCTTTTTTTTGCATTTAGTAATTTCCTCGCTGAGGTGGGATGAAAAGTTACGTGTTGCACTCGAGTGCAAAGATTTTTCACCTCGTGCTCTTTTGATTCCTCGCTAAAGCTCACGGATTATAACTTTTGCATCCTTCGCTTGTTCGGTCATCAAAATGAGCACGCGGTTAAAAAGCAACCTTGCACTTGTATAACATATAACTATTAAATTACATAAAGTATTGAAAAGGCGTTACCTTACCCAATTCCAGCCACTTACTACAAGCATGTAGGAGAATGCATAGATAAACAGCAATAATCTTTAATGCATTGGTACCGGAACCAACACTGCCGCCACTCGACCGCTTAATGGTCCAAATGGAAAAACTTTTTCTCTTACAACTTAATAGAAAAAAGCTCTTTCGAATGGCCCTGCTTTGTTTCCTGTACAAATTGTTTTTTTTTTCTTTTATTTGAATGAATTAAGGTTGGTGCGATTGTGATTATTACGAGCGGATTGCATTTGAATCTCGTTGTCATCGTAGTAAGTAACAAATTAAATGTTTCGTCTTTTCTACACTACAAGTCTATTGTACAAAACTAATCCTCTAAGCCATAGAGGATAATATGGATTCTGTAAGGAAAATTACACTAGCTCGAAGATATTTCATCGCGGCCTGTATGCTCTGTCTCTTTCGCTAACTACGCGATCACGTGGGAGGTAAGCTCTCCGAGGTCTCCTTGCGCCGCGACCCGATGAAGTTTGTATTAGCAGAATAAGGGGGCAGAAAAGAACTGGGTAAGTGCGAAGTAGACTTGATTATGGTTCTGTGAGGTACAATAATAAAATTGGATGAAGTCAATATTGTATGTATAAGATTAGATATAAATATCCTAGAACTTTATTGAGACATAGCATCTAATCAGCCAGCTTGTGGTATGGACAAAAAACTGAGCCATTCTATTTTAGTCTTTAATACGTTTATATAGATACTAGCTGTCCCCCGCGGTTTTATCCCCGTTCCCGAGGGATTTCTCATTTTCCCGAGATAAAAAGTAGCCTATATGCAATACCGGGATATCTTCTATCTATATGCCAAGTTGTATTTAAATCCGTTCAGTAGTTTTCGCGTGAAAGAGTAACAAACATCCATACAAATTTTCGCATTTATTATTATTAGGATTTACAATCAGACACAGAATAAATATGTTTGTACACACAAATGTTTGTCCAAAGCGGGAATCAAACCCTCGACTGGCGTGGGAGTCCGAGTAAATCACCAAGTCAATCAGCCCGTCAAATCTAAAAGTAAATTTATTGGGTGTCCATCGCTCCCATAATCGCTACCTCATATGTCTGTGCCCTCAGTTTTCTTCATTGGACTCCCTTGCAACTTTGCTTCTATTCACAATATACCTAACGTCTGTATTTTTAACAACTTGTTTCAGTTGAAACCTTCATTTTATAAGGGATTCAGTATAACACTTTAAATTATTTTTTATACATAGAGTTCGTTTTTTATACATAGAGTTCGTTCGGGAAAGTACTTCCTTACCCATTCCTGCCGTGAAGTAGTAGAACAGTGATACCAGGATAGGTATCACTGTTTCGGTTAGAAAGGTAAGGGGTGTTGCAAATATGCACCTGGTACCAGGTGGACCGTATGCATGTTTGTCGACCATGTGAAATTTTAAAAAATACACCGCTAGTACTATTGAAATAATTATTCGGTGTATACGATAAAACAATGCATCTCTTGTAACCTTTGGCTAGACATCATGGGAATTAAATAAATTAAAATCATTTTTCACATTAATGAAATCATTGCTATAATAAGGGAAACTATAAAAGAGTATTTTATATCCGAGAAATAAAATAATTTTATTTGAACGAACCAAATTCTTAAATGAATTTTCTCAGAAATTCATTTCATCATCATTTTCTTTTATCATGAAATGTGACCAAAATCCGATTAACAAACGTGAAGAAAACCATGTAAGGAAATCGTATTGAAATATATAATAACAAAAAGGAAATTGGGAGAATAAATTAATTCTATCAATGTCAATAGACAACAAAGAATAAGTCAGAAGAAGAAGATTAAATAAAGTAACTAAGGTACTTATCAAATCAAATAAAACATCACAAGGTCGTAACACAAAGTTTTTAAAAAGTGCCGGGAAAATGTTACATCCCTCGGGAACGCGGGTGAAACCGCGGGGGACAGCTAGTATTTTATATATTTAATCACATCCTTATGAATTAATTAAAACAAAACTACAAGTAATGCTTTTTTAATCAAATAATCTTGAATCGGAAACAAACAGCGATATCAAACTGGTGGCAATAGCTTCGAGCCCTTCAAAAGCCCTTATTGACCCTAAACTTAATTTTTTTTTACAATTACAAATATCGAAGACATTGCATTTTTCACTCAATTATATTTCTTAAATTTAAAATTTTTGTGTAAAATGAGCTCTGGCAGGCTTTTAATTTAGTTTGCTGTTCTCCAATTTCCTTCTGAGTCTTTGTCTGTTTCTTCCCTTTTTTAGTTCATTATATTGTGTTACTAATTTAGTATCTTCAGTTACGAAGGAAGCATATGTGTTGTCGTTTGTTTTTGTTGATATTATTTGAGACTCTTCGGTTTGTAATTTTACTGTTACACTTTCAGCTTTAGTATCCCCAACCATTCGTTTCATTATCTCCATACTGGTGTTGTTTTGTTTCTCAATTGCTTTAGCTAAGTTAGCAATCATTTCATTGAATTTCTTGTAAGTATTTGTATTTCTTACAACTTTACTATCATTATCCTTTTTTCCATCTAATATGTTTATCGTATTTTCATTCTTGTCGATATCTTTAATGTCTTTTATAATATTACTGGTTATATTAGGAAAGTAAGGTTTTGTAATATTTTCTGAATTGTCAATAGAACTCTTATTAGCATATTCCTCGCTCTCAATGACTGTTGTTAATGTAGTAACATCTATATCATCATTGATATCATTATCTGAAATATGATTCCCATTTTGTTCATATTTATCATCATCATAATTATCTTTTAGACTTATATCCGTATAATTCTTTACAAAACTGTTCTCAATCAAATTATCAATTAAAGTTTCTAATGAAAACCTTGTATTATTAACTGCGGTATTGTTTTGATCAACAACATAATTGTCACTTCCATCATCAGTTTTATTTGACAAGTCTCTTTTGAAATACTTGGATGATGAAGGAGAGGCATTAGAATTAGGATAAACTGATACGAAGTAAGAATTTCTATTAGTAGGTGATTTATGGGTCTTGATATCAGTGTAAATTCTTTGTTTGTTTAGTCGCCTATCTTTGTTCATCGGCCACCTTGTCTTAGATACATCCAAAGTCTCAATCTTCAGTATGTCCGACTTCATGTTCTTTACCTGCTCTCTCAAGTTATATCTTAATTGGACTTTAGGCAGTTTCTTATATTTGAAGACCATCTTGTATTTGTCTTTGAAAGGGTCTGGTCGCATGTCATAGATGGCATTTTTCTCTGTTATACCTGAAATGAATGTTTATCAATTTCGTTTGATTTGGAATTTCTCAGTAGCGTTATCACACAAATATTATTAATGTGAATGTACGTTTGGTACTTCTCTTATTATAGTTTTGAACTACTTGGGTCAATGATACTATACTGCGAACCTATTTATGAGTATAATTTTTAGCTTAGAACTGAATATACAGCCTTGTCCAAAAGTATTAGGCACCCCTCTTAAACATGCATATCTCAACACGTATTTTAAAAACAGCAAACGTTTTAAACCAAAGCCTTGCTGGTGCCGTCAAACGATTATTAAAACGATAAATTAGCTTTTTCTATGGGCCATAAAACACCTGGCGAGCTAAACCCAAAATATGGGTTTTTTCCAAAAAAATATTCAAGAATGTTATCAGCCTTCATTTGTTATTCTTAGCGTAAAGAAGCTTTCTTGTGTGATTTTGTGGTGAAATTGGCATTCTCCTATTTCGGAAATGCCAAAAAAACTGAACTGTGCTACGTGAAACGTATTAAAATCCAGCTGTTACAAGAACAAGGAGAGTCCCAAGTAGAGATTTCCAAACTTGTGAAATGTTCGTGGTGCACAGTGCAATCTGCTATTTAACGGTTTGCGGAGACTGTTTCCCACCCAAATAAGATACGGACTGGCAGAAGACGCGTGACTACTGAGCGCCAGGACAGAAAACTCATTCGCGAGTCTCTGAAGGACCGCAAAAAAACTTCTTCCGAGCTCACTGCAGCACTATCAAAAGAAATTGAACACCCTATTAGTGCTCTAACGGCAAGAAGAAGGTTTGGAGAACCGGGTTTAAAGGGATGCAGAGCAATAAAAAGCCATGGCTCTCGGAAAATAACAAAAAAAAGCGCATAGAATCGGCTCTACGATACCAACACTTCACGGAGGAGGATTGGTCAAATGTTGTGTGGTCCGATGAAAAACGATAACACTGATTACTATTATTTTAGTATAAATTCATAAAAAAAATGAGCACACATTTAAACTCTACTTTTTTCCATTGATACAGTTATTCGGAACTGCGGGTGTGACCTTCGGGAGGAGGCGAGTCGGCGAGGAATATCATCCAGATTGCGTGGTTTCCACTGTTAAGCACGGGGGAGGTAGTATTATGATCTGGGGCTGCATGGCAGCTGATGGTGTCGGCGAAATGTTTGTTTGCGAAGGCCGTATGAACGAATGAAACGAATGAAAAGTACATAAATGTGCTCGAAACTGCGCTATTGCCTTCGCTTACACGCATTTTCGGCGACACAAACTTTGATGGCGTCAAATTTCAACAAGACAATGCTCCTTGTCATAAATCGGCGACCACCATGCGCTGGATTAAAAACAACAGTATTGTCTTGTTAGAATGGCCGGCGCAATCTCCAGATCTGAACCCTACCGAGCTTCTATGGGGTATTCTGAAGCGCAAGGTCAGAGAGCACAGCATTACATCCAAAACTACGTTAAAAAATGCTTTGATTCAAGTGTGGGACGCCATAAGTGCAGCCGAATGTAAAAAGCTTGTACGCAGCATTCCCCAAAGAATTGCTGCTGTAATCAAGGCAAAGGGGGCAACTAAATATTAGTGATTTTTGTAATGTAATGTTAATATAGTAATTTGGTAAACAAATTTGTTTCATTTTTCTCCTTAAACTCCAAAAAGTTAGTACATTATAGGGTGCCTAATACTTTTGGCCAAGGCTGTAGTAAAATAGGAATGTCACACTGTGACAGACCTAACCAAAAACCTAATTTAGAATTAGTTATCTGTTTTCGCCATATTCCCGATCAAACAATTTTATAAGTGATACAAAAAATTCTGATAGGTAGGTACTTATTACAACGAGCCTACTTTAGTAATACTATTGTTATAAAACATGTTACACGGAAAAGAAAATAAAGCTACTTCGTTTGTTTACTTTTGTACCATTGTCATTTATTTAAAACCGACGGTATAGGCACTTCAATGTAATTGCCACTTCGATGCATGCAACTTTGTGGAATCACTTTCATTCCTGTGCATCCTACAATACGGATTTACTGCTTACAATAATTGTTTACGTGTAGTTTCTGCTTCTATACAACGTGTTACAAATACCCCGTAAAAATATAATTCATTATCAAAGCCAACAACCCTAGTAAGCTGTCATGTCAGGGAACCAGTGTATTTAACACCTACGTACCTATTTTACCTAATAATTGGCGACTTTAACAGTTTTTCTATTTTTCATTCATAAAAATCAGATTTTTATTTTTTTGGGGTATGTTATACAGCGTTACTATGGTTCTTAAATATTGTGAATACTCGTTATAAGGCCCCATTTTACCTCCCCCCGGCTTTGCGGGTAATTTGTAACATTCTGTATAAAAAGACTAGCTGTCCCCTGCGGTTTCATCGCGGGTTTATTGATATTATATAAAACCTATAACTATATAGAAGAATATATATAGAAGATATTTATATATATAAGATAAAATCTATATGTCGTGGAAGTTATTAGTACGGTCACTAATATGACAACGATCCGGAAGCGTGACGTCAACGCTTTGACAGAGTGGACTGATGTGCGCGCGAGCCGAGGACAAGAGTTTTAACTGTCCTGGGCTTCGATATTGTTACGAAAATGACACTAGCTCAACGATGTTTCGTCGCAGCCTCTATACTCTGTCTCATTCGGTTTCTAAGCAAACACGCGAGAGGCTCTCCGAGGCCTCGAATAATGGTGGAGAGCACAGTTCCGCTGACCACCGCGCAGACAACTAGTCTAGGAACTATCTTACGATTCTTTGTATTTAGAATACCCTTATTCTTGCTCGTAAGCTCACGCTACCCCCACATAATATGCTCTCTGGAAAACACCCTCTCCATTTACTTCTTCTTTATCTCCCATCATTAAAAATACATTCTTACCTATCTTCGGCTCTGCAATATCAATCTTCTTAAAGAAATCCGTCATAAAATCATTTTTTTCATCGACAACTAACATAGATTGCCTTTCAGTATCTTTCCCGTAAGGTATTGACTGCATGTTGTTCATTCTCTTATTCTTACTGTCTTCTCTTTTCAGACATCCATTGGGATAGCAGTAGGTCGGCTGGTCAGGGCACATTTGTACGCAAACGCAGACCGGAGACGTGTTGTGAAACTCAGTAAATATAACGTTAAAGAAGTGCTCCACCAGAGCTGTATTGTTTGGGTTCTCACATGGATTCGATTTTGATGGTTTTCTTTGTAGATTTACATATTGGTTCAATGCATCTGTAATTTAAAGCAGTTTGGTCTTATTCAGAGGTGTTATGTAGGGCATTTACAGTCTAGGAAATTCACAATATTTAAGAACCGTAGTAACGCTGTATAATATACCCCAAAACAATAAAGAAACCGATATTTATGAATGAAAAATACAAAAACTATTAAAGAAGACAATTATTAGGTAACATAGGTACGTAGGCCTTTCTGTTAAATAATCTGGTTTCCAGACATGACCGCTTACTAGGGTTGTTAGCTTTGATAATTAATTATATTTTTACGGGGTATTTTGTAACACGAATTAGTTGTCGTGGTTAAACCGCAATGGTGAATCCCTTGGAATGGTATATGTTTCTAGGATAAAAAGTAACCTTACTCCTCATAACATCAGTTACATGTCAGTGAAATTCCCGTCAATTTCGGTCTCCCGTTTCGAGAAACAGACACACAGACAAAAAATAAAATTTTATGTTATAAATACCGTATACACTATCATATGCATTTAGTAAAAACGCTGTTATTTTCAAATTACAAATAGGCACTTCAACTTATTTAATTGGTATATATAAATTTTATTATATTATATGTTAATGGCTAAGAAAACGAATTACAAACAATACAAAATAATTTCGTTTCTTTAAAACACAATTTTTTTAATACTTTATAGGAGATTAGACATCAAAATAAATTACATTTAGAATTCATCATCGACAAAAACAAATTAAAAAAAATACACTCACAATCGAGAAAACAAAACCAGCATAATGAGTATAGAATATGTTTCATCACGAAATACTTCAAAAATAATAATTGGTACACGCAACAAAGGAACACTATCACACTGTCTGAAGTATTGGCTGTTAAACGACTGTCGTGGGAACATTGACGTTGTCAACAGATATCATTGTAGATATCCTGTTTCCAAATTAATAACCATTGAAATTCAGTAAGTTGTAAACACATCTTTTGTTACATCAATTTGTTTATAAATATACTAACATGCCCCCCGGTTTGTGATATAAAAACCTGTATAATGTTTTTCGCTGTACCAATTATTTATGTGCATAAAAATTATTTTATGTTATGAGAAGTAGAGACCTTATGCAAAGTTCGCCCGGAAAAGTACTACCACCTTAGTCATTTCCGCCGTGAAGCAATACTGAATTTATATTACTGTGTTTCGGTTATAAAGGAAAGTGGGCCGGTGAAATTACAGGCACATGAGACTTACCAACTTCACGTCTCAGGGTCGACGACGCATTGATTGTATTGCAAATGTCCATAGGCGGCGGTGACCACTTACCGTCAGTTGGACCATATGCCTGTTTGTAGGTTACACCATCCCTATGTATAAAATTATGAGATACAGTTCAACATTAACATATTTAGGACTCACATTAAATTGTTCCTTTTGGAATAATTATTATTCTCAGGGTATCGAGATGACGTTATAAATTTAACAAAAAGTAAGTGTAAAATATTTTAGTATATTAGTTATCTAGTTGCCATAGACAGGCATCATATTATGCTTGATTTGGAACCAGATAACCATGTGTGAAGAATATCTCTGGATATTTATTGAGCACTTTGTTGAGTTGTTTCTAGCCTATTATTGCTCTGTAATAGATTAAGATATAGCCCGTACTTAATTGTGTATTCTTACGCACAAGCCTGTACAGTTGGGTGTTGTTAGACCCCAATACCAGTAGCGGGGTCATTAGGGTATTGCGTTTACGCACAGCTAAGCTATTCTGTACTGAAACTTGACGATGTCATGCACCCGACTATTGTCTGTCTCTCTCGTGAACTGGGCAACCTAATGAGAGTACCACTATCCATGTGTTTCCCCGTAATCACTCGGTTTTGCACAGTTTTCCACAAAGCACTTTAGTAGTAAAGCTCTTAGTGTAAAGTTCGTCCCGGGGCAGTACTACCACCTTACCCATTTTCGCCGTGAAGCAGTAGTGCACTTGTATTACTGTGTTTCGGTTAGAAAGGTATGGGGGTAAAGTGAAATTACTGGCACATGAGACTCACAGGGTCGACAACGCATTGGCGATGCCCCTGGTGTTGCAAATGTCCATTGGCTGCGTGTGACCACTTACCATCAGGTGGACCGTCTGCTTGTTTGCCGGCCCCAAGTGGTATAAAAAAAAAACTTCAAACAGCATCCTTGGTACTCCCCAAAAATGTCCAAAGACGTTATTCTTGTTGCGCAGTGACATCACTTCTTGTCCACTTCTTTATTAGACTTCTGTATTGTATATTAATAACAAGTAAAGTGTGATTTTTACACGCTTCATATTAGCTTCACCTGTATGTATGTATGTATGTATGTAACCGACCCCTTTGAGCTCGATTTTGTCCTACTTTGAACGATCAGATTTAATTCAAACTTTGCACACCTGTCAAAGACCGATGACAATGCAATAATCCGATCAAAGCATCCGATTATCCTAATTAGATTCGCCAGGATTCATTAATTTCTTTCCGCATCCTTTGCATGCGAGTAAGAGAGATAGAGCTAGTGCGTGAACTACGCATGCGTGCAGTTCCAGACTTACTCTTTCGGGCACTCAAAAAAATGTAATTAAAAAATTACAAATAAATAATAGTTAAAAAACACGCTTTATATAAAAAAAAACGAACTAAAAAACAGAAAATAAATTTTAATTAAGAATAATGTATTTTTTTAATAAATATAAGTTATTAATAGTTTGAATAAGAAAACAAATGTTTTATTGTGAAAAAAGCGTGGAGTGCATGGTGTCAATAGTTATAAATATTTAATTGACAGATATGAGAAGGATTATCATTTCGATAATATCTTGAAAAGCACCTTTTATTTTAATTGAAATTGAAATTGAATGAAAAATTTATTTTCTGTTTTTTAGTTTGGTTTTCTATATAAAGCGTGTTTTTTATTTTTTTTTAACTTGTGTGTGTTGGACTGAAATACAATTATGACGATGTAAACGGTGCATTACCCCAGGTATTCAATTGGTTTACTGTTAATAATCGTGTTTTAAATGCAAGAAAAACAAAAAGTATTAAATTTGCATTACCCAATGTTAAAAAACTAGGCTGTAGTTTAATGTTGACAATGAAGCTCTTAGCCTTGTTGAGTCAACAGTTTTCTTAGGAATTACTTTAGACTCAAAACTTCAATGGGGGACACAAATATCATGCCTTACGGGAAAACTTAGTTCGGCAGCTTACGCAGTTAGAAAAATCAGGCAGATTACAGATGTCGATACGGCTAGATAAGTTTATTTTAGCTACTTTCATAGTGTTATGACCTACGGCATTTTGCTTTGGGGTAGAGCTGCTGATATAGAAACATTTTTTATATTGCAAAAAAGAGCAGTTCGAGCAATTTATAATTTGAGTTCTCGAGCTTCCCTCAGAGAAAAGTTTAAACAAATTGGTATCCTCACAGTTGCATCGCCGTATACTTATGCAAACATAATATTTGTACATCAAAATATTAGTCTTTATGTCAAAAAGAGTGATATGCACTCCATCAATACTAGAAATAAGGAAAAACTTGTCACTTCTGCATATAGACTGCAAAAAGTGCAAGGCTCATTTTTAGGACTTAGTGAACGCATCTATAATAAAATCCCTGCTGAAATTTTAAATTTTCATCAGGACACATCTTTATTTACAAAATCTTATTTTGAAAAGAGTAATTGCTGAGATTTTTGCCGGCTCTTCTCAGTAAAAGCAACCTTCCGAACCGGTGTTAGAGTCTGACCATTCATAAGTGCCTGTGCCTATTTGAATAAATATTTCATTTCATTTCATTATGTTAGCTTATATTTATAGAAAACTAGCTTTCCCCGCGGTTTCACCCGCGTTTTCGAGGGATATAAGCATACAAATCTTTCCTCTTGAATCATTCTGTCTATTGATAAACAACGCAGAAAAATATGTTGCGTAGTTTAAATGATCGATGCGTACAAACGGTGGAAGCAACTTTGTTTTATTTTATACTATATAAGGATAAACTCTTGACTACTATGTATGTATGTCTGTTATTGAGTCTGATAGTAATAATCTAAAAGTCTTAATGTATAAGTGGTACTCAATTGTTTTTATCTATAGTAAAAAAAAAAATCTATGTTTGTCGCCTTGTATGTCTAGCTTTAGCTTTTATTATTTTACATTTTTAATAAAATAAATTGTGATGCTCTTTTTAATTTTGAAGTAGTAGAGCTCTTAGTGCAGAATTCGTCCGGGGAAATCCGGCGTGAAGTAGAAGCGACACTTGTATTACTGTTTCGGTTAGAAAGGTAAGGGGGCCGGTGACGTTACAAGCACACGAGACTTAACAACTTCGCGTGTCATAGACGACAACGCATTCGCCATGCCCCTAGTGTTGTGAATGCTTATAGTCGGCGGTGACCACTTACCATCAGGCAGCCCGTCTGCCTGTCTGTCGGCCACGTTGACATATAAATAAAAAGTGGAGTGTTTTAAAGAACCCTGTAACCATTAAAAGTAGAATTTGATTCCTATTATTAATAAACAGATCTAATAATTATTAAGCTAACATATATTCATTTATGTAATAATATTATTCATCCCTTTATGATCAAACTTTGATGAGTTGTTCGCTCGCCCACGATGTGACCGGACGTGTATCTACTCAAAAATAGGTCATACCCGGCCTTAAATAAAATTAAAAATTATTTGTTAATAAAAAATAAATATTCCCGTGGTAAATCTCATTTTTACGGGATAAAAAGTATCCTATGTGTAAATCTTGGCTATAAACTATCTATTTGCTAAGATTCATCCAAATATTTTTATTACATATTGCATGAAAACGTAAGAAACATCCATTCAAACTTTCGCATTTATAATATCACTAGATGTCCCCCTCGGTGTACGCCGTTTCCGAGGGATGTAACGTTTTCCAGAACAAAAAGTATCCTATGTGTCAATCCAGGTTATAAACTATCTATGTGCCAAGTTTCATCCAAATCAAATCAGACGTTTTTGCGTGAAAGAGACACAAACATCTATACTCAAAATTTTTCGCATTTATAACTAACTAGCTGTCTCCCGCGGTTTTACCCGCATTCCCGTGGGATGTCACATGTATTATGCATAAAAAACCTTCCTCGTCAATCACTCTATCTATTAAAAAAAACCGCATCAAAATCCGTTGCGTAGTTTTAAAGTTTTAAGCATACATAGGGATATAGGGACAGAGAAAGCGACTTTGTTTTATACTATGTAGTGACATTGCGTACTTAATTCAAAACCGATCCAATTATCATGACGTATCTAATAAATCACTAACTCATGCTGTTTATGATAATATAGCTACTTCAGATTGCTAATCAATAACTCGTGCAAATCAAGATCAAGGATGTAAATATCTATATGCGTATTAGCTGTCCGGACCGATGTTGTCCTGTCGAAATAAGTCCATTCGAAAGTTCCATAAAAAAACAATGCAGGAATTCGATCGCAGCGCCACCTATCGGGTCCAATTGTGATTATAAACCATTCTCGAACACATACAAAAAATTTCATCAAAATCACAGAAGAATTATATACATAAAGATGTATTTAAAAAAGTATATATGTAGTTTATCAGTTGTCTGGTTTCCATATATTAGTAATAATAGTACAAGCTCTGCTTAGTTTAAGATGAGACTACCGTAGGTAAGAAATGTCCCCGGATATTTAGTTTTATTAGTTTCGCAATCACTTAGTTTAAATCTTATTCTTCAATAGCTTTCGCCCGCAGCTTGGCTCGCGCTAAATTTGGTACACAGAGATTCTTTAACAGTTAATATCTTATTTTAGATTGCAACGCATCGCCTGACTCCGCTTTTATATATCCTTTGACGTGTCAAATAGGCAATATTTTGGGCTAGAGCAAAGTATTTTTTCTAATCTGTTTGTTTTTCGGTAACTTATTTTATTTTATTTGTTTATTAAGTTTACATACACCAACAGTACACATATTAAAAATATACACAGTCTTATTTTCAGTGATTATGACAAAACTTATCATAATGTACAGATATGTGCACCTATTAGTGTACACAACATTTACAACAAAAAGAGCAAAATTAGTGCGAAAACAATACAGTAAAATAAAGCAATGTAAAATTCGTAGCCGAATGGCAGAACATCAGATTGTTAAAATATTGCTAAAATGAAAGAAAGATAATCTAATAATATTTGATTAAATTTACGTAATTATTACTAATTATTGACTTCAATGACGTCGTTTATTGGGGATTGTGATACAAGCCATGATTGCCAGCTTTTCTCAGCAAAAAAACAACCGTTCAAATAATTCATTTTAGCTGTTAAAACTCCAACTGGAGAAAGTACTTACTATTTACAAAACCATTCAATACAATATACTTTATTTGCACAACACATATGAGAAGAAGAAAAATAATGAAGTAGATAACAGAACAAGCGATTTCTCCAGACAACAAGTGTTAGCAGGATACAGAAGAGGATAGCAGATATGGCAAGTTAAGTTGAAATAAATATCGAAAACCTACATCTAAGTTATTTACTACACGTGGTGGACACAATCTTCCAATTTTACAAATATCACGATGACAAGACAAATCAATAACATTAAACACTCATAATTAATTAATTATTACATAAAGTTTATCACATTTATAGCCAATGAGTCTAAAGAGGTGAAAGTTCGAACATTTTATCTTATTACTAGCAGCCCAGACAGACGTCGTTCTGTCGTAATAAGTCCATACAAAAATGCAGGAATTCGATCGCTGCGCCACCTACCGGGTCCAATTGTGAATCTAAATCACCCAGAGCGCCACCCAAACGCATACAAAAAAATTTATTCAAATCGGTCCAGCTGTTTAGGAGGAGTTCACTGTCAACACACGTACAGAAGAATTATACATATGTTATAGTCAAACATCGAAGCTTCGGCGCTTCTAGGTTTGGCTAGTCAAACCGTAGGTCTGACATAAAGTCTTAGGCAAAGTCCAAACCAATATCGTTTTTTAACCTTTTACTAACAAATTTTTGTCTAATCCTAAGAGTGACTAGTTTGGACAGTCAAACGCCGAAACTCATTTTAATAAAATCGGGGTTTGACTAGTCAGACCTAAATTTGGTACAGGACTGTGTTAGTTTGTGAGATTAGGTATAATAAGAGCATATTTTTAAATTTGAATGTTTATTGTTTCAATACTATAAGAATGGATTGACAAGTAATCAGAATAAGTAATAATATTTTTAGTTATTTTGTATTAAGACAATAGTTAATAAACAAATTACTATTTATTTTGACAAGGTGACACGTTAACTTTCAACGTTTGACTAAAAATTTAGGTATTTCTAGGTTTGACTAAAAATACATAAGTTAAAGGCCGAAATTAAAATATATTTCGTAGTTTGCCGAAAGGCGCTGGTCAAACCTAGGATGAACCAGTTATTTCGCGAAGAGACTGCACATCGATCTTTGACTATAACACATATATACATACATATAAAGA
Source organism: Habrosyne pyritoides (assembly GCA_907165245.1). Classification (NCBI taxonomy): domain Eukaryota; kingdom Metazoa; phylum Arthropoda; class Insecta; order Lepidoptera; family Drepanidae; genus Habrosyne; species Habrosyne pyritoides. Next base: position 13,513,012 of record OU015588.1, on the reverse strand, counting down.
TTATTATATACTGGGCCAGTTGGCTTGGTGGTTAGAGGACCTGACTGCTACACCACTTGTCTCTTTGTTCTGTCTAGCTGTAAGTATTATATTAGTCTATATTTATGTACTAGCTGTCCCCCGCGGTTTCATCCGCGTTTATCGATATCATATTAAAGTATTTTTTTTAACTATTGATTGATGTTTAAAAAAATACATTTAAAGACCTATTATGAATAAACAATATTTCGTTTGTATTCTACTTCCCCGGACGATCTCTGCTTTGGGATAAGATGGCCGTGTGGAAAGGACAAGTACTATTAATATAAACAAAATAACCTATATGGCAGCCTCATTTCGCACCAACAAGCACAATTTCTTTCCGATGAGAGAACTTTTTTTTCAGTATTAAAATTTATTAATTTTCCTCTCGATGCCTAAATTAGAAGATAAATAATAAATAAGATTTGTATGTAAAAAAGGTTAAAAATATTCTCAGCTATAGTCTCGTCATTAATTGGCTTAAGACCTCCAACAATCCACATAAGCATGTGCGAAATTCAAGATTCAAGCTCGATCCACAGAAAGATGCACCTAATGGTGATGAAGCAAATGACCCCTAAATGATTATGAATGGGGTAGGCTGAAAATGGGGGTAAATTATCGTTAAATGAAACATTTTCTGATATAGTTTTATTTTTATTTCCATAACATAATACTTAAGCATATTTCTCTACGTCTCCTGCGTTTTAAAGTAAAAGCAACCGACATCCTCAAGTTACCGGTTTCTCCTCGGAATAAATTCTACGTCTACATTCAAAAGCCTCATTTGCACTTGGTCATTCCTGAACTTAATGCCACCTTTTCTTACTACTGTATTGAGTGTGTACTCGCGCAAAACGCGAATGATTCCAGCTTTTATTTGCAGTCGAGCGTATCGTAAACCGATACAAATTCTGTTCCCCTTGCCAAATGGCATGTATACTGCATCATTGGTCAACTTTTTTGAGTCCCGAGCGAACCTTTCTGGATCAAATACATCAGGGTTGGGAAAATATTTAGGATCCATATGCAGTTCGTAAATAGGTACATACACTTGGGTACCTTTATCAATTTTTATATTACCCACAGGTAGTACCGTATCGTGAATACATTTTCTCGTATTAAAAGCTATCGGTGGAAATATTCTAAAACCCTCACTAACAACTTTTTCCAAATAGTCCATGTCAGAAATTATATCATAAGTCAACTCGCCGTTGTGTTTCTCGAAAACCTCGTCGATTTCTTTGTGCAGGCGTTCTAGAATTTCCGGATTTCTTCCGAGTTCTATAAAAGTGCCAAACATTCCACTAGCTGTTGGTTCGATTCCGGCTACGAAGAAGAAAAACCCTTGAGCAGCTAAGAGTTCATCCGACGGCTCTAATTTCAAGCCGGTGTCACTATCAATCAAAGTTCCATTCTTCTGCAGACTCACGCACAGATCTACGAAATCATGTTTAATCACATTCTCTTTCTCACGAATACGGATCACCTTCTTGATGGAACTGATAAAAAAGTCCTGATGCTCTGCAAACAGCTTCAATTTCAGCACTTGGTACAGCCACGAAGATAACAGTGAGATGGAGAATCTTATGTTTGTCCAGATTGATGGTTTGAAGGTTTCCCTTGCCATTTTGAGAAACGGTGAATCGAATATCGAGTTGGTCCCGATCCCAAAAACTGCTGCACCAACCGCTGCATTGCAGAATGTAGACAGAGTATTGTAAGTATCCCTTTTTTGTCTATCAGGATTGCTGTCGAGGTATTCAACGAAGTCTTGAGCACTCTTATCCATGATGTAGAACATGTTTTTCAGTTTCGCCGAGGTGAATAATGGAGTCATGGTTTGCCTCACAAGCTTCCATCTCGGACCGTACATGAAGAGTATGTTGTCTGCTAGTAAATCGCCATCACTAATCTCCACGCCTCTGTGGTTGAAGGAATGGAAGTCGGATTGTAGTATATGCTGGATGTTCAGAGGATCCTTAACGTATACTGCAGGAGTCAGGAAGCTCCCAATGCCAACTGCTGGATCATCAGGGTATTCCTTATAAATCTCGTGAAAGATTTGGAATAGAGGCCGTCTTTGAGTTAAAAAATCCCAGAATACACCGGCCACTTTATTCTTTTTGTGGAATTTTACACCACGCCTCTGCCAGTACCTTTCATTGCTTCTCCCCGTTATGTATACAAAGGTTAGTGTTAAAATAATTGTAGTTAAAATTATTATCTGAATCATGTTCAGTGCGTTTCAATGGATTATTAGTAATGAACTGATTTATAATAGAGATGAAACTCGATTATAAAGGTTCGTCGAATAATTATCTAGATAGTTTAAGTGTAAGAGCTAAGGGTTCTACTACACTTGCTTTATTAAATCATTTATTTTTTGTGTATTGTCACGAATAAGAATCTGTATATCTCCTGATTTTATATATATTCAAACCATTTTAGTTTAATAGATAATAATGTTCTATAGTAGATAGTTTTGTAAATACACGCTTATGTACCCTGACACAGAACAAACGGGCATGTTCATACACAAATACCTTGATTCCTTAGGTGTAGTGGTGATATTAAAACAGAAGATTTTAAAAGCCAAAAATAGTATTATTTGCTGTAGGTACAAGAAAACTATATTTTTACCATTTTTGCAAAATATTACACGTAAAAGTTTCCTCCTTTAGTTATAGGCAACTCTATAAATATCTTTTATATATTATATAGTTTTTTTGCTAAATAGGTACATAAAAAGATATTTACTCCCAGATAGAACAAACAGATATTTACATACATATATGTGTTTGCACATAAATTTTTGTCTACATTGGGAATCGAACCCACGACCTTTCCCGTGGTAGTCTGGGTTTCTAACCACAAAGACAACTGGCCCGTCAACATTATTCAAGACTTTTACTTACTTCGGCCAAATCTGTCGATTGCATTTAGATGCATATCTGCCACTTTATAAGAGAGTGGTTAGAAAGGTTAAATTAGATAAGATTGTTTTATCACTACATAGTTTATAACAAAGTCGCTTCTCGCTGTCTGTCTGTCCCTATGTATGCTTAGATGCTTAAAACTACGCAACGGATTTCGATGCGGTTTTTTTTATAGATAGCGTGATTTAAGAGAAAGGTAAAAGTAATACATGCATATTATAATTGATAAATTGTGAGAATTTTAAAGAATTACAACTATTTTAATTGCGCGCATTTAGTTCGCGAATAGGGATGTGTCGGGGGGTGTGTATGTAGTGTATGTGTGTGTGTAGGGGGCATCGATTAATTACGTCTTGATCCCCAATAATCTCATGTGACACATATTACAACAGTCGCATAACCATGATAAATATTATTATAAACTTTTTAACCTAATGTGTTTCTACACATTAAAATACTTTTCTTACTTAATTTAACTCAGTTTTCTCGAAATTTTTAAACTGTTTCCTGCGGATAAAAATTTTATATGATATTTTAAGTACGTAACTTTAAAATATTTGGTATATAAATTTAAACACATTTAAATGTCATGTCCTATTAAACTGAGAATAATCGGACTGTGTTTGTCGTAACTAATCTTTTTTACATTAGAAGAGTAAAAGATCGCTTAATAAACTAACAAACTTTGTCGGACTGACACTCGGAGAGCGTACCTCTCAGCGATTACCTAATTAACGAATAGAGAGAACATACATTCCGCGAAACATCGTCGTACTTCATATTTATTTACCTTCTAGAATCAAACCCAGGGACATGGTTTCCGTTCTATAGTACCCTGTACTATTTACTAGGGGCAGTCGAGTTGGCTGGTGGTTAGATACTAGTTTGCTAAGCCACAGATCATTGGTTCCTACTTTTATATTGGTAAGTTCAGTAATTCCTTCATAAAAGTTTTAGTTTCGAATTCCAACATTAATAAATCAGCACGACTTCCAAAAGCGCCATCTCTTAGATAAACATAGAACTTGGCACAGTATTATGTATTACACAGTATATCCTCTTCCACAACTATAAAGTATAAAGTTGCATTCAAAAGCCGATAGATGTCGTTAAAATAAAATTCTTGAAACGACCTAGTAACCAATCAAGAACAAGTCAAGGGTAACATGCTAGTTTTTATGATATGGTAAATCCACCATCTAATTTTCTAGGCTAATAAACATACTATATTTGATAGATACCTAGGTATTGTAATACTTTCGACCTCAATTCGTATAAACCTGAAGTAGGTAGTAAGTACTCAAAAGTGATAACTCTTTGTTTCCGTTGAATTGGGTAAAAATACCTTTTAATAGTTAAAGAAACAAAGGGATGTCTTGTTTGTTAGTAGACAGTGATACCCTTCAATTCAACCTCTTTATAAATGCACAAATGACAGCCGTTTGAAGTAAATAATATATTTACTTTGCATCGTATTTGTTAGGTTACTAAGAAGTAAGAAGTATCCGGTTAGTTCGAACACACTTTGAGTTTTCTGAGCGAGAGAGCTGAGAAAATAGTAATACCTATTCTTATAGTGACTAACATTGTGTATACCTAAATAATACTACCGGCACGCTATGATGGCCGTTTTGATGTTTCAGATTTTCATGGGAAAAAAAACTGTATTGCTTTGGAATAAGGTTGATTTCCATCATCATACAATTAGCTGTTGGATCAATAGATGCACGTTATGTGTGAAGGAATAAAGGTTATTTTCTTTGTCATTATAGAATAATATATATAAGAATATATTATATATATATATATTATATATAGACATTCTGAAACGTCAAAACGGCCATCATAGCGTGCCGCAAGTTTAGTGACACGCTAAGATGGCAGTTTTGACGTTTCAGAATGTCATAGGAAAAATAACCCTAATTGCTTTAGAATAAAGTTTGTCTACAACATCGCATGATTAACTATTGAAACAACAGATGCACTTTATTTCAAGAGCATTAAAGCTGTTTTTTCAGTGACATTCTTTAAAGTCAAATAGGCCATCACATCTTGTCGCTAGTTTAAGTGTGAGTCCCCTTTGATTGTGAGGATGTCGTAAGTAATTTTAGTTGATCATTTGCTGTGTACTGGCATTGATATGCAATTAGGGCTGCCATACGTCTAGACTTTACCGAAATTGTTGTTAAGGGGGCTTTCGGGATTATCGGGGTATTGGATAAATTGGTGTTTGGGAAAAATATTTATAAATCCCAGATATTATTCTTAACTTTTTATTATACTAGCTGTCCCCCGCGGATTCACTTGCGTTCCCGATGTATGTTAAATATTCCCAGTATAAAGTAGCCTCTATCTTATTCCAAGGCAAGCTCTATCAATGTGCCAAATTTCATCCAAATCCGTTTGGTAGTTTTTGCGCGAAAGAAGAAGAATCCATACATACTGTTTTTTCAGCAAATTTTACTCGGAATTTAGTGGGAATATTCGTGGCCTTTCAACCATTCTTCAGTAGACTTAGAAAGGGTTTTACTAGAAGTTCAAACTTATATCTCCACAAATATAAGTTGAAACTCGAATTTGAACGTAAATGTATTCTTTGGGTACGGACATGTGGCCTCAAACTGTGGTTTTCCTGTAACAGTTCTTACAAATCGCAAGCCTATCATTTCATTTGGAAGGCGTTAACATTTTGACAATTTAATGAAGACTAAGGATGTATCAGATTCGGATATGCTTACTTATTTTATCCGCAAACAATGCGGTTATTTGTCAGTATATATAGTAAAAAGTGTAAAGCCAGACTGACAACAGTACGTCGAAATATATTAGTGTAGGTATATTATTTGTTGATTGTAAAATAAACTGTGTTAGTAATAATAATATTATCTATAAAGATATAAATGATAATAATGGTAATTATGAGTACTGGCAGGGTTGTCATCTTCAAGACAAGGAAAAATACTGAGCAACTAAGAGAAGGATTAGAATATAGAGGAACAAATAAATAAAAAAATAATCTTTTTTGCATATTTCGATACAATTTACGAGTTTGCTTCGATATTGATAGATCTCAAACAACTGTTTATATTTCAAATTTTTCATTTCAATACATATGTCTTATTCAATATAATGAATGAAATAATAATAAATATCCTGCGACATTCTTTACTCGCCATCTGATCCCAAACTAAGCAGAGCTTGTACTATGGAAACCAGGTAACTAATATACTACATATACTTCTTTTGAAATACATACTTATATAGATATTTACACAACACTTGTACAATTTAGTTTTACACTATTAGATATTACCTATGTAGTATTTCCGTGGTCTCCACTCTAGAACACGTCTACCCCAACGGTTATCGGTTCTACGGCAGATGTGACCAGCCCACTGCCTTTGAGCTATGTCAATAACTTTGGTTCTCTTATATAAATAATTATCAATAAATGAATACATGCTGTATTACAGAACGTTTTATTTTGTTTTTCTCTTTTCATGAAATATTGTGATTAATGTTTATATTTGTCTAATATACCTTAGCTAATCGGAAATTCTAAAAAAATAATATATTCATCATTTAGTTAATATGTACTTATTTGAAATGTTTGAATGATGTATTAGTAAATTATAAACAGCAACAAACTAGGAAAAACAAATAAGATTTATATTCACCTTGACCTTCGTTTAAAATAGAATTCATGTTGTGTGTGACCTACTTATTTATTTCAATATCAATACATTTCTATTTATTTATTTGTACATAATATTTAAACATAATATATTTATATATTTTTTATATGTACACATATATATTTTATTTCTTGTTATTATTATTACAAAAAAGGTATAAACCTAAAGATGATTCGTATTTATTTAATTATTAAATAAGCCTGCATTAATATGAATAGTGTAAAAGGGCATTTGATAGTAAGGGATCAACAATGTTAAAACAATTATACTATTTACTCTAATTTATACTTAAAGTATTTATTTATACACCACATAACAAGACATGAAAAAAAAGAAGATACCTCGTATACCTAGTAGTGTACCTTGATTACAAAGGAGGTCTTATCGTCAAAGTAATTTCTTGCAGATAATTTTAATAATAATTTTTTTTTTTCAAAATATTTCAAATAATGGTGTACCTATAAGAACGTAATATGAAAAAAAAATGTACTCGTATATGTAGTATATCAGTAATCTGGTTTCCATAGTACAAGCTCTGCTTAGTTTGGGATCAGATGGTCGTGGGCAAAGAATGTCCGAGGGGGATAAATTTATATGTAAAAATATCCGAAAAACCATTAACGCGACAACCCTAGAACGTTAATACAACCGACACTACGCGATCGCAATCGCAGTTCAGTCTCATTGAGATCTCGTTTCGCATGTGAGTGGTCGCGTAGTAATATAGCTAGGTCTAGGAAGGTCAGAAATACTAGAAGCTAATTTACTTAGCACACGATTTCAATTAGTGTTATATTGTACTGTGAAGTGAATTGTTAGTTGCCTTCAATTGTTATTCGGGTAAGAAAGTGATTTATTTTTGATATTTAATATAATTATTAATGTTATTGAATGAAAAAGATGGGTTTAAATATTCTTTGCATTTTATTTTTATGCCACTTTTGCCACAAACAAGCAGACGGTCCAGCTGATGGTAAGTGGTCACCGCCGCCTATGGACATTGCAATACTAGGGGAATGCATTGTCCAATGCGTTGTCGACCCTGAGACGTGAAGTTGTTCAGTCTCATGTGACTGTAATTTCACAAGCCCCATCACCTTTCTAAACGAAATACAGTAATACAAGTGCACTACTGCTTCACGGCGGAAATGGGTAATGTGGTAGTACTTCTCCGGATGAACTCTGCACTAAGAGCTCTACTCCAACATAGCAACAACGTTTTAGCTTATCATCGTTTTATTTCATCATTTGATTTTTATATTCTTAATTACAAATAAGATAAGCAGGTCATATACAAAATAAGTAATAGTACAAGCGTAATCGACGCAACTATATTCTATATTTATTTATGTAATAACATATATGAAATTTTTATTTCTATCCATAATACAAAATAATATTATTAAAAGGTAAAGCTTATTTGTTCTGTATGCTTTTATGTGATTTACTGTAACCTGAATATCTTGGAAACGGCAAATTCGCTTTTTCACAACGTAAGCCCTCCAATAAAAAAAAGACGCCATAGACAAATAGACGAAAGGGTCCATAATTAAAGAACACATGGACCAAAAGAAAAAAATATGGGCTCATAGAAAAGTGTGTAAAGGATTTTTTTTCCATCCTCCCCGCGTCCATGCCCCTATCTACATCCAGGTGTTGAAACTTGAAACCTACCTTAATTATCACAGATGCAGTTCCGGCCGTCAACCTGTATCTTGGCTATTGACCCAGACTGTAAAGATATCGCTTCCCAAACTAAAGAGTAAAAGACAGATATGTACACATATCTGTGTTATACATCTGTGTATTTTTCTCACAAACAGAAATGATAAGAGATTTTATTTACAAGTACTTAATCCGTTTTTTGACATGAGAACGTCATGTAATGATCACGGTTTTCGAGTAGTCGTTGCATTCCGTCCAGAAATTCGAGGTCTGCAGACTTCTCACGTGATTACCAATATATAGTCAACGAGAGAGAGAGTGCATCGAATGCACGCTGATAGATCGTTATGTTCTTGAGAAGTTGTTTATGGAATTTCCCACCAATTGCATATGCTTATAAATTATCACTTTAACAACTACTATTTATTACTGTCCTTCAGTTAGAAAGGTAAGAGGTCAATGTAGTTACAGTACATGCACATGAGACTTAACAACTTCACGTCTCAGGGTCGACAACGCATTGGCGATGCCTCTGGTGCTACAAATATTGATAGGCGGCGGTGACCAATTGACTTCAGGTGGACTCCAACTGTTTCTCTTTAATTGTGGGTCTATGTGAGCTTCTACCAAATCACAATTTCTAATTATAATGAAATGATTTTTATTAAATAAAGATAATTTATCTTTAGACCTAAAGATGCTGTTCAAGAGGACTTGGGACTCCACATGCCCTCGGGTTTACGACACTTGGCAGACTGATGACGTCAAATGGGTCATCCAGGACCTGTTACCTGAAGATGATGAGTTGGCGCTCAAGTTGCTTGAAGAGAACATGTGCCCTGATGAAACTCTATGCAATTTAAGTGGTAGGTATATGATAAACAGGCTTTCAGAATCGTCTGATTGATCGTTTGGAAGGTTGCATTTACGAAAGCCAGCAAAAAAATTGCAATCACATTATAAGAGTAGAGAACTATCATAAATTCATGATAAATGATTAAACACCAACATACTCGTACACGGATACATCAAATAGAAACCTCTATAATTATTAATGATTTTTAATTACTGATCGAAGAGTAAATTGCTATTTCATTCAAAACTCCATAAATTCGATTGTTTTGACTTTCAATAAAAAAAATCTTACTTGACATATCCCTATAATGCAGATCACCAGAGTAAACGTGGCGACGATGAATCAGCTAAGTCTTTATGCTCTGTCTTTCTCGTTATCTACGCTATCACGTGAGATACCCGTAATCCCAGGCCTCGTTGCACCGCCTCGGTTATTAGATGGTATTAGTGTATGCAGGTAGATGACAGTCGCATATTACTAAGTAATTATATATGCATAGTAATCTCTGCAATTACTGGTCGTACATTTAATTACATAAGCAGCTGAGAAGATGCTAAAAATAACAAAAACGTAATATCATAAAAAATCTACACAATCAAATATTTACATGCCTTGGTGGTTGAGTGGTATAATACTCGGTAAGAGAGCCTGAGATCCTGGGTTCGGTTCCCGGGAGAGAACGATTCGTTGTTTAGCAATGATAACCTTTACCTTGGGATTGGTAGCGAAACAGTAACAATGTTCACCACAAAATGAACTTTATTTGGTAGAATGTAAATCACATTACTGAGGCCTCTGCTACCTCTTCAGAGATAATAGGCGTGCAGAAATATATACACATTTTTCCTTTTAGTGTACATGTATATTGTATTCGGATCTATTCAGCTTCGAACGTTGCTAGCCAAACTAGATGAACAATAGCGTAAATAATTAACAATCATTAGACGTTCTTAGTAATGTTTCTAATAAGATCTATTATGTTAAATAATAAGCCATTTCCATTAGAGTATACTTTTTAAACAATGTTAAATAGAGTTGAGTTGCTGACAGTCATTTCGTATTCAAATCCAAATCCTATTTTCAGTCAAATTATATGTTTTAACTTTGTTCAAGGCCATTTTTTAGGCCGAAAAACAGGGAGAACTACAGGCCAAATCAAATACCTATACTACAGTTTATTTTATTAAATCTATGGTCTTATACATGCGGCATAAAATTAAAATAATATTATTAGCTGGGGCTCGATTCTGTAAGGAAAATGACACTAAGTCGAGGATCTTTCGTGGCGGCCTCCGTGCTCTGTCTCTATCGCTAACTACGCTAATATGTACTGCTAATCACGTGAAAGGTAAGCTCTCCGAGGCTTCCGTGAAGCGGATGGCAGGCGAAGTTTGTATTAGCGGAATAGGGGGGCTGGAATTAATTTCCTTAACAATACATATACATGTACATGTTTGCCTACAACCTAACTTATCAAACAAATATTCTAGTTTGTGTCTAATTATTTCCAAACCCCACAGATAGCATACAGCATTTGTAAAAAGAAATTACCATTTTAAATTATACAATTTCAAGGTTTGATGAATGACCCAGAAAGTGTGCGCGGCATTCTCGATTTCTGGAGAATATATCTATCGCAGCGCATGAGCCTGGCGTGCTATGTCGAAGTTGACGGCAGGAGGGAGCTGGTGGCCCTCAACGTGTGCTATGTGACGTATGCTGATGAAGAACATAATGACAAGGTGCGTAAATGTATTGTTTAAGGCCTTGATTACACCAAACAAGTACAGGTAAAGTGATACTTGTCCGAGTCATGGTGATTTGGTGTTTATGCATGCTAGTGCACGCCCACTGGTTGAAATTCGACAATAAAAATGCTGCTTGAAAAGTTGAGGACGACATACATTTTGCGTGTTTAAATAACTAAACGTTTTTTTTATTCGTAACATTAAAGCATGTCAATTGCTACAAAGCAAGAAAATAAGATGCCAAGTGCCAGTCCGTCTCGTACATGAATGGTATGGAACCATCATACAATGTTTAACAAAACGCCGAAAAAAACGTTTTTTTTGTTCATTCATTTTTATTTTATATTTTTTCCCAGATCGAAGGAGAAGCCTGGCAGAACGTTTTTAACGTCCTGGTCTATACTGATACCAAAGTGGATACGTTCAAATACCTGGGGCTAGATAAGGTGCTCCACGCAGTTGGGCTGGTTGTCAGGAGAGACTACAGGGGTGCTAAACTTGGAGCTAGGATGCTGGCTGCAAGGTTTGTTACTATTACCTTATGAAGATAGTAACTAAAAAATGTTCCTAAAGATCTAATGTATCCCGGAATAAAATTATAACTTAGCTTTATGGATAAAGGAGCTTTCTAATAGTAAAATAATGATTAACATCGGAGCAGTCATTTTTGAGGATATTCATTATAAATAATAAATATCCCAAGACATTCTTCACACATAGTTACCTGATCCCAAGCTAAGCAGGGTGTACTGCTTGTAGTACGGCTACCACGTAACTGATATACTACTTTTTTTAAATGCATACTTATATAGATATTTACACCCAGACACAGAACAAACAGACATGTTCATGCGACCTTCGGTTTGGCAGTCAGGGTCTGTAACCACCAAGCCAACTGGCCCGTCAAAATTCATTACAAACAAAAATTTTAACATACAAATATTTTCTCTTTATAATATTAATAGACTAACTACCGAGCCTATGTACCCGGGATTAGGGATAATATAAACTGTGTCACTCGGAAATAGTGAAGCTTTCTATCAGTAAAATCAATATTTCAATAGGTACAGTAATTCACTTCGTATACACAGACAATTCGCGCTCTCACTATTATCACTACATAGGTACTTACTATAAAACAAAGTCGCTTTCTCTGTCCCTATATCCCTATGCATGCTTAAATCTTTAAAACTACGCAACGGATTTTGATGCGGTTTTTTTTAATAGATAAAGTAATTGAAGAGGAAGGTTTTTATATATAATACATGTGACATTCCACGGGAACGCGGGTAAAACCACGGGGGACAGCTAGTATTAGATAAGATTAAACGGTTAGATCCCTCTGAACTAAGCTCTTAACTGTTCGTTGAGTAAACTAATAAGTACAAAATTACAAACACTTTCGAAAATAGAATGATACAAATTGTGGCGCTTTGATTATAGTCTGATCAATTTGAGTCCTTTTGGACGTTTTTAAATGTCATACAGAAATAAACTCTATTCCTTTGAGCTAAGGTTAATTTGTACCAACATACAATTAACCATTTAAAATGATAAGTAGGGGAAGTCCGGGTAAAGTGAATACCCCAGGCAAAGCGAATACTCCTCACTACTCCTAAATTATATGTTTCTCATTCAACACGCCACCTCTGTTATGTTCGGCCATCTTGGCTTAGTAAGCGGCAAACACTAAAGCGCACGGCCACGTCGCATACCGTCCATAGGGGGGACATTTGTGTTTTCGTAAATATAAGATTGATTTCACATGGCAAGTATATTGATATTTTTTTCATTATTATTAGGTTCTCATTTTTAGGAGTATTTTAATTCGGTAGCATATCAAAGTAGGTTTTTATAGCATATTTAACAGAGAGTCAGAACTATTAGTATTTGTATAAAATGTCTTAACCTCAAAACTTACCTAGTCGGGCAAAATGAATAGGGCAAAGTGAATACGGTATCCACTTTGTCCGTCATTTCTCATTATTGACTTACGATCTCATAATGTCTTTAGTTCGTTTCAGCTAAAAAGTATGGGTTGGCGTAAGTAACCTTATACATGCATGTAAAATCGTAAAAAAACTTGGTCGATTCCGCCCTGTTTTCACTGAAGCTCAGGAGTTAATGATAATAAAGTATTTATTGGCTTGACTCGAGACGAGTTAAAAAAAATTGCTGTCATCTACGCTAAGAAAAATAATTTGAACTACCGAAATAACTAGGACAAGAACAAGAAAGCAGGAGATGATTGGTTATCATCATTTTTGTCTCGTCACGACCAAAGTTCCCTCAGGACTCTAGAAACAACATCAGTTGCATTGGCAAAAGGATTTGCAGGCACTTCTAATGTGAATATTGGCATATAAAGTACAAACTCACTAGAAAGGTTCGATATTCCCGAACCTTCTACAACTGCTTTGCCTTCCTCAACCTTCTTCAAGAATATATTCCATCAAATCCAGTCGATTCTGTTTCAGAAATATTTCCATCCCGATCTGAAAAGATCCGTAGTAACGTTGGATCTACACCTGAACCAGAACGTGGATGTTCCCAAATTTTCTCCGCTTTGAGCCAGATATAGCTACAAATCAACAAGCTCAGAGAGGTGAAATATATATTGAAGAAGATGACAATCCGATTGAAAATTGGATTCCATGTGACTTTTGTCAACAATGGCGTCACGAAGAATGTTCCGCTTTTGATGGCACACAAGAACTGCCAATCTTAATTTTCTTAATATTTATGTTCAATTTACGATTTTTTTCAATTTATATAATATACGAGGTGTGTTCAAAAAGTAAGGTGACTTTTCAAATTTCGCCGGCAACGTACTTTCGATTATAGATTTTTATTCTGTTATGTTGGTACACTCTTCCCGAACATCTGTGTGGGTTGTGAGAGGCGTAAAGGTTATAAGTGTTTTGCGTGCTCTGCGATTTCTTGCTATCGAAAAATATGAATCAAAGGATTCGCATCAAATTTTGTGTAAAAAATAAAAAAAGTCCTCCGAAACACTTGAAATGTTGACAGTGGCATACGGTGAAACTGTTCTGAAAAAGATGTTTAACTACAAAAAGTGGTACAAACTCTTCCAAGATGGCCGGGAAGATGCCAATGACGAGCCTCGCTCTGGACGCCCAAGCACCTCAACAACTGATGAAAACGTTCAAGCAGTGAAGAAAATTGTTTTGGAAAATCGCCGAATCACTATCAGAGAAGTTGCTGAGGATGTTGGTATATCGCTTGGCTCGTGCCATGAATTTTTTTCTAACGTTTTGGGCATGAGACGTGTGTCAGCGAAGTTTGTTCCGAAATTGCAAAATTTTGACCAAAAGAACCGTCGCATGAGCATCGCTCAAGAACTGTTGAATGACGTCAACGACGACCCAGATTTACTCAAAAGGGTAATTTGACCCCATGTGACTTTTTCTTGTTCCCAAAACTAAAGAGACCTATGAAAGGACGGAGATTTGCAACGATTGAAGAGATAAAGACTGCATCGCTGGAAGAGCTCAAGGCTATACCGTAAAGTGCTTATGAGAAGTGCTTTGAGGATTGGAAAAACCGTTGGCATAAGTGTATTGTATCTGAGGGGGATTACTTTGAAAGGGACAACATAAATATTGATAACAAAATAAATATTTTTTCTTAAAAATACAAAGTCACCTTATTTTTTGAACACACCTCGTATATCTACGTTTTCAGAGTTTAAAATATGAGTATTCACTTTACCCGAGTACTGTATCCTCTTTACCCAGGGTACCGGGTAAAGTGAATACTTGCGGTCTTTTTTAAATTTTATTTGCAGCTCTTAAATGCTTAATTATTAATGGTAACTGATTATTGTATTTGCAAGAGGAATAAGTAAAGACTGATTTGTGCTAGTTATTTTGTTTTTGTATCTTATATCTTTTCTGCTAAAACCTTAAATATCTTAAGGTATTCACTTTACCCGGACTTCCCCTACGTCGTACAATGTCAATGAGATGTGTTATTGTATGAGAAGTGAATTACCTTGATATTAGAGCCGGGTACTCACATCGACGCAAATAGAATAGTGTGTACTAGATAATGATAATATAGTTATATTGTATAGATATACAACGAGTTACAAAATACCCCGTAAAAATATAATTAATTATCAAAGCCTACAACCCTAGTAAGCTGTCATGTCAGGGAACCAGATTATTTAACAGAAAGGCCTACTTACCTATTTTACCTAATAATTGTCTACTTTAATAGCTTTTCTATTTTTCATTCATAATAATCAGTTCTTTCATAATACATTTTGGGGTATGTTATACAGCGTTACTACGGTTCTTAAATATTGTGAATGGACTCGTTATAAGGCCCAATTTAACCTCCTTTCGGCTTTACGGGTAGTTTTTAAACATCTGTATACATCTTCAGCTGTATAATATATATATATTATAGGACACGTTACTTTACAATCTAACCATGGTTAGTGCATAGCCATATATAGGGATAGCGTTGCCAGGGGTCCGGATAGAGCCGGGCATAGTAAGGCATTTTGATTGCGTGTCCGGCCAAAATTTACGGTTAGGCTGTTGTTAGGATTTTTACATTCGCAAATGAGCTAGTTATAATCGAAGTTAGAGACCCCGACCGCCACGGCACAGGTCGTGGATTCGGTTCTCAATCAGTACAAGCATTTGTGTGCATGAATATGTCTCTTTGTTCTATGTCTCGGTGGAAAATTCTAGAATGTCTTTACGAAAAACATATATCAGGTATCTAATTTCCATACTATTATATAACCTCTACTTTGTTAGGAACAGATGCCCGTGTGTAAAGAATGTCCCAATTTATTTATTAACTTAGTATTTTAGGCTCTAACAAAACGGAGCAAGGCGCATTGTTTTTCACCGCATTTGTTTTTTTCAGAGAGCCCCTGGCCGCGCCCTTCGGTATAAAAGGCACCTCGACAGTATTCACTGGAGCAGCATCACAGAACTTGGCTGCACGATGCGGCTTCACCACCGTCCTCACTGTGTCTATAAAAGAACTGGCTGAAAGTGGTCTCAAATATCCCACGGATGATGAGAGGGTCATCAAAGTGATGGTCAAAAAATACGAGTAACTTTAGTTAGAAATGTACTACTAGAAAATATGTACATTACCTTTTAGAGTATTAACACAATTTATTATCTATCTACAGCGGCGATTGTGTGATGCACTCGGATTTATTTTTTCTTCAACATACATTAGTTATAACATCTTCGCAGAAAAAAAAACAATACGATGACATAACTACTGACTATTAAAAAAAAACAATACGATGACATAACGACTGACTGTTAAGTATCCAACATACTCAATACATTTACATCTCTGTACTGCTTCCGTAAACTTCGGCAAGGGTCAGTGGAAGATATCCATTTCTTTCGCTCACGCGATTCCGTGAAGGCGATTAGCTGATAAATTGACTGTTGTTATCTCTCTCTGCCCGTAGGAGTGTGAATGAGATAGCAATCGACCAACGGTCAATCTAGTAGCAAATCCGCCTCAATTTCGATTCTGAGAGCATTACACAATCGCCTATTTTGGTTAGAAAAAGTTTCAATGCACGTTTTAATACAAGCTTGTTAGTTTTTGGTGGTGTTTGGGAGCCAACTACCACAAATAATAGGGTGGTACCGAAAAATTATGCTATAAAAATCTAATAATCATAAATAAAGATTAAGAACCACGGCCGAAACGTCAGGATAAAAAAGGTATTTATACCTCAAATTATTACACGAATTAGACCCGTTGTCTATAATAATTAAAATGTATACGAATCGTGAGACCTTAAAAACATTAAAAATAATAATTTATTTGCACTAAAACTGTAGTTATAACATTGATATCATATCTATTTAGTGAAAACTACTACCCAATCTAAGACAAGTCTGTATTCTAGGCAGCAGCCTCTAAAATTGAGATGGTTACTAATGCTCTATGTGAATTGCATTTTGCAACTACATAACGTTTGATATAAGAAGAAAACTGTGACACTGTAAGCCTGTTTTTAGTTATTTTTCATAGCTGGCAATGGTGTGTAGACAATGGCCAGATGTGCACTATAGAGATTTTTCTTCGTTCAACAACATTGTATATTTATTTAGTTATTATTGATTGTTACCACTTATTTAATAAGGTTTGAATATTTCTGCACGAATATATTTTCTTGCTTGTTTGTGAAGATCGATAGAAATCCTTTACTATTATTAGATAAATGTAGAAAATTGTGTTAGCGTGAAATTAAATAAAAATAAGTTTAAACTGATTTTTCTTTTTGAAAAAACTACCATATTTCAAGATACTTAGATTCAAGATTATATACGAGTATATAGATGAGAAACTTAGTACAGCGTGTGTTCGACTAAACTGTATTTTTTTATTATGGTTAAGGTAATCTCTAATTACAATAAATATCTTCCCACAGACCGATTTTGACGAGACTTTTTTTTTATACTACTAAGGCAGCAAACAAGCTGACGGCCCGTCTGATGGTAAACGGTCACCGCAGCCTATGGACGCTTGCAACACCGTGGGTATCACTCGCCCGTTGCCGACCCTGCAAAAATCTCTTCACACCCTTCTTGAAGAACCCCATGCTGTACTCCCTTGGAAAAACCTCGGCAGGGAGCTCATTCCACAGCTTAAGCGTGCGCGGCAGAAAGCTCCTTCGGAATCGCACCGTGCGAGACCAGTTTGGCTCATTGGCACATAGCTGATGTTATAATATAAGGAGTAAGTTAGGCTACTTTTAGCAACTTAACTTTATTAAAAATAATTAGGGTTCCACACAAAAATTAAATATCAATAAAACTCTTACATTTAAGTACTTATAATAATATATTTTCCGTCACAAACATATTATTTTCATTCAATATGTACACAGCGTAACTACTTACACTTATATTAACAAAACGGGCTCTTAAAAACAATTTTCACTTATGAAATGCCTGAAGTATGAACAAACTTTACTATCGATATTAAAACTAATGATACATGAATAAAATTACTGACGACAATTTCCTGAATCAAACTTACTAGTCACATCGTGCTTTAGACAGAGAAACCATTATAATGGCTTTGTAGAGCGTTGTCTCTATCGCACCATAATCCTACAAAACCGAAGCAATAAAGGGGATTAAAAGCGGGTAAAGCCGCAGGGCGCAGCTAGTAAATAATAAAAACAATGTTTATTTGCAACGTAGACAAGTTTGTACATTAAGATGATCTTGGTTTAATTTGAGGTAAGATAATGGTTTTCAGACTTAATTCAGACAAACCGAAAGTAAATAGTTATATTCATCCGTTAAATGGCGCTTATCTACTTTTATAATGGACTAGCTGTCCCTAGCGTATGTGTAGCCTATATGTTATTCCAGGATATGCTCCATCTATAATAATAATATTAAATAAATATCTGGGACATTCTTTACACACGGCCATCTGGTTCCAAACTAAGCAGAGCTTGTACTATGGAAACCAGATAACTGATATACTACATGTACTACTTTTTTTTTTCTAAATACATAGTTATATAGATATTTACACCCAGACACAGAACAAACATACATGTTCATGCACACAAATGTTTGTCCTGGGTGGGAATCGAACCCGCGACCTTCGGTTTGGCAGGCAGAGCGCTAACCACCAAGCCAACTGGCCTGTAAATCTATGTGCCAAGTTTCATCCATATCCGTTTAGTTTTTGCGTGAAAGAGTAACAAACATGCTTACATACAAAACTTTCCTCTTTATAATATATAGTATAGATAAGTAATTGACTCAGGCGTGACCTTGCGGAAATCCATTGTAAGATTATACAAAAACAAATATTTAGTAACTAATTCCGCTGGATCTCCTTCTCTGTCAAGTCCCAAACAAGGAAACTCAACAGGAAATCGACACGTGTTTCGCTTTTACGCGAAGCATTTTCAGGACGTATTAGACCCGCTGTCACTGAGTCGACGCACTAGCAACAGACGTGTTACCTCGCCGACCGCCGGACAGAAAGTGAGCCTCTTTTGTGAGACAGAGAAAGAGATCGAGCGGAATTAGTTCCTAAATAATTGTTTTTGTATAACCTTTTATAATGCACATTATTTTAAAATAAAATTTCTATAAACGAAAAATATTTGTACTTACCATATTTTTTTATGTAGGTTATTATGTTAAATGAAGTGTTGCCCATCAATGTATCTATGTTTTTTTTTAAACTACTAGTTCTTTTAACCAATATGTCTTACTCTCATAGATCTAACTAGCTGCCCCCCGCGGCTTCACCCGCATTCTCGAGATGTTACATTATTCCGTGGTAAAAAGCATCCATGTGTTAAAACAGGTTACAAACTATTTACGTGCCAAGTTTCATACAAACCCGTTTAGTAGCTTTTGCGTGAAAGAGTAACAATCATCAACACATCATCACAAGCCTTCGCATTTTTAATATTTATATGATATGACAGATAATAGCATATTTAAATTTAACAGTTAGGAAACTCCCCAATTAAACACTTAGGTCACTTATCACACATTTCAAAGTGACAGTTTTACAAATATAATATAATATCCCGGGACATTCTTTTACACACGGCCATCTGATCCCAAGCTAAGCAGAGCTTGTACTATGGAAACCAGATAACTGATATACTACATATACTATTTTTTATTTTTCTAAATACATACTTATATAGATATTTACACCCAGACACAGAACAAACAGACATGTTCATTCATACAAATGTTTGTCCTGGGTGGGAATCGAACCCACAACCTTCGACTTGGCAGTCAGGGTCGCTAACCACCAAGCCAATTGGCCTGTCAAATGAAATGAATCAATTTGACATGTAGGCATTGATAAATAAAAATGAACATTAATCTCATATTAACAATGTTCTTAATCAAAGATCATATTGCAAGTTTCATTGGAGCCCATGAGGAAGTCGCGCATGCTATTTTTATAAATCATAAAATATTTATTATAGCTTTAATTATTTTGTTACCAATTACGTAGAAGGTTTTATTACAAACTTACAATTAAATACAATTAACAATTTTAATATGTACAATAATACATCCCTCTCACAAAAATGCAAACACTTAGACAATATATCCACAATATCTTTAGGTTAGAAATTGTAGCTTTTACATTCATAACATGGTCGCTTATTATTCACGCAATCTGAGGCTTAAGCACGAGTATCTATCGCAAACGAATCGTCATCGTATCGATTACGCCAAAAAGCTGGTTTGTATCGAAAATGTTACCACGTTGAGCTATGTTAAATTTCCCATTGCATTGGTTTTTGGCGCACTCGATACGATGACGATACGCTTGCGATGTATGCTCGTGTTAGCTTACCCAACTACTAAAATAAGTTTACAAGCCATCTATTATCATGTTTTCCTCATGTAGGTCTGAAATCAGGTAGGCAGTGTTCTATCGGGTTCGGAGGAGGTTCGTCTGTGAGGTACGAACTGAGGAGTACTGGGGCGCAGACGGGAATCCTCCTGGACACCAGCCACGCGGCATCGCGCTCTGAGAGCGGGTAGCGTTTGATGTCGGCGAAGCAAACTGTTATGCTTTCATTGTTGTATGGTGGCCTGTTGGGATTAAGCAATATGAGTTTGAGTTATTGAAGTAAATACTTCTTGGATTTAACCTGCGAGAAAATCATAGTTTTGTGACAGATTCACTGAGGGTGAAACACATTTTCCTTTTTTTGTATTTTTGTAACCGAGTCGGTTGGGGGCGATTTTGACCCACTTTAAACGGTCAGATTTCATTTAAACTTTGTAGATTTATCGAGGACCAATGACAATTCAATATTTTAAGCAGTTAGATAAGTTATTCTTACTAGTATATACAGGCTCAGCGATTTAACCAAACAATAAATAATAGTTTAAAAAAGCTAATAAACACGCTTTTATAGAAAATCCAACCAAAAAATAGAACAAATTTGAATTAAGAATAGGGTAAATAAGAAAAAAATGAGTGGGGTGCTGTTTATGATATTATCAAAATGATAATCCTTCTACTTATATCTGTCAATAAAATATTTATAACTATTGACCATGCACCCCACGCTTTTTTTACAATAAAATTATTTTTTCTTCTTATTTACACTACTCTTAATTATAATAAATAATATTTTTTAGTTTAATATTCGTAAAAAAAAACCTTATTTAGACGTCACAAGTTATAAAATAAAATCATTTTTGTGAAATATAAATTTCAACATCACGACTAGTAATTATTGAATAATTTACTAGATTCGAAGTGTCATTGTAAATGATAAAGTGAAAATTATTTCGTAGAAACGAAATGGGTAACTAGGTGGGAATTTTCACACTTGCCTTTGACAGGACAAAGGAAACGCTAATAATTTAATGTATTTCATATGCACTTTGCAATGTGCTATGTGTGACACTTCACACCTCTACTTTGTTTAATGGTAGTTTCAAGAATCTATAAACGGCAAGGTTCTTGGTAATGTATTAGTTACAAATGTACGTCCTGCGGTTTCACCAATGTGAACGAGGGATTTAATTGTGGTTTCCAAAATACAGGTTTTATCTAGTTTGGGGATCAAGCTTTGTAAATGTTTTTCTATTCAATAAAAGTTATTTATTTCATATATCATTTTTATGATTAAAAATATTTTCATTTAATGTACCTTTTTAATATTAAATGAATTATTGAAATCGGCCCAGTAGAAAGGTCCAAATGTAAATAAGCCCCAATCTACCTAACTATTTCTGAAATAATACATTTGTGTCCCACGTCCTCAGTAACAGGGAGAGCCTAGTTTGAGCTTCACCTAGAGCACGAGCGAAGTAGCTTAAAATTTACTCGACAGTGGCAAATAAATGGAAAATGACAAATATTTTGGGCACGGCATTAGTTAAAGAACTCAGCAATCGAAATGATTTACTTTTTCATCTTTATTTGAGGCCAATGAACGATGTTTACGAAATTGCACAACTTAGATAAGCCGCGTTTGTTTAGCCAGAATTTTTGAAGTGAACAATCGACAAGTCGACGTTGTTCGATGGTACGCCATTGCCTCATCAATTCCTTAGGAATAGAAGAAGTGGCATGTAGAGCTATGAAATCTTTGATTTCGTTTCTGTCTCAATTTCTTTTTTTTCTGTTTATTTTTTCCATACCTAAGCATTCTAATCACTACGTAGTATAAAACAAAGTCTCTTCCCACTATCTGTCTGTCCCTATGTATGCTTAGATCTTTAAAACTACGCAACGGATTTTGATGCGGTTTTTTTAATAGATAGAGAGATTCAAGAGAAAGGTTTCTATTTATAATACACGCATATTATAATTGAGAAAATGCGAAAATTTTAAAGAATTACAACTAATTTCTTTTTTTTTTTTTTTTATGTTTTGGTAGGCAAACGAGCAGGCGTATCGCCTGATGGTAAGCGATTACCGCCGCCCATGGACACCCGCAACACCAGAGGAGCTACAAGTGCGTTGCCGGCCTTTTAAAAAGGAGTATGCTCTTTTCTTGAAGGTTTGGAGGTCATATCGGTCCGGAAATACCGCAGGCGACAGCTCATTCCACAGTTTTGTTGTTCGAGGCAGATAAGTCCTAGAGCACAGTTGTGGACTGCCAACCATCTAAATGATGGGGATGGAAATGCTGTCGTGTAGGACGGTGGCGAAAAGAAGCAGCAGGTATCAGTCCGAACAATTCCTCGGAACACTCCCCATAGTAAACGCGATAGAAGATGCAAAGCGAGGCCACATCTCTACGCAGCGCCAAAGGGTCCAGCCGATATGAAATATCCTGGCAGTCGACTATTCGAGTCGCTCTCCGTTGAATCCGGTCCAGAGGGAGAAGCTGGTACTGGGGTGCCCCTGCCCAGAGATGAGAACAGTATTCCATGTGAGGCCTAACCTGCGCCTTGTAAAGTTGTAGGCGGTGGGCCGGCGTGAAATACTGTCTCGATCTGTTGAGCACGCCAAGCTTCTTAGAAGCTAATTTAGCTTTACCCTCTAAATGGCCACGGAACTGGACTTCGCTCGATATGTCGACACCAAGTATCCCGATATTGGCTGAGGCATTTATGGGGATGTTCTCAAAACGAGGAGATACGACCCACGGGAGCTTTTTAGTGGTGAACGTGCATACTTGTGTCTTTATGGGGTTAAAACGAACCAGATTAAGTCTGCCCCAATCAGAGACTTCCTTCAAAGAAGTCTCAATTTCAGACACAAGTTTGTTTCGGTTCTCAATGACGTTTTCCCGAGAGATCTTGGCACGGCCGGAATAGAAATTATCGCTCGTGCTGTCGTCCGCATAACAATGAATGCTGCTAATTTGCAACATGTCATTGATATGGAGGAGGAACAGAGTAGGCGATAGCACACAGCCTTGCGGGACACCAGCATTTACAGACATGAAGTCAGAGCATTCACCGTCGACTACGACCTTAATGCTTCTGTCTGCTAAAAAGCTAGCGACCCATTCGCATAATCTCTCGGGAAGCCTATAGGAAGGGAGCTTCGAAAGAAGCGCTTTGTGCCAGACACGATCAAAGGCCTTCGCTATGTCCAAACTAACCGCCAAGGCTTCCCCCTTCATCTCAATCGCCAATTCATTGCGCGCGTTTGGCGGTTCGCGTACTACAGACCTCCGGAACGCGAGTGAAATATATTATAATAAAACTCTTACTCATCGTCCGGCGCTTCCCCACCGCCGGCAATGACGAGCCGCGACAGCAGCCGCCTCCGGGGCGGCGGTATGTGCAGCAGCGCCACCACGCCGGCGAAGGGCCCGGCGCCGCCGCGAGCCACGCGCCAGCGGTGCGCGGCCCGCGCCAGCACGCGCTCGGCGGCCGCGACGGGCGGCAGGCAGGTCGCTAGCGGGTTGCCCCATTCGTATTCCTCCTCCTGTAGTGTCAATGTATGAGATCGACAACGTGTTATCATTCATAGCACTAACATCGAAAAAATATTTATCTTTCCTAAATTCGGTGTACATTTAAGTTCCTAGATGACAGGCGACAAATATATCAAAGTGGAAATGACTTCACTGAGACTCTCGACTTGGATTTTTATTTATCTCATGTTTTTGATACGAAACATCTATTGGCACGCTTTGGCAGTAAAACAGGCTCGTATGCCGTGACGGCGCGCGGCGTGACGCTCTCCTATGGCGTCATATCCTCTCTTCGCCACTGCTTTCGACTCCAATTACTTATAAGACCGAATTATTACTACAATAAAAATAATTAGAAAATTGCATTTGCCATACCCTTTAATTTATTTTAGTGGTTTGCAATTAAACTCACAAAAAAGTTAATTAACGACTGAATCGTATTGATCACACGGCTAGAACTATAAATCTCAACTTTAAGAAATAAAGACAAGGTAATAGAATTACGTTGACTTGTTTGATTCACGACATAATCGATATTATACAGTGCTAGTAGTCGGCTCACCGGCAGGAACCGGGCGGCGGCGCGGCTGCGCGCCACGTAGGCGGGGTGCAGCACCCAGCGGCCGGCCGCCACGGAGCCCAGCATCTTCTCGCTGCGGCCCGGCGCCGCGCACAGCAGGTGGCTCGCCTCGGGGTCCCGCTCCGTGCCCTCGCACACCTCTCCGCCCAGGTGGAGGATCATTTCGATTATCTCTTCGCGGTTCTGCAAATAAACAATATTACGAACACTTGATAGATTAAAGTGATCCTAATAATCAAGAACACTACGTAATAATAAACAACGACGTTTTTCACATGATCCCAATATAAGAAGTTTTGCCATGGAAGCCAAATAACTGTATTGTCTCCCCGAAAATTTATTATCCAAAGTATTGTTTCTTCGAAGTATATATTTTACTTAACTTTAAGATCTACATGTTGTATAATGTTTTGTTAACAGTGTATTGTGTTGCTGTCAATGTAGACTCAATATGTGTAGTATTGTCACAAACATTTGTGGTTTTTAAATGCTACTATGTAATCTTAATTTTATTGTTATTAGAGCCTGTAATAAAATATTCTGGAACATTCTTTACACACGGCCATCTGGTCCCAAACTAAGCAGAGCTTGTACTATGGAAACCAGATAACTGATATACTACATATACTTTTTTTTTTTTCTAAATACATTATTTAGATATTTACACCCAGACACAGAACTAACAGACATGTTCATGCACACAAATGTTTGTCCTGGGTGGGAATCGAACCCGCGACCATCGGTTTGGCAGTCAGAGCGTTAACCACCAAGCCAACTGGCCTGTCTAAAAGAAAAAAAAAATACAAAAAACTATTTTTTACTTTTTAAATATACTACTTTCTATTCTAAATACGTACTTATATAATGTAATATTACATAAGCTTACTATGTATAACAGTCAGTAAGCTAATTGTGTAAACGAAAGATATATTTTTGGACAAATAAATATACTGGGGGCTTTCTCTACACACAGCCATCTGATCCCAAACTAAGCAGAGCTAGTAGTATGGAAACCAGATAACTGACATACTATAAATACAGTGTAAACTCTTTATAACGTTATCCTTTATAACGATAAACTCCCTATAACGTTGAAGTGAGCCCAAGTTGGTTGGTTTGTTCACTTTGTTTTGTTTTTTTTTGTTCACTCCATATAACGATAACTCTCTATAACGACAAAAAATGCTCAGTCCCTTGAGTTTCGTTATAAAGAGTTTACACTGTACTACGTTTTTTCTTGTTTTCCTAAATACATATATAGATTTTGACATCCATGCAGAACAAACAGACATGTTCATGCGACGAATGTGTCTCGGGCGTAATTCGAACCCACGACATACGGCGTGGTAATCAAATCACCGACAAACTCGAATACTCACATCAACATTAGAAGACAGCATGAACCTCTTGATGGTAGTTTGCGTGGCGACCTCCGGGTCGGGCGGGGGCGCTGGCGTCGTATCGTCCCAACCCACCGTGTTGGGTTGGGACTCCGGACCCGTTTGGGACTCGAGAGCTTGGCGGACTTCGCGATCTGTTGGAACAATTAATGGGAGCTTAGTACACGGTGACGGCTAACTAAGACTTCGAGCGTCAGATGACGTCACCGTAAAACTTGTTGCGACTGCGTTAATGTGTGCGGCCATTTGATTGCAAACTATGCGGAGGTTGTACTATGGGAACCAGATAACTGACATATTACGTGACATATACAAGTTTTATTCTAAATGTATAATTATATGGACAAACAGACATGTTCATGTACACACGAGAGAACACCAAACCAACTGTGCCTTGAGCACGAATATCTATTGTAACCGTTTGTGCCAAAAACCAATGCAATAATACAAACCAGATTTTGAAGTTATACTTCTTTGGGCGCGTTATAAAAAAATGATGAGTGAAATTTTAAGATGCGCTCGCATCAGTGTAACACAAAATTCTCACGGATGAGTTAGCTGATAACGGTCTCTCCGGAACATCGCACAAATCTAATTGTCAGTGTCAATGAGTGAGTAATGATGTTCTTGTCAATAATAACCTAACAACTTCACGAATAAAATTTTTTATTCGTTGCTGCAGACAGGTGCAAAGAGTTTGGACACAACAATTTCACGACTGAATAGTAAAGACACTAAATGCTTTTAGTGCAGTTTTTCTCACCAATAATTTCAGGTATAACTTCTTACATAAGTACACACACACACGTTTTTTTTTATTTATTTACTGTAAATGATAACACCATACAGCCTATGGTACTAATTCGATGCTATAACTAAAGTAGGTACATAGACATTATACAATTGCGCACGCGATACGATGACGCGAAGATATCGGTGCTTAGGCATCTGGCCTGTCAATGTTTTTAAACATTTAGAGAGATATCATGCTAGTACTGTACCTGTAAGTAAGTAAATGTTACCGTACCGGGCAGATGTTGGAATAGAGCCGAGTCCCGGTGTCGGCGGAGGCGCGGCTCGCTGAGGCGGCCGCCCGCCAGCGCCGCGCTCAGCCGCTGCAGCTGCTCGTCCACAGCGGCCGGCACGCTTGAAGTGCTTCCTCCACTCACGTCCGTTTCTGGCGTACGAACACCGCTCGGACTCTGTATAATACACAATACTTATAATTATATAAAAATAATAGCAAAGCCCATTTATTTCCAATCTTCAATTACTAATGCATTTCTTAACTTAAATTCATTACAATGCTTATTAAATAATATACATAAGGCTGCTACTACAATTTATCAATTAATTAATTACTATATGTATATATATTGATAAATTCTATATGTATATATCAATATATATACATATAGTAATTAATTAATCTTATTTCTGCTGCGTTTTTTAAATGAAATGAATTTATAATAATAAATATCCGGAGACATTCTTTACACACGGCCATCTGATCCCAAACTAAGCAGAGTGATATAGATATATCACCCAGACACAGAACAAACAGACACGTTCATGCACATAAATGTATGTCCTGGACGGGAATCGAACCCGCGGGTTTCGGCTTGGCAGTCAGAGTCCCTAACCACCAAGCCAACTGGCCAGTCAATATACAAAAATTAATATTATTATTTTATTTCATTTTAATCACTATCACTACTCTTGTTTTTTTTTAATTGTTATATGATAAAGTTTATTTATTATGTTTTCACAAAACTTCGTAAAAAGTAGGAACTTAATTTATATTATATGCAGTTTGCTTTAGTTAGTCACATTTGTGAGAGAAATTTCATATTGCGTGGGACTAAAAGAGCAACAGCAAATTCCGCCAAACTAATAAATTTCAGTAAAAAAATTGTATAAACTTTTACTTACTTGATGATGTGTGAATTTAGGCATTTTCGCTGGTGGAGTGTCCTCTTGATCCTGTGAAATGAAAAATTAATTTTATATTATAGTTTGACATTTACATATTATATATTGACAGGCCAGTTGGCTTGGTGGTTAACGCTCTGACTGCCAAACCGAAGGTCGCGGGTTCGATTCCCACCCAGGACAAACATTTGTGTGCATGAACATATCTGTTTGTTCTGTGTCTGGGTGTAAATATCTATATAAGTATGTATTTAGAAAAAAAAAAAAAAGTAGTATATGTAATATATCAGTTGTCTGGCTTCCATAGTACAAGCTCTGCTTAGTTTGGGACCAGATGGCCGTGTGTAAAGAATGTCCCAGGATACTTATTATAGTTATATTATTATACTAGCTGTCCCCCGCGGTTTCACCCGCGTTCCCGAGCGATGTAACATTTTCCCGGCACAAAAAGTATCCTATGTTACTCCTAATACCTCCGCGCAATAATATATGCGCAAAGATTCATGATGATCGGTTAAATAGTTATAGCGTGAAAGCGTAACAAATGTAAATGTAAGTTTGTTACATTTACATTTATAATATTAGTTGGGATTATTTGTATTTGAACAAAAACAATTCCTACTAATATTATAAATACGAAAATTTGTGAGCATTGATGGTTTTGTTACTCCTTCACGTAAAAATTACTAAACGTATTCAAAAAAATTCAATTCAAAATTCAAAACCATTTATTCAGTTTAGGCCCTCAGAAGGCACTTATGAAGGTCAAATTTAAAGTTATTGAAGCTAATACCGGTTCGGAAGTCAGCCTTCAAGTGAGAAGAACCGGCAAGAAACTCAGCAAGGTTACATTCTTTTTTATTTTATTAAATTCTTTTTTATCTATTCTGACTTTTTGGCTATTTTATAATATCAATTTTACATATTTTTATTTTTAACAATTACAAAATATTTAATAAAGGTAACATTCAAAAACAAAAAAAAAAAACAAAAAAAGAAATAACAAGACTACAAAATAGAAAATGACAATAATTACTTACAACTAAAACAAGAAAATTAGAGGTGCACTGTGCAGAGAGTAGCTATTTCCATATATTTTTATCTTCAATATAATGAACTACCTTGTAATACGCTTTTTCTTTCAAAACTTTCCTAATATAATTTTTTAATTTATGATCAGACATTTTGGTTACTGAAAGCGGTATCTTATTATAAAATCGAACACAATTACTAAGAAATGACTTGTTTACTTTAGTTAGTCTAAAGTATGGAACAACTAACTTCTCCCTTTGTCTTGTATATTATGTATTATTAGGATGAAACTTAGCACATAGTTCTTATTCCGGGTAAATGTAACATCCCAAGGAACGCGACTGAAGACACGAGGAACAGCTGATTGGTAAATAGGATTTTGGTATAGTATAAGCGGTATATCTGACCTGTAGTAGTAATTTCCTGGGAACGAGGTTCCCGGGGGCCGGGTCGGGGGGCGGGGTCGCTGCGTCCCCGTTGAACTGCGCCAGGAACCTGTTGCGGATCTCCGACAGCGGCTGCAACAATACCAATGAATTTATACATTTTAGATATACTATACTTAGTGCAGTTTGTCGTTGGGAAGTACGACCTCCATACCTATGTGAAGTCGCGTAACCGTGTACATCTATTTAGACGTTTATTATAATATTTTTAATCACTAGGATTTGAGATCTTAAATAAAATACAGATTTTCTTACCGGTTGTAACTTAGCAGCAACTTTACACCTGCACTCCAGAGGCATTAACAAAATAAATGGTTTTGAATGTTGAAATCTATATTAATTTAAATGGGCAGTACTCATCGAACAGTATTCCGAAATTTATTGAATATTATTTACTTCTAGACATTTAAGTCCACATTTCGGCAACGAAAGAAAACAGAATGAAAAAATAAGATAAACATACAGTATGCTTTTCTCTAGCAGGCTCTGCGGTCTTTGAAGGAAGATCGTCGACGAATTTCCATAGTCTTTTCCGTGCGTCTGGAGAGAGCCGTCCGGAGCCCGGACGCAGCGCCGCACCGAACGCACTGTCCGGAGTCGATGGCATCTTGTCAACTAAATGTATAAATTAGGAAATATATTTTTAATATTTACTAACAGTTGTACCCAGCACAAATCTTTAAATCAACATTGAATCTTATATATTAGACTACTTTTTCTGCTACTATTATTTCTGCCCGCAGTTTCACCCACATTCCCGAACCATACCTTTCTAACTGAAGCAATAATACAAATATACCACTGAAAGGCAGAAATGGGTGGTAGTACTTCCCCGCACAAACTCTGCACTTAAAGCTGTACTACGAAAATATTGCCTCACAGATTCTAATAAAATAGTTTTCATTATTCATTTAGCTTAGAGATTTTTAAGTAAATTACAATACCAACGTAAATTGAGTAATATTTTGTTTTTATTATTGAATATGGTGCAATATATGTAACTGCACTAAGAGCAACTACTACTATAATGTCACTGCCTCACAGATTACAATAAAATAGTTTTCATTCTTTATTTAGCTTAGAGATTGTCAAGTAAATTTTACAATAGTAAGGTAAATTTAAATATTTTTTATTTAAAACCGTTAATGTAAGTGAGTGCAACCACCAAAGAAGGTTTGTTTTGGCCGTTACATACCTCATAAACTGATATTTACATCCACAGAAGTAAGTAAATGTCAATTAATAACCAAACCTACATGGATCTTGCGGTGTCCTGATCGGATCTGAAGGCATTTCCCCGCGACGGACTGCCTGCAGCCGCCGCCGCGTCGTCGGACTCAGCGCCATCAGGTTGGGTGTGGATAGAGCGTCGTCTAACGGAGGGGTCCGCA
Organism: Habrosyne pyritoides; assembly: GCA_907165245.1. NCBI lineage: Eukaryota > Metazoa > Arthropoda > Insecta > Lepidoptera > Drepanidae > Habrosyne > Habrosyne pyritoides. The sequence goes on along the minus strand of OU015588.1, from coordinate 13,482,388 downwards.
CTCCACTCTCACCCTCTAGAATCAAGGGAGATTATTACATTATATAAACTATAGTATAGTAATAATAATAATATTTATTTATTTCTCCTCACAATGCCAAGACTTATGCTAGGTACAAAAATTTAAAAATATCTATTTAGGTTTCACAGTTTACAGTCTAGTGTATGTGCGGAGCTGGTGTCTATTATAGGTGTAAGCCTATAGTACAGATCACCAGGTCCTCACCCCACGGAATTTAGTATAACTTAAAAAATTTAAAGTAGGAAGAATTACGTATAAAAGCAATAACAGATTAATTCATCATTACTTAAACTCATTACTTAAAAAGATAATTTTTTTTAAGATCTTGTACAATAGTAACCAGATACCTGATATGGTAAATAATACTACTTTCTAAATACATTCTTATATAGATACTAGTTTCCACCCCTGGTATCAAAGCACAAAGATTAAGAAAATTTTAACATTTAAACGGCTGAACGGATCTTGATGCAATTTGGTAAGGAGATAGGTTGTATCTTGGGGAAGGTCATAAGCTTTCGTACATACTTGTCACCCAAAATAATTCTGTAATAATTATTTAATCACCAACCAATAAAAAAATCATACATGCAATAACTCATATGATATAAAAAATGTTGTATTGTTTTCTCAAGACTTTTACGTTTTAAGTAGTAAAACTTACATACCTTGTTTAGCATCGTCTTTAAGTTCGTGTATACGTTTGGGCGTCTCTTGAGAGTCAGTGCCGAGTAGACCTTGTCGCGCCATCGCTATGTACCGCGACGCTGGCGACATCTCGTTATCGCCATCTATATTATTTCCAGTATATATTTTTTAATTATTTTTTTTTATTATGTTCATTGAGGCTTGTGTTTAAACACAATCTCAACATAATCAAAGTGCATCTGCCGGAACTCACAGGTAGGTGCTTGAAATTACAGGCACGTGGGACTCAACATCTTGATGTCTCAGAGTCGACCTCGTATTGGCGATGCCCCTAATTTTTTTAATTTTATTTATGAGGGGATTGCGATTGACCTCTAAGACATCCAAGATGTAAGTTTCAGAGAACACAGATGTGGGGAGAGTTTTGCAATCTTTAGATGTGCGCTAATATGCGCAAAACGCTTCGTGCGAAATGTTGCAATGTCCATAGGCGGCGGTGACCGTACCATCAAAATTCAATAAATTCAAAACCATTTATTCAGTTTAGGCCCTCGGAAGGCACTTATGAAGGTCAAATTTAAAGTTACTGAAGCTACTACCATCAGCCTGTCAGCCGGAATACTTGGCATAAAAAAATAACTTACCATTACCCAATTTAGCTTTAGGCGTTCCATCTCGACTAGGCACGGATCCTCGTCGGGGCACGACTGCGTTCACCGGGGGCAGCATTGCATTCTCTTTGTCTGTCGTTAAGTTTGTTTCAACGTTTGGCTGCACATTCACTTCCTCTTCCTGAGGTTGGTCATCTACTTGTATTATTGGAGCTGCGTGACAAGAATTTTGTTACATTAAATGCTGGTATTATTATTAATAACTACCTTTCTGCCAGCGAAAGTCCCGCCATAATCGGTACAGACGTTTCGGAGATTAGCGGGAACAAATAGATAGACATTTTTTTTTTTATTTAATTGTCATATAAACTGTACATACTTTCTTATGCACTTTGTAAAGAGCTTTTTTTTTTACATTTCAAACAGAAATTTCAATTCTATTTGTGTGTAGGTATAGAGACGAGCTTAAGCGATTTTTTGATTATTATGAATTGTATGTTTGATTATGGTAAATTGTACTTCTAGGCACCTATTGAGAATTTTAATTTTAAGTTTAATCGATTATACAATTCATTTACTGTTTTATTTAGCCTGTTGGTACTCTTGCATGATCAGTGTTGAGTGATGAATAGTTATAATTTTTTTTTTTTATACCCCGTGGGCCGACAAACAAGCGGACGGTCACCTGATGATAAGTGGTCACTGCTTCGTATGGACATTTGCAACACTAGGGGCATCGCCAATGCGTTGTCGACCCTGAGACGTGAAGTTGTTAAGTCTCATGTGCCTGTAATTTCACCGGCCCCCTTTCTAACCGAAACACAGAAATACAATTGCACTACTGCTTCACGGCGGAAATGGGTAAGGTGGTAGTACTTCCCCGGACGAACTCTAATAATTACAATAATACCTTCAAATATATGTGTAAAACATGTACTTATTCTATAAATAAACTAGCGATCCGCCCCGGCTTCGTACAGATGCAATATACATCCTAATACATATAAACCTTTATCTTGAATCATCCCATATATTGATGAAAACGCATCAAAATTCATTGCGTAGTTTAAAAGATCTAAGCATACAAACAGCGGGAGCGTCATTGTTTTATACCAGAGGTTCCCAGACTTGCTTTTTCATTCTACATTTTTACCATATTCCTTAAACACGACAAAAAATTTGAAGATCTAACTATGCAATTAATGTAGACTCCGTCGAGTCACCCGTGGCCCCTGGGGGTCGAAGGATTTATACTATGTAAGGAAGATAAATAAAGTAAGCGTACCCTTAGTGTCCCCGACGAGGTACCCCTCCTCGCTGACTCGGCCCCCCTGCTTGGCGCAGTCCAGCAGCCAGTCGGCCCGCACGGCCGGCAGCCCCCACTTGAGCGCGCCGCAGTACTTGTCGCCCGCGGCCGTCGGGCAGATCAGGTGCGTGGACGCCGCCGACGTCGCCGTGTTGCGGCGGCAGAACCGCAGCTGGGTACTAAAAAGTAATAATTATTATTTATTATATTAAAAGATTACATAATAAATTAGTATAATGGTTACTGTAGGTATAACTAATATAGCATATACACCAAATATAACTAATTGAAGCTACTTATTTAGTTTAGACCTTCAAAGGCCACATAAAAAAAGGTCAAAACTATTGAAGTCCGAATGGCAGCCGATTTGCAAAGGTCCGAGCACGAAATTCTATCGCAAACGTAGCGTCATTATATCGAGTGCTGGCCAAAGAGCTGGTTTGTACAGTAAGTTGAACACCGCCCATACCGTGCCGTTTCGCGATGTCAATTTTCTAATGCGTTCCCATTAACGGAGATGAACCGGCATGTATATCATCAACATCATATCAGCCCAAAGATGCTGCTGAACTTAGGCCTCCTCCACGGGTTTCCACATCGAACGTCCTAGGTCGCTAGCATCCTGCGACTCCCAACAACTCTAAGTTACAGAAACTGGTCACTAACCAGGTCGTTAATTAACCTGGTAAGAGTTCGTCCCACTCGAGGTTTCCTTAATTCTACAAGCTATGTCCATAGCTTTACTTTTTCATAGAATATCCTCGATTCGGACCCTGTCGCGTGGAGAAATTCCGGGCATAGTCCGTTTCATAACGCGCTGAGTGACTTAGAGATTATTTATACGGCCAGCTGTACAATACCACATCTTATTTGTTTGATATTTTCGATTAAGTGCATAACTATAGAAACATAGTATACTTAATGTACTCACGTGGCACCCAGCAGCTTGGCCAACTCGTCGAGGAATGCTCTCTCCAAGCCGCTGTAGGTGCTGAGGCTGGCCACCACGCCGGCCAGCGGGCCCGCGCCGCCCCACGCCGACAGCTTCACCGGCCGGTGGTAGTACTGCGTCGGGACCAGCTCTTGCTGGGACAGGCAGTCTTTCTGTGGAGTACGTGTATTATAAAACATTAAATTTAAATAAAGAAAAAAATATCTCGTGACATTCTTGATACACGGTTTTCTGATCCACAGAAACCCAATAACTGATATACTACATTTATTTTGTAAGTACAATATAAATAGATAATTACATCCACTACATACACTCATTTATCTTGACAGCAGTGCCAATTCTGAAGTTTAAATTTATCAGAAGATATTTATTTTTGTGTCTATCCAAAATAACGAAAATTTTGACAAACTAAATGATATAGAATAAATCTGTTACCATAAAAAAACATAGTGAAGAAAACAATAAATACTGTTTTTTTTTTTGTGCTATCAAAATCTGTTCTTATATTGTACTATATGTATATATGGTAAAAGGGGTATATTTTATAATCGCCTAGAGAACTATTTAAAATAGCAACAGCTCATTATATATTATTCATTTCATTCATTGAATAATCGGTTCAGATTCAAAATAAGTTACCGTAAAATCGGCATGTTACTTTAGTGGTCATGACATAGGAATCTCAACGTTATTCCAGTTAGCTTACCACCCAAAACACAGTGACAGCTTCGGCGCCCTTCGTGACGAGGTCGGCGACGTCGAAGTCGAGCGGCACGAGCACGAGCGCGCCGCCCGCGCCCGCCGCGCACAGCGCGCCGCCGGCCGCCGACACCTCGGCGCCGATCTCGCAGATCGCCTCCTCGTCTAGACCTTGCACTTCTATTTTTATACCTGATACATACAAGAAAATATTAATGCCTTTAAAATAATACGTAAAAATCTAATATAACGTCACCAAGACAGTTGACACGTTTGTATATATTTTTTTTATTTATTCATAGAAAGCTAATGCATATCATTAAAATGGTGCTTTGAGCGAAAGTAATTATATGTATAAAAAAAAAAATTCTCTGTCATTATTGACTGTCAAAAGGGACCTTATGGACCTCAACGAATTTACTGACTTTATTAAGCCTACTAATATAATAAATGTGTTATTTTGTGAGGATTGATGGATATCTATTACTTTTTCATGCAAAAACTAATAAACGGATTTGGATAAAATTTTACACATAGATAGTTTATAACCTTAATTAATACATAAGGTACTTTTTAACTCGGGAAATTGTTACATCTCCCAGAAATAGGGGTAAAACCGCATGAGACAACTAATAGTAATATATATGCGAATTTAAATTATTGTATACCTCTGAAAATCTGTTCTATCTCTTCAGTTGGATCATCAGCGTCATCAGTGACGTCTGGCTGCTCCTGGTCAGCTGTCACGTCGGGAACTGGCTCTGGACCCTTCCCATTCGAAGGCTCTTCTGGCATCTTTTCTATATTAATAATTAGCATTTACTAAAGCATTTTGTAAAAGAATAAATGGAGTAATAGAGCTCGGTGGGTTGAGTTCGACCGGTTTTACCCATTTCCGCCGTGAAGCAGTAGTGCACTAGTATTACTGTGTTTCGGTTAGAAAGGTAAGGGGGCCGGTGAAATTACAGGCACCTGAGACTTAACAACTGCGAGTCTCAGGGTCGACAACGCATTGGCGATGCCCCTAGTGTTGCAAATGTCCATAGGCGGCGGTGACCACTTACTATCAGGTGGACCGTCTGCTTGTTTGTCGGCCTAAGTGGTATAAAAAAAAATATTATATCCTAGGACATTCAACACACACGGTCATCGGATCTAAATAAGTAAAAACACTCACGACTCAAATAATGATTGACCAGTTCATCCTCAGGTTCTTTAACTTCTGGTTCTGGAGGTGGTAGAAGGAGCGGCCCGCGGCGGAGTAGCTGCAGGTTGCGCTTGCTCATCGGGGACGCGGGTTCGATGCGCGCCTTGCGAGCGCTGTTCTTACTGGGGGTCACCGGCTTTGTATCTATCAGGAACTGTTCAAAATAAATAATAAATATTCTGTAATTTTTCACACACTGTTGCCTAATCTTAAATTGAGCCGAGTGTACTGTTTGTGCTATTGCAACCGGCTAACTGACAAGTATATGTAATACTACATTTTATATACTCGTACATACTTAAATAGATATTTATACCCAGAAAAGGAACACATTTTTTATGTATACAAATGTTTGTCCTGGATGGGAATCGTTGGGGAACCCACAATCTGTGGCAGGTCAGGTAAAGTAGATTGCAAATAAGTCTTATTTTGTAGCTGTAGGATTTAAAATCAACTAACAATCGAGGAAAATGCGTCCTCAGCACTTGTATTTTTAAAGATAAGCTGTCCACACTTGAACGACCATATAACTCCATCTCATTAGATCGATATAATACCTCGGCCTCGTCGAGCGCCCTCCCAGCTTCGACACTCCTGAGCAGCCACAGCGGCGACAGGATCGGAACGGCGGGCAGCGCGCGGGCCGCCTGCGCGGCCGCCGCGCCGACCCCGGCCCCCGCCCCAGCCCCGGCCCCCGCCCCGGCCCCGGCCCCGGCCCCGCCCCCGACGCCGGCCCCGCCACACACAACGTGCGTGACGCGGGGATGGGGCGCGTCGTACCGCACGCCGCCCGCACGCGACACGCAGGCTGCGGCTCGCTCGCGGGCTTGTCCCTCCAGACCACATACCCATATCTGTGAAATATATTTAATGCTGGAATATTTATTTTTAGCTAAATGGGAGAGACCACCACGTATAGGTACTGAATTGAAATTATTTAGGACAAAAAAAACACTACATAATTTTTTTTTTTTTTCATATATATATACATTTTTCTTTTTTTGGAAAACAATCAGGTTAACATAAATAGCGGAAGTAGTAGAAATACGTATAACAGTAGGTACTATATACAAATTACTTTTAAAAATACCGTTTTTTATACCAAAAAATAACAAACGGGCATGTTGACAACCACAAATATTTTCCTAGAAGATATTGAACATTGTGGAAGCAAAAAAATACCAAAATGTAACCTATATTATTGATGGGCAAACTTTTCATATGGTATACTTTTATTTTTCGGTACCACTTCTATCATTTACATGAAAGGTACGATCGTCTGTCTTGTCACTACAATGTGTGCTGAAAATTGCTTTAAGTCCAATGGCTTTAACAATATTGAAAATAAAACAAATTCATTTACCACCCTTTCTTAGTAAGCCTTTTCTAATGGAAACGATTATTACTAAACATGTATCGTAGTTCAAAATTCAACCTTAGGTAGTTTAACTATAGAAATTAAAACCACTTACACAAAATCCATCAAAAATAGGTCCAGCCTTTTTGATGCTACTCATATCGAAATTCTCGAATGCAGCAATCACTTCTCTATCAATCGACGCGTCGACGGATTTCTTTGAATCATGCGACAACTGAAATTACACATAAATATTGAAGAAAAAATGTTTTTTTTTACATAACGTAATACATATTCACGAAGATGTAGGCAGGTGTAATGAGACCCACATACCTAAGAAGATAGTTTCATTTTCAACGTGACGTGCGGTGAGCATTTGTCGCCGTTTCTGGGGCACTTACACCAATACTCAGTAATTTCTAGTCAAAAACAATAATATCCCAATCTCAGGCTATTAAAATCTTTAAAACTTTAGTAGCACTGTAACGCGCATTAAGTGGGGACTGAAGTGAAGGAGGAAGGAAATGAAAAGCAACGTCAACGCCAAACAGGGAGACAGGGGAAAATGTCCCCCCCTTACAAATGATATAAGCAATGAAATAACTATTTGTACCTTCATTTTCCCCGACATTGTAGATACGTCTATTGCTCTCGATTCGTCTACGAAATTGCTTGGCGGTCTCAAGTTAGTAATTCGCGAAAAATTAAGACCTGAAAAGAGAAACACAAATGATTCTAGTGTCGCCAATTCACTGAGTTAGGTACACTATGGCCTTTATGCCATTTTAAAGCCAATACATAAAAGCAATATATTAACTGAAATAGGCCTTCACAGGCACTTATGAATGATCAGACTCTAACACCGGTTGTTCACCGTTAGGACCTCGGTACATACATTTCATAAAGCTTTCTTACTTTTAATTAAATAAATTAAGAAAATACAGCCACATTAGACTTAACCACTTCACGTCTCAGAGTCGACAACGCATTGCTTATTTGTCGACCCAAGTGGTAAAAAAAAAATTTATTCAAGTTGATAATTTATTTAAACTCACTCATATCAGGCAGCCTGGACTCAGCCAGTGGAGACGAGGTCGAGGCACCAGCTACTCTGTACTTGGCGAGCGGCAAGGCGACGCCGGCGGCCGCGGAGTCTTTCACCCAAGATGGTAGAACACATGCCTTGCTGTATTCCAAAGCGGCTTTATATTTTTCGCTTCCAATGCCTTCTCTGTTGAATGATATTTATATTAGTTAAATTGTATGTGATTCTAACTAACCGAATAGATGTTGTCCTGTTTGAATTTTCAATAAATATCTGGAGTTCTATAAATCCGATTAAAAAGGTAGATAGGTAGAGTTGTAATTTTTCAGGATAGTTTTCCAATATTCATTATTATTAATACCTACCTTATACGGACATTTTTTTATTTGCCAAATCGGTCAGACCGTTTTTACGTACCTAATATGCTCACTAACTAACAACATCCAAATTTATTTTTTATAGACAGAAGTGTGATTTTGCATTCTCATCTTCTTCTAAAATTATAAATGCGAACTTTGTGATGGCTGGATGGATGGATGGCTGTAGGTATATTTGATACTCTCACGCAAAGCCTTTTAAACAGATTTGGATGAGACCTAATCCAGAACCTAATCCCTATCTAAATATAAAATCCAGTGGGAACCCGGGTGAAACCGCTAGTCTATCATATAATCCACTTACTTTGTCAACACTACGATATCAGTTGTCTCACTCTGAAAAGCGCCAGAGAACACTCCACCGTAATCATTAACCAGCTTCATGATCATCTGTTTGTCCCTCCTCGTTATACCCGACGTGGTCACTTGTAGGTTTGCGAACGCCGGCAGACGATGGTTGTCGAAGTCTGCCGAAGAGCCGTTCACATTGAGGCGTAGGGAGGCTTCCCATACCGACTCTATCCACGTTTCACTCATTACTGGTATGCCTTTCTCTATGGATTTCTTTGGAAAAATAATTATTTGGATTAAGCTTTTGACAGTCACAAGCATAATGACTATGGACAGTTCAGATATATAAATTTATACAATTAAATGAAATATGTTGATTCAAATAGGCTTTCACAGACACCTATGGTTAGACTCCTATAATAATATCTGATACCTAACATAACATTTAAAAGCTGTTTCTACTTACAACCATCTACAAAAAAAAATATTGAGAAAAAAAAATTATGAATCATGAAATCAGATATTACTGCAAAATTATCCATGGTTTATTCTGGTTACTGTACCAAAAGATAAATGCACAATTCTTATATAAATGTATTATAATTAAGGTTGAAAAGCCTTTAGCAGTAAATAGTGACTAGTCAATAACCAACTTTTCACATCAAGAAAGCACCCAAGTTCAAATCAGCAGTAAAATGTTAAGTTATGTAAAATGATAAGAAAAAAGTTTAACCATACTTACAATGTACTTATCAGATATGACAGTATCAGAAACTAGATGTGTTGTGTCATCTGTCAAAACAGAATTGTATATACCACCCATCCAATGGACTTTCTTCTTTATGTTTTCCTTAAAAGAAACAAATGTAATATATCATAGGTGGATATGCAACTTGGTAGTTGTTTTCTTGTTACTTTGCTTAATAATTGCTTTTTGTGATTTTGTGACCAATGTTGGTAAGCATGCAGTCTATAAGGGAAATAAGACTGTATGATTGTGTGGATGTGGATACATATAGCTTAACCACTGTCAGATTCCTCTCTTATTTCATCATATAAATTGGAATGTATGGTTACGGAAGAGAGGGAGATTCTTCACACTGATCTCTGATCTCATACTGAACAGTTCATTAGCCAAAATGACTAAGTAGAGCCTTTACTTTGGTAACCTGGTAGTTGATGCACTACATATACTCATTTTTAAATACATACCTAGACACTGAAAAAAACACGACATGTTCTCTTACCTTCTGTTGTTTAGTCAACCCACTAGCTGTAATCACCAAGCCTCGCATCGCAACTGTGAACACAGGTTCTGGCCCTGAAGGTATTGGGGCCCCTTCGGTCAAACAGCATGATAGACAGCGGGGCCCTACCAACCTGTTAACAGTTAACCATTTTGATTTATTCCAAATTGCAGCCACCTAATACTGATAATGAAAATACATGAAATATACTGGCATAAATATATTCTTTACACACAACCATCTGATCCCAAACTGACCAGAGCTTGAACTATGGAAACTCGATAAATGATATAATACATAATATATTTCTACTTTTTTTCTTCTAAATAAAAACATAAACCGACTCAACAACCATCTCAAAGAGAAGAACTAGCAGAATAAGAATAGATTTTAAGACAGAGCCACTTAAGGGACTCTAAAAACTTCTCTGAAAATTCTGAAAATATTACCATTTTCCACACAGGAACAGATAGATGTGATTTTTGCATATAAGCATAATTATGGGCTACAAAACTACTTATTATTAGATCACTTTTTACACCTCACAGGAATGCAGGAGAAACAATAAGGGACAGCTCATGTTAAGTTAAAAAAAATTAAAATAAATAAATAAGCCTTTTATTCCAAAAAATTTCAATTTTTCGGCATAGGCCTCCTCCAACTTCTTCCACTGTTTCGTATTTGTTGCAATTCTTAGCCAAAGGGGACCTAGAGTCAACTTCAAACATCTTCCCATCATCTCACTTTGCAACCTCGGCTTCTTGACCTGTCTCTTGGATACCAGACTGTTACTTGCTTGCTCCATTTTTCATGCTTACAATGAAGCATATGCCCTGTCCATCTCATGGAGATGGGAGATGGAAAAAAAAATTACCTACATCTAAAATAAAAAGGTACTTACAAACATTTTGTAGCACGTAACTTCTCATAGAGTTCTCCTTGAAATTGTTGCAGAACAAACACATTTCTCTTGGTGAGACCTTCAAATTGACACCACTGGGACTCATGTACCCATTTTGCATGGAGACCACCCCCACTGTGTTGTTCGCATGCCTAAAACATAGACGTTTCATAATTAGATGACTATTGAGCAAACTTGAGTTGATTAATTTGGGCTATTCTTAACCCTACGTCGAGCGCCCCTTAAAGATCCCATAGATCGGGGTAACAGACTCAATAGCTACAAATTGGTTATTCAAATAATCCCGATAGGCAAAAACTGACCGACGTGCTCTATGTGGGCGCCGTGAAGAAACTAAGTACAGGCGTCATGTAAACCACCAAAATTCAGGAATAAGTAAAGGGAAAGAGGGGCGAACTGTCTGATTCCTGTCGCGGTCGACGAAGGTTTTAATGAATACTTGAGACTTTTACATCGCAAGTTACAATGCATGCAACAGGCGGCCGACTCATATCAGTCAGTTTCGACCCGAAGCCGAACGTTCGCGTTACATCCCTCGTCAAGTAAAACGCTTTACCTATTGTAAACAAATCTCTAAGAAACTTACGACATATGCCAGCTGCATTTCTTCTGGGCATTCATTTTCGGTACGTAAGTCCTTTGGTATTATAAACGTAACTTGGATATCCTCACTCATTCTGCTATTTGTATTTACTGCTTAGTGCATATTTTCCTCAGAAGGAGTTTTATCATTATTAACTGGCCGACCAAATTTTTTATATTATCAAATATTCTGAATACGATAACCTCAACGTGATTTGTTTACAAAATTATTTGAATTTGATTGAATGAACATGGATTGGTTTGAATAAACCACAGACAGCACCAGATTCGAACAGATTATAAAAAAACTAAATGAAAAGGACTTTATACTTGAATTTTATCATTACATATAATTTGTGGAGATAAATAAAATGAATTATTATTATTATTGTATTGCGGAATAATGAAGTTTTTGTTTATTTTCATAAAAACCTTTAGAGTTGTATTAATCGGTTATGTCTTGTTACATAAACGCCATGGGATATCAATAGAGTGTGAAATTATTACGGGTAATTTCTGATTTACAAAAAAAAATACCATGTATAAGTTTAATCAATCATTACTCTAATCTATTACCTTTAAACGAGCAATTCTGTATATATATAATTAAGATATCGGAAACGGCTCCAACGATTTTCATGAAATTTAGTATGCAGAGGGTTACGGGGGCGTTATATCGATCTAGCTAGGATTCATTTTCAGAAATATCGTTTTATCCGTGTTTTTAGGCAATGAAAACTGCTACAATGTCATTAGAAGGTAAGATTTTCAAGTTACATCTTTTGTGAGAAATACTGTTATTGGGAGCCCTTTATTATTGCATCTAATTCGTATCTAGGACTATATGACAGTGCTTTTAAAAGGAGAATACGGTAGAAGTCACGTTAGTAAAGAAATCCCGAGCAATATCACCTCGGCCATCCAGGTACTATATATAATAGAAAATTTTTATATATTATTAATATTTTAGTAATTATTTTTTCAAATTTTTTCGACGTCTGTCCACTTTGACCTGGCTGGCAGCACTGATCCGATCAATCACTTACACTCCGTGCTTAGGTTATAAAAATGTGTCTAATTTTATTTCATCAATAAAATTTTAGAACATTTCATTATAGAAAGATAAAATAATTCAGCGAAAATGTTATACGATGATTTCAAGCCTATTGTAGATTTAGTATTAAATAACTGGACTGCTCTACAGTTGGCTGTTGAGCATGGAATGGGAGCTCCCGGTGGGGAAAAGGTAATATTTACTTGCATGTTTTCATTTATTTTCTTGATATAAAGGCTCCGTAAGGAGTGTGAAGATACTTAAGTGAAGATTATTGGCTTGCTAATCATTTGTTTCTATAACAATATATCAGTAGTGTTTTTCAAGTGCTGTATTATTATAGGTTATTTGTTTCAAATAAAATAAATGGGTCAATTTTATTTCAGACTGCACAATTAATGTCAGTATATATAGCAAGGTATTGTGTTGAGAATGTAGTGGACGCAGATGATCTGACTGAAGTTATTGAAGACCTTATGGATGAAGAGTTTGACACAGTATGCCATGACAGTTCACCTAAAGGTATTAGAATAAACTAACTCTCTCCCTAAATGAAAAGAGTTGTATGAAATTAGGTACACAGGTGGAATATTTTCTGGGTTAACACATGGGATACCAGCTATCCTGCAGGAATGTTTGTAGAATTGTAAAAATGGGATTCTGTTCCACGGTATTGTCGGTATTATTAGAGGAAGTTAGCCTGGAATAAAAGAAGTATTTGGTGTTTATTCAATGTCTTATTTGTTAACTTACTGCCATGTAGATCATATTATGATTGTAGGGTATAATAGGACTTCTAGTAATTGTACATTGAACCCAATGGGATGAGTTCTTAAACTCTAATGTTATACAACATACAACTTTGTCTTTTTCAGAGATAGCAACACTGCTTCTTGTATTCTTGGGTCTATTGAAAGAGGGTCAACATGATGAGCTGCGGACAAGGATTGAAGCTATGCCAAAATGCCAGAAGTGGCTCAGCCAGCCTGTGCATGATTCGGCACCTCCACAGGTAAATCATGACTTGGTTCTGTGGTTTTGTTTTAGTTTTTAATATGAAAATGTGATTGACTATCAAAACTGCTGTCCATAATTTTTCTATTTGACAAAATTTTCTTGCTTTTGAAAAATAAACAAACTAAAAACTACTTTATTTCAGTTTATTTTAGATGTCTGTCCAGTCTTTGCCGACAATAACAAATTTTATAATCTGAGAGGATTACATCTAGTCACAATATTATGTACATACTATTCAAAATGTATTATTATTTACAGTACCATGGCAACCCAGATGACGACACAACAAGTAGTAGTGGCGAAGACATGCCTGAGAATGAATTAAATGGTGATGAACATAATGCTACATCATCATCTCAGAACCATGAACCTATGGATGAAGATGTAGAACCTGGCTGGAGCGTTGTACGAACACGAAGGAGAAAATAAATAATTTAGTTTTAATAGTTTATTATTAATTACATTATTTTAGAAGTTCTTGAAGTTAATGAGTAATGTTATTGAGTACTTGTATGAGGATTATTTATTAGCAACTTAGAATCCAATAGGATTATAGATAGCATTATAACACTGCAGCCTGCTTAGTTACAATGAAATTATGTACACAGTATAGGTCCTATTTTAATGTGATAAGGTTTAAATTTTCACATGTATTAAGCTTGAGTGAATCAAATATGCATGATCTGAAAAAACTATTGAAATGACAATATTGTCTGTTTGATATGGTATGAAGTTTGTATTCATAAATATCTGTGGTCTAGGCATCTGCCTCACACTTTTATACTGACAGCTTGACCCTTCAGGAATTAAGCATTTCTACACTGAATATCACTTATGAATACAAGACTTATCAATGATGGTTTTCACATGATGAGGAAACTGCTTTATCTATCTTTATACACTATTGATAAGCATAGATGCAGATTTACTCAGATTAGTCAGAGTTAATGTTGACCACAATAAATTGTTATATCGGTAATTTAATGGTTCTTTAACCTAGAGAGAATTTAAATGTAGGATAGCAATTTGGCAATAATTTGCAAGTAGGTAATCGAAATGTTACGTTTCAGTAAATTACCTTATTGTAGGTAAAGCAAAGTTTTGTTGTTTGATGTGTATATTTTTGTCAATTAAATATATAAACGTTATTTATTTTGTTTTTATTAAAATACCCTACTACATCTTTATATTTTGCATCCCCATCTAGTAAGAGCACCATGTACTGCACAGCAAAGTATACATTAGTTCAGACTAAGTTAAGGGTGACGAACCATTTAAATTATTGGTTCTTTGGAATTCTACCAACTTATGCTCATGAATAAAAGACTTTCAGGGACAATTTCTAATTAATGCTGTATACATATCACACGAGTTGAATGAGTATAACATTGTGAAAATTATAATTAAAACAAAGTATTATGTAGGAATTTGTTATTGATGTGAGTCGTCGTTTTTATGCTTATAAGCGTGGTTTTTTCAAGTTCGAATCCTTCATAAGTCAAATGAAATGTAACCAAGCCAAACCTTTAATTTTTGAGGTGCTTATAATATAAAACTATATTGTACTTCTGCGATAAGTAAATAACGTAAATGGAAGTTACTACGAAATAGAAGCCAATCGATTCTGTAAAAGGCCCTATCGGGTGCCTAATGTAGCAGCAGCTCTAGCTGACTTATGAACCGATTTTAGAGCTTGCTGTAGTAGACTTTTTGGCGAGTACTTGTTGTTATAAAGGGACGATGCGTTTGATGCGTGTATTGTGACTTTTCTCAAAAGACTGTCCATAAAGTCTGACATATATGTGGACTGTGCTGTGACTGATTTGTCTCTGTGCTAGTGTATATTTATAATAAATAATGTAATTAAACCTAAATATATTGAGAATGGCAAAAAAAGTCTGAAAAAAATGTTTTAATCTGAAGATTATGAACGCGCGGCTGATTCTCGCGGTCAGTGGCGTCAGTGTTAGAACTGTCAGTCTCTGTGTCACTGTCAAATCGTTGATAAAAGTACTTTGGTGAATTTGGTGTACCTACTGTACCTGTACATACAATATCCATTTTTATTTTTAAAATTAACCACACTTGTAAAAACAATCAAATCAATGAGTAAAACAAGGGGAGCGCTATGCCTTTAACAGCGAGACAACGTAGTATACACAATAAAAATGGCGCGAAACGAGCCAGCAGTTTTAATAAAGCAAAACGGAGGGCTAGTGAAGGGTGACTATATTGTTAATTTGTTAACGTTCAGGCTATTTACGCTAAAATTTTATGTTGTAATAATCTGTTGCGTATTAACTTATAATTTCTTCAGAGTTTATAATTATAATTTTGCTTGCAAATTATTTTAATTTTATTGCTGATCACCACAGCTTGGCGCTTCTCCAGACGATAGAGTCTCAAACTAAGGTAAAAACCAGACGCTGACGTTGATTAGGCATGAACACGAGAACTATTTCCGTTTGTTTGGTCTATTAGCAGTTTTTTTTACCAACCAACATTTGTTATTGTCAATCTACTGTGACATTTTTTTTTACTATTTCCTGCTGGGTTTGTTGGCTTGTATTGTTTGTATATAAAGTTTTATTTTTGCATGTTTATTTATCTTTTGTAATAGCTGCTTGTTGTCTAATTGATTCACATACATTCCATTCCAAGGTTTACTCTGGATGTAATTACCCTGTGCTATAATGTGAACACCTGGTAAAATTACTGTATATAAAACTTACATCAATTCTAATATTCATCTAAATGCCTTTGAGTTCAAAATAATTATGATAAGAATGATAAATATGGTACAGTATTTATCACATTTGTATTCTTAACTTGTCTTTTTACAGTGAATTTTTAGTAACAAATGCACCATCAGATCTACGTAGTATAGCATACCCGGGCGGTGCAGCTGCTTTAGGATTGCTGTTGTCCGCCCGCATCATATCAGCATATTGGGGACACATTGCTGATTGTGATGAAACCTATAATTACTGGGAGCCACTGCATTATTTAGGTAAATATCGCAATAAGAGTCTGGCTATTTATTATTGCCTCTAATGTTTAGGCCTATGTAATTAACTATATTTATACTTTAATTTATTTAAGTGTAGGGCAAATTTTGTAAGCCAAAATATATAGCATGCTTTTTATATTGTGAAAATGTAGGAAGCCTTGGAAATGTTGGTAAAACCAAAGGGTAGAAGCCAATATAATAATATGTTTCAATCTTGAACCAGGAGTGTAGAATTTTTTAATGGTGAAGTGTTGAGGTTGTATTCTTGAATCACAATAAGGGTATGAAACCTTTATTTTCCACCAGAAACTTGTATACTCAGATAGTATAACTTTACAACATCTGAAAATGTTATTTTCTAGATGGTTAATTTAACATTTGTTAAATAAAATACCTTGCTGAGTTCTTTCCAGTTCACCGCAGTTAAAAGCACATCCAAATTAAGTGACCTTTGTTATGGACTTTATAAGGCTCAAGTTTTCCAAATCCAAAATGTCTATTTTGACACCTAAGAATATCAGAAAGAAACCATTTCAACTATTGATCTAATGGTTAATTGCATGATGACACTGATGAACCTTATCATGACGCCATAGGGTCGATTTTTCAATAACAATCTTGAGTAGTAGAGCTTTTAGTGGAAAGATTGTCCGGGGAGGTACTACCACCTTGCCCATTTCCGCCGTGTAGCAGTGGTGCACTTGTAATACTGTTTTTGGACTGGTGAATTTACAGACACTTGATGCTTAACAACTTCATGTCTCATGGTCGACAACACATCGCCGAAGCCCCTAGTGTTGCAAAAGTCTATAGGCGGTGGTAACCACTAACCTTCAGCTGGACTGTCTGCTTGTTTGTCGCCCCATGTGGTATACAAAAAGTTATCAAAACAGGCCTATGACAACAGTTTAATCATAACTTACCATATTTCTCTTCCAGTATATGGCAGTGGTCTCCAAACATGGGAGTACAGTCCAACGTATGCCATACGCTCGTACATGCCACTATGGCTGTTCGCGGTTCCTGCAAAGATTATGTCATACTTTATGGCACCGGTCTCTGTCTTCTACACCCTTCGTGCATTGATTGCCGTGCTGACGGCTTGTGCGGAGCTCATGTTCTACAAGTAAGTTTTATTTTTAAGAAGTTATGGTATACCTATAAAATTTTGCCTTGATCACTATTATTTTGTTAGGAATAACATTTTGGAGATTATAAGCAGATGTCTAGACCAGATATTTATGAATACACGCTTCATACCATATCAAACAGACGTAATATTGTCATTTCAATAGTTTTTTCAGATCATGCATATTTGATTCACTCAAGCTTAATACATGTGAAAATTTAAACCTTATCACATTAAAATAGGACCTATACTGTTTACATATTTTCATTGTTCATAACTAAGCAGGCTGCAGTGTTATAATGCTATCTATAATCCTATTGGATTCTGAGTTGCTAATAAATAATCCTCATACAGGTACTCAATAACCTTTCTAATTAGCTGTGACGTGTATTTCTCACAATTTATTCTACACATTTTAATAGATGGTTTTCAAAACTGAAATCTTCCAACAATTTACGATCGTCGTCATCATCATATTAGCCCAGGGATGTCCACTGCTTTTTCGTTCCCTACTTTTACAACTGTTCCAGGTTCTCAATGTTGATTTATCCCTGCTGTATATGTACTGTTTAAATTTACTTTTAGTCTTAGTGGGCTTTAAATTTGAAGAACTTGAGTGCTTTTTCCACAGCCAAAAGTATTTTGAATTAAAAGTTAAGCGTGTGCCAGGGCGGTGTGCCACGAGTTCGGTGTGCACGTGGGCCGCGTGTGGCTGGCGCTGGCGGCGCCGGCGGGCGGCATGTTCGCGAGCGCCGCCGCCATGCTGCCGGCCGCGTGGAGCGGCGCGCTGGCCGCCGCCGCGCTCGCCGCCTGGTGGCGCCGCCGCCGCGCGCCCGCCGTCGCCTTCACCGCCGCCACCACGCTGCTCAGTAAGTACATACCGTGTGTCAGCTCAGGCCGGTGTGCCACGAGGTCAGTAAGTACTACTATAAACACCTGTGCCTTTACTATGAGCTTTTAACGTACGTACTCGCTAGCGACGGCGTAAAACATTTCTATGGCAAATGTGTACAGCGCCACTAGCGGTCACCTAAGGAACTAAAATCGATAGTACGAGTCGATAGGTAAACCTATCGAAATGTAACCACTAGCGAGTAACGTTTTTTAGCCTTTGCTATAGAAATTCGGTACCATGAGTCACAAATTTGACAGTTGCTATCGAGAAATACTGTATCGATAGTAGTCTACTCGCTAGTGACTAAATTAAGTTTCGATAGCAACTCATGGTAGAGGTACTGGTATCTCGCCACATGATGTAATTTGTTCTGTATAGGTCGTCCAGGGAAGTATTATTATCACATAAATTTCCGCCGTGAGGTCATCTCGTTGATATATTAACAAGTACATTCTTCCGCAGGTTGGCCATTCACGGCGCTACTCGGTCTACCCATCGCTATCGACATGTTAATACTGAAGCGACAGTACTTAGACTTTGTCAAATGGTCTGCTATATCGCTAGTAGTGATCCTAGTGCCCACAGTACTGGTTGATTCCTGGCACTACGGACGGTTGGTCGTTACTCCGTGGAACATCGTCGCGTACAACATTTTCACGGAGCATGGACCCGACTTGTACGGCGTTGAGCCCTGGCCGTACTACTTTGTCAATGGATTCCTGAATTTTAATATCGTTTGGGTGAGTGATGTTTTTTTTTATTATAGGCTTGTACTTGAGTAGGTGAGTGATGTTTTTTTTTAGGAAGCTTAGGATCTCTTTTGTACAGCTGTCGGAAGAAGCCAACGCTTGATAGACTTGGTAGCAGCCACGCGGATACAAAGTACCCAACCTCAGTACTATGTTTCCTTTCACCGTAAGCTCAAGCTAATTGTTTTATTCTAATCCACGACTCTAGTCACGGTATTCGAGTTCACGACCAACTGAACTATATACCCTTAAATTGTTAACCTTTGTTGTAAAGATTTTGATAATAAATTTTGCTTAGTGTGTTATACTCGTATATGTAAGCACTACTTTCGCACCCACAGACATTTATACTATAAGAACTAGTCGCGGTTGCACCCGCGTCCCAAGGGAACATTTTCTTGGGATAAAATATATCCCATATGTTAATCTAGATTATAGACTATCTACATGCTAAGTTTCATCCAAATCCATTTAATCGCTTTTGGATGAAAGAGTCACAAATATACATCCTTACAAACTTTCGCATTTATAATGTTAGTCAGATAGGATAGTAGGATAACATAAAATTATTGTTGACTAGCTGTCCCCCGCGGTTTTACCCGCGTTCCAGAGGGCTATCACAATTTCTCGGGATAAAAAGTAGCCTATATGTTATTCCAGGATATGTTCTATGTATGTGCCAAGTTTCATCCAAATCTGTCCGTTAGTTTTTGCGTGAAAGAGTAACAAACATCCATACATACAAACATTCGCATTTATAATATTTAAATTTTAAAATTCGTTTATTTTTCTCCCACACATAAAAAAAAACGATTTTTGTCATAAACAGGTAGGTACAATTAGTTGTGGGAGACAGGAGCCCAAACTAGGTTACCCTGTGCTATGAGCTTCCTGGCTCCCCCCCTTGGTAAGAAGAAGTTACAATTGAATAATAGATTCTTATTCACGTGAAAAAAGAGAAAAAAAGAAGATATAAGTGGGACTATAAGGTGTTGTATATATGCAGGTCCTCGCGCTGTCGTCGCCGCTGCTGCTGCTGGCGTGCACGGCCATGGCGTCGCGGGCCACGGCGCGCGCGGCCTTCTGCGCGCCCTACTGGCTCGAGCTGCTGCCGCTCGCGCTGTGGCTCGCGGTCTTCATGCTGCAGCCGCACAAGGAGGAGAGGTAGTAACACACAACATAAGAAAGAAGTAAAAAAGAAAGAAAATACGTTTATTCGTAACACACAACATTTCATTACATTAAAAAACAAAATAATATGAGAAAAACTAACAATACACCAAACGTTTTATAAATGTAGCAATGCTGAGTGATGCCAGGAATAGGTCCCGACTCAGCAAAAACATTAACAGTGCTTTTTAATTATATGTATGATGATTTTCAATGTCTTGGTTACTTATGCTCATGACTGTACTCGCCGATTTTACCAATTTAACATTAATTCGATTCTGTAGTTAACTTGTTCGGTTAGACATCGATTCGGTTCGCATCTCTTAATCGAGGTTATTATCATACCCTGATGAGTGACCGATGACCGATGAGTTAAGTTTATCACTTTTAAACTTCTAAATTCAAATTGAATTTTATTTGAATTTATGAGATCAAAAGCGGTTACTACAGTAGCTTTGACCTTCATAAGTCTTGGGCCTAAACTAAGTTTGAGGCTGGCTTCGAACATTATAGTTTTGAATTTAAACAGATGTCTATTGACAGACCAGTTTGTTTGGTGCTTAGAGACCGTGACTGCCTAGCCACGGGCCGCGGGCTTTCTTAAAATGTAATATAGCAGTTATAAGGGTACTTCATTTTTGGGTAACATTTTTTGTCTTCAAGTCCCGGCTGAAAATCTTGTAATGTATGTCCTTAATTCGAATTTTAGCCCACTGCTAGAGAATTTTAAATTTTAAAACAAAACTATTTTTTTCTAAGATTTTCCTTCCTTAATTCTGGTAGTAATTCGTGTAGGTATAATATCCTACAAAAAAGCCCATTGCGTCGAGTTTGTAACTCCAACGGATTCGACGAAAAATGTAATTTAAGGTGAATTTCCATAAAAATAGCAGTAGATCGCGTTTATTTGCTAAACTATTGAAGATAGAAAAAAAATGTGAATGACAAATTTGTAGGGGGGTTCATGCCCTACAATTTCGTATTGTGATTTTTTTTTAGCTGTTAATGCCACTTAACCATAAAATATCGAAAAAATCTATTTTTCAATAATAACTAATTCATAAAATCCAAGTTGAAATACTGAATGAAAAATTTGTTCATCATTGTATATTATCATACCTACAACAAGAATCCATGAGTCAAAATTCCGAAGAAATTCTTTGTCTGGGTGTGCAGAAATAAAAACATAGAAAAAAAAATTTTTTTTGTGTTATTTTAATGGATAAAATTCTCTAGCAGTGCAATATGCTCAAAAATTTTGTTATTCCATTACAAGATTTTCAGCCGAGACTTCAAATGCCAACTACAATAACCCTGTTAAACAAAGTAATCAAGAAATCCCATTCCGACAGGTTCCTGTACCCAGTATACAGCATGATCATCCTAGCGGGGGCGATAGCACTCGACTGTCTCCAGAAGTTGATGTTCGCCGTCGGCACGGAGCTGTTCAACTGGCGGAGGGAGAGGGAGAGGCGCCACTATCTCGCTTACACCGGCCCCTTGATGTTGCTTTGTGTTCTAGCCGCTGGATTTGCAAGTTAGTAGACTTTTTTTCAACTAAATATAGTTTTCTAAGTACATATTTGTAAAAGATGTGCTGAATGTATATAATTTCTATAAATAAATTTACGACATTGTAGAATATTTTTTCTCATCATAAAAGTGATGGTAGCATAGTAGGTTCGAATCCTACAATAAGCATGAACTTGTTAAAGGAAATTATTGAAGAAACCATAGCTCTAATAGTAGGGTATAGGTAATAGTACTTCATAGAAGACAGCTATTTGCCAAGCTGCCACTCTTATGTCACCTTCAGCCATATTTATTTATTTATTTATTTAGGATACACATATCATATTAATAAAAAAAATCAAGATCATAAGAAAACAAATTTACACTTATGGTATCTGCCTACATCTACAGGGTATTTGACGGACCTGTTGGCTTGGTGGTTAGAGACCCTGACTGCCAAACCGACAGTCGCGGGTTCGATTCCCACCCAGGACAAACATTAGTGTGCATGAACATCTCTGTTTGTTCTGTGTCTGGGTGTAAATATCTATATAAGTATGTATTTAAAAAGTAGTATATGTAGTATATCAGTTACCTGGTAGCCATACTACAAGCAGTACACTCTGCTTAACTTGGGATCAGGTAACCATGTGTGAAGAATGTCTTATTATATATTTATTATCTATTGAAATTAAATGAAAAAATATTTTCATTCAAATAGACCTTTACAAGCATATCAATAGTCTGACTCTAATATCTTATTCCACAGGCATGTCCCGTATAACAGCTCTATACACGAACTACCACGGTCCCATGACCATATTGCGTCACATTCCCGACGCACCACCCGGTACTGACCTCACGGTCTGCTTCGGCAAGGACTGGTACCGGTCTCCGTCGAGCTTCCATCTACCCCAAGGTTATAACATGAGGTTTATACTTAGTGAGTTCAATGGACAGATGCCGGCGCCTTACGCGGGAAATCATAACGGTAAATATTTTGTATTTGCAGCTACTACTAATAATATTTTAAATGCGAAAGTTTGTATGTATGGATGTTTGTTACTCTTTCACCCAAAAACCACCAAACGGATTTGTATGAAACTTGGCACATATATAGAAAATGCCCTGGGTTAACACATATTCTTTTTGTGCCTGGAAAATGTTACATCCCTTGGGAACGCGGGTGAAACTGTGGGGGAAAGCTAGTTAAGTATAAATGTGAACGTTTGGGAGGATGGATGTGTTTCTCATTCACGCAACAACGAGGTAGTAACTATAGAATAACGAAAGTAATTATAGAAACTGATTTTGACTATTAATCGTGAAATTTATAATACTCGTATATACTCATAAATTCCTCAACTCATACCTTAAAGTCTATTAACTAACTACAACCTCATATAATATATATCAATGTGTTACCATGAACCCTAATAAACAACCTTAAGACTAACAAGATAGTGATCAAAACCCTTTGTCCACAGCGACCCGTATCATCCACCCATATTTCAATGACCACAACAAAGGCGATAACACCACCTACATCAGCCCAGAGCAATGCCACTATCTCGTGGACTCCGACATTGGAAAACCTACAGCGCTTCAGCCGGCGTATCATAAAAAAACTAATACGTGGGAAATTGTTGCCAGTGTACCGATATTAGATGCCGAGAAATCACACAGGACTTTCAGAGCGTTTTATATACCAGTGTTGTCATATAAATATAGTGTTTATGCAAATCTTTACTTGCTGAAGAATAAAGTTGTAGGGTAGGTGGTAAGAAGGGTAAGTACTTAATTTAAAAATGGAATACGACAATTTAGCTGTTGTTCGAAACTTGTTATATTATATCTTCACAATTTAATTTGGTTTTGTTAAGAATGTCATTGAAAATCCAACTCTATAGCTACGTGATAAGGGTTATCTGCAGCATTATAGAATAACAAAAATATAATGATTTATCATTGAATGAATATAAACCTTACCACAGTAATGAATGTTACAGAAAAAGCTACTTTATAACAAGTAGCTTTTTCTGTAACATTCTGAGCTGTCAAAAAGGCCCTGTTAGATTGTGATGATTTACTACAAGGCATATGTAATGTTTGTAATATTGAATGAAATGTTTTTTTACAAATTACATATCATTTAAGATGTCATATTCTATCTAAACTATGAAATTGTTGAATATAAAGCAGGAGTGATCGTTCATTGAGAAAACATTATAACCAATGCATACCTTCCCTTTCTATCTAGGGTAGTTAATAGAGACAGATATATCGGCTCGATCTTCTTAGTTGGTTGTCAAGATAGCAATATATTACATATGCGTTTACAGTAGAGTTTATTTTTCTTTGCTATGTTTGTATACAGTTCAATACGCTTTATAATGAATAGATTGTTTAGGATTGTTTTGACCACAATCTCATCGTGGTCAGAGATGATGTGGTTGAAGGTACTCAAAGCGTAAAGAAACTGTGGAAGCGAAGTGAAGTGAAGCTGCCAAGAGACCGGCTCGGAGAGGATAGCATATTGTTATATATTTCATTATAAACAGGCGCTTGGCTGTTTCTAGAAAATAAAAGTACAATAAATAAAAAAACTAATAACCTAAACAAGGTCATGGTTAAGGTATGTTTGCATATAAGCGCTATCCAGCTACCAGTGGGTATTGAGAAATACCAAGCGGTATATCGCCGGGTATTTCTATGACGTACGCATCTAAAGCGCGATACCAGAATACTGCGCGATACTTTACAAGTAAACTTGGAAAGAAAGAGTCTCCTTGACCAGTAGGATTACCGTGTACCCACTTGGTATTTGCTACCCACAGCAGAGGCCTAAGCACCATCATCAATCGCAAGCGTAGCGTCATCGTATCGAGTGCGCCAACAAGCTGGCATCGCGCATACCGTGAATTGTTTCTATTTTCTTTGTTTATTATTTATTAATTAAAACTGGTACATACACAATACAGTTTACACAGTAAATATTAAAAATGAGCTAATTTTATCAATACAAATATTGGCCTGAAGATTAACGGTTAGTTTAGATTACAAAATTATTTATTTATAATATTAAATTATAATCCTAGAATATATAATAGTGACTTTTTTGTTTCTCTATATGATAGTATTTAAGACTAAAAAAATCAGCGACCTTTCAGTCAACGGACGACAGAGAAACGAATATCGCTTAAATATGAACAGGTCTTTATCGTGGTTCTAATTTAAGATAGTTATAAACTTCTTAAGCATCTTTAATGCGAATTTCATTTGAACCTATTGTCTTCCTTTAGTTTAATTATTGTTTATAAATGTTTCTGTAAAAGCCCGAAAAATGCAAAATTTTATTTATAAATCTCAACATTTTGTAAATTTAAGAATTCATACTATCCTAACCTAAAATTAACCAAGCGAATGCTGGTAATAGTACCTAATTTATGAATATATTATACAGTATACTAGCTGTCTTGCGCGGTTTCACACGCGTTTATCGATATCATATATAGCCTATAACCAACTAGGAAAAATTTGAGATGATGGTGCGTCAAAGAAACCCTATTTGATGTATAGATAATAAAGATTAATATTTAAAAAGTCAATAGTAATTTATAATTATTCCAAAGTGAAACCACTTTGATACGGATATTTACCTTTATTACTTGGTTAATTTTAGCTTTTAAAATATAAAACTTATTCTAAATAACACCTAAATAACGTGGCTAGTCATAATTGTTACGATTGAAAGAGTTACTTCAAAGATTAGAGTTTAGATTTTTTATTTATTTATTTATAAATGCAATAATTAAAGAAATCTTATTATAAACATATTTTATATAGCTTAATTGCTTGAAAAAATTGATACTGTAGGCATCCCGTTTATTTGTGGCGAACTTTAGAAGGGTAAATTGATACCCTCGGTGTTGCAAGCGTCAATATGTGGTGACCGTTTTACCATCATGAAAAAAAGAGAAGAAAAAAGAAACTACTGCAGTGTCGTTCCACTTAAGCGGTATGCCTATAAAAGTTATTTACATATTATATCAATCCTGTATGCGTGCAATGCATTTCACTTAAAAAAACTACGCAATAAAATTTTTACACTTTCACATTTTTTTAAGAAAAAAGGTGATTTTGATGCAATAATTGTTTTGTGGTAACATTAATAAAGATTTTGTGAAATATATTTGGTATTTTATTTAAAAATCATCAACCTCACATGAGTTAGTTTATCTTTGTTTAGTTGTTTTGTGTCTCTGTAAGAGTTAAAAACTGTAATCTATGCCCGTTTTAAATTTATAGGAAGTTTTACTACGATTTCTGAAAAATAGAACTTGCATGACCAACTAGATTGGTAAAATCATGGCCATGGTCGTCAAATCTAAATAGATCTCAGGGGCCATGAAACAAGTCTAATTTAATTATTTACTTAAGTTAGTAGTAAGTAGATGTAGATTTATTATTCTATCATTTTCTATAGTTTTTTTTAATTTTTACTATTACAACAAATTGATTTTATTTACTTTGTTTTGTAAATTATCTGTAATAATGAGGGAAATAGTTCACATTCAAGTTGGAAGATGCGGAAACCAGATCGGCTCAAAGGTAAAGACCTATGACTTGTTTTGCTAATCCATTTTAAGTTTTATTTCCATTGGAATTACGAGCAAAATCCTCTGTTTTCAGTTTTGGGAGGTGATATCAGATGAACATGGAATCGACCCCAACGGGTGTTATAATGGCGATTCCGATCTCCAACTGGAAAGAGTTAACGTTTACTATAACGAAGGTTTAAGCAGTAAATATGTACCACGAGCTGTTTTAGCTGATCTCGAGCCCGGAACAATGGATTCCATACGTGGTGACTTATTCGGACAACTCTTCCGACCAGACAACATAGTTTATGGGGTATCCGGTGCAGGCAATAACTTCGCTAAAGGCTATTACACAGAGGGCGCAGATTTGCTTGAATCAGTACTCGATGTCATTAGAAAAGAGGCAGAAGGTTGTGACTGTCTCCAAGGATTCCAGCTCGTACATTCAATCGGAGGTGGCACAGGATCGGGCTTAGGAACTTTGCTTCTCGCGAATTTGACTGAGGAATATCCAGATAGAATAACTGTTACTTACTCCGTGGTGCCAAGTCCCAAAGTCTCCGATACGGTTGTGGAGCCCTACAACGCGACCTTGGCAATCAATCAGCTGATAGAGAACTCTACGCAGTCCTATTGCATAGATAACGAAGCTTTGTACGATATCTGCTTTCGAACATTAAGGTTGCGTACTCCAACGTACGGGGACTTAAATCATCTAGTCTCTTTGACTATGTCTGGCGTGACGACGTGCTTGAGATTCCCGGGGCAGCTGAACGCCGACCTGCGCAAGCTGGCGGTGAACATGGTGCCGTTCCCGCGGCTGCACTTCTTCATGCCGGGCTTCGCGCCGCTGACGTCACGCGGCAGTCAGCAGTACCGCGCCCTCACCGTGCCCGAGCTCACGCAGCAGATGTTCGACGCCAAGAACATGATGGCGGCGTGCGACCCGCGCCACGGTCGGTACCTCACCGTCGCCGCAGTCTTCCGCGGTCGCATGTCCATGAAGGAAGTGGACGAGCAGATGCTCAATATACAGAATAAGAACAAAGATTACTTTGTGGAATGGATCCCGAACAATGTCAAGATAGCAGTTTGCGATATTCCTCCTCGTGGACTTAAAATGTCGGCTACTTTCATTGGTAATACAACGGCGATTCAAGAGTTGTTTAAAAGGGTCTCGGAACAGTTCGCTTCTATGTTTCGAAGAAAAGCATTCCTTCATTGGTATATAGGTGAAGGTATGGACGAGGCAGATTTTACGGAGGCTGATAACAATCTTAGCGATCTCATTTCGGAGTACCAGCAGTATCAGGATGCGACTCTCGATGATCAGGAGTTTGATGAGGAAGAAGGGGAAGTACCAAATGATGGAGGCGATGAATAGAATTGTGTTCTTGTGTTGTATTGTCTATTTATTTTACGTTATTTATTAAATTACGTGTTCCAAGTTTTTGATGTTTCAATTACAGGATTGCATTTAAAGAAAATTTTTCTAGGCAGTGGTTTAGTTAGGGCGTTCATGTTACATGACTATTTTATACCAGGACATTTTATTTAAATGTATTTAAATAACTCGACACTGGCTAAATAAAGTCCTAAAAAAAGTATTTTATCCTACATAATTCATGTCATAATACATGTCATAATACATGTCATTTTAGTGACACTGACAGCGATTGACATTATTGACAAGGTTTATTGTTATTGTTAGAAATTAATCCGTGGATTTATTTTATTGATTTACCCCCGCGGTAATAAATTTGACCTTACTCAGTTACGGTTGGCAGATATGATTTTATTTAAATCAATGGCTAAAGAAAAGTGTATGGTGCAGCTTTCGGCCACCGATCGACTGCCTTGTTTTTAATTCAAAGCCAAATAGAAATAGAATCCATCCATTCGATTCGGTTGACTTTTTAAATTTTACTTATTTTAAGTTATAATTTTTTTCCTATTATATTTCAAGAGATATATTGTATGTTAAGGTCGAGCAAGAATAGGCGATAAAGCAGAATAAAAAAACAATGCGAACAATTATACAGTTCCTGAGATACTGTAGGGATAAGTACCACACTTATCCCTATCTACTGGTAGGGATAAGTGCACGTTTTAGTAGATTTATTTCTACCGGTAGGGATAGGTGCACTGCGCATTACCGAGTGGTACACTTATCCCTACCGAGTTATTCCTAATGGTAGGGATTAGTGCACGTTTACATGGACATGAGACAAATATACATTGTATTTTCTTTAAACTAAATTATTGGTAACAAAAAAATAAGATTTTATTGATAAAATAATTTATAATTAAAAATTTTAGTTTATTATTTACCTATATGTATCTGTTAATAAATAACTAAAATAGTATTATTGATATTTTTTTTCCCTAGAAATAGGTATAGTTCGGTAGGGATAAGTGTACCACTCGGTAATGGGTAGTGGACCTATCCCTACCGGTAGAAATAAATATACTAAAACGTGCACTACTGGTAGGGATAGCTTGGTAGGGATAAGTGTACCGCCCGGATATACTGCCCGCTGACAGACTGGATTTTTATAAAACGGGCCCTTGCTTCGGAAACATGCCTCTCCATGCATAATTTTACTACATAGGTTTAAGTGTTTAAAGTGAGGGACTTGAGTGTGTGGAAGTAAATTGGTACCTAATGCTAGATTTTATTAACACGCCCATCCCATCCCAAACCAAGAAGAGCTTGTACTATGGATCAACGATATAAGATTTTTTTTAAACAATTTGAGTTTAATCTAAATTGCTATTATAATATAATTTTTTAGAAGCAAACAGATCTACTCAAGGTTTGTTTTCATAGGACTTATTTTTTTTAGTTATTAAAAATGCTTCTATATATCGGAGCGGAATAAATTTAGTAAAACCACAACATTTTAATTACACAATATATTGAAAATGGTAGCAAATAAAATAAGAGATTTACGCCTACACTTAACATTGACACGATTACCTATTACAAACATTTGACAAGAAATGAGACAACACAGACAGGACAAACATTCACTCTTCCTCTACTTCTTCATCAAACTCCCCCTCGTCGTCTGCCGTCGCGTCCTGGTACTGCTGGTACTCCGACACCAAGTCGTTCATGTTGCTCTCCGCCTCCGTGAACTCCATCTCGTCCATACCCTCGCCAGTGTACCAGTGGAGGAACGCTTTCCGCCTAAACATGGCCGTGAATTGCTCCGATATTCTCTTAAACAACTCTTGGATAGCTGTGGTGTTTCCAATAAACGTAGCGGACATTTTCAGACCACGAGGTGGAATGTCGCACACGGCAGTCTTGACGTTATTCGGAATCCATTCGACGAAGTAACTGCTGTTCTTGTTCTGTATATTGAGCATCTGCTCGTCCACTTCCTTCATGGACATACGACCGCGGAAGACTGCGGCGACGGTGAGGTACCGTCCGTGGCGCGGGTCGCACGCCGCCATCATGTTCTTGGCGTCGAACATCTGCTGCGTGAGCTCGGGCACGGTGAGTGCGCGGTACTGCTGGCTGCCGCGTGACGTCAGCGGCGCGAAGCCCGGCATGAAGAAGTGCAGCCGCGGGAACGGCACCATGTTCACCGCCAGCTTGCGCAGGTCGGCGTTCAGCTGCCCCGGGAATCGCAAGCACGTCGTCACCCCGGACATCGTTGCAGATACAAGATGATTCAGATCTCCGTACGTCGGTGTAGTCAATTTCAGTGTTCGGAAGCATATGTCGTATAGAGCTTCATTATCGATACAGTAGGTTTCATCAGTATTTTCTACTAACTGATGGACAGATAGGGTGGCATTGTAGGGTTCCACGACAGTGTCAGACACCTTTGGACTTGGGACTACGGAGAATGTGTTCATTATCCTATCGGGATACTCTTCCCTGATCTTGGATAAGAGTAAAGTTCCCATTCCAGAGCCAGTGCCGCCTCCAAGGGAGTGTGTCAGCTGAAACCCTTGCAAGCAGTCACAACCTTCAGCTTCTTTCCTTACCACATCGAGTACAGAGTCTACCAATTCTGCGCCCTCAGTGTAATGACCCTTAGCCCAATTATTTCCGGCTCCAGACTGTCCGAATACGAAGTTGTCTGGACGGAAAATCTGCCCGAATGGTCCGGACCGGACGGAGTCCATAGTGCCGGGCTCGAGGTCTACTAGTACGGCTCTTGGGACATACTTGCCTCCAGATGCCTCGTTGTAGTAGACGTTTATGCGTTCCAATTGCAGATCGGAGTCACCATTGTATGCTCCGGTAGCGTCGATTCCGTGCTCGTCGGAAATGACTTCCCAGAACTGCAAACAAGGAGCGATTTTAAGAAAAACCCGATAAGTTCCGAGAAGGCGAACCGATGGCGTAGGTTCGTCGGGGAGCCTTTGAGTACGGAACACTCGAACACTGAAATTTTGTCTATTTAGACCGAATATAGCAATATATAGCAATGGTACCTTAGCTCCAATCTGGTTTCCGCATTGCCCGGCCTGGATGTGGACGATTTCCCTCATTTTGATTGTTTCACGAAGAATTTAGCCCCTGTTTACCGTATTAAATTTTCACTTTAGTAAATTTTGCATAAAGAAAATAAAAATAAATAAAAAAACTTCAAAGAACAATCATGAGCAAATTATTGCTTGTGCATTGCACACAAAATTTATGGGGATAGTGATTATTGTGTTTTCATTTGTTTTATCGGTGGAAATTCAATTTCGAAAATTGAACAACTTTTTTTAGTTTGCAGCCAGTTTTGGTAGGTATAGAGGTCGCTGACATGGCCGCCATCAAACTCATATGGTATCGTGTATGTTATTTAAAAAAAATCCTTCGTTGACGTAAAGAGGTTGGTAGCATTAATTAGAAAGAAGAAAGAAAGAAAGAAACAAATTTATTTGTGACAGGGGGAAAAATAACACATGAAAAAATTAACAAATAGAAACAAGGTACACAATTGCCACAAATCGGTCCTCCAACTCAGCATGTGGTTGGCTGTACGTGCCAATGAAGGTACGTATTGCCAACGCTGATCTTCCGTTGGGGCCGGCAAGTGAAAAACACGGCAGGATTACTACAGTATACACTATTGCATTATAAATAACAAATAAACAGCAAAAAATCATAACAATTCCAAAATAAAACAAACAAGTAGGCAAACAAAAATGAAAACTAAAAAAACAATATTTTTTATGATGTTCGGTACAAACACAGTGCTGGGCATAGGTATATATACATCCTCATCAAAAACCACGTATTCCATATTAATAACATGATATGTACATTGTAGACATACAGGTAAGTATTTTATTTTAAATATTTACCAATACGACACATTTTAATGTATTCCTATATAGCACTTGTGTCGTGGCGTAGCATTTCTTGGTTAAGTTGGTGCATAAAAAGATAATTTTTAAGCTTAATTCTAAACCTTTGAATACTTTGCAGGTTCCGTATCGGCGGAGGGATATTGTTCCAGCACTTGGTAGCGGCGTAACGGAAGCTACCTTTAAAAGCGGCCGAGGAGTGCCGGTGTGTCGAGAGATGCAACGCGCATTGCCTTGGACCACGTGACTTTCGACCATTCACCCAGGAAAACTTTTCATATAAATAAGCGGGAGTTTTATACTTTATAACGCCAAAAAGAAGACATGCTAGGTGTAGTTTTCGACGGTGTGCCATTTTTAAAATCGAATGTTCATTAAGGTACGGTGTCACATGAGCTCTTAACGGAATATTAAAGCAGAAGCGAGCACAAGCATTCTGTACTCGCTGAATAAGTTTTTGAGTCCTAGCTAATAGTCTTGGACCAAATACTGTGTCTGTATAGTTAAACTTTGATAATATTAGTGACTCCACTAACTTGATCCGTAGATCTTCTTTTATGTACGGTCTCATTTTGTAAAGAATCTTTAACTTGTAAAAACAATTTCTCATTGAGGCAGCAACATGTTTCTCAAATCTAAGATCACAGTCCATGTGCAAGCCCAGATTTCGCGCTTCATACACACGCTCTATAGGTTCCCCCATAAGCATGACATTGACCGTCGGCTCCAGACTAGTTAGCTGGTGTTTGCTACTAAAGATAAGGTACTTAGTCTTAGTGGGGTTAAGTAAAAGGCAATTATTTGAAGACCATTTCGCTATTGCTGAGAGATCTTCATTAAGATCACTGATTGCACGGTCAATTTCGCAAGGCTTACACGATAAGTACACCTGTATGTCATCCGCGTAAATATGGAAATTGCAATACTTTATATGCGATTTAATATCAGCTGAGTACAATATAAAAAGCACGGGCCCTAATATGGACCCTTGAGGTACCCCCCTATTTACAGCCATTTTTTCAGACACGGACAAAGAGCCGTTTATATGACTCAGCCTTACAAACTGATATCGATTACTAAGGTAGCTGTTAAACCAATGCAAAGCCTCACTGTCAAAACCGTAGTAATTTAATTTGGACATCAGCAGATTAATATTTAAGCTATCAAATGCCCTTGAGAAGTCCAATAGTACCATCAGTGTACACATTCCTTGATCTAGTGAGGTCAGAATATTATCGGTTACATCAAGCAAAGCCGTTACGGTGCTGCGTCCCTTTCTAAAACCCGACTGAACATCAGGTAGGATATTATTCATTTCTATGTAGTCTGTTAACTGCGTGCACACAGCTTTTTCGGCAATTTTGGACAAACATGGCAGAATACTAATTGGTCTAAGATCTTTGAGATCAACGGGGTTTGAGTGCTTGGGCAATGGACGCACTATAGCAACTTTCCACATATCTGGAAATGTGCAAGTGCTAATTGATCTATTTAATAATTCTCTAATAATGTCTATTGTATATGGAAAAGTCATAATCAACATATCTAACGTAACAGAATCGAACCCTTCTGCATTTGATTTTAAACTTCTGATTATCTTGATGATGCTATCCAGCCCAACGGGTTCAATGTGAAATATTTTATCAGAAAATTTATGGAACTCAAAATAGGATAACAGTGAAATATCAACCTCTGAAGTACCGGGTATATTTAAAAAATGATTATTTATAATGTTTGGATTGTTGAAGTGAGAAGGTAGTTCAGTGTCTTTTGGCTGCAATATAGTGTTTTTTAAATTTTTCCATAGCAATTTCGGATTATGTATTTTATTGTTTATATTGTGTTTAAAAAAGGCTGACTTCTCATGAAACAGTGCTTGGTTAACTAAAGATTTTAATGACTTATAGTATTCTTTTTTAATGTCTGTTTTGGTTCTATGGTAGTCTGCCGCTGCCTTGTCACGTAGCTTCATCATAACTTTTACCGTGTCCGTTATCCAGGGGAAAGAGCGATCCTTTATGACTATGGACTTCATAGGTGCGTGAAAGTCAAAAAGAGACACCACACTGTGGTTAAAGGCAGTAACCATTTTGTTCACATTACCGAGTGATAATATTTGATCCCAGCAAATATTTTGCAAATCATTATTAAAATTATTCATACAAATATATTTTTTTGGTCTATAAATTACGGTACTAGGCTTAGATTTCTCACATTTAATATTAAATTCGCAACTCACCAGACAATGACCAAGAAGAGACCCTACGTGTTCTATTGTAACCTTTTTTACATTCAAGTCTGAACATACCACATCAATGAGTGTCTGACTATTTTCAGTAAAATGTGTCGCCTCAGTAACATATTGTGAAAGATTGAAACACGTTAAGAAGGTATGAAATTTTATTGTATTGATATTATCACTATTAAATAAATTTATATTAAAATCTCCTAACAAAATCAAATTATCATGATTGGAAATTGAACAAATAGAATCAGAAATAGCATCTAGGAATAAATCGACATCCATCCAAGGTGGACGGTATGCCGTACCAATTGCCAGCTTCCTTCCGTTAAGAGTCATGGTGAGCCACATTTGTTCGACTGAACTGTGTCGCGGGTCTACAGGGTGAGGCCAGGTGCGTTATATAAATATTTGAATAATCCTTACCAAATAAATTATCTACCATACTACCCACCTACCCAATTTCACCATAGTTCCCGATTCTCCCCGATTATTATTTATAGAAGAACTCGGTTGACGAACGATTGGGTATCCACATTATATTTTATAATTTCTAATGCCATTGTAGTTTAGCGTTAGGTACACGATTGCGGTAGAAAAATATTCGAATATCTTAGCCACAGTTTAAACATGAAATAAGTTCGTACCGATTAAAATGGCAATCGAGTAGGTCTCCTACCGATTATACTTAGTAGGTACCATTAGGGGTTTGAATTAGAGAAAACTAGTAAACATCACAAAGACTTTGTAATTAATGTATATGTTTACTAGGTGTCCCCCGCGGTTTCACCCGCGTTTATCGATATCTTATATAGTTCCATACAAATTTTCATCCCCCTTTTAACCCCTTACAACCCTTTTTTCGCATTAAAAAGTAGCTTATTCCTTCCTCGGGCTCTAAACTATCTCTATACCAAATTTCATTTAAATCGGTTCAGTAGTTTTGGCGTGAAAGCAAGACAGACAGACAGAGTTACATTCGCATTTATAATATTAGTTAGGATTAGGACTAGGTCTCTCGCAGTTGCATCCGTGTTAATCAATATCATATTGCCTGTAACCACCTAGGTAAAATTCTGCGCCGAATGGTAGCAGTCCCATCCCGATATGTTCAGTAGTTTTGATGTGATGGTGCGTGAAAGGAACCCTATTTTGCTAATATCTATATAGAGTAGCTGTCCTTGCGGTTTCACCCGCGTTTATCGATATCATATTATGCCGAAAATATATGCGAAAAAATCGGCGTCGAATAGTAGCCGTCCCATCCCGATATGTTCAGTAGTTTTGATGTGATGGTGCGTCAAAGAAAGGAACCCTATTTTCTTTATAATATATACAGAAGATATATGTAGGTAATAGACACTACATAAAACCTAAGTAGGTCTAGTAATACAAACAATGCTCTTAAGACTTTTGGATTTGCCGTAGACCTGCATGGGTCTGAACATATTCCAATTACAATTTTTACATTATTTTGCTGGGACATATAAACAAACGACTATAATAGTGGATTTTCAATTTTATTTCGGACAACACAAGGACATACACAAAAGTTTAACCAAATTATTAATTGCTATTCCTCTTCTAAGCCCTCGCCCTCCCCTTCTTCGTCAAACTCCCCCTCGTCGTCTGCCGTCGCGTCCTGGTACTGCTGGTACTCTGACACCAGGTCGTTCATGTTGCTCTCCGCCTCCGTGAACTCCATCTCGTCCATACCCTCGCCAGTGTACCAGTGGAGGAAAGCTTTCCGCCTGAACATAGCCACGAACTGTTCAGCCACCCTCTTGAATATGCTCTGAATAGCAGTCGTATTTCCGATAAAAGTAGACGCCATTTTCAATCCTCGAGGAGGAATATCGCACACGGCAATCTTCACGTTATTCGGTATCCATTCCACGAAGTATGTGCTGTTCTTGTTCTGAATATTCACCAGCTGCTCATCAACTTCCTTCATGGACATTCGGCCCCTGAATATCGTGGCCACAGTCAAGTATCTACCGTGTCGTGGGTCGCAGGCCACCATCATGTTCTTCGCATCAAACATTTGTAGGGTCAACTCGGGGACTGTAAGCGCTCTGTATTGCTGAGCGCCACGTGACGTCAACGGCGCGAAACCAGGCATATAGAAGTGTAGCCGGGGGAACGGCACCATGTTGACAGCTAGTTTCCTCAGGTCTGCGTTCAGCTGGCCCGGGAACCTGAGGCACGTTGTGATGCCAGACATCGTGGCGCATATTAAATGGTTTAAGTCACCGTACGTAGGAGTGGTCAACTTCAGCGTTCTAAAACAGATGTCGTAAAGCGCTTCGTTGTCTAAGCAGAAAGTGTGATCAGTGTTCTCTACTAGCTGATTGACTGCCAGAGTAGTGTTATACGGCTCAACCACACAATCAGATACTCTCGCGCTGGGGAACACAGAAAAGGTTAGTATGATTCTGTCGGGGTATTCTTCCCGAATCCTGTTCACTAGTAGTGTGCCTAGTCCAGAGCCGGTGCCACCTCCGAGCGAATGTGATACTTGGAAGCCTTGGAGGCAATCGCAGCCTTCGGCTTCCCGACGGATGACGTCTAGTGCAGATTCGATAATCTCAACTCCTTCCGTGTAGTGGCCCCGCGCCCAGTTGTTGGCGGCGCCGCCCTGGCCGTAGACGAAGTTGTCAGGCCTGTAGAGGCAGCCGAAGGGTCCGGAGCGCACGGCGTCCATGGTGGCAGGCTTGAGGTCTACCAGCACTGTTCTTGGCACGTACTTGCCGCCAGACGCCTCGTTGTAGTACACGTTAATGCGTTCCAATTGAAGATCAGAGTCGCCGTGGTAGCACCCGCTCGGGTCGATGCCATGCTCGTCTGAGATTACCTCCCAGAACTGTAGATAGAGGAAATAACAGCTGATTAGCACCAAATAGTTATTTTGGTCTGACGAAAAGGGGCCCTCTTTTTATTTTGGCCGAGTCTATTAATACGGGTACTGTACGAACAATTTATAATTATTAATACGGATACAGTGCGACCAACTTAGATAAATTATAAATATAAAAAGTGTATTTAGGGGAATAAAGGAATTAAATAAATAAAATAAAAAAATATTTTATCAGGATATACTAAACTTATAACGGTTCATTTTTCAATTATTAATTTCAACGAATAGCCATTGCGTTAGTCATCCGGTACCAGTACGAATAGTCACTTCGAGGCTGAGTCTATTTGTACGGATACTGTACGAACAATTTATAAATGATTAATACTGGTACAGTGCGACCAACATAAAAATTATAAATATAAAAAAAAATAACCCTAACCTATACCTTATTTTTTTCACTTAATTGAATAGGAATATAATCCAATTTTTATTGGATTTAAAACAAAAATTGGGCAGACTAATAATACTGTACGAAATCATCCAATTAATTCTTAATATACAAAAAAAAAAATTGAATAAATGTACCCGTACAAATAGTCACTTCGTTTTATTTCTGAAATTTGAAAATACGGTACATACTATTTATACCACAGGTATAATGTATTATAATTTTACAATGATACTTATTGCTTACCTTTCCACCGATCTGGTTCCCGCACGAACCGACTTGGATATTGATAATCTCCCTCATCTTGATAATTTACTCGTCGTAGATTTTGATACTTGTACTTGTAAATTTATCTCAAAAACTATCGAAATATGATCGCTAAGTTGAAGCTTAACATTAGCTTACAAACTAATAAAAAAAGTAAAAAAAAATCTTTCGCAACTTCACACCGTGTGCATTGTACGTCGGATTTCAGATAAATAAACTCAATTGATGAATTTTGATGTCCCGGAACGAAAGTTCAAATTCTAGAATTTTATTCAAAAAAATTCAAAATTGTATCAAAATATTTTGTGCCAGAAGTAAAAATAGGCTGCCAATTATTATTTACCAAAAATAATCATCAATGTTTTAGTGACATCTGTCGTAAAATATGTAAAAGAATAAACAACATTTTCCCGCGAAGAAAATGTATTTTTATAATTTCCCTGACATCTGCGCCATTAGAAAGTTCTCAACCGTTTCACTAGATGGCGCTGCCACATTTACAGGCTTGTTTTGTTTTCAGCGGCGACGGCGTATTGTCACTATTGTCATGGCGCTCGCTCGAAATGTCAGTGAGGTAGCAAACTCGGTATACAATGTAAATTTATTAGCGTATTCTGTATGATGTAGCTGTATTTAATGTGTGCCGTGTGTTTGGTGTGCGAACGCCCGCGGAGTGATGTCAGTGGCCGCCGGGAACGTGAATGGTGATGAGAAAAAACCAGTTTATTGTGATGACAGCACCGATAGTGATAATGATACCGAGAGGAGAGCGCTCCTTAGGAGGATATCGACGAGCAAATGCGTCGGGAGACTAGTGAGTACATGATCTTTTAATGTTCAAGGAATGTAGAAGTGGGCGTGCCGATCTGTCAAACGGCGGGGCGGCGGGGGGTGCCCATGTGCCCGGGCCAACTACACTCAGCTCCTTATTTTCGAAGATCAATTTTTTTATTAATGTTTGTTCAGGCTCGGTTTCTTATTAATTGTGTGTGCTCAAGTAATGAGGTATAGAGACGTTTGACCTATTTAGGTGGGAATGGGAGCTAGGGATCGAAGCTCGAAGGGGACCGTGTGTCGTCAGGTGACAAGAATTTTTCGCGGGATATTGTTTTTTTTATTTATTTTGAATGGAAATTATTAAAACAGATTTGCAGTGTGCTAAAACAGTACTGGAGAGCGTTGGTTACGCTACAAACACATATATACATTTAACGGGCCGTGGGTCATTGACCCATGCACCTATAGGTCAGCGAACAAAGAAAACTGACCTTTCCCGGATAGCACCTCGATACGTCATAGGCACTACAAATGTTTATCAGTAGGTATTAAATCGTGTTTACACGCGAATATCGTTATGTCTGTGGTATTCAGTAGGTATCATCGTCTCTTGAGACTCAGGACTTGTACCAGTTTATTTTTACGGTTGATTGGTGTATTTACCACAATTTCACCGTGATTAGTTATGATGTATCTACCTAAAAGACAAACTTTTGGCTTCACAACACAACCTTTTACAAATAGCCTGCTATTTCTTTCCACAGCTTCATGTAACGGTATACAGAATGCATCTTATGCACTGGTAACACAGCCGATAGGTACTGATGGCCAAAGAAATCAGCCCTTTTTATATTACACTTCTCAACTAGTATTCCATTGTCGTCGCGAGGTGAAAATATTTAGAGACAATCCGTATTAGTTCACTTTCCTAAATATTCAACATTAGCTGCCCCCGTCTGCACACGTTTTCCCTGGGGATGTTCGCTTTTCCCGGGATTACAAGTATCCTGTGTATTAATTCAGATTATAAACTATCAATGTGCCAAGTTTCATCCAAATTCGTTTGGTAGTTTTTTCGTGAAAGTGTAACGAACATTCAGATATCCATATATACGAACTAACTTTCACATTTATAATATTAGTAGGATATATACATATATAGTAGGTAGTAGGATTTTACGATCGTGCTATGGCAAAAACGAAATAAAATTAATATACTTGTTCCGTAGCACGGTCGTGGCAGACGCTTGACAAAATATGTGATGAGGAAAAGCAAGTATTCAAATTTCAACAGCCAAAATTAGCAAGTTTTATAAACAATCTATGACTAGGTAAAATTCGTGAATATACGATGGTTCAACAAGGGATCGATATGTTTTTTGCAGACATATATTATTTTATGGTTCGGAGAACAACATACGACTTCCTCTCCCTAACGGGAACGCGAGTGGAACCGCAGGGGACCGCTAGTATAAATAAATATTGAATGCCGTGTGTTGGTAAGCTCATCACTTGAGATCAGCTTTTTTAGCAATTTTATTTAAATGGCTCGTTTTGACAGCAAAATGTGGCACAGAAAAATCAACGCTGAAATGAAATGAAATCTAATATATTTATTCAAATAGCACGGGCACAGTATTATTTTAGTGACACAGAATTAAGTGAACAGAACGAAGCGAACAGTGACCATAACTGACATATTAATTTGGTAAATAGTGTGCTCAAAATTATTCAAGATCCGGCAAATTGCTGAGAATGGATTTTTGTTTATTAAAAGAATCAAAATGTAAATCAATATGATCGCTACAGCAATTTACCGTTCGGCAAAACCTCGCAAAGGGAGAATGAGCGCCAAGAACCGACTTCCTAAATGGTGGACAAAGTGGTGTGATAGAGCAACGTGGAAGCCTGGACGGAACGTGAAACTTGAAAATGGCCAACAGCCGGGGGCAATCAATTTTATGTTGAAAAATCTTGCTTACGAACAATGAATCATTTAGTATTCTGCGATTAGCTAAGACTTATCTTTAAGGTTGCAGTTTTTTTTTTGTGAATTTTTTTCAGTGAAAACGTTAATAGTGTGGAGTAAACGATTACATTAACAGTGTGTTCATTTCAATTTATCTACGTCAGTACATCAAACTTTTTCAAAATTTGTTCAAAAGTTTTTGTACGAAACACACTGGCAAGTTTGTTTCGCTCAATTGACATGAAAACATGTTTGAACGCGACAAGGGAGTATTAAACAGTTCTTTACTTTAACTACAGCTTAATACAAGAGTACTTAGGATTATTTTTATCTTAATTCCTATCCAAACTCATGTGTAAACATGTAGTAACTAATGCACGAGATAGTGTTTATAATTGTACACAAAACAAACTAGTTCATCGATAATATAATACATCACATAGAAACCTACTACACGGCTATCAGATATCGTATCAAAAGCACTATCATAACTCACATGTCAAAAGTGACATTTGCCGTACATTTCCCAATTGTCCGTGTATTATGGACGCCCTACATTATTGTATGCCCGTAGGCGGTGCGGACGTCCGGCGTCTGTCAATCTTTTGACAGTTCCCGTTGCGTTCCAGCGTTGTCATTCTGTAAGGTGTAATAACACAAGTTCGAGGAGGTTTTGTCGCGGTCTCGATGCTCTGACTCTTTCGCTCACTACGCTATCACGTGAGAGGTCCGCTCCCGAGACTTCGTTGTTCCCCGACCCGACGAATTTCGTATTAGCTGAATAAGGGGCCAGTTTCGTGTGTGTTGTGCCAAAGATTTGGGACGAACGACGCGATGGCGCAGAATTGTAATGTTCAAGGTTCCAATTTCCCTTCTCATTTTGAGTCGTAACAAATTGTGCGGTGAAAATAGGACTGGTAAGCACCAAATGTCATAATGTCTTGTAGATTGTTGAGTGTTTTAATATTGTAAAACTCCCTAACAATAATAATGTTGATGTTGAATGTAGGATCTGTAATAGTGGATACCCCGTTTGGGAGTCCGTATTCTTCTGTAAAAGTCAAAGTCTCACAATCATGAGAGTTACTCTGTGGACCCTCAACATTTATGTTTAGTTTTTTTTTTTTTTTTTTTTTTTTATACTACATGGGCCGACAAACAAGCGAATGGTCCACCTGATGGCAAGTGATTACCGCCGCCTATGGACATTTGCAACACTAAGGGCATCGCCAATGCGTTGTCGACCCTGAGACGTGAAGTTGTTAAGTCTCATGTGCCTGTAATTTCACCGGCCCCCTTACCTTTCTAACCGAAACACAGTAACACAAGTGCACTACTGCTTCACGGCAGAAATGGGTAAGGCGGTAGTACTTCCCCGGACGAACTCTGCACTAAGAGCTCTACTACTCGAGTTACGTCAAATCCGTACTTCCCATATAGCGCAGATGATGTCCATCGTGGGGTTTTGCAGAGTTCCTTCGGGGAGATACGGTGTTACTGTATTTCGGTTAAAAAGATAAGGGTGCCGGTGAAATTACAGGCGAAAATGTGACTTAACAACTTCACGTCTCGGTCGATAACACATTGGTGATACCATCAGGTGGATCGTCTGCCTGTTTGCCTAAAGCTGTTTTTTACACACTGTAGCGTTACCCTAACATTATCAACTTTTTCTGTCTATATTTTTTGTGTTGTCGCCAGTCAAAGTTCTATATTTTTGTCACAAATTCACTGACTCGTTGACTCACTCACGGTCATCGAAATTCTATGGTAAGGCAGTCATACAAACTCAACATTTTGCATTTAATTTGTGTTTAGCCCATAAAGAATGAAAAAATTAAAAACTTCCAGAATTTCGGGTCCGTTTGCATTTTCCTTGCGGTCGGTAAATTCATTCATTCAATTCGATGACTACAGATTACGATCTGCATTATATATTTGTAATCGCATAACTTTTAGGTAGTAGAAAACCCTATAGGAAAGGCATAGATAGTTTTATTTGAAGTTGTTGTTGTGAAATATCCTTTGGCAAACCTGCACTTGCTACTATTATAAATGCTTACGTTTCGATGGTTCTCAATCACGCCGGAACGCAAGAACGGATCTAGATGATATTTGGTACAGAGACAGATTATAATCTAGAATTTTATCCTGGGATGTTCAGAAACGCAGGTGAAACTGCGCGGAACAGCTAGTACATAAATAAATACGCCTTTATTAAACATTCATAATACGGTGCTCGTAACAACGCTTACTAAGAATATGTACTTAGATAAAAAGGGGGATAGAGAGGGCGTGTATTTGCAGAAACCCCCTTTAGTTAGGATCTATCAATCAACATCAATCATACCTGAGCCTCGGATTATTGCGGATTCTGCGAATTTCACACCTATAATATAATATTATGACTTCATCCCTTAAATATGTGTTCTGTATTGACACAAAGATACGGGTAAACGGAAGATCCCTCGGGAACGGCTGGAGCCACAAAAATATTAGAATATATTCTCTTAATAGTATATAATAAAGTCACTGTCTGTCAATCTGTTTGTTTGCTTATATCTTTCAAACTGCGTAATTGAAGTTGCGTTTTGATGTGGTTTTCAACATCGCCTAGAAAGTTCTTCCGGAAGGTTGTTGACAGGCCAGTTGGCTTGGTGGTTAGCGACTCTGACTGCCAAACCGAAGGTCGCGGGTTCGATTCCCACCCAGGACAAACATTTGTTTGCATGAACATGTCTGTTTGTTCTATGTCTGGGTGTAAATATGTATATAAGACAAGTATGCATTTAGAAAAAAAAAGTAGTATGTGTATCAGTTATCTGGTTTCCATAGTACAAGCTCTGCTCTGTCCCGGGATATTTACTCTGTTTCATTCAGGCGAAGCCGGGGTGGGTCGCTAGTTAAATGTAAATTAGTTGTAATGTAAATTACACTTACACACATAACAAAAATACAAGTTCATG
Source organism: Habrosyne pyritoides (assembly GCA_907165245.1). Taxonomy (NCBI): domain Eukaryota; kingdom Metazoa; phylum Arthropoda; class Insecta; order Lepidoptera; family Drepanidae; genus Habrosyne; species Habrosyne pyritoides. The sequence goes on along the minus strand of OU015588.1, from coordinate 13,439,132 downwards.
TACACAAAAGATTGTTTTTGTAGCATCAGAATATTTCTCCATTGATTTAATTAAACGACAAAAAAAGCCAAGTACGAATCGGACTCGCCCACGAAGGCTTTCACCGTACAATATTTAACAAAAGCCTTTTAGTTAACTCTTAATGAACTATTTGATTGTATTCTGTTTTATGGCTCAAATAAATAAAAAAAAAATATTAAACTTGGCATCCAGCCGAGTGGTCACTATCCAAGTCATGGTTTAGTTCAGTTGAGAGTCCTCTTCATTCACCAAAAAGCATCCGTAATAGCCGTCAGAGGCTAACACAATCAACTCCGTTCTAAAAAAAAGCATCCGTGCCCGGCGCATCGGAATGAACACCTTTTTGCGCTGTGCCTATCGGAAAATGTTCAATCAAATGACGTACATTTGCTCGTACCCTACCGAGCTATACTGAATCGGTATCGAGGAGTGTACCGAGTTCACCAACTGTAATAATGCTCTTCCTACTTTCATTTATTTTTAACGGCTCTTGGTATAGTCGGTCGGCTTGATTTCCATCCATCTTATTCAGCTAATACAAACTTCGTCGGCGAGCCGCTTCACGGAGGCCTCGGAGAGCTTGTCTCTCACGTGAGAAATAGTATTAGCGTAGTTAGCGAAAGAGACAGCACGGAAGCCGCGACGAAATATTCAAGAGTAAGCGTCATTTTACTTACAGAATCGAGCCCCAGCATAAACATTTATGTGCATGAATACGTCTGGGATGCGTCATGAACTTGTAATTTAGTAATAATAATAGAAGTATAATAATTCGAATTCCCTTAAAATTTTGAATTGTTTCGTCACCACAAGACTGACATGAGCAGCTCGGATAGCTTTTTTGACCACAACACCACGAAAAAAGAACACGATGTTTTCCATCACCGAAAGCTGAAGCGCATTCTAGGATTCGAAACCACTACTCTCATTATCACCACCTGTCACCACCAACTGAGCCATCGTCGCTTTTAAATTCCCCATACTAATATCGTGACTTCAAGACCGTACGTATTTAAACTTTACTCATCTACATTCATCAATAGGTACTTCGGGAATAAATTACCGTAATGACTTGCAGATAATGGTAAGACGAGCGAAGTATCCCAAACTTTACCCATTGAAAGTTCCTAATGCTATACAAATTAATAACGCACGTCGATGCAGGCATACACACAGCGGAGTTTCTCAAAGTTTTCAAATTAACACATTCTGATCGATGCTTCGGAAAGTTAAATTAGATACTTAAAGTAAACCTTCGCCAGTGTGACTCAAACTTTTAGTATTGACACCTCTCGGATGCTGTGAACTTGATTGATTTGAAGAGTTTCATCCTAGCTTCACACTTCTAGGTTAGGGATTCTTCCCTTTTTCTTTTTAAATGAATATTTATATAATACTTCCCGTGAGAATACTTAGTTTGTCTTTTATCGTTGCTTTGTGAAGCACCTAAGTACCTAGTATTGTACAGATAATAATTAGTGGTATCGAACATTTGAAGATTTAATATAGTTATTTACTTAATTAAAGCACAATATTTTTGAATGAAAGCCCCTGCCGCAGTGACTTTATATGTGTCCCAGTTAATATTTAAAACCACTGTACGGATTTCCATACGGTTTTCACCATTAGAAAAACGGATTATATAAGAAGGTTATAAGGCTATAATTTATGAACATTTTGCAAACATGAAGTACGGTTTACCGTATTTGTGAATTAAGTTGTGTTAAATCATTCCTTGTCAGAGTTTCAGTGGTGTGTGCTGTGTAAATAATTACAGTTTCCATAAAATAACTTATTAATTTAGAAAATGTAAAAAAACCCGTTATGTTACCGATATGTTTTTTTTTTATGTGAAACATCTGTAGGCGCGCTTTGGCAGTAAAACCGACTCCTATGCCGTGACAGAAAATGGCATGACGCTCTCTTTACAATACTGTGGCTTGAGCACGAACGTCTATCGCAAGCGTAACGTCATCGTATCATCATCGTGACGTTGCGTGATGTTAAATTTACTATTGCATTGCTTTTTGACGCACTTGACACAGACGTAGGGCACAGTTCTCGATCCCTTAGTGTGTGCGCGAGCGTATACTAAGCACTTCGCTCCTTGTCTGTCTAAGCTGCATAGTGTTTTCTGCGTGTCCTGAGTAGGAATCGAACTAACAACCTGTGTCGCCGTGGACGTTAGGACCACCCAACTGGCCTACCAATGTAATAGTACCTAATGGGATAACGTACAAACGGCTTTTAATATTAGTTGCTAATGTGATATTGATATTATTTAGGATTTTTTCTATTTTACCTACTCCATATTTCTTTTTTAGTTTTTATAATTTTTAAGTTTCACATCCACTTGTCGTCCCGTGACGGACTACATTTTGTTTTCATTATATTCAAAATGTGTAAAGATTGTGCAAAGTATAAGTTTCTTTAAAGTTTTCTCGTTATAAATTGTATCCATAACTGCAACAGTAGTGGGTAAACCTAAATAAATGAATAACAATAATAATTAATTAACTTTAGTTTGGGTATTAAATGAATAAGGGTCTTGACACTTGAAACAACAGCAAAACTTGAAGCTGTGGACGCAACAAGCTGGCAATTGTGTTGACTTAGTAACTTTTCAACGGGATTTCGAGTTATGAGTTTAATCCAGCTTGCCTTTGTATGTGTTTGGGATTAATTATTTAAGCGTATATAATAGGCACACTAGCGGTCTCCTGCGGTTACACCTGCATTCCCAGAGGTCATAAAAAAATTACGTATTCAAAAATATCTATGTGCAAAAAATCATTCTAATCCGATATGAAGATTTTGCGTGAAATTGTAACAAACATCCGTCCCTCCAACCTTACAAAATTTACAATATTAGTACTGACTTGTACTGGTTTTTAGTTACATATCCTCACAGGCCGTGGGTTCGATTCCCAATCAGGAAGTCAGAACACATTTGGGTCCTTGTAATGTCAAAATAGCAGCTAATAACAAAGTGATGTATGTATGAATGTTTGATACTCTTTCAAGCAAATACTACCGCACAGATTTGGATGAAACTTAGCATATAGACAGTTTATAATCTAGATTAACATATAAGATACTTTTTATCCCGGGAAAATGTAGTATCACTCGGGTATGTTGTGAAACCGCGGCGGACAGCTAGTATACTCGTATATGTTTACGTGTTTCTTTAGTAAACGCTGTGCTTAGTTTGGGATCAAATTACTAAGTGTAAAGAAATTCCCCGGGATATTTAATGTCTAAAAGCAGTGTTTACCCTTTCTGTAAGGGTATGGGGATACACGGACTGGGTATACGGTATCGGTTGAGCGTTTCTCTCTGAATCTTTGTGCAAAGACTTCCCGGTAGAAAAAAAAAATGATGAATTCTGCATAAAAATTCATACAACTTCTGAAGGTTACGTTTAAAATATAATATTTATACAATGCAACTAATATTATTCTGAATATCTGTATATTTAACGCTCTGCTCTCTCATCCAAAAGAGAGCTGCTCTCCTATTCTGCTAATAGAAACGTCGTCGGCGAGTCGACGGTACGTGGCCTCCGAGAGCGGACCTCTCACTTGATTGCGTAGTTAGAGAAAGAGACAGAGCAAAGATATAGTTGAGCTAGTGTCATTTACTTTACAGAATCCAAGATCACAATCCTAGATTGGTAAATTTATAGGAGTCGAACCAATGACAGGACATTCGACATCAACTCACCATTTTGAATATTCTAAGTATGTTTTAATCTCGCATTCTTCTTCAAATTCTGTTCCGAAAATGTTAAGTTTTGTCTTTATCCATATTTTTCATGTAGAGGGTTGTTCAACGTAAAAACATGTTACAATATTAGAAGTTGAAATGTGGAAGGGGGAATAAATAAATATACCTCTTGCAAAAATAAAGGCAGAAAAATAATTACAACGTGAAGTGATGAAAGAATTGTTTTGGTATTATGAAATAATGCATATCGCACTGCTTTTTAATACGCGAATAACACATTGAGATTTTGGATACGATTCAAGAATTTTAAAACTTTTAACAACCTTAATAAGGCGCTGAAAATGCTTTGAACTGTTAATATATCAACTGCGTCAATATGAACATCTTTTTGATGCTTCTGCTTGGTTGAGATACTCTTGTTTTAGCGATTGGGCGATGATAGTTTAGTTGATTGTGACGTCGAATGCCGCGACGAGAATCATGAGTTTAACCCCCTTCAATGAGCTTCAGATTTCAATTCAAAGCCATTTATTTGTTTTAAGGCATAGGATGGCACTCATTCAGGTCAATGCTCCTGAATTTACCACGGATTCGGAAGTCCGATCCCAACTGAGAAGAACCGGCAAGAATAGGGAAATATGTTCTGGTATCGTCGATACCCCTGGTGTTGCAATAGTCCATAAGCGACGGTGACTTCTTACCTCCAAGTGGACCATCTGCTTGTATGTCGGCCCTTGTGGTATAAAAAAAAAACAAAAAATTATTAGGGTGAAAGAGTCAGTACGAACGCTATACGCTAATATAATTATCTGAAAACCTTTATGCCCCTTTTTTATACCTCTAAGGTAGCAAACAAGCTGCCTGTCTGATGGTAAACGGTCACCACAGCCTATGGACGCTTGCAACACCGTGGGTATCACTCGCGCGTTGCCGACCCTGCAAAAATCTCTTCACAGCCTTCTTGTAGAACCCTTTCGATTCACTTATTCAATAATTATCATTCCTTGAGCTCCAAAGTTCTGTTGTAAGACTGGTGTCTTACATAACATGACTTAACGTCCGGGGCTGGCTAAGATATAACACACGCACATAATCATCCCTACGGATGAGACTTAATACTAGATATTTTAAATTAAAGTCGCCCGCTACGCAAAATTTGTGTTTATTTAGGCTAATCCCAGAAACTTATGTACGGATTTTCAGTCTGTTTTCATCTAAAGAAAGGAGGATCATCTAGGTAGGTTAAAAGCTATAATTTAAAAACATCTTGTATATATAAACGGGTATGAAGGTATTTTTTGAAAACATTTTTTTTACATTAATCACATACTTATATGGATATTATAGAGATTTTTTTTTTACTACTTGGGCCGACAAACAAGTAGACGGTCCACCTGATGGTAAGTGGTCACCGCCGCCTATGGACATTTGCAACACCGGGGGCATCGCCAATGCGTTGTCGACCCTGAGACGTGAAGTTGTTAAGTCTCATGTGCCTCTAATTTCACCGGCCCCCTTACTTTTCTAACCGAAACACAGTAATGCAAGTGCACTGCTTCTCGGCAGAAATGGGTAAAGTGGCAGTACTTCCCCGGACGAACTCTGCACTAAGAGCTCTACTACTCTAAAAAAATATTTACAGACGCAGGACAAAGAAACATATTCATGCACACAACTATTTGTCCAAAGTGGGAGTCGAATCTATGACACGTGTCACATCCTGGGGTCGCTATCCACCAAGCCAACTGGCCCATCATTATTAATTATTTAATATTATTAAAAGTGTTTATACTTGCTTTAGGGATACACATATACATAAATGTATAAGGTCTTGAAATATATAGAATACTAGATAATATTACACTAGTGTAATCTACTACTCTACTTGTCTAGACAAGCGGCACGTTTGACGGTCGTTTTATGTCTGTCCGCTCATGAAGTTCCGGAATAATTTAAAATTGCGTTTGAAAGAATAATAGCTGCACTTTACTGCTGCACGACACAACAATGAAGTAGGTATACTAAAATTCTTATAGCGTGTATCTAGTTCAAATTCAAACTCAAAACCTTTTTATTTAGTTTAAACCCGCGCGGTTAGAAAGGTTTAAGTTACTGAAGGAACCACCGGTTCGAATGGCAGCCTTTAATAGACACGAATCAGCAAGAAACTCTATCTATAGTATTTTCTAATTGCGTGAGTTGGCTGAGTGTTTTATGAGATTTTTCAATGGTTTATGTTTATTTCGACTTAATTTGGGGATACCGTAACAGATCAAGTTCTCATGAAGCATTTAGTGTGTGATCTCAAAGTAATCAAGTGCTATTTCACAGGATAAGGGTAAAAAACCTTCAACTGTCACGACTCATCCTAGGTGAAAAAGATTATAGGCAATTTTGAAATAAGTAGTGATTGATGAAATAGTGAAATAGTGATGAAAATATTTATATATAATAGCCACATAGGCTATTATATATAAATATTTTTCAAATGTTTTACGTATTCAGAATGCTTAATATCAAGATAGATATAAAAGAGACACGTCAATAAATATTATAACCTAAACAAGCAAGAGCAAGATGCACTTGTGCCGAGTGCATCTATTTTCAGACATTTCTATCTTTAATATAATGAGATACCTTGTAATACGCTCTTTATTTTAAGATCAGGCATCTTGGTAGCCATATTTTTTATATTTGAATTAATATAAAAAATATATATTGGTTAGCATATACTCATAGAGTGATGAGGAATAAGCTTGTAGGTATTAAGTTATAATTGAGCTTGAAGGATAGAAGTAGGAGAACTTTTAGTGCAAAGTTCGTCCGGGGAAGTATTACCTTACTCATTTCCGCCGCGAAGCAATAGTGCATTTGTATTACTGTGTTTCGGTTAGAAAGGTCAGGGGGCCGGTGAAATTAGGCACATGAGACTAACCAACTTCACGACTCTGGGTCGACAACGCATTGGCGATGCCCCTTGTGTTGCAAATGTCCATAGGCGGCAGTGACCACATACCATCAGGTGGACCGTCTGCCAGTTTACCGGTCTACTTGATATATTAAAAAATCACTCTATGTTATGTGATGATGTTGGCGAAGTGACTACGGATAAAAAGTTGGCAGCACCGATGCCTCATGCCGCATTCTTCCAAGTGGCTCGAAGATCAATGACCGTGTACAACTGACATGTTTAACTCTTGGATTGGCGCCAAGTCACATGAGAGCTGCGCTGACATTAATTGATTTATCTTGTCGTCTTTTTGTATGAATGATTTGAGTGAACTGTATTTCTTTTACACCGTATCTTCAGAGTTTGGGAAACCCCTGTGTTTTGAATATATTCATTGGAGGTAGTTTTGATCGTTCGTTTCTGGGCCGGTTTCTTGCTCGATAACGTACCAATTTTTTTTGTATATAACAAATTTATATGCTTATTTTTAAATACATACTTATATTGATATTAACACCAAGACACAGAACAAACGTGTTCATGGACATAAATGTTTGTCCTGGGTGGAAATCGAACATGCGTGTGCATGTTTGCTCTGTGTCTGGATGTAAATATCTATATGTATGTATGTATTTAAAGTTGTATATGTCGTATACCAGTTATCTGGTTCTATAGTACAAGCTCTGCTTAGTTTGGAATGAGATGGCCGTATGTAAAGAATGTCCCAGGATATTTATTTATTAAATTGTTAATAATTAATTTTGTTTATATTCCCATGTCCTTACGAAACACAGCATTTTTAAAAAATCTTACCAGCTTCGTTATTAACCATCTATCAGAACATCAATTAGAGTTTAATTTGTGCTACATTATCATCGATATATTTGCAGTTTTCTGCCATTATTGAGTGGCAAAGTCGCTGGTTCCAGTAATGGAGCACTTGAATCACTCCACGTCCATTAGACGACGGTGGTGTAGGTGCTCGCTACACTGCCACGTTCGCTAGCTTGAGATATTTGAGGCTATAAAGGTGCATCTGCGCTGTTTAAAGAACTCTCCAAGGTCGGCAACATGTTTGCAATCTCCCCCTTATTGCAAATGTCTATAGGCGGCGGTAACCACTTACCATCAGATGGACCGCCTGCCCGTTTGTCAACGTAAACATAAAAAAAATCTGCTGAGCTTGTACTATGGAAACCACATAACTGATATACTACATATATGTTACTTTTTTTTTAAATACATACTTATATAGAAATTTACACCCAGACACTACTTGTACGTCCATTTTACGACTCTCTAATAAATTTATAATCCATAACAGTAAATAAAACTGAAGTGTCTGTCTGCTGCTTAGAATAAATGTCAAAATTTATGTGAATGCTATTTTTATGATGCCTTTCACAATTTATCATTTTGAGACATTTTGGTCTGTCTATCTGAAAGTCATATTATTATTTTTTATACAACTTGGGCCGATACACAAGCAGACGGTCCACCTGATGGTAAGTGGTCACCGCTGCCTATGGACATTTGCAACACTAGGGGCATCGCCAATGCGTTCTCGACCCTGAGACGTGAAGTTGTTAAGTCTCATGTGCCTGTAATTTCACCGGCCCCCTTGACTTTCTAACCGAAACACAGTAATACAAGTTCCCTAATGTTTCACGGCAGAAATGGGTAAGGTAGTAGTACTTCCCCGGACGAACTCTGCATTAAAAGATACTACTCTAAAAATTTAATAAATAATATTTTGTTCACACGGACTCCTTGTATCGTGAACAATGAAGGGAATGAAGAAACCCTGGGCTGGAAGCTAGTAAATAAATATCTAAGAAAGTTCATCACTACTACTTACTAACGAACGACCTCGCCGCTTACAGATAACCCCTTGAGGTTTGCGTTATGTGGTTTCATGTAGGTTAGGACGTTAGTGCTTTTTACAGTATTTTAAATCTCAATAAAACAAAAGAAAACAAACTAAGCAACAGGGGCCCAATTCCACTAAATGCAACGTTCGAGTAGCACGTTTGATTCGGCAATGGTATGGTTGCTATTAATGTCACATCGAAGTTTGACATAACATAAATATGGTATTCCTACGCACTACAACCGAAACAAACATACATTTTGACGTAATCTTTCGAACGAATGTGAACCATTTCCGAAACACAACCGCAGTTCGATCGTTGGTGTGTTTAGTACAATACGATTAAACGTCAAATTTGACGTTTGGTTGCGACATGGTAATGGTTCAGTGCATAATATGTTAGTGGAATTGCCCCCCTGGGCGATTGCTCGAAATGGCAGTTGCAGTCAATTTTGTGTTACATTGACGGCGCTGCAATTGTCGTTTCGCACTGCCCGCGCGTTGAACCACCAATATATTATGAAATAGGGTTCCACATAGGATTCGAGCGTTACACGGGGTCGTAAAAAGTAATTCAGGGTCAGACCTTGTACAATTTTAAGCAGATAACTGACATACTTTGTAATACATCCATCTATATATACTCTTGGAACCTACCCACCACCTGTGGCGTGACAGCTAAAGTATCTGACCACCAAATAAGTCGCGAAATATCTTTACATAAAGTAAACAACAGTTAAAAATGAGTCTAAAATAAAACTCGTGTCAAATTATTCGAGTCACTTAGCTCTGTAGCACCTGCTACGAGTATGTAGGTCGCGCGTAGCTTGTAGCTACGACGTAGCACTTCACTCCTACATGAATATTTCATAACAATACGTTTATTTTGTATTGAATGTAAAAAAAATCAATGGCCTTTTAAAGTGCATACTTCTTTTGAAATAATGGTTCCAGAAATGTGGTATTAGGCATTAATATTATTACTTTTAATATTTATTTTTACTAGCTAACCTCCGCGGTTTTACTCGCGTTTATCGATATCATATACAGCCTATAACCATCTAGGAAAAAATCCGCGTCGAATGGTAGCAGTCCCATCCCGATATGTTCAGTAGTGTTGAGATGATGGTGCGTCAAAGAATAAGATATATAGACAAGTACATGCAATAAAATTGACCTTATATTTATTTATGTTTTACTAGCTGTCCCCCGCGGCTTCATCCGCGTTCCCGAGGGATGTAACATTTTTCCGGCACAAAACGTATCCTATGTTACTTCTTATACCTCCAAGAATATGTGTACAAAGTTTCATGATGATCGGTTTAGTAGTTTTCGCGTGGAAGCGTAACAAACTTACATTGACATTTATAATATGAGTAGGGATATTGGAAATCAATTAACTTTAAGGCTAGTTAAAAATAGATAGTCATTAGAACAGACATTAGAAAAGTCATTATTATTATATTATGTAAGTACGGAGAACGTAAAATTATTGTGGTTTTAAGCTCACCAATATAGTTGACCAGCGTATTTATTACTACATACATCTTTTTGGACCAAGCAAAACATTACAGTCACCTTTTTTTGTATAGTGATGCTAATTTCCGAACGGTAATGGCAGCTTCAGTAAATTTGACCTTTATAAGTTCCCTTCTTGCTTGGGCCGACAAACAAGCAGATGGTCCACCTGATAGTAAGTAGTCACCGCCGCCTATGGACATTTGCAACACTACACATCGCCAATGCGTTGTCGACCCTGAGACGTGAAGTTGTTAAGTCTCATGTGCCTGTAATTTCACCGGCCTCACCTTTCTAACCGAAACACAATAATACAAGTGCACTACTGCTTCACGGCGGAAATGGGTAAGGTGTTAGTACTTCCCCGGACTAACTCTGCACTAATAAGAGCTCTACTACTCTGAATTTAATCTTATTTATTTTAGGTCTGCCAACAGTTGTTACAATAAAACATATGAACATATACATACATAAAAAAACATCTAAGAGCACAACCAATTACAGGCAAACACCACATGATATATTACCATTAGTTAAAAACAAGAAATGTTTTTGACTTTGTTGACATAATGAAATATCTTCATCGCTTCTTCTCATCTCTTTAGCTTCTCGCTTCTCTAGTCCACAGGCTTTAGCTCCGAGTGCCCCAGGGGAGTAGTAATTAAACATCTTTCCCCGGAGCGCCATCTAGTGCATAGTACACACAACAAAAAAAGATTCCGTTCACAAATAAAAAAAAAGTTATTTTCAGATTTTTGTTAAACGGTTTTATTTTATGCATTTATGGATTTATTATTTAAACAATATAGCATTAGTTAAAAGGTTTTTTAATCATTTTATCAAAACCATAAAATAAGTTATGTTTTTCAAGTGCAGGATTTTTGTTGTGTAAAAAAAAAAAACATTCATGTTTTAAGTATTTATACCTAGGTTAAAAAAAAATAATTTATTTTGTAGCTTATAAAGTGCTTATTAAATATTTTTTATTATTTAATTTATATTTGTTTAAAAACATAAAAATATGAATTTATTTTGTAGCCTTAATAGTGATGATTTAAACAATTAACATTATTAAAAAGCATTTTTTTGTTATTTTATAATATCATATTATGTGTTCCGTTTGACGTCTGAAGTCCATTATGAGAGTACATCGTTCTTTTCCGCATTACGTCACTAGATGTCGCCGTTTTACATGCCTTGTCCCCACCACGCGCCTACCTTGCCCCTACTACTAGTACCTGTCGACTCACTCAAGCCACCATATCATTTTAATCATTGTTGCGTCGATTTTCGAACCGTTTGGACGGTTACTAGTAATTCGCACATTATTTAAACTTTTCTTCAAGAATTTTCGAGATAAAAGTAGAAAATTCGGTAGTTTTTATTTTTAAAAGTTTTACGTGTGTCTACATCTTGTAATATTTCATCATGGACATTCCTGATGATAATGATTCGAATGGAGTTACTACACCGAAGGAAGATTCGAGAAAAAAACCACGTGCCACGAAAAGACCACGTGCTTCGAGATCATCGAGTTCATCGAAAAGCGATTCGTCTGTAAGTTCAAAATCTGACAACAGCCGATCAAAACGCAAGCGCCACCACCGATCCAACCGCAGCCGCGGGAGCTCGTCTTCGCGGGACTGTGATCTTGATCGGAGGTTTGAAATGATTTCTCAGCAACTAGTAAGTCATGTGAACAATATTTTGAGTGCTAAACTACCCTCATCTAACATTGTTTCCGAATGTCCACTGCAAGAACAGTTCTTAAGGCCTCCTGAACCATTACAAAGCCACGGTAGCATTGCTGACCTTTCGGTTATTGTTAAGGAGCCGTCTGTCCCTAAAGCTAATACTGATCGACTTTCTAAAATTACCTCCTTGCAACGTTTTGATTCCCCTGATTGGAATTCAGTTCGTTACACAGATGCCCAGAAAAAATATGTAGCTTACCCTGCTTTTACTGATTTGAGAGTCAATGAGGAACTTAGACGCCTAGAGGACCCAGCGACTCCACTGCGTTGGTTTCAAATGGAGCGTAGCTTTGCTGCCCTGTCCAATGCATTTATGGCCCAAAATGAAGCCGTTAATAAGGCTTTACAGGGCCTCATTGACTCTTCTGTCAACCCAAGCGTACCTCTTACTGCTTCCTCACTATATGATACATTAAAAGAGTTGTTTGATAATCAATCGAATTACAAAGTTATTTCAAATGACATTCTTCAAATTATATGTGGGAAGCGTGCAGAATGCTTAGAACTCCGTAGACGGTCCCTGTTGAAGTCTCTGAAGTGTAAATACATGCGCGAGGATATAGAAAAGATCCCTCCGTCTTCTGAATATTTGTTCAGCCCTCAGTCTCTGTCCAATTATGTTCAGAAAATAGGTGGCATCGAAAAACTCGAAAGCCAACCTACCTCTTCATTACCTAAAGAGAATTCCCCAGAGCCCTCCACTTCATTTCATGGTAAAACCCACTTTCGGAACCGAGCAAAGAAACCAAAACAATCTGAAAGCAAGAATTCAAATTTTAAAAGAAATAATGAAAATATCTCGTCAAAGAAAAAGGGGGGGAGAAAAGATAAAAACACCAGAAGACCCTTTAATAGAAAATGACTCTTTAGTATTCTCGGGAGGTTGTCTAAAACTTTATCAAAAGAATTGGTTAAATTTCAATCCTCCCAAAGCTATTCTCAATATGATTTCTTCTGCTCGGATCCCCTTCAATCGCAAACCCCCGTTGATTTCTCCAACACCAGATGTTATGAAGAAATTTCAAACTCCAGAGTCTCAAGTCATGTCATCAGAAATCCAGATTATGATTCAAACTCACGTTCTCGAAATAGCTCCACCATCTCCGAGTTTTATATCCCCTTTATTTATAACAATAAAGAAAAATGGAATGAACAGAATCATATTCAACTTAAAAGCCCTAAATCAATACATAAAACCAAAGCATTTCCATTTATTCAATCATCATCAAATGCCCAAATTTCTGCAACCACGCGACTGGATGGTCAAGCTGGACCTCAGTCAGGCATATTATCACATCCCTATAAAGCAAGGTCACAGGCGGTTCCTTCGCATCAGTTACCGGGGTCAGCTCCTACAGATGACGTGTCTTCCTTTTGGTCTGTCCTCTGCTCCCAAGATGTTCTCTTGTGTGACAAATTGGATAGCCGAACAGTTGCGCTTGCGAGGTCTACGAGTCGTAGTCTACTTGGACGACTATCTAATAGTACAACAATCCAGAAGAAAACTAATTGCTCATGTCAAAATTGCAATAGGCTTTCTAGCTTGTCTGGGTTGGAGTGTCAACATGGAGAAGTCCATTCTAAACCCAACACAAGCAATCGAATTCTTGGGAATACACTGGGATACATGCCGAAACGCAAAATCCCTTCCCATAGAAAAGGTACGAAAGATCCGACAGTGCATATTGAAGCGTGTAGCAGTAGGCAGTTGGACCCTCAAGCAGGCTCAAAGTCTCTTAGGGTACCTCAACTTTGCAGCCTTCGTCACCCTCCGGGGAAGGCTACATTGCCGGACTCTGCAACGATTCTGCAATCAACTTCGCCACGCACCTTGTTCTCCAAAACTACACCCACAGGAAGTGGTTTTGGAGCTAGAATGGTGGCTGCAGAACATTGCTCAAAAGACCCAGATTTTTCACCAAGTGACGGTCACCAATTACATAACTACAGACGCGTCCGACATTCAATGGGGAGCTGTGATAAACAACAAAAAGATTCAAGGACCTTGGGATCCCTATCAAGTAGATTGGCACTGCAACTTAAAGGAGATGTATGCAGTGATCGCAGCGATATCATCACAAAGCGCAGTACTGCGGCATTCGACGGTGATACTACAGAGCGACAACAAAACTGTGGTCTCATATATAAAAAACGAAGGCGGAACCAGATCGAAACTGTTACTACAGCTGACGAACCAACTCCTGCTTCTAGTGGACAGTCTCGATATTGTACTTTTACCTCATCACCTTCCGGGAGTGTACAATGTACAGGCCGATCAGCTGTCACGCAACCTGATCATATCAGAATGGCATCTAGACGGCGCAGCAGTGCGAGGAATTTTCAATCTGTGGGGCACCCCAGACATAGACTTGTTCGCCTCCCGAAACGCACATGTCGTTCCAAGATATGTTTCACTAGACTCATCAGACTCGAACGCCTTCTTTCACGACGCTTTCAGCAGGTGTTGGCAGTTCGGTCTAGCTTGGATATTTCCGCCGCCAAGTTTAATGCCTCGAGTCCTACAGCACCTCAACAGAGCGTCGGGCCAGTTTATAATAATAGCACCCAGGTGGAACAAACCCTTTTGGAAAGCGGATCTAAAAAATCGAGCCATGACACGACCAGTAAAGATTCGAGACCTAGAGCATCACTTAGTGGACACCACGACGAGACGTCCCCCAGCTCACGTTCGCGATCTTCAACTGGACGCTTGGCTCATTTTGGGTGGGACTCCTTAACAGAAAACTGGTCCTCGCAAGAGAAAGAGCTTCTTACATCTTGCTGGCGAGCTTCAACACTTAAGACTTACACCCCTATTTGGAACAAATGGTTAATATGGTGCCGAAGTAATAATATCAATCATCAGTCACCTTTGCCGGCTGATGTCGCAAGATACTTGGCTAAATTGTACTTGACTGATAATTTAGCATATCGCTCTATCCTAGTTCATAAATCAGTTATAGCTTCCGTTTGTGAGACTGTATCAGATATAAAAATTTCCTCTAGTCATATTGTGAAACATGTACTAAAAGCAGTGTCGCTAGCCAAACCTATTCCACCTAAAGTCCCGATATGGGACGCTAGAATTTTAATTAGATATTTAAAAAATACCAATCCCAACATTAATAGCTTATTTGACGTTTCTAGACGAACAGCCATACTATTATTGTTAACTTCGGGCCGTAGAGTACATGACCTGACCCTTTTGCATATCGACTCAAGTCGTTTCATTGACAATAATAATACAATAACTCTACATCCAATTTTCGGCTCTAAAACTGATTCCTTGTCTCATCAGCAATCAAGCTGGAAACTGTCAACTGCCCCGGATCGCAATATTGACCCTGTGTTTTGGCTTAGATCTATAGTTAACATTTCTAAAGATTTGAGAGGTCCTGTAACGAACTTGTTTTTAGCAACACGAGGCCCAGCTAGACCTGCTTCAACTACTATGATTGGTGGTTGGGTTAAGCGGCTTCTCTCGGAATCAGGTATACAAGCTTCACCGGGTAGTTTCAGAGCAGCAGTCTCCTCATTGAACTGGGTTGAAAATTATTCTATTAATGACATTTTGGAAAAAGCTAACTGGCAACATGAATCCACCTTTAGAAAATTTTATCATAAAAACATTCAGCCCTCACGCACTTTGAATGTTTCTGAAAAATCGTTATCGGAATACTTTACTGTACATTAATGATGATTCTATTTAGATTCCTTTATCATTAATATTCTAATTTAAGTTTCTCTATTAAATGTAATTATATCAATATTCCTTGGTCATTGATTGTTATCATAAACATATTATACCAACATCAATGTACTTTTAATAACCCTTTTATCACATTGTTGCATTTCCAACTACACACAAGCCACCAGGAGATAACAAACAAATCTCTCATAATGGACTTCAGACGTCAAACGGAACACATAATATACAAATTTTACCTTACAATAAAATTATTATTATGTTTCCTAAGACGTCTGAAGTCCCAGTAATCCCTTCCTGGTTATTTACTTTCGGCTCATTATGAGCTTAACAATGATTAAAATGATATGGTGGCTTGAGTGAGTCGACAGGTACTAGTAGTAGGGGCAAGGTAGGCGCGTGGTGGGGACAAGGCACGTAAAACGGCGACATCTAGTGACGTAATGCGGAAAAGAACGATGTACTCTCATAATGGACTTCAGACGTCTTAGGAAACATAATAATAATTTTATTGTAAGGTAAAATTTGTATAATACACACACTTTTCCAAGTGTAGGCATTATTTTGTTGTTGTGTGTACTCGTACCTACCTTGGAATTATAGTTAGGTTGACGACCTTCGACGCGCCCTGCATATGTTCCAATTAATTTAGAAACGTTCTTCAAATATCTGAATTACAATGTTTAATTAGAGGCAATACCTATTGACAATGTAATATGTCTAATGGAAATCTTTTTTTTTTTTTTTCATTTACATCACTTTAACGATAATCGAGTACCGAGTACTCTCCATAAGTATCGAAGGTATCTCATCAGTCACCCTGTATAACTCTGATAATAATAGTTGATAATAAAATAGTCTATAATAAATAGTTGAGTTTGTTTCTCTGTTGTATAGATTTTTTGTAAAGTAAACAAACAAAATTTGTCGTGAAAAAGCAATCATTTTATCAAAAATTTAAGAAAGCATCTTGTTGTAAACAGAATGCATTACCGTGACGGTCTCTGTGAATTAAATTGAGATAGGGTCCTTATTTTAGGGTTCTTTAGTGAAATGGTCACGACTTTGGTACGTAAGCACGTCCTAGTAAGTAAAGTCCTTGTGTATTAAAAAAAGTAGTACAATCCCTACTTCCCTACTAATATTATAAATGTGAATGTAAGTTTGTTTGTTACGCTTTCACGCGAAAACTGCTAAACCGATCATCATGAAACATTGTACATGTTCATATTCTTCGAGGTATTAGAAGTAACATAGGATACTTTTTGTGCCGGGAAAATGTTAAATCCCTCGGGAACGCGGGTGAAACCGCGTGGGATAGCTAGTATCTATATAAGAACGCATGGATTTATTTAAAAAAGCAGTTTTCGTAATGTTATCTGTCAGTTATCTGGTCACCATAGTACAAGCTCTTGTTAGATTGTAAAGAATGACCTAGGACATTTATTTATGCGTTTAAAAATTATACTCGTATTATCTCACTCAAGCGAAGTCGAGGGTCGCTAGCATAGATATAAAAAGAAGATCAATTAAAGTATGTTGTTTAAGTACGTATCAAATTTAGAGTCTTAATTATTTTGTTACACGTTTTCTCTGAATAAATAAATAACTATCCTGGGTCAATATTTTTGTACACGGCCATCTGATCCCAAACTAAGCAGAGCTTGTACTATGGAAACCACATAACTGATATACTACATATACTAAATTTTTTTCTAAATACATACTTATATAGATATTTACACCCAGACACAGAACAAACAGACATGTTCATGCACACAAATGTTTGTCCTGGGTGGGAATCGAACCCGCGACCTTTGACTTGGCAGTAAGCCAAATGGCCTGTCAAATAATAAAGAATATACTGTAAGCAATGTTCTTTCATAAAAGTCTTCGAAACCCTGCAAGTAGTGTAACCAACACACTGTTGGCAGTTTTTGTTTATTACGCTTTTAATCTTAGTACAAAAGGGAGTGAATACTGATTACTATGCAGCTAACAAAAGAATGAGCTCCTCTTAAGGCCGCGAGAAGAATAGGGAAGATTATACCTACCTATGATTTTAAACGTAGCTTTCTGGCTTTATATTTTAATTAAAATTTATATTTTAGCACAAAAACTGATTCTAGGGCATATCTTGGCGTGATGTTGCATTAACTAGTTCTATTTTTAGTATTTTTATAACATTTTAATCCCACTAATATTATAAATGCGAGTTTTTTTCAGTATGGATGTTTGTTACTCTTTCACGGAAAAACTATAGAACGGATTTGGATAAAACTTGGCACATATATAGAGCATGCCCTAATATAACATATTAATAATAATAAATATCCCGGGACATTCTTTACACACGGCCATCTGATCCCAAGCTAAGCAGAGCTTGTACTATGGAAACCAGATAACCTATATACTACATATACTACTTTTTTTTCTAAATACATACTTATATAGATATTTACACCCAGACACAGAACAAACCGACATGTTCATGCACACAAATGTTTGTCCTGGGTGGGAATTGAACCCGCGACCTTAGGTTTGGCAGTCAGAGCGTTAACCACCAAGCCAACTGGCCTATCTATTGTATTGTTTTACCCGGGAAAATGGAACATCCCTCGAGAATGCAGGTGAAACCATGAGGACAGCTAGTCGTTAGTAATCCTTGTAATCCAGCTAATACTTTAAATGCAAAAGTTTTTGAGGATGAATGTAAAAACTGTATACCGGGAAAGTGTATGAAACAGCTGTTGAGAACCAGTAGTTCATAGTTTAAATTGATATATAGTTTACTTTTTAATCCGGGTAATGTAACATTTCTCGGTAATGCGAGCGAAACCGCGGGGGACAGCTAGTATTTTGATAAAAGTATTTCAGTTGAGTTAAATCTAACTTGGTCGTTTGTTTTTAGATGTAAAGTTTGATAGTGTGGAGGTTCGAGACTACTCATCTGATTAAAAAAGTTCTTTCGCTAATAGAGAGCTACAGTATCATCAATTGACATCATATCAGCTCAGGGATGTCCACTGCTGAACATGGCCTCCCCCTAGGATTTCCACCTTGAACGGTATTGAGCCGCCTGCATCCAGCGGCTTCCAGCGACTATGACCAGGTCATCGGTCCACCTGGTGGGAGGTCGTCCTACTCGGCGTTTTCCTGTACGTGGTTGCCGCTTGGAAACCATTCTTCCCCATCGGTTATCAGTTCTGCGAGCGATGTGGCCTGCCCATTGCCCATTCATCTGGCTGACTCTACGAGCTGTCTTTATTTTTCTACGAATGACGTCGTTCCGGACATTGTCGTGTAGAGAAACTCCGAGCATAGCCTGTTCCATAGCTCGCTTAATGACCTTGAGCTTATTAATACGCCCTGCAGTAAAAGACCACGTTTCTGTTCTATAGGTCATCACTGGTAACACACTGATTAAAGACCTTTGTCTTCAGACTCTGAGGTACTTTTGGTCCGAAAATATGCCGTTCCGAACACTGCCCAGCTATAAATATAGTTATGTAGATATGTACATACAGATATAGAACCAACAGACATGTCCATGCACACAAATATATGACTTATGTGGGCAT
This sequence comes from Habrosyne pyritoides, assembly GCA_907165245.1. Taxonomy (NCBI): domain Eukaryota; kingdom Metazoa; phylum Arthropoda; class Insecta; order Lepidoptera; family Drepanidae; genus Habrosyne; species Habrosyne pyritoides. Next base: position 13,420,006 of record OU015588.1, on the reverse strand, counting down.
GGAAGCCAGGGTCTCTAACCACAAAGCCAACAGGCCCGTCAATATTAGGCTTCGTTCTCACGGACCGGCTCGGAGAGCATCGGCCGGGGCTCTTCTTTTCACACAGACCGGCTCGAGTTTTACGCTTGGAACTGGCCACAGCTGACAGCGCGGAAGATTACGTCATCAGAGGCAGCCGTAGCATTCTCAACAAAGAAGGAAGTGACATGAAAAAACAAACTATATTACAATGAAACAAAACTCTGTTTTAAACGTGATAAAAAATCTGCTCTCCTCTCCGAGCCGGTCTGTGTGAACGGCTCCTAATTGAAATTTAGATATTTTTTTAAATTTTGATTGTATTTGTTCCAGCCCGTGGTCAAGGAGGGTTACCTGATGAAGCAGACCCACAGCTTCCAGCGATGGCAGCGCAGGTACTTTCAGCTCCGCGGCCGCACGCTCAACTACGCCAAGGAAAAAGACGTTAGTACCTTCTACCTGTATACCCGCTGAGATAGTACGAATAAAGCTTTCCTTTATTATTTCATGTTAAATGATAAAGATGGCGCTATAAGGGTTGTCTTGTCGTTAGATTATATACTTTTTCAGGAATCAACAAGTGACAACGATTATGTTCTGAAAAAATATATTGAAGTAAACTTTCAAAACTTGTTTAAATAGATAGTTCCTTTACTATTTCATTTTAAACGTTAAGGATGGCGTACTTAGGGTTGTCTTTTCAGGAATCAACAAGTGACACAACAATGATTACGTTCCATTATGTAAAAATACATATATTGCAATAAACCATATTTTTTAAATAGTATTTCCGTTACTGTACGTACATGTTAGGACCAAGGTTGAGACCACCTACTAAACGTGATTTAAAAATGTTCGGCATGTCGTAATAGTATTTAATTTTATAGCTATACGTCCTGTGAGACTTTTGGTACTGAAATATTTAATTGGCCATGGTTATACATATTAATCACTGAGTAGTGAACAAAAAAAAGTAGAAAAATATGTATGTACGCATGTAAGAAGTTATACCCGAAAATATATGTGCGAAAAACTGCACTGAAAGCATTTTTTACTATTCAGTCGTGAAATTGTAGTGTCAAAATTCTTTGCACCTGTCTGTAGCAACGAATAACAATTTTTGACGTTGTTAGGTTATTATTGATAATAACAGATTATTACTCACACATTGACACTGACAGTTGCGATTTGTGCGACGTTCCGGAGAGACCGTTATCAGCAAACTTCATCCGTGAGATTTTTGTGTTACACTGATGTGCGCGCATCTTAAAATTTCACTCTCATAATTTTTTCATAACGCGCCTAAAGAAGTATAACTTCAAAAACGACTACCCGTAAAGCTGAGCTGATTGTGATGAGGTTTGATAGGTTTTTTAAAAATATTGGGAGTATGTGAAGAACATTTTTCGATCCAAGGATCCGTTTACGATATATTACGCTTTAAAGTTGAGTTACAGTAGTAGAACTCTTAGTGCAGAATTCATCCGGGGAAATACTACCCCCTTACCGATTTCCGCCGTGAAGCAGCAGTGCACTTGTGTTACTGTTTCGCTGAGAATGGTAAGGGTGCCGGTGGAATTACAGGCAGATGAGACTTAACAACTTCACGTCTCAGAGACGACAACGCATTGGCGATGCCCCTGGTGTTACAAAGGTCCATAGGCGGCGGTGACCACTTACTGCTTGTTTGTCTGCCAAAGTGGTCATTTTGTTTGGAAATATTGTTTCTATTTCTGTGAACTTTTGCTTTATTTTCGCCAAATAAGTATTAAATGATGTACAAATGTATATAAATACAAATCTAAGCGTGAGGTGAATCCCCTAAAGCTTCTGCATTATGTGACAGATTCAGTCATTTACACCTACATTTTTGTCTCTGGGTCTACGTTGACCTTCGTACATTTATTTCATCAAGGTGGACATAAAAGTGCTGCTACACACAATAGCTTTGGGATGACAAAACGGAATTGAAAGGATAACTCGCGTGTGCGTTTTAATGAAAACATTTGTTATATATAAAGAAATAGTTTATACGCTATTACTAACTTTTTTTTTGTCTGGCAAGAGGATTTGATTGTAAGAGGTCACCGCCGTAAGTGGAACATATTAGGTCAACACTTAAAATACATTTCTTATACAGCCAGCCGTCTTATTCATCGGCGAACCGCTTTACGGTGGCCTCGGAGAGCTTATCTCTCACGTGATTAGTAGTATTAGCGTAGTTAGCGAAAGAGACAGAGCACGGAGGCCGCGACGAAACATCCTCGTTAGTGTTATTTTCCTTTCAGAATCAAGCTACTGTATCTAAACGCTCAACACTCACACTCACGCACTTGCACACTTCGTCTTGTGTATGAAACATTATTATCTCTATTTTACTAGCTGCAGGATTATAGATTGATTAATTAATTAAATATTATGTGGGTATTAATGTTGCAAGCTTCTATGCAGAATGTTGCCACTTGCCATCGAGATAAACCTCTGTTTTTTTTTTATTTTAATGATTAATGTTTTTTTGTATATCCATACTAATGTTACAAATGAGAAAGTGAATTTGTTTAATTTATGTTTTTTTTTATTGTTTGTTTATTACGCCTTCAAGGCCTAACAATAAAACCGATCTTGCTAAAATTTTGCAAACACATAGTCTATGAGAGGGATATAGGCTACTTTTCATCACAGGAAAGCAGGTGAAACCACAGTGGAAAGCTAGTTAGTTATAAACAAATTAGGTGTTGATTGCAATCATCGTCTTATTGAGTACTTCATCGCAGAGATTATGAGATCTTGCGGCAACACGGATGAAGCAGCGGGATGTAAGTTGTTTATTATAATATGCCGACTTATAAGTTACTATTATACCTGTAACAACTTTTGTATGGCGTCGCTGGATTTGATGGAAAAGTTATCCTGTTAGTCCATACAAGATTCGAGAAATTACGCGCCATATTTGTGATTATTTTGCCTATTTACGAACTTTTTCAATAAAAATACAAAGCTCTGGTACAGTTAGCAACGAAAGTAGCTTTACAGGTTCAAATTTACAATATGGCCGTACAATAAAACTGATCTTTAATGAAGAAATTTATACTAAAAAAAATGTTTAACATGACTAGGGATAATTAAAAGAAGCAAATCCTATCCTACTTATGGATGCAAGGAGGTATGATTTTAATGAAACATAGCGCTTAGGCAGTTAATAACTTGGATTAATACATACGATTATTGAGGAGAAACTTCTTATGTGGGCTTTGAAATTCTGATCCGTACTTCTATCGTGTTTTTACGAATTTGGGGCTCGATTCTGTAAGGAAAATGACACTTACTCGAGGATGTTTCGTCGCAGCCTCTATGCTCTATCTCTGTCGCTTACTACGCTAATACTACTAAACTTGCGGCACGCTATGATGGCCGTTTTGACGTTTAACAATGACAAAGAAAAATAACCTATATTTCTTCACACATAAGGTGCATCTATTGATCCAACAGTTCCTATGAGAATATGAAACGTCAAAACGGCCATCATAGCGTGCCGGTAGTATAATCACATGAGAGGTAAAAACTCAACGAGGCCTCCGTGAAGTGGCTCGCCGACGAAGTTTGTATTAGCTGAATAAGGGGGCTGTGTTTTTTAAACCCGAAAAATATTACATCTCTCAGGAACGCGGGTGAAACCGCGGGGGTCAGCTAGTAAGTACTAACAGTTAGGTGCTGATTGCTATCACCGTTTTACTGAGTAAGAGAATGATTGCAATCAATCGTCGTTTACTTACCTTACCGTATTTTGAACAGTTGCGGTGTACAAGTGGTTTATAAATTTGGATCTGCTACACCTACTTTTGTTGCCGACTGTACGTGGTTGTTTACTTCAGTCGTGGAAATAGATTTGTTGATAGATACAATGATCACGTTCAAAGATTTCTGAAACGTAATTTTGACATACAGAAACCTTTTGAGATAGATTTTGATATGATAATGGGTGAATTCAATGTTTATTCTTCATGTTTTAGGGTTACGTAGCTAAATTGTTAAAACGGAACTCTTATAATAACGTATTGTTTAAAAAAGTACGGCCCATAGACCAACATTGGCTCGCCATTGTCTCTTAAAGTATAAGTAAAAGTTCGAGTAGTAGAGCTCTTAGTGCAGAGTTCGTCCGGGGAAGTACTACCACCTTATCCATTTCTGCCGTGAAGCAGTAGAGCACTTGTATTACTGTGTTTTGGTTAGAAAGGTAGGGGAGCCGGTGAAATTACAGCCACATGAGACTTGACAACTTCACGTCTCAGGGTCGACAACGCATTGGTGATGCCCCTAGTGTTGCACATGTCCATAGGCGGCGGTGACAACTTACGATCAGGTGGACCGTCCGCTTGTTTGTGGGCCCATGTGGTGTATAAAAAAAAATAAGTAGTTACATATTTTTAATAGTAGGTTCCAATTTTAATATAATAATTAATACTTAACTTACTCTCCCCCGCAGTTTCACCGCGGTCCCGGGGACGTCACACTTTTCCGGGATAATAAGTATCCTGTGTTAATCTAGTTTATAAACTGTAGCTGTCCCCCGCGGTTTTACCCGCGTTCCCGAGACTTATCACATTTTCCCGGGATAAAAAGTAGCCTATATGCAATTCCAGGATATGGTCTATCTATGTGCCAAGTTTCATCCGTATCCGATTAGTAGTTTTTGCGTGAAAGAGTAACAAACATACATACTATACTATACTACAAATCTTTCCTCTTTACAATATAAGTATAGTTATAGATCTATGTGCAACGTTTCGTACAAATTCAATCAGTAGTTTTTGGGTGAAAGAGGATCAAACATATGTCACATACTTGCGTATTTATAATATTAGTAAAATAAGATGTTGGGTTTGTTTCGTTCTTATTACTGTAAAAACTTGGCTTGGTGGTTAACGCTCTGACTGCCAAACCTGAGGTCGCGGGTTCGATTCCCACCGAGGACAAACATTTGTGTGCATGAACGTATGTGTTTGTTCTGTGTCTGGGTGTAAATATCTATATAAGTATTTATTTAGAAAAAAAAGAAGTATATGTAGTATATCAGTTATCTGGTTTCCATAGTACAAGCTCTGCTTAGTTTGGGATCAGATGGCAGTGTGTAAAACAATGTCCCAGGATATTTATTCATTTATTTAATTTCAGCCCCCTTCCCTTTTTAACTGAAACACAGTTCATAATTACACACACAGTAAACACTAACAATGAACCACTGGGTTTTCTGTGAGATAAAATATCACGAGAAAACCTACATGCCCGATAAATTATTCAAACATGATATGTAAAGTCGAATCCGCATTAGAATGCGTAATGCACAATGATCCTTATCAACACAGCGGTAAAGATAAATGTTCCCTAAGGAATGGCAAATTATACAATTACACGAAATGCTACAAAAGAATAATGATGTTGCTTTCATACAAACGATTAACCAGCAACACTTCATTTGCTTAAATTGACAATCATATATTAAATACAACTTTAGTGCGACGCAATAGGGACTATAATCGAACAGGCATTCTAGAAATCTTATTATTGCATCTTATATCTGAATACCTGTTCACTGGCTTAAATACTCATCATAGTGAATATTTAAGGGCCGTGCGTGAGGGTGGCACGACATAATCTCAACCACCACTGGATGTGTCTATTATGATGTACCGAGACTACTATCACTGTCTCATTTACTCTCTAAAATACCCTATGAGTAAGAAAGACGACATGCAACCCTCGTCTACATGCGAGGCAATTCGAATTTCGAAGTCCACCTGCCCGAGACGGCTGGGCGCCTCGCCCGCTGTGTTCGCTTTTCAATTTCAGTCGCGCTACAGGCGCCACATGGAACGGACGTTTGGTTCATGTCGGGCGCCTAAAAAACCCGTGCGAACATACAATCATTAAATCTTTAATGAAATCACATATTAATCCTTCTATTTCGCAATAAACTATGCCTTATTCTCTACTCTACGTGTATTCTATGTCTTGTCTGTAAGTGTTATTGTGTTTTGTGTGACGTTCAGTTACTTTGACCTGGATTTTTTTGTTAATTTTGAAACTATTGCACAATTTTTTCTGTGCTGTGCTGTGCTGAAAACTGAGAGCTTCTATCGTGTAAGTATTTAGTACGTTAAATGTTAGCAGTTACTTATCTCTTTTAATAAAGCGTAGGTGAAGCCTAGCAAAATGTTTATTTGTTGTATTTTAATTAACCGAAGAACATGGAGCGCTTCGTTTATATTTTTTAGTTGATTATACAAACTGTGGATTGTACGGTGTGTTATTTTTAATTAAATCACGTTAACCTTTGTCAATATTTGTTTATTATCTGTACCCAATGGAACATGTTAATGGCCGCTCCTTAAGGTGAAATGATTTATTTTCAAATCTAAATGGGAGTACCTTTAGCACATCTAACATGAAACAACATTTCGTAGTGTTTAAAAATACAAATATATTTTACGTTACTACAAAGGTCGTTTTAAACCGTTATTTTAACCCAAACTTAGATCTTTTTAGGCCAAATTTATTACTTATAAACCTAATAAAAATCTGTAACTTTTTTCCAATTTATACCTTTTCCTTAAATCTTTAGAATTCGGTGATTGTAGCACCAAATTACCACAGATTAAACCCAAACCTAACGATCTGCTATCGCCTATTGTCAGATCTGATTTCTCACTGGCCAGATACGCGGTATCTGGCAATTAATTTGAATTAAGAACATCTTTTGTTACTCACAGTTAAAATTTTAAAGTTTAATTTATATTTTTCGACATTACCTATATTTAAATTTCTGTCAAAAAGAACATCACTCATTTTTGAATTGGCTTTGAAAATTTATTTTGATCGTTATCAAAGGAGTTGCGTATACAAGATTTTTCCGTCGACTGAGAAATCGGCGCTTCAGTTAATTCTAATCCCTACTAATATTATAAATCTGAATGTAAGTTTGTTTGTACGCTTTCACGCAAAAACTACTTAACCGATCATCATGAAACTTTGTACACATATTCTTGGAGGTATTAGACACACAACTTAACAAATTAACATAGGATACTTTTATCCCGGGAAAAAAGAACTTCCCTCGGGAACGCGGGTGTAAAAGCTAGTAATAATATAATAAATGCGAAAATTTCTGTATGTATGGATGTTTCTTACTCTTTCACGCAAAAACTACCTAACGGATTTTATGAAAATTGACATAGATAGTATATAAACTAGATTAACACATAGAATATTTTTATTCCCGAGAAAATTAATCATTCCACGGGAATGCGAGTGAAACCGCGGGGGATAGCTAGTTATTTATATTGTTTGTAAATAGGTATAATGAATGATAAAATTGAATAAATAGCTTCATTCCATTGTGATACTAACAAAGTATTGATAGGCGTTGGATCAATGTGGTAAATGAAAATGTGATGGAAGGTTCACAAAACCATCGATATATGATACTGAGCTTTGGGGAAAAATTGCAGTTATTATACTCGTACACTATCTGTCCCCTGCGGTTTGACCCGCGTTCCCGAGGGATGTAACATTTTCCCGGAACAAAAAGTATCCTATGTTACTTGAAATACCTCCACGAATGTGTACAAAGTTTCATGAGTTGTAGTTTTTGCGTGAAAGCGTAACAAACAAACTTACATTCACATTTATCATATTAGTAAGGATGTACTTTTCAAACACATAGCTTTTTATAGGCCCTAGAAGGGTTGTTATTAGGTCTAAAGTAAAATATTCAACTGAGAAGAGCCGGCAAGAAACTCAGCTAGTTTTGAATTTAGTTTAGTAATTTAATTTTATTACTATTGTAGCAAAAATATCCTACTTCTTAATATTATAATGGCGAAAGCTTGTAAGGATGAAGGTATGGATGTTTGTTACTCTTTCACGCAATAATTACTCAACGAATTTGGATAAAACTTGGCACATAAGATAGTTAATAAGATGGCTTAACACATAGGGTACTTTTTATCTCCGGAAAATGTAAGATTGAAGCCGCGGAGTCTAGTTAGTATAAATATAATTTCACTGCCCTGTTCCTCAATTAAGTTTGTCTCACGCCAACCATATTTAATATAAACCCCAAGATATAAATATCCCAAGACATTCTTCACACATGGTTACCTGATCCCAAATTAAGCAGAGTGTACTGCTTGTAGTATGGCTACCAGGTAACTGATATACTACATATACTAATTTTTATAAATACATACTTATATAGATATTTACACCCTGACACAGAACAAACAGACATGTTCATGCACACAAATGTCTGTCCTGGGTGGAAATCGAACCTGCGACCTTCGGTTTGGCAGTCAGGGTCTCTAACCACCAAGCCAACTGGCCCGTCAAAATAAAAGTTTTCATATATAGGACATTTTATCCCAGGTAAATGTAAAATCCTAAAGCGGGAGAAACCACGGGGTATAACTAGTATTTAATTATTTCACGCAGCTATGGAATCATTACATCTCTTTTGTCTCACAAAGGATGTGTTTTTATATTTCTAAAAGCTTGTTGTACAAGTTTATATGGCTACGATTATGCTTATTTGAAACGTTTGGAACTGCCATCAAAGTGATAACGAGCGACGTTGTAGTAATATATATATATAATGAGTAGTTATCATTTTGTAAAGAATGTAGTAACATTTTGTCAATTTGGTGATCGTTTGGAATGAGTATTTATTACATTAATAGGTTTTTATGAAATGAAATATTAATTCTAATAGGCCTTCACAGGCACTTATGAATGGTCAGACTCTAACACCGGTTCGGAAGGTTGCTTTTACTGAGAAGAGCCGGCAATAAACTCAGCAATTACTCTTTTCAAAATAAGATTTTGTACATAAAGATGTCATTTCTTGGTAATTGTGTTCGATTTTATAATAAGATACCGCTTTCAGTAACCAAAATGTCTGATCATAAATTTAAAAATTATATTAGGAAAGTTTTGAAAGAAAAAGCGTATTACAAGGTGGTTCATTATATTGAAGATAAAAATGTATGGAAATAGCTGCTCTCTGCACAGTGCACCTCTAATTTTCTTGTTTAAGTTGTAAGTAATTATTGTCATTTCCTATTTTGTAGTCTTATTTCTTTTTTTTTTGTTTTTGAATGTTAGCTTTATTAAGTATTTTGTAATGGTTAAATATAAAAATATGTAAAATTGATATTATAAAATAGCCAAAAAGTCAGAATAGATAAAAAAGAATTTAATAAAATAAAAAAGAATGTAACCTTGCTGAGTTTCTTGCCGGTTCTTCTCAGTTGAAGGCTGACTTCCGAACCGGTAGTAGCTTCAGTAACTTTAAATTTGACCTTCATAAGTGCCTTCTGAGGGCCTAAACTGAATAAATGGTTTTGAATTTTGAATTTGAATTTTTGAATCAAAGGTTGGTAGTTTTTTGGTGAAAGAGTAAAAAGCTTCCATAGATACACACATCCATCCCAAAAAATATTCGCACAGCATGATATTACTTGCTAATCCGAATTATGTAAATACTAGCTGCCTCCCGCGGTTTCACCCGCCTTACCGAGGGATGTGACATTTTCCCGGCACAAAAAGTAACCTATGGTATTTCTAATACATCCAAGAATATGTGTGTCCTGATGATCGGTTTTGTACTTTTCGCGTGAAAGCGTAACAAACAAACTTACATTCACATTTATAATTTTAGTAGGGATGTAAGATAATTCTCTCAGAATTATTTCTTCTTATCTAAGTCTATCTTGTTTTAAATATAAACATTGCATATATAGTTTATTGGAATTGTTTCAATGGAAAATTATGTTATATCTTAAAGCAATCTGTAAGTCGAAGAAGAAATTATTATCTGGTAATGATGATTACCTTTAGTTTTAATTTGTTAATCTTTAGTTTTCTTTGAGTAGTTGAGCTCTTAGTGCAGAGTTCGTAACCTTACCCATTTCTGCCGTGAAGCAGTAGTGCACTCGTATTACTGTGTTTCGGTTAGAAAGGTAAGGGGGCCGGTGAAATTACAGGCACATGAGACTTAACAACTTCACATCTCAGGGTCGGCAACGCATTGGCGATGCCCCTAGTGTTGCAAATGTCCATAGGCGGCCGCGGCGGTGACCACTTATCATCAGGTGGACCGTCCGCTTGTTGTATAAAAAAAAAATACTTTCATTTCAAAGCTACTTCGTTCGCATTATTTATGTATCAACACTATAAATTTAAAATGGTTCTAACTTTAATATTTTTAAAGTCTAATATGAATTTGTAAAATTTTATTATTGTTTTTTTAACTAATAATTAAAACTGTCGTGTAAAAAAAATTATGCCAGACCTGAATTAAATCGAATTTTCCGAAACAAAAAACAGCTTTGACATCTTCTGCGCATAATTAACGTAGACAGAGTGTTATACAAAGTCACTTTCAAAGTTACACAACTTGGATACAGTTTGTCAAATAATAAGAGTATTCGTAAACAAACCTTTTAGTGGGAATTATTTATTCACCGCGACCCTCGACTAGAACGTACGATCCCTCGAGCATTCTGAAACTTATAAAACAAGAATACCATAATGGCGGTCCGGTGAATTAAAAACGCGAAAGCAATTTCGTTAAAACAACAAAAAAATCTCTTTACATTTATAAATTACATTCCGATTTGATTTAAATACGCTTTAGGATAAATCCATTGGGATTTTGTTGTATTGTTATAGTTTTAAATATTCGATAGATTCTTTTTTTGGGTTCCGTACCCAAAGGGTAAAACGGGACCCTATTGCTAAGACTCCGCTGTCCGTCTGTCCGTCTGTCCGTCTGTCCGATTGCCTGTCTGTTAACAGGCTGCATCTCATGGACCGTGATTTCAAATTGAACAAGTATAAAAAAAACAGAATAGACATAATTTTTGTCTGTTTCTTCTTTTTTTATTTTCTCTTTTTTCACGTGAATAAAATAATATTATTCAATTGTAACTTCTTCTTACCAAGGGGGGGAGCCAGGAAGCTCATAGCACAGGGTAACCTAGTTTGGGCTCCTGTCTCCCACAATTAAATGTACCTACCTGTTTATGACAAACAATGTTATATATTTTTAAACGAATTTTATTATTATTATAATTTTTATGCCGTTTTTATAGATAATGGTACGGAACCCTTCGAGCGCGAGTCCGACTCACACTTTTTTTTTTTTCATTGTTAAGTATTGTTGTAAGTATCGCTGTGAATGGTAGGATAAATAATTCATATTTAATTTCATTTGACATTTGTAAACTCAAGCAATTCCAATGTTTAACTTAATCTTTTGTTTGGATCTTTATAAAATGTATGGCTGCGAAATGACAATTTCCATATCACTACATAGTATAAAACAAAGTCGCTTTCTCTGTCCCTATATCCCTATGTATGCTCAAATCTTTAAAACTACACAACGAATTTTGATGCGTTTTTTTTAATAGATAGAGTGATTGAAGAGGAAGGTTTTTATGTATAATACATGTGACATCCCACGGTAACGCGGGTAAATTAATATAGATAACTGACTTCATTCGAAAAACTTTACCTAGTTTTTCATAATTCCTCAGGTTTGGGCAAAAATACCCATTTTATTTATAGAGATGCGCTAAAATTTAAATGAAAGGAAATGTTAATGGAAGTCATATTTTTCTCCCTGCCCTGTTCCTAATCAATTAGGGTCGGCGCAATACATATGCTTTTTCCATTTGGCCCTACTATCCGTCATTTCGTCTTTGCCAATGACCCTGGGACGTGAAGTTGTTAAGTCTCATGTGCCTGTAATTTCTGCTTACCTTACCTTTCTCGCCGAAACACAGTAATACAAGTGCACTACTGCTTCGCGGGGGAAATGGGTACGGTGTACGGTAGTTCTTCGGGCAAACTTTGCTGAGAGCTCTACTACTGCTTCAAGTCTGCTGTTAACCTCTGTCCTTGCTACGATACACGGTTCCCTTTTGTATGGTACACAGGTTTAAGGTCTACTTTCAAACTTCTGATGTAACTCATTTCTAATGTTATCCATTCTTGTCACTCCACACATTATGTACATCTGAGCATTCTCATTTCCATTTGGCATAATTAATAATTATACGTTATTTTTAAGTTTTTGAATTGAATCTAGTATCCGCATAAAAATCTTATATTAAGTTAAGTTAAATAATAATAATTACAAGAATCCCACGTGGTTTCATCCGTTCACGAAGAATGTTAGATATTACCATATTATTATGTGCTATTCCAGACTATAATCTATTTTTGTGCCGAATTTTATCCAGATCTGTTCAGCCGTTCTGGCGTGATTGAGTGACAAACCATCCATCCAAACTTTCGCATTTATAATAGAACTAGCTGTCCCCCGCGGTTCTACCCGCGTTCCCGTGGGATGTCACATGTATTATACATAAAAACCATCCTCTTCAATCACTCTATCTATTAACAAAAATCGCATCAAAAACCGTTGCGTGGTTTTAAAGATTTAAGCATACATAGGGATATAGGGACAGAGCAAAGCGACTTTGTTTTATACTATGTAGTGATTAAGATTTTAGTTTCACATCGTAGTGTACTCAAAAATATTATTTCTTCTTCTTCTTTGATTTAAATTGCGATTGTTGCCAGCAACATAATTATTCCGACAAAATACTTATTGGCCGAATAAAACAATGTCAATTTAGATTGTAATTTAAGAAGTTATTTAGAGAAAGGTAAATTGTCCATTAGCTATTTGTCAATAACATGTTTAAATTGATTGATGGGGAGAGCTTTGAAACGGCTTGGAAATTTGTTATATTTTTTTAAAATTTTATAGGCATTTTTTTTATAAAGTTGTATAATTATTTTATTACAACAGACGTAAGGTAAATTGGAAAAGTTAAATACTATTGTGACGAACAACCTTAATTAAGTTTGCCTTTTTAGGGTTCTGCAGTCACAAGGAACCCTTACAGTTACCATTAGTCAAGAATACCACCGTGTAGTTTATACAAATATCCTTTATTATTATATTATTATTGTTCACACCACAAAAAAATAAAAGAAAATAAACGTATTTAAAAAAATCTGCAATTATTATTATTATAGTTCTCTTATATCTTCTGACTTGCAAACCGGAGGTAGCTTAAGTAACTTTGACCTTTATAGTACCCCCCGCGGGCCTAAACAGAATAAATTATTTGATTTGAATTTTGAATCGAATCAACACCGACTAAGTAGTAGAATAAAGTCTTGAAAGAAATGGTTTTCATTTGTTTTTTTGGATTATGTAAAAATAAACGTGGTAATAGTGTAACGAAATCAAACTATCACTACTTAAGAAAAACTATGACAGCTAAGTAGACTTTTCAAGTTAACGAGTAATACTCGATAATCCTATAAAATATACTTGGATAAATAAAAAAATAAGCAAGCTGACTGGCAGCGGTTGGAAACAAAGAGCTGAAGATCGAGTTCAGTGGCGTGCTATGTGAGGTCTATATCCAGCAGTGGACGGAGACAGCCGATGATGATGAAGTAAAAATGTCTATAGAAAAGGACGAAAACTTTAGCCAACAAGTTAAAAGTAGTTGCTTAATTACTTTGGTTCGTTATTGTTGAAACCACGGAACCCTACTACGCGTGGCTCGACACGCACTTGGTTTCGTTAATTAGGCAAATAATAACTTGGCTCGTTTAGCGAACATTTTTCGTGTAAATGTTCACATTTACTATCTGGCGGCATATTATTGTTAACATCGTTTAATAAAAGTTTTAATTACTTCGTACGCGCGATAAATTAAAATAAAGATTTCTTTTCTTTTCGTGAGGCGATTTTGATGAAATTAACTATATATATTGTTCCAAGCTACGTTACAGTTTCCTGTGAAAACACCATTAAAGTTCTTAATAGAATCAACTGCAACCAATTTTTGGCAAATATTTTCAGTGTTATGATACGACGGTTTTATTTTCAGTTTTATTATTGCATAGAAGATAAAAGAACTTAAACAAATTGCTTGTGAAGATATCAAAAAAAAAAAATGACTCATTCGTTATAGCTAAAGCCGCTTCTCGTAATTTATAAAGATTCTTAGTTTTTTAACCGATTTTAAAAAAGGAAATTCCTCAATAAAGTATATTCAACAAAAAGAGTTTGCGGTCATATGGAAAACAATACCGTAACAAGAAATAAAGGAAACAACTTACCTATAAGGACAAAAGTAAACAAAAAAGCTACATAAATAAATACGCTTGCCTATTATAAAAGATGTGCTGTCAAATGCGACCAGTTCAGCATACCTAAGCTATCAACTATAATACCGCGATCAAATTCTCTCATCTTAAATCTATACCTTAAAACGCAAATCATATTGGAATCAAAATCAGTATAACTTTACCTTGAATTGGACTAACTAATATCGGATAGAAATTGAAACCTATCTTTTAGAAGCGAGTCGTAATGCCTCGTGTCATACAATTCTTCTGGAAGTACTATCATGTAACTGCACAGTTGAATAAATGATATGGACTCGACCCTCGAAGGTCCTGAGGGAGCGAAGAGCGCACGCATGTTACAAGAGAGCTTACATATTTATAACAGTATTTTTTTCCCTTTACATGTGTCTATGGGCGGTTTATGTTGTATTTTATGAACAATTTTTACTAATCTATACTAATATTATTTATATTAAGCGGAAGAGTTGTTTGTTTTCTTGAACGCGCTAAATTCCAACTACTGGTGCGAATTGAAAAATTCTTGTTGTTAGATAGGCCATTTATTGAGGAAGGCTATAAGCTTCGTATCCCACTGTTGGGCACGATATAATCAACTATGTATTTTAATATTTATTTGAATATAATACATATATTAGGTTATTTTGTAAATGTATTTCTTTTTCATTTACATGTCTATGGTTTTTATGTTGTGTATCACGAATAGTTTTTACTAATTTGCTTATAATCTAATATGTACATGTATTTTAGTATTTATATGAGTTATTTTATTTAGATAGACATATAGATTTAATTTTATTGTTATAATAGAATATTTTTATTAAGTTGATAAATAAATTAATAAAGGTAGATTTCATAAAACTAAGTAAAAGTGTTTCAAATCAATGGCCTACCCTTAAATTTTGCTCATTTTAGTGTTAGATTGCATTATAAAATAAATATCCTGGGACATTCTTTACACACGGTCATCTGGTCGCAAACTAAGCAGAGCTTGTACTGTGGAAACCAGATAACTGATATACTACATATTCTTCTTTTTCTTTTAAATACATATTTAGATTTTCAAAATCGGATGAGCAGGTAGTATCGGATGTTTCCTTCTACATCAAAACCATACTCTTTCATAATATATATGTATTTAAAAAATCTTCCCGGTTCTTCTCAGCTGAGGGCTGACTCAGCAGCTATGACCTTCA
Source organism: Habrosyne pyritoides (assembly GCA_907165245.1). Lineage (NCBI taxonomy): Eukaryota > Metazoa > Arthropoda > Insecta > Lepidoptera > Drepanidae > Habrosyne > Habrosyne pyritoides. The sequence continues at coordinate 13,404,560 of OU015588.1, read as the reverse complement.
TAATTACCCTACAAGGGATTCGACTGAATAAATGGTTTAGAAATGCGTGCCTTAAGTCAAATTTAAAGTCATCTACAGACTTCCAATATGGATTAGACCCGCGTATTAGCTGAAGGTTGATAGGGGTAGCTTGTCTCCCTAGAATGGGGGATGATTTATAAATATCAATGAAAAGGTGAGGGTCATCGCCGCCTATAGCCATTTGCAATTACAGGGGATTGGCAATCTGCTGACATCCTTTAATCTAAGAACCATTAAATGTAACACTATATATTAAGGAACCACAAGCCTCAGTTCAAAATAGCGAGCTGAGAAAGCGCGGAAAGATGTTAATTTATAAAAACACAATACAATTAATCTTAAAATAATTTATCGTAGAATCTTCAAAGAGTATGGACTAAGAGTCCGTAGAAAATGTAAAAAGAAATAAAAAAAAAAAATTATCTAAGAACCATAACGCGTGAGTTTTTCGTCGCCCATTTTCAGATCCCAATTAAAAGGTGAAAATGTACGTAGTGAACAATAGTTCAAAAACGATTCGAACAAATCGAATGACCGAAAAAATTGGACAATTCGGCACGTTGCAAACGTCTGTGCATGAATATCTCTGTTTTTTGTATCTCTTGGACATATATCAATACAAGTATGTTTTTCAATAATAAACTATTATATAGCAGTTATCCAGAATAGTATAAGTTCTGGTTAATTTGAGATCAGATAGCTTTGTGTGAAGAATGTCCCATTATATATTTATTAACGAAAACTTCAAACGGAATATTTCTACCATCAAACATTCTATAAATATTATAGATGGGAAAAATTGTGAGAATGGAGAGATCTTTGTTACTCTATTAAACGGATTTTTATGAAACTTGGCAAAAATATAGTTAATAACCTGGATGAACACATATGATACTTTTTATCCCGGGAAAATGTAACATCCCACTGGAGTGCGAGTGAAACCGTGGGTCACAGCTTGTACTGAAATTACGTTATAACCACCACAACCGGTATATATATTATGTACATGATTACATTAAAAATGAATTATTCACACCGAAATCGAATAAAATCGAATAAAATCGAATAAAATCGCGGTCGTAATTGTATCGATATGGCTTAAAAATTGAATATTTAAGTGTCGCACGTCGCACTGTATTGAAATCGTAACGGCTGGTACTATATGTAGGTAATCGATCGATTTAGATATTAAAAAGCGTGCTGCTTTACCTTGTATCATAATCGAATCGTCTAACCGGTACGCGATTCGATTCCATTATTCGATAAGATTATCGTTTCCAAATTGAAATATAAGTACTACTTCGCGCTTCGAAATGGAAATGTTATGTTAACGTCGCATCTCATTTGCTTTTTTAAAAATAAATATCCTGGGACATTCTTTAGTACAGTTAGGAATGTAACAGACCTAAATTTTCAAAACATCTGAACACTACAATTAACTATCTAAGAAAGATAAACTAAAAATATTTTTATTAAATTAAATATGTGTCCACAAAAACAAGTCAAGTTGACCGATAAATAGGCAGACGGTCCACCTGATGGTATGTGGTCACCGCCGCCTATAGACATTTGCAACACCAGGGGTAGCCAATGCGTTGTCGATCCAGCCCTCTTATTCAGCTAATACAAACTTCGTCGGCGAGCCGCTTCACGGAGGCCTCGGAGAGCTTATCTCTCACTTGATTAGTAGTATAGTAGAGGTCTCTGTCGCTTTCTACGCTAATACTAGGCCGCGACGAAACATCCTCGAGTTAGTGTCATTTTCCTTACAGAATCGAGCCCCCAGAGTCGTGAAATTATTAAGTCTCATGTGTAATTTCACCGGCCCCTTACTTTTCTAACAATACAGCAATACAAGTGCACTACAGCTTCACGATAGAAATGGGTATGGTATACACAACCTTTAAAATATATTGGAACAAAGTTCCTTATCGCGCGTTATGAAAGGGGGCTAGATGGAAAAAAATCATACGAAAAGTTATAACGACGCTTTTTTTCGAAATTTAAATGATATGGTTTATTTATTGGGTTTGTTTTTTTCATAATTTCGGCTACATACAACATGTTTAAAATTCTGTTCCATTTATAAATTAGTATAATTAGTAATTATTAGCAGTCTTGATCTATTATTGAAGACCTAATACTAAAGACGAGAGATTGCAAGTTTTTCTTAACACTGCACCTAAACTCAGAGTTTTGGTCAATTCCAATGCGTATCTTCGTTCCATCCGGGTGTCCCTTGACACCTCTCAAGTTTTTTTTTATAAGTACCTACTAGCTGCTCCGATAGACGTTGTCCTGTCAAAATAAGGTCATATAAAAATTCCATAAAAAAAAAACAATGTTGGAATTCTAATCGCCACAATCTCAAATCCCACCCAAAAAAAAAAGCATCAAAATCATTCCAGCCGTTTAGGAAGAGTTTAAACGGACAGAAGAATTATATATATTAAGATTTGGAGTGGATAGGTAGTATGTACGAAGCTTAAAATAGAACCTTTCCAATTAAGATCCTTATTATCGAAGTAAAATAAGGTCCAATTTCGAATGGATTTTCACCAATCGAACTAAACTTTCAATAATCACGTGTCTATTTTTCTACCATAAAAAAAACGATATTTATTAACGCAGTATTAATCCATCAAGGGACAATTTGATAGTAGTAACAGATTGGACATTTAAAACATCTTTTATTCGCCCGAAAAGAGTGGTAAGTAAGTATGTCCTTTGTTTTTGTCTTCGCTGTACATGCTGCAGAATTTTCAATTAAAAGTTTTCTTTTGTACCTTTCATCATCATTTCGGTTAAATTTAAAATGGCCTATATTAGATATATAATATTATTAATTTTTTACCCGACTACGGCGAAGCCAAAGGAGGGTTATGATTTTGACCGGTATGTGTGTATGTATGTTCATCTGTTCCCTCATAACTTTTAAACTACTTATCGTAATTTGGCAAACGAGGTATCGTTCGAAGCGTCTTGATCGTCTGCTGGTTATAGGATATGTGACGTCACAATAAATTAGATATGGCGCTCTCTACAGGACATAAAGGCATTAACTATAATTAATTTTCAACATGTGATTCTCTGTATTTTAAAATACCTATTGTCTTAATTTCCTCGACGAATGACGTGTTAAGTAATCTTACGCTTTATATTCACTTACAACGGCGAGAGCTCATAAAATATTCATTTAAAACAGAGAACCTCGACATTGATTGAAGGCGTTAACTATTCCTAACAATATTTTACATTAACGCAAACAATTTTCAACTCTACCGTTAATAACAAAAAGCTTAAGTTCCGGGAACACGTTTAATTTTTCCAATCGCTTTTATGAAAGCTTTAGCACTACAATAAAGTTAATAATCGTAAAACATGTCGATAAATGCACGGTTCGAAACCGCATCGGCTTGAGGTCGCCTATAAAACGTTTGGTATAGTTTTATCGATGATTTAGAGTGCAGTTTATCGACGTGATTACAACTCTAGCTTTTGTTACACTATTTATTACGATAGCTTTAATGTTTACACTCTTTGTACGGTGTTCTTTTAATAGTGCATACTTCCCGCGGTTATATCCGTGTTCTCGAGGATATTCATTGAGATGTTTTTTGTGATAAAAAGTGTTATTTGTATCAATTCTTTATATATTCTATATATGTGGCAAATTACTTCTAAATCTCTTGAGCCATTTAGGCATAATTGAGTCAAGAGTCCTAACTATTTTTGTAATTTTAGTAGCATTACTTTCATTCCAATTACATGCTGTGGTTCAAAAATGCAAAATTTTAAACCGTTTATTCAGTTTACGCCCGCGGATACTTTTGATCCTGGGAAATATAAATTCCCCCAAGTAAAATGCAACTGCGAGGAACATCTAGTATAGTATAAATGCGAAAGTTTAATGAAAGAGCAAAAACCACTAAACGGAATTCGGGTGAAATTGGCATTTAGATGTAACGGGACTGTAACAGGGATGCGAGTGAAACCACGGCAAGCAAGACATTTATTTTAGATAAGGAGAGAGTCTAATAGAAACACCTTATGAAAGGTTTTCACGCGACACAGTCGGCCACGCCGACACAGTGACCACGTCGCTTGCATTGTTCAGAAAGTCTTTTATTATTTCAATTGCATATCCATTTTATTCAGCCATCCATTCTTGTGAGTTTTCAAAGCTATCTGTGTTTCTCTGTGATGGTAGAATGAAAACTAAGAAATCAATTCGTATTCATAACATCTCTGCCTATTTTATGTTCTGTTTTAAAAAGTGATTCTAAGAATGTTTTAGACTTAATTGTGTGAAGTTTTTATTAAAGAAGGAATAGTTGTTACTTCTGTTTCATTTTTTTATATTCTGCCGATATTCTGTAATAGCATCTGTGATTCTTATGAGAAAATATTAAAGCCTTGTATTGCGTACATGACGAATTTTTCATCTGAGAAGAGCTAAGCTCTAGAGCTCTAGAAGATCTCGAAGATCTCGAAGATCTAGAGCTCTTAGTGCAGAGTTTGTCCAGGGAAGTACACTATTTCTGCCGTGAAGCAGTATTGCACTTTGTTTAGGTTAGAAAGGTAAGGAGGCCGGTGAAATTACAGGCACATGAGACATAACAACTTCACGTCTCAGGGAAGAAAACGCATTGGCCATGTCCCTGGTGTTGCAATGTCCATAGGGGGCGGTGACCACTTATCATCAGGTGGACCGTTTGCCTGTTTGTCTGGCTACTAAGTGTAATATTTGCCACGTTCTTAACTACTATAGGATCTGCACGTTCTCACTATTTATATTCATCCACCCAGAAACCTTATATAAAATCCACTAAGTCATACCTTTAAGGTAAATTTGAATTTTTTTTCAAGTATTTGACGTCACTTCTGTTCTTCCCTCAAGTCCCAACCTCAAGCTTTTAAGTTGGCGGTCTTTTGGCGCTCTCCCAAAAAAATGATAAGTATCCTGTGACACTCTTTACACGGCCATCTGATCCCAAACTAAGCAGAGCTTGTACTATGGAAACCAGATAACTGTTATACTAAATTAAATATACTGCTTTAGTTTAGTCGTCTAAATACATACTCCTCTACACCCGGACACAGAACAAACCGACAGTTCTTGCACATAAATGTTTGTCCTGGATGTGACTCGAATCTACGACCTGTGGCGTGGCAGTCAAGGTCTCTAACCACCTAGCCAAATGGCCCGTCAAAAACAACCAGGTCAAGGCGGCCACATCTTCGCGTAATCCCGGCTTTACAACTGGCGCCGTGGCCGCTCCTAAGCCAAATAAACTAAAAAAAAAAAAACATCATTCCCCGTGTAGTTTGCACTTGTCGAAAGATTTCGCACTATTTACACACTCGAAGATTTTGTTTACGTAGTGTTTTGATGGATAAACAAGATCTGTTTGTGTATCTTGATATACTATCGGGATTTTTGATTTATTTGGATTCACTGGTTTCTCATTGCGATTTAATCTACTAAACTAAGTTATAAGTTAGATTAGAGACCCTGACTTCCTTGCTATGGATTTGATTTGCAAATAAACAAACATTTGTAAGCAGACCTCTCCTGTCGACATCAGCTAATAAATTTTAGAAAAAAATACTAGAATTGTAAATAATATTAACTAAATTATTGTATACGTAAGTCTAATGTAACATTAAGCTAAATTCAATGAACTATTAGATTTTTTAATCAATAGACTCTATCTACAATAAGTAAATAAGTATTTTCCAGTGTTCATTTATGTTTAATATTAGTTTTTGTTGTGTCATATTGATTATATGCTTATTTATTCTCTGTATGTGACGATTGTTTGTTATCTTCAAGAATGATGGCAACATTATTTTTAACTTACATTTTGTTTTTCAAAAATTCTTCTAAAATGTCTTTTATTTCATAATTGAATCAAAGCTCAGCTATCTTTTTTATTTTTTATTTTTCTTGTCACACTGACAATATTTCTGAATGCTAAGTTGTAAAAAATAGGTCGAAAATGGCTTGAACTGCTTCGAGAAAAGAATGGTACGGCCCGTGCCACTTGTTTTTGCTTGACTTGGCGGAGCACTGCCGTGCCGTCAAATATTTAAAGCAGTGACTTTGTTCCCAATTTATTCACTAAAAAAATATTGTATAGCACCAGAAAAAAAATTGGGTTACAAAAAATATTTAATTACATTTTATCTTATGTAGGGATGAGATAAGACTTATTTTATCAAAATTACTTGAGGCAATTCGATAGTAATTTTAATACAACTCACATTATTGCCAATGGCAACACACAATCGTCACTCTTTGTACAAATATAGAAGCTAACATCAGGTATATTTTGCCCAAAATGTGCATAATTAAAAGTTCTCTGTAATAGGAACTATATGGACGAAACATTTGTAAATTATTGATTAAATTATAAATTCGTTAAAATTCGTTACTATGTTTAGGTGTAAATATCTATAAATTTATTTAGAATTAAAAAAGCATACAGTCAAATTGAGTAATCATCTCCATCCACTGCTGGACATAGGCCTCACCTATGGCACGCCACTGAGCTCGATCTTCAGCTGTTTGTTTCCAACCGCTGCCAGCCAGCTTGCGTATATCATCGCTCCATCTAGCTGGAGGGCGCTCTACACTACGTTTACCGAGCCCTGGTCTCCACTCAAGAACACGTCTACACCAATGGTTATGGACTCTGGTTTCCATAGTATAAGCTCTGCTTAGTTTGGGATCAGATGCCGTGTGTAATGATTTTCCCAAGATATTTATTTTTAGTTCCTATTCGGATACGATTTCGCTTATAAAAGCTGAGAGATCTAACTGGATACTACCTTCTTTCGAAGGTCTTCAAATCGTAGCTCCTGTAATGTATCTTTTAGGGAGCCTGTGACATTACAAGCACGTGAGACTTAACAACTTCACGTCTAAGGGTCGACAACGCATTGGCGATGCCCCTAGTGTTGCAAATGTCCATAGGCGGCGGTGATCACTTACCATCAAGTCGCCATCTGCTTGTATGTTGGCCCTTGTCATTTAAACCTATATTTCGGAAGGTGGTTTATAAAGAAACTTCTGCATGTTCTGTTACTTAATAGAGAGACCATATTTATTATGATAGGAAACAATATAACTCTTTTGTATTACCGCAGTAACACTTCTAACTTATTTACTACCGATTACAATAAACTTCACGATCTGCCAACACAACTTTATTGTACTTTGCAACTCTTTTCTGACTTCTATTACTTACTAAAGATGTCGAGACCCGTTTCGACTACTATGAGTGCTATTTAATAATTAACCTTATGACGTAATGATAAGGTACAGGGGCAAGATCTGGTCAATTTATTAGTTATTTTTAATTGAATGTAATGTATATGCATAAATTATTGCGCTTTGTTCTTCTATTTTTTTTTTTAATAATTCTAACTTATTATTGTGGAATCAAATAAAGTTATTTATTATTATGATATATGCATTAATATCTGGTTTCCATAGTGCTCTTAGTTTGGTATCAGATGGCCGTGTGTAAAATAATGTCCCAGTATATTTATTATTACTAGTGCTCCTCAAGTGAGAACAAAATAAATTCGTAAAAATAGTTTTAACGTTATTTTGATTCTTTTGTCTATGAGTATAAGGTAAGGCATCTCTATAATATAGCATTTCTTTTTTTTATTATGTCAGTTGTGAGCGTGGACAAATACGTCATTATGTTGTTATTTTGACGGGCCGGTTGGCTTGGTGGTTAGAGACCGTGACTGCCAAACCGAAGGTCGCGGGTTCGATTCCCACCCAGGACAAACATTTGTGTGCATGAACATGTCTGTTTGTTCTGTGTCTGAGTGTAAATATCTATATAATTATGTATTTTAAAAGTAGTTTATGTAATATATCAGTTACCTGGTAGCCATACCACAAGCAGTACTCTCTGCTTAACTTGGGATCAGGTAACCATGTGTAAAGAATGTCTTAGGATTTATTATGTGTTTGACATTGGAGCAAGATCACGTCAAGTGGACCCCCCATTTACCACTTGATCATAAAAATTTAATCTATATATATTTTTCATAAGTATTTATGATGGAAAAATTATCCCCCAAACGATTTTTAAAAATTTTGATTTTAACAAAATGTTGTTGACAACAATGATGTTGTTTTAAAAGACATATTATATGTAAAAAGTAGCTTTCTGCGCTTCTTTTCCATAATATTTTAAATCTCTCACTCCTTCGTTTGCGCAATCTGTTCTAAAAGGGGTACAAAGCTTTCTCTTCACTTAGACATATATATATCCTTTTCAAGCATTTATTTTCTACATGACAGATCTAGTTTGAGAAATTAAGAAATGAACTGGCTCTCAGTTGAGCAATACCACTCTACTTGCTTAATAATAATAATAAATTACTCGCTTGTACTATGTATATGAATCACCGATATATTGTTTTCTATCTATCTTCTATATATATTATATAAGAAAAATAGGGTTCCCTTGACGCATCATCTCCTCACAACTACTAAACATATTGGAATGAGACTGCTACCAATCGACGCGGAATCTTTCTTAGATGGTTTTAGGCTATATATATATATATATATTATGATATCAATAAACGCGGGTGACAGCTAGTATATACATAAGGAAAATAGGGTTCCTTTGACGCATCATCACCTCAAAACTACTGAACATATCGGGATCGGACTGCTACCATTCGACACGGATTTTTTCCTAGATGGTTATAAGCTATATATGATCGATATCATACCATATCAAACGCGGGTGAAACCGCGGGGGATAGCTAGGGTTATATATACAGAGAAATCTTGGCTCGCTCAGCAAGTAATCTCATAAATGACACAATTAACCCTGCCACGGTATGCTACACACGAATATTGGTGATCATCGCGTGACGTTACAGAGACATATTGGGGTCAGACATACCCAAAATGTGTAACACTGCGAATAAGCAAATTTAGACCTTAAATCGTTGGTTGTATGGTCAGGGTAAGTGCCAAGTTATGTTTGTCAGATTAGATACCGGTTAGGGTTTTGTAGGGCAAGTTTTGTTCATAATATTTGGTAGCTCACAGTAGTCTTTTAGTGGGTGTATTACGTTAGTAATTACTAGATAGTAAGGGAGTGGGTGTACTCCAATTATTTTTATTATATGCTACCATTCTAATTATAGTGCTCGGTACATAATTTTTTTATTGATTCTGCCTCCTTATTCAGCTAATTCAAACTTCGTCGGCGAGCCGCTTCACGGTGGCCTCGGAGAGCTTATCTCTCACGTGATTAGTAGTATTAGAGTAGTTAGCGAAAGAGATAGCACGGAGGCCGCGACGAAACATCCTCGAGTTAGTGTAATTTTCGTTACAGAATCGAGCCCCTGTATACGAGTAGTAGTTTTCGTTCCTGAGTTTCACCCGCTTTCCAGAGTAATCTTTTATTTTCTCGGAATACAAAATATGCTATATGTTATTATAAGGCAAAGTTTATATATATGCCAAGTTTCATCAAAATCTGTTAAGTAGTTTTCAGGAAACTGTTATTTTGATCTTTTTGTAAAAATAAATTACATAAAGCTTTTTTTTTTTAATTATAGTTTGGTACAAAAAATACCTACAACCTATTTGTACCGAACATTTAAAGCAAAATTCCTACTGAATTAAATATCACTCCCTGTAAATATGATACACAATCTAAACTACACCTACGTACGGTGCTTTTAAAGTTTAAATTGCGTCACTAAAATAAATACACTATATATCCAATTTAACTGGTTACGGGACGCGGCAGCATTTGGTCACTCTTAATTGTACCCTAAGTGCTATTGTAGAGTAACAGGTAACATCTGCTACCGATAAAGCCCTCCGTACATTGGGGATACCGAAACTGTAATTTATTATGGATTTTAATTTGTACTTTAATATCTTGAAGCGCTTTTCATAACGACGAGCCAGTTGGATTGGTGGTTGGAGACACTGACTGCCACGCCGCAGGTCGTGGGTTCGATTCCCACCCAGGACAAACATCTGTTTAAATCAACATGTCTGTTTGTTCTGTGTCTGGATGTAATTATCTGTATTTAATGTTGTATATGTACGATACCAGTTATATGATTTCCATAATACAAGCTCTGCTTAGTTTGGGATTAAATAAATAAAATAAATATCCCGGGACATTCTTTACACACGGCCATCTGGTCCCAAACTAAGCAGAGCTTGTACTATGGAAACCAGATAACTGATATACTACATATACTACTTTTTTTTCTAAATACATACTTATATAGATATTTACACCCAGACACAGAACAAACAGACATGTTCATGTACACAAATGTTTGTCCTGGGTGGGAATCGAACCCGCGACCTTCGGTTTGGCAGTCAGAGCGTTAACCACCAAGCCAACTAGCGTGTCAATTAGATGAGAATGTGTAAAGAATGTCCCAGGATCTTTATTATTATCATTATTTATTATAACAGTATTTGAGTTTCCGTGAGAGAGTGATGATGCGACCATCAAAGCCTTCATTTTAAATTTGTTTTATACCACTTGGGCCGACATACAAGCAGACGGTCCACCTGATGGTAAGTGGTCACCGCCGCCTATGGACATTTGCAACACTAGGGGCATCGCCAATGCGTTGTCGACTCTAAGACGTGAAGTTGTTAAGTCTCATGTGCCTGTAATTTCACCGGCCCCCTTACCTTTCTAACCGAAACACAGTAATACTAGTGCACTACTGCTTCTCGGCATGGGTAAGGTGGTAGTACTTCCCCGGACGAACTTTGCACTAAGTACTCTACAATATAGATTTTACTTTAATGATTGATCAGATGTCACTTTTTTAACTCATAACACTGCAGAATAAGCTTCATGTTGAGTTTAATAATTATTGGCATATTCATTAATCGGCAATTATGATATTTAATTAATTAACCATATAATTTTAACCTATAATTAGGCACGCGGGGTCGCCGCGACCCCAAGTGATCTTCAAGTTAAGTTATTTTTATACCTATTAACGCTGTCAACCCGAATTTCTTGCTAGCTTCCTAACTCTCTAGTTTCCTAGTTCTAGGTCTAGTTTCTAATTTAATACCTATCAATTTGGTAACTGCAGACCCCACGCGACTAACAATGTTAGTTTATTGGCGCGCCTAATTAAAGGTAAAAAGGACTAATTTGAGAGAAGATCATAGTTTATTATACTTTCCTTCACTTCTTTGTAGTACAGTGTTTTTTAAGTTGAATACTGTTGCCAAGCACCTGTCGGGGTATTCTGTCTGCTCCACTTGAGAACCTTTTAGACTCTGTGTGCTTTCGACCGCATCTATACTACTAGAAAAAATACTTTGGAACGTCACATTTAAACGAGAAGTCTAATTATCTGTCAATCTATGTAACGAAACATAACAAGTAATCACTCCGCCCATCAAACCATACGCTCATGTCAATGGCAGATGTTCACAAACATGTTCCTTATAGTATTCTCGAACCTTCGCTAACGGTATTGCAGTATTACGGTATTCACTGTAGTGTGCGGATACCTTAAGCCGTTAACGTCTTGAGGCGAGGTATTCTATAGGTATTTAGGGGTACCCGGTGTCAGGTATTCGATCTTATAATGGAATTTCGGCACGTTTTGGTGCAATTAGCGGGGATCAATTTAGTTTAGGAAACATTTTTTGGTGGTTGTATAACTGGAGTAGACTTTAAGGAGTTGTCTATGATTTTGTTATTGTGTTGGATAATTGACGCTGAGACTTGACGTCTGCCTAATATATAGGCCTGTCAATATATGCCTATATAAAAAAAAAAAACGATGTGTGGAATCCAAAACAGCTGGTCAATTTTTGGGGGACTTTCAGCAGATAGCTGATGTTATAAGGAGTAACTTAGCCTACTTTTTGTTCCGAGAAATGTTACATCCCTCGGGAACGCAGATGAAACCGCAGGAGAAAGCTAGTTAATAATAAAGAGGTGAAATTTGTGTCATAGTGAGGTTATTTCGGAAAAAAATTGGATCCTTAAAGAACGGGGAAATTCCCCGAAAAGCTCAGAGTTCGGAGTTATTTGAGAAATCAGGTAGATGGGGAATAGAATAGACAGTAGGTAGATGATGGTGATGATCAACCGCCCCTTTTTCATTTCATACAGAAAATCATACTTTAATTAGATGACTCGAAAAAAAATCATCCATCTGTGAGACACAAAACTAAGTTAGTTATTGTGTCTCTACACTACACTAAAAACCTGTTGAAAATTCTACATGTGAAAATGACGTATTAGTTTTATTTTGAAAAAGATTATTACAATTATAATTATAAGTTTGTTTTCTATTTTCGCTTTTGCCCTTTTAATTAATACAATGTATATTTTTCATAATTGTAACAGACCTTTTGTGTCTCTGAAAAACATGTTTTCTTTAATATAAAGTACCTACGCAACAAGAATAATTGTCTAAATTTCAAACTTCAGCCCTCCCCTAAGGTTCTGACGCTAATTATACGTATGGGCCTAAAACATTTAGGGGCAATGTTAACGTCTTAATTATCTAATATTAATACAAGACTTTGTTATCCCCGCATTTGCCCCAAGGATCCATGCCCAAAGGCGGGACACACCCTTTTACCCCGAGAGTTGCCTCAGCTGAAATTCTGCAAATATTTCATCTCACTTTGTTAAATTTCACGCGGTTTTCTGATTACGTTAGCGGTATTTATTTGGTATCAGCTATTTTGTACAGTATTTTGTTCGTTTTAGGTATTTGCTATTGGATATTACGTTTATATATTTATTTGTTTATTAAAACACAGTATATATACATACTAAAACGTATAGTTAGCATACAAGACAAATGACAGGATAATTGGCTTGGTGGTTAGCGACCCTGACTGCCACGTCGCAGGTTCGATTCCCATCCAGGAGAAACATTTGTGTGCATGAATATGTCTGTTGGTTCTGTTCATGTCTATATATGTATGGTTTAGTATAGCTGTTCTTTAGTTTCCATAGTACAAGCTCTACTTAGTGTAGGATCAGATAGCCGTGTGTAAAGAATGTCCCAGGATATTTTGTTATTTTACAAGATAGGCACACAAAAACATGCATGTAATATGTATGTCTATAATAGGCGTGTAAAACATTTACAATTGTATGGCATAATCAACATTTTGAACAGTTGTTTTAATTAAGAAAGTTTTTAAAGCAACTTATAAAACAATTTTTATTAGAAAATTAAAAAAAACGAATTGACGTTTGTGCTAAGGATTTTGAAACATTTCGCCTAAAGCAAGGCAATATAAAGTAAAGAAAAATTTTATCAAACTTTTTACATTTAGCTCATTATAATTAAATATACGTCAATAATTACTGAATAGCAAGACAGTAATGATAAAGGAGTACCAATTTGAGCTACCATCGGGCCCATTAAGTATAGCATCTGGATCTCTAATTGACTCACCAATCGGCTCAGGAGTCAGACAAATAAGCAGACGGTCCACCTGAAGGTAAGTGGTCACCGCCGCCTATGGACATTTGCAACACCAAGGGCATCGCCAATGCGTCGTCGACCCTAAGACGTGATGCTGTTAAGTCTCATGTCCCTATAATTTCACCGGCCACCTTTCTAACCGAAACACAGTGTTGGTAATATTATGTTCTTTGATCTTGCCAAGATTGTTAATTAATGAGCACGGCTGAATTCGTGTCAACCACCTTAGTTTGTTTCGTGTTATATAACGTAAGTAAGTTTTATTAAAGTTGATTTTGCTTTGTGACCTTTTTCCATTCGGAAAAATAGTCGATAATTAATATAAAATTGTTAGTACAATGTTGCTCTTGTCTATGTTACTATCTATATATTAATACGTCAAGCAAACAATGTGTACCCCTTTTTACGAATAGCTGACCGAGGATTATGAAATTTGGCATAGTTAAAGTTTATATGGAGAAGGAGTGCAGGAAGCTAATATTTTAGCATTAAATAAAATGTCATAAAATGACAGAAATCGGTCGAATTTCGATCGCTAGGCGACCATTTGTATTAAATAATATTAATTTTTTAACTTGTTCTTACGTTGCTTGTGGCAAGAGCACACTTTTTTAAAGGCTACTGGCTCTCAAGTGTTTGTTTGGTAAGAGACTTTCATTTGGGTTGAACATTTTTTTTTTCAGCAGTACAATTCAATGCCGTTATAAATTAGTTATTCGTGGCTACTTGAAACTTTTTTGGATCCTTCCAAGCCCCGGGTTCTACGAAAACTTTTGCATTCTATTTAAAAGTTCCCTTTATAATGTACTTTTTTAGAATTCGTGTTATTCCGACTGTACCCGAGTGCAAACCATTTATACCATTTGCTTGTGAAACTCTATTTGTGTTTTATTTTCCGTAAAGTTTTTGACAATTGTACCACAATTCAGTTGGCTCGCAATTTGATGGCTTCCATGATAAAATAATGCTCGCTGATACAAAAAAAAAACATTTTTTTATTCCTTTAATACAGGCTCAAAAATAACAACAAAATAATGATTACACAAAGGTTTGTGACAATACTACACATATTGAGTTTACATTGACAAAAACACACAATAACAGTGTGTTAACAAAACATTATGCAACATGTAAATCTTAAAGTTAAGTAAAAGATATATGTACTTCGAAGAAACAATACTGTTACGATGTTCGTGGGGTAGAGACCTGGTGTCCTGAAATACAGGCTCTGTCTAACTTAGGCACCAGTCTCCCGCAAATTTGAGTGCTTTTGTTCAATTTTGGTAAATGAAGTTGTTCGTATTTTTTGTAACTTGTTGTGGGAGATAAACAAATTATTATTATAATTATTATTTATGACATTCTTTACACTCGGCCTTCTGATCTCAAACTTAGCTGAGATTGTCTTTTGGAAACCAGCTGATATACAACTTTTTATTAAATACATAATTACGTATTCATATTTACAACCTGACGGAACAATCAGACATGTTCATGTCCACAAATGTTTTTCCTGGGTGGGAATCGAACCCACGACTTGTTCTGTGGTAAGCCAACTGGCCCTTCTAAAGGGAATGTCACATAAAAGTGATGATCTTCTAGTTTTGTCGGATCTATATTTCTACCGTGAAGCAGTAGAGCACTTGTATTACTGTGTTTCGGTTAGAAAGGTGAGCTGGTGAAATTATAGGCACATAAGACTTAAGAACTTGACGTCTCAGTCGACAACGCATTGGCGATGCCCCTAGTGTTGCAAATATTCATAGGCGGCGGTGACCACTTACCATCAGGTGACCGTTGGATTATTTGTCAGTTCATGTGGTATAAAAAAATAGTGACCAAAATGAAAAATGTATAAAAAGTTAACGCAAAAATACCACTATTTCGTTTAGTGTGTACACAATTTTGATCCACTCTGATTAATATTCGTATTGATTTCGGCAAAAAAAATCACCAGTCCGTTGCGGAAATTATATTCAGTGGTTAATTCACTTGATCTTTCTCTCTATTTCTCAATAACAATGTTATTGGGAGTGGTGATGTTGGCTCCAGTGATCGAAAATACTGCTGGACTCAAACACTGGTCTTTGATATTGGGACATGTATATTATGTATGAATTACTATGTTCACAATAAATGATAGTGAAACCTCCGTTTTATGGCTGAATGCTTGTTTTAATATCTTTTATTCGATGATCTTATGACGGCAGGACTGATCAAGAAGCCATTGTTTTATGGCCGTTTTCTCTATCATGACTCCATAACGCCATCATTATGCAATCATGGATTTTCAAAAAAAATTTTTTGAAATTCACCAGCCCCCTTATTTAGCTAATATAAACTTCGTCGGCGAGCCGCTTCACAGAGGCTTCGGAGAGCTTACCTCTCACATGATTAGTAGTATGTAGTTAGCGAAAGAGACAAAGCACGGAGGC
The DNA here is from genome assembly GCA_907165245.1 of Habrosyne pyritoides. Lineage (NCBI taxonomy): Eukaryota > Metazoa > Arthropoda > Insecta > Lepidoptera > Drepanidae > Habrosyne > Habrosyne pyritoides. The sequence goes on along the minus strand of OU015588.1, from coordinate 13,388,598 downwards.
CGCGACGAAACAGCCTCGAGTTAGTGTCATTTTCCTTACAGAATCGAGCCCTAGATAATGTTATAAAAATGTATATTTCTGAATCTCTGTAGAAAAATATGTTTTAATTAGATTTTAATATATTAAAACGGGTCTATTGTAACGACTTTCATGCCTAGGTACTTCAAGCGCTCCTTGCTGGCTCGTTCACTTGTTGAGCTTGATTGCTGCTCTCCTCGCTTCGCCTCGCCTCCTAATGGCCGACTCTCACTAACGAAGCTCCATTCATTAATACGGGTACATGTTCACTTGCATAGTGTGGAGACGCCATTTGCAAGAGAATGGTATATTTCAGACGGTGCGTTATAAAATCTTATTTGTGAACCGTCTGCCTAAACATCAGCTTTTCTGACAGAAAAAAAAATATCTAAGGAATCAAATCATCTTCCAATGAGCTTCGGGGAAAAATCGACGTACAATAAGACATTTTTCCACTCGATATGGGCTTATTTATTTCTATTACGAGACACATATTTATCTCGCTTGCCGAGTGAACTCGGTGAGTAAATGTTTTATCATTCAGTAGACACTTTAGCCTACCTATACCATACTTTGACCTCATTTTGGTTCGCCGAAAATTTGCCTTCCTGTCTGATTGGCGAAGTGAAGTATCTTTCTAATGAAAATTATTAATATTTTCCATTTGAAAACGTAATTTGGAGTGATATTTCATAAGATCTGTTTCTAAATTTTTACTTGCTCCCGTGTTTTCACCGTTTCCGAGAGATGATACGTTGTTAGGGATAAAAAGTAACCTATGTGTTAATCAGGGTATAAATAATGTCTGTGTGAAGTTTTATCCGAAACCGTTCAGTAACTTATTCACAAAAAAGTCAATCAAGCAACAAATGTTTGATTGATCGCTAAGATCAATACCTAAACTACCACTGAGGTAAGGTCCATGCACTTACTCAATGGTATATTGTAGCTCTCCCGGGTTTCAACCGCGTTATTACAGGCTGCGTGTGTGCCAAATTTCACCAAAATCTATTCAGCCGTTTAGCTGCCTGACTATCGCATTTATAATATTAGTTAAGCTGATGTGGTAGACCCTATAATCAAGAAACAGGGTTCATTTTTCTATAAGATTCTTAATCGTCATATAGTTTTTTGGTTTTTCCGCAATTTAACTCTCTGAGGGGGTAAATGAAGAAGTATTGCCCGCTTATAGGGTTTACTGTTTCGCAGTGAGGTTACGTGCTGTTAGTACAGAAATTCCACTAGTTTGCAAATAAAATCGCGAAGCGTCATGCTAGTTGCGCTTACTACTAGCTAGCATCAAAGTGTCTTAAACTAATTAACAAATTAAAACTTTCTCAATTATCTCTAGCCATTAGGCGTGAAATGTGTACGCGAAGTTGTTTCGTGACGTTGAGTGTACGAATGGGATTAGCAATGGGATATGACGTTTTATTTGTCACACGAAATTAAAGGAAAATATTTGTCCCGTGTGGCTTTAAGATATATTACTGACTCTGTTGTTTTATGCTTCTCACCTTTACTGTCTGAAGGTGGTATCGTATTTTGTTTTTAATTGAGTCGTAGTTGTTGCGTTAGATGATGTTTACACCCCTAAGGTATAAGCGCACACATTTTGTGTCTTTTATACTGTATTTAAAAACTAACTTTGAACTTAAGTTAGTCATGCTCGCTTTAAGGCCTTTGCTTGCGGCGGCGTCGTGTGGCGCGCTCGTGTCGCTCACTTCGCTACAACATGGCTGCGAGGGCGATAGCTGACTAGCTGACACGTGCGCTATATGTACTTGTAAATTGTGCTTGGTACTTGTCTGAGTCTTCTTTGGCTTGTGTTTATCTATTAGTCATCCAATATTAAAAAAAAAACAGTGAGACTAAATAAATTATAAGAATGTAATAAATCTAAATTCCTTTTGAAATTCATGTCACACCAGGGTTGTGGCCGGGACGTGACAGGGACATGGTCGTGTTGATTCAGTGCACCCGTGTCCCATGTCCCGTCACTGGCTGCCTGTTCCCCCTTGTTCCCTTAGTGATGTGACCGGTCCGCGGACACTTGCCGTTTTCGAAATATTCCTTTGATTTCATTTCATATGTGTCCTGATGTAAATATCGATATAAGTATATTAAAAAAATATAGTATATGTAGTATATTACTTATCTGGTTTCCATAGTACAAGCTATTTGTTTGGGATCAGATGGCCGTTTGTAAAAAATGTTTTAGTATGAGAAAATTTATAAATCAATTTCTGGTGAGGTAAGTCACATTTAACGTTATTTATATATTTAAAAATAAGTTATACAATTTTAATGTGAAAAGTTGTGTATTTTTGCATATCAGAACAAAAAATCATCAATGAAACAACATAACAATATATAATAAAAACAGATAATCACTAGAAACTCAGTAAGTAGTCACAAAAAGAAGCCGAAACGAAAAAGACATATAAAATATCTTGTTGATCACAAATTCATGTATTCAATGTATCAATTATTTAGTTCAGCTAGGGTAGAAAGATTTGAAATAAACTTTACACATACAAACATGGCAATATCTTCTAAAGCCTGTGAAAGGTCTTGAGATATTACACACGTTTTTTGAGGAATAATAATCAATAAATTAGTTCTATAATCATACAGCCTCTATTAACTTATTATTCATGCCTTTGCAAAAAAGTAAACAAAGTGTCAGGTAAATATTACATTTGCTGACGTCACTTTGACAGGCCGGGCACTGAAGCTTTGCTGCCGTCACGGACACTGACATGTGTGAACAAGTTCATAGACAATAAATGCATATTTTTTTCAAATACATTTTTTTTTTATGCCTCAGTTATATTTGGTTGCCATAGTACAAGCAGTACAAGCTCTGCTTAGTTTGATATCAGCAATCAATCAGCGGCGTAAGCATGAACGAGTGCTCCAAAAAGTTGGTTTGCATAGAAAAACTTACATCGCAAATACCGTGATGTTGCGCGATGTTAAATTTCCCATTGCATTGGGTTTTGGCGCACTAGATACGATGACGATTTTTTTAAATAATATAAACTACTGCTTGACTGCGGTCCCACCTGATGGTAAGCAATGATGCAATCTTAAATGTTGAGGCGCACTAGTTTATTAAGAGCCTATTCTCTACATCCTTGAAGACACCCAAATTATACTTGCTCGGGAAGACCGCAGTAGGCAACTTATTCCAGTCCCTCAATGTACGCGGTATAAACGACGAGGCGAAACGCTTAGTCCGGACCGTAGGAGTTTCGACAACGTAGGGGTGGATACGATTCGCTTACGATAGACTTGCTCAGTGCCCAGAGAACCACGTGAAAAATATGTAGTTCTTAGCGCACTTTATTTTTTCCCGGAAACGAGGGTAAACCACAATATAGAGCAGTAGTTCTCAGCGCGCTCCATTTCTTTTTTCTGTGAATAAAACCGCAGGTCGGAAGCTAGTGATTTAAAATATCAAAGGAAAGTTAATGTGATGGGTTTTTAAATATGTAAAGGCTGCGATTTACGCGTCTACGTTCTCGGGAGTGTTTTAAAAGCGGTGTTATTCCGCATAATGGTTTGATGGAAGAAACACACATGGTGCTCGCTTTGCCAGGATTTTATAGTACCGATACTTCATAGTAGGAATATAATTTAACAGAAACAAAGAGAGTCAAGTTGAGTAGTAGAACTTTTCGTCCGGGGAAGTACTACCTAGCCCGTTTCCGCCGTGAAGCAGGAGTGCACTTGTATTATTGTGTTTCGGTTAGAAAAGTAAGGGGGCCGGTGAAATTATAGGCACATGAGGCTTAACAACTTAACGACTCAGGGACGACAACGCAATGGCGATGCCCGATTGCTTGCGATGTTTATGTGTCGGCTCTTGTGGTGTACAATATATTATAATATACAGAGTGTTACAAAACTACCCGTAAAGCCGAAAGGAGGTTAAATGGGGCCTTATAGCGAGCCCATTCACAATATTTAAGAACCGTAGTAACGCTGTATAACATTCCCAAAAAAAATAAAAAAATAAAAATTATGAATGAAAAATAGAAAAACTATTAACGTAGACAATTATTAGGTAAAATAGGGACGTAGCCCTTTCTGTTGAATAATCTGGTTCCCTGACATGACAGCTTACTAGGGTTGTTGGCTTTGATAATCTATATATATAAAAATGAATCCCTATTTCCCTTGGTCACGGCATCACGCATGGATGGCTGGACCGATTTCGCTAATTCTTTTTTTGTTGTGTTTGTTATTGTCAGGAGAAGGTTCTTATGAATGAAAAAAATAATAAAGATGCGTGGATAATTAGAAAATTTAAGAAAAAATAACGACCATATTAACTTTTCTAATGTAACCTTACCGCTTTTGACAATATAAACTCTTATAATTTAACCTTATGGTGTTTGACATAAATGTTAGTCGTTTGACAATATCGTTTAAAACAGAGGCATGGGTCGGAATTATATTGGTAAATAATTAATTTATAATTTCTTGGTGCACATTTCACGGTTGATTCAATCGGAAGAATCGAATTAGATTCATAGTTCAGACAGGACAACGTCTGTCGGGTCAGCTAGTTAATTATATTTTACGGGGTATTTTGTAACACGCTGTATAAGCCCTTATGAAGGACAGAGCTACAGAAATTACTACCATGGTGAAAGATTGTTTTAGAAATGATGTACAATATAAAAAAAACTTTTCTCACGTAAATTTTAATAAAGTTGAATTTATTTAGCCGTTGTAACTGTTTTGGCAACCGAGCTAAGTAGTTAAGTTTTATGTTTTAGTAGTGTTATATAAAAGCTAAATGTTTGTATTATAAAGAGAAAATATTTGTATTTTTGTTTAAAAGTTTTTGGTTGTCTATACTAATAATCTTATAAAGGAAAGATTTCTATGTAACTATATTTGTTACTCTTTCACGCAAAAACTGCTCAACGGATATGGATGAAACTTGGCAGCTAGATAGAGCATATCTTGGAATAACATATATGCTACTTTTTATCCCGGGAAAATGTGATATCCCTCGGGAACGTAGGTATAACCATGGGGGACAGCTTGTAATTAATAACCTGAAAAAGGACAGGCCGATTTAAATAATACCTTCACAATTAAAAAGATACTTTAACCAGAAATAACATCCTACTAATATTATAAATGCATAAGTTTGTTTGTTACTCTTTCACGCGAAAACTACTTAACCGATCATCATGAAACTTTGTACTCATATTCATGGAGGTATTTAAAGTAACATAGGATAGTTTTCTGTCTGAATCTTCGAGTACCAAACCAAATGCCTCTTCAATAATATAACGTCTATACTTAAGTGGTATTTCAATAAAAATGAGAGGAGACTTGATGGTTTTATACTAGAGACGATTAATAAATTCTGCGAAACAAATTCATAAGTCCAAAAACAATTGGATGTAAATCTTATGTATAACATTCTCGTGTCACAATATTAGTTACCATACTCCTCCGAAACTTCAGTAAGACTGAGAATAGGTTACTATCTATTTTTCATACCCCAAAGTAATAAGGGTCGGACAACTTTTTAATTTTTTAAATAATGTGGCATAAAAAAATACATACAACCCTAAATTTTCATCCATCTATAATTAGCCCCTGCTTTTTAATCGCGTTTTTTATATTATACTGTTCCATCCACGGATCCGCAATTTTCATATACGAGTATAGTATAATAATGTAAAAAGGGGAAAACAACGTTTGTGGGGTCAGCTAGTATCTATATAAGTATGTATTTAAAAAAGTTGTATATATGTTGCTTATCAGTTATCTGGTTTCCATAGTACGAACTCTGCTTAGTTTGGAATCAGATGGCAGTGTGTAAGAAATGTCCCGGGATATTTTTTATTTATTCTTATTATAATTATAACCAGGACTTATCGGAGCTTGTAGCCTGCTTTGACGTTGTTTTTATAATTATTACCCAACCAACACCTTACCTATGTAATACCTTTTTAGGCCAGTTGCCGTGATACTTAGATATCCTTTATCTCGCCACAATTCATGGCTTTGATTACCAACAAACATTTGAGTCTTACCAACAACACTAGCTTTTCCTTATAAATTGTACAAAACACGAAATTCGCATTACATTACTAATTTATTTTACACATTTACTTCTGAGCAAGCTTTAAGTATAAAATGCATAAGATTCTCTTACACGAGGATTATCTAGGTACCATTAAAGGCACGTGGCAGAATGAAGTGGAATAAAAATATACAGCTAATTACAAGATTCTCTACTTGCAAGAGCAACTGGAGGCTAATGTACGTAATAGTAGCTTTAGAACACTGGTTGAGACGAAGCCAGCTTTTATAATAACATGGTTTTCTTGGCTAAATATAGACATTAAGATTTTTGATTATTTTCTTCTGTAAACTTATAAAAATATATACTATATCATCGTACTATAATAAAAAGAGAAGTAGATTGAAACTTCAAAAACTTGACTGCGTAAAAGTCTGAACAAAATTTGCATATTTTTAAACAATGTGATGTATGTTTTAACGGCGTAGTTAGCAGAGACGAAAAATGCTTGTTCCGAAGTGGGTAGGTGCTTGTAATGCTCATAGAAATCTGACCATTCGTTTTTTTAGGGCATATGCATGCTAGGGTTAAAATATAGGATAGTTTTACAATATTTTACGGGCAAGCCCACTTTGCGTATAACCCTGGACTCGCCTATAGTGGGCTGGGCGATTGCCTAGAATACGCTCCATACAAAAGCAGTGCACACACACTTGTTAAATCCTGAAATAACTTGAGATTTCGTGTAAACAGCGGCTATGTGTGCGAAGAACGTATTTCAAATACGTCGAATGCAGACTTTTGAGAGTATGCATCAGGTATTTATGTTTGCATCTTGTAAATAAATACATTTGAATGCAGTGTTTGATTTCGCTGAAGTCGGGCTCAATTTAACTGCGGAGCGGAATTTGAACTATTACCCTTTGTGTGGTGCCGTGCGGTCTGGTAGTGTTGACAATACCAGTACTTCTTTACTTGCATTGGGTAGGAGACTCATCTCTAAGGTGCATTTGCATTTTGCGCCGAGTGGTCAATAAAAGCATTCTCGTAGGGGTTTGGCTTCTAGAAGACGGAATGCCGTTCAATATTCTGTCACATCTTTTGTAATACGTACGGGCAGAAAGCATATGTATTGCGGTGACTCTAAATGATTGGGAACAGAGCTGGCAGATTATAATAATATGGTCTAGAAAAGTCTTGAAATAACTTGTGCGGAAACAAGAGCTGGTCGGGTTAATGAGAAATGAGAGTCAGGTTACGTTGATACCAGGTTTATGAAAATACTGTGGCAGTCTGTAGATTTATCTTTTACTAGCTTTGACCCCTTGGTTTCATTCATGTTACCTTCTTCTTGTATCTCAAATTGAATATTTCAATTTCTAATCGGATCAGTCGTTACAGAGTTGATTTGAAAAATTTGCATCTCTAAATCAATGTTCTTCTATTTGTCTGTTTGTGTGCTTGTTTCTTTTTAATTCGGCAACGTATTGTATATTTTTTTTTTATGCTACTTGGGCCGACAAACAAGCAGATGGTCCACCTGATGGTAAGTGGTCACCGCCGCCTATGGACATTTGCAACACTAGGAGCATCGCCAATGCGTTGTCGACCCTGAGACGTGAAGTTGTTAAGTCTCATGTGCCTGTAATTTCACCGGCCCCCTTACCTTTCTAACCGAAACACAGTAATACAATAGCACTACTGCTTCACGGCGGAAATGGGTAAGGTGGTAGTACTTCCCCGGTCGAACTCTGCACTAAGAGCTCTACTACTCTGGTTTGGTTTGGATGAGGTTTTCTTCACCATTTTGAAAATTTCTTCTTAAAATAAACACTAGATTTACACCTAAAGTGTAGGTCTAATAATTTTATATTTATCTCAGTCTAGCGAAGGTTTATTCTAATGTTAGAAAGTATAATATAGCGTTCTGTGATTTTTATCGGTCAAGTTCATTTTCCAGTGAGGCAGAGCAACCTATTTCCGGAATCTTTTTGCTCTTGCATTTCTCCCTATTGCAGTACCTGCTTTACTTAGCAATTATCTATAATAGAAAGATTTTCAATTCCAAGGAGTTTGCTTTTGCGTCAAAGATAATCTAAAAGAAAACGTTACATTAAAAAATAACTTTATTCTCTAGTTAATTAAGGTTAAATTTCTGAAACAAAATTATTCTATTTTATGTATTGGTAGACAACGACCTACCTTAACATAAAGGGGTTCGAATCAAACCTATCTACCTGTTCTTGACGCAATTATATGATTTTTTTACGTCAGACTATACTTCGCCCCGCGGCTTTACCCGCATTCCAGAGGGATAAAAATTACGATAGTCTATGTATCTCCCAATATACATAAATAAATAATGATGGAGACATTATAGCCAAATAATGATTTTGTATCTCTGTGTCACGAAAATAAATAAATTATGGTATCAAAACTAGAAAAACAGTGTTTCTTTAAACTATTATTTATTTTTTGTTTTTTAGTTTACATAGTCCTTAAAGCGTATTTTTTAGTTTTTCAAATCGCTCATCCTGAAGATCTTAGGTAAGGATAATGGGACAAACTATTAAAATTATTGCATCGATATCGGTCCGTGATGAAGTGTGTAAAGTTTTAAATCAATCTGTCGTTTTGATAGGCATGAAAATGACGTTCAAAGATTCCGATACATAGACGGGCCAGTTAGCATGGTGGTTAGAAACACTGACTGCCATGCCGCAGGTCGTGGGTACGATTCCCACCCAGGACAAACATTTGCGTGCATGAACACGTCTGTTTGTCCTATGTCTGGATGTAAATATCTATATAAGTATGTATTTAAAAGTAATATATGTAATGTATCAGTTTTCTGGTTTCCATAGTACATTCTCTGCTTAGTTTGGGATCAGATGGCCGTGTGTCAAAGAATGTCCCAGGATATTTATTATTATTATTGTGTAAATATCTATATAAGTATGTATTTAAAAGTAGTCATGTAATGTATTAGTTGTCTGGGCTCCATAGTACAAGCTCTGCTTAGTTAGGAATTAGAACCGTGTATAAAAAATGTCCTAGGATATTTATTTATTATAGATACATACATAGCTGGAGTTTTAAAAAGGCTACGACTCAGCCGAAAGTTGGTTCACCTGGTTAAATGTTATTAAAATAACCGGAGACATTTCTCAATCCGACATATCTACTCTTGTAAGAATAAATAGCATGCATTAAAATTCTATCGCCGACATCATAATGTTTGTCGGAACAAAGCCTTGTCGAAGATTTAACCAAGACAGCATCTCAGTTTACAGAGTAAATAAAACGTGAACATTTTTGCAAAAGGAGACTTGTATTTCTTACTGTGTATCGGGAGACGTTGGAAAATCACATACCTAAGCTACGTGACATTGTGATGTTACTAGAAAAATATATCGCTCATTTAAGTAGACTTGTGATTTTTAACGTAACTTTTTGATGTTTAGTGACACAGTTTCATATTATTGTTTATTTAACGAACTCTTTTAAAATTAATTTTATATCAATATGTGTGTTTATATTTGCATTTATTCTACTATTATTATTATAGGCATAATTTTATAGTTTTAATTTTAGTATAATTTTTTTTTATGCCACTTGGGCCGACAAACAAGCAGACGGTCCATCTGATGGTAAGTGGTCACCGCCGCCTATGGACATTTGCAACACTAGGAGCATCGCCAATGCGTTGTCGACCCTGAGACGTGAAGTTGTTAAGTCTCATGTGCCTGTAATTTCACCGGCCCCCTTACCTTTCTAACCGAAACACAGTAATACAATTGCACTACTGTTTCACGGCGGTAATGGGTAAGGTGGTAGTACTTCCCCGGACGAACTCTGCACTAAGAGCTCTACTACTCGAAAAATGTGTTTGTAACTGTTTTAATTGCATAATTTGAAGGAGTAGCAAATATCTCTTTGCTCCATCTTCCGTAAAGCAGTAGTGATCTTCTATAACGGTTAGAAAGGTAAGGGAACCGGTGAAATTACAGCCACATGAGACTTAACAACTTCACGTCTCAGGGTCGACAACGCATTGGCGATGCCTCTGATGTTTCAAATGTACATAGGGGCGGTGATGACTTGCAAGGTGAACCGTCTGGTTGTTTATCGGCCTTTGTGGTATATTAAAAAAATCGTGCCAAACTTTAGAAGGATGTAAGGTTGTTTGTACAGTTTCACGTAAAAAACTACTGAACGGAAATTTGACACCTAGATTCTTTTTATCTCCGGAAAATTTAAAATTGAAGTTGCGGGGTCTAGCTTCCATAAATATCATTTCACTACCTTGTCCCAAATTAAGTTATTACAACGCCTGGCTAACCATATTTAGGAATTCTTCTGTTGACCACTCGGTGCAAGAAAAGTCGGTCATCGGTATACTCTATAGGCGTCCTCTTACACCCTTGAGATGAGGTGGTGGTAGAATTCGTAGTGGTTACCACATCGAATATCTTTATGATTTAATATTTCTAATAAATTTTGGATGACACAGCCTTTTCAGTATAAATTAATTTAATATTATAATTAATAATAGTATTCTGATGGCAAAATGTTCATGTAACAGATTCTGAGAGACTGTTAATTTTAATTAATAACAGTTATGTTAAAGGTATAGTGTATCCGAGGTTTATTTCGCAATCGATGGAGAAATCTGTTAGCCACTTTTTCTGTTTGTCTACTTGTCAGCTTATTTCATTTTAACAACTCAATGAATTTCGATGCAGTTTTTACCATTATTTAGAAAATTTCATCTGGAAGGTTTATGTGTATGATAAATTTTTATTATTCTACTGAGATGAAGCCGGGGCGGAATGCTAGTGCAGAATATGTTAACTACGTATCTAATTTCTAGGCTTACTAAAATCACATTTTAGTACGACATCTATACGACATACGAAATATTAGACGGGGCAGTTGGCTTGGTGGTTAGAGACCCTGACTGCCACGTCGTAGGTCATGGGTTCGATTTCGACAAATATTTGTGTGCATGAACATTTCTGTTTGTTCTGTGTCTGGGTGTTAATATCTATGTAAGTATCAAAATTAAAAAGTAGTTTTTAAAAATTCAAAAAATATCAGTTATCTGATTTCCATGGTAGGTACATGCTCTGCTTCGTTTGGGATCAAATGGCCGTGTGTAAAGAATGTCCCGGGATATTTATTTTATAAAGGATCTGTTTATTTTATAGTGTGAATAGAACATGAGAAATGTGTTTTTGATCAGAGCATCCTCAGAAACCATTCATTTGACTCACTGAACTGTAAATTCTGCGGATATTCGAATGTCCTATCAGACGAATGAGACGCTCGTGTGGTATTTCTGAGAGGTACTCAGACATATTGGGTGTTTCTTAAATTATATGCTTTTGGATTTTTATCTCCTATCCGAGCACTTTTTTATGTTTTTGGTTTCGACCACAATGTTAGTGAAGTTTATACGGAAATATTTTTCGGTGAACTGTTTTTTTTTTTTTCAAAATGACTAGATCTCTTTCCTAGTGCGATGAAGATTTTAGACAAATACTTTTTTTTTAAATTAGGGTCGAATATTAGAAAATTATTTAATAAGAAACTCTGAATTTAGAGGAATGAAAAAAAGAAGGAAAGGCGTATGGCCCTGCAGTGGGATACTGTGGGCTCATAATAAAGAGCAATTAATTAATAACAACATATACAAAATAACTAAAACGTTTCACAAGATCAGAACTAAATTATGCTGTTCATGTATTTCAGGGCACAAAATCTCCACCGATTGAAGATTCCGCCATTTTCAAATCAATCATACAAATTATTTTTTTAACAAAAATTTGTTAAAACTAACGCTGCACCAAAAATGTATAATTACTTAATCAGTTTTCAATATTTATTGACGGTAATTTATAGACATTATTTTTAATAAAATTCAAAACTATTTACTCAATTTGACAATAAATACTTACAACCTAAACAAGCAAATTAGAGGTGCACTATGCAGAAGCAGCAATTTCCATACATTTTTATCTTCTTATCAACTTCCATGCATGAGGTATCCAGCTTAGGTTACTAAAAGAAAATACAATTCTCAAAATATCCTCGTGTACAATATGTAGCAGTACCTATAATACATATGCTTTTTTTTTTTCTTTTTTTTTATGCCACTTGGGCCGACAAACAAGCAGACAGTCCACCTGATGGTAAGTGGTCACCGCCGCCTATGGACATTTGCAATAGTAGGAGCATCGCCAATGCGTTGTTGACGAGACGTGAAGTTGTTAAGTCTCATGTGCCGGTAATTTCACCGGCCCCCTTACCTTTGTAACCGTAACACAGTAATACAATTGCACTACTGCTTCACGGCGGAAATGGGTAAGGTGGTAGTACTTCCCCGGACGAACTCTGCACTAAGAGCTCTACTACTCGATAAATACGTTAAACATAATAATCTTACACGTATCTATATACATGCTACTACGTACATATATACACTGATGTAAGCATGAATGAACATGTCCGTTTATTCTGCGTCTGGATGTAAATATCTACATGAGAAAATGTTTAGAATGTACTACATCAGTTATCTGGTTACCTACCTTAGTACAAGCGCCTAATTTGGGATTATACGGCAAATAACTTTATGTAGAACACTAATTTAAAAAAAAATAATATTTTTTTATTATTTATTTTTATAATTTTTTACAAAAAAAATATTTTAATACCTATATTGGTTGTTATACATACAGTGGGTCTTCTGATAGTAAGTGGTCACCGCCGCCTACGAACATTGGCAACACCAGGGGCATCTCAATGCGTTGTCAACTCTGAGACGTGAAGTTGTAAAGTCTCACGTGCCTGTAATTTCACCCCTTACCTTTCTAGCCGAAACACAGTAATACAATTGAACTATTGTTTCGCGGCGGAAATGGGTAAAGCTGTACTAATCGCATCTAGTTGTTGCCGATCCTTGTATGTAAACTCGTTCACTACACTTCGCTGGTACCAAAATGTGTGGTTTTGTTAGAATAATACAAAACTACCCACCTAATAAAAATATTTAAACGATAATTATGATATTGCAACTCCTTAATTTTGTTGTTAATTTAGTACGCTTGCATACTATCAATAATTATAGTACCTAGATATTTAGTTTGTTAAGTTCTCATATGAAGTGAATGTAAATTCTTTTTGAGAATAAAGTTTCTTTAACCGTACTTCCCTGGACGAACTTACTAAGGAGGTCTACTACTCACAAGCGCCTAACTGCTTTACAGCGGGATTGGTAATCGGTATAAACTTAACTTTTTAAGATTTTGTGTAAACACGTACCTCACTTTTTTGTATAATAACGTGGTTAAGCGTAATTACGTACTTAAAGTGGATATTAGTTTATATAATTAGAGGTCTTTATGCTTGAACAATGAGCTTGAGTTTTCAGTGAAGAAACCGTACCACGGTGGTAGGTTACTTTTAATTACCAGCTGACTACAAGTCTCATGTTGAAAAACGGCCATCAAGCACCTGTTGGTGTGTTCCTATAGCTTCACATGAGAGTATCTCTCTAAGGCTTTGTGTGTAGATACTACCTTCGTCCATATTATCACTTACCGTGAGATTGTGGTTAAACACAAACCTTATACCTACCAAAGAAGGCTGGAAACACCCACAGTACTAATTATAATATATATACTGTGCCCCCCCCCCCCCCCCCAGCCCCCTCATCCCGTAAAAGTGGAAATACGACAAAATCCACTGTTTCTTTGTTTGTTGTTTTATTCCCTCGAGCCTTAAGTAATGTTTCAGGACATTTTTTATTTTACATTTATTTATGAGGCGCTGGAAAAAGGACGTCAACAATTTTTGTTATTTCTTGGTTATTTCTACTGGATTAGATTTGTTTGGTCACTGTAGGATATGTAATATGTATAGTATAGTATAAATTCTACTAATATTGTAAATGCACAAGTGCACATTGTTAAGGCTTTTATTTATTTTCTTTTTCTTGTTTTTTCTCTTTTGTTTTAAATGTTTATCCTACAAATATTATTAATGCTTGTTTATTTTCTTCTCCTGTTATGTGTTGTACAAATAAAGTATGTATATTGTATTGTATTGTATTGTATTGTAATGCGAAAGTTGGCATGTATGGATGTTTGTTACTCTTTCACGCAAAAACTACCAAACGGTTTTGGATTAAACTTGACACATATATATATTTTTATTTATTTATTTATTCTAAATTATAACATCATTACAGCCTATAGTAGGTACTAATTCGATGTTATAACTAAAGTACATTAACATTATACATTTTTAAAAAACATTATAATAAACAGAATAAAAATTTTAAACAAAATAGTAGATACATTCACAACATATACGAGTGTCACAATGATATATCATTTTCAAAGCATTTGTATGATGCTTCAGTGAATTTCGAATGGCCAAAAATAATAATATCAACATCTCAAATATGGAAAATGTCCTGGAATAACACATAGATTACTTTTACAACGCGGGTGAAACCGCGGGGGACAGCTAGTAAATAATATGTTAGTCGTACTTAGTGCCGGTGCTCAAACTATTTATTTAGTTAATGCTTGCGGCACTTGTGAAGGTCAAATTGACTAAAGCTACAATAACACTGAATCAAATTATACTAAACTTGTTGAAGCTATTTTGATATCACTCGAGCTAAAATAATTTCATTCAAATAGCTAATTGTAGGAAGGTGTACATGAAGCCTATCATAAAGCAATTTTTATTTTATTTTTACGACATTTATCGATAAACAAGCAGACGGTCCACCTGATGGTAAGTGGTCACCGCAGCCTATGGACATTTGCAACACTAGGGACATCGCCAATGCGTTGTCGGCCCTGAGACGTGAAGTTGTTAAGTCTCATGTGCCTGTAATTTCACCGGCCCCCTTACCTTTCTAACCGAAACACAGTAATACAAGTGCACTACTGCTTCACGGCGGAATGGGAAGGTGGTAGTACTTCCCGGGATGAATTCTGCACTAAGAGCTACCCAATAGATAATGTTAAATTTAATATTACACTCTTAATAGACAAAATAGTTTCTTAAATTAGACAAACAATATTACTTACATATATATACATAAAAATGTTATGTTGGTTTGTGTACGCTTCAAAAACTCAAAAATTTCTGCACCGATCGAGCTGAAATTTTAGCATGATCCCGCATCAAGGATTGTTTTTATCTATTTTTTGCATCAGTCACATATCTACGACCGTCTTTGTTTTGTTTCTCATTTCTCAACAGGCAGAAGTTTTTGGCAGGGTACAGCTAGTTTAAAATAAAGAGCGTACTATGTTATTCATATAGATATTTTAGCTAAAAACATGAAAGAATAAAATATTATATCTCGTAAAAATATAGCCAAAAAATATATGGAAGAATATACATGTGCTGTAAGTCTACTGTAAAAATGTTTATGGTACAGTAACATTACGTGTGTTCTATTCTATTCTTTTATATTCGGTTCGCTGCCATCGCCTCGCCTTTTACAGCTCGACCTTAGATGCTTCAATAGCCCAGTGGCTATTATAGAACTGGGTCACACTTTCAAACGAACTGTGTAGCGTATAGAAATGCAATAGATGCATGCTTCGAGTAGTAGAGCTCTTAGTGCAGAGTTCGTCCGGGGAAGTACTACCACCTTACCCATTTCTGCCGTGAAGCAGTAGTGCACTTGTGTTACTGTGTTTCGGTTAGAAAGGTAAGGGGGCCGGTGAAATTACAGGCACATGAGACTGAACAACTTCACGTCTCAGGGTCGACAACGCATTGGCGATGCCCCTAGTGTTGCAAATGTCCATAGGCGGCGGTGACCACTTACCATCAGGTGGACCGTTCGCTTGTTTGTCGGCCCATGTGGTATAAAAAAAAAAAAAAAAAATTTTTTTTTGAGAATATAATTTTTTATCATTGTTTCATTATAGTAGGGGAGCCCACGATGCTAAATGGGGATTTACTCGAGCGTCGTAGAGACCTATTGGGTTGCAAAGCTTAGATGATAACAAGAAAAAAATGTTAAATGATATATACCTTTACATGGGTGGGGGAAGCGGCTATAAATTTTTAAATATGTAAAAAAAAACTGTTGCATGGACATCCTCGAGCACGTCAGATATTGATAGCATCAATGCCCTACGTATTTGTAATAATGTATGTATGTTAATCTGATCGTTTGCATGATGCGGGTGGTTGTATGTAAGGGTTGAAAATGAAAAAAAAAAAAATTATCGAGCGCGTCAGATTTTCTAAGGGAGTGTTAAGTGCACCAAAAAAAAGCTATCACTCACTAATCTGACGATTTCGATGGGACGCAAACTCGCGGCCATTTTCATAATGTGCAAAAAAATTCGCCATTTTGAAATACTCAAGCGCGTCAGATTAAGATATATGGTTATATGGATATGGTTCATCTTTATGTTCTAAACGAACTGTCTCATAATCTGACGATTATCTAGAGGGATTCGCCTGATCTGACAAAAAAAAATATAAAAACGGTTCACCTTAAAGGCCATCCCTGCAACTTCCCGCTAATTCCATTCCTGGGCGCTTAAAATTGTACCTATGACATTTTTGAGCTCAAAATATAATTTATGTGATATTTTGAGCTCGCTGAGTTCAAAGAAATAATACTTCTATGCATTTGATTTTCTCTCCCAGCTCGAAAGTCTGATAGAAGTTTCATAGAACACTATTTTTGGAATTTTCAAACCGCAATAACTTTTGAATGGATCAACCAATTTTCACGCGGTTAGCCATTTTAATTGATCGAACCACAAATTTCGGAGTAATCCCGAAAAAACACTTTTTCGGGTTTCTTTCGTTCACGATATCTCTCGAACGAATCAACCGATTTTGACCAGCTTGGTGGCGATAGACGTGGTTTTTCAAGCTCCATCGACAATTCGAGGTTATCATATGTTCCTCGAGACTTTCGGATAACCGGCTTGCTCCGACGATATTCCGAAATATTTACACATTTTTTTAATGTTTCTACTGTAAATTTAATTGTTTTTGTAAGGTACTTTCACCACAAAATACACATTTTAAATTAATATCACTCATATTAAATATTTATAAACTTTCATTCAAACCAATAATATTAAAATAGCAAAAAAAGCCAAAACGTTGGAAACACGTTACATGCGCACATACTGTATGCCACGAACGAGTCTTTATGATCAGCTGTGATGGCGTCATGGCAGCAGAAACCAGAGTGGGGACGGAGTGAGAGAGGAATAGAAACGCGGAGAAGGAAATGTAGGCATCACGCAGCTGCACGCATTTAACTTTATCGACGAATTTTTGTTATTTCGGCTTGCGAAAATCGTCAGATTATATATTTTTCATTATTCTTGAATTATTTCCTTCAAAATAAAAAAAAAATTTGCTACGCTCGAGAATGTCGAGATGACGTTTTTTTTTACAACTTTGCTGCCCTAACGTTTCTTTACGTCACTCTCAAATTGTCAGATTAGTGGAATATACACTTTTTAGGATGTAATTAACTCACCCTACCTTAATCTGACGCGCTCGAGAATTTCTGATGGTCAATTTTTTTTTACTAATCTGATCCTGTATCCTCCACGGGCGGCCTTATATATGGGCCTTATGTTTTGTGGAGGTACTTAACCGGGTACAAGGTATCCCCCTGTATATTAATCTGCCGCGCTTTAGTAAATCCCGAAATCCCCGCTTGGGCTCCCCTACTATTATGATGGGCCAATTGGCTTGGTTGTTTCGAGTCCAGGGGCTCGATTCTGTATGGAAAATGACAATATCTCGAGGATGTTTCTCGGCCTCTATGCTCTGTCTCTGTCGCTTACTACGCTAAGATTACTCATAACGTGAGAGGTAAGCCCTCCAAGGCCTCTGCGAAGCGGCTCGCCGACGTTGTTTGTATTAGCTGAATAAGGGGGCTTCCCAATCAGGACAAACATTTGTGTGCATTTTTTGTGTCTGAGTGTAATTTATTAGCCTGTATGACTCGTGGGACCTTGAAAAATGGGCCTTTTGACCTAAGGACCAAATAATTATGTATGTATTGTGAGGCAAATAGAAGTAGTATTATGTAGTATATCAGTTATCTGGTATACTACATAATACTTTGCTTAGTTTGAGATCGGATGGGCGTGTGTAAAGATGAACCAGGATATTTATTTATTTATTATCCCTAAAGAGGTAGGCAGAGGTCCGATCAAGGTATTTGAAGTCCCAATGTGACATGTGGTGAGTACCTGAGTACCTATTGTCGCGGTTTCTCTGGAACACTACCTATTACGGGTTTCAGGTAATCTTTTCTATACATATACAAGTTTATACATACCTTGCTCGTTTCGGGAATCAAATCCAGGTTGAAACGAGCATTATAACGCTCGACCAAAGCGATTTTAATATTAGATTTCTTTGAAAATACAGTCGGCAATGTTAGCTGTAATGTACAAAAGACTTGTAATACTCAAATGCATAATGTAGCTATTTCCAGTATGCGAGTTTTATTTTCACACTTTTACAAAGACTTTAGAAAGAGATTCAGTAGAATTCTTACTGCCTAACACCAGATCTTTGTGTTCTCATTGACCATTCATGCAAGGTACCTCTATAGGTACCTACGACATCTTGGAGGTATATTTGATTTTTAAATTAAGTACTAACTGTTCCCCCCGGTTTTACCCGCGTTCCTAACCATGTTAGATTTTCCCGGGATATAAAGTAGCCTTAGCCTGTGAAAGTCTCTGTCAAAGTCGGTTCTGCCGCATTGGAGTCCATATGCACATCGATTTTTTATAACATACAGCACAGTGCACCTCTAATTTGCATTTGTAGGTTGTAATTCTTATTTTTCTATTTTGTAGTCTTTTTTGTTTTTAAATGTTAAATTAGGTATTTTGTCAATTTAAATAAAATAACAAATAAAATTTAAATAATATAATACCAAAATGTCAGATTAGATCTAACTTATACAAGAATAATTAAAAAATAAAATGTTACCTTGCTGAGTTTTTTGCCGGCTCTTCTCAGTTGAAGGCTGACTTCCGAACCGGTAGTAGCTTCAGTAACTTTCAATTTAACCTTCATAAGTGCCCTCCGAGGGCCTAAACTGAATAAGTGGTTTTTAATTTGAAATTGTGTATGTAAAATTAAAAAATATTGGATATCTTATTTTATTATGTTACATTTTTAGAGCGTTAAAAACGCGAGCGAAACCGCGCTGCAAGTGATATAGTAAACTACATGATGGTATTCATGTCAAATGATTCCTTGCCATCAGTTTGGGCGTCATTTGGCGGTTGCGGAATCCTCTTTAACTTCAACCAAGTTAGAGGCTTGGGGTTGACTTAATACCGCATTAGTGTCGACAAGTTAACAAGTTGCCAACTTGCCAAGCCAAGTATCAAGTTAAATCGATATAGCTTTACTTCGGAGATGCTGTAACTTTGAAATTCTTGTTGTTGGTCCATTTTTAAACCTTTGGTTGGTTTTTACAAATAAATAAAATTTAAGTGTCTAATTGTAATGTCAAAATAACAGCCTCTTACTAAATGCATATGAAAGTGTATATAAAATAAAATAAAATTTGTCTGTTTGTTCCGGCTAATCTCCGAAACGTCTTTACCGACTTTGACTGGACTTTCATTGGCAGATAGCTGTTGTAAGAAGTTAAGTAAGATATTTATTCCGGGAACGAGTGAAAACTAGATTTCTATGTCTGACTAGATCGGTAGGTCAGTTTCGGTAGCCCGTATCGACAGCTAAAATTGTCATGGACAAATTAACTTAATAGCTTTTGAAATAAGGCTCATCTATTGATACGATGACTAATTGTACCATGATGCAAATAAACCTTTAAATTAAAGCTAAATTTGTAATTGGCTGCCTTTGAATTATAATTTTAAATTGTTAAATAATATTGATTGATTATTATTAATATTGCTTTGATTTATCGTTTTAGTATTTTTGAATTGTTTTATTATTATTTTTATTTAATTTGTAGTTAGTGTTAATTTTTTATTTTTTGTTAATATTCTCTAATTTTGATTATGTATAATTGTTATAAGTTTTTTTTAATTTTTTTTTGTATTCTTGATATCTTGATATGTGGTTACTGTAAATGGTGTGCATACCTGTAAGTGACGTATTTACACTGTACTTAAATTATGAAATATTATGTCACTAATAATTAATTGTAAATATGTCGTTGGTTTGCCTTATCAATAAATAAAAAAAAACCTAAATAAAAAAGCCATTGGGTTTATTTTCCTACAGCATTATTAGATGTTAAAACGGAACTGCCCTCTTATGCTGCTAATACAAACTTCTTACTTCCTATGGACATTTGTAACACCAGAGCATCGCCAATGCGTTGTTGACCCTGAGACGTGAAGTTGTTAAGGATCATGTGCCTGTAATATCACCAGCCCCCTTACCTTTCTAACCGAAACACAGTAATACAAGTGCACTACTGCTTCACGTTGGAAATGGGTTAGGTGGTAGTACTTCCCCGGACGAACTCGGCATTTAAAAAATATCCTCGAGCTAGTGTAATGTTACCATACAGAATTACACCTCAAATAGTGACTCCTTTAGAGGGATAGACAATGTGTTGACCTAGAAAGAGTCAAGAAGACAAGTGACTCTCAAGTGCTAATGTCGGAACTCGGCGAGAAGTACTTGGCGACTTGACGTAGCCACTTGCCAGCCAGGCTGGTAATTATGTATAAGTATTCTTATTCTCTCCTAGTCTGTATAAGTTATATTCACGCAAATTTTCGCTATGACACGCATTATGATCGGTAAAATAAGTTTAAGGCGTGTTATAAATCTAAATGTTTTTGTTTATGAATACACTAGCTGTCCCCCGCGGTTTTACCCGCGTTCCCGTGGAATGTCACATGTATTATACATTCCTCTTCAATCACTCTATCTATTGAAAAAAACCGCATCAAAATCCGTTGCGTAGTTTTAAAGATTTAAGCATACATAGGGATATAGGGACAGAGAAAGCGACTTTGTTTTATACTATGTAGTGATGAATATGCTAGAACATTTACTCATGGCCACCTGATCCCTAACTCAGTAGAGAATTACACCCAGATAACTGTGATATAATTATTTTTTTCATAATGTATACTTATAATAGACTAGCTGCCCGGACAGACGTCGTTCTGTCGAAATAAGTCCATACAAAAATGCAGGAATTCGCTCGCAGCGCCACCTACCGGGTCCAATTGTGAATCTAAACCATCCAGGGCACCACCCAAACGCAAACAAAAAAAAACATTCCAATCGGTCCAGCCGTATTAAAAAAGAAGAAATAATTGAATTTCACGGTATTTCGTTTACTACAAAATAAATTTAATTTATACATTAGCCTCAATAACACGTGGTAATCATGATATTGAATTGTAGCTTATATGACACGTTCGTAGATTTACCATAGCAGCGCCATCTATTGATGACTTACTCAACCCAGTCGAAAGGTATCGACATCTCTTAGAATCATTTGGAGTTAACAGATAATTGTGACTGTCAAATAATAACAGACAAATAATTAGCAATAAATTAAAATTGCGACTATAATTTGAGATTTAAACTATCCTATCTCTCAAGTTGGATCGAACTGCACATGGTGTGCGAATTTTATTATAATCGGTTAAGTGGTTTAGGAGTCCATTGAGGACAAACATTGTGACACGAGATTTATATATATTAAGATATTTAAAACCATCCAATTGTTGAGTGTATTGCCGGCTCTTCTCAGTAAAAACTATCTTCCCAACTTGATTTGGGTCTGTTTATTCATAAGTGCTTGTGAAGGAAGGCCTATTTGATTAAAAATATTTTAATTAATATCTGGGACAAATATCTGGGACAATTTATACACACGGCCATCTGATCCCAAACTAAGCAGAGCTTGTACTATGGAAACCAGATAACTGATATACTACATGTACTACTTTTTTTTTTTCTAAATACATACTTATATAGATATTTACACCCAGACACAGAACAAACAGACATGTTCATGCACACAAATGTTTATCCTGGGTGGGAATCGAACCCACGACCTTCGGTTTGGCAGTCAGAGCTCTAACCGCCAAGCCAACTGGCCTGTCACAAAATTTATTCTAAACATATATCAGGGTTTAAACTGATTAAAACTTTTCTACCCTTATAAACATTAATACAACCACTTTTAAATATCAGACAAATCGCTCCATCCTTTCTCAAGTGATGCGCTTTCCATCGAACATCATTAAATATTTACTCAAACATTAACTAAGTGCTAAAATCTTGAAGTGTCATACTAATTTAATAGACAGGCCAGTTGGCTTGGTGGTTAGCGACCCTGACTGCCGAGCCGAAGGTCGCGGGTTCGATTCCCACCCAGGACAAACATTTGTGTGCATGGACATGTCTGTTTGTTCTGTGTCTGGGTGTAAATATCTATATAAGTATGTATTTAGAAAAAAAAAGCAGTATATGTAGTATATCAGTTATCTGGTTTCCATAGTTCAAGCTCTGCTTAGTTTGGGATCAGATGGCCGTGTCTAAAAAGAATGTCCCAGGATATTTATTTATTTAATTTGAACCTAAATGCTTGGTCATTAGAACTATTACAAAATATAATCTGCCGAAAATAAAACAAATAATAAATCTTACAATATATTACAGAATCTTTTTAAGTACCTATATAATTATAAACTTGAGAGGTGTCAAGGGGTACCCGGATGGAACGAAGATACGCATTGGAATTGACCAAAACGCTGAGTTTAGGTCCAGTGTTGAGAAAAACTTGTTTCTTATAATAATTACTAATTATACTAATTTATAAATGGAACAGAATTTTAAACACGTTGTATGTAGCCTTTAAATAAATTATGAAAAAAACAAACCCAATAATAAACCATGCCATTTAAATTTCGAAAAAAAGTGTCATTACAACTTTTCGTATGAATTTTTTCCGTCTAGCCCCCTTTCATAACGCGCGATAAGGAACTTCGTTCCAATAAGACATCCTACAGAATTTCCCGTAAAATACTTTGATCACTTCCAACTCTGTTAGCCTGCATAGATGGGGATCACATACAGGAGCTCTATGATTGATTGGCTTTATGTTTCGTCTCTCTCATCTCCCTCTCTTTCTTATGTATGACACATTCGGAACATACAGTGGTTGATTGCTTGGAGTGCTTAATTTTCCAATTTAGTTCGGTTTTGGATTTATTGATAACAGTATATTCTAGGGCCATCTTGTGTAATTGCTTGCGTCATAATAATTCATTTATTTGTACGATATATGACCTTACATCAAAAATTTATGTTGTTTCTTGAAGCGCATTACTTGAGATTGATGTTGGACTAATTTAGTATTTTTTTTAAATGTTGGTATCAGTTTTATAAGGCGTTTAGGTAGCTCATTACATTGCAGATTAAGATGTCTGGACTAGACTAGTCGGGAGTATACCTGCTTTCTTTATGCAAGTGCACGTTGTTAAGGCTTTTATTTATATTTCTTGTTATTTCTCTTTTGTTTTAAATGTTTATCCTACTAATATTATAAATGGGAAATTTTGTATTTTATTTATTTATTAATGATATGATCACTAACAAATGATACACATAACTAAGACTAAAAAAGATGCTACTGAGATAACATGCCTTGTGCTCACTTAATTATAAGTAATCACAGCTAACACCAACAACTTATACCGCTATTTTAAATTAAACAAAAATGAAAAAAGTTAAATTTAGGTATACAAAACTAAGAAACAAAATTAAATTATTAACAAAAAAAATATATATTCTATGGTGGATTTGGTCTATACCCACTATCTAGATCCATGCAGGGGCTACGTACCCGTGCCTAGACGCAAGATAGTCCTTAATTTGTTTTTTAAATCTAGGAAGACTATCACCATAAATATCCAAATCCAACAAACGGGATCGTTGTAAGATTAGATATTATTGTTAGTTACTCTTTCACGCAAAAACTACCAAACAGATTTGGATGAAACTTGGCACATATATAGAAAATGCCCTGGAATAACACATATACTTTTTGTGCCGGAAAAATGTTACATCTCTCGGAAACGCGAGTGAAGCCGCGGGGGACAGCTAGTAATATTATAAATGTTAGGGAAGTGACCCAATTACGCATGAACAGCTAAACGGATTTTAATGAAATTACGAACACACATAACATATTCTGACGTGAACAAGTTTATTTTATTATCCAATTATATCTAAGTCATTGAACCACATTAGATTATTATATATGAAGCTTAAAATATTTAGGTTTTCAAGTAAAATTTATAAGCTTCAGGCCAGTTGGCTTGGTGGTTAGCGTCCCTGACTGCCGAGCCGAAGGTCGCGGGTTCGATTCCCACATAGAACAAACATTTGTGTGCATGAACATGTCTGTTTGTTCTGTGTCTGGGTGTAAATATCTACATATATGTATGTATTTAAAAAGTAGTATATGTAATATATCAGTTACCTGGTGTCCATAGTACAAGCTCTGCTTAGTTCGGGATCAGATGGCCGTGTGTAAATTTATTGGGATATTTATTTATTTATTTATTTGGTACTAAACTAGCGTCATGGACATTTTGACGTTTATAAGAAAGTGATTGCAAAAGGAACCTTATTACTCTATTATAAGGTTTTTCCGCATCATCATATAGTTTAAAATTGTTTTTAAAGTGTAAACTTCTTTAGCACCATTCTGATTTCAAAATTAGGATTCAGCCTGCGAGAGAATAACATAGGTATCGTAGTAGATAGTTTTGTAACAGATTCACCGAGTGTGAAACACATTTTCCTTTTTTTTTTACACACTTTTTATTAGCTTCAACTGTGTGTATATCTGTATGTTTGTAACCGACTCCTTTGAGCGCGATTTTGACCCACTTTAAACGGTCAGATTTTTTTATTGATTTTGTAAAACCTTCCTTGTTTAACCTTGTGGTTACCAAATGCATATAAAAAATTTTAGAATTTTTAGTAAATTTTGATATTGGTCTATTTTGATAGACTTTTCTTGTAATCTTGTACTATAAGATTTATTGTTTGTTGTTTACGATTGCTTAAGCACATCTCCGATATTTCACACACGACACAGCTGTAATAAATTGTGTTTGTTTATCGCAAGGTGAGTGACCTACTTGTCGAACAATGACCTCTTTCTCTCTTCTCAGTTTTAAAGTGTAGCAAACAAATTCTTTACTATAATTTATTTTTTCCAGTTCTGAGTAATATTTATTATGAGTTTACCTTATATTCGGTTCTACGGTTTGATACATATCTAGTGGCTTTTAACTTCATTTTCCTAAAATAATGGCTTTATGAAAATTTAAAATTAAATTGAATACCATCCGAATAATTTGCAATTTTCGAACAAAATTCTAATAATGAAAATTTAACTATATGATTTTTTGTATATTCTAGTTCCCCCCTGCGATCCCGAGAATGTAATGTATACCGAAACTATATCATAAACAATAATAGACATTGACATAGAGGAACTTGTAACTTTTTTCATTGAAACAATTAAAAAAATTGGGATAGTCGTTCCAGAGACTATCGCGAATGCACCTCTCATACACTCTCATTCTCTCTTACTGTCTCTTATTATAACGTGTATTAATTAAGATGAGTTGGATATGACGAACTCAAATATGTATTTAAGCGTATATATTTCGTTATATATACGTACTTTCTATGTAGTTGTGACGTCATTATGATGCAGTAATACTCCTACTACATCAGCTCTAAGCACGAACATGTATCGCAAGCGTATCGTCATCGTATCGAGTGCGCCAAAAACCAATGGAATAGGAAATAGAACATCGCGCAACGTCACGGTATGCGGGATGTCAAATTTTCCATACCAACCAGCTTTTTGGCGCACTTACGATACGATGACGATACGCTTACGATTGAAGTTCGTGCTTAGGCCTCAGATAACGATAGCAATCTATTCCTTATTCATATATAAATATTAAATATTCTCACGTCTATTATCCCCAACGATCTAGGCAGAGGCTTCAGTACTGATAGTTAAGCACCTTAATTAAATATATAATATTGTTAACGAGCGTATCTTGCCAACAAGCTATAAAGCTTGGCAAGGAAAATTGTTATTTTTACTTCGATATAAATGACTTACAAAAAAAAACACATTTCACACGCCCAACCTGGGAATCGAACCGAAGACTGGTCGCTAAGCCGAGTTTTACGCAAGACAACCACCAAGTTGACTCAGTAATGTAGTAATAAGTATCAGTTTCCGTGATGAGAGGTTTAACCTAATTTAAAAGTTCTTCAAATGTTTCATTGTTTAGTCTCAAGCATATACGAAAATCTTGCTATTAAGTGATTTGGTTAACTTTATGGAGGAGCGAGATGTGTGACTCCTCCATTTAAAAGGGAAGATCTTTCGCCAGGCTAGGTGATCATGCCTGGGGACCGCGGTCCAATGTTGATGTTGGATGCTTGTAATAGGTTGGGGAAAAAGTTCCTTCGCATTTTTTAAGAAAATTCAAAACATTTTTAATATAGTTTATTTACATTTAAGTAAAGTATGTAGGTACCATTTTGTTCGATAACTTTTTGCCATCTTGTAGGTAGGGACATGATCCCATTGCTATAGAAATTTTGGGACTTCTGATCAAAATACTGCGACAAGTGGTTTTGACAGTCCTCTCGTGATGTTACCCTGACACTGCCTAAAGAATTCTGAAGAGACCTAAACAGGTGGAAATCTTAAGGTGCAAGGTCAGGACTATACGGCGGATGCATTAATACATCCCAGCCAAACTCTCTTAATTTTTGCTGAGTGGCTAAAGATGTGTGAGGTCTAGCGTTATCATGACGAAAAACCACACCCCTTCTGTTGATTAATTCCGGCCGCTTTCTCTCAACTTCTTGCTTTAATCTCATCAGTTGTTCGCAGTAGAGTTCAGAATCGATGGTCCTGCCTGGTGGTAACAGCTCATAATGAATCATGCCCTTCCAATTCCACCACACACACAGCATCACCTTGTTGCGAGTTAACCCAGGTTTCGCCACAGTCTGTGAAGCCTGACCGGCCTTTGACTACGAACTTTTTCGCACGTTCTTATCGTACGTGATCCACTTTTCATCACCAGTTATCAGCTTCTTCAAAAAAGGTTCGGTTTCATGACGTCGTAATAAAGAATCACAAATGAGTACACGGTTCATTAGGTTTCTTTCAGTGAGCTCGTGAGGTACCCAAATATCTAGCTTTTTTGTGTACCCAGTTTTTTTCAAATGCGCCAAAACTGTTTTGTGGTCAATTCCCAGTTCTTCAGCTACGTTGTAACTACTGATATGCCGATCTTGCTCCACTTTTTCAAAAATGGCATCCAATTTATCCGTAATGGGGCGACCAGAGCGACGTGCATCTTTGACATCAAAATTTCCGGATTGAAAACGCTTAAACCAAATTTGTGCTACTCTCACATACACTGCACTACAAAAAAGGTAAAAATGCAACGCAAGCCGCGAAAAAAATTTGCGATATTTATGGACGAATTTCTTCATTTGATTCTCTCATCTTGGCGGTACGAAAAACAAATGCAAATCACACATTTTCCTAATTTGAATTTGGAATTATGTTCTTTAAAATTTAAACTTTCAATGATACCAAAACCAGCCAGATACAAATAGTATAGCCAAAGAGATTTTATTACAAGTTCATACATACTATAATGCGAAAAGACTTTTTCCCCAACCTAATATACGATTATATGTCAAA
The DNA here is from genome assembly GCA_907165245.1 of Habrosyne pyritoides. NCBI lineage: Eukaryota > Metazoa > Arthropoda > Insecta > Lepidoptera > Drepanidae > Habrosyne > Habrosyne pyritoides. The sequence goes on along the minus strand of OU015588.1, from coordinate 13,360,705 downwards.
TCCTGAGAGAATCTTGATAGTGCGATGTAGGATTCTCGCGTGTTTCTACTCGTTCATAGATGTCGCCACATCACTGTAATGCGGGCGGTGAAGGATTGTAGGCGTGTCCTATGGCGTGACATATTATAGATGTCGCCGCAACTTCATATGACTAAATCCGTCACTGCCTTTTAAATAGAATTTGCAATGTATGTTAGTTAGTTTAGATCAAGTCTTGCAAGCTGAATTAGAATCACTTCCTTTTACCTTTTGGTGTTGAAATTTGACGTGTTGGTTCAGATTCAATGACAATACACTTTTATGGTAAAGCATTATGGCTTCAGACGAACAAACTCCTCAACCCTCAACAGCATAGAGACGAAATTTTGTAACCAGCAAAACAATATTGCGCTCTCCAATAATATTGAAGGCATGGCACCCGTATCTAACTCTGCACTAGAGGTTTCTAGCTTGTCCGGTCGTCTGTGGCAATCAGCGGATTTGGTGCGCCGAACCATATCCGTTGTTCGGACCGTACCAAATTTAGCATGCACCTAATCTGATAGAGCTTAAAATTATTCAATAGGGAGCTATCCTAAATTCAAGACCAATGATCAAGCGCTAATCCGTGTATTTTTGGATGTTCAATACACTGGTGTATTGAACATCCAAAAATACACGGATACATCAAATATAATCAAAATATATAATTCGTATTATTTATAAGTTCCGATCGAACCACATCTTTATTGTAATTCTACTGTACGTGTGTATGTCACTGAACTCCTCCTAAACAGCTGGATAGATAGTATATCTTTTGACGCTGTCCAATTATGATGCCACATCTTACTTTTTCAAACAAAACTCCATACATTCGATCGTTTTGACATTTACAAAAGTTGCTGATTTGGCATATCAGCACACATCCCTATTGCACGTTTTTACTCATTAGCGGTTATGCTTAGGGAACATTACCCAATGAGCCCCGTCAAGTCGGTCAGTTGGGACCAATTAGTGGTTCTAATTGGAAACGTTAGGGATAATGCACGGAAGGGTAGACAAGGTTGGTTACTAAGTATAACAGATTTTGGGGCGGATATATCAATCATGAGGTTTAGGGTTGGCATAAACTGTACGTATGCTATATTTGACTGTAAATATATAATAATTAAGGTTTATTTTTCTTCGAATTTACTAGGTACTGTTACCAGCTTTCGCCGTGTTACCTGCTTAACGGAGGGATCTTAGATCTTAAGTTTTCCGGGATATTTATTTTATTTATTTTCTCTTAGAAGATTTACAGCAAAATATTAATTATATTATAAACATATAATGCAGTCCTATGAAATTAATAAATCTCCAACTATAGATATAATATTTTTGTACATAAATTGTGGTAGTAAACTATGTTTATTCACTAATTAAGTTCAGTCGTGTGAATACAAATAAACACTGTATTTTGAAGAAATCTAATAGATTGTAATTATAACGCGAGCAGTGTTCGTCAGTCTCATCCTAATTATTAACAAAGATGTTATTGCAAACGAGTTTTTTAATTAATGCTATACTTTTAATATTTTTTTTTTAATTGATGCAGTACTTGAATAGAATGAATGAAAATGAATAGAAAATATCTATATCATGAGGTAATTCGTGAGGAATTGCAGGCGCGCAAAACAAATGTGTTGGCTCTATATTTGGTCTTTGCCAAAGGGACACTCAGAAGAAATATTCACGAGGTAACAGATGTCATTTATATTTCTTCTGATGTCAAAGGGTAGAAAGTGATATTTTTTACATCTATGGTAGTAGTCAGTTGAGTGTTGGTGCGTCTTAAAATCAAGGTGCCTGAGGATACGCTCTGCTCAATGCGTGAATCGTAAATTTTATACTGAGGGTTCCAAATCTGAGACGCGTATTCCAGGTGACTCCTAACATAGGCGCAGTATAAGATTTTGAGTGTTTTTATACTTCGGAAGTGGAATGACCTTTGCAAGATGAACCCTAGAGCCTCGGATGCTTCTTTTTACAATACATTCAACGTGTTTATCAAACAAGAGTTTAGCGTCACGGACTATACCTAAGTCTTTAATCTCGTGCACTTTCGCTAGGTCGTAGTTATTTAATTAATATTCTAAGTCGACTGCTTGGTGGCAACGTGTAAAAGACACGTAAAAGCACTTAGATACGTTGAGATCAAGTTTGTTGTGTAAACAATAGGCTTGAAACCTGTACAGGTCCGCTTGTTAGCAATGAATATCGCTAGTAAACTACCTTTAGCACCTTCATATCATCAGCAAACAAAACAATCTTCGAACTCAAAAAACAGTGTTTTATATCAATTATATATTTTTTTTTATACCACATGGGCCGACAAACAAGCGCACGGTCCACCTGATGGTAAGTGGTCACCGCCGTCTATAGACATTTGCAACACTAGGGACATCGCCAATGCGTTGTCGACCCTGAGACGTAAAGTTGTTAAGTCTCATGTGCCTGTAATTTCACTGGCCCCCTTACCTTTCTAAACTTTTTTTTTTTTGAAGGGTCGAAGGTTTTAGCCTCAGATGGCTCTGACACCCTAACGCGGACAATAACGGTGAGCGCTTAGGGCTCTCAACCGAAATACAATTTTAAGCAACAGCACACTGAGGGTGCCCCCTGTGGGGCTCGGACCTCGGGCTCACGGCGTTGCGTGGGGGGCCTTTTTTTTATATCAAAGACTTTACATTATCTGATTATATTATTGGTGGTTCTTTATTTCAAAACAATAATAAAACAAAAAAAAACTCTACAATGGATTTTTAAGGAGAGCGCGGTTTCTTACGTGCACGCCGGCGAGGACGGTAGCGAGGCTGATGGCCTTGTGTGTGTGATGGGTGTACTCTATCGCGAGCTGCAGATTCGGCTGCAGCTGTCTGAGCTTTTGTCACGTCATCGTCAGACTCGGCGAGGGCGTGCCTCGGTCTGCGAACGCGACTAATGCGGGACGGAGTGTAGGACGCGGCCTTCACTATAAGGGGAACCTTTCTAACCGAAACACAGTAATACAAGTGCATTACTGCTTCACGGCAGAAATGGGTAAGGTGGTAGTACTTCCCCAGACGAACTCTGCAGTAAGAGCTCTACTACTCTATTCTATTTGTTAATTCAAAATGTATTCTACCTGTGTGTAAAAGTTAATTCAAATTCGTTTAGCCGTTACCCACCTAATAGTAATAACAAAAATACACATAAGAATAAAATAAATATTTTGGGACATTATTTACATATTATGGTTATCTGGTCCTAAGTAAAGCTTGTACTATGGAAACCAGAAAACTGATTTACTACACAAATACATATTTTTAAATAACATAATAATATAGAGATATTTACAGCCAAACATAAAACAAACACAGAAATGTTTGTCCTTGGTCGTAATCGAACCCACGACCAGTGGCGTGGCAAACAGGGTCATTAACCACCGTGCCAACTGGCCCATCAATTCATAATGTAAGCAAGTAAAATAAAACTCACTAAACATTTAAAAATCAGAAAGAAAAGAAGCATTTTTCATCAAATATCATTACAGGTGACCGAGTTATGTTTAACGAAATTAATTTTTAAATCTATTTACGTTGCACGAAGAAAGTGTATTAATTTAAAAAAAAGCGTGGAACACAAACCCGGGAAGTGTGGCTACAGTTTAGGTCGCATGACCCAGTTTAAAATTACAAGGGAACCGGGCCACGGGCCGGGTGAAAACCGGTTTCAGTTCCTACTTTTGTATTATAAAAGAGCAGTCAGAAATTGTGCTGACATGTAATATTTCACTGTTGACAATCCTTGGCTCGCGTGTGGGCATATACATATATTTATTAATAATATGTTTTAATCTCATTATCTGTGTCAAATGCCGGCCGAATGGAAATAAAACATGTCTTTTTTTTAGAGTTCCGTGGTCAACGAGGAACCTCTTAGTTTCGTTAATACTGTATGTATGTTTTATCAGAAACTCAACAAAAATTCACGTCGATAAAGCTGTGAAATAAAATCACGAACAAAATTGTTTTTGGTTTAACGGCGAGCGGGGATTATTTTTAAATATTAAGAGTATATGAGAAACACTTTTCGATTTAGTGACTTTGCAAAATAAGCTTTAAAGTGGTACTTTTGTTAGGGTCAAGTGTCCTTTCAAGTAAGCTAAGCCGTTGTTTTTGGATTTATGAAAAAAATATTATTATATACTTCGTACTAAGGAAAATAAGGTTCCTTTCCATGCACCTTAAAACTACTGAACATACCGGGTTGGGACTGCTACCATTTTCGGAATTTTTCGCAGATGGATATAGGCTATATATGATATCGATAAACGCGAGTGAAACCGCGGGGGACAGCTAGTGTATATATAACTAAGATATGTACTCTTCAAGTTAACGAGTTAACTGATAAACTTATAAAATGTACTTGGATACTACAGAACCCAACACTGCGCGTAATTTTAAAAATACAGATTGGTTTTATATGCTAAAATACATAAACGCTTTTAAGCATACATAATGCTTATAAAATGCTAATGCTAACGCTTATACGGTCATGTATTTTGACAAATTTTCTGTCAAATGTGCCTTTCATTTTTGTTATAAAGTATTTATGAGTAAGGGTGACGAATTTTATGTATTTTTTAATTTAATAAACCTTTATGTACAGTAGTGTACATAGGCGGTATATTTAGTCGTAAATCTAGTAAAAGCGTTTGGATAGCGTATTTTTGAAAAAGTTGATCTCTTAGCATCTTTTTCCACCGTAAAGCAGTAACGCACTTTTATAATTGTGTTTCGGTTAGAATGGTAAGGGGACCGGGGAGAGACTTAACAACTTCACTGTCGACAACGCACTGGCGATGCCCCTAGTGTTGCAAATGTCCATAGGCGGGGGTGACCACTTACAATCAGGTGGACTCTCTGCCTATTTCTCGAACTATTTGAGATAAAATGGACTAAGCATTTGTTTTGCACCTGGTGTTGCAAATGTCCATAGGGGGTGGTGACCACTTACCATCAGGTGGACCATCTGCCTGTTTCTCGAACTACTTAACATAAAATGGACTACGCATTTTTATTGCCCCTGGTGTTGCAAATGTCCATAGGCGGCGGTGACCACTTACCATGAGGTGGACTGTTACCCTGTTGGCCTACTAGATATAATATTTACATGTTTAGCCTGTTACATCGCAAATTAGGTCTCCATAAATAATGACAACTATTTATTAACCAATTACCAATTACTCGCTTACATTTGTGAACAAATATTCACATTGATCACTGGATCGCGACCGTACAGAACCAATAGAGTTCAAATAGGCGTGGTAATGAATCATTAACAACACAATGGCAACACTGAAAACACAAAAGCACGAATAAATAGCATGTAGCTTATAATTACACATTCATTTTTGAGGTCACTATTATTTTAATTTCAAAGATCAATATCGCAGTACCCTGCGGTTTCACCCACGTTTATCGATATCATTCAGGTTATTATTCGCACAATTATTTGTTTTGATCTTTATTATGTTTTAAAGAAAACACAGTCAGGCAGAAAAAAATTAAAAGTAGTAGAATTAGCGTCTGTGTCATCAAACGAATATCTATTAAAAATTTGACATAATAAAAAAAATACAGTCAGATTTTCCAGATAATCGTGACAGTCAGAAACTTGGGTCGATAAACGAGTAGACGGTCCACCTGATGGTAAGTAGTCAACACCGCCTATGGACATTTGCAACACCAGGGGGAATAAAGATGCGTAGTCCATTTTATGTTAAGTAGTTCGAGAAACAGGCAGATGGTCCACCTGATGGTTAGTGGTCACCACCGCCTATGGATATTTGCAACACCAGGGGCATCGCCAATACGTTGTCGTCCCAGAGACGTGAAGTTGTTAGGCCCTTTACCTTTCTAACCGAAACACAGTAATACAAGTGCACTACTGATTCACGGTGGAAATGGGTGAGGTGGTAGTACTTCCCCGGACGAACTCTGACCTAAAGCTCTACTAGTAGTACTAGCTGTCCCAACAGACGTTGTCCTGTCGAAATGAGTCCATAAAAAAGTTCCCTAAAAAATTAAACGTTGGTACTTTCAACACAGCGCCATCTGTTAGAATCTTTTGGAGTTAATAGATAATTGTGACTGTCAATTAATTATAGATCAATAATTTGCAATAAAATAAAATTGCGACTTCTTGACTGCGAATAATTAAAGATCTAAGCTATCCTATCTCTTAAGTTGGACCAGACTGCTCACGGTCATGGCCGTCAGAGTCATACGGGGGTATCGCACGATCTCGTATGAGGGGGCTTGTGCACTGGCCGGATCCCCGCCCTGGGACCTGGAGGCCAAAGTACTCGCGTCGCTGTATCAGTGGCGCGAGGAAGAGGCGGAGCGGGGCGAACGACCGATGCAGCGTCAAGTCGAGCTGCGTCGGTCTCAGCTCCGCGAGGTCCTAGTGGCGGAATGGCGGGACAGGCTTTCGCGCCCTACCGCCGGCCTCGACATAGTCGGGGCGATCCGGCCGGTGCTCGAGCGCTGGCTCGGGAGGAGGCACGGCTCCCTGTCGTTTCGGGCGACGCAGGTGCTCTCGGGGCACGGTTGCTTCGGGAAGTACCTGTGTCGCATAAACAGGGAGCCGGACGCCCGGTGTCACCACTGCGTCCATTGCCGGGAGGACACGGCGCGGCACACGCTGGCAGAGTGTGCCGCTTGGGAGGAGCCGCGCCGTGCCCTCATCGCCGGAGTAGGCCCGGTCCTCTCGCTGCCGGCCGTGATCGAGTCTATGGTCGGCGGCGAAGAGGCCTGGGACGCAGTGGTAACCTTCTGCGAGACGGTTATCTCGCAGAAGGAGGCTGCGGAAAGGGAGAGGGAGATTTCAACCCCTCACCCGATCCGCAGCAGACGCACCGGGCGTCGGCGGAGGGCGGACAACGCCCTCTTCCAGCCCCCCTAAATGGGTCCAGGGGCGTCAGACACGGGGATACGTCTGTCGCCCCACAACATCATAAGGACCCGAGGTGGCGGCGCGCGTGTGATGTTCCACGCGCGCCCCTCAGAGAAGTCGGGGGGGGAGGAGTTAACACCTCGCTCCCCCCCCTTGACCAGACGGTGCCCGCGGTGGCGGGCCGGCACCAGCCGGGGGTTGCGGAAGCTGAATTCGTGCCCGCGACCCTCGGCGCTCAAGTGTGCGAAGGAACATCGGAGGGGTTTTAGTGGGTATACCCTCGGGCCCCTTCTCATTTTTGATATGAGAAGGGGAGTTTGCGAGTGGGAGTCCCACATAACCACCGCGTCTCTCCCCGGGCGCGGTGGTATGCGTAATGCATTTCCCCTCCGAAAAAAAAAAAAAAAAAAAAAAAAAAGACTGCTCACGGTGTGCCAATTTAATTTAACATCGGTTAAGTAGTTTAGGAGTCTATCGCGGACAAACCTCGTGACAGGAGATTTATATATAGTAGTATAGATACCATTTATGAAAATTAACATAGATTATCTAGTTATATACGACGTGTTACAAAACGGGGTAGTTTGATATATAATTTATTATCAAAGCCAACAGTTAGCTGTCATGTCAGGGAACCAGATTATTTAACAGAAAGGCCTACGTACCTATTATACCTAATAATTATCTACTTTAATAGTTTTTCTATTTTTCATTCATAAAAATCAGTTTTTTTAATTTTTTAGGGTATGTTATACAGCGTTACTACGGTTTTTAAATATTGTGAATGGACTCGTTATAGGGCCCCATTTAACCTCCTTTCGGCTTTACGGTTAGTTTTGTAACACTCTGTACCTCTGTAAATTATGCCTACTTATTTGAGAAATAATTTACCCACGTCTTACGTATCAAAGGTTACAGACTAATTTAGCTATCCAATGAATTTTTTAATTACATAAATACATTTTCATGCTTCAGGAGGGATTTACTTAATTAGTTTCGCTTTCAATTATTACAAAGTTTGGTAGGGCTTAGTCTAGATTAAAAAGATGTAGGGTAGCTTATTATACCTAAATAATAAATATCCTCGGACATTCTTTATTATATTTATTATACCTAAATAATAAATATCCTCGGACATTCTTTATACATGGGCAATATAAAAACTAGTTAACTGATTGTTTTTTAAATACATACTTACATAGTAATTTATAAGCAGATACAGAAAAAGCATGTTCATGCACACAAATGTTTGTCTTGGGTGGGAATCGAACCCACGACCTGCGGTGTGGCAATCAGGGTCTCTAACCACCAAGCCAACTGGCTGGACAGATAGATCGGTAAGACAACGACCATTCTATTTCTTTTTTTTTTGAGTAACGAATTTAGTATATAGTTTTAAATGTGCTCCTTCCAATTTTAATGTCATAATACTGCAAACGATTGCTTTAGCATATGAATAGTTAATTATATTCCTTTAGAAAGGTAGCTACTGCTTCTTCAATCGTATCTATATTTACTTTATTAAGATTATAATCAAATGCCAAGAATTGTGATTTTTTTTATGTGGGCGTGAATGGTCAATTCCGAAACTATGACAAGAGAAAAATACTCCAAGGGGTCTCAGGCCCAATTTTGTTGAAAACAAAAACTGCATCTTAGGATTTTTGAAAAATCTAAATCATGGCCAGAAATCTAAACCGTTGATTTTGAAAAGAACACTATTATTGCTCCATTCGTCAGTCTCTCTATACGGATCTAATTCTGGTATGTAATGACATACGACAACCTTAAGGAAAATATTGAAATAAAACAAAATTATTAAAATTTTAAAGTTTAAAAAAAGTTGACAAGACATAAATATATATTTGTAATGTATTATTGAAGTGCGCTTTAATTTGGAAGTAAACACTTCCTGTCAACAAAATAACATCAAAACCGCCCCGCTCTTTCCAATCCCCATGGCAGTCAAACAATATTTATCACTCAACACAATAATCTCCTAAAAACCCATCTGTTATAAAGCCTGATCATGAAAGAGCTGATTTAACGGTGACCCAATAAAAATTAATACAATACACTATACAGGCAGGTTGGCGGCGCGCCAAACGAGAGTTCATAGGTCGCATCCTCCGGCCTTCTCATCCTCAGGTTGTTCACCCCTGTCAGAATAGAACAACGCAAATAAATGTTCAAAAGCCCTGGAGGCTGGCCATTTATATCGGCTTTACTGTGATTTATTTATTTAATAATTTATCAAGCCAAAGTCGCGATGTAAATAGGTTTCTAAATAAATAGTATTTATGACAGGTCTGTTTTAGCTTTTAGTCTATGAGCGTTGTTGAGACTGTACAGGGTTTTTAAAGTAATTATTCTTGCTGAATTTTAGATCTCGGCTCGTGGTTTAACCACATTCTTTTTTATCCTGGGACATTCTTTACACACGGCCATCTGATCCCAAACTAAGCGGAGCTTGTAATATAAAAACTGATATATAATGCTATATGCAATTTTGTTTTCTTTTTCTTAATACATATCTATAAATATCCCAAGACATTCTTGACTCATGGTTACCTGATCCCAAGTTAAGCAGAGTGTACTGCTTGTAGTATGGCTACCAGGTAACTGATATACTATATATACTACTTTTTAAATACATACTTATATAGATATTTACTAATATTTACCCAGACACAGAACAAACAGACATGTTCATGAACACAAATGTTTGTCCTGGGTGGGAATCGAACCCGCCACCTTAGGTTTAGCAGTCAGGGTCTCTAACCACCAAGCCATCTGGCCCGTCAAATCTATCAATATATATACACAGAACGAACAGACATGTTCATGAATACGATGGGGGTGTGGGAGTCAAGGTCTAGCCAACTAGCCCGTCCGTTTAAATAATATCCAATTTTGTGCTATTTCAGGCTATAATCTATCTCTGTACCGATCCAGTCCGATGTCGGATCCTTTCAGCCGTTCTTGGGGTGATTGAGTAAGAAACATCCATCGATCTAAACTTTCGCCTTTAAAATAGTAGTAATATCATCTTTTTGATACTAACCATACATTTTTAAGACATGGACCGAAAAACAAGCAGACGGTCCACCTGATGGTAAGTGGTCACCGCCGCCTATGGACATTTGCAACATTAGGAGCATCGCCAATGCGTTGTCGACCCTGAGACGTGAAGTTCTTAAGTCACATGTAATTTCCCCGGTTTACCTTTCTAACCGAAACACAGCAATACAAGTGCACTGCTGCTTCACGGCGGAAATGGGTAAGGTGGTAGTACTTCCCCGATCGAACTCTGCACTCAAAGATGAGGAAACCGTGGGTCGAAAGCTAGTTGCTAAAATGTAAATGGTTCGATATTATAGTAAGGTAGGTAAGTATATTACCTTACAAAATACATAGTGCTCTTTACAAGTAACACACTGGCTCCCCTTGTTTTAAATGTCATTTATTCATATTTCCAACTCGCTTATAGAAGCGTTTGTCTATACAAACCGTTTGTTTGTGTGACAGTGATAAGGGCACGCGACTTTTACCTTGTATTTACAACCTAATTTCGCGTTTAAATAGAGTTCAATGTCAAATGACGTGATTGATTTCACTGAATGAATGAAAAGCTGTGAAACGCTTTGGTACTATAAATAGCAACAAAGCATGTTCAGTGTCGGGTTCATTTCAAAGTTGGTAATGAAACAAGTTACTTTTGAAAATACAACCCTATTCACCTTACGGCTAAAGTCAATAGTTGATTTAGCAGGTTTTGTTTGAATTAATAATTTCGAAGCAACAATTTTGCGCATCTTAATACCATAATGGTTAATTTATTTCATATATAATTTGTATTTTAAGCCATTCGATAAAATACTGAAAAAAGAAATAACCAATCAGTACCAGGTCAATTGGAGTGGTGGAAAAATACCTTGACTTTCACGCAGCAGGTCGCGATTTCGATTCCCACCTAGGACATATTATAGGCTCTGTTTAGTTCGCAATAATGTCTCCGTATATTTATTTATTACTAGCTGTTTCCCGTGGTTTCAAACGCGTTACCGGAATATCCTTTGATCCTCTCCATATCAAAGGCTAAGTGGGTACCAAATTTTAGCAAGATCAGTTTAGCTGTTTAGCCCTGCAAGTGTAACAAACAAACGTACTTTCGCATTTATAATATTGCTAGCTGTCCACCGCGGTTTCACCCGTGTTTATCGGTATCATATATAGCCTACCTAGAAAAAAATCCGCGTCGAATGGTAGCAGTCCCATCCCGATATGTTCAGTAGTTTCGAGGTCCGTTAAAGGGACCCTATTTTACTTGACGGATACAATGAAAAAATATCCGTACATATTTAAAAATAAAATTCAAATTTATATAAAATCAATGTGCCGTGTAACGTATAAGATACGAAACAAACAATGAGCAAATCCTCACGTGCAATGTTATACAACAGCGGCATAAAGTGGCCGCCGCGGGGCGCCACCGTCGCGCATAAACAAATGTTTACGATCAATCTGCGCGGGAATGAGCATCTGTCAAATTGTGATGACGGTCGGCTCTTGTCGACACTCCATGATATATATACTCAAATAACCCTTTTTTGAGTTCCGTACCTAAAGCTAGGGGCCCTGTTACTTAGGCTTTAGGATGGTTTTACAGTAACGCTTTCGCCAGCGCGGTTGGCAAGCATCGCGCCACGAGCTTTGCGTCTCTTGGATCGTTACATAGTTTAACCAACAGTCGCGGACGGTAAGCGTCACTGTAAAACCACACTTACTGTCTATCTGTCTGTCTGGCAGGCTGTATTCCCAGGTAATACGTAGACTGTTAAAATGTTCTACTAGGTGTTTGCACTACAATCCTACTTAATATATATTTTTCTATAGTAGCGAACAGTCTTTGATGTAGGATTTATGGTGGCAGACGCAGATGTGCAAGGGTTTTAACAAAATGGAAAATAAATAATTTTGATTAATATTATGTTATCATTTATTAAAATTAAGGTACATATTACATTACACTACATTTACAAATGCAACACCCAATGTATTTCACGTAACATTTTATATTTAGATATTTACAGATTTATTTTTACACGCTTTATATTAGCTTCACCTGTATGTATGTATGTAACCGACCCCTTTGAGCTCGATTTTGTCCTACTTTGAACGATCAGATTTAATTCAAACTTTGCACACCTGTCAAAGACCGATGACAATGCAATAATCCGATCAAAGCATCCGATTATCTTAATTAGATTCGCCAGGATTCATTAATTTCTTTCCGCATCCTTTGCATGCGAGTAAGAGAGATAGAGCTAGTGCGCGAACTACGCATGCGTGCAGTTCCAGACTTACTCTTTCGGGCACTCAAAAAAATTTAAATAAAAAATGAAAAATAAATAATAGTAAAAAAAACTAAAATTTATTATTAGTTTGAATAAGAAAACAAATGTTTTATTTAAAAAAAAGCGGGGGTGCTTTTCAAGATATTATCGAAATGATAATCCTTCTCATATCTGTCAATTAAATATTTATAACTATTGACACCATGCACCCCACGCTTTTTTTACAATAAAACATTTGTTTTCTTATTCAAACTATTAATAACTTGTATTTATTAAAAAAAATACATTATTCGTAATTAATATTTATTTTCTGTTTTTTAGTTTGGTTTTCTATATAAAGCGTGTTTTTTTAGCTTTTTTTAACTATTATTTATTAAATTTAATAATGTTATGTATTCGTGTTCGGAGGAACAATTTTAACATAAAAGTTTGAGGTAAACATCAGCATGACCGTGATTTACTTGAAATAATTTCATTGAAATCTCGTTTCCTACAAACGCACCAGAGTCCCTCTAGAAAAACATGCCCCTTATTCAGCTGAATCAAGGGATTCAGCTTGGCGAGGTGGCGCAACGAAGCCTCGGAGAGCTCACCTCTCACGTGATTATGTAGTCAGCGAAAGAGACTGAGCATAGAGGCAACGACATAACATCGTGGAGCTAGACTATTTTCCTTACAGAATCAAAACCCTGGTCGCGTCTATGTTGTCAACGTTATGTGCGCAAACTAAGCTAGATTGGGGGTCTCTCGTTCTAGATCTCCACCGTTGCTCTGCGCAGGTATATTTTTCTCACAACTGTGTAATTATGCTCGTGACTGTACTAGTTATTTACTGGGACCCACTATAAGCACTGCCCCACAATCTTGCTCAGCCGAGACGCTCTACCAAATAACTTTTACAACATTAAACAATTTGGAGTAACACTTAATTAATTAAGTAACAATACGGGCTCATTACGAACGCTTTTATCGCCCGCGCGTGCGATCAAATGAACCGTAAAACAAGTTTTACGACGCCCTGCCACAGTTTACACGTTGACGTGTGACCGGGTATCTAGAGTAAGTTAATCCTGCTAAGAAAGAAGGTCGAAAAAGTCTTAAGCCTATTTTACATTAATCTGCAGTCTTTAAATGGGTCGAGTTATTTAAACTGCGCATCGCGTGAGTATGGTTGGAGGGTGTACGGGCCAATTAGATTCGTGGTTAGAGAACGGGTGACGTAGCGATTCGCTTCCAGGATGAACATTTCTGTGTGTTCTGTTCCGAGATGATAATATCACTAAAATTATCTATTTAGAAAAATAAGTTGTATGTGTAGTACATAAGTATCAGATATTTTTTCACACCCATTTTAAGAAACGTTATGTATAAGTATCGAGAAAACAAAACCAGTGCAAACTGTACTACTGTTCCACTATCCACATCCTGGCAATCCAAGATGATGCTCTGATGAGATCAGCTCGATGGCATCTATTTTTTAATATTGTTTTCAGGATTCCATGTCCATATACAAAGTTTCAAATCGATAGGACAATTAGAAGTAGGTTAATATCGCCTTCCAATTTTACTTTGTTCTAAGTGAAGCCAATATGCGAACGAAAAAGAATGCTTTCTCATACTCTAGTTAGTCACAAAATGACATTGAGCGATGAGTGTGTGTTGCGATAACTGTTAAGCAGTATGTGGAAAAAGTTACGTGTTACTCCGGCGAAGTTCCGAGACATGGGTCCTTACAATTAGGATTGTCACTGGGGATTTACTTGCTGCTGCGCGGCGGCAGCTCGTCCATCTTGATTGATCATGTTTTTGTAAATGAAAATGGATGTTGTAACATATTTTGGCTTTTAGGTCTAATATGTCTTAATTTCGCCTCGTTTTCGAGCAGTGGAAATCTCGGTTTGGAGACAGGTGGAACTGGGTTCGATTTTGAGAATGGGGAAGGTATAGCTGCTGCTTCCTTTGTCTTTTTTTTATGTCAATAGTTTGACAAACAGGCAGGCAGTCCACCTACATTTGCAATACCAGGGAAATTGCGAATGTGTTGCCGACCTTGAAGAGCTCTTTTTACAACTATTTTGAAGAACCCCTTATCGTAGCGGTAGTAACCTGAAGTCAGGAATTGACGTCCCGAACGAACAACAATGTTACGTTGGGACTTGAAACTTGGAATGTGGGTCTTAGTACTGAGGCCTGTGCCTATCACTTCCGGGCGAAATGGGAGCAAAGTATTTATTTTTAAGACTTACAAAATATCGTTTATTTAAAAAAAACCTAAGTTAAGATAGCTCAATTTTTCTTTGATTTATGACGTTTTACCAGACCTGCTTTGAACCCTATTTTTCTAATAAGGTGGCGACCGCCTTATTGTGGATTCAGCGAAAGGTTCGAATAAAATAATGAAAAAACCCGGGAAACCGCACGAAGTCTCGAATTACATGATTGCATACGATGCTTCTCGGAAGTAACTAACCTCTTTTGATTTGGTTAATTTAATATTCTTGTTTTTTTACATCAAACTAGGTGTATTCTTTAATCCTTGGAAGATGTCCAAATGGAATGTAATACAGATTCAAAAACTTTTTTTATCAATCTTACAAACACTTATTGTTAATAGAAAGCACAGCTAATGAAATTATTTGACAATAAGATTTTAACATGAGCTAATTTGATTCTAAGGCTTTTTAAAAGTTATTTGAATTAAATTGAGAACGAATCCTTAAATTATACGTGTTGTACCCAATTGGGGCAATTAAAAAAAATTCATTGTCGAGTAACAGGCAGATGGTCCACCTGATTGTTAGTGGTCACCGCCGCCAATGGCCATTTCCAAAATCATAGGCCAATGCGTTGTCGACCCTGAAACATGATGTTGTTAAGTCTCATGTGCCTGTAATTTCACCAGCCTCTTTACCTTTCTCAACGAAACACAGTAAGACAAGTGCACTACTGCTTCACGGTGGTATAGTGGTAGTGCTTCCTTGGATGAACTTTACACTAAGAGGTGTACTTCTGAAATTTATGTATGTTTACGAAGACACGTTAAATAAATAGCTATGTAAGACTGCACAAGGACCCCCAATCCCCAGGGATTGAAAGGGGCTTAAAGAAAACTTTGACAACCATTGGCGTTTACTAACTAAAGAGGCTTCGTGATGAAAGCATACCCTGACAAGAAGGGTTAAGTATAATCCCAATATTCCAATCTTTGCGGTCCTGGTGAAATCACTTGAACATATTTCTTGAAAGGAAATCTTTCCTTTGTGAATATTTCAAATTATTCTCGGATCAGCATTAGGGTTATTGTAATGGCCAATGTTATTTTTGTATAAATATTAGGTTGGGGAAAAAGTCTTTTCGCATTATAGTATGTATGAACTTGTAATAAAATCTCTTTGGCTATACTATTTGTATCTGGCTGGTTTTGGTATCATTGAAAGTTAAAATTTTAAAGAACATAATTCCAAATTCAAATTAGGAAAATGTGTGTTTTGCATTTGTTTTTCGTACCGCCAAGATGAGTGAATCTAATGACGACATTCGATTCATTTTAAAATTTTACTACAAAAAAGGTAAAAATGCAGTGCAAGCCGCGAAAATTTGCGATGTTTATGGACCTAGTGCAGTGTCTGTGAGAGTAGAACAAATTTGGTTTAAGCGTTTTCAATCCGGAAATTTTGATGTCAAAGATGCACGTCGCTCTGGTCGCCCCATTACGGATAAAATGGATGCCATTTTTTAAAAAGTGGAGCAAGATCGTCATATCAGTAGTTACGACGTAGCCGAAGAACTGGGAATTGACCACAAAACAGTTTTGGTGCATTTGAAAAAAACTGGGTACACAAAAAAGCTAGATATTTGGGTACCTCACGAGCTCATTGAAAGAAACCTAATGAACCGTGTACTCATTTGTGATTCTTCATTACGACGTCATGAAACCGAACCATTTTTGAAGAAGCTGATAACAGAGAGTTTAGCTGGGAGGTATTAATGCATCCGCCGTATAGTCCTGACCTTGCACCTTCAGATTTCCACCTGTTTCAGCCTCTTCAGAATTCTTTAGGCAGTGTCAGGTTAATATCACGAGAGGACTGTCAAAACCACTTGTCGCAGTATTTTGATCAGAAGTCCCAAAATTTCTATAGCAATGGGATCATGTCCCTACCTACAAGATGGCAAAAAGTAATCGAACAAAATGGTACCTACATACTTTAGTTAAATGTAAATAAACTATATTAAAAATGTTTTGAATTTTCTTAAAAAATGCGAAGGAACTTTTTCCCCAACCTATTATGTCAAGTTATTATTCTTCCTTTGCTGAGCACTAATTTTATTCGAATCGCATTCATTGTACAATAGCCATAGAATGTAAAAAAAAATATAGCAATCCTACTAATATTATAATTGCGAATGTAATACAATATAATACGTATCTACTTCTATTTAAGTCCTTGATAAGATGTCAACTGGAATATGCCACAGTCATATGGAATCCACATTTTAAAAAATATTGCGATCAGTTGGAATCGATACAACGCAAATTTCTCCGCACGCTCTATTTCAGATGTTACCGTGCTAGGTCCTCGTATCAGTCCCTCTTAGACAGATTTGTTTTATCGCCGCTAAAAATGAGAAGATTGCTACTGGATCAAACTACTTTATATAAAATTTGCCATGACAGGTTTGATTGCGCTCAACTAATCAATCAAATATATATACGTACCCCTAGCCGTTCCCAACGAATCCGTGATAGTCATAAGCAATGTTTATTTGCACCCAAATTTTGTCGTACTATCGCTGGTGAACGTGCTCCTCTTCGTCGTATAATGCAATCGTATAACGAACATTTTAGTGACATAGATTTATTCTTTCTAACGCATGCACAATTTAAAAAAAATGTTAATGACATACTTGCGGATGTCTGTGATCTTTGATATTTATCTAAATCTATATAATCTGTTTTCTTTTTCTATGTTTTGTTCACTTTATTGTTAATATTTTACTTATTCACTTGTTAATCTTGCCATGTTTAGTACATAATTTTGTGAATAACGGTGTTGGTTGTGCAATTACTTTTTTATTTATATATAATATTGTTACATAAGCTTTATTGTGCAATTGTTTGTTATTCTCAATAAAGGGAAAAAAAAAAAAAAAAAATGTTTGTATGTATGTTTCCATACAAACCATACGCAAAAACTATCTGACATATTTGGACGAAACTTGGTACTTAGATAGGGCATATCCTGGAATAACAAATACGATACTTTTTGTGCCGGGAAAATGTGACATCCCTCTGGAACGCAGGTAAAACAGCTAGTATTAAAATAATTGGACTTAATTCAGCTAGTGATAAAATAGAATATATAGTAACAAAGTCAATTTGTAGTTAAAACTAATCATATTACATATTTTTGAGAAGTAGAGCTCTTAGTGCAGAGTTCGTCCAGGGAAGTACTAGTATTACTGTGTTTCGGCTAGAAAGGTAAGGGGCTGGTGAAATTACAGGCACATGAGACTTAACAACTTCACGTCTCAGGGTCGACAACGCATTGGCGATGCTCTGGTGTTGCAAATGTCCATAGTCGGCGTGACCACTTACCATCAGGTGGACCGTGTCCGTGTTTGTTGGCCGCTGTGGTATATAAAAAAAATCTTTTTATTAAGGCTGTAATTTTTGGAGGTATGTAAATAGATATATTATTTTTCAGCTGTTTGATAAATATCTTCATATATCCTCGCCCTTTACCCCCGAAGACGTAGGCAAAGGACTGAGTAATGAGACCCATATTCCACCGAAGTAAAAGATATGGGGTGTGTATTAACGCCGTTTCTCGGGCTATATGTAATCATTTCTAAGCAAATCGAACTCAGGATCTCCGGGTCCTTAGCCGAACCTTTACCACTCGACCACCGAGGCGATTTGAATTAGTTTAAAATCTACTGTTGTACTTAATTAACTTTGTTAATTAGCATGAGATCTCATCTCGTTAAACAAATAGGTGAGCGCACGTTTTAAAATAAAACGAAGTTGAAGCATCTTCGTTATACTGCTATCATAATATGAATTAATTTAATTTCTGAAATGAATAGTGGATACATTATTTTCTTATCTCAAATATATAAATATTATTCAACCATTTATTTATAGTGGTCGCCGAGCTATCGAAATTCCACCGTAATTTGAACTTTATTCCAGCTACGTGGGTGTACAAATACGTCATTATGTGTTGCGATTGGCTGTTTGAATGCAATACATGTGTGTCAAACCCAAATTCACGCACATCCGATCGCGCAATTTTCTTAAAAAGCCGTCTAAAGTTTTCGTTTCCCGTACTATGATGATGATGATGATAATTCTAAAATGGAATTACTACCATTCGACGCAGAATTTTTCGTAGATGCTTATAAATTTTTTTATTAGTTGATTTAATATAATTTATGGTATATATGATACCGATAAACGCGGGTGAAATCGCGGCGCCGAAGGTAGTTTTATTATAAATTTGCTGTTTCTGGCATGCGTTGCATTACAATGAGTCTTTGGATCGTGAGTGGTGTTAAATTCATACAAAAATCCATATTTTTCATTCGAAAAATCAGTTTTTTTATTTTTTTTGGGGTATGTTATACAGCATTACTACGGTTCTTAAATATTGTGAATGGACTCGTTATGGCCCCATTTAACCTCGTCGGCTTAAAGGTAGATTTGTAACAGCCTGTATATCTGTATTAACCTATAATACGCTTTTCATCCCAGGACATACATGAGATACCTTGGCACTGTAGAGCTTTAATAAAAAATGGTACATATAGAAACCGATCGAATTATAAGACTGGATTTAAAAAGAAATTCTGTTTATATGACCCACTATTCAGCAACTATGTTTACGATTGGCCGATAATACTACGCCTTGTAAGCTGTATACAATACAGTATGTTGAACTTACGTTGCGTAGTAAATCTAGAGGAAGAGAAACACCAGGATTTGTATGCTGAATGTTTGTATAAAAAATCTATGATAACATTACTAAAATCGAGCAAGAGAATCATCTGTTTTATTCAAAAGAATGTACATTAAATCTGTAGTTAATGCTGATATATTTGTGCGATGAAAATGGGTGAAGAGTTGATATAATATCCCAATCCTATTGATATTATAAATGCGAATGTTATTTTGTTTGTTACGCTTTCACGCATTAACTACTGAACCAATCATCATGACACTTTGTACACATATTCTTGGGGGTATTAGAAGTAACATAGGATACATTTTTTTGCCGGGAAAATGTTACATCCCTCGGAAACGTGGGTGAAACCGCGGGGGACAGCTAGTAATTTTATAAATGTAAAATTTTGTGAGGATGAACATTTGTTACGCGTTCACGCAAAATCTAGCTGACGGATAAGGATGAAACTTTGCAGATAGATAACTTATAGCCTGGAATTACACAAACCCGTCGGGAATGCGGGGGAGAGCTACTTGTATATAAATATGGGTACGACATCAACAATTTTACGACGGCAAAAGATATCTTTACATTTCTTGTTAGTATAGAAACCTATTGCTAATCAACTTTATGATTGGCATGAGAACGTTTTCTTAATATCAATCGATTTATCAGGTATTTTAGATTAGGATACTATTATGCTTGTTTTTTATCACTTTATCACTCTTAATTAAGTCGCACATTAAGCCTCGAACGGAACTAGCTATGAAGTGCAGCTACCAGAAAACATTAGTAATTGCTTCATGGCACATCTACAACTCGATGATTGTACCCAGCGAAACGGGTACTTAGTACCCTACCAATGTGCAATTGGATTGCTCACGAAGCTTTTCTTTAGCGAAAGATCCAGCTCATTAAAGCGAATCAATCCAACGTGTACATAACCCATGCTTGTCCCAGACAGAAATCTAAGCTACTAAAGGGTTCCGAGAAATCCCCAAGTTGTTTCCGTGTATATACACGTCGTCACGCATGTGAAACACGTTCCCTCGATTGAATCGTGCGTGACACGGTCACATCGCGTGATACTAATACAAAGTACTGGTAAAATATCTGTTGCCGAGTTTCTGAGTGTTTTCGAGGACCAATATAAAATACTTATGGTTTTTTTTTGTGATTTCGTAAAATGCGACTGAATGTAGTTATTTAGAAAGGAACAGCTACAGAATACAAAATGAATACAATTAGCTACACAAATAAACGTATGGATTTAGATGAAACTTGGCATATAAATAGTTGATAACTTGGATTAGCACATTGAATACATTTTATCTCGGGGAGGAGGTGACATTCCTTCGGAACGCGGGCGAAACCGCAGGGGGCAGCTACTGTGGTATAATCGAGGAGCAATGTGTGTTACTCTTTCATTTAAAAGGGAGTATCTTCCGTTAGGCTATAATATCAGACAGGGATAGAAACTCCTGCGTTTTGTATGTTTGCTATTCAAAGGTATTGTGGTAACGGTGAACAAATACTACTTTTATTGCTAGGATTAAAGAGTATACCGATGACCATAAAAGCATTCCTGGCCGTAGAAGAAAGGATCGAGCCTACAAATTGTATCGACCCAAAATGGTTAGGAACAGGTTAGACATATGATCTATTTTTCCTAGTTATCTTCAAATTGTGTCTCACGTGTCTCTTAAGATTCATAATTCCTTCTCAATTGGTCTTCAATAAAAGATCAAGACTGTGCCAATTATTAATAATTATACTAATTTATAAATGGAACAGTATTTTAAACATGTTGTATGTAGCCTTTAAATAAATTATGAAAAAACAAACCCAATAATAAACCATATCATTTAAATTTCGAAAAAAAGTGTCGTTACAACTTTTCGTATGATTTTTTTCCGTCAGCCCCCTTTCACAACGCGCGATAAGGAACTTCGTTCCAAAAATCAGATGTGTTTCCAAGGCACTCGGATGTAGATCTATAGAAGTCTAAACATAAAGTACGTCTATTGTTCTGCCTAGTACGTAGTGTTTACATTGGCTTCGGTCTTGCTCCAGATGCGTTAATGCTCCTCGTCATAGACTGAGGGCATAGACCTTCACTCTGGGATATTCATAGTGTTTGTTTATGCTTCGCCTATTACCGCTCTTAGCACCAGATTGCTATATCCGACGCCGTCTATCAAATGATGGCGTGTTTGCACCGAGTCGATACTTCAGTCATTGCTATTCTAAAACAATTGTAGTTTGGATGACTATGAAGTTATTTGTGTCTTGCATTGCCTCTGCTGTTGTCTTTTCAGTTTTCACAGAATAAAGATGAGTTGAGGTACGTAAGGTAAAATTTGCAATACAATTTGTATTGTTTGCAGTTTTGACATTTCTAAAAGCGTATTTCAGACTACTGTGAAGATTTGCAATACGGTACAATGTGTTGCCAAATATGCTTTTTGGTGCAATTTTGAACTTTATGTCAAGGCGTGTGGGAACATTGAAATGGAGAGCCAATTTAAGGTGGAGATTACTAATCCCATTCACTAATATTATAAATTTGAAAGTTTGTGAGGATTGAAGGATGCATAGACGTAGAGAATTTTGTTACTTTGTCATGCAAAACCTACTGAACGGACTCGGATGTAGCAAACGATGTAGTATTAGATTTTATTTCTTAGGATATCCAACAGCTTCATATAATTATACATGCTTAATATAAATACATAATTAGTCCAGAGCCAATAATAGGATATCACAACATGACTAAGTTAATAAAAGTTATACAGAGCAGACCATGACTTGTAGACTATATAAAAAAATATTAATTAAACCTTCAAAAAGGATAGATTAGTATGTATTAAGCTTGTTTGGTCTTGTGAGATGTGAAGATAACAGAAATAACAAGAGCCACAAACAGCGGATTATTTGATTGACGTCACATAGTTAATCGTGCAATGTCAACAAAACAATTGAGTGTGCAAATTTTCAGCTCGATCGGGTGGCGGAACTGCCGTGCTATTCAACGCAAAACTCGTGATCACTCAGGTGTACACGCGGATAGTGGACCTCTTATCTAATTGCAGAGTCGCGAGAGAGACAGAGAATATTCTCATAGTGAATTCATCGTCGAGTTTCTCTCTAAGTTCTGCTTAGTTTAGGATCAAATGGTTGTGAGTAATGAATGTCCCAGGATGTTAATTAATTTATTGATTTCATTAGGGAATTAGACTACTGCATTGTATTCAGTCCTAGATTACAGTTTATTACATGTATTAGTAAAGTTGAATCTATTTTCACCTGGCCGTATAATATATTAAAAAGCTTTTGTCGTGCTCAATTCTGCTCCATTAGCAAGCAACGATAATGGCTTTTGGGGTCTATTTAGGGTACCTTAATAGGCAAATATGGGGTTGACCTTTGACCTATATAGGTAACGTTTTGCATACATTATTTATCGACGCGTCCTCAGCTAAATGGTGAATATTGAATTACAATGATGCTCACTAAGTGCTCTGTTATTATTTTAAAATTGGTTTGTTGTTTTAATAATTTTTTGCAGGGATGTAATTTACGCACGGCTAACTGATACTATACTAAGTAGAGCTTGTACTGTGGAAACCAGATAACTGATATACTGAGATTTTCCAACTCCCAGCTCCGTAACGGCTGAACAGACTTGAATGAAATTCCACAGACATATAGAATATGCACATAGGATACCTTACTTTTCGCATCGTTGGTATAAAGGCTCGGCTAAAAAGCCGGTGGTACTGGTTTCGATTCTCAGGATGGGAAAGGGTATATTAATGTTTCTTTGTTTAAATGTAATTACTCATCGGCGGTGCCGCAGACTACTTGACTAAAGAATTTAAGCGAAATACTTACTACGTTACGTTGGGACTTCAAATATCTTCAATGGAATGCGGGTATAATTACTGAGACCTCTGCCTATTTCATTTTTTTTTATACCACTTAGGCCGACAAACAAGCAAACGGTCCACCTGATGGTAAGTGGTCACCGCCGCCTATGGACATTTGCAACACCAGGGGCATCACCAATGCGTTGTCGACCCTGAGACGTGAAGTTGTTAAGTCTCATGTGCCTGTAATTTCACCGGACCCTTACCTTTCCAACCGAAACTCAGTAATACAAGTGCACTACTGCTTCACGGCGGAAATGGGTAAGGTGGTAGTACTTCCCCGGACGAACTCAGCACTAAGAGCTCCACTACTCTGCAAATCATCGGCGATAATACACGTTATGATGCTACCTTTTTATCCCGGGTCAAATAATACGTATTATTCTCAAATCTTCCCAGAGTTCATCGCCTGGCACTTGCAATGATCAATCGTCCTCAGTTTATTGAGTCGTAAATTTTGTTTATCACCAATAAATCCAGCAGTGAAACTATGACAATGATATTTATTTATTACCGATATTAAGCGATGAATTGCTTTGAAGCGCTGCGCCATTGCGATAGCCTGGAGCCTTAGCATAATCTTTTATTGCGTATCAATTCACACATATCCAAATGACGTCAGAATTTATAAAACAATTGAGAGAAAAGCCAATTTGGGGCTCGATTCTGTAAGGAAAATGAGACTAGCTTGAGGATGTTTCGTCACGGCCCCGTGCTTTGTCTCTTTCACTAACTACACTAATACTACTAAGCACGTGAGAGATAAGGTCTCTGAGGCCTCCGTGAAGTGGCTCGCCGACGAAGTTTATAATAGTTGAATAAGGGGGCTGTTCAGGGGTTTGATTCTGTTAGGTAGCTCGATGATGTTATTTCAAGCTCTATGTTTTGTCTCTTTCGCTAACTACGCAGTCATGTGAGAGGTCTGCTCTTCGAGGCCTCACTGGCTTGTCCATGAAGTTTGTATTAGCAGAATAAGGGAGCTGAGCCGCTAGTTAAGTTACAGAATGGAAATTAAATAACTATGCACAAACAGCGCCGTACGATATACAATTATTCTATATTTTCATGTAGATTTTATAATAGAGAGTGTTATGAGAATGAAACCATCATATTTTATTAATATTACTAGCTGTCCCCCGCGGTTTTACCCGCGTTCCCGAGGGATATCACATTGTCCCGGGATAAAAAGTAGCCTATATGTTATTCCAGGATATGCTCTATCTATGTGCCAAGTTTCATCAATATCCGTTTAGTTGTTTTTGTGTGAAAGAGTAACAAACATACTTACATACAAATCTTTCGTATATTAGTATAGATAAATCTCTCAAGGTCGACAACGCTTTGACAATGCCCCTGGTGTTGCAAATGTCTATAGAATGCGGTCATAATCCCTACTAATATTATAAATGTGAATGTAAGTTTGTTATGCTTTCACGCGAAAAGTACTTAACCGATCATCATGAAACTTTGTACACATATTTTTGGAGATATTAGAAATAATATAAGATACTTTTTGTGCCTGTAAAATTTTATTTTACATTCCTCGGGGACGCGGGTGAAACCGCGGGGGACTAGTAAATAATAAAAATATTGTTTATTTGCAACGAAAAAAAAAATTTTTGTTTTAAAACGCAGATACATAGGTTTAGTTAGCTTGGTGGTTATTTTTTTTTTTTTTTTTTTTTATGCCACTTGGGCCGACAAACAAGCAGACGGTCCACCTGATGGTAAGTGGTCACCGCCGCCTATGGACATTTGCAACACTAGGAGCATCGCCAATGCGTTGTCGACCCTGAGACGTGAAGTTGTTAAGTCTCATGTGCCTGTAATTTCACCGGCCCCCTTACCTTTCTAACCGAAACACAGTAGTACAATTGCACTACTGCTTCACGGCGGAAATGGGTAAGGGGGTAGTACTTCCCCGGACGAACTCTGCACTAAGAGCTCTACTACTCTAATTTGTACACATATTTTTGGAGGTATTAGAAATAATATAAGATACTTTTTGTGCCTGTAAAATTTTATTTTACATTCCTCGGGGACGCGGGTGAAACCGCGGGGGACTAGTAAATAATAAAAATATTGTTTATTTGCAACGAAAAAAAAAATTTTTGTTTTAAAACGCAGATACATAGGTTTAGTTAGCTTGGTGGTTAGCGCTCAGACTGCCAAACCGAAGGTCGCGGGTTCGATTCCCACCCAGGACAAACATTTGTGTGCATGAACATGTCTGTTTGTTCTGTGTCTGGGTGTAAATATCTATATAAGTATGTATTTAGAAGAAAAAAAGTTGTATATGTAGTGTTAATGTTAAAACTAACTAAACAAGAATAATGAATAACAGACATAGGTGGTATAGCTACCTATTATGTATATAATATTAACTCCAACATGTAGTATATCAGTTATCTGGTTTCCATAGTACAAGCTCTGCTTAGTTTGGGACCAGATGGCCGTGTGTAAAGAATGTCCCAGGACATTTATTATTTATTATTCCTTGTTATAACACTAAACACCTTAATATGAGTACTAACCCCTCAAACTAGGAAACTCTGTGCTTAGAGGGGCTAGATGTCATTATTATCATCAGATGGACTGCCTTTATTGTTTGTAGGTCAACTTGACCAAAATAAATAGTAGGTCGAAAGTTTATAAGGATGGACGTATTATTTTTGTTACTCTTACACGCAAAAACCACGAAACTTGGTACATTATAGATAGGATCAGAATCAGAATACAATAGAATAATAGAACATACCATGCCATACAATAATATACCGAGTGTTACAAAACTACCCGTAAAGCCGAAAGAAGGTTAAATGGGGCCTTATAACGAGTCCATTCACAACATTTAAGAACCGTAGTAACGCTGTGTAATATACCCCAAAAATACTGATTTTTATGAATAAAAATAGAAAGCTAGTAAAGTAGACAATTATTAGGTAAAATAGGTACGTGGGCCTTTCTGTTAAATAATCTGGTTTCACTGACATGACAGCTTACTAGGGTTGTTGGCTTTGATAATTAATTATATTTTTACGGGGTATTTTGTAACACGTATCCCATCCTATACAAATAGGATAATTTTACCCCGGGTTAATGTTACACGTTTTTGCGTTTTTTAATGTTACACATTTTAATGTTGCAGGAGACAGCTCGTATAGAATACTCACCGGTGTTATAAAAATCTTTTTGATCTTTATAAATCTGCGGTAGTTTATAAACAACTACGAATATCGTGCGGATACAATGTTTGTATGATTAAATAAACATCCCCTACGGAGATTGCATTCAAATCTATACTCAGAAATAAAAACGAAGGTTCTGTCTGTGTGTACTTATGTACGTCAGAAGTTATACCCGAAATTATTGGTGAGAAAAACTGCACTCAAAGCATTTGTCTTTACTATTCAGTCGTGAAATTGTAGTGTCCAAACTCTTTGCACCTGTCTGTAGCAACAAGTTTCATTTTTGACGTTGTGTGGTTATTATAACATCATTACTCACACATTAACACTAAACAGTTGCAATTTTTTCGATGTTCCGGAGAGACCGTTATCAGCTAACAACGTTATTCAATCTGTTACTTAAAGTGTTCCACTGATGTGCGCGCATCTTAAAATTTCACTCTCATAATTTTTAGGGAAGTATAACTTCAAAAACTGCTATTTAAACTATTAATATATAATCTATAGATACGTTATTCGCACTCAGAAATGGCCACATATAATGCTGGTAATTGACCTAATTCTATTTAGTCGCGTACCAACCACTGGCGCAGCCGTACGCGACGTAACTCTGTATATTTATTGACGTAACAAATAATGTTTATTCATCTCTCTCTAACCATATTACACAAGAAGGTACACCGTATAGGCATTTTCCCTTTCGTCGCACGTTACCTATCTTCTATTTACCCTGTTTTTCAGAGCCGTGTTGTAGGTCATGGATTAATGAAATGTCTAATCACAAATTACCGTTTGTAGAATGTTTGACAGTCTTTATGTTTGTCTGAAAGATCGTATCAAATTGGCTCCGAAATTACTGACAGGATTTGAATTAAGTTTAGCACACAGATAAAATATTATATGGATCAACACAGGATCGGTTGTATTATATCATCATATAATATGTAGCGAGCGAAACCGCGGGGCGGAAAGTAGTGGCAACTATGGATATAATGAATTGTGGGCGAAAAGTATCCTGTGTCAGTTCGAATTAAAAATAAAATGATCGTGAAAAGCAATCCTATTCCATAAATTAGTCTATATATTGTATAAAAGCGTTTCCATTTTTTCCACGAACACGGAATTAACATTTACACATCGTCCGAGAATCCAATTTAACTTCCCAGTTAAAAGACATGTCCTGTGACGTCATTCATGTAGGTACGGTCGGCAACAGAAGTCGGTGAATAGAATAAAATTTACAAAATAAATTATTAAAAAATGCTTCTATATAAGATTCTTCCATCTTCTATTATACGAGTATATCCAAGCAAAATAGGGTTATTTCGACGCACCGTCACCTCAAAGCTTCCGAACATATCGGGATGGGACTCGGACGCGGCATTTTTCGTAGATGGCTATATACATAATATGATATCGATGAACGCGGGTGAAACTGCGGGGGACAGTTAGTGTATTGTAAAAATAAAGTAAGTGCTTAGGAAATGTGGAAAAATATAGCTTCATAATTGTTTTTTTTTTAATTTATACATATTATTATTTATGTATATTACCATTCATGTATTTTACATGTAGTGCTTTGCTTATTTTAAATAATTATTTACGTTTAGTTATTGACGAAGTGCACTGATAGTTTATTTTGTAATTGAAATGATGTATTTTTTTATGGACCTATTAAATAAATAAAATTATACAAATTATTTACATTCATGAAGTTTTTAATAGAATTTTCATTGGAGGTTTTATTTATTTATATCATTCCACCAATTTTGGATATTGAATATTAGTTTTAGACGGTAGTGTTTTATCAATATCGATCTGTCAAACTACTTACTTTTCTACGCAAAGGATCATAAAACGTAGAAGATTAAAAGCTTTGGTCATAGCTTTTAGATTAATTTTTCGAAAAACTGACCACCGATGGTAAAGAAATATTCTCAAGTGAGACACAAGTTCACTTGCAGGAAAGCGCAGAGGGGACTCACATTAGGTGGACCGATGACTTAGTCAAAGACGCTGAGAGCCACTGGACACCAGGACCATTTGCTGCGGTTTTAAATTCATAGTGAAGGTATGGAGAAGCGAAGTATTAGACTCCTCTATTTAAAAGGGAAGATCTTCCGCCTGGTTAGGGACGTCTGACGGGTGTATGGGGACCGCGGTCCAACTGTTGATATTGGAATCTTCTTTGCAATATATGATCCTGATAAAACTTCAATAATGCGAAGTATGATTCTCGCGTGCGTATTCATAGATGTCACTACAAAAGGCAGTTCAACAGAAATTCCTAGGCTGATATGATGAAGCTACTTATGTTGCTCACTGTACTACAACAGCTTCGCCTGAGAATAATAGACAACATTTTCTAACAAAGGGATTTTTCTCTCTTGCATTGTGCGACGTAGTTACACTTGCAGTTTATCGTTTCAGCAATTTGTCTTGTTGAATGGCGATCTTTACGAATCACTTTGCGTTTGAAAATGCGCTTCAGGATGAGAATGTCGTTTTAAAATGTATGTCGTTCCGTTTGAGAGATTGAGGGTACTTTAAAATTACATTCGCTTTGTAAATGTACGTTCGTTCTGTACCATAGATAAAAGATTTTATATTTAAATGAAGAGATTCTTTCTTTTTTTAGAGAGAGCGATTTCTTTTATATTACAAGTTGGGCTAAAGACTGTAGGCAGAAAGTATACCTGATGTTAAGATAGTTAATAAATAAATATACTGGGAGATTCTTTACACACGGCCATCTTATCCCAAACTAAGCAGAGCTTGTACTATGGAAACCAGATAACAGATATACTACATATACTACTTTTTTCTAAATACATATATATAGATATTTACATCCGGACACAGAATAAACAGACATGTTCATGCACACAAATGTTTGTCCTAGGTGGAAATCGAACCTGCGACCTTCGGCTCGGCAGTCAGGGTCGCTGATCACCAAGCTAACTGCCCTGTCAAGTTCATTTGTAATTTTTTTAGCACGGAAACTTTATACATTTTCTTAAATAAAAGTAGCTTAATATGTTCCTTATTATTTCAGGTCTGTAAAGGTCCTGAAGGTCCTGATTTGCTGGAACAAACAGACAGACAGACAGACCAAAAATAAAAAAAAAAACAAACAAATGTAACTTTTATACATTCATATGCATTTAGTACATTGCTGTTTTTGATTTTTACATTACAAACGGACACTGCAATTTTATTTACTACCAAAGATAAATATTAAAAATGTCTCCCTCCCGGAGTTCGTTTCGCATTAATAATAAATGTAATATCCTTGAGGAAAAAAAATATATGTGGTCGAAATTCGGCGAACGTGCCGAAATATATTATTTTAGCTGGACTTAAAAAGAAAAAGGAAAAAAAAGGCAGCCTTAGCCTAAAATAAAAATAAAAAAACATGGCATGAAAACTACAAAAAGTCGAGAAACATACGTTGGTTATCTAAAGATTTAAATAAACATTTAAAAAAATTACTCTGCAGAGTTTGTTGCCAGTGCTTCTCAGTTGAAAGTTGATTTCCGAACCAGTGGTAGCTTCAGTAACTTTGACCTTCGTGAGTTCCACGAGCCTAAACTAAATAATGATATTGGAATTAAAATTTTAAAATCTTAAAAAAATTTAAAAAATGAAAGAAAAATCCAAAAAGAAAATTCTGCTTTACCTTTTGGACCATCCTGTGTTTGTGTATCTCATGTGCTTCTCATTTCACTAGCTTTACTACCTTTCTAACCGAAACACAGTAATACAAGTGCACTACTGCTTCACGGCGGAAATGGTTTAGTAGTACATCCCCAGAAGAACTCTGCACTAAGAGCTCTACTACTCTTAGGGATTCTATAGAATTTTGCATAAACTTAAGTCGCATTGCAACACTGGGAGCAGCTTGTTTGTAAATAGTCTCATGTGCCTGTAATTTCACCGGCCCCCTTACCTTTCTAACCGAAACACAGTAACACAAGTGCACTACTGCTTCACGGCGGAAATGGGTAAGGTGGTAGTACTTCCCCGGACGAACTCTGCACTAAGAGCTCTTCTAAAAAGAAGCTTCTACAGCTCTATCTTTCCTTCATATCGGTCTATGTTAAAATAAACCGAACAAGTAATAACAACAATAACACGTTATATTCAAAACAGCACAAAGCAAACATATCTGACACAACACATATGGCATACCGGACTCACGTGCAGTGATTCCGTCCAAATCTCCCTCCGCAATAGTCCGTTGGGCTCGCACAAAGGGCTTTTAAGGGCCATAAAGCCCGCAGGGGCTGTCATTTGCGACCACGTATTACACAAGCGTCGATTCAGTTAACCCGCTTAACCGTGAAACTGCGAATAATACAAAGACTAGTGATGTTATAATATCGAATTATTTTTAACTCTTAAAAATACTCGGTACATCTCTAAACTTTAAACTTAGTAGAAAAATTCACTTGCTAAGAAATTGGTGAGCTAGGTTACGTAGACCTTAGCTACGGTATTCGTAGACTCGTAGCACGGCTACGAAAGAGCTACGAATTGTTATGCATTGCGTTGTATATTTTCGGTTTACGTCTTTAAAGTTAATTTTGTACATCAATCTTAATTTTGTTATTTTTTTTGTACAAGAACACCACTATGGAAAGTAATATTGCCAAAAACCAGTTAACGAGATTTTCATACTGTGAGATCCTAGTAATATTATGTATGGATTTTTGTTACTCTTTCACGCAAAAACTACTTAACGGATTTGGGTGAAACTTGGTACATAGATAGAGAACGCTCTGGGCTATCAAATATGAGTTGATCCCGGAAAAAAGAAATATCACTCAGAAACTTGATTAAATTGAAATTATATCGGAATTTTTATTTGTGATTTTTCACTGATTTATTATAGGAATAATAATTGTAAATTATGGAATTAATAATGTACACTATGTGCGACATCTATGTACACGCCTACAATCCTTCACCGCCCGCACCACGCTGATGCGGCGACATCTATCGACGAGTAGAAACACGCGAGAATCCTACATCGCGATATTAAGATTCTCTCAGGATTTGACATATACAAGCATCCAACATCGACAGTTGGACCACGGTCCCCAGGCATGATCACCTAGCCTGGCGGAAGATCTTCCCTTTAAATGGAAGAGTCTCATACCTCGCTCCTCCATATACACCTATTATTATAATTAAAAGCAAAACATGATATTCGCATCCCTTCAAAAATACACATTGTTACATAATAATTTAGTCACGTATTGCCGAGCAGTCGTTTCGGTATAGTTTTACAATAGAAACAACTTTGTAGAGTCAATGAACCGACGTGCTTGGAAACTGTAGTAGCTTCCAAGTATTTAGTTTTTTATTTTCTTTTTTTTCTTTTATAAAAACTTCATTCAGTATATTAGTTTTGTTTGATGTTATTTATTATTTAATGAAAAAATATTGAGTCATTTTTTCGCTTTGTGTGGAGAATGTTTTGTACTTGGTCAACGCCCTGTTTTTTAGGATTTCGTGTCAAAATGGTAAAATCCCTTAGGTGAGATTTTGTTGTCTACTTCAGCAGTTACAACTACCGATTTGAAATTTAATACAGTTGTAGTATTTTTGGCCCTTATATCGTCTTTCTATCTATATAACGCACCCTCAGAACGAAAGGGGCTTAACTCAAAAATCAGTTTTGGCACATATCGTTTTGGGGTGACTTTTGAACTGAGCGGGGAGGGTGGGTCCCGGTGTTAAAAGAGGCTGAAGTATCGGTATGCTTATTCTATCATTAAATTGACTATGTTTTACTCTTCATCGGATAGAGCGTACTTTGTTTAGTCTCTCTATGATCGTAACTCCACCTCGCAACATTTTCAGTTAAGCCCTTATCGTACTGAGGGTGCGATATACTTAAAGAAAATAGGTTTGATTTTACCTTTGACACACCATCACATCAAAACTACTGAACATATCAAGATAGGACTGCTACCATTCGAAGCGGCACATTTCCTAGATGGTTATAGGCTATATACGATAAACGTGGGTGAAACCGCTAGGATAGCTAGTATAGTATAAGAGTAGTAGAGCTCTTAGTGCAGAGTTCGTCCGGGGAAGTACAACCACCTTACCCATTTCTGCCGTGAAGCATTATTGGACTTGTATTATTGTGTTTCGGTTAGAAAGGTAAGGGGGCCGGTGAAATTACAGGTACATGAGACTGAACAACTTCACGTCTCAGGGTCGACAACGCATTGGCGATGTCCCTAGTGTTCCAAACGTCCATAGGCGGCGGTGACCACTTACCATCGGGTGGACCGTCTGCTTGTTTGTCAGCCCAAGTGGCATAAAAAAAAGGTAAAAAAAGATATGTAAAGGAAATTCTGAAATGGGGTGCTGAAAATTGGAATTACGTTATCAAGTATGTTTGCAAGTAGGGTGTAATATAAAAAGGCTTTGTTTAAACGGTCCAACTTTTTCAAGTAGCTTCAGTAACTTTAAATTTGACCTTCATAAGTGCCTTCTGAGGGCCTAAACTGAATAAATGGTTTTGAATTTGAATTTGAATCATAGTTCTATGTTACATAGTTATTGTCCTGCTTTTTTTTTATTTTTACCCGTATTCTCGAGGAATCTTATGTTTATACGAGTATGTGTAGGATTACATAGCCTATGTTACTTGGGAATAGTATAGCTCTGTATCAGTGAAAGATATAATATTAAAAAGTTTAAATAGTCTTCGAGTTCAAATACCAAAAATATCGGTGGACATAAATAATTAAAAAAAATACAATAATGACCTCCTTATTTGAAGTCGTTGTCCACGTTAATAAAAAAATAATTTAAATTAAACTTATTTAAAAAAAATATTCTAGATAGTGTTAATGTTAATTTTATTCTGTTTCTATTTTGTTTTTAGTCTATTTTTTAGTTTACTATTTAGCGAGTAAGTAATATTGTTTAAATACAAATGCTGTCGACACTTGTAATTGTCATGTTTACAAGAAATGTTACTGTACCTAGATTTTAAGTTATATGTAAACATGATGTTAGTGTTGCAAAATAATTAAATAAATAAACATAACATTTAGATATAAGTCAGAATAGATCTTCTTGTATATACAAATAAAGTTTACTTTCATTTGTCAATCCAACTCAACTCCCTAGTATTAGCAGACTTTTTTTATATTCAAAAGTTGGCACACGTATGGTTTTTGTGGCCACCATCGCCTATGAATAATTGCTATACATTCCCCCAATCAATGTGTTGCCAGCCTTACGGCTAGATTTGTCTATGACCACATTTTTATTAACTTTCAGCATTACTTAGTTAGATTATTATATGTCCCAAAAAAAAGAATTAGCCTTAAAATTCACGAATAAAAAGGTTAGTTAATCTTTTAGCCAGTAAAAAATCTCTCTTGTTTTAAGTACAAACATCAAAGGATTCTTTCAAGCCGCTTTTCACTCAACAACATTCATTTTCCGCACTTCAGAACTTAACAAACACTAAAACACTCCAATTAAAGAGCCTACTTTACTTGTACATATATTTTTAATTTATTACCATTAAAAAAAAAGAACATACTTCTATTAACTTGTACACAGCATTTGGAAACCACGAAGGTTTGTAGTAATACTGAACTTAATTGTCTGCATCGAAATTAATTATCCGCGGTTGCACCCGCGTTCCCGAGGGATGTAACATTTTCCCGGCACAAAAAGTCTCCTATGTTACTTCTAATACCTCCAAGAATATGTGTATAAATTTTCATGATAATCGGTTAAGTAGTTTTCGCGTGAAAGCGTAACAAACAAGCTTACATTCACATTTATAATATTAGTAGGGATAGGGATAGTAGAGATGTCCGAAATAAAGAAATATCCTAAGACATTCATCGTTCAGAATTACCTTGGAATAATACAATTCTGTGTAAAGAATTTCCCATCGAACTTAGCGGAGCTTGTACTATGGTGACCAGATAACTGATATGCTGGATATCCTCATTTTTAAAGTCATGCTGATACACAGATATGATTGTGCTAGGTGGGTCGAACCCACGACCTGTAGCTTGGGAGTCTCGGCATCTAACCACCATGCCACCCGGTCAGTCAATTCATGTTGCGGATTAGTATTTTATGCCATATATGTGTATGTTTTTGACGGAAATTATATGCTGGCTACTATTAAAATGCTGTAGGGGCAGCTTGGTAATTTATCAAGGCTGTCATAGGCACGCCACTGGCGATATGGCTTGGCTACTAAAAACATTTTTATAGTTGTACTAGTTGTCCCCCACGGTTTTACCCGCGTTCCCGAGGGATGTAAAATTTTCCCGGCACAAAAAGTATCTATTATGTTAATTCTAATACCTCTAAGAGTATGTGTACAAAGTGTCATGATGATCGGTTAAGTAGTTTTCGCGTGAAAGTTTAACAAACAAACTTACATTCACATTTATAATATTAGTAGGGAATATATTACACTTTGTTGCTTATTACAGGATTCTAATGCATGATTCTCGTCATGGGATTCGACTTTGCTAGCAATTGGGCTATCGTCGACTTAATCTATATTTGTCTCTAATATATAGACTATGTCATCGCTCCATCTAGCTGGAGGGCGCCCTACACTACGTTTACCGAGCCGTGGTCTCCACTCTAGAACACGTCTACCCCAACGGTTATCGGTTCTACGGCAGAAGTGACCAGCCCACTGCCACTTCAGCTTGCTAATCCTTTGAGCTATGTCCATAACTTTGGTTCTCTGGCGAATGACTTCATTTCGAATTCGATCCTTCAGAGAGACTCCGAGCAAGCTGGCTGGCAGCGGTTGGAAACAAAGAGCTAAAGATCGAGCTCAGTGGCATGCCATAGGTGAGGCCTATGTTCAGCAGTGGACGGAGATAGGCTGCTGATAATGATGATATAGAATATATTTTTGTTTGTACCTTTACGTTCCTTTACAATTCATCCGATTGCGGCAGCTAAAGAGTTTTTTTGCACTAGGAGAGTTGCTTAGGGCTCCTCGAAAATATCAAAAGAAAAAAAAGACGTATAACTACGCATGCGTTAGTTATTCAGAAGTTTTATTTTTAAAAAAGACTTCATAACATAAAAAAGGACTTCTGTTACGCATGATGTGTTTTTATTTGCGGACACACTTTTTTACCGAGAACGTGTATATTTTTACAATCTTTTTAAACGATTATGATACCTATTTATTTCACCGCAGAATCTAAATTGCCTTTTCTCCCTTATCGTGAACTCTTCACACGCGTGAAGTCTCTTATTTAATGGCCCGCAGATATCATTACTTTCAAGTCATTTACATACTTATATGTACTACGGAGATAAAATCAATTTTACAATTATATAACTGAATTTATAAGCACTTTTAAGGAGTTTTTAATTATTTTTTTTTTACACTTTGGCCGACAAACAAGCAGATGGTCCACCTGATCGTAAGTGGTCACCGCCGCCTATGGACATTTGCAACACAAGGAGCATCGCCAATGCGTTGTCGACCCTGAAACGTGAAGTTGTTAAGTCTCATGTACCTGTAATTTCACCGGCCCCCTTACCTTTCTAACCGAAACACAGTAATAGGTACAAGTGCACTACTGCTTCACGGCAGAAATGGGTAAGGTGGTACTTCCCCGGACGAACTCTGCACTAAGAGCTCTACTACTCAAAAATTGATTCTAAGCTAAGGTATATATACTTTTATATATAAGGATAATAGGGTTCCTTTGACGCACTATCATCTCAAAAAACTGAACATATCGGGGTGGGACTGCTATCATTCGACGCGGAATTTCGTAGATGGTTACAGGCTATATATGATATTGATAAACGCGAGTCAAACCGCGGGGCACAGCTAGTTATAATATAGCGTTATAAATCCCTGCGACATTACCCACGTTCCCGAGGGATGCTTCATTTTTGCGGGATATGCCTATGTGCTATTCCGGACTATAATCTATGTCTGTGCCTAATTTCATCACGGTCCGTTTAGCCATTCTGGCCTTATTGAGTAACAAATATTCGCATTTATAATAGTAGCAAGTTAATAATGAATGTGGTATGCTTGTACCTTATGTATTCTTCTTACTATTCACCCGATAGCGAGAAAACCTGAGAGTTGTTCTTTGTAAGACTTGTATACAGAGGTGTCGGTAACGGTAACAGTGTCGCGAGATCAATTATAATATTGTTTCCCATCTCATAAAATTAAAAGAAGTTTTCACATTAAAAAGGTCGTTAATTTTTTTGTCAATTGAATTATGTTATTTTACAATTATGATTAAAGAAACTGTTATCGAACTTGGCACGCGTTACTGACTAATCCAAAAGAATTGTTTACCGAACTTGGCCTCCTTTTACACATTCATGTTTCTTTGTTATTTATTACCTTATTTGGTGTTTTAAGGCTAAACATAATAAAAAGTTTGACATAAATATTCTAGCTCGTTAAACAAATATGAACGTTAACTATGTGAGAAAGCCGTAGTAGCTTCGGTATGCTAATAGTCCCATTTGTTAGGTATTTGTAACCAAACAATACTAGTGTTATATAAACGTATGGAATATATTACGGACTATGTTAGGAATTTCGTATCGAGTCACGAAATTTTGACATAAAAATAAAAATGGCGAACGATCTCAGACATGAGATAGTGATATTGAGTATTTTAAACGTTTTGGATGGTATTTTCTTTTTATTAATATTACTTCGTTAGTTGGGACAGTTTGTTTGGTGGTTACACCCTGACTGATACGTCATAGGTCGTGGTTTTGATTCCCATCCAGGACAAACATTTGTGTGCATGAACAAGTCTGTGTGTAAATATCTATATGAGTATGTGTTCTGAAAAAATAGGTCGTATATCAGTTATCTGTTTTCCATGGTACAAAATCTGGTTAGTATGAGATCAGATGACCGTGTATAATATTTTGGATATTTATTTATTTAGTTTTTAACAAATATAAAAAAAATTGTAAGACATACAATAAATGAGTTTTTACGCTATTGTGCTAAATATTGTACAGTGGTAAGAAGTCATTCTTGTCACAAAAAAATGTGATTTCAAACTAAGGAGAAATCTTTCTATGTCAACTAAAAAATGAATACACATTTTTTTTTACAAAAACACCCCCAAATTCATAATAAATTACTATGTTCATCCACGCACATGTTGTTCTGAGTGGG
Source organism: Habrosyne pyritoides (assembly GCA_907165245.1). NCBI lineage: Eukaryota > Metazoa > Arthropoda > Insecta > Lepidoptera > Drepanidae > Habrosyne > Habrosyne pyritoides. The sequence goes on along the minus strand of OU015588.1, from coordinate 13,323,124 downwards.
AATCGAACCGCGTCCTGTGGGATTACGATTTTCGTGTAAAAAATCCTCTCAATAAAAAAAAAAAAAACTAACAGATTTCCTTTCTAAATTGATTGACGCAAAATATTACTAATACTATTACTAGCTTAGTAGTAATCCTTCACAAGATAAATTGGTTCCTATGAAAGCGAAATTTGCGCTCCACCAGATTTAATCCTCAAAGGACTTGACTTTGGGTCGCTTTGCTTGCTTTTCGGAGTAGTAGAGCTCTTAGTGCAGAGTTCGCCTGGGGAAGTACTACCACCTTACCCATTTCTGCCGTGAAGCAGTAGTGCACTTGTATTACTGTGTTTCGGTTAGAAAGGTAAGGGGGTCGGTGAAATTACAGGCACATGAGACTTAACAACTTCACGTCTCAGGGTCGACAACGCATTGGCGATGCCCCTGGTGTTGCAAATGTCCATAGGCGGCGGTGACCACTTACAGGTGGATCGTCTGCTTGTTTGTCGGCCCAAGTAGTATAAAAAAAATCTTGGTGATGAAGTGGAATAAGCTTTGTATGGATTGATTTATTGAGTTTTTTTCGCTAAATAGGTACACACATATTATAAATGCAAAAGTTTTGTAAGATGGACCTTTGTTACTTAAACGTACTTGAACTGCTGAACGGATCTGGATAAATTTTGGCACACGGATAGATTATAGTCCAGAAACTTTTCATCCCGGGAATATGTAACATCCTCCGAGGATGCAGATGAAACCGCGGGGGCAGCTAGCATTATATAAGCCGTTTTAACTCGCTGGTTGCCTTAGTGGTTTCATGGTTTGGGGGCTGCCGTGATCCGGCTCCGGGCCAAGAATGTGGCTCCGGGGCCCGATGGGATCCACGGCTGCGTGTTAGCCCTCGCTCTGAAGGAGCTAGAGCCCCAACTGAGAGGGCTCTTCACAGCGTGCCTCGAGCGGGGCCAGTTTCCCAGTCTGTGGAAGGCTGGTCGACTGGTCCTGCTCGGAAAGGCGGGGCGCCCTGCGGACTCACCGTCCGCGTACCGGCCCATAGTGCTGCTGGACGAGGTGGGCAAGTTGTTCGAGAGAGTTCTCTCAGCCCGCCTCGTCAGCCACTTGTGCCAAGAGGGGCCGGACCTGGACGGTAGTCAGTTCGGGTTTCGGCAGGGGCGCTCCACCGTGCACGCTGTGTCACGGGTAAGAGCCCTGGCGGAGGAAGCGGTGTCCCGGGGCGGGGTGATGTTGGCGGTGTCTTTAGACATCGCCAACGCGTTTAACACCCTGCCCTGGAGTTGTATCCGGGAGGCACTGCGATACCATAGAGTGCCTCCTTACCTCCGCCGCATAGTTGGGGCTTATCTGTCCGAGAGGTGTGTCACCTACGAGGGACGTGATGGCGTTCACCAGCGCCCGATGTCGTGCGGTGTTCCACAGGGTTCGGTTCTTGGGCCGCTCCTGTGGAACATCGGCTACGACTGGGTGCTGAGGGGCGAGCTCAGCCCGGGGGTGGACCTGACGTGTTACGCGGACGACACGCTGGTCACCGCCCGGGGGAGCTCGCACAGGGAAGCAGCGTTGCTGGCGACGGCTGCGGTGTCACAGGTGGTGAGCCGCATCCGTCGCCTGGGCCTGGAGGTGGCCCTCAGCAAGTCGGAGGCCATGACGTTCCATGGCCCCCGGCGGGCGCCGCCGCCCGACTCACACATCGTGGTCGGGGGGGTCCGAATCGCTGTCGAGCCCACCATGAAGTACCTAGGATTGGTGCTCGACAGCCGGTGGGACTTCGGACCCCATTTTCGACGGCTGGCGCCCAAGCTGTTGGGCGCGGCGGGAGCGCTCGCAACGCTGCTTCCCAATCTGGGGGGCCCGAGCTCCGTCTGTAGACGGCTCTATACGGGTATCGTGCGATCCATGGCCCTGTACGGGGCCCCGATCTGGGCCCACGACCTGACGGCCGGCTCGATTGCGGTTCTTCGGAAACCGCAAAGAGCCATGGCCGTCAGAGTCATACGGGGGTATCGCACGATCTCGTATGAGGGGGCTTGTGCACTGGCCGGATCCCCGCCCTGGGACCTGGAGGCCAAAGTACTCGCGTCGCTGTATCAGTGGCGCGAGGAAGAGGCGGAGCGGGGCGAACGACCGATGCAGCGTCAAGTCGACCTGCGTCGGTCTCAGCTCCGCGAGGTCCTAGTGGCGGAATGGCGGGACAGGCTTTCGCGCCCTACCGCCGGCCTCGACATAGTCGGGGCGATCCGGCCGGTGCTCGAGCGCTGGCTCGGGAGGAGGCACGGCTCCCTGTCGTTTCGGGCGACGCAGGTGCTCTCGGGGCACGGTTGCTTCGGGAAGTACCTGTGTCGCATAAACAGGGAGCCGGACGCCCGGTGTCACCACTGCGTCCATTGCCGGGAGGACACGGCGCGGCACACGCTGGCAGAGTGTGCCGCTTGGGAGGAGCCGCGCCGTGCCCTCATCGCCGGAGTAGGCCCGGACCTCTCGCTGCCGGCCGTGATCGAGTCTATGGTCGGCGGCGAAGAGGCCTGGGACGCAGTGGTAACCTTCTGCGAGACGGTTATCTCGCAGAAGGAGGCTGCGGAAAGGGAGAGGGAGATTTCAACCCCTCACCCGATCCGCAGCAGACGCACCGGGCGTCGGCGGAGGGCGGACAACGCCCTCTTCCAGCCCCCCTAAATGGGTCCAGGGGCGTCAGACACGGGGATACGTCTGTCGCCCCACAACATCATAAGGACCCGAGATGGCGGCGCGCGTGTGATGTTCCACGCGCGCCCCTCAGAGAAGTCGGGGGGGGAGGAGTTAACACCTCGCTCCCCCCCCTCGACCAGGCGGGGCCCGCGGTGGCGGGCCGGCACCAGCCGGGGGTTGCGGAAGCTGAATTCGTGCCCGCGACCCTCGGCGCTCAAGTGTGCGAAGGAACATCGGAGGGGTTTTAGTGGGTATACCCTCGGGCCCCTTCTCATTTTCGATATGAGAAGGGGAGTTTGCGAGTGGGAGTCCCACATAACCACCGCGTCTCTCCCCGGGCGCGGTGGTATGCGTAATGCATTTCCTCTCCGAAAAAAAAAAAAAAAAAAAAAAAAAGTGGTTTCATGGTACTTTGGTGAAATTAGAGGCACATCAAAGAAACTTCTGTTCGCCCACTGGTCGAAATTTACAATTAAAGACAAAAGTTCATATGAATTTGCACGTTAAAACACTGTTTCCATTTTATTTATTGATAACACTATAGCTCATCAATAAATACCAAACAAAAAAAGAACGATTCATAAACAGAAGAGAAAATGGTGCTAACTATTTTGTCCTTCACCCACGATCCCGATTTATGTTACATTATCTCGGTATAAAAATCATCCCATGCATTTAATACGCTTTTATTAGCTTCAGACGTATGTTAGTATGTAACGGAATCTTTGAACATGATTATGACCCCCTTCAAGACGTCGGATTAACTCGAAATTTGGCATACTTGTTAAGGACCGATGACAATTCAATATTCTATATAGTTTAACCCGTTATCCTTACTAGGATGATCAGGTATAGCGGTTTAACTAAAAAATTAACAATAGTTAAAAAAAACTAAAAAACTCGCTTTTATAGAAAATCTAACAAAAAATTTGAAAATAAATTTGAATTAAGAATAGTGTAAAGATGAAATAAAAATATTTTATAGTAAAAAAAGCGTTTAAAATGGCGGTGCTTTTTAAAATATTACAGGTTATAAACAATCTATGTGCCAAGTTTCATCCAAATCCGTTTACTAACTTAGCGGTGAAAGAGTTACACACACCCACGCATCCACCCTCACAAACTATCATATTTATAATATTACTAAGATAATAATCATTAATAAAAATACCCCATTACAAAGCTATTGGTTCAATCGCGTGGAACTCATACCTTGGCCCGCTTCCCACTCGGTAACGCCTCTTCAAGGTTATACTACACGCCTACCAATGCCAAGGCCACTATTTACAGTGACCTTGTGACGACGTGCGTAGAATATCTGGTACAGTATTTCAAGACGCGTCTGTAATACAGTATTGACACCATTTGGAAGGGAATAAATTTGCGGCCAAGCTTTGTGAGAAACTTTGATTGACATTTTAAAAATAATGATAGGTAAATATTCTGGTACATTCTTTACACGCGGCCATCTGATTCCAAAATAAGCAGAGGTTGTACTATGAAAACCAGGTTACTGATAAACAACATGTACTGTTTTTTTTTATACGTACTTATATATTTACAGCCTGTTTTATTTTTTATTTATTTTCACTCATTTATAATTATTATATAAAGCAATAATTGCCTTAATATTTGTGAAACACATGCGAAGTACGAAACCTTAGCTCCTGTATGCCTTTTTACAAGTCCTAATAATGTGATCACAAAACGTTAACTTGACTGCCAAAAAAGTGTTAGTTTTGTAGGATCAGGGGCTCGATTCTGTAAGGAAAATGACACTAACTCTTGGATGTTTCGTCGCGGCCTCCGTGCTCTGTCTCTTTCGCTAACTACGCTAATACTACTTGTAAAATGTTGTTTTAGAATAAAATGTTAATGTTATAAATATTAATAGGTTGGGGAAAAAGTTCCTTCGCATTTTTTAAGAAAATTCAAAACATTTTTAATATAGTTTATTTACATTTAACTAAAGTATATAGGTACCATTTTGTTCGATAACTTTTTGCCATCTTATAGGTAGGGACATGATCCCATTGCTATAGAAATTTTGGGACTTCTGATCAAAATACTGTGACAAGTGGTTTTGACAGTCCTCTCGTGATGTTAACCTGACACTGCCTAAAGAATTCTGAAGAGACCGAAACAGGTGGAAATCTGAAGGTGCAAGGTCAGGACTATACGGCGGATGCATTAATACCTCCCAGCCAAACTCTTAATTTTTACTGAGTGGCTAAAGATGTGTGAGGTCTAGCGTTATCATGACGAAAAACTACACCCCTTCTGTTGATTAATTCCGGCCGCTTTCTCTCAACTTCTTGCTTTAATCTCATCAGTTGTTCGTAGTAGAGTTCAGAATCGATGGTCCTGCCTGGTGGTAACAGCTCATAATGAATAATGCCCTTCCAATCCCACCACACACACAGCATCACCTTGTTGCGAGTTAACCTGGGTTTCGCCACAGTCTGTGAAGCCTGACCGGCCCTTGACCACGACCTTTTTCGCACGTTCTTGTCGTACGTGATCCACTTTTCATCACCAGTTATCAGCTTCTTCAAAAATGGTTCGGTTTCATGACGTCGTAATAAAGAATCACAAATGAGTACACGGTTCATTAGGTTTCTTACAGTGAGCTCGCCAAAACTGTTTTGTGGTCAATTCCCAGTTCTTCAGCTACGTCGTAACTACTGATATGCCGATCTTGCTCCACTTTTTCAAAAATGGCATCCATTTTATCCGTAATGGGGCGACCAGAGCGACGTGCATATTTGACATCAAAATTTCCGGATTGATAACGCTTAAACCAAATTTGTGCTACTCTCACAGACACTGCACTAGGTCCATAAACATCGCAAATTTTTTTCGCGGCTTGCGTTGCATTTTACCTTTTTTGTAGTAAAATTTTAAAATGAATCGAATTTCTTCATTAGATTCACTCATCTTGGTGGTACGAAAAACAAATGCAAATCACACATTTTCCTAATCTGAATTTGGAATTATGTTCTTTTAAATTTAAACTTTCAATGATACGAAAACCAGCCAGATACAAATAGTATAGCCAAAGAGATTTTATTACAAGTTCATACATACTATAATGCGAAAAGACTTGTTCCCCAACCTAATATAAATAAAACAAAAACAATTCATGCCTTGCAATGAATCTTCGAAATCATACAAAAATCCATATCAATATTAAAATATATGTATAATAAAATCACTTTTCCAATTTTCCGGGTCACTTATCCAATTTATATTATTACTAACATAAAAAAATGCCTCATCAGCCCCCTTATTCAGCTAATACAAAATTCGTCGGCGAGCCGCTTCACGGAGGCATCGGAGAGCTTATCTCTCACGTGATTATTAGTATTAGCGTAGTTAGCGAAAGAGACAGAGCACGGAGGCCGCGACGCAACATCCAAGAGTTAGTGTCATTTTCCTTACAGAATCGAGCCCCAGGTTCGCGGTACATGACTGTTAATTATAATTACAAAACAGTAATCTTCAATATTTAAAGGAAAGATCAACATAACTTTTTTTGCTTATTTTTATTTTATCTACATATATTAATGTTTATATGCTTGTACGAACCCTAAGCTTTCTTATACTATTTTTCCGATGGCAATGAAACTTTTGTGAGTTGAACGCCTATAAAGGTTACTTACATAAAAGAATGTCAGACAACTAGTAGAGCAAGTAGATTCTATATACATGATTAGATAGATTGAGTTTAAGAAAAGGGTTTGCAGTAACTACATTACGTGCATATACTACATTTGTCAAGTTAGCAGTTTGAAATCAACCGTCTGTGTAACATCTGCAAGTTGTCTGTTGGCTTGAAGACTTGACATGTGACTGTGAGTGATGTGGGGCGAGCCTAGGGCTACCACGCGGTAAGTTATCTAAAACGTTTATCAATTACCATTTAAAATTGCAAAATTTGTAAAATATTAAAAAAGTATTTATTCATCACTGGGAAAAGTGAGACAGACAATGGACTGAATCTACATAAAAATAGCCTAAGGCGAAATAGTTAAGTACCATTTTCTCTTTTGTTTCTAAATTTTTTTTTTGTTTAGTGACTTTTAGCGAGCTTTAGTGTCATAAAAATCATTTTATCAGTTTTCTTAACATGAAAATCCATATTATGTCTTCCTCTAATTTTCAATAATTAATTATGGTATAATTTAGATTAAAGGACGAACACTGGTTATCTTTAATAGGGTCCCGTTGGCATGATACCCTTTGATAACGGAAACCTTAAACTTAATAATAATATAGAGTTGGCAACCCTAGGCGTAAAAGGCCACACCATAAGTTAATTGCGAGTTGCGTGTAACTAAGTTACAAATATGTAAGCTCATAAAGCTATAGGAATGGATCTCTTTGAAGAGGAGCATATGTTGAATAACTTCAAAAAGTTTATCGTTATGTAGCTTGTCTACTAATAACAAATAAAAAATAGACATATTTCCTTCTAAACTACTAATATAAACTAGCTGTTCCCCCAGGTTCATCAGGTATCATTCGCGCAATCCCATGTTTTGACTATATACCAAATTTCATCCAAATCGAATAAGGGTTTCTTGAGTTATAAAAGGAAATACAAAAACAGCCCCCTTATTCATCTAATACAAACTTTGTCGGCGAGCCGTGCTTATCTCTCACGTAGCGAAAATAAAGTTTATATCAAAAATTTCGAGCCCGATAGCGTTATGGTTAGATACCTTTTAAGTCACAGGTCATGAATTCGATTCCCACCCACGACAAATATTCCTTCAAATAAATCTTTGTTTGTGATACGTGTACTAAACTAACAGCAGTTATTTAAAGGTATCTCGCTTTGTCAGCCAAGTCACGTTCAGACAAAATCTTACAATAAACAATGGATATTTTCGTTGTAATCTATTTGCAACTATGTATTTTTTATCTGTGAGCCCTGGGGTTTGATTCTGATAAACCTTAGTTTTTGTTTTTCTTTTCAACTCAGCATCAGGTGTTTAGGTAAGTGGAAACCGCCGCCTATGGAAATGAAATGAAAAATGAAATGAAAATATTATTATTCAAATAGGCCTTTACAAGCACTTATGAAAAGTCTGGCTCCATTATTTGCAACATTTGCAACTCCAGAAGTATCGCCTATGCGTAGTCGATGTTGCCGGCTCAGTAAAAAACAACCTTCCGAACCGGTATTAGAGTCTGACTATTCATAAGTGCTTGTAAAGGCCTATTTGAATAAAAAAAAATTGAATTTGAATTTTGACCCTATTACGAGTTGTGAAGTCTCATGTGCCTGTAATTTCACTGTCTCTTTCGCTAACCACGCAACAAATAAGATGTTTTGATCCTTAAGTTTAGTCAGTCACGTAGATTCGTCAATGTCTCTTACTAATATACTATAATATTATAAATGTGAATCAGAATTTGCAGAGTACGCATAGGTAGGTACCTAAATGATGGATTTTTATAATAGGGCAGTAAGGCACTCAAAGCGTTTCAAGGCGATGATGGCTCAGTTGGTATTAAAAAAATATTAGTCATTACGGAAACTACATTATCCGAGAAGAAAACAAAATTAAAAATAAAAGGCTTCTTTATTCCCGAGTGACATAGTATATGTTATAATCCCGTATATAATACATTATAATAATTATAATTATAATATATAGCTGTCCTCCGCGGTTTTACCCGCATTCCTGTGGGATGTCACATGTATTATACATTAAAACCTTCCTCTTCAATCACTATATCTATTAAAAAAACCGCATCAAAATCCGTTGCGTAGTTTTAAAGATTTAAGCGTACATAGGCATATAGGGACAGAGAAAGCGACTTTGTTTTATACTATGTAGTGATTAGGTCGCACGAGGGCGAAATCGTGGGACGTGTAACAAGTACGAACAGCTTTTTCCACTTCTTTATTAGAGTAGATTATTATACCAGTTATTGCCTGCAACGACGCCTACACAACTTCGGTGAAAACGATTTTTATAATTTACATATTACTTTTAACGCATCGTGTCCAGCGAATCGTGAATTACACTTGACACTTCAGTGTCATTTTCCTCCAATGTTCACACGTGCACACGTAAAAGGTATTTTACAGTATTTCCATGAAGTATGTATGCGACTCATCAGTTGTTGATAGGTAACTGTTTTGTACAACCTTTTATTTAACTTACCTGTTATTATGTTTGGAACAAAGATTGCAACTGAATTTTTCAGTGACCAGTTACCTGAGGCCTAAGGACTTAAGAAAAGAGTGAATAGGCTACTAACGGGAAACCGAGCTCCATCTTCGGCCTTATCTTACCATCAGGTAAGATTGAAGTCTATCGCAATCCCGTAAAAATAAGACATCTATCGAGAGAGCCTAAAAGCGAATTCGTTTAGAAAATTCAATACCGCGCACACCGTGATGTTGCGCGATGTTCAATTTCCCATTGCATTGCTTTTTGGCGCATTCGATACGATAACGTTATGCTTGCGATAGATGTTCGTGCTCGGGGCAAAAACACCCTATCCGATCGAGCAGAAAATTTTCACACTCGTTTGTTTTTGGCATGGCACTGGCTAAGTGACGACATTCAAAATCCAATATGGCGGACGTAATAAAATTATTATTTATTAATTCTTAAGCCTCCTCCATGTAATGGGTATTTAATGAAAGGGTTTGCCAAGGCATTTTTGACGTCCGCTATATTTGTTTCAAGGGCAAGTTTTGAAACAAGGTTTTTTAACTGAATATTTTATAATTAAGTTTATTTATTATACTGCTCGTAGTTTGTCGTTCTATCGACCACTTTCCTTTTCCCTCTAATAGTGCTTCGACAATTTGATGTGTCACTAATGTACTTTTGATTATTTTATTTGTTGGTCACTTTCTGATGACCATTAGTCGTTAGTTAAAAATATCGATGTTACTAATATTACCGTAACACTCAGGTTGTTATTATTTTTATTTACAAAATACCTGCAAAAGTTGCCATGTACAAATTTCAATCATTTTGTTTGATTGTCTTAAATTCATATAAAAATCCATTTGAAATTACCACTTTAAATTCTTAAATTTTTCACATATTTCTTCACCGAAAAATCTTTTTCAAACTGCAAACATTTAAAAAGAAATATTAGCTAAATCAGTGCAGCCTTGCTCATGCAATGAGCTTACCAACGGACAGCATTTCCTCTTTATTTATATAAATGGTAATATCAAATTTATATTTGGGAAGGGTAATTAAAGTTGAAGTAAATCAATGAGAGTAATACAGTAGAATCTATAGCTATATTATATAACTGTATGTAAGTATATATAGCCTTGAAATGCTTGTTTGGAATTATACCCCAGCAGTGCGCGTTGTTACGCATATTTTATTTACGTACATTCCTAATTTACCTAAGGTCGCCCAGCCTCGGGTGATCCCTAATTTGACACAAAATGTTTAAAGGACTCGATATACGGAGGTGGCGTCCAGATCGCGAGCGGGATTTTATATTTTAATAATTATTATTTACTTGCTTCGGCGACGAGGTATCATCTGAGTACCCAAGGGAACTTATGTTTCTTCAGGATAAGAAAATAAAAGTACCCTTTGCAAACGCAAAGGAATATGTTCTAGATAAACATCTAGAACATTTTCTACTTGTGTGGTAAATTTTATTCAAATCCTGTAATATACACACACATATTTACATTCACACACACGTCCACACACTTCACACCCACTTCAAATACAAACAAATCATCGCGTGTATATTATTAAAGTAAGATTTCTGAATTATCGCAGTTTATATTAGCTGGTGCCTGATATCTGAAGCGTTGGGAATATCGGTAGGTTGTAGGTAAACTAGCAAGCTTCCCCTTTTTGAAAGGATACTTCTTAGGAGGGCTTTGAAATTCTGATATGCAACCTTTTTGTGTGACGAATAATACACGAAAGATAAACACCCCAATTTAAATGTAATACAAACGAACTTTACGAAACATCCCGTATTTTTTAAATTTTTTTGAGGATTTTCTTGATGAATCAAAGTTTGATTTTCAAGATCCCAACTACCTTGACAGCCGCCTTACCTTACGTCCTTAAAGTAAACATAACGAAAATCTTGTTATAATAAAAATGAAGCAAAGTTCAAAAAGGCGTATTGAAAAATATTACCTACAAAATAATGAATAAACAAGCCAAGGGGAACGGTAGACGCGAAATAGATGAAGGGGATATAAAATGCGTTCGTTTTCATATCGAATTGTGGAGGGATGAAATATTTTGCCTATTACAGTGGCAGAAACAGATGTTTAGACCCTTTGGGATTAGTTATTTAAAAGGTTTTGTATTATATGTAACCCGAAATGGTATCTTTTTTACTGATAGTAACTATTACTTTAGGGTTCCGTTACCAAATGCCAATATGCTCTATAACTAAGGCTCCGCTGTACGTCTTTCTATCAGAGGGCTCTGTCTAATGAACAGGGGCCGAATTCCAGTAAATGCAACGTTCGAGTAGCACGTTCGGATCGACAATGGTATGGTTACGATTGATGTCAAATTGAAGTTTGACATTTCATAAATATGGTATTCCTACGCACTACAACCGAAACAAACGTACATTTTGACGTAATCTTTCGAACGAATGTGAACCATTACCGAAACACAACCGCAGTTCGATAGTTGGTGTGTTTGGTACAATACGATTTAACGTCAAATTTGACGTTTGGTTGTGATATGGTAATGGTTCGATGCATAATATGTTAGTGGAATTGCCCCCCAGTAATAGATAGACTGTTGACATTTTCACAGAGTGTGAACTGTACTTTGATAGTTATGACAAAAAATAAAATAAACCATACATTAAACGAGTTTTTTCTCTGTTGTGCTAAAAACGAGCATTGTACAGTAGTAAGGAACCCTTTGTGTGCGAGTCCAACCCCTGCTTGGCCACTTTTTCAATATTCTTCAATATGGTAAACTAACTAGATAACATTAATGTAACTGTTTGGATATTTTTGATTCAATTACGCCATTAGCTGAACAAAAATAATTTCAATCGAAGTAAAGCTTTTCTTGGAAAACCTTGTACGGCATTAAAACTATACAGTATGAGGGGGTTCGGCTATACAATAAATTACCTAAAAACGTCAGGGAGTGCACAAGCATACCAACATTTAAAAAAGGCCTAAGAAATTATATATTAGGCACCATATGTCACAACATAAGTTTAACATAACTGTTTTGTTTAAGTTTGTCTCTAAGTGAACTTTAATTTGTTCTTTGAGAAAAAAAATATATTTAAACCGAATATATGTTTAAATAATACTATGTTTAACAATAAATGTTTTACATTAAAAACCAAAAACAAAATCTAGAAAATCATGGCTTTTTCAAAAAGTTACCTAGGTGGTGGCTTCGAAACTTGCAATTAGCTTGAGCTTTATGTGGACGAGAATATCGTACGGAAACTATAGCACGGTGGTAAGATACTTTTTGGTAACCGCTTCATTTGCTACCACTCTACAGGGATAATATCCTACATATATTATAAATGCGAAAGTTTGTATGTATGGATGTTTATTACTCTTTGACGCAAAAACTACCGAACAGATTTAGATGCAACTTGGCAAAAGGATAGAGCATATCTTGAAATAACATATAGAATATTTTTATCCCAGGAAACCGTGACATCCCTCGGGAACGCGGGTAAAACCGCGGGGGACAGCTAGTACTTTTATATAAATCTGTAGGATCTGTTTGTTAGTCCTTTTATAACACAAGTAGGATTTGACTGACTATGATGAAATGGTATATATTCAGAAAATTTGATTGCGCGAGTGATAGTCTATATGTTATAGTCAAAGATCGATGTGCAGTCTCTTCGCGAAATAACTGGTTCATCCTAGGTTTGACCAGCGCCTTTCGGCAAACTACGAAATATATTTTAATTTCGGCTGATGTATTTTTAGTCAAACCTAGAAATACCAAATTTTTTAGTCAAACGTTGAAAGTTAACGCGTCACCTTGTCAAAATAAATAGTAATTTGTTTATTAATTATTGTCTTAATACAAAATAACAAAAAATATTATTACTTATTCTGATTACTTGTCAATCCATTCTTATAGTATTGAAACCATAAACATTCAAATTTAAAAATATGCTCTTATTATACCTAATCTCACAAACTAACATAGTCCTGTACCAAATTTAGGTCTGACTAGTCAAACCCCGATTTTATTAAAAATGAGTTTCGGCGTTTGACTGTCCAAACTAGTCACTCTTAGGATTAGACAAAAATTTGTTAGTCAAAGGTAAAAAAACGATATTGGTTTGGACTTTGCCTAAGACTTTATGTCAGACCTAGGGTTTGACTAGCCAAACCTAGAAGCGCCGAAGCTTCGATGTTTGACTATAACATATATATGATATCGATAAACATGGGTGAAACCGCGGAAGACAGCTAGTAAATAAAGTAAAGAAAAGAAGCTAGTCGATGAATACCTGACCTAAATAGTCAACGCAATATTTATCGAGCAACGTAAACGTTCTAGTTGTAACCTTATCTCATAGCTATTAGATACATTATCCAGTGTCCACTAAGTGCGCATCATTTAGTACACAAGTGGCTCGCACTTAGCTAAATCCGTGGATCGTTAAAGTCCCGAGCAATGGCCAAGATTAGGAAAATGACTTTGCACGAGCGACTTGGCAACCGGAGGCATGCCATTTCGTTTCTTTTTATTTATTCTTGTTGTTGTTTTAAAGGGTTCCCTGAAAAGGAAAAATGGGAAAAGTAAATGTATTTGTCTTGTCCGTTCATTTGTCTGTTACAAAGGTTTATCTCGAAAATAATGTGTTATGGAAGGCATAAAGTTTAGTCTTAATGACGCTTAAAAAATAATATTTTTATAAATTTAAATAATATTTACCAGAAATGCATAATAAAAAATTTCCAAAGAAATATTTCGCAAAAGTAAAATTATTTTCTTACTATTACGTAATACTAAGTAATAAATATCACCAGTCAACTATTTGGAGTTTCACTATACCCCATATGTATTTGAAAAAAAATAAGGTCTACATTTTATGGTTCCCTAGCCAAGTAGCGTAGATTCGTCTTAATCATTTATCCGATTTTTAACTTATCCGGTGACTAATTGACCGGTTATGGAGAGTAAGGTAGTAGTAACAGTAGCACGTGCACTTAACATCCTGCGCCGAGTGGTCAACAAAAATATGTCAAAACAGTTAATTAATTCACACACAACTCACAACATCGCACCTAACCCTTCACATTTGTAATATTTAAAGGTTACTCCATGTATAGCTGTGAGGAAACTGTTTAAAATGTCACACGGTACCGCACAGTTAATCAAATTTCTCCCACACCGAGCAGCAGTTTCATGAATACATTTTCATATGAACGCAACTCGTATGTTACTGAGTTTTGCCAACATCACGGTACTGGGTTTTGATTAAAATACTTCGTGTCAAAGATGTGTTAACCTTCTGCCCTGCGGTTTTACTCGCGTTCATATCAATATTGTATAGCATATGTCTCTCTCCATAACATAGGCTACGTGAGTGCCAACAAATTTTAGGAATATCGAACTGTCGAATTTATACAAATAAGTTAGGATACTCCCTTCTCGCCACGTCACACGATGCCTTTTGTTTTTATATTTAACTTGACCAGTCCTCTTATTCAGCTAAAACAAACTTCGTCGGCGAGCCGGCGCATCGAGGCCTCAGTGAGCTTACCTCTCACGTGATTGTGTAGTTAACGAAAGAGACAGAGCATAGATACCGCTAAGAAACATCTTCAAGTTAGTGTCATTTTCCATACAAAATTGATACCCTGATAGTATGTTTGGGACAAATTTTGCATATGAATTTTAAATCCAATATGGCGGACGTGACAAGATGTTAATTTATAAAACTCTATGTCATGAGTATATAATGAAAGAGTTCGCCATTCAGAGTAGGTCAGTAAATCACTACATAGTATAAAACAATATCGCTTTCTCTGTCCCTATATCCCTATGTATGCATAAATCTTTAAAACTACGCAACGGATTTTGATGCAGTTTTTTTTAATAGGTAGAGTGATTGAAGAGGAGGGTTTTTATGTATAATACATGTAACATCCCACGGGAACGCGGGTAATACCGCGGGGGACAGCTAGTTAATTATAAAATTTACTCTCTAAATAACCTGAATATATAAATTTTTTGAAGTGAATTATCTTATGGAAGGGCTTTGAAATTCTAATACGCAAACTTTTAGTGAAGAAAAATTATGATAGACACAATCTATGCTATTCAAAAGTGATTGATGAATAATAAATATCCTAGGAAATTCTTTTACACACGGCCATCTGATCCCAAACTAAGCAGAGCTTGTAATATGGAAACCAGACAATTGATATACTACATATAGGTACTATTCTTTAAATATATACTTATATAGATATTTACATCCTTAATTAAAATGTTTCCCTGTAATACACTATGCTATAAGTCCCCTTGAAATCTTCACACGGTGGAAGCTAGTTCAATAGTGCACACCAATGCAAAAGAAACCAATCCCTATGCAGTACACATTAAAAACTATAATTAAAAATTACTAAACTCATAACAAAGGGTTGAAATCTACGCTACATTTCATGTAGATGCAATGGCGTCGCATAACAGTATATTTACGCTCGCATCTCTCGTGTCTACTTTATCCCGCCATAATAAAGTCACTTACCCATTTGACAGCTTCAAATAACTTTGCATAATTTAATATCATCCAACGAAGAGCTACTAGTAACTTAAACATATCGCCTATCAAGTTAAAGTCATAGCTAAGCACCCGGGGACTTCTAAGTAATTTGAGTGTCAGTTTAAACGAAGTAGAAAACGACGGCTATAGCTACTCTCTGCACAGTGCACCTCTAATTTGCTTGTTTAAGTTCATTATTGTTATTTTCTATTTTGTAGTCTTGTTATTTCTTTTTTGTTTTTTAATGTTACCTATATTAAGTATTTTGTAATTGTTAAATATAATAATAGGAATTTGCTGTCGAATTGCAGAAATTTTCCCAAAGCAATTGATAGATTGGTAAATAAAGAAAAACCGAAGGTGGTCATTGGAATTCGTAATTTACTTTTTAGTTCAGTTATCTATCTATATATTTAAAAAAGAATGTTTGTCTATATGTCCTTTAGAGAATCGTAAACTATGCAACGGATTTTAATGCAGTTTTCAGCAATAGATAGAGTAATTCAAGAGGAATGTTTATAATCAGGATTGCAGGGCGAAGCTAGTTTTATATTATATAAAAACTTGTAAATTATTATTGATTCATTTCATAAAAATGTTATAGACACTCAATCACGCTTTAATAACTAAACGGATTTTAACGAAACATGGCACACAGGTGCCTAGTAGGAAATTGTGTAAATAATAACCAATACATGTTTATAATAAGTAAGTGTAAGCAGCCACTGGCTATCGGAACTCACCGGGAGATTTCCAACTAGACTGTGGCAGCCACCAAACCTAACACCTTCCTCTCAAACCGGCAACTTCAAAGCTTAAAACAATGAACTGTAAGATCACCAACCATTAAAATTTGGCCAACCTCAACTTTGCCAACTATTTTCGCCGACTTTTCACATTGCGGCGCTACAAAGGAACTTTTAACTTCGCTTGGTACACGGTTACCTTTGTGAAGTTTTAATATATGCTCAAAGTTGCAGCTGGAAATTCGTTTCCAGTTTGATATTGAAAAAGATTTTTTGTTTTATTGTATTCGGAACGCTTTTTATGGAATATTATTGCGATGTGAACATTTATTTCAGACTGTTCAGTATATTTATAATTTCATATTAAATATAATCTTTATATCTTATGTATATCTGTCTAAGTCTATTTTTTTCTTTACACACGGCCATCTGATCCCAAACTAAGCAGAGCTTGTACTATGGAAGCCAGGTAACTGATATACGACATTTACTACTTTTTTAAATACATACTTATATAGATATTTACACCCAGACACAGAATAAACAGACATGTACACAAATCTTTGTCCTGGGTGGGAATCGAACCCACGATCTGCGGCATGGCAGTCAGGGTCTCTAACCGCTAAGCTAACTGGCCCGTATATATAAGGAAAATGGAGTTCCTTTGACGCACCTTGAAACTACTGGAAATATCGGGATGGTACTGCTACCATTCAACGCGAAAAATTCCCCGCGGCTACACCCGTGTTCCCGAAGGATGTAACATTTTCTCAATTTTAATATAAAAAGTTGGCGTGCTATTCCAGACTATAATCTATCTGTGTGCTAAATGTCATCCAGATCCGATCAGCTGCTCTGGCATGTTTTTATTTCATTTATGACGGTATTGCGATTGCCCCCAATCTCACCTGATGGTAAGTGAAGATGAGGCCGAAGATGGTCTATTCATTTTTTTCTTAAAGAGCCCCACGTAAGTTTCAGGGAACACAGTAACAAATATGCATCCTTAAAATTTTCGCACTTATAGTAGAAGAAAGATTTTGCGATTAAAAAAACACTTTACACTTTCGCGGTATTGAACAATCTTACGTGCTATTGAATTATCTCCAGCGGTATTCGAATTCCGCAATTATTAGAGAGAGAAAGGAATGTTTCTGTACGTGTCTGGAATGGCTGAAACGGCTTCATTTAAGTTATTCGATCGCCGCGTATTCGGGCGTGTATGGAATAAGGACTTTTATTAAACTTATTTTTATTAATATTAGTAAGTTTTATTTTCAAATTTATACAGTGTCAAAATACACGCCCATTATCTCCAAAGAGATAGGCAGAGGGCTCAGTAATGAAACCTATATTACACCGGATACATATTTAAAGTCTTAACATGGCATGTGAGCTGTTACCCTGTCTTTCAAAAACCAATCTCTGGCTACCAAATTTCTAATCAAAGAAACGTTAATATTACATTGTCTGACCCGGATATCGAATCCAGAACCTTTAGGAACTTTTGACCATAAACTTTATAATAATATCTTTATTTTTTTTATTTATTTATTTGTTAACCATGAAACTTACGTCTATCTTTACAGGCAAGCCTAATGCGACAGAGTAGTTGATCTTATCATCTATCTTATATCTAATCTATACTATTCCCAATATTACATTGTTTTCCTCTACAATCAAATACAACAAATTTAGGTACTGCAGAGGTAATAATAAGCAGCCTTTGTGAGTTCGTTCAGTAAATCCATACTATTTCCTACTTCAATACTATTATTATAATAATTAATCAAGCTAATATTAAAAAAGAGAGAGCAAATTTTATACATTTGTGTCAATGAGGTGGGTAATCTCCGAAGCCACTGCACCCATTAGAAAGATTCTTTAATTATTTTTAATGCACTTTATTCCAGATGGACAAAGGCTTTGTTATAATCCCGAAACACATTTAATCCCCCGGGAAAGCGGCTGAAACCGCGGGACTGAAGCTTTGTAAAGCCTAATACCTACCGACAATAGGTTTAGGCGCACAAAGTGCAATTTGTTTGAAGTGCAATGTCCCTTAATGTGCAACTCGCATAGTATACATTCGTGAGATGTGCCATTACCGAAATTTGATGACCCGCGACGGTATAGTTGAACAAATAAATTACATGGCTTACTGTAGATTGTGTTCAAACGCAAAGCTATTCAATGTGAAAAAAGGAGCGAAAAACCAAGTGCGAGTTTGACATGTATCTCTTTTGAAAGTAGTAGAGCTCTTAGTGCAGAGCTAGTATAGTGTCTAGCTACCACCTTACCCATTTCTGTCGTGAAGCAGTAGTGTACTTGTATTACTGTGTTTCGGTTAGAGACTTAACAACTTCACGTGTCAGGGTCGACAACGCATTGGCGATGCCCATAGTGTTGCAAATGTCCATAGGCGGCGGTGACCACTTACCATCAGGTGGACCGTCCGCTTGTTTGTCGGCCCATGTGTAATTTATTATTAATAAAAATAGTATTATTTTTGAGTATCATAATGATATGGCTATATAATCTTTTATTTTTATTTTTTTATTTATTTAGATAGACAAGACACACACTAATACATTCAAAAATACAGGTATCAAAATGTTAATCATAAATGGTGTCCCAATTAGAGGTGACGACCGCATGCATTATAGAAAGACAAAAAACATAACCAACAAATATCTTAAAAAATAAAAAAGTATATTTCACAACCCAATAAAATCATGGAAAAAAACAATAATTATATATAGTAAAAAAGAGAAAAAAAAACACAACGGACAATGCTTTACAAATCGCTTACATTAAGCAGCTTATTTTTAAATGTAAAGAGACTGTCGCCGAAAATATCGGCATTGGTTTGCTTAGCCTATATTGTACGCCATAAGCATCCTATTTATTGGAGAGAAATGTCCAAGATTTGACTTTGCCGCTTTTTCACTGAAGAGCTTACAATTACAACGTCTAGGGAATTTCAAGGAATTTCATCTTAAAATTAAATACTAAACATTAAGGCAAACATGAAATTGTCGTAATGAGGATTCATGTAAACATAACTTTCAGTGAACGACCACTGATGACGTCATAGTGCAACAATTTACATGCAAATAATTTTTTTGTATTAATTATTATAAATATTGCCAAATTATGATTTTTTTTTAATTAATAGAGCACATTGGGAGCAATACTTTGAGCGAAAAAAATTACCAAAATGTGGATATTTTAGGTTTTATAGCAAAATTAATAAATAATAAATAAATATGTATCCTGGGACATTCTTTTACAAACGGTCATCTGGTCCCAAACTAAGCAGAGCTTGTACTATGGAAACCAGATAACTGATATACTACATATACTACTTTTTTTTATTTTTGTAAATATATACATATTTACACCAATTTTTTTTTTTTTTTATTAATTAAAAATTAACTATTAGTGATAAACGTGGAGCAATTATGGATTCTAATAGAGCATTTAAAGAGCAATTAATTGGCATATCACTTAATTTAAATAGAAATATTCTACGCTAACTTCCTTTCGGTGTAGTTTTATACTAGTAAACAAACCCATAAAATCGACAAAAAAACTTAAACTGAACCCGTAAATTCAATTCTAATATTTTTAAATTATTTGATCCTCGATTCCCTAAAATGTGAACTAAGTAGCCAATATACTACGAGCTGAGCGATATAAACGTTATTTTTTTCGGTCCTTTACCCATAATGATTATGAAGACATAATATATATCAGCGAAAAATTGTGCAACCGATTCTTGAATAATTACCAAAATTTTACAAATCGTGCACCCAAAACGTGCAATTTAACTCGAGGAAAAAACGAAATTCATAAGCGTATCACGATAAGAGGCAGAATGTAATGAAATTCCAACAAAAACTTGGTATAAAGGGGAGCATCCTTTGATCTTATAACTATGGTGACATTTTGAGGGAAATGTCATCCAATTATATCTACACGCGCGTCGAAATTGTGTCTTTATTAAGGACTACAGTCTGTCCTTGTCATTTTGTACGGATGTGAATAGAACGGGTATAGCGTCTCTTTGAAGTCCTAATAGGCTGGTTAAACGAAAATCATCTTTATTGCTTTCAAAATAAGATTCATCTATTTATCCAACGGTCAATTGTATGACGATGCAGTTGTACCTTGTCAAAAAGGTGTAGGATTCATTTTACTTTGACATTCTTAGATGTCAAAATGGGCCTGGTTGTAACACGACTTTGACATGGACATTCAATTGTTTTTATACTGTCAGATCTGATGTTACATCGTATTTACTAGCTTTCCATGCAGCGGATTCGCCCGCATTCCCGACTGTTCTAATGTATTCTGGGATGGTAATATAGCCTATTTCCTCGGGAATATTGTACCTTTCTAACGGTGAAAGATTTGATACATGTGCCATGGGGCTGGAGATTTCACAACATCAGCCCAGATATATCCTCTGCTGACTTAGGTCAAACGGTCTTGACCCGCCTTCGTCCAGAGTGTCTCGGCGACTCTGACCAAGTCGGCCTGCCTGGTGAGAGGTCGTCCTAGTCGGTGGTTTTCTGTACGTCGTAGCCACAAGACTTCTTCGAGCGATGTGTCCTGACCATTGCCATTTCAGCTTACTGACTCTGCGAAGTTTGTCCATAGCTTCCTGAACGCTGCCCAGCCATGTTGGATTCTTCGGTACTCAACCGGTATTGGCGCGATATGGACCTTCGACATAGCTCTCGTCTTGTCCATATTCATTTTAAGCCCTGCCTGTTGGGAGATCCTGTTGAGCACCCGACTCTTGCTGCTACTTAAGGCCGCAGATACAAACTCAAAACAATCGCACTCTCTTTATAATATTATAGCTGTCCCCCACGGTTTACCCCGCGTTTATCGATATCATATATGGGTGTTTAGGTCCAATGGCCCGTTTTAGCCTCCTATAACATTCTGAGAAAAATTCCGCGTTGAATGGTGGCAGTTCCATACCGATATGTTCAGTAGTTTAGAGGTGATGGCGCGTCAAAGGAACCCTATTTTCCTTATATCACTGCATAGTTTAAAACAAAGTCGCTTTCTCTGTCCCTATATCCCTATGTATACTTAAATCTTTAAAACTACGCAACGGATTTTGATGCGGTTTTTTTTATAGATAAAGTGATTGAAGAGGAAGGTTTATATGTATAATACATGTGACATCCCACGGGAACGCGGGTGAAACCGCGGGGGACAGCTAGTATAGTAAATAAGTAGATGGCAACAGCAAACATTTTCATCATGAAACCCACAACGATTTAGATGAAAATTCAATTCACTTTTATAATATGGCACAAAGCATTTCACCGAATAAGAGAGCCCGCATTTTAGACATGCTCGTACAAGCAAATTGTTTTCTACATACCGTATTATTTTTTTCACAAATGAGAATTAATTCAAATTCTTATCTTTTTAGGGTTCCGTAGTAATGGGCCAACGGGACCCTAATACCAAGCCCCCGCCGTGCGTCTGTCTGTCAGCGCGCTGTATCTCATGAACGGTATTAGGTAAATAGTCGAAACTTTCGCAGAGTATGTACTACTATGGCTGCTATAACAAGTAATATTAATTTTTGACACCTTATGGGCCGACAACCAAGCAGACGATCCACGTGATGGTAAGTGCTCACCGCTGCTTAAAGACATTTGTAGCACTAGGGGCATCGCCAATGCGCAGGGAACCCACGTTTGTGAGACGTGAAGTTGTTACATAATTTATAATTAAATTATTTTATTGTAACACCACAAGTAACCGTTTTTTCGCTACATTGTTAAATATTCCACAGTAGTACGGAACACTTCGTGTGCGACAACGACTCGCACTTGGCCCCTTTTTTAATATTACGTTATTGATAAGCTGGTTAGGAAATAAGCCCCTTCGGACAGTATTTAATAGACTTTGGCAATAATAGAAATCGTATTTGCAAATCTTGGTTATTTGATTTGTTGGGTTTGTCGAGTAATATCTGGAGTCAAAATTAACCAATATAGATGCGATTATATTACTTAACTGTATTGAAATAAGAGTGGTTATTAAAATTGTACGTTAAGGATTAATGTTCGTCGTGAATGAATGAATGAATAAATGAAAATATTTTTGTTCAAATAGGTACTTATGAATAGTGTGACTCTAATATCGGTTCGGAAGGTTGTTTTTTACTGAGCAGAGCTGGCAATAAACTCAGCAATTACTCTTTTGAAAAATGAACTTTGATTTATTACATATAATATATTTAGTCTCACTGACAATACCTGGTGGTATTTTATAAGAGGCGGTAGATCCGTAAGCTATTTCCAATTAATTTTTATGTATTTTCCTAGATACCAAGCGTTAATACTGATGATAGAATATACCATATTATTACGATATTATTTGAATTTCTTCTTTCACACTCCTCTTTACTCACTCATCTTTTACATTTTCCTTTTTTGCATTATTATTATTTTTTTAATAATAATTTATTTATCTCCCACAACAAGTTACAAAAAATATGAACAACTTCATTTACCAAAATTTTACAGAAGTACTTATATTGCGGGTATTATGTATTTGATTATGTTTTTTGTGACCGAGGTGGTCACTTAGCTGAGATTTGATAAGATATTTGTCACTCTACAGTGAGTAAAAGAGAGAAAGAAAGAAAACATATATTTTGGACTCACACAGCATCAAGATAGATACAATTTCACCTACAATTTCAGTACTCCTCCTTCACAACTTATGTGGTAAGTGGTTAAAAATTTAGAAGAATTTGGTACACGTATAAAACTTAAACATATGATAGTATTCTGTTATTCTCTTGAATTTTAAGCTTATTTCATAGTACAGATGGCAGCAGATGTGATGGTGTCAACGCGACAAATCGGCTTCAACATTGATTTAGAACGGATTAAACAATCGTTGATGTCTAAAAGTATTTGAATCAGTACATCTGTTGTCGTTCTATCAAATTTTGAGCCAATTAAGCTCTATTCTTCAAGGGCGTTGAAAATAAGTATTCTATCGAATGATATATTATTACCTGAAGAGAAATATACCCTTTCAAGCATGTCGCGCACACAAAGGAGTGCGAGATGATGCAGAAAGAGAAAATGTTTGTCGAATAATATTTGTCTAACACATGATAATAATCTTTCGAGTGATAGAGCTCTTAGTGCAGAGTTCGTCCGGGGAAGTACTACCACTTTATCCATTTCTGCCGTGAAGCAGTAGTGCACTTGTGTTACTGTGTTTCGGTTAGAAAGGTAAGGGAGCCGGTGACATTACAGGCACATGAGACTTAACAACTTGACGTCTCAGGGTCGACAACGCATTGGCAATGCCCCTAGTGTTGCAAATGTCCATAGGTGGCGGTGATCACTTACCATCAGGTGGACCGTCCGCTTGATTGTCGGCCCATGTGGTAATAAAAAAAAAATTACGTATTTGAACTCGCAACTGACATCCAATGCCATCCTACTAATATTAACATGCGATAGTTAGATGGATCTTTGATTTTTTTTTAAATAATATAAACTAGTGCTTGATTGCAATCCCACCAGATGGTAAGCAGTGATGCAATCATTGATGTTGAGACGCATTTTATTAAGAGCGTATTCACTCTAGCCTTGAAGACACCCAAATTATAATTGGACTAACTAAAGTAAACAAGTAATTTCTTGGTAATTGTGTTCGATTTTATAATAAGATACCGCGATTTTATAATAAGAAAAATTATATTAGGAAAGTTTTGAAAGAAAAAGCGTATTACAAGGTGGTTCATTATATTGAAGATAAAAATGTATGGAAATAGCTGCTCTCTGCACAGTGCACCTCTAATTTTCTTGTATATGTTGTAAGTAATTATTGTCATTTTCTATTTTGTAGTCTTGTTATTTCTTTTTTTTTTGTTTTTGAATGTTAGCTTTATTAAGTATTTTGTAATTGTTAAATATAAAAATATGTAAAATTGATATTATAAAATAGCCAAAAAGTCAGAATAGATAAAAAAGAATTTAATAAAATAAAAAAGAATGTAACCTTGCTGAGTTTCTTGCCGGTTCTTCTCAGTTGAAGGCTGACTTCCGAACCGGTAGTAGCTTCAGTAACTTTAAATTTGACCTTCATAAGTGCCTTCTGAGGGCCTAAACTGAATAAATGGTTTTGAATTTTTGGAATTTTGGACGGGAAAATCGCAACAGTCAAATTGTTCCAGTTCTTCGATGTACGCAGTATAAACGACGAGGCGAAACGCTTTGTTGCTCTTTCACGCAAACTACTAAACGGATTTGGATAAAACCTTTGCACATTGATAGAGCATACCTTTGAATAACATACACGATACTTTTTATAAAAAAAAAATTGACATCCCTAGGGAACGCGGATGAAACCCCAGAGGATAATAAAAATATAGGTAATTGCGAATGTTGGTAAACCTTTTACGCAAACTACTAAAGAGTTTTGGATGAAACTAAATACATAGATAGTTTATTACATGGATTAACATATAGGGATATACATAGGGTACTTCTCTGTACTGTATTCCGGAAAAGGGTTCCATCCATCAAGAACGTGGGAGAGACCGCTCGGGAGAGCTAGTAAAGAATATATTTTATAAAAAAAAAATGCAATAATTAAAGAGACTTGACATAATAAACTCAATAATATTCAAACTTATATTAATGTATTACGGTCGAATTTCGATTGGAAGACCACTAATCTATATATATAAGATTGTTATGTTGGATTGTGTACGCTTCAAAAACTCAAAAAGTTCTGCACCGATCGAGCTGAAATTTTAGCATGATATATAGTCCGCATCAAGGATGGTTTTTATATATCTTTTTTGCATCCGACGTCTTTGTTTTGTTTCTCATTTCTCAACCAATCAATCACAATGTGCTACAGCGAAGCGTGGTAGGGAACAATTATTAAAAATAATTTTTCAATTGTTACAGAGTCAACTTTGGGACGAGTACGAGCTAGAGGACGCAACATTTGCAGAGTGCAGCAGCAACAACGCCAGCAACAGCTTCCAGGTATACATTTATTGTTTTTTTTATACAAGTCTACGTAATGGTAAGTGGTCATCGCCGCCTATGGACGTTAGTAACACCAGGGGCATCGCCAATGCGTTATCGACCCTGAGACTTGAAGTTATTAAGTCTCATGTGCCTGTAATTTCACCGGCCATACCTTTCTTACCGAAACAGTAATACAAGTGCACGGCTTCACGGCGGATATATGTTAGGTAGTAATACTTCGCCGGATACTAATTTATTAACCTATTTTTTAATATATAACGTAACTAGCTATTCCCCGCGGTTTCGCCCACGTTCCTGAGGGATATTGCCCGGGATAAAAGTACCCTATGTTACTTCTAATACATCCATGAATATATGTACAAAGTTTCATGATGACCGGTTAAGTAGTTTTCGCGTGAACGCGTAACAAACAAACTTACATTTACATTTATAATATTAGTAAGGATAGCTGTCCCCCTCGGCTTTACCCACGTTCCCGAGGAAGACCACATTTTCCCGGGATAAAAAGTAGCATATATGTTGTTCCAGGATATGCTCTATATATGTGCCAAGTTTCATCCATATCCGCTTAGTCGTTTTTGTGTGAAAGAGTAACAAACATACTTACATACAAATCTTTCCTCTTTATAATATTAGTATAGATATACCATAGATTACAGTCAGACTATTCATAAGTGCTTTTAAAGGCCTATTTGTATAAAAATACTTTAATTTTCAAGTTACTTGGTGATAAGCTAAAGCCTAGAAAGAAAGCTCTTATAACAAATACCCATCTATTAACGCCTCGATAATTTACATTTCACCGCCCTTCGGATATCTCCGACGTGATCCGAGTGTGCTGTAACCCGACCGTTCTCAATGTTCACGGCTTGGTGCACGTGAAAAATGGAAAGATCATTTGTCAAAAGCCTGATTCGTATCGGTACGACGTCAGTGCGTGAGTCTCCTTTGGATATCAGAGTTTTGGAATAGTTTTTCAGCTGTTTTAGTTTCTTGTGCTTGAGATTAGGTGTCGGTGTCAATCTCAGAGTCTTTAAGGCAAGAGTGAATAGGCATTACTTGAGTTCGCGTGTACCATCCTCGACTGCATCGTCACTTTCCATCAGGTGAGATCTAGTCAAATGCGCTCAAGTTTTTATATAAAAAAAAAAAAAGATTAGGTAGTTAAATGGATGGCTCTAATTCTATGAGGATATTTCATCATCATCATCATCATCATTAGCCTATCTCCGTCCACTGCTGGACATAGGCCTCACCTATGGCACGCCACCGAGCTCGATCTTCAGGATATTTAGCAGGAGCAAAATCAATTTTGATACCGCAATAGCATCAGCAACGTACACGAACTTAGGTTGAACTATTTTACTTTTCTCTCGTGTGGTGGGACAGATGGTTTGGTAGTTACATACATTGACTGCCACGCTACCGGTAGTGAGTTAGATTCTCACTTTGGACAAACTATTGCGTGCTTGAACATACTTATATCTATATAAGTATGTATTTAGAAAAAAAAAAAAAAAAAAAAAAGTAGTATATCAGTTATCTGGTTTCCATAGTACAAGCTCTGCTTAGTTTGGGATCAGATGACCGCGTGTAAAGAATGTCCCAGGATATTTATTTACTTATATGTTTGTTCTGTTGAATGTTAATATCTAAGTACATATTTATGCATTTAGGAAAAGTATAGTTGTATATCAGTTATCTGGTTTTAATAGTACATATAAACTAATAGTACATATAAACTCAACTTAGTTAGGGATTAAATGGCCGTGAGTTAAAAATGTCCCACATACAGTGTAAACTCTTTATAACGTTATCCTTTATAACGATAAACTCCCTATAACGTTGAAGTGAGCCCAAGTTGGTTGGTTTGTTCACTTTGTTTTGTTTTTTTTTGTTCACTCCATATAACGATAACTCTCTATAACGACAAAAAATGCTCAGTCCCTTGAGTTTCGTTATAAAGAGTTTACACTGTATTTATATTTTATTATAATAAAAAAAAACACTTGTTCTTTGTGTATAAAAATGAAAAATAAAATTTTATTAAGTTTTGAAGTTAAAATGGTATATTTAAACAAAATAGCAATATTAAAAAAACTATTTTTTATATCAAAATAAATAATCTATAATAAGCTGTCTAAGTGAACGCAAACTATTATGGGATTTTTATTTCGAAGATAGTAACATTGGAAAACTAATTTAATACAGATGGTATAATGCCATATTTTACTTTGGCCATTAAACACCGTACTACTACATTTAATACGTACATTTCTAACCCAAACCAGAATGCTTTTAATAAACGGGAATGGTGTTAGCAAAAACCCCAATAAAAGCTAAATATTATATTCAGCTTTGTTTTTCTAGGGTTCCGTACCCAAAGGGTGAAATGGGACCCTATTACTAAGACTCCGTTTTCCGTTTGTCCGTCTGTTACCAGACTGTGTCTCATGAACCATGGCAGTTAAACAGTTGAAATGTATTTCTGTTGCCGATTTAATTTTATTCTGTATATAGCTATTTGTGTGTGACCACGATTCCACCATGGTAAGTGATGAGCGAAGGTGGTAAGCACACATAGCCTAGAAGGGATTTATAATATTAATAGGATTTATTTTGTAGCTCAACCAACTGGTGCTTGGCGATAGATTTTTGCCTTGAGGGTAATAGGCAAGCGGGTACTACGAATTGCCTCTCTATGCTTTTCTCCCGATCTGTTCCCTCAACGAAACCTTTTTTTTTTATGCCAACAAGGCCGAGAAATAGGCAGACCATCCACCTAATAGTATGTGGGCATCACCATCTATAGAGATTTGCAAAACCAGGAGCCAATGCGGTGTCGACTCTGAGACGTGAAGTTATTAAGTCTTATGTGCCTGTTATTTCACAGCCCCCCTTACCTAACTAACGAAAACACAGTAACACAAGTGAAGTACTGCTTCACAGTGGCATTGAGTAAGGTGGTAGCACGTCCCGGATGAAGTCTGCACTAAGAAATCTACTACTTCTAAAGCTGAAGCTCATTGTAGAATTCGAACCCATGGCTTTCTTCACAGATATCGAAGTCACTACCAAACTGAGTTACCATGCCTTGTTAATATTAGTGCGAAATGAGACAATGAACTGTAAAGGTTCCATGGAACTAACTAAGGTAAAGCGTTCCTCATACACCCCTGTAGCGATAGATTCTCTACCTACATACATTTTACATCGCGTTAAAAAAGAAACAAAATATGAAAATATTTTAAACTACTTTAAAGCTTTTGTTATTGAGTCCCGAGGGATGTAACATTTTTCCAGCACAAAAAGTATCCTACGTGTCATTTTAGGGCATTTTCTATAAATGTGCCACGTTTCAACCGTGTGGTTCGTTGGTATCCAAATCCGTTTGGTAGTTTTTACGTGAAAGAGTAACAAACATCAATACATACAAACTTTCGCATTTATAATATTAATAGGATTTATTTTGTAGCTCAACCAACTGGTACTTATTTAAACAAGATAGCATTAATGAAAAATATTTTATACATATTCTATCAAAACCATGAAATATTTAAAGTTTTCCAAGTAAACGCAATCGTTCCTTTATTGTGTGTACTATGGAAATCAATAGTGTTTTTTCGAGGTTACGGCTTTTATATTTATTACATCCACTAATGGAGGGATGTAGGTCAATCATGATATGATACATAACCTCCCCCTAAATGCCCCAAACCGTTTTAAGAAAGCAAAAAACAGCGGCCAAGTTCGTGTCAGAGCCGCCTACAAAAGGTTCTGTACCACCACAACTGTTATATTTAATAAAACGCCGGAAAAACATGTTTCTTTTATATCTAGGGCGTCTTTTAATTATTTGTAGATAAAGCGGCCGTAGAAGCACACAGCTTGTGAATGTTTTGAGTGTTTCTTCAGGAAGAAGTGCATTCTGTTTATAAAAAATTGTATTGATAAACGAAAATAATTGAAAAAGTTGACTTTTAGTTTAAAAAAAAAATTGTTACTGATAAACAAAACATTTCTTCCAAATATTTTACACTTTAGTGGGGGATGCTGCCAATATGTTCTTCAATTTAACGAATTGTCTAAAAATAATTCAGAAGTTGATTTTTTGATCCTAAGTTTATCATTTTAAAAAAACAATAAAATATATCCTCCAAATCAAACCGGTACATACCCACCAGATAAATGAAGTCTAAATAAATAATATTTATTTATAGTTTCTAAATAATAAGATTTTTATCTATATTGACATTTGCGACTGCTCACTTGCACTTTCATCGCATTTGTCTTGATATTCATTTCTAGTTTCGTTTTTCTGTATACATATGTTTTGAGTTACAACCCAGCTCTATGTGTTTTATTACTTATTATGTGGTTACCTTTTGGGTTGTATTTGTATCCTAAATAAATAAATTTGTATATTTTTGCGTTTTAAATACAATAAGTATCAGACCCCTTATTTTGCTAACCTCGGAGAGCCTACCTCTCACGTGATCGCGTAGTTAGCGAAAGAGACAGAGCACAGAGGCCGTGATTAAACATCCTCGAGCTAGTATCATTTTACTTACAGAATCAAAGCCCTGTGCCGTAATTTTGCCGTCCACGATAACGTGACGTGCAAAATTATAGCGCACATTAAGGTGGAAAATATGGACGAACAGCGGAGCCTTATTAATAGTGTCCCGTTGGCTTCCGTTTGGGTACGGATCCCTAACAAACAGGTCCATTAATCAATGTAGAACGTAACCAGGTCACGGCATTAACGATGGTGTAAAAAATGTGACACTGAAAGTGTAATGGCTTCCATCATGAAGGCATTAAATTGTAACTGTTGATTTTAACGAGCTACGAGTGTTTTTTTAGATTACAATGCTTTCGATATAGCTGGAAAAATTGGTCGAGAGGACGTTGGTCCCTGTGGGCTGTTAAAATATTTATGCTTACTGTACCTTAACAAAAACAAATAAGTAATTCCTCATATAAACCTCTGTGGTTTTTTGTGAATGATTTTAAGTTTTATTTTCCATGTATTTATGTTTGTTCAATAATAAATAAAAAAAATAAAAAAAATATATTATCCTGTGACAATCTTTACTCACGGCCTTAAACTAAAATTAAGCAAGGCCTATACTATGGGAACCAGATAACTGTCAAACTAATTAGATATATTTGAAATATAGATATATTCCAGATATAGAAATACGCATGGTCAAGCGCACAAATGTTTGTCCTGGGTGGAAATTACTTAGAACCTACGAAATGACAGTCAGAGTCGCTAACCGCACCAACTGGCCCGTCGAAATGATTCAGTTACATTTTTTTTTTATTAATATGAAAATAAAAAAGTTTGTATTTAGACGAAATAAACTGTTGTTACACAGCTGACTGTTCCCTGACAGTATTGACTGGGTAGATATAAATCCTACTACTTTATAAATGCGAAAGTTTGAATGGACTGATGCTTGTTGTGCAGTCACGCCAAAAATGCTGGTCGGATGTGAATGAAATTCGGCCCTTTTTATCTCGAAAATATGTAACGCGCTACAGCAACCCTTGTGAAACCGCGGGGGACAGCTAGTTTAATATTTATATATTTTTATAGGTCATATAGTACTTTTCATGCCGTGAAATGGAATAGCGGGGCAGAACTACTCTAAAAAAATATCAAAGTTTTCATCCCCTAGACTAGGTTTAGCCTTGTCGGCACGTCTCCGCTCTGTAATGATCGTCTCAGTACAATACAAGTTATTCTTGTAACTTTGTGGGCCGGTGTTCGTGATCCGTGAATTGTAAGCTTGCTTCGAAACAACTAAGTTTTAATTTATCTTTTGAGACTCGAGTTTCCTTTGTTATTCGTCGTAAATCGACCCGAATAATTATAAGGGTCTTAATGAACCGAAATTCGTTCTTTTTAGGGTTCAGTACCCAAATTGTGGCCTATTACTAAGTCTCCGCTGTCCGTCTGGCTGTAACCGGAGTGTATCTCATTAACCGTAATAGGTAGGCTGTTGAATTTTTACAGTGTGACTATGGCCGCTATAATAACAAATAATGAATATCAAATAAAGCAATACATTTAATTATGTTAAATTGTGTACTGTTTTCTGATTTTTGAATCGGTAAATAGAACAATACAAATCTTTTATACGGAGGAGACCATTAAATGTTGTTTAAAAAAAAGCTTATAAAAAAAAAGCCATAAAACAAATAAAACTGACACCACGCATGCTGCTTGGCAAACCCTTTCATTAAATACCCATGACATGGAGGTGGCTTATAAATTAATAATAATAAATGACCATCTCATCACGTCCGCCATATTGGATTAAAATGACGTCACTTTGCTAATCGTAGGTAAAATGTCAACAAAAACAATTGAGTGTGCAAAAATTCAGCGGGAAGGGTGGTCTAAAGTTCAGTTGCTAGATATTTCCCAAGCATACCTGCGATTAAAAACAGCCAGTAATTTTGTAGATTTTTTTTAACAATAAATAAGTAATCTCTAAAAAGAATATACTCGAATATAATTTCCTCTCCACCATGGACAGGATATTAATACAATAAAACTATTTCCGTTGCTGAATTTGAGTGGCAGTTTTAAAGATAGTGTCGATCCCTACTCACTTTGGAGCTCCAGAGGCACTTTGAGGCAACTTTTGTGCAACGTCAAAGGCACAATGGCCTTTACGAAAACGCGGTACCCGCAGAGTTATTGTTTTATACTCTTCGAGAATTAACAATATATGAAATACTAAGTTTCCCCCGCGGTTACGTCCGTTCCAGAGGAATGTTACATATTCCCGGGATAAAGAGCCTATGTGCTAATCCAGACTATGATCTACCTCTGTGCCAAATTTCATCTAAATCCGTTCAGCCGTTCCGGCGTTATATTAGTAGTAAGATGAAATATATTTATTCAAATAGACCTTCACAGACACTTATGAATGGTGAGACTCTAGCTCTAACACCGGCTTGGAAGGTCGCTTTTTCTAAGAAGAGCCGCCAATAAACTAAGCAATTACTCTTTTTAGTAGCTTCAGTAACTTTAAATTTGACCTTCATAAGTGCCTTCTGAGGTGCACTGAATAAATGGTTTTGAATTTTTGAATTTTGAATGAAAGCAGACCGGAAAATCTAATAGATGGCCTTTACAATTCTTCTCTGAAATTGTTTTCAGGTAAAATAATGTCACTATTTCTGTCTGTCTGGTTGTCCGCTTTTATCTTTTATATTACGCTTTGGATTTTTAAGTGAGTTTCATCATAATATTGTGATTTCTTTTATATTACGCTTTGGATTTTTAAGTGAGTTTCATCATAATATTGTGATTTCTTTGAAAAGTTTATCTATATCTAACTGTCCCAGGCGGTTTGACCCGCGTTCCCGAGGGATGTAACTTTTCCCGGCACCAAAAGTATCCCATTCTACTTTTAATACCTCCAAGAATATGTGTAGAAAGCTTCATGATGATGGGTTAAGTAGTTGTGCAAACAATCTTACATTTATAGGATTTTTTTTTTATACCACTTGGGCCGACATACAAGCAGACGGTCCACCTGATGGTAAATGGCCACCGCCGCCTATGGACATTTGCAATACCAGGGGCATCGCCAATGCGTTGTCGACCCCGAAACGTGAAGTTGTCAAGTCTCATGTGCCCGTAATTTCACCGGCCCCCTCACCTTTCTAACCGAAACACAGTAATACAAGTGCACAACTGCTTCACGGCGGAAATGGGTAAGGTGGTAGTACTTCCCCGGACGAACTCTGCACTAAGAGCTTTACTACTCAACATCCCACAAAGGATCACACAGGATCCCACAAAAGCGAAGCCAGGGCGGGTAGCCAGTATAATATAATAAAAGACGAACAATACAATACAGACGATCCTGGAATAATTGTAGATTTATGAATTTTCATCTCGTCACGTCTGTTGAGGCGCGCGCGTTCTCTCGATTGAATTAAAATATTTAGCATCATTGCCCACAAATTGGAATTGAAATTGGGTTCGTGTATTTGTTTTTGAAAGGGAATTATGAATTGGCCATTTAAAGTCAACCTTTATTAACGTTTTGGCTGGTTTTTATATTACTAAACGATTCTTAGACGTACGTTTTTTATTTGGAAGAAAAGAAAGAGAAATAAGTTCAGTTTTGTGCATCCCATTACAAATTAACGTTGTTTTTTTTTTACATACCAATAATTTGGCGATAGCACGACTCTGCTTCGAGGGAGAGGGCTGAAGTATATTTTAAATAGCTGTTGCACCCGGTTTTACCTTCGTTCCTGAAGGATGATACATGTAACTTTTAGCTAACTACCCTTTATAATTTTCCTATGTAATTCTTACCATCCAATGGTTGTCTGGAAGAAATTGCTTTTAGCGATAAGACCGTCAATTGTACCTTTATTTAAGACTCAACTTCTGTACATACTTCTTTCAGTGTACAATATAGTATTTTTATTTATTTATTATTATTTATTTTATTTCCCGAGATAAAAAGTATCTTATAATTATATTTTTACGGGGTATTTTGTAACATATTTACATAGTATACACTAGCTGTCCGGACAGACTTTTTCCTGTCAAAATACCTTTTTGTCGGCTAAAAACATCAAAATGGCCGCAATCACTGTTTGAAAGAAGGTTACCTACAAGTGAATTATCGGATCTTTTCGTGTAGCACTCAAAAACAATTAGGTTGTAGAGGACGCTAAGCGCAGCCTCTCGTCAGCGACAAATCGTATAAGAGTCTTGTAAGGGTATAATAATGTTCACAGTAGAGAACGGTTGAGTTTTGTCGTTAGCGACGCAAAACCATTTCCCAGTCGAGAGCCTTTCTATTCCGCTGTACGCTTACTGCTCTGGTGCAGGATGTGGTACCTACCAAAACGTATAAATGTTTAAAAAAATATCTTGCATTCTGATTGTGTAGAAACACGTTTTATGTCATTCTCTCCCTGCTTAAACCTTAAAATACATTTACAGTTGTCTACTTGTCGTTTAATAAAATCTAATTCAGAAGTTTCACTTTAAAAATATTATAAAATGAGTGCAGTTCTCTCGCAGTAGAAGTGAAACCTTCAGAATCCTTCCTATCTCATTCTCTCGCATGTTTAATCCTGTAAATGTATATGTTGGTCTCTTTTTACTGTCGCTTTTTGTTTTCAATTAAATTTCGAATTACAGCGATGCTACAGGAGAATTCACTTCAATAAAGAATTTGTAATTCTTCGTGAATTCCCGGGCCGAGCATGGTATTATTAACATTAAGCTGCACAGAAATGATAAGTTGGCCGGGAGTAATACTGAGAGATAGAGATAGCGACAAAGTTCACCATATGTCACATTGGGACCTAAAGATATTATCGGTGGAATGGGTGTGTATAGTGAGATCTCTTCTTAGCTCTAGCGAGAAGAAATGAAGTTACATCAGTATCATTAAAAGTTCAAGTATAATCCCACAGTTGGGACTCCTTTCACACATGATAATAGCGGCATATGTTAGTTTCCTATCGATTTGCTTCATTCACAAAATGTTTTGTACCACGTTCTGCACCTGGGTACTCTTTGATACCATTTCTTTATAGTATAAAAAAGGCAATTGGTTCTACGTAAAATGTTCCTAGTAACACTTGGATTAGTCCCCTAGGGACAGATAAGGGATTAGCGGCCGCCTTTCCTTATATTAAAAGGTAAAAGTACAGTTACGAGCGTAAATATATAACCATATACAGTTCGGAAATAATATCTGACACCCTTCGTATAATTCAACAGTACTGTAACTACTAACAGTGTTGTACTACAGAGTTGTAGTAATAGTTGAGTTCTCTACAAATGAAAGTAGGGAAATTACTTAATGAATCATGAAATCCTTATTATTGCGGACCGTCCGTTGTTACTTATATTTTTACTGGTGACTGTACTCATAGGGCATTAATAATGCCTGCAGTGTAATTTAGTTTCATATTTCTTACTGGTTACCGGCTTTAGACTCTGTTTCCACCAGAGATGTTCAAGGTAACAATGCGGCGAGTCCAAGATTTTTTTTAAGTAACAATAATGTGTCGAACAGGCAAACCGTCCACCTGATGGTAAGTGGCCACCGTCGCATACAGTGGTAGTACCCCCTTCTCCGAACCTGTAATGGAACCCAGGGTCCTTAGCTTTTTTATTTACGACGGGATTGCGATCAACCCTAATCTGACCTGATGGCAAGTGAAGATGAGGCCGAAGATAGAGCTCGCTTTCCCGTTAGTAGCCTATTCACTCTTTTCTCAAAGAGCCCTAAATCAGTTTCAGGGAACATAGACGAGGGGAGAGAATTCGAATGTTTAGCAGTACGTTTAAGCAAGACAAGTTCATATATGAGACCAACAGGCAGACGGTCTACCTGATGGTAAGCGGCCACCGCCGCATAAAGTGGTAGTACACCTCATGTCCGAACTGGGAAGGAAGTATCGCTAGCCGAGCTTTATACTTTTCGTTTAATCAAGACAAGGAGTTCTGAAATAAATAGCCGACCTGCTTAATATTTAATTGCATAGAAGCATCCCTTTATTATCGCTCTAATTAAGCTTAGTTAGTGTAATACAATCGTATAAGGATATCCTTGTTCCGGAACAAATTGCAGGAAATCCCTCAAGGCAACTTATGAATGTACTACATAGGTAATTGCTTCACACCATCGTATTTCCTCTTTGAATCTTACTGTTTATACCAAGTCTTAGAATTGAATCAGTCTGTTCTTAATTTGAATAGATCCTCCTTTTGCAGACCTAAGTAGGGGGTATCTACAAGAAGGTTCTGAAAGGTTTTTGCAGGGTCGACAACGCGTGAATGATGCCCATTTTTTTTTTTTTTTTATACTACTAAGGTAGCAAACAAGCTGACGGCCCGTCTGATGGTAAACGGTCACCACAGCCTATGGACGCTTGCAACACCGTGGGTATCACTCGCGCGTTGCCGACCCTGCAAAAATCTCTTTACACCCTTCTTGAAGAACCCCATGCTGTACTCCCTTGGGAAAACCTCGGCAGGGAGCTCATTCCACAGCTTAAGCGTGCGCGGCAGAAAGCTCCTTTGGAATCGCACCGTGCGAGACCAGTTTGGCTCCAATGTGTGAGGATGAACTCCCCGTCTGTGGCGAGAGGTGCGATGGTAAAAAGTAGCCGTGGGCATCAAATCAAACAATTCCTCAGAACACAGTCCGTTGTACAAGCGGTAAAAAACACATAAGGAGGACATGTCTCTCCTTAGAGTTAGGGGCTCTAAACCGCTTGTGAGCTCGGGATCGTTGACAATTCTGACGGCACGCTTTTGAACCGAGTTAAAAGGCCCAGGCTGGTATCCAGGTGCCCCCGCCCATAGATGACAGCAGTCCTCCATATGGGGCCGGACTTGCGACTTATATAGTTGCAGTCTTTGCCCCGATGTGAAATACCGCTTGGCTCTGTTGAGCACACCTAGCTTTTTAGATGCCAGCTTAACCTTGTCTTCCAAGTGACTACGGAACTGAACGCCGTCAGAAATATCAACGCCAAGGATTCCGATGCTCTTCGTGATGTTGAGGGACGTGTTCTGGAATTGTGGAGCCACAGCAAATGGGGTTTTTTTTGCGGTGAACGCGCAGGCTTGTGTCTTAGTGGGGTTGAAATCGACTAGGTTTAGTCGACCCCAATCGGAGACACTAGTAAGTGTGCTCTCGATTCCAGACACAAGTCGTTCGCGGCTTTCCTCTACCACGGAACGAGGGATATTTGCACGGCCCGTGTAATAAGCATCCCCAGTACTGTCGTCCGCATAGCAATGAATGCCGTCAATAGACAGCATATCATTGATATGCAGAAGAAACAGGGTTGGTGATAGCACAGAACCTTGCGGGACACCGGCGTTTATGTCCATGCTATCGGAGCAACTACCGTCGACGACGGTTTTTATGCATCTGCTGGACAGAAAACTGGTGACCCATTTCAAAATTCAAAATTCAAAATTCAAAATTCAAAACCATTTATTCAGTTTAGGCCTTCGGAGGGCACTTATGAAGGTCAAATTTAAAGTTACTGAAGCTACAACCGGTTCGGAAGTCAGCCTTCAACTGAGAAGAACCGGCAAGAAACTCAGCAAGGTAACATTTTTTTTTATTTGTTATATAAATTTTTATCTATTCTGACTTTTTGGCTATTTTATAATTTCAATTTTACATAATTTTATATTTAACAATTACAAGATACTTATTATAGGTAACATTAATAAAAACAAAACAAAAAAAATATGACAAGACTACAAAATAGAAAATAACAATAATTAGGTACTTACAACTTAAACAAGAGATTTAGAGGTGCACTGTGCAGAGAGCAGCTATTTCCATACATTTTTATCTTCAATATAATTAACTACCTTGTAATACGCTTTTTCTTTCAAAACTTTCCTAATATAATTTTTAAATTTATGATCAGACATTTTGGTTATTGAAAGCGGTATCTTATTATAAAATCGAACACAATTACCAAGAAATGACTTGTTAACTTTAGTTAGTCTAAAGTATGGAACAACTAACTTCTCCCTTTGTCTTGTATTTATACTATGAATATCTAATTTTGCCTCAAACATTCCTATGTTTCTACGTATAAACATTATATTTTCATAAATATATAGTGAAGGTAATGTCATTATATTTATTTCCCTAAATAAATCTCTTAATGATTCACGGGGACCCATACTGTAAATTGCACGAATTGCTCTTTTTTGTATAATAAATATTGATTCTATATCCGCTGCTGCTCCCCAAAACAAAATACCATAGGACAAGAGGCTATGAAAATATGCAAAATAAACTAATTTGGCCGTCTCAACATTCGTCAATTGTTTAATTTTCCTAACAGCAAAAGCAGCCGAACTTAATTTAGCAGCTAGAGTATCAACCTGAGGTCCCCATTGCAATTTATTGTCTAATGTAAGACCCAAAAATACCGTTTTATTTACAAGATCAATTTGCATAATCCCTCGGGGAGCCCGTACGCTGGTAGCTTCGATAGAAGACCCCGGTGCCAGACCCGATCGAACGCATTCGCCACATCTAGGCTCACCGCGAATAAATCACCTTGAGTTTCTATGGCAAGTGATTGAAGCAAAGAGAGAGCCTAAAAGGTCAGCCTTCTCTTTAGCGCTATGGGCCAGGTTCCCATTCGGCAACCGTAGTGGTGGCAAGGACGACTGACAAAAGTTTCCCTCAGCAGTTTTGGCAAGAGACTAGAAAGCCCGACTCCCAGAGGGGACGCTGGTCAGCATCTTGCCAATTCTGCCGACGAAATCGAACTTAGCCCTGGCGATAATTCGCTTACTGAATTTCGAGGAAGCGTTAAACATCAGCAACACTAGCATCAGAGATGTTAGTGTCCTGATTAGTGCGGGCCGTGGTCCAAGACTCATACAAAGTTTGCTTGTTACGTCTAGCTTCTTTGCAGGACCGATTAAACCACGGCCGTTTTTTCACCCCCACAGCAACTAGCGGGTTAGGGATGTAACATTCCATACCCGCCAGTATCGCTACAGCGACTGCAGCTGCACAGGTGACAGGATCGTCTGATGCGAAGCAAAGCTGCCTCCGCGGGTACGATGCGTAGAAATCACGCAATCCATCCCAATCTGCTGACTTGTAGTGCCACACTCGACGCCACCCTGGTGGTCGCAGCGAATCGGGCAGCGCGCAAGGCACTTGCGTTCGGACGAGACAGTGGTCCGATGACCCAAGTGGTGCATCTACTGTAACAGTATAGTCATCCGGACGCGTTGTCGGCAGAAGGTCCAGTAAGGAACTAGTATGGCTCTCGATATCTGGTATTCTCGTAGGGCAGAGAACCAGTTGCGAGAAGCCATAGGCCAGAGCAAAGTTGTGAGCTGTCCTACCCGCGCAGTCAGTGGACCGAGAACTAAGCCACTCAACGTGGTGAGCGTTGAAGTCTCCTAAAATCACTAACTCCGCAGAAGGGTACTGCCCTAGTATTCTATCAGTCGTCGATTGCAGGTGCTCAAATAACCGAATTGTGTCCGAGTCACCGCTGTGGGACCTGTAAAGGCACGCGTAAATGCGGGTGTGGCCACCGTGGTCTATGCGTGCCCACAGTACTGACAGGTCCCGGTCTTCAAGGCCGTAAATACGGCGACAGCAAATATCATCCCTAACGTACATACATACCCCGGCACGCCGCACAAACTTGTGCTCCAGCTTGTACCCGGGGTAGTGTAGATACGATGTATCGCTAGGGCAGGATATTTGCGTCTCCGTGAGAAACAGCAGAGTCGGCTGTGCAGTCTCGAGGTGTTGGTGGACTGCATTGATGTTTGCGTGAATTCCCTTGATGTTGCAAAGGTCCATCATAATTGTGGATGGGGAAGCCGCTGAAGAACGTCTTCTGTATTTTTCGGGGTCAGCCTCCCTGGGTGGAGATTAAGTGATCCCAGGGGTCGGGACCCCTACAACCTGCGGGCGGCCAGCGGACAGCCGTTTCACCGGGTCTCCCTAACCGCCGCTACAACACGCCACGCCTGCACAACCCTAAGGCAGTACTAGACTGCTGGTCTGCTGGCCTATACTGCCAGCACAGCGCCTCCTCGCGGAGCTCTGCCCATGGTGTTGCCAGCGTCAATAACCTGTCGTTGTATAAACCATCAGACGGGCCGGCTGCTTGTTTGGCACCTTAGCAGTATAAAAAAAAAGTACAAATTCGATTGCCACCTCAAGCTGTAGGATTTCATTTTAAAAACTTCCAAATTCAAAGTCTCATTAAGTTTGGGCTCTAGACGACCAGTTACGGAGGTCAAAGCCGAAAGAAACTCAACAAAGTATTTTATAATAATAAATATCCTGGGACATTCTTTACACACGGCCATCTGGTTCCAAACTAAGCAGAGCTTGTACTATGGAAACCAGATAACTGATATACTACTTTTTTTCTAGATACATACTTATATAGATATTTAGAACCAGACACAGAATAAACAGACATGTTCATGCACATAAATGTTTGTCCTGGGTGGGAATCGAACCCGCGACCTTCAGTTTGGCAGTCACAGTGTTAACCACTAAGCCAATTGGGCTGTCTGATTATCTGACCTATTTGGCTATATCTAATAAAATAATAAATAAAAAAGCAATTTACTTTAATTGAGCTATTAAATTCTGTAGAGTTGATCAGTTCGTCACCCGAATAGGGTGCTCACCCAAACAGCTACGAATCACCCCGAGTGTCAGACTGCAGTGGACAAACCGGTCTGCGAAGTGGTTTATTCGCAGAGACAGCTGTCCAACTCGTCTGAGCAACTGGACTTGGGGTCGCTGTTTTATCTGCTTTTAAGGAGTCTTGCTTGCTTGCATGCATGCTTTGCAAAGTTCTATAATTGGATAGGTTATAAAATTATTATTCTTTTTTTTATTTTATAACACTGGCTGGTACCCGTCGTGTTCCTGCTGCAGAAGAAAGAATTAGTTATCTGTTTTAAATTAGGAATTATAGTATTACATGTTTTTTTTTTCGATTGTCAATTTTGAATTTATGTTGAAAGGAAAGAAAATATTCTAGAATTGCAGAAATCCTCTTTCAAATAAATTTGTCGGTATGAAAGGCGCGCCACCTACTGTAAGTTAATTGTACTATGCATATATCCTTCTCGGAAGTGCAAGCAATAAGTTGATGAAAGTTTTATTGCAATCGGAAGAAGGGTAGGGCTGCACATATTTATTTTTCTATTATTTTCGAATTGTACTACATTTAATTTGCTGGTTGATTTATTCATGCAAGTAAACTAAACAAGTAACATTTGAGGAATAGAGCTCTAAGTGCAGAGTTCGTCCAGGGAAGTACTACCACCTTACCCATTTCTGCCGTGAAGCAGTAGTGCAGTTGTATTACTGTGTTTCTATTAGAAAGATATGGGGGCCCGTGAAATTACAGGCACATGAGAGTTAATAATTTCACGTCTCAGGGTCGCCAACACATTGGCGATCCCCGTAGTGTTGCAAACTTCTGGCGGTGAGCACTTACCAGGTGGACCAACTTCTTGTTTGTGGGCCAGTGTGGTGAAATAAAAATTTTTGGTAGTTTATTGCATGTAAGTAAACTGTAGGTATTTCTGTAACTTGCACCTCACTTCAAGGGGAATAGTTTCGTACTTAATACATCCATGTCTTAATACATTCATTCATACAACTTGGTCAATGATATAGGTAATACAATAACTTTAACATTAGGTCCACATTTACCGGCCCAATTTGCGAATTAGTTCTTTTTACACGCATTATATTAGCTTTACTTGTATGTTTGTAACCGAAATCTTTGGGTTTGCGATTTTGACCCCCTTTTAACGGTCAGAATTTTTATTAATTTGATTAATTCAAATTTCTTAGTTGGATTTTTTATAAAAGCGTGTTAGTTTTTAGTTTTCTTATTATCTAAATAATATATATGATATCAGCTTTAAATCTGACAGCATTTGACCGTCTGAAAACTAAATTTTCTTAATTTTTCTGTAATTTCTGGTGATTAATTGTGATCTGTTGTGAACAAGAATAAACCGCTGCTCTGTTCGATGTATTCATCTTGTAATGTTTTTAGCTCGGTGAGACACTTCTCTTATTAGGTGGCTCATTCCTTTCTGATGAATCTGTATAATAGGGTTGGTAAGCTATGTTTTTTTAATATCCTGTAGTGCGAACTTTTGTCTCATTTTTATGTTTGGCAAGTATTTCTTGGTAGTTAATACTAAATACTAATTTCTGTGATAGTAGCACGAAATAAAATCGGCATCGGTTTTGGAAAATTGTACCGTTAAATGTAGACCTTTTGAGATTTTTTTTTTTTTTTTTTATATAAAAACTTGAGCGCATTTGACTAGATCTCTCTAATCTCAGTACATTTCTTCCTCACAATTTTAGAACTAGGTCTTGTCATAGCTTCTAATATGAACCTACTGATTTTGGGAAAGATTGAGTAGATTCTCCTTTTGTTCTGCACCGTGGATCTCCAACCCATGTTTCGCCCTAAGATATCCTATAATCCCTTTCGTGACTTCTGTCTTTCACCCGACTGCTGGTACTAGTCTTGCTGGCCGGGACCAGGAGATTTTTGTTTACTGACAGCTTTTTGTCTCCCAACTCTCTGTGGAACCCCTCTGGAGTACCCCCCTCTGAAAATCTAATAAAAAAAAAAGGTGTGTGTGCGATTCACACACGATAGAAGTGAAACTTCAGTAAATCGACAAAAAAATGAGATGAATATATATTATATAACAAAGGTAGGATAATTACAAAGTTTATTTGTTTAAAAATGAAAGTATTTTGATTAATTTCAAAAGATATTTAATGTAACATATATAGTATGTATATTTCTGTCTCATTCTTTGCCGGCTTCATCCTACACATTTTTGTATTTGTGTCTCTTACCTGTCGTTTTTTCCGTTGCATCCGGTTTGAAATCACAACGATTCTAAAGAAGTTTCACTTAAAAAAAAAGATTTTTGTAGTGATCATTCAATCGTATTGAAATAACTAGTTTACAAATAAAAGTTGACAACACCCTCGAAATCCATGAAAACGATACCCATGACGAGAAAGTTGATAATTTATTGTAGCCGCCACCTTGGATTTTCATTTTGACAGCACTATCGGCTTCAACACCCTTGAAAACCATGAAAACGATACCCATGACGAGAAAGTTGATAATTTATTGTAGCCGCCATCTTGGATTTCCATTTTGACAGCACTCAATGTAATAAATAAATATGGCGCGTAACGGAAAAATGTTACCCAGAAATAAAGATGGCGCGTAACAGAAAAACGTCACAATTTTTTTACATTGCTATAAAATTTCTCCCATACGCCGATAAAGAAGTTTCACTTCAAAAACAATCCATTTCAATTGTTTACAATTTAAAATGTGCGTGACATTGAACTAGCAAGGAAGTGTTATGTGAACTGCGCATGCAAAGCCATA
Source organism: Habrosyne pyritoides (assembly GCA_907165245.1). Classification (NCBI taxonomy): domain Eukaryota; kingdom Metazoa; phylum Arthropoda; class Insecta; order Lepidoptera; family Drepanidae; genus Habrosyne; species Habrosyne pyritoides. The sequence continues at coordinate 13,279,884 of OU015588.1, read as the reverse complement.
ATTTGTAAAATAAATTTTATTGTGAGCATAATTTTGAATTTAGAACATAACCCCGAATTTTGCCTGAGTCTGTTATTAATCTAGCGGCACGCTATGATGGTTTTGACGTTTAAGAATGTCATAAAAAAAGTAACTCTATTCCTTTTGTTATAGGGTACAACTATTGATCCAATAGTTCATAATGTAAACTTTTCTATACCTAACCTTACATCTAAAAGCTTAAATCGAATGCTCAATATTTAAAAATAAATCATATTTATGCCGCATTCGAAATATGAACTTTGACTTTTATAAAGCGTTGGTGTGTTCGGTTTCGCCGTTCCGCAAGCTGAGAGCGCTTAATTAAATACACGGTATGACCCCTTTGTCGGTTGGTCGGCCGGTCTAGCGCACACTGCACTGTTCTGCATCAGAGACTATTTCGCACTAGGGATTCTAAACGTAGTGGTAGCGGGACATGTCTGACAAATGTTTTAATTTGAAAAGTTATTTTGTGAATAGTTTAATTTTGCTCTAATTTTGTAATATCTTGTTCTTGAGTAGCTTTGTCACACAGCTTGCTTTTGCATCGATTGAGACAATAGGTTCGATTCCCACAAAATAAACACTTTTCTCTATATGGGTACATAGGTACTTATTATAATATATGTTTAAATTAAAAGTAATCTCATTCAATTTGAAATGGCTGCGACATACGGACCGACAAACTAAGAGAACGATATTATAAGCTTTAAGAAATTGTAGAGCTCTTCGTGCAGAGCTCTTCCGGGTATGTAATACCACCATACCTATTTCCGTATTTGTATTACGTGTTATATATTTTATATGCTGTTTCGGTTAAAAAGGTAAGGGGGCGGTGAAATTGTGGTGAAATGGACCGTCTAACTGTTTGTTAGACGTGCCATTAGACGTGAAAATGAGCTCTGCTTAGTTGGATCAGATAGCCGCGTGTTAAAAGAGGGCCAAAAGAACCATCCAGCAATCAATTTTGTATCGAAAGCAACTAGCTACAAAAAGTTGCAGAGAAGTACGACTGGATTCAACACATTCAAATGACCATAAAACTACATTCCAAATAAATGTTCCGATGACGTCACGACACGGCGGCACCCCTAGTTTATGAATTCCACACAGCCAATGGAGCGAACAAGCTTTGTGCCAGTGTTATTACACGCAACCAAAATATTATTGTTTGCAACACAGAAATTTGTATACGCTTCATTCTACACGTGTTATTCTATTTTTAAACTGGAAACTAACTGCATTTTACGTGATGACGTCATAGTTTTCTGTTGTACTGATGTTTGAAGGATTTATTTTCTCTGGATATTTTTTTAAATATTTTTTTTATTGCATGATTAGCTTATAAAAACGTGGCTTCTTTGAAGGGCCAGTTGGCATAGTAGTAAGAACGGCTGAATTCCAAACCGGAGCCGATGGTAGCTTCAGTAATTTACATTAATAAGCGCCCTCGGCAGACTTTACCTAAATAAATGATTTTAAATCTCCGAAACTATTCATCCGATTTCAATAATTCTTTCACAGATAAAAAGTTACGCTATTCCCGAGTGACATAGCCTGTTATAGTCCCGGGATACGTAAGTTCCCCCGGGAAAACCAGTGAAACCGCGGGACGTTAGCATTTTTATAATCTGACTAAGTACGTTGCCTTTTTTTTTTGTCACCTACGAAGCAGTGCAGCAAATAATAATAATAAATATCCCCAGACATTTGACTAGTAGAGCTCTTAGTGCAGAGTTCATCCAGGGAAGTACTTCCACCATACCCATTTCAGCCGTGAAGCAGTAGTGCACTTGTATTACTGTTAAAAAAAATTCAAAACCATTTATTCAGTTTAGGCCCTCGTAGGGCACATTTGAAGGTCAGATTTAAAGTTACTGAAGCTACTGTGTTTTGGTTAGAAAGTTAAGGGGGCCGGTGAAGTTACAGGCACAAGAGACTTAACAACTTCAAGTCTCAGGGTCAACAAAAAACATTCTTTACACACGGCCACCTGAATCCAAGCTAAGCAGAGCTTGTACTATGGAAACCAGACAACTGATATACTTACTACTGTTTATCTTTCTAAATATATATAGATATTTACAAACAGACACAGAACAAACAGTCGTCTTCATACACACAAATAATAACCTATAAATTTTAAAATACAGAACTATGCATTTCCACACCCAAAAGCAAATTGAATAAATGTATTTGATTACCGCATACAAAGTCGGTTAGCCTTAACCGGTTAACCGGTTAATTGTCCAGAACGACCTGTCTACCACATTGCATTATTAATCCTATTATCCTGCTAATCCCACTTATATTGTAAATGCGAAAGTTTGTAAGGATGTATGGATGTTTGTTACTCTGATGCAATATGTACTTCACAGATTTGCATGAAACTGGGCACATAGATAGTTTATAACCTGGATTAACATATATATAACACTTTTTACTCGAGAAAATATATTTAAATGGGGACCGGAACAAATGTAGGTACTTGCGGTGATGGGTTGTGCGCCAAACCAGTATAGTTTGCGCACTCGAACATTAAGGGAAACGCGACCGTGTTTTTACCCATTTAATGTTAACGTTGTATTTATTTAGTATTGCTGCAATTGTTAAAAAACCTAAAACTTTCATGTTTCAATATCCTGGGACTCGATTCTGTATGGAAAATTACACTAACTCGAGGCTGTTTCGTCGCGGTCTCTATGCTCTGTCTCTGTCGCTTACTACGCTAATACTCTCGTGATAGGTAAGCTCTCCGAGACCTCCGTGAAGCGCCTCGCCGACTTAGTTTTTATAAGCTGCCTGTATTGCATATGGTCCTCCCGGGTCAAAGCGCCCTATTAAAATAACTGTATTATAATTTATGCTAAAAGGTCCGCTGGATATTTAAAAACGGGCTTTTGATGAAGAGCTGAATTTCCGTTCATATGTCGCAAACAATATTCTAGATAAATTGTTAGGTTGAGGGTTCTTAATAGAAAAGTTTTCTTTTTTATCGCATTGTCCTCACGTTTACGATAACACTGACTTCCGCCACGCGGATTCACTCGCGTTAAAGTTGACACAACGTAGTCCGTGTCTTTCTCCGTACTATACGCTGTGTGTGGCAAATATCAGGAAGATCGCTGCAGTCCAAACAAAGTCACTTTTGCATTTGTAATATTAGTCAGGATTAGGATTGTTCATCTAAATGCTTACATTACATAGTATTTAATAATAGGAAACTGAAAACATCTAAAAGCAAAGTATAACTTCATATCTAGCAGTAGACCTGTGAACGCATTTAAATATATAGGTACTTGTAATTAAATAAATATTCTAAGCAGCCCTTATTCAGCTAATACACACTTCGTCGGCGTACCGCTTCACGGAGCCTCAGAGAGCTTACCTCTCACGTGATTAGTAGTATTAACATCGTTAGCGAAAGAGAGAGCACGGAGGCCGCGACGAAACATCCTCGAGTTAGTGTCATTTTCCTTACAGAATCGAGCCCCTGAGCTTGTACTATGGAAACCAGACAACTAATGTACTAAATATACTACTTTTTTCTTCTAAATACATTCTTAAATATATAGATATAATAACAGAATATTAATCAAATTAATTTAATTTTCCATTTTGTTACAACCCTTGCATATCTGCGTACGACAGCGTATGTAGGTAGTTACTAACGACACGGCGGGGTCGCCCGACATCAAAGCTGTTGCGGTAGTATAGGGAAATACATTGTAATACTGTTTATACTCCAATATAAATTAGACTAGGTAATAATACCTAATTACATAATGTAATTAGTGCTCTGCGGTTAGTATCCCTTTAACACATTGGTTAAGAGGCACTCATTGATCGGGTAGTGGTTGAAAACGGATCGTTTACCTGGATCTGTGGTGCAAATTACGTCATATCCAGATTATATACCTACCCGCGGTTTCTACCGAGTTCGCGAAGGAGTTTACATTTTCCAGGAGTAAAGAACAGGGCAGATGATTAATTTGCAGGTTTTTTTTTTCTTCTTTATAGATGGATTTTTTGTTTTAAAAACAGGTTTAATAGGATACCAGACCGCCGAGTTAAATTAGTTACTTTTTATCATCTGTCAAATCGCAAGCTTTGTATGCAAAATGTACTGACTACTTATGACGTCATAATTTTTCATACTCAATTGCTGTACTTTTTTTGGTTGTTTTATTAATGTAAAATTTGTTAAAATCAAAAAGTTTAAATTGATGAATACGTATAGGGTTGTTTAGAGACAATATTTTTGATTAATGATAATTCCCAAATTAATTTATTACAGTCCGCTCTCTCTTTCTAGTCGTATCTCTCACTGCTGAGAATCGTGGCTCCTTCTGACTTTGTCAACCAGCTGTCTCCATCGGTTTCGATCCGTTGCATGGTGCATTGCAGCACTAACCGGCATCTCCAGCTCCTGCGATAACTGGTCTGCCCACCGCCTGGGGCTCCGGCCTCCCGGCTCTTTCCTTCCACACTGCCAGTCACCATCAGTCGTTCCAAATTGTTGTCATCCGTCCAGTCTGCTACCCTATTGTATATGTCGTCAATAGTAGTAGCTTCAGTAACTTTAAATTTGACCTTCATAAGTGCCTTCCGAGGGCCTAAACTGAATAAATGGTTTTGAATAGAACCGGAAGAGGTTTTGAATAGAACGGGAAGATGTTTCATAGTCTTTGGCGAATTTAAGTCCGTCTAAATTGCGACTTGTACATAAATTGCTGTCATAAAAAAGCTTCTATAGTGGGACTATATGACTGCGAGACATCACGTATCACATAAATCGAGTATATTTCCCTGGTGCGTAATACATTTAGTTGTGGTGCTTGTATTGTGTCTTTTGGGATTGTGCTGCGTCGCTCGCTTTTGTTAGTTTTGTGTTTGTCAGTTTTCCAGTAATTTTTTTTGTTAAAACTTACTTCCTAGTACTACGTAAACGGATTTGGTTAAAACTTGGCACACTATTTAGGAATGGTTTGTTAAAGCAGTTTACATAAATTTACGATTGAGTATGTTTTAATAAGAAAGGGCACTGGCTTCTGTAACACAGGCATGTATGCCTATTGAATTTAAATTGTGTAAGATTTTATTTATGTGAATAAATTTATTATTATTATAAAGCTATCATACAATTTTCAGCCTAACCTACCTATCGCTTCTCAAGAAAATAAATAATATAGAACAATAAATAACATAAATAAAGGAAAATGTAATAGTATAACACAAATCCACCATTTCTGTCTACCCCCATTTGTCTTTTCCTACGTAATAGATTTTGATGCAAATTTCACGTGGCCTACAATAGTTTTCCATTCCACTGAGTGGTATATTCCAACCCATTAAAATAAATGCGTAGAAACTAACGACTAGAACATATTCCGTCGTTAACCATAGAGTAAATACGTCTAATGCATGTCTAATGGGGTTGCCACAAGCTATTGCAGTTCGTATGCAAATCATATGGCAACATACCCTTGTCCTGATTTCCTTGTTTATAACTCTAATTATAGTCGGAATTAACCTTTTATCCGCTTGAACGCCAATGTCGGCTATACTCGACTTGCGCAAGCGTGCCTTTTGCGCCATTGTGGTCTATTGTCGACGATGACGGTCACAGAAAAATACAAAATAAACATACTAAATCACTACTTTTATGTGTTTTATTGATACAGTCGTATTCAACGACATTTCGATCGAATTTTCGTGCGTTTTCACGGTTAAATTCGTTCCGAAAATTTGTACAAACGAAAATGTTTGACGTTTAGATTCTTTTAAACCTAGAGTAGGTTTAAATTTATGAATGAATATTTGAATTTGAAAGACGATTGTTTGGAATTTCAACCTGAAATTGACGAAAGTCACATGACATATAGTAATTTCCAATTGAACATAATTTGCGTTCCCGTAAAAGATTTACAGTAGGATCATATTCGAAATTTAAATGTCATATCCAACGACATTATAATAGACGAGTCATATAGATATCAACCCGGTTTTGGGAGCGTGACGTACGTCTGTCGGTGCAGATATACTAAACTATAATGGTTCCTAGTCAACTATGGAACCCTAAAAAAGATATGCGCTGGCCTGGAATTGGGTTAGCGCTTTTGTTCCTGTCATAATTTTCATGAATAATTTTGCTTCTAAACTTCCATCATAAAGTCATAACTTGATTGTATGAAACACGCAAATTGGCGCATGCTAGCTAGTAGAAAGATAATTTTCACCCTGAGGAAAAATGCAGGTGATGATGAAATTATTTAATTTTTTTTTAATAATATAAACTAGTGCTTGACTGCGATCCCACCTGATGGTAAGCAGTGATGCAATCTTAGATGTTAAGGCGCAATAGTTTATTAAGAGCCTATTCACTCTAGCCTTGAAGACACCCAAATTATAGTTGCTCGGGAAGACCGCAGTATTATTGTATCTATTTCATGTTTCATTGTTACTAAATCACTCAAAAATTGTTTAATGGATTTGGATGAAATTGGGCACACAGTAAAAACTATATCATACTATAATAGAATACTTTTTATACCAAGAAATGGTAAGAGGGCCGGTGAAATCACAGGACTACAACTTCATGTCTCGCGCTCCCATTTTTGATGCCACTGGTATTGCAAATGTACCACAAACTCCTCTAAAATAGCAACTTCTTCCCCAGGTGTTCTTTCTCTTTCTAACTCCGCAATCTTCTTTCAGGTCATAACAGCCAGCCGTTGCCTGGTGCTGTGCGCCGACAGCCGCGGGGAGATGGAGGCGTGGGCTGGGGCGCTGCGTGGAGCGCTGCACCGGGGTGCTGATGTCGCTGACCTGGTCGCCAGCCTTTCATCAGGGGATCATCACTGGTGAGTAGTTGATTCTTTAAAGATTCTGAGCTAGGGAGGCGGTTATATACTGAGAGGTCATTATTAGAGTGAGGCCGTTATCCGAGATCCGTTATCCTGCATGGTATCTTCTACTTAAATTATATTGTACTATTACATTGTTAATAAGGATTGTTATGACGCTGATAAGGTCTTGAGGTTTCTGAGGAGTTTATCGAGCTTGATTGATTGGAGTGGAGGTAGATGTGAGAGGCCATAGCTATCATCTACTAAGGGTGCGTTTCAACTGACGCGGAGCTGGGCCGAGTGGAGAGGAGCGGACCGTGAATTGGCCAATCACAGTGCTCGAAATCTCCATTAAAAAACTTGCAACTTTTTACTGCTCTTCTCCGCTACATTTGACCCAGCTCCGCGACAGTGGAAACTGACATGAGGTTAATAAGGTGTTGAGGTCGCAAAGTATGTAAATACAGTGGTACATTCAACGCACAGGCTTATCCTAAAGCTAGTAAAACTTATGACTTAGTAAAACATAACTGATGTATCACATTTAGGCCCAACTTACTTATCCTATCTTATTTCCCAATATAGAGCCATCCGGCCCATAAATGAGAAAGTTTATAATGCATAAATGTTTATTCCTCTTTCACGCATAGATTACCGAACAGATTTGAATGAACCCACTCACATTTAGGTTATACAACACTGTCAACAAAATTACTAAAAACACTGACTGGGGATCATAAAACGATTACTGTACTTGCCTGCTTCTAAAAGGAAATATCACTTTGTTGAACTATTGTACTTACTTACCTTTCTTATGTATGTTTCATTTCTGCTGTTTTTCTTTTTGTATTAGTTAATCTAGGAAAACCTATAATTGGCTTATGATAAGTTATATTTTTGATTGTAAACATGTTCTGTAATATGGCTGTTGGGTTTCTAAATAAATAAATAATAAAAAAAATTAACTTACCATGTAGATAGGGCATGCCCTGGAATTCCAATACCATCCCCCCTAGCGGGTGATAGCGCCGGGGACAGCTAGTATATCATAAATGTTTGAAACCACACAGCTCCGTAATGGCTGATCAAATTAAATGAAATTTGGTACACAGATAACATATGTTCTGGGTAAACACATTGTCCATTGTCAGTGTTAAATTTATGTGGATCTAATATAACGTATTAGCTATGAAATATTTATTTTTGGAACACAAATATTACTGTCTTAGGTTTGAAATAGTATCTAGTTCTTGGATTAAATCCGGATTAATTTGACTGAAATATATACTCTAAAGATACTGGAAATAACAAGAAACTAATCTCAAAGTTTCAGCTGAGATAAACGTTCCAATTCGTCGAACTTCTTCCGGATCATGACTTGCTTTGGAACTTTGGACTCACTCTTCCGTTTTCAGTTGCCGTCATGTCGCCAGTGGAAGATCAAAACAATTTCTGCTTAATAAATATCCTGGGAAATTCTTATAAATGGCCAACTGATCCCAAACTAAGTAGAACTTGTGCTTTGGAAATCAAATGATTTACCTACTACTTAATACAGATGCTACAAAACTACCCGTAAAGCCGAAAGGAGGTTAAATGGAGACTTATAGCGAGTACATTCACAAAATTTAGCACTAAACATACCATAACCGGGTCAAATGACCCATTTTGAACTTTACATTGAAAATGCACGTATCATCTTATTGCTTTTGCACATTTGACTTCATGACTTTTTCTTACTAATTAATATACAGTTATACTATTTATTTCCCTTCCTAACAACCATATTTTATACATTCAAGCAGAAAACATAAACGTCACATTTGACCCGCTATAGTAGAAATAGGTACCTAGTAAGTGTTGGTATGATTGGTGTTAAAAACAAAAAAAAAACTATTAAAGTAGACAATTATTAGGTTAAATAGATACGTAGGCCTTCCTGTTAAATAATCTGGTTCCCTGACAGCTTACTAGGGTTGACAAAATTTTTGGCTTTGATTATTAATTATATTTTTAGTAGGTATTTTGTAACACGTTGTATACTACTTTTTTTCCTAATTACGTACTTATTTTTAAATTAAATGAACTTCTAGAATATACCCAGGTATAGAATATATACGTTTTAATCCGGATTTCATCATATATCTAATATTTACCTATAAACCCACTAAAGCAAACCCGACGCGGGTCGCTAGTGTATAATAAAGTAGCCGACCCGGCAAACGTTGTTTTGCCATATTGACATTATTATAGACTATAATTGAAAATGTATCGTACTACAATTATTATTTTCGATTGCCATCTTGCGGATATGTAGATGGAACAGCATAATATAAATTTTAAAAAAAATTCAAAATTCAAAACCATTTATTCAGTTTAGGCCCTCAGAAGGCACTTATGAAGGTCAAATTTGAAGTTACTGAAGCTATCGCAATTAAGAAACAGAGGACGATAGTAGAAATTTTCATAAATATTCCGATTAAATCGACTGTGAAATGTGCACTAAGTAATAATAAATTAACTATTTTATCAATATAATTCCGACCCATGCCTCTTTTTTAACCGATTGACATTTATGTCAAATACCATAAGGTTACATTATAAGAGTTTATATTGTCAAAAACGGTAAGGTTACGTTAGTTAATATGGTCGTTATGTTTTCTTAAATTTTCTACGCAACTTTCTTACTTTTCTTTCATAAGAACCTTCTCCTGACAAAAACAATCACAACAAAAAATCGGTCTAGCCGTTCTGAAGTTATGCTCGTACATACATTTCGCAGATTCATATTTATATACCTACTAGCGACTCGTCCCGGCTTCGCTCAGGTGCAATGTAGATACTAATACATATAAACCTTCCGCTTCAATCACTCTATCTATTAAAAAAAACCGCATCAAAATCCGTTGCGTAGATATAAAGATTTAAGCATACATAGGGATATAGGGACAGAGAAAACGACTTTGTTATATACTATGTAGTGATATAGATATGCTGGGATATTCTTATGCACACGGCGAACTGATCCTTAACCAAACAGAGCTTGTGCTATGAAATACTACACTGATATACTACATAAGTACTCACTATACTTTTTTCCAAATAAACACTTTCATAGAACTAAACATAACACAAATTATACATAAAACACAGAACATAATATAAGTTTGATAGGATAGAATTAAGATTTACACCCAGATACAAGAGAAACATGTTGATGAACATGAATGCCTGCCTGTTTATCTAACTCCAAGCTAACTAGCTGACCACTTGGTGCAGTATTGCATAATATTATTTCGACAACGCAAGCTCTTGGTGCTCCTATTGGAAGTTCCAAAGTATACTTGGTGTGGTGTTGCATAACATTATTTTGCTAATATACTGTGAATATTCATGAAAACCATTTTAACATCGCATCCAGCTTGTATCGACCAATACATACTACAATGCCTCAGTTATTTCATGAGTAATTAATGTAATTTAATTAAATTCTCTCCTATCATAACGTGATATAAGCCTTAAGTATACTTAGTAATAGAGCTCTTAGTTCAATGCTCGTCCGGAGAAATACTACCACCATACCCATTTCAACAGTGAAGCAGTACCATTATTGTGTTTCGGTTAGAAAGGTAAGGTGGTCGGTGAAAGTACGGGGACATGAGACTTATAACTCCACGTCTCAGGGTCGACAACGCATTGGAGATGCTATGTTGCAAATGCCAGTGTTTAATTAATCTTTTAAGTTGTAAAGCTGTAGTTACATAGAATTAGCAATCTCGAATCTTCAGCTGACTGCTGAAAGGGACAATAACAGATATCTGAAGTTTTGTTAAATATAAAAATATGTAAAATTGATATTATTAAATAGCCAAAAAGTCAGAATAGATAAAAATTATTTAATAAAAATAAAAAAGAATGTAACCTTGCTGAGTTTCTTGCCGGTTCTTCTCAGTTGAAGGCTGACTTCCGAACCGGTAGTAGCTTCAGTAACTTTAAATTTGACCTTCATAAGTGCCTTCCGAGGGCCTAAACTGAATAAATGGTTTTGAATTATTGGAAAAAAATCCCGCTTGATCACCAATTTTCGGATATAACCGATACAAAGAGCACCAAAGGTATTCATACAATTGTCATAATAACTATAATAGATTAACATGACTTCTTCTTGATAATAAACAATAGAAATGCGAGTTAAATCGATATGTTCAAAAGTAAACCCTTCTGTAAAATGAACCTGCAAATTTTTATCAATAGGTTTTTCACTCGATTAATAGAAGCTATTGCACCATAGTTGCTCAAAGGACAATAAAATAGATTTGGCTCCACCAAACTAAAAAAAATCAAAATCATTTATTCAGATTAGGCACGCGGAGAACACTTATGAAGGTCTAATTTAAAGTTAAAGTTACTACCAGTAAGGAAGTTAGCCTTCAACTAAGAAGAACCGGTAAGAAACTCAGCAAGGTTTTATCTGATCTGACTTTTGGGCTATTTTATTATATTATATCAATGTTATATATTTTTATATTTAACAATCACAAAATACTTAGTATAGGTAAATTTTAAAAAGAAAATAACAAGACTACATAATAGAAATTAACAATAATTACTTACAGACTAAACTATTGATTGGTGCTCAAGAGGGAATTGGTACATATGATACTCTATGCAACGGTGCTTTCAAAATAGGTGCCCAAACGGTAATTCTTTAAATATCTGACCATGACATCAAACCTATAGCAGCTTTATATGTATGTACATCGAATCGCAATACATTTTCTTAATTACTTCAAGCTGGCTCTTAGTTGGATTGGGTTCTAACTAGGCAAATACAGGGTGTTTGGATGCTATCACCGCCTGCCTCCCTCGGCATAGTGGCGTCCTAGACATCGACTGTACAGTACACCTGTCCACTGTACGTACATTCAGCACCATAAGCAACGGAACAGATTTAAAACATACATAGATGCTTTAACTATTTTTAAAATGGAATGATATGATGCCAAAAAGCTGGATAATATGGAAAATTGAACACCGCGCATACCGTGACGTTGCGCGATGTAGAAGTTCCCATTGCATTGGTTTTTGGCGCACTCGATACGATGACGATACGCTTGCGATAGACGTTCGTGCTTAGGCCTCTGCTTATGTAGAAATGTTTTAAAAAAAATATATATATAATATAATTTACTTCATCGACCTTGAGATGTGAACTTGTTAAGTCTCATATGCCTGTAATTGCACTGCCTTCCTTACTTTTCTAACCGAAACAAAGTAATACAAGCACACTGCTGATTCACGGTGGAAATGGGCAAGGCTAAGCAAGTACTTCCCCGGGCGAACTCTGCACTTATAGCTCTACTTCTAAAATATTGCGAAGTTCTGTAAATACAAGACAAATAAAATGAGATAAAATTTATTACAAAACTACAGAAAATACAAAATTTGATCCTATATACACTGAGTTATAAATAATGATAATAATAGTTAATTTTTGCACTCTAATTATGACCATATATATATGTACCTATAATAAAGCTCCCCGTCCACTCAGGTACACGGCGACGCACGCTCGGCCGACGTTCTGCAATGTTTGCCGCGAGCCGCTCGGCGCGCTCGGCACCGCGCACGCGCTCGCCTGCGAACTGTGCAAGTTCAAGGCTCACAAGCGATGCGCGTCGCGGGCGCCGCCCTCCTGCAAGTGGAGCACTTTAGCTTCCCTCGGGCCGCATGTCGTGGAAGATACTGAAGGGGTGAGTTGATACTTTTTAAACTTTTTAATAAGCTGCACTTGTAACACAAAAAAGTTTGTTCACTTGGAAAAGCTCATAAATATTTTTTTCAGCATTTGATCTTTGCTTAAATACATAGATAAATATTAATTTATTTTGTAGCTTAGTTGGTACGTATTTGTAAAGATAGCATTATTAAGAACCTTTTTTAATCAGTTTTATCATAACCATAAAACATCTAAAGTTTTCCAAGTGAACGCAAGGTTTTTTGTTGTATGTAATAAAATCTTGGTTCGCGATTTTAACCTACTTGAAATAGTTTTATCGATTTGAGACTTTGCATCGCTTGATCCCATTGAACCAGGAAGTGGGTAGTAGAACTCTACTGAGGCTACTAGTCATCGTTTCTCATTCGTTTTATTTTGACGACTTCTATACACATAATATTTAGTCATTAATATTTGAATAGTTATTTTCTATTTCAATTTCTAAAGGAGATGAATTATTGTGTCTCAGGTTAGAGCTCCAGTGCTTCAGTGCCCTAGTAGACGCCAGGCATTAGATAACACGTTTCTTCAAATAATCCTTTGACGTATAAATTCAAAGATACCAATATTCTCTCCTCTTCATTATTGTGCACAGTCATATCATCCTTGGCACGTCCTATCCATCCTTTGTCCTTATCACAATTCCATCTACTTTTTTCATCCCTCCTAGGAACGAGTCTACACCAAACTTTAAGCCAGACTTTCACGTAACTGCTAAGTTTGCATTCTAAAGTTAAGTGGATTAAGTAAGATTGACGTCAGATACTTTGTTATAGCCAGTCTGAAGTTAACAAGGAACAAAGACCAGGGTGTGATTTTGTTAAGTTAATGACACTAGCAGGGCGATGTGAGGTCCGCTCTCCGAGGCCCAGTTCGTTCGCTGATGAAGTTTGTAATAGCTTAATAATTGGCCTGCATAGAAACTGTACACATTATAATATTATCAAAATCCCTAAGTTCTAAGTAAGTAAGTGGGTACGATTTTATACTTTTGATCAGTATTTCCTATTTTAATCACAAAACGTTAAGTACCGTGTGTTTACATCTACACAAATGTTATAATCTTCAAATTTACTCATCCCATCGAAGCTCGTAGTAAATATTTTGTATGAATATTTTTGATTTTCCTACAGGCTATTAGAATCGCATTACAAATGATAGAAGTAATGGAATTCATAGTGCAGATTCCTTCGAAAAAATACTACCTTACCCATGTCCGCTGTGTTGCACCTGTATTACTGTGTTTCGGTTAGAAAGGTAAGTCCGGTGATATTACAAGCACATGAGACTTAACAATTTCACGTCAAAATGAAGCTAATCCTCGTGATAAGAAAATCAGGGATCGTACTTATTTTTTCTCAACGACAGGGTGGTGTCAACTTTAATTACTTACGTTTTCCTCCTTTTTGAAGTGGCTTAAGATTGGAAGGCACAGGTGGCGGAGTTTCCTTGAAGTTAAAAGGTGTCTATTATTATTTGGATTAGGTGGCTATTTCTATGTTAAACAAAGTGATGATTCTTCTCAGCAACAGAAATTATACAAAAACAAATATCTCGTAACTAATTCCGCTAGATCTGCTTCTCTGTGAAGTCCCAAACAAGTAAACTCATTAGGAAATCGACACGTGTTACGCTTCTACACGAATCATCTTCAGGACGTATTAGACCCGCTGTCACTGACTCGACGTACTAGCACCAAAGAAGTGTTTATCGCCGACCGCCGGTCTGTCCAGCGGAATTAGTAAAGTACTAGATATATGTTTTTGTATAATCTTACAAAGGATTTCTGCAAGGTCACGCCTAAGTCAATTAGTTAGCAAAAGAAATATAAATAAGGGCATAAATTGCTTCAAAATTAAATGCCATTCGTTCAGTTTAGGCCCGTGGAAGGCACTAGATAAAGTCAAAGTTGTTGAGGTCCGCTTTCAACTGAAAAAATCTGGCAAAAAAATCTGTTTTTTTTTTATAATTATTATATAAATTCATCTAAACTGCCTTTTTTTCTATATCATTTCTTTTATATTTACAAAATATTCCACAACTTTGCGTATTTATGTGTAGGTATATCTTTTAATTCTCACTCTAGCCTAATTTTATTATAAAGCATCGTGGAAATGTATAGGTTTTACAGTTACTTTCGATAAATATGATATTAATATCAAAACCGAGAGAACGAAGGGAATCTTGAAAAATCACTGCAATATAAATATAACTACCACTCCAAACGATATTAGGTCTAAAGGTCAATGCCAGAAGGTTGGTAGTGCAACCTCTTGGGACCAACCAACCGTGAACAATCTAATATTGCTCCTACCCATTCGAGGGCATCGATTCCCATTTTAATCAAAGAAATTGTGCTGTATCAATCATTTAATGCCTATCAACCTCGGAGGAAAAAATGTGCCTACTGGATCGGTCTTTGGCCATTATACTTAAAGAACACTGCACGTAAAAGAATCCATGTCTATTATTGATTCGAATCAAATGTGAAAGTTTGGATGTTTGTAACTAAGCTAAGCTAAGGTTTAGATAAAACATGACACGCTTATGGAATATGTTCTGACTTCTAAATAAATAAAGAACGGTTTTAATCCCAGGATAACGTTAGATTCCTCGGGAATGCGAGTAAAACTGAGGGGCAGCTACTAGTTTTCTATTAAATAAAGGCAAAGCCTAGTCCGTTTTATTACTGTGCATTTATTATTTATTTTACATTCGAAGGAAAGAGCATTTATTGCATTAAATTTATGCATTTAACCTCCATGCTATAAAGACAACGATCGTATCCTGGAATTGTAAAAGAAATTACTTCCTTAAGGTTTTTCTATCAGTCCTCTCCATAAAATGAGTTTCATTTGTTCTGATTAAAGAAGAAACTTTGTCCCACTAAAGGTTACTTTTACGAGCAACTCACTACCGCCATGTGGATTTGACGTTTTACTATGTCACAGGAAATTTTACCTTATAGCTTTACAATTAAGGCTTAGTTGCACCATCATACATACTATGCAATCAATAGACGCAACTCAAAAGCCATAAAGTTCTTTTTTATATGGCAATCTTCTGGTCGTCGGCACTACAGCCGGTAGGCAGTACACTTTACTCGCTTAATATTAAAGTTTAAAACATTAAGTAGTCGAGATCTAAAAGACCCGTTTTGACAAATAAGGATCTCATGGAAAAATCATCTTTATTACTTCTACTATAAGGTCCATGTCTTAATCCAATGGTTAATTGTATGATGATGGTGATGAACTTTATCTTAACTGCATAGGGTTCATTTTACTACAAACATTTGGCTTATTAGCTGTCAACAAGTTTGGTTCTTGAATTTTGAGTCTAATTACAATTCACGTAATAATAGTTTTCGGAAAATTATTAACTTAGTAACAATTCATTATTGTTCTTTAGAAGTTGATTTACCAAGCTCCAAAGGGTGTTGACCTTCGTTCACAAATTGTTACCCACTTAAATAATATATGTCCCAGGAGTATTTTTGTTTCCACGTGTCCCAGCCAGACACACAAAGGCGATGTTTGCTTAACACTCGCTGAAGCTTCAGTTGAGATGAGTGGAGTCGTTCATAAATTAGAGTAAACGTATGATTTACCTTATTTAGGTAATGTAGTTTAACTAAGAAATATGTCGCAAATGGATTGTCAAATTCATTTAATTTAGATTTTCGTAATCAGTGTTATTATTGTTCTAAAATACTCTTTTATATAAATAGGGCTCACTTGCGTGTTGGCCTCGAGGAACATACAAGTACGTACTTACTGAATTGTCTAAATCTTAATTAAGTACAATCAAAAAGCTTGGGTCTGTTTTAACAACTACTGCCGTCCCAAATATCACAATCTTGGATTTTTAGAGTTCTGTATGTACTAAAATCTCTTAGGTATTTTCCGAAGTATGCGTACACAATACGCTACAATAATTAAAAAACCTTAAAAGAAGCCAGATCAATTATAAATTTATGGTACCTACCTATAATCATCTTAAGTCAAAATACATTACCTAAATTACATTCCTACGCATTCTGAGTAGAACTCAACCAAAAGAAAAGCGTAATATTAATATTAAAAAACAAACACAAAGAATTTCAAGAACATTAATTTCTGTTGAAATAGTTTACAAAGAAAAGAGTTGTAAAGACTCGTTAAAAGGAACGAATGCAAATACCAATTTGCGCTAAAATATAAGTGGCTCTTGAAAAATATAGCTAAGTAATGAAATGTTAATTTACTTTCCAAAGAACAATGAAATTAAAATATATTTAATTAAACCTACGCTAAGTCTAAAGATGTGAGACACACAAAATATGTGCCAATAATATACATGAAAAACAAAAATGGGCCTAAATGTATGCCCTGTGGAACCCTAACATAATAGATCTCGTCAATCAATACATTTAATTCCCCTTGAAAATCGGATGAGTTAATTTCCAACAATATTCAACAGGCTCTCAAACCTGAGATAGGCATTACGCTTCAATTCCAAAAATTCCTGCCTCAGGAACTATTGAACTATCTTAAATGCTTTCTCAAATTTTAAATAATAGATTTATCTTCCTCTTTAATTTGAAATTAATTTTCCACGCCATCTTTAGCACCTATTGCTCCATAAAAATATAGTTATAAAGTTAATTAATTATTAAGTAACTTCAGAATATTTCGGATAATGGAGTCAAAATAGTAATTGTTTCATGTTACATTTAATTTAATTAAGAACTTTGATAATCATACTACAGATAAGTTCAGGAAAGTTTTTAACAATATTTACTTGCTGTATTTCCGATTTATTCATCTCATGTTCCTATTGAAGAAGTTCCGAGATAAGTTGCGTCGGTCGAGATTTATCTTTCTAACCAACTTTGGCTAATCTTCTATTTACAGGTAAGTTGAACTCATTGAGGTTTGGAAAGACATAATGGGCTAGCTTGGCCTTTGTATTTATCTTTCGTACCTGTGGGCTTCTTGCGATAAGGATACCGTACGAAACCTTTATATATTACTGAATTCAGTTCCTTTTAATGATCTGAGAGTGGTGTGTGGAAAGTTTTGGAGATATAATATTGATACAAACCAATTTGGAGAGATCTAGAGTATACTAAGGAAGGTTTTTGTGATGAATCCTACATGCTTAAGGAGTAACATTTTCAATAAACTCAGGTTTTTTGAGTAGTAAAACTTAATGCAGAGTTTGTCCGGGGAAATATTACCACCTTACCCATTTCCGCCATGAAGCAGTAGTGCTCTTGTATTACTGTGTTACGGTTAGAAAAGTAAGGGGGGCGGTGAAATGACAGGCACATGAGACATAACAACATCATGTCTCAGGGTCAACAACGCATTGGAGATGCCATTTGTGTTGTAAATAGACGAATAGAAATAGAGGTGGACCGTCTGCTTGTTTGTCAGCCCATGTGGTATAAAAAGAAACAAAATGCTCTATTCTTTATGTAAGCACCTGCAACAGTTTGTTAATGAGTTTGAAGAATCCAAAAACGAATAGCGTTGATGTGAATTTTGATACCAATTATGGAATAGCAAGTAATATCATGTTTTTGTTGCAGAATATAATAATGCCCCATCAATGGTTAGAGGGCAACCTACCCGTGGCAGCCAAGTGTGATGTTTGTGATAAGACTTGCGGATCAGTTTTGAGGTAAGATAAACAAATATTAAATATTAGCCCACTAAGGTAACCTCTTAGTACTTACACAGACTACAGCTTGAACTAGGTATTTCAATAATCGATGAAATGAGCTCACTGTAGCTTCCTGTAAAAAGGATACCGAGCTAAAAAAACAATCTTCAAGAACCTAACTCAAGTTTAGGTAACAAAATATAACATGAGAGATACATCGGATATTCACAATCCGGGATTAAGTGGCAGCGGATCACTCCGCGCGGATGTGGCGTATCCGCCGCGCTTTATGCTTTCCCGAGAATTGCACGGATATTTCACTGGATACCGAACGAAGCTGCACCTCGTTTTCCGCGGATTTTCCTCTCAAAGCTGCACGCTACGACATATCTAGGACAAATTGATTACCTGTCTACGCCAGCTGCATTTCTGTTAATAAAAATGACAGTAGGGTTATATAACTGGTTTACTGCAGTTATTGTTTAGCTTTCATCAAAACTTTTATAACAATGTCGCATTAATGAAATACCACCCGAAATCTATGCTTTGGTGAAGATTTTTGACATAAGGAATCTCTATCTTTTGGAATCTAATAAAATCGGGATGAATTTTGCTGAACATTATAGTTAACTATGTAATAGATTCAATATATTTTGCCAAAAAAGTGTTGCATAATATGTAAATAAATATACCGAGACTTTCTTTACACACGGCCAAACCAAGCAAAGCTGGAACTATGAAATTCAGATAACTCATATCTTCGTTCCTTTGACGTGCCACCTCAAAACTTCTAAGCATATTGGGATGGGACTGCTACCATTCGATGCGATTTTTCTTAGACCATCTATGGGATTTTTATAATATCGATAAACGCGAGTGAAACCGCGGGACACAGCTAATCTAAATTTAAAAGCAAAATAGGGCCCCTTTGACCCACCATTACCTCAAAACTACTGAACATATCGGGATGGGACTATAACTATTGTATGCGGATTTTTCCTAGATGGTTAGGCTATATACGATATACGGTTCAAAATTTATTTCTTTCTCAAAGATTACATACATCACTTAACGAGAAACAAAAGTTACAAACTGATTATAAGTACATTAAGTCCAGAGTTGCAAAAGTACAATTAAAATTAAATGTTATAAATCTATAATGTAGGTTCGTTAAAAATATTTTGTATACTCATCGGCCGGTTCGGGTCATGCGGTCTCCGAGCGCTTCGTATTCTTATCGCGATTATTATAAAGCACCGTATTGATAAACGCGGGTGAAACCGCGCGGGACAGCTAGTTTTATATAATACCACGTAATTGTAAGAATATAGCATGAATGATTGATTCTATTCTACCACACTATATAAAATACACGCCGCGGAATATCTAAAGCTTCCAATACGAGTATATTCCTGCCTATAATAGTAGGCAATAAAAAGGGCCAAGTACGAGTCGGAGACACGAAGGGTTCCACCGTATAATATTTAACAAAACGCCAATAATAGCACGTTTGTCGTAACCCTATCGTTTTGAGAAGAAAGAAAGAAACAAATTTATTTGTGACAAAAGGAAAAATAACACGAAAAAGGTTTACAAAATGAAACGAGGTACTTAATTGCCACAAATCGGTCCTCCCAACTCAGCATGTTGTTGGCTGTACGTACCAATGTAGGTATGTATACCCAACGCTGATCTTCCGTTGGGGCCGGCAAGTGAAAACACGGCAGTATCACTACAATTTTCTTCACAAACGAAGGAGGTTCTCAATTCGGTTGCATTCATTTTTTCTTACCTTAGAACTCCGTCTTTTATGAACCTATTTTAATGTTTCTTTTTGTTTGCATTGCTATGCTTCCATGTGGTTCCATATTAATATTATTGGTATTTGACCTTGAATTCCTGTGATAGTAAAATGAATTAAGAATATTTTTATTCAATTTGGCTTTTACAAGCACTTATGAATAGTCTCTAATACCAGTTCAGAAGGTTGCTTTTTACTGAAACGATCTGGCAATAAACTCACCAAGGATACATTAACGAACTTCTCAAATTCAAATAGAAAATGTGAAAATCCTGGGACATTCCTTAGACACGGCCATCTGGTCCCAAACTAAGCAGACCTTGTACTATGGAAACCAGGTAACTGATATACTACATATACTACTTTTTTTCTAAATACATACTTATATAGATATTTACACCTAGACATAGTACAAACAGACATGTTCATGCACACAAATATTTGTTCTGGGTGGGAATCGAACCCGCGACCTTCAGCTCGGCAGTCAGGGTCGCTAACCACCAAGCCAACTGGCCTGGCATAGTAGTACATACTCTGTCTATTGTGGCTCGAAAGATACAGCCTTGGGTGCCTTCGTAATAGGACTGCGTTGCCCATGGAACCCGAATAGTGCAAGTAGAGCGAAAGCTCATTTATCCGGAAACAAGAAACTTTGCCTACATCTTATGTGCATGTATATAATTTCGTAGATATCATCAATTTGTTTTCTATGTACGGAGTAATTGAGACTGATCTTCCATTTGTTCGGATACAATGTTGTTTCCAAAGCGTTAATATGAGAGAAGAGATAGATGAAGAGTGAGTGAGTTTTGGTTATAAGTATATTTCTCGTTCTTTTTATATCCAAGCTTTTATTTATCTGGAAATGTTGTTTATCTTACAAGCTAAATTAGAACCACTTGCTCTTATCGTACGGAGTTGAAATTTGGCGTGTTGGTGCAGTTCTAATTTACAATGGATTTTTATAATAATAATAATAATAAATATCCCAAGACATTCTTCACACATGGTTACCTGATCCCAAGTTAAGCAGAGTGTACTGCTTGTAGTATGGCTACCAGGTAACTGATATCCTACGTATACTACTTTTTAAATACATACTTATATAGATATTTACACCCAGACACAGAACAAACAGACATGTTCATGCACACATATGTTTGTCCTGGGTGGGAATCGAACCCGCGTCCTTCGGTTTGGCAGTCAGGGTCACTAACCACCAAGCCAACTGGCCCGTCAAAATATATACATTTTAGTAAGTATTTTATAGTAAGTATAACCTGATTTTACACTAAGGATTGAGCTGAAATTATTGAACTTTGAAATTGTGATCCGCAACCTTTTTGTGTGACGAAAACTTTATGAATGATAAACACAATCTATGCTATTCAAAAGTGACTGATGAACAATTAAAATGTTTCCCTGTAATACAAAAGTTTCACTTCTGTCATGTCTTTACGACACAATGTTTTTTTATTACCCAGCAATTCTTAAACACTTCCAACGCTGTACGAATGATGTTATGCCGATGCAAGACGTATTTAAATGTAAATTATTTTGAAATGTAATCAGAAACTGTCCGTCTGTCCGACTCACGTGTCCCGGACAGAAATAGCTTCTTGGCTGTATGTTTTAACTTCTCTCCCCCCCCTCTTACTGGGGTGCTATTTGCGGACTTAGGGGGAGGCTTTGGAACGGAAAATCCAATTGATTCATGCAAAATTGGCTTTTAAATATTGACACGACTGATATCTTACACGGGTGGTTTTTGCTTTGGTTTTTAATGTTTTTTTCTCTGTTGATTAGAAGAAGACAACAATACTCAGGACATTTATAATGTTGGTAGTTTATCTGCGTATTTATCGCCTTGGTAGTCGAGTGGTATTAAGCTCGATAGACCGGGAGGTCTTGGGTTTGATTTATAGGCTAGGTAATAGTAATCTTAATGCTGATTCTTCTGCCTACCTCTTCAAGGATTATACTTGTGACATTATAAATAAATAAATATCCTGGGATCTGTTTACACATAGCCATCTGATGCCAACTTAAGCAAAGCTGAGAAGTAATAAATTAGGTAGGAAGTAGGAACTATGGAACTCAAATAAATATTGTACTGCACTTCTAGAAACATATATAAACTTGCATGTCTAAAAAACTACTTCGATTTTTTTTTACTGATACCAAAAGCTCTTCAAATGATGCTAGATGTAGAATAGAAGAGGAAATTGTAATTTACCCTTTTGTCTTTGCCTGTTCATATATAGATATAGCTGTCCCCCGCGGTATAACCCGCGTTTATCGATATCGCATAGAGCCTATAACCATCTACAAAAAATTCCGCGATGAATGGTACAAGTACAACCCTATTTTGCATATGTAGGTAGATTTACACCGAACAAGCACACCAAGTTTGCCATTAATTTAGATTTAGTTTGAAGAAGATTTTTACAGCACCACGAATTATTCACAGTTCTTACAATGAAATTGTTGGTATGATTAACTTAACACTACCGCATGAGTATCCCGACCAAAACTTGTGTAATCCATGCAGTAGTAAAACTAGGTCAAATTGCGCTGGAGTTAATAGCCAACAAGTTTGGTACATCAGATATGTATTTCCGAGCTACTCGAAGGAAATTATTAGGTTGATCCGGTTGGCTTGGGGGTGTGATACCCTGACTGTCATACCACAGGTTGTGGGTTCGATTGCCACCGAGGATAAACGTTTGCATATCTGTTTGTTCTGTGCCTGGGAGTAAATGTCTGTATAATATATGTATGTATGTTTTTACTCTAATCAGTTTTCTGGTCATAAACAACACAAACTCTGCTTTATTTGGGATTAAACCGGCTGTGAAAAAATCAATCACAGTGAAAGTTTAACTGCATGTAATTCAAGATTGTATCCAGCATTGAACTGAGCATCAACAATCTCCAACTCTACGTATTATCAATATGTAGGTATAAATCGCTATTTTATTTAAAAAATAAAGTATTATATCAGTTACCTGGTTCCCATAGTAGGCACAAGCTCTGCTTAGTTTGGGATCAGATGGCCGTGTGTAAAGAATCCTAAACAAACCAATTTAAAAGCATTTCGATCAGTACAATAGGGAATTTGACTGATATGTCAAATCAGCAACTTTTAATTAAATGTCAAAACGATCATACCTATGGAATTTTCAAATAGCAAGTTGTGACGTCATAATTGTACTGCATCAAAAGAGTTACTCTTTGTGGATAGATCGGTACTTAAAAATCATATCTTCTATACATACTCGTATATATAAAACGAATGTTTGTATGTATGTCCTTTATAGAATCATAAACCACGGAACGGATTTTAATGCAGTTTTCAGCAATAGATAGAGTAATTCAAGAACCAGGATTAAAAGCCGCCAAAGCCCCTGGGCGCAGCTAGTTAAATAAACAATGTTGATCACATTTGATGTATCCGTGTATTTTTGGATGTTCAATACACTGGTTAGTGTTAGATCATTTATCTTGAATACTGGCTTGTTCCCTTTTCTTCGCACACCATCCTTCCAAATGCAAATAGACACAAAAGTCGCCGTATCAAAGAAACAAAAGACAAACAGCATCTCGACACAACTTTTTCAGTTCCAAACGTAAGTTGGTCTCTTTGAGCGCAGAAAGTTTCTCCCCCTTCTCGTGAAGTTCCTCGGGTGATGCTTGAAGTAATCGCCGAGGGTCAAGGGTTGGCCCTCAGTGAGGATGGGGCCTTCAGTCTTTATGCACGTGGCGTTGTAAGTGGCCTCAGGCAATGTTTTCATTTTCTGTAGACTTTAACGTAGATAAAAGAGCTCTTGTCCACGTGGAGTTGTTCGTTTAATTATACACGCTAGTCTTTTTGTACATGTCATATGTCATTTAAATATAATCTATTTAAATAATTGTAATTGCAAAATATCGTATTACAGTATACTGTCTTACTGTCAAAATACTGTATGTTGTATTTACTGTATGTTAAAAGTATTACAGTAATTATTGTTATTTGAATAGTCCACAATCGTTCTATCCATTTCACTACATAGTATAAAACAAAGTCGCTTTCTCTGTCCCTATATCCCTATGTATGCTTAAATCTTTAAAACTACGCAACGGATTTTGATGCGATTTTTTTAATAGATAGAGTGATTAAAGAGGAAGGTTTTTATGTATAATACATGTGACATCCCACGGGAACGCGGGTAAAACCGCGGGGACAGCTAGTTAATATTATAAATGCGAGAGTCACTCTGTTTCTTTGTTTGTTTGTTACCTTTTCACGACTAAACTGCTGATCGGATCGTAATGAAATTTTCCAAGGAGATAGATCGGAAGGACACAGATTTATCTTTTGTCTCAAAAATTAATCTTAAAGGGGCTGAAGTAGGGGTTGAAAGTTTTTGACAGTTGGCTTGGTGGTTAACGCTCTGACTGCCAAACCGAAGGTCGCGGGTTCGATTCCCACCCAGGACAAACATTTGTGTGCATGAACATGTCTGTTTGTTCTGTGTCTGAGTGTAAATATCTATATAAGTATGTATTTAGAAAAAAAAAAAAAGTAGTATATGTAGTATATCAGTTATCTGGTTTCCATAGTACAAACTCTGCTTAGTTTGGTATCAGATGGCCGTGTGTAAAAAATGTCCCAGGATATTTATTTATTTATTTAAAGTTTGTATGGGCAATCCATAATTTAAATGATGATGGGCGTGACTAAGCTCGACGATTGTAAAAAGCGGCATCTATATTCTATCTCTCTTAACTATGCATAACTTACAAATGGGAAGCGTGTTAAGACTTCCCGGACGACCACTGCACTAAAAGCTCTACAGCTTCTGATTTTCGTCAATTGTCGACAGGTTGCAAGACTTCAGATGCGTGTGGTGCAGGAAGTGTGTGCACGCAGCGTGCAAGCCGAGCTGGCGTGCGGCGTGCTCGCTGGGGCCAGCGCGCGCATCCGTCGTGCCGCCCACAAGGCTACACTCCGTTGGTCCAGACGACGCCTGGGTCCCAGACCGGCCCCCAAACGCCTCGCCACTTATCGTGTTCGTTAATTCTAGATCAGGTAAGTTGTCTATGGTATGGTTACCATCATCTTAATTTATTATAACCGCTGCATTGAATCCTTTAATAAGTTTTCTGGGCTGGGAAACATCGTGGGTACTTTATAGTACCCACTTGACTGGCTACCCCCCATCCATTAGAGGGAGTTCCATTCTAGGCTATATTTGCTTACTACCATCATCAACTAACCACGGTACCTAATTGCGATGATAAAAGAAGTGCCCAGGAGTTATGCTAGTAATCAACTAATCACTGCAATTTCTCATAAAATTCTTAGGGTATGGTGAAATATATTTTAAATAGCAACAGACACAAAAAAATAAAAAAACCAGTAAATGGACAGAGAAGATACCTTTGTGTTTAATGGTATCATTGATTATAAATATTGTTGTCATAGCTCTATCTTACTCATAATCATTTGCTCTCTCTCTTGAAGACTCAGTCATTTGGGAGCGCAAAATATTAATTACTTTACACTACTACTGCCGGTCGCCTGCCTGACGCTAAACGTCTTTGAAGAACTAATTTATTGACCACAAGGTCTGAAATTTAGGGTGCACGTGATCATCCGTTTCCTGTGGTAGTATTAGCTGTCGCTACCTCACAGCAATTACTCCTTACTCTTCGGAGATATTGGTCGTAATATATTTCCTATTTCTACTAATCACTTAACATTTTTGAGCAATCATCACTAAAACCATAAAAAACTACAACAATGAATACCGTACAAAATGATATTCAATCATGTGTTAACAAGATAAAGTCGGTTTTCGAACAAAGAACGTGTATCCGGTAATCAATAACTATTACTCCGATGCCACAAAGCGAATTACTCGAGTTGAGCCAATCGATATCACTTAGAATGGAAGCCTATCCGATTTGAATACGGAACACTGAGTTACGGCGGTTTGACATGATTGATTTATCATTTGCCTTGTGAAATGCTACATGTATATCTGATAGTTTTTATGTCAAACTAGCTGTCCTCTACGGTTTCACCCGCCGTCCTGATATAGAAAGTAACGTCCGTATTTAGAAATAAATAAATAACAATATTGGTTATCTGGTTGCTATAGTACAAGCTCAACTTCGTTGGGGTTAGATAGCCGTATGTAAAGAATGTCTCAGGATATTTATGTTTCGATATAATATCCATAGAAGTATATACAATTTAAAAAAGTAGTATATATATATATGTGGGTTCTCTTCTCCGCTTTGGTGGAGGAAAACATCATGAGGAAATCATAGGATGGTGGAAGTGAACTCTGTAGCACCCATTTGGCTGGCTACAGTGCCGGATTAAGCAAGTGCGGGGTCCGTAGCAAATTCTGGGGGGCCTTTGGTCTGCTTTGGGTTCCTAAGTATAAAGTGTTAAAAACAACAATCGGTGGTGGGCAGCCTTAGACACGCGGGGCCCGCTTTTGCGCGGGGCCGCTACTCATGCTACGTGGTTAATCCGGCATTGGCTGGCTACCATCTTCAACTAGAAAATCTCTCACCCAGCTCCAGTCGGTATTCCGTTATAGGCTTTGTGAATTTACCTTCGGCCGCATCATCCCTATGGTGAAATTAAAGTCAGCACACAAGCCTATAATTAGTTAAGTTAAAGACTGTTACGTCTATAAAAAGTTCAGTCGGAAATAAAACACAAAGAGCGTCTTCACCACGAATCTATATCGCACATAGCATTATTAAAGTTCTCTCAGCAATTGGTAATAAACCAGGAAGGACTGCAGTCTCCCACAACATAAATACACAATGAAGGCCATTCCAAAAAAAATTTCCATTTTTGACACCTACCTCAAAGGAAGATCTTTTCGGTGCATCCTTTAGTGGTAAGGCAAATCCTTCCTCAGTGTTCATTTAACGTAAAATTTTACCAATGTAGAATTCTTGCCTTCGGCTTTTATATTACTTTTCATATTTAATTTGGGCACCTATGGAAATTTACTTTTTGGGGCACCTAAGTGGACCTTTTGACCGAAACGCATTAGCAACACTGATCAGGGAGCCGGAGGAACGCGTACGGCAGAAGCTGAACTTTTGTGTCAAAAGCCATTTGCATGCTTGGGAAAAAATTAGGTTTGACAGAAAAGCAACTCAGTTTTAGGTAAAATTAAATAAGTTGTAGGTAGTAGAGCCCAACTGACTTACCCATTTCCCCCCAGGTGACAACCAGGGCGTAAAGTTCCTCAGGCGCTTCAGGCAACTCCTAAACCCTGCCCAAGTGTTCGAGCTAAGCGGCGCTGGCCCACGGCTGGGACTGCGTCTGTTCAGGCACTTCGCTCCGCTGAGGGTGCTGGTGTGCTCTGGGGATGGCTCCGTGGGCTGGGTGCTGCAGGAGATTGACAAGCTGGATATGCATGTAAGTAAATCGACACTAAAGACTTTATCGAAAAAACGTTGATCTAAAAAGCTCCTTTTGACAGCTAAGATTGTCGTCAATAAATCGTTTTTATCGCTTTTGAGATAAGGTTAATAATAAAAATTATTATTTATTGCCATCAAAGAGACATAAGGTACACCTAAATATTGTACATCTTTTTAAAATTATTTTATTTATAGCGTTTTTGAAACTCATTTTAACATTTTCGTCATTTTTTAAGCTTTAAAGCAGACCTATTCTAAAGCTTTATCTTTCGTTAATGCAAAATCGTTAAATCTATAATAATTAGACTTAGCGAATTGGTAGTTTAATGATATCTCTATTTTTCCTATAAAATGTGAAAAATAAATTGACGGAAGTTCAAAGTGCAATTGTACTACGATCCAGGACAGTCTTAAACTGATTTTGCATATAGTACAACATTATTAGCCTGCCCTATTCACATTCATGGATTAATAGATATTTCACCTCCTACGTCACCCCTAGAGAAGTGTATTTTGCATATACTACATCATCAATAAATACATTGATAACAGCGTCAAGTGCAGACCGCTGTGCTGCCCCTCGGCACAGGCAACGATCTGGCTCGAGTCCTCGGCTGGGGCGCCTCCTGCGACGACGCCGCCAATCTTCAACAGCTGATCGAGCGATACGAGCGTGCTTCCACCAAGATGCTGGATAGGTATTTACTGGTTTCGCAATCATATATTTTCCCAGTACCAAAACTCTGCGCTGCTTTTGAATTCATGTAAAAGCTCATTTTATTATAGGTCGATGTTTTGGTGCATCATAACAGCAGTAGCGGGATATATATAACATTGCTTTTACTAAAATTACAAAAGCATTCCACAATGGAGCTGTTTCCATTCATTTGTCGGGATGTTTTTCTATTGTTAAGTAGAGTAACCAACAGATAGTTCACCTTATGTGTTGTCGACTTTGAGACATGAAATTGTTTTGTCTCATATCCCTGTAATTTATCCAACCCCTTTACCTTTACAACCAAAACATTAATATCAGTGCACTGCTGCTTCACTGCGGAAATAGTTACTACTTCTCAGAAATGGTTAATAATAATATGTAATTACCCTACCTCCATATTCAACCGACGTTCACATTTCTATTCTATTAAGTTTGAGTATTCACTTAGTGAAATAGTTCTTCGTATATCTGCAGACACTTTAATCTGACGCAAATCTATTTTGCAGATCTTAGAGAACTCATTTCGCCGAGTATACTCTTTTTTTCTAAAACTTATTAATTGTCTTTCTCTTCACTTTTACCCTACTGCCATTTTAATAGATTCACCACGTTTTGACACCCCTCTTTCTAATAAATAACTAAGCTACTTGCAATCGAGACAAACCTCCGTGGCTTTTAGATTGCGACAATTAAAATTATATTTTAAGATGATTTAAAATATAAATAAATGAAAAAATAATTATTAATAGCATATTGGTAATAGTTTCTTTATCTGACCAGGTGGTCAATAATGACGTTTGAGCGCTCCCTGACCGCCCCTCCGCCGCCTCCTGCGCCCCCTGACCTCGTCGAAGAGACCACATTGCTGAGGAATCTACAGGAGATAATGCAGGTGAGACAAAGATACGTGCACTCTACCTTCCAGCGGTAACGGTTTAGCTCAATCTCTGTATGGGTTTGCGATTTGGTATGATTACTCACACAATATGTGTTGCTTCTGGGTATCGTTAATTTGAGCCAGTACCACAGGACTATGATTATTTAAGGTGACGATACCTCAGTTGATAATGACGTCAAATTCTGTGATGAGAGTAGTGGTTTCGAATCCTACAAAGAGCTTGAGCTTTCAGTGAAGGAAAACATCGTGAGGAAACAATAGTATGATGGAAGGGTACTGTGCAGTACCCCCCTGGTTAACTACCACCGTCGTGTTGATAACCTGTGGTTTCTAAGCTTGGCATGCTTACAACCTTTGTCATCATCACTTAAAACTGTAAAATTGTGGTCATATGCACATTTCATTATTTCTCGCATCGAGAAATTTATGTCATGGAGAAGGACATCGGTTTCATTTTATACCGGGTGAACATTAGATCCTTGGGTTCGCGAGTAAAACCGCGGAACGAAATCTAGCGTTAATATAATCCCAAGTTCAAACAGAATTTAATTACCTTCGTAACTTGTAAATAGTTTAGTGGCGTGTTAGCTAAGCACACGTGACATATATTAGTGTGTGTGTGCTCGTGTAAGCTATTTTCAATTATGGTTAACAATTAAAATTGACATCGCTTTAATTGGATATCAAAGTGCTCATGATTGGTAATACGGTGTTTCTAATTAAATAAATAGAAAGGCAACAAAACAACATATGGCGGGCAGTTGGCTTGGTGGTTAGAGACCCTGACTGCCACTGCATAGGTCGTAGATTCGATTCCCACCTGGGGAAAACATTTGTGTGCATGACTGTTTGTTCTGTGTCTAAGTGCAAATATCTATATAAATATATATTTAAAAATAAAATGTACATCAGATCTGGTTAGTTTGGAACCAGATGGCCGTGCCCCAGGCTATTTAGTTAATTATAACTAATAAGATATTAATCTTCAAGTCTGCTATCCCCGAATAGATTAACAGAATTCCTACGAGCGTACCATTTGAGCTACAAAATTAAGTAACATTATTTTAACTTTTTTTATTCTGTGAATAAAATAAATAGGTACCTAGCTAATATGTATTAAGTAGCTGATCATGATGACTATAAAAGTGTTGGGTGTTGTGTCCAGGCGGGGGCGACGGAGACGAGCTCGCTGGCCGGCGCGGCGCTGAAGGCGGGCTGCGGGCGGCTGGCGGGCGCGGCGGAGCGCGCGGGCGGCGGCGCGGCGCGCGCGGCGCACCGGCTGCGGCGCGCCGTGTCGCTGCTGCTGCACGCGCGCGCGCACCTCGCGCACGACCACAAGCGCTGCAAGTACGTACCGGCACTCACCATTCCCCAGTCACCACTTACGTCAAACGATTCTTACTTTTAAAATGCTTTTAATTGGGCAAGCTTTCAACGACTTATTCCTAGCCAGTGTCGAGTAAAATTTGGAATTTATTTAAATTCACCAGTTGGTATGTTGGGGTCCGTACTTGCGACTGAATTTTAAACCAGGTCCAAAACCCATCCCATAGCTGAAATGTTGCACACACGTTTGATTTTGGTGACGTACGACTTTTCTGTGACGTCAAGGTCAACATGGATACCGTTCCACTAGTTTAACAACTCTTCGTTTGCTATCAGATCTTGGGATCCGTTGGAGACGACGAGCGATAGCGAGCCTGAAACGCAACCCGTTGTCGAGAAAGGCATCATCGAAAAGACTGAAAAGGTTCGTGCCTCGGAGTAATCACATGTTTTTAAGATTTTTATATATACTCGTACGAGTATGTATTTAATACCGCATTCCCGAAAGATTGTAGATGTCCCGGGATTAAAACATACCCTGTTTTACTTCTGGATAAAGTAGCTTTTCTAATAGTGAAATTATTATTATAATCGGTCTATTCGTTTTTGACATTATTCAATATGTTGTGTGCACTGTGCAGGAGCAGCTGAACTGGGCGGCGGCGTCGCGCGGGTGCGCGCTGGCGGGCCGCGCCGACAGCGTGCGCCGCGCGCTGCGCTCGCTGGTGCGCACTCTCGCGCAAATACACCCGCAGGTACAATTTTCTGCTGTTTCTATCATAAAATACAGTTCAATCATATTCCTCATCGTCCTCCCTCAGTTTTAGCTGCAGCTCAATATTTTTTTACATGTTCTAGTATTATTTCTTTAAAACCTATTGGCAGCTGTTTATTTAGCTTTCCTTCTGATTTATATACATACGAGTAAAAATAAAACTACTACTAAGATCACTGCCATGTCTATAAATATTTTGACGATTTAAACCTCAACAGGGTATAACCAACGAAGCGGATTCCAGCGATACTTGTCCGTCGGGCACGGCAGGGGCAGAAGCCGGGACGAATCCAGGAGTAGAGGCGTCGGAATCGAACCTCTCCCTTCCCGTGCCGAAAGCCTTTGCCGATAGTCGCCGTTCTTCGGCAGCTTCCGCCATATCCGCCTCCTCTTTGCACCCTGATAAGTGAGTGGTAGCCTTACTTCGAATTTGTGTGACGATCTAGAGTATCAGAAAAATTTATAAACCTCATTTCATTCTTGATCTATTACTGTTTTGCAGTTAAATTACAAAGTTAGCGATCTCATTAAAAAATATGATCACTTTATTAATGAATACTTACTTAATCTTATTAAGAAGCAGATGACATGTGTTTAGTCCGAAGTCTGATTCTTAATCAGGAATTTTTTAATTGTTCACAGCATTCCAGATGTAGATGAAGACATAGTTAACTTAATAAACTCTAACCCACCGGACAATATGTACAGTTTAGAGGTGGAGAAGCGTGACCGCAGCAAGACCAGCTCTGCCTCGCCCCAGGATAGGCTGTCCCTCTCCAACCTCTCCTCCTGTGATACTAGCTCCTGCAAGAACCTGTTCAGGCCTGACGCTGATCGTTCCACGTTCAATAGTAGTAGTCTAACCATACCTAACCTAGTTGTCTCAGACGATAGCGATAAGAGAGATTCGATAATACAGGGAGATACTTATGAATCGGACCAATTGACTATTATAGACATCGACAAACCGTATACCGATGAGGCGCACTTTGAGTTGAGCGCGAGAATATCACCCGCGAGTGGCGAGTGCACGCCAGACAGAAGACTTTCTAGCGTAGACTTGGAGATAGAAGCTAGTAGTTCAGATGGGTCCAACATTAGCGAAGACTTTAGTTTAATGTCGGAGATTATTGATGTGAAACCTGACGAGATAGAAGACACCGGTATGGGACACATAGACTCACCTGAGGTATCAGACACTACCTATGTCAACTCTGAAACTTTGCACGGGGAGTCTATCATGGATGACATCAGTTCCATGTTAGGACAGGAAGTTCTTTTGGCAATGATGGGTAAGAACGGTGAAAATGAAACGTATACTGATGACACAACGCTTTTTACATCAGATACGGTATCGGACATAGCGATGGACAGCCGAAACCCGAGCTTGGAGAAGAACAACGAGACCAAAATTAAATACATATCGAAAATGAAAAAGTCTAAAGAGGAAGTTGAAAAGTTCGGGTTCGAAAACAGAGTATTTTACATCGAAAATCCAACGAAAGTAGAGGAACAAATCAAATACTGTAGTCTTGCTCAATTCGAGGAGGGCAACGACATTGCTAGGAAATCTTTCAGGAAACAACTTCGAAAAAGTGTTAAGAAGCGTGTGACAGATGATTGTAGCTTGAAACAAATGCTGGCGAAGACTGAAGAATATAAATGTGATGAGACTCCTAAGGATTTAGATTCGCTTAAGTCGGCATTATTTCAAGCTGATAAAATGCCTGATTCGAATCTAATGCCGACCTTTCCACAAGTTAGCGTTGTTGTTGAACCACCTTCTCCATCACACAGTGAGGATAAGAAAAGTCTGAAAATCAATGGCAGTCGGATGGCATCAGTATTAAGTGATTTATTCGACCAAGGCACTGATACTCTTAGTGTTCATTCACCGGAACCAAGTATAGGAACAGCAAGAGAAAGAAGACAGTCTGATAATCCGAAGCTTTTAGGCTCAGATTCTGAATACGGGCAATTTTTAAGCTGTTCTCCTGCAGCAACTAGGAGGATATCATGCGGGAGTCTATTCAAACCTGGCGAGCCCGACAAGTAAGTTCCGAAATACCTGTTTGACCTAAAACACTGACTTGCGTTTATAAAAACATGTTACAAAATTCCTACTGAAATCTTCGTGAAACTCGAAAAATACTACGTATTCTTTTTAAAATACTGTCTCAAATTATAAGAACGCAATATTGTTTCAGCTCCCGTTAAGTAGCCAAGTAAATGGCGGTACTGTTTTTATTAGAATAATAGATTTATGTTAAATAAGTCACGTGTAATGCCCTGAATTTGCTTTGTACCGGGGACTTCGGAGAGAAAACCGTTAAAATCTCTTGTTATCAATTTGTGTTTGGGCTAATGCCTTTTTTACCGGGTATTTAAGTTAATTAAGCTTATCTTTTGACTTTGATTTTACATGATTAAATTAGACCTACATGCCTGTTGATATAGTGCCCGCCCCGCGGTTTTAGCCGCCTGCCTGAAGGATCTGTTTATACCGATTTACACTTAATGTTTTAGAATTAAGAGAATACTTAATTAATACAAGAGAACCACTTGTTGGTTTTCTTTAAACGTTTTATTTATAAAGCAGATTGAACATAGAACCAATGCTAAGAAACAGTCATTCTCCAGCAGATTATCAACATCAGTATCATCGATTTGGGGCGAAGGTGGCGCAATGGGAAATACCGGTGGGTCCAACAAATCTGACACAAGTGAACGAGCCAAGAAACTGCCCATCATCAACCCTCTGGTTCAACTACCCGCGTGGCCTCACGTCACCCAAGGCTTCATCAGTCAATGCCTGCTGGCAAACGCCGATGCCCTATGCGCTGCTGTGAGCCCTCTCATGGACCCCGATGAAACACTCCTGGAAGGGTTCTACGAAAGAGCTGTCATGAATAATTACTTCGGCATTGGAATTGACGCGAAGATAACCCTTGACTTCCATAATAAGAGGGAGGAACATCCAGAGAAGTGTAGATCGAGGGCTAGAAATTATATGTGGTATGGTGTGCTTGGATCTAAGGAGTGGGTGAACAGAACTTACAGGTGAGTCACAAATCCTCATTAAAAATCTTCTAAAGGTTTAGCTTTTGTTTTGTCTAACACGACGACATAAAATATCTATTGGATCATTAAACTAGCAACCTTTAGTCAGGACACCGTAGGATAAATCACATTGCATCTTTATTTGAATGATTACTGAAAACCATAGTCTGGGAGACTGAAAGATTTAAATATTTCAGGCACCTAGGGCAGAGGGTGCAGTTAGAATGTGATGGACAAAGGATACCCCTGCCAGAGCTCCAAGGCATAGTGGTGCTGAATATATCTTCGTTCATGGGTGGCACCAACTTTTGGGGAGGCACAAGGGGTGACGATCTATTCTTGGCGCCTTCTTTCGATGACAGGATTTTAGAGGTTAGTCACTTAAGTTTTATTCAGGTCTTAGAACTGTTTAAGTGTTAAGTGAGGTATTTATTACAGAATAGGTTTGTTTAATGAAAGGACATATTTTTACGAATCGGTAAGTTATTATGTAAGGGAGTGAGTCAGTTTTAAAATTATGGAGTTATCAAATAATACTCCTACGGAAAATCGTTAACATGCGTTTAATAGTTGATCTTCTTTTTTGTCGCTCATTATAGTATTTTGTGTTTAGTTTTAACATTAATTTACGTATTTAATAGCATTATTATCCTCCCATAATAACGTAAGCATCCATTAATCATTAGAGGCTTACTATGAAGGATATTTATGTGTCATTTTTAGTGCTGGCAATAACTGTCTGCCAAAAATAATCCTATATAAGTTGTAGTTGAGGTCACTTGCACCGTCGTAAAAATTACGATGATGCTCTCATAATACGGAAGGTTCTTTTATCATCATGATACCATAGAGATTGGTAATTCACACGTTCGATTTTGCTTTTTTATTCCAATGCCAAATAGAAAGCTTACTTCCGCATTGAGAAAGGTTTTATTGTGGTAACACTGAGTCATCAAGTCATATAAAAAGGGCTATTGTATTGTCTAGGGTTTATGAAGTAGTTTTTATGATATCTTGCTTTCATCATATTAATAAACATTGGATCAACGGATGAACCTAATTTCAAAAGCAATAGAGTTAATTTTTCAATATCAATCTTAAACTTCTATAAGGACTTACTCAGCGTTATATTATAATCGGAGCTTAACTATTATAAGATTCAGGTACAGTGAAGGTACTACCGGTGTGTTACCAACAGATGCCTTGATTGCGATTGTGTAATTTCTACTACAATGACTAGGGTAGCAGCTAGCTCTGACAGGTGACTTTCAACTTATATTCTTAAACTGTCATCAATTCCCAATCAGGTAGTAGCAGTGTTCGGCTCAGCCCAAATGGCGGCTTCGCGTCTGATAAACCTTCAGAAGCACCGCATAGCTCAATGCAGGGCGGTGCAGATCAACATCCTGGGCGAGGAGTGCGTCCCAGTGCAGGTAGACGGAGAGGCCTGGCTGCAGCCGCCGGGGTGCGTTCGGATCATACACAAGAACAGGGCGCAGATGTTGTGCCGCTCCAGGGCTTTGGAAACCAGTTTAAGGTCAGTTGGCTAGGCTGTTCCATCTTTGAATATGTTAATCAAAAATACACTCTTAGTACTTGATTTTATTATTTTTTTCATCGGTAAATACTAAAATACGACTATGTCGAATGTGACACTGATTTTTAAATACGAGAATCGGATAAATTTTCATTGATTAAATTTTCGTAGAGTAGTAGAGCTCTTAGTGCAGAGTTCGTCCGGGGAAGTACTACCGCCTTACCCATTTCCGCCGTGAAGCAGTAGTGCAATTGTATTACTGTGTTTCGGTTAGAAAGGTAAGGGGGCCGGTGAAATTACAGGCACATGAGACTTAACAACTTTACGTCTTAGGGTCGACAACGCATTGGCGATGCTCCTAGTGTTGCAAATGTCCATAGGCGGCGGTGACCACTTACCATCAGGTGGACCGTCTGCTTGTTTGTCGGCCCA
The DNA here is from genome assembly GCA_907165245.1 of Habrosyne pyritoides. NCBI lineage: Eukaryota > Metazoa > Arthropoda > Insecta > Lepidoptera > Drepanidae > Habrosyne > Habrosyne pyritoides. The sequence goes on along the minus strand of OU015588.1, from coordinate 13,243,597 downwards.
AGTGGCATAAAAAAAAAAAAAAAAATTGAATTTTCCCGTTAAATGACACAGTCAAATTATAGATTCGATGATCAACTCAATAATTTATTATTAATGTCACAAATGGCATTCTCAAGTTCTAAATTTCCATGTATGCATTTAAAAAAATCAAATTTTCAGATTTGTCTAGCGAGGGAAAATGGATCTAAATGAGATAATACTGAGACTATACTCGTATTATTAATTATTTTGCTAAAATGGCCCTCAGATGTGAAACGCACAAATGTTAACGGTGGAAAGTTTGGTACAGTAATAAACATTTGTACAGAACCTGGGACGAGAAGCAGCAGATGAAGGCGCACGCGCTAGGAGCGGGAACGGGAACGGCGGCGGGGACGGGGCCGGGAGCGGCGGCGGGCACGGGGGCGGCAGTCGGTGCCGCCGCACGCGCAGCACTGACAGCTGCTGAGAGCTCGCAGCTTCTCGCCTTACTCGATGATGTCAATACACTCGTTAAACATGTAAGTGTATCTATTTAAAAGTTCATTATATATTTTTCTCATTAGCGTTATATGTACCATGAGTTACCAAGTCGCTTTTTTATAAATTTATATTTATCAAATTTCTAGATATGATGTAGAAAATCATATAGGTACAATATAGAGACTGAAAATGAGGAAGGGTTGTACCCCCAAAAAACTTAAACCGGTTTGAATCCCGTTCCTAACTCAATGGGATCAGACATTGACTTTGGGTTTAACAGGCAGGAACGACAGACATTACGACGGGAACAGGACCAAAAATAGTTACATGAAACTGATGTATTGTACTCAGTGGGCAGAAAATTGCTGTCACACGTATTCTAGAGTACCATGCTATTTGTAGCGCTTGTGAAATCTGCTATTACGGATTTATTTCCGACTTTCCTCAGCAATAGAGATCCGAACTGGAGGTCTAGTGAGGAAGCTGACGCTAATGTACTGGTAACAGTCTATTGAAACGAAAATCATATTCATTATCGCCTTTTCGACCCAGGTGAAGCTTTCATGCATAAGCGAGTGTGGAGTATCCGGTGGAGTGTCGAGCGCGGTGTCGACAGCGAGGCGAGTGTCGGCGCAAGCGGACGCTTTGCAAGACGCCGATGGGAAGCTACTGCCTGCGCCGCAGCTGAGAAGGCTTCTTGCTACTCTGGTGAGTAGTTTAATCTAAATTTTTTTGGGGACTTGTTTATTTTTTGTCCATTTAGTATTTTTAGTTTATTATTAGTTATTTCTAATCCTAATTTGCACATTGGCTATGTTTTAATCCCGGAATATTTGATTAGATTCCTCAGGAATGCGAGTGAAACCAAAGCGCGGAAAGCTATATTATAAAACTCTGTGGAAAAGAAAATTAGATCCCTTAGCGAACGCTCGTTATGTACCAACTGACTTTCCTAACGTAAAAGGAGAAATTTATATTCCTTTGGAGGGAGGATAATTATGTAAATTTAACATTGAATGTAACAGACGGAATTTAAAATTATCACTGACTTCAATTCACATACGGAATGCCTGGGACCACATTATTAGCTCATATTAAAATTGCAAAGTGAGATAGTGGTGACACATACGCATATCCAGAGTTAAAACACATCGTTCAATATGAGTAATGGACCAAATAACACTAAGTTGTAACATGCCATTTTTTTCAGCTCCTCAAAACCATAAGGGCTATAATTAAATCCAGAATTAAAGGAAATAACATTTTAATGTACTAAAAATTCAAGGCGGCAAATAATTAACAATTTTTTTTTATCGTGAAACCATAGTTTCTGCAAAGTCCTCGGTGAATGCCACAGATAAACCATAACTTATATTAATAACTTTTTGTCATAGCAGTAACTTTATCTACCAAAGGGTCGACGCCATAGTTAATTAAAATAAAAAAATACGAAAATTAATTGTAAATAATATTTAAAACGCGTCACTTATAAATTGTATTGTTAGTTTATTTAGTCGGCTAATACGGCTAATAAAACTAATGACTCTATATCTCAGGTGGAGAGTTGTCACGAGCTGGTTGAAGGCGGAGGCATCTCAGGGTCTGGAGCGGGCGCGGCCAACTCACTTCGCGCGCACCTCGCCAGGTGCCACCTGCACGATGGACACGCATACTTACAAGCCGAGGAGGTATGTATGGCGAAACTATGAGGGTGCAGATCACAAATGTAGGTTGTGTTATGGATATCCTGGGACGTTTACAGACGGTCTTATTAAAAGTATACCGGTCTCTCTCGTTAATGAAGAATCGTTGGAATGAGGAACAAAGCTATAGTTTTGATCATACCACAGAGAGCGGTTGGTGAGATTTAAATTTCTAAAAAAGTTTTTTAGAATCGAGAAATGAAATCGATACAGTTAAGCAATTATAAGATAACTTACAATGAAAGCTTGTAAGTAAGGCCACTCATTTTATAATAGAAACTTTTAATACTGGAAAAGCGTTCTAACAATTCAATTACTCGCTATTTTCAAATGTAACCTACAGCACTCCCTAATTGTCCACTGCTGTAGTACAAAGCAATCAAGTTAAAAGCTGAAACGTTCAGTCGAATGCAATTTAAAATCCTATCTACCTACATGTAATAGCCATATTGCAATAGCGCGCAGTGGGACCAATTACACAGGTCATCGAGCACAAAGAACTGTTTTTTAGTTCCTAGGTATTGCATTCAGCCGTGGTATCGAAATTGTTTAGCGTGAAACAATGTTTTGTATGGACAGTTGCTGTTAGTGTGGTGTCTGAAACGCAGTATGGGGGCTATTTTAAAATATAGATAGAAATGTCGAAAATTTTAAACTAAAATTATAAGAGATTTAAGACCATGTCGAATAGGAGGTAAAACAGATAGATGGTTCTCCTGATGGTAATTGATCATCGTAACATAACCACCACTCTGATACATGATATTGTAAGTCTCATGTGCCTCTAATTTCACCGGCCCCCTTACCTTTCTAACCGAAACACTGTAATACAAGTGCACTACTGCTTCACGGCGGTAATGGTACTGCCTCGGACGAACTCTGCACTAAGAGCTTCATTAATTCTAAATTGTGCATACATTTGGGTGATTCTTAAATTGATATTTCTAACGTAACCTTACATTTGTGATCTAATATTATTTATTTTTTTCTGCTATTTTAATTCTTTAGTAATTATGACGAGACTAACTATTATTTATTCCACCATCACACCTGCATTTCCAGTCATCACCATTGAGAATTCCTAAACCATATCGTAGACTATCATTAGACGGCATTAGACTATATTTTTAGTAGATCCACAGTCATAATACATAGTCGAAAGTCTACCATTGTATTGTCTTGTTTATGAACTGAAAATATCATGGTTGTTTCTTATTATATTTATATAAGTAAAATTCTATTCGTAAATTATTTTTAATTTACATTAATACCATGATATTCTCTGTCCCACAACTACAAATCCCCACCACCTACCCGCACCTATATCTGGAACCATTTAACTTAGGTCACCAAGAAGGGCGGCGCGGGTCGCTGGCTCCGCAGCCGTCGCAGCGTCTCCGAGGGTCCAGCACCAACCTCCACAGCAGCCCAAGTACGCTCCTGGGGAGTCAACGAGGTCCAAACGTGGCTCGAATCGCTCCAACTTGGCGAGTACGCAGAAGCCTTCACGAAGCATGACGTCACCGGCCGAGAACTGCTTTCATTGGCCAGGAGGGACCTAAGGGACTTGGGCATCACGAAGGTCGGCCACGTGAAGAGGATCCTGCAAGCTGTCAAGGAGTTGCAGTGACGACGGCGAGGCCGCTCCGAGGGAGATGGCCATGTATAAATGATGAGCATGTGAAAGGAGGTTGTGTTTTTGTCTATGTTTAATTTTTGTTGGATATGTCAAATTGACGATAAATTGCGATTGGTCAGTTTATGAAATTGACCTTATTCCATTATGATATTTGAATTGTTTTGCTTTGTAATCGATACTATGAGTTCCGATACAAAAGGGTGATGTGCTTTGATTTAGGTCGTAAAAATCGACTACATATTTTAAAGCTTAACTCGATTTACTCGATTATTTGAAGCTCGACACGTGATCTAAATTGAATTTGTCTCCACGGCGACATGCAGCGTATGGTGTTTAAATATCGACACGTTCTGTATGTTTCTGACATCCATTCATAAAATAATAGGGTTCCGAAAATACAAGGTTCTATTTTCGAAATTTTATCAAGAATAATCACTTTTTTATTCCTCTTTGCCTACTCAATGTTTTGATAGCTGATATTTACTAATATCTTCCAGCTAATACTTTGGTATGGATATATTTAAGGACTTCGTAAGTACCTATGTACCTTTTCAACTAATTGTTAACTACCTAAAACTAAATTGTGTGATGAAAGACTTGATTATAATATATTTCGGGTCATTATGAAGAATAAACAAAAGTATGAAAGACTTGCCATTTTGTTGCAAATATTTCAGTCTAATACAGTCTGATAATTTTTTTGTAATCTTTAAAAGCTACCTTTTCCGGCTTCAAGGTTTTATAATTTTATTCTCACTTACCTCCAACAGAAACAATCCTTGGGAACAGATCAAACGAATTTATTACTTAGTGATTTTTACTATGTTCTATCGACTGCTTTTCACAGTGAATGCTTATTTAAGTAAGTACCTAAAGAGTTTCAATAAGTGACTGAATTACCTAAATATAATATTTATTCGAGATCTTAATCTATACGTGGTATGGAAATTAACAGATAACTTTAATATAATAACATTATTTTCAAAACTTTCTTTATTATAAAATTCATTAAAAAAATCTGACAAAAATACTATTTAATAAATGACAGCTTTTAAATAAAATATTGTGAAAATTACTACGATTTGTAATAGAATCAACGAAATTCCAGTTTAGCCACTTCAAGTACAAGAACTGTTTGCGCCATGAAATGGGTGAAATGGTATTCTAGTCTGCAAAGTAGAAAATAATCGATAGGTTACTCTCCTCATATTTACAGAAATTATAAAAATATTATTAAATATATAGAAGCAATAGGTCTCGCTCAGGAAATAGATTTGCAAATACAATTTAGAATTCCTTTATCCCAATTCAATTGTTAGTATTCCACAACTTTTAAAATCAAAACTTTTGAATTTAAAATAGAAATTAATAGGTCTACAAAATCAAGTCTACTTCCTGACGAATAGTTTTGGAAAAATAGCACATAATTATAACAAATATTGCACCGTAAAAATAATAGTAGAAATGCCCATCCATAGCGGTATAATATGTAGAGATGGAACGGTTTTCTTTCAATCTAATTTAATATCTGATTAGCTACAGTGCTTCACCTGCAAAGGTATAAAAGAACCCTGAATCAAATATATAATCGGTTCTATTTGTATGTGATTCACTGTTAAATTTTAAATCCAGTACAATAGCAATAGAAATAATACCGAATTACTGGTATATCCAATGTAGTAAAGCATTTTTTGAAAGTATTAATCGATTAATTATAATCTCATAGAAATTAGTTTATTACTAAGCCGCTGTACTTAAGTACGGTCATTTTGGAAATGGCGTGTACGGAAATCAGAGGCCTAGTTATAGTGGTCAAGTTGTATTTAGACAGTACATTAATAGGTGTCTTATTCTTAATTCAATATTCTAAATACAAGCAATTTTCCTCAGGTTTTGTCCTTTAGCGAATATGTGAACTATTTGAACGTCGAAAGACTTATCTATGGAATGTGATCTCTTGTTGTTTTTTTAATTATTTTACTATATTTCTAGTTAAAATGGGACGACCGCATTGTTTGAGTAAATATAATATTGATTGGCTTTTGTGTTCCATTGTGATAAATTTGTTACAGACTTTTTGGTTTTTCTTTTTTATTTGAATGTTGTCTGGCCGAATGCAAAAAAAAACGTGCCACAATAACTTTACATAAATTTTAAAAATTAAATTGTTTTGCATATTTGAAAAAGTGTTCTAGAAGCGGCCTAAAATTAAAATTAAAAAGGTCGTTCAATACTCTATCAATGCGGTCACTTCTCCTATCATGATCTGCCTTATAGATGTTTTTATAAATGTAATCTATACTGAATAACCATTCAACTAATGCGTCGTTCAAATTAGCAACCATTTATACGACTGATACCATAATTAATAGCGGGAAATCGTAGTACTTATTAATAATATAACCCAAGACTACTATTGAAAAAAAAATCCCTAAAAATCGACTATTGTATCAATCGTCCGATTAGTTGCTTATTTGAACGCCTTAATTCTAATGATGTACAAGATTTGTGTGTGCGTGCGTCTATCTGTATAAACTTATAATAAAAATTGATATTATTACTTTTATAAACATGTGAAAGTTCGAACTAAATTATATTTAAATATTTATTATATATTATATAGAACTAAAATATTTCCGCCGTGCCCTGACGGTTTTAATGCCTTAGATCATTTAGGACTATTTAAATAAAAATAAATAAATAAAAAATACTTTATATAGGACGTTGTAACCTTGTATTGATAATATTATCGAAATGTAGATACTCTTGTATAACTTAATTCCTCTACATATGTTGAAACATTATTTTCTTCTTCAATGAATTTCCAAATGATAATTAATATTTAATTCAGTGGATTTAAAAATCTTGTTAAATTGGAAAATTTCCAAGGTTTAATATTAAATAATATGAAATCTTTTTTTCTTATAGTAATTATTTTTTTACCTAAATTGGTGGCAATAATCTGCAATAAAAAATTCGAACGCTGAACTGACATAAATGAACAATTACATAAAATATAATTGCAATTTAAAATTATTAATAGGTTTATATTATAGTCATATATAATTTACCGAGTGCAAGTTAAGTGGTGCCAATTCTATTATACATCCAACTAAAATTACATAAACTTTTTTACTGTCCACGTGAACTTAATTAAAGTTGATTTGGTCTTATTTGTTCGGGTATTTTGATGTCGACTACAATAAAATTAAATAACAATTAAAAGAAATAACGTATTTATTGTTATTTTTGTGCCAACATTGTACAGTATATTTAAAAAGGATTAACTTATTTTCTTCAATTACTCAGGGAACTACCTATTACGCAAATAAGTCACACTATGTCAGTTTCCCATTCACTTTTTTATTGCGTATAGTCATATTGAGAATGGGTAAGCGATTAGATTTACCGGAATGTTTTTAACATAATACAATACTGTTGTCTTATATATTTCGTGTCTTAAAACGAGTTCATCTATTTTACAGTTTGCCAAAACGTCTAAATAAAGGTTTTATGCAGATTGTTTCTTAAATTTTTAGTAATGTAATTCGAAAACGTTCAAAAATATTCACAATAAAATATTTCCTTCTAAATATAATCATATCAATATTTTAAGTCATGAAATGCTCTCGTTATTATTGAATAAATTTATTTGTAAACTATTTCAATTAAGCAATAAGCATCGATTTATATTCGCTTCGATTTTTCTACTTAGGTGTCGTGTTTTATCGATTTTTTATACTTTTATGCAAAGGCAAAGTACCATGATGAAATGACAAAAGACTCCATCGAAAATGGTTGTGAAATGTAAATGTGACATTTGGTATGTCACTTTCCTAGAAACTTGTTTAGAAATTGTCATCGTGAAAATAACTATGTAATCCGAGAAAACTTTTGGAAAATTCGCTACTACTACACCACTGGCTTAATATTTTCGGCTCAAGTTTCTAGCCAAGTGGCAAGTTTAAGTACTAATATTTCGCCTTTGCATAACGATTAGGCTGTGCATGATTGAGGAGTGGCGGGGCATGGTGCCGATGATGATTTATATCTCAGAGAACATAGAACGTGAGTTAATCCTATATTTGCGACGTAATGAGCAACTGAAATAATGGTCGGATGGACCACTTTTAATCCAAAGAATACAGGTGGAACCGCGGTGAATTAATAATAACAACTTTTTACTACTTTCTCTTTTCTTTCGTATTTAATAAGTCACTGTTCACCGCTACCCTCAATTCGATACGCACCCTTAAGTCTATCTATGTTCCTGAAGCAAGTTGTGAATTAAGTACGTTGATATTGCTTTTAAATAGTTGTTTATTAAATGTGTGCGCATATTTGTAATAATGTTCGCTAGATGAAGCAGCGCTGATTTTATAGATATAGTTATTGTCGTCTTCCTATAAATTATAATATGCGGGTCTGATCGACTTCGATATACGCAAGTATTCTAAGGGTAAGTTCGGTACATACTACTGGAGGTTGATTAAGCCAGATTCGCAGTTCTAATATATGCTTGAAATCTGTATGGAAACGTAAATTTGTAGAATAAATTGGTTCGTAAACGTTTAAAAGCGGCAAATGTAGAACCACATAACCATGACCAGTGATTACTTCAGAACTCGCCGTTAAAATATTTGCACTTGTTTTTTAAGATCTTATACAGGCATACCATTTGAATGAGGCGGTCTATGTGCTAGATATGTGGTGTACGCTCATATACTCGCGTTCATATTTATCAATTTTAATCCGCCTCGCTAAACTACCGCAGAGACCTACTCAGTTAAAGGGCATGGCCTATAGTTTACTACGACTTAGTTCATTTCGTCTATAAAATACAGCCACGCTTCCAGATTTATTTATTTCTTAATAATTTGCACATCAAGGGTTTGTATACGAATGGCATCAATTAAAAACGTGAGACCAAATAAAATGTTTAGTGATTTAAGTCATATTGTTAATTCTATCTGTCTTCTTATCTATTATTTTATTTATTTATTGTTCATTAAGCCATGATTCGTCAAATTTGGACGCCTTTTCGTGTACGACAATCTTGTTTCAATTTAATATTCGATGTGCCATATAATGTAATATTTCTGATAAAAATATTCAGAGGTGCCGATTATGTAGTGCATCGCTAAACTGTTGATTGAATGCGACATGTGACTTTGAACATGACTTTCTTTTTTCAATATGAAAAGACAAATATTAAATTTAGTGTAGTCCTGTCGAATTCACTTTCTAAATCACGTAAAGATGTTTTGAGAAAGTAAAAGAACTAATAATCACAATTTAGTGATGGGCTTATTTTTGATGCACAACAAAATGGGGGTAATTACTATGTAAACGCGCCAGATGCTGTACAATTATACAATTTTAAGTTTTAAATTATTTTAAGTTATTGGTTATTGCTCAATTTAGTTTTAAGTTTATTTATTGTGACGTGGTCTCTGTTTTTAAGGACATGGTTTTTTTAAGGTTTGAAGCAAGTTGCACATGATTCCTATGAATTAAGATACTCTGTATGAATTTTATTTTAAATTGTGAAATATATAATCATTTATTTTACTATAAACAGTTGTCGTGTGAGAGTGCTAAGCTGTTAATTCGGTCCCCGTACCAATTCTACATCCAATTAGTGATTCTACTGTAATAATATTTTTTGGATAACATTCAAAATTATGAAATTAAAAACTAACTTAAAATATAATTTTTTTTTTTTTTATTTTTTTTTTTCGCAAAGTCGGCCTCCCTAATAATTGCTTATATAAAAATTATCGATTTGAAAACGTCATTTTTAAATTGACGTTTTAACTTGTTACCTACGAGTGTGAATATCCCGCCTATTTATTATATAATGTGCAACTTTTAAAAGAATTACAGTTTTGAGTGTTGTTGGTAAATTTATGTGGATTGTCAGTCCACGGATATTATTGTACACAGAATTGAACTCAATATTTTCTCTTAGTAACTATTTGGGAATTCAATAAATTATACTGTTACTCATATCGTTGTGTTTTATTCTACATATTACCTATGTTTTTAAATAAAAATATTTTTATTCAAATAGGACACCCCGTTTTATAGTCTGGACTCAAATATATTATACAATAAAACGTTCATAGAAACTTATTTGGAGAACATTTGGAGGAAATACACCAACTTCTTCTTCAACTTCTAAAAATGGCGGATATATTTCAAAATATATTGAATTTCTTTGATGACCGCCATGTTTTGCGGCTAATAACAAATTCGCCATACCTGTTGTAACCGGGAGAATCAGGCCCCAGACTCGATATGGTTAGTTAATTAAAGTTCGTAAGTAAATAAACCCATCTAGATATAATGAATGATTAATAATATGAGTCTTACTATAGACAAAATTGTTTTAATTTTTTACTTTTAAATGATTCATATGTTTAACCACACCAAGGCAAGTGATTATGTGGCCTAATGTTGTAATTACACAAAGGTACAAAAGAAGATGGGCAATGTCGGAACCTTCTGGTAGACGACAGATATTAGACATGAGTGTAGGTTCTACAGGTACCCACAAGTTTTACTAGTTCCCTGATTACGGTCTACCATTAATACTAATAAATAATAAAACGCAACACATAATTATCTTACAACAGCTTTTATTCTCTCTAAAGACTGACATTTCCCTAATAAGTCCATCATTTCGGCTACGCCTGGCCCTTCGTCTAAACCACTTAACACAGACCTCAGCATCTTCATTAACAATGGAAACTTAACTTTATTCTCATCAGAGAAAGTCCTTAATCGATCCTTTAAAGAATGCTCATCGAACTTGTCAAAATCTTCAAGATTATCAACTAGTTTTCTTAGTAACTCTCTATCAAATTCTAAGTTTTCATTCTTTGGTAGTATCCATAGGAAGCCGAACTTCTTTGTGACTAAGTCTTCTATTTTCGTTACTCTTGACGTAGCCCAGTTTAATATGGTTCTAACGTGCTCCTTAGATACGTTTAAATTTTGCTTGGGATAGGTTTTTGATATAAGATTTTGTAGTTCTGTGACAAGTTTGTGTGACAATTGGTCGTCCTGTAATTGTCGTTTGATTTCTAATCTGTTGCACTCTTGTAGTAAGTCAGGGTTGAGGCGGCTGGGGTGTGATGATATTCTGTCAATCTGGAACTGAATTATATATTTTATAGTAGACACTACCTACCAAATTATTTTTCTTATTTAAGTTGTAAGTACCTAATTATACCATATTGTTATTTTCTATTTTGTAGTCTGTTTTTTTGTTTTGTTTTTTAATGTTACCTATAATAAGTATTTTGTAATTGTTAAATATAAAATTATATAAAATTGAAATTCTAAATTAGTCAAAAAGTCAGAATAGATAAAATTTATATAAAAAATAAAAAAGAATGTAACCTTGCTGAGTTTCTTGCCGGTTCTTCTCAGTTGAAGGCTGACTTCCGAACCGGTTGTAGCTTCAGTAACTTTAAATTTGACCTTCATAAGTGCCCTCCGAAGGCCTAAACTGAATAAATGGTTTTGAATTTTTTTTAATTTAAAAACAAACAGAGCTTTCTTTTATGGTTTTTTAATGAAATTAAGTTATCTTTTTGTTTTCTTAAACCGAATAGCTAGTAAATAAATATGTATAAATATTGCGGCTATTTGAACTTTATGCCAGATGAACCTTAGCGTAAAGCATTTTACGATCCATTTTTGTTTTATTTTCCTTTTCAAGGATTATTTTAAACACTGAAACTCGATTTTCTTCATTTCATACCAAAAGTCTAATTATAAGTATGTACGAGTATATCCCTAACTTGAGGAATTATGGGTTACCCATAAGCGGAACGAGGTGTGAGACTCTATAAGGGAAGATCTCCCGCCGCTACGTGATCATGCCTAGGGACCGCAGTCCAACTCTTGATATAAGAAGTTTGTAAATATGCTAAAATACTAACAACTTCGATAGAGCGAAGCAGGATTCTCGCGTGCGTAGATGTCACTACACCCACAAAAAATTTCTTCCTCTATTCCGACCCCAAGATTTTATTTTGAGACAAAATATAGCCCTTCAATACAATCTCCGTTCGAAATTTCATCAAGATTTCAGTTTTGGAAGCCCTATTATCCCATGTGCCTAGTGCTCGAGGCGGACTAAGTAAGGGTGCAAAGTGGTTACAAATTATAATGATATGATGCTACCAAAATATTTTATATTGAAAATAAATTGTCGACACTACTGTATTAGGTAAAAGTAGTTGTAAGTGAGGATAAATAAAATAAATAAAATAATAAAATAATAAAATAATAAAATAAATAAAATAAATAAAACAAATAAAATAAATAAAATAAATAAAATAAGTAAAATAAAAAAAAATAGATGATAAATACCTCTTCAGCTAACTCGTCCATGGTCTTGAGTCGTATTCCAGCGCCCGGTACGTGATCAAACCCTCCACCAGATAGCGTTATGTAATTAACCAACGCAAGGGGAAAAATACCTGGAATAAACCAAAAAAAACGTTAAAGCTTAAGCTGTACCCGGCATACACTTATTATTTTATCTTTATAAAACTTTTCGAGAAGACAAAAAAACAAACAAACATCATTTATTATTATAGCCATTATATTTATAGTCTTAGGGTCGACAACACAATGGCGATGCTCCTGGTGTTGCAAATGTTCATAGGCGGCGGAAAACCATAGGAAAAAATTCTAAATAGTTATGAAGCCACTAATCTCCTGTAGTTACTCATTTTCCTTTCCTGTCCCAAACTAACTTAGTGTCTGCAAAACCTTTTTCTCACTTTACCAATCCTACCTAACGAATAATAATTACTCTCCACATAGACGATGCCTGAGCGCTGCTGGGTTGTTTAGTGGTTAAACCGGGCCACTAGAGCCCGGGAGTCCCACATACCCCCCCATCCTCCAATGGGGAAGAATGCGGAACGATTTTTTCCCAGTGTAAAAAGAAAGAGGGGATTCGAGCCTACCTCCGATCACTAGCCAAACTTTGTACCCCTCAACCACCAGGGAATAAAATTACTGGAAATACACACGCAGTTTGTCAGTGAAGGGTCAGGGATGTGGTATAATAGTTACCATTATTCCTATAATCTTCCACTCTGACGTCGCTCTGCCTCTTGCTAAGCTTTGTGCCGTCGGAGTTCACTATAAGTGGTAAGTGGCCAAATTGTGGTGGCGACCAACCAAAAGCCCTGCAAATAATAAACATAAATAATAATATCTTTATATGAATAGGCAATGAAAAGACAAAATCGTTTTTAAATTCGCTTTGGACACATTAGGTATAGTGAGTGTCCAACCGAACCTTCGACTTTGCCACCTTCTGGCAAAAAAAAAAACAAAAGTTACAAGCAAGTTATTCAGTGATGGCATTATTTCAAAGTGGTATTAATTTTCACAAGTTGCATGATCTTAAAACATTAAAATAATCATTATTCTATTCACTTCAAACCAATCTTCATCAGAATTTCTAAGGGTCATTAAACAGCTCTAGTTTTCCCTTCGACCAGAAACCCACCGAATACAAACGATTGAGAAATGGCAGGAAACTCAGTCTGTATGTGTTGTGTATTCTACATGTGTTTCTTTTATGCCTATCACATTATAAATAAACAAACAGTATAAAATGCTCCATACCTATTCATATATTCATAAAATGATAACAAAATCGGTAGAATTGAAAAAGAACAAGTATTTAACATAATTTCTATTTTGAAGATAAGTATTTTTTATTAATTTTTAATATTTAAGGGTTCCTTTTGGTAGATTTTTTACAGCTTGAGTTACATTATTGAACTTTCATATGGATCCCTAATTAAATATAGCTTATGTTCATCACAGGTACTGCAGCATTCTAAAGATGAAAGAATTATTCAGATGGGTAGTTTCGGACCTATTCAATACAACAAACAATTTTTTTTTATTTATTTATAATATTAGTGGAGACAGACCCACACAGAACAAACAGACATGTTCATGCACACATAAATTTCTTAACTTACTTCTTAAATTATGTTAACTTTCATGAAAAGTTTCACTAAACTTCCATTAAATTCATCTATAAATATCACATTTTTACTGACCTATAAATTAATACATGCTTTGTAGTTGATATCTGCCACTCAACACCTCTGAACACATGTGTGATTTCCATGAGATGGTCATCAACTACATTTGCAAAATGGTATGTAGGAAATCCATCACTTTTCATCAACACTGGGTCTCCTTCATTTATTGAGACATCATATGCTATGTCACCGAAGATCAGGTCTTCGAAGAATCGACAATCTGATGTGAGCTGAAATCATTGATATTAAATACTTTAGTAAATGATACACATACAAAATCATTATTTGGCTATATAGGATCCATAATTATTTACTAATTTGTGTGATTTGGGAGAAAATAAACTTTTTATTATTTATTTAAAAAGATAAAAGTTAACATATTAATTTAACTTTTAAAAGTTAACAGATGAATTATATGTTATTAATTCTACTATACAGACGGTAGCATCTGCTATGGTTTTTCGCATATTTCTGAGGGATCTCAATATTTTGAGGAAAAACGGCTAATCCAGACAAACAAATTCTGTCTATATACTAAAGTTTTGTCATAAACGGCTATGTTAAGTAGGCTGACTGTCCACCTGGTGATATGTGGTCATTGGACACATATGGATATTTGCAATACCAGTGGCATTACCAATGCTTTGTGGACATTGGTCAGTTTTGGCCAATCACAATAAATGTATTTACTAATTTTCTAAATTGAGCTTGTTAGTAACAGCTCTCCTAATCTAAGAAGTTTTTAATAGGCTTCAGACATAGTATTAAGTAAATACACTACAAACCTTGAACCTAACACAATATGGAGTGCCAGCTTTCATCTTCTCTTTTATTTCCTGATTAGAGAGGCTTCTGCATTTGTTGTCATACTTAGGCATAGTTCTGCTCTTCACTGCATCTCTACGGATTATATTCAGGCGCCTTTCTGTGCAGAAACAACGGTATGCTGAGCCATTCTCAAGGAGTTTTGTTATCTTTTCTCTGCAATATAAGTTAATTTTGAATGTCGCTTCAAAACAATGAACGAAAGTTGAGCAAATATACTTACTGATAAATATGCAGTCTTTCGCTTTGGACATACGGTCCATATTGTCCAGCCGTCCCTGGCCCCTCATTGCATTCGATTCCCGCCCATTTTAGGTCATTTATTAATGCGACAACAGAGCCTTCTACTTTTCTCGTCTGATCCGTATCCTCAATGCGCATTATAAAAGAACCTTTCCGAGACCTAGTGAATAAATAATTGTACAGAGCCGTTCGTAGTCCTCCTAAATGTAGGTATCCTGTAGGACTAGGCGCAAATCTCACTCGGGGAGCATTTGTTTGTAAACTTCGTAGCACTGCGTAATTTGGTAAATACAACCTTTTATTTATGACTAAACTACGCATTGTATTTGATTAAGTTCAGCAATATGTAATCAATCTTTGTAGATTACAAACGTTTTATTTATCTTTCCAAAGCATTTAGCAATAAAAACTTTCATTTATACGGTATTTTAAAAAAATAACCTCTACCATTCGTACTATCTTAAGCAGTACCGAAGGCGGGATCAGCTGTTAAGATTTTGATACTTGAGAATGACGTCTTAATGAGAGTTCAGAAATTATTAATAATTAAGATATATTACTTTGTTATTTTATCAATGTGCACAACAATATTTTATTTTATTGAGTTTTTTTAATGAGTTTCGTAACAAAAATAATATTTTACGAACAATTTATATTTTAACATTGCTACAATGTTACTCTGCGCTTATGATTTCAGAACGAAAGTTCATGTCTATGGAAATACATATAAGTATAGATTTACAAGATATTTTAACTACCAACAATCTTCTCAATCACTGTAGTAATCATTAATGAAGTTGAATACAATATAAATTCCATAAAAGAGATACCAAGTCATCTGAATTTGTTCTTTTAACATAATCATTATTTTTCGAATTATTTAAAGCCTACATTGAAATTACCCAGCAACATTTAACTGTTCCTAGTCTATGATTGTTATTTCACTTTGGTTCCGATGTCGAAATAACAGTGAAAGTCATTAGAAATAACAAAAATCTTACGAAAATGGTGAGTAAACATATACAAATGGTGTTCAAGATCAATTTTATTCAATAACAAAATATATTTTTAATTAGATTTATGATTTAGACTCCGTAATATAGTGACAGATATGCTCTATCGAGGTTATGATGTGACGTTTTTACATTTCTTTTCAGAATAAATTAAAATCGTCACAGAGGGACAAAGTTAAAAAGTTCGTCGCATTTACGCAGACGACCGAGACTACAGCTATATATTGCCTAGCACAGAATGACTGGAAACTAGACTTGGCAAGTGACAATTACTTCCAGAACCCTGAAGCGTATTATAAAGACTCTGGCAAGGGTGCAATAGATAGAAAGAAGTTGGATCAACTCTTTAACAAATATAAAGACCATCAGGAGAATGATAAGATCACCGTGGATGGAGTTATGAAGTTTTTAGATGATGTTAACTTAAGTCCGGAATCAATATTAGTTTTGATCATAGCATGGAAATGTAAAGCAGCAGTGCAGTGTGAATTCTCTAAAGATGAGTTCATGACAGGTCTTATAGACCTGGGGGCAGACAGTATAGAAAAATTAAAAGGAAAGCTTCCTACACTTGAAATGGAAATAAAGGATGTGAATAAGTTTAAAGATTTCTATCACTTTACATTCAATTATGCTAAAAACCCAGAGCAAAAAGGTCTGGATTTGGATATGGCAATAGTTTATTGGAATATTGTACTCCGTGGGAGATTTAAGTTCCTTGATGCTTGGTGCAAGTTCCTAACGGTAAGATTGTGTGATTTGTATGTTTTACCTGCTTTTCTTAAGTTGTCTCGCTCCTGGCCACACACCAGATATGTGTATTTTAAAATAATCTACTGTTGTATCATATGACTTACTTAATAAGCACTGTCATCAATTTATTTTTATTTATTATAAAATAGAACAGTTTTCACCAATAACACTAATTACACATATCTACTAAAAATGATGCAAAACTATATAGGTGACTGTACTGTTAATTGTAAGGTAGATAGATGCCTTTCCTTGATTTATTGTATGATTCAGATTTACTATGACTCATATGGTTTAAAACATCAATGAAAAATATAGTCTACCCGTCTTGAATATTATTTGAACAGTTGAGTGTACAATGGAAAGGCTTTTAAAAATTAAATGGTTAATTTGTAAAAGAAGATTGAACTTCTTTTCAGACCTTCCATTTTTAAGTATGTTTGTAAGCAGAGCAGCTCTTCTAATAAACAGTATCCAACAAAAATAAAAAAAGCTGCTTACTGTCTAATCACACCCTTTATAAAAGACTCAAAAGTCTATTTTCCCTTAGGTAGCACAGTGTGTTATTTTGACTATAGTGTTACTAATTATAAGTTTATTTTAATAAATTTCACAGGACAAGCAATCCCAATTTAAGCAGCAATGCAACTTGTGTCTAATAAATACTTATTTATATGTCCATGCATTAAAATGCTGGTCCTGGTTGGGAATCAAACCTACAACCTGTGGTGTGGCATTCAGGGTATTTAACCACCATGCCTATGGGCCTATATAATCATTAAAGTTTCTTTGTTTAATAATAAATGTCCTGTGATTTTTGACACGCAAGGGTATTTGTTTCCAAACTGTGTATAATTTAAACTCATTTTAATAAAACAATTTTACATTGCGCTACACATACTCAACATTCTTATCTCATCTGATAAGCAAACCAATTAGATAAATATAATTTCCATCAGCCTCAATATAAATCAACCTTATTTCCATCAGTAAATTTTACCATTTCAGGAGCATCATAAAAGATCCATACCAAAGGACACCTGGAACCTCTTGCTAGATTTCGCCACCCAAATCGACGATGGCATGAGCAATTATGATGCAGAGGGAGCGTGGCCAGTTCTCATTGATGACTTCGTAGAATGGTGTCAGAAGCAGGGCCTCACCGCAGAGGGGATCAAAGCCTTAGAGCCGGCGTCCGGCTAGCTGACGCTCTACGGCTACCAACACGATTGGACAGTACACAATGAGAAAAAGACGGAACACAAACAGCCCAACTTCCTTGTAGCATTGATAAAGTACTCTATGAAGCTGCTAACTCGTTTTGTGATGTTCACTTTGAGGTTGTGTACGGTCATCACAGTCGAGTGGCTCATCATCTCGATCGTGTTCGAGTTGTGTAGCTGATGTGATTTTCCGAGTGTGTTTCAAATGTTGAATGCTAATTTAAAACATTTTTTTTTGTTATGACAGTTTTTGTGTTTCACGAATCAATACATTCTGCCTCTAATCAAAGGCAGTATTGGTTGGCGTTCAACAATTTAAACTATGGAAAGTGTATAGGGCCACGGAACTATTCGTCCGTTAGGTAAACAATTTCTAATTATAGATTCTTGTTGATTCAACTACAAATTTACCCTCTTGCTCGGGTATCCTATAAAATTCGGAATTATTTTTTATTCTCATTAAAGGATGTTAGGAGATATTTTAAAATGGTCCTTTCAACAAATTTTCAATGAGTCTCCTACATTATAGAATAGTATGCCGTGAAAGAATTTAAATTAAGCATGTAAATATGTATATACAATAATGATATTATTCTCTTTAATTATTAAAAGCTTAGATTTTTTTTCTGTTTTAGTTATTTTTTAAAGATTTGTCAGTTTTGGTGTACCGATAATAATTTATAACATTCAGGGGATATTATGAATATCCGATGGACGTAATTAGAATATTTTTTTGGAAGTTGAAAAACATGCTATGCCCATTTATTTATTGTTAAAATTTGCACGATTTTTGTCCTAATTATTTGTTGTTTTTTTTTGTTTAAGTAATGTAATGAAGTGCAATTTTAACAAGAGTAAATAAATGTGCAGTTTTTGATTTTGAACCTGTAATTTTTAGCTTGTTCTAAGATTTTATGATTGTCACAGTTCACATGAAACAGTTGCAGATTTTTACATCAAAATCGAAATAATTTTTTTCCCCAAAGTGTGTGGATTAAAAAGAAGCTGTGGAAATTGAAAATATTAGGGATTATTCTCACAGAACTGCTTGGGTGCACACCGATAGGGTACTAAATCGAATGGCTTCTTTTTTAAGCTTTATATTTACTAATAAGAAGAAGCCAGTCGATCGATACAGGACCGCAGTTTAAAATAATGTTACTAGGTATACGCACGAGTATGTTTTTTTTACAATTGCTACTTGATCTACCATCGGAATGGCCACCCAGTTGACTGAATAACACTGATTTTACATTCTAGTTACAAACTTGCGTGTTTCGATGAAAATACTAATTGCAATTTAATAATCAATATATTTAATGTATTCTATGGTAACACTTTTCTATTCACTATTAATACATTGGATATTAACAATTTTTGTCCTAATGTCTAAAGTTGAAAACGCAATAGGAATTTTGCGCCACTTAATGATATAGATAGCGTGACCTGTGATTCTGATTTCAAGCTTAATAAGTACATAATTAATATTTTCACACACTTTTATATTGAATTCGTGCTATAGACCATTTATAGAAAGATGAGCAATGTCGTCAATAGCTATTTGTACCATAAAACGCTAAAAATAGGAGTTTAAATACCGATAATGCGAAGTGATTTAAGCTTATTGACATAATTTGATTGTTTTAACAAACCTAAAATATAATATAATTGTATATCAACTAGGTCAAAAAATATATTTTATTTTGCTGAAATATCTGTTTGAATATAGAAACTTTTGAAATTATTTGTATTCTAAACAGACTTACGCCCATTTTATTATAAATAGAACGATGTGCCTATGCTTTATCAAAACAAGCGCAACAGCAACAACTAATTAAAAAAATAAGCAGTCATCGTATTCTTAGAATTTAAATAAACTTAGACAATGATCACTAAACCATTCAACCGTCGTAATGATGTTATTTATTTTACCTATGTAGGTTTTGTCGTTTTTCTCCGAAATTTAGTTTTTTCATTCTTAAATAATTTGTGTATAGAACTCAATACAGAAAATTAAAAAAAATGTTTTGTTTATAGTTGATAGTAAAGAAAACATATTCATTAATCTCATAATCATTTCCACATAAAATAATAAAGCAGTGTGTCGACTCATTTTTTATCACGTTTTTTTTTCAATAACGATTGCATTGAACCTCTAATATTACTAGAAAAGTGATGTTGCTTCTAGAATTACATTGAACTAAAAATACAAATCATAATTAAAGTGTTTGGTACTTAGTTTTTTTTATGTACAAAGGATGAAATTGATGTATTGAGTATTAATAATTACATTAAATTGTTGGAAGTACTATTTATGTTTTCTTTAGAAATAGTGAACATGGTTGCTGGAAGAAAACATGGATCTCTTAGCAAACCCATAATAGTCGTTAAACAATTAATAAGCTAAATTATGGCTAATTGGAAAAGTTGAAACTCGTATTCCATTCGTTTGAAGTAAAGTCTGATAAGGATGATGACTAATCCAAGATATGATTTGAATGCTTATCGGTGCAACCTTCGGTCTGTAGGAGCATCAAATAACTTACCTAGAAGGCCACCCGGCTATCTACTCAAGGGCACTATTTATGGATATTGTTTCACTCCGTTAATAAAATGTAAGCTTGACAATCCATAAAGATCAAAAATACTATGGCTTTCACAACTACAACCTACCTGTACCTACAAAATTTTAATAAATTATTTACTAATTTCTGTTTTTTCTTCGTCCCAGCCAAACAGAAATAGTTTAGTTGGAAACACAAACATCTTTGAATTGCAGTAAAAGGATTTAAAAGCAACCACCAGATACGATATAAAAATGTTCTTCTATTGAATTATTGCAAAACACATTGTACATAACATAATAAAATAAATTGTGCGATTTGATCGAACATCGGGAATCGCGCATCAGCGCATCTCTAATTTAATGTCACTGTCATTTTGACGCAACAAAACTTCACAAGAAATTGAAATTTTTCAAAATATTCAATTTTGTTCTCCCAAAAATAAATAAATCAAAATGAGCCTTCGCTTGGGTGGTGCTCTTAAAGAATTAAGAATCCATTTATGCCAGACTAGCAAACAATCTCAAGGCGTAAGGTAAATAAATGATTACATAAACATTAATATAACCTCACTTTTCACAAATATTTGTATAATTTTTTTTTAGGGATTTTATTCAAGCTAATTATGTGAATATCAAGCGTGAAAATCCTAAGTTCCCGATTCTGATACGTGAGTGCAGTGGAGTACAGCCGCGAGTATGGGCCCGTTATGGTAAGATCAAATAAATATTATGTACCGAGACTCCAATACAATTTATTACGTATTCTGGCACAAAATAGGAGCACCATTACCACTATCTATTTAGTATCCAAGTTCAGAGATGTCCCTCTGAGGTGCCTGAATTGAAAATATATTATTTAAACTTAAAAGCTATAAGACATAAATATCAGACTTTTCTTACAAACTGATATTTATTTACCTAAAAGAATATCCAATATATTGATGATGCATTTACTTCATTGAGGCCATAGACTGTCTGTGAACATTCCCATACAAAATGCTAATGTTAAATATAAAATTGCCAGTTATAAGATCTGTATTGGCAGCCAATTGTGTTGCAGAAAAATGAACCCTATGGTGTAATGATAACATTCATCAGCACCATCATACAATAAACCATTGGATTTTGCTAGATAAGTGAATGTTGCTGCTATTAATAATATACGTTTATAAATGTAATTATATATTTTCAAACATTCAATCACTTATTTCCCTTTAGTAAATGTTTCTACAGTTCAATATTTTCTCTTCAGTTAGAAAGTTCACTGATTTTATTAATAAATAAATATTCTGGGACATTCTTTAACACACGGCCATCTGGTCCAAAACTAAGCAGAGCTTGTACTATGGAAACCAGATAACTGATATACTACATATACCACTTTTTTTTTCTAAATACATACTTATATAGATATTTACACCCAGACACAGAACAAACAGACATGTTCATGCACACAAATGTTTGTCCTGGGTGGGAATCAAACCCGCAACCTTAGGTTTGGCAGTCAGAGCGTTAACCACCAAGCCAACTGGCCTGTCCATGGCTTGTACTATGGGAACCAGATAACTGATATACTGTTTTTCTTTATTACAAATACATACCTATCTAGATATGTACACTCAGATACAGAGAAAACCAACATGCTGGATTCAAACAGTATCCAATTGCAGATAGAGGGTGCGAAGTGTATAAAGATCTTGGCAACATGAATGCACATCAAGTTCTCGATGCAATCAAG
Source organism: Habrosyne pyritoides (assembly GCA_907165245.1). Classification (NCBI taxonomy): domain Eukaryota; kingdom Metazoa; phylum Arthropoda; class Insecta; order Lepidoptera; family Drepanidae; genus Habrosyne; species Habrosyne pyritoides. The sequence goes on along the minus strand of OU015588.1, from coordinate 13,221,341 downwards.
GCTCTTATTAAATAAAGTACTTCTATCTCTTATTCTGTAGAAATGAAAGTAGTTCATAATATTTGTTAATATCACATGAATCTACTGATTTAGTAGTATGTAGTAGTATTATTATTAGTGTTTCAGAATATTTACATTTAATTACCACTTTATAGGGGTTGTACACAAATTAAATAAAAAAAATAGAAGATTCTTTGTTCATTTTGATGTATATTTCCTAGAATTTTTTGTTAACTGTTAATTAGTAGTTATAAAATATTCATTAGCTACAGGAAATAAAATGTTTAGTTATTTACTTGTCCAAGTAATATGTTGGCCATTTCAGTGAAAGTTTGAATTGAATCAAAATTGTCAAAGTTTTTGCCGAAGCTTATGTTTCCCAAGATGAAAAGTGCAATGTCCAATCCAATACATTCAACTTATATTATAATTTTTTTTTTGTTATACCACGTGGGCCTACAAAAAAGCGGACGGTCCACCTGATGGTAAGTGGTCACCGCCTCCTATGGACATTTGCAACACTAGGGGCATCGCCAATGCGTTGTCGACCCTGAGACGTGAAGTTGTTAAGTCTCATGTGCCTGTAATTTCACCGGCCCCCTTACCTTTCTAACCGAAACACAGTAATACAAGTGCACTACTGCTTCACGGCAGAAATGAGTAAGGTGGTAGTACTTCCCCGGACGAACTCTGCACTAAGAGCTCTACTACTCTAAATATAGATAAATAAATATAGATAAAATAAATGTTTGTTAATCTTTCATACAAAATCTGCTTTAGGATTTAAATGAAACTGTGGACAAAGATAGCATCCATTGGAATATTGTATATGGTTACTAACACACAAACAAATTTCGCCATTTATATTATTAATAGTATGTACCACTGGCAATTTCAATTGAAGTTTTTTAAATATGTTTAATGAATCTAATGTTGATTACAGAACGTGGTGCAGAGCGCAGCACTCCACTGACAAACTTGTCAGCTGGCGACGTCCTGGCAGCGATCAAGCAACTTGTGAAGTGAATTATGTTAATTTATTTATTTTAATTGTTATTATAAATATTAGCAAATAGTATGGGTTTTTTTATTTTTTTTTTTCAACTAGATACTGTTGCGGGGTTTCCCCAGTTAAATTGTACCACACCTATAGTCAGTGTGTGTCAAATTTCACCCTTTTGGTTTAGCTGTTTAGCCGTGAAAACATAAAGAGATAAACAGAGATACTTTCGTATTTATAATATTCTGTATGACAAATTAAAAGCTTTAGTGCAAGTTTTTGAGTACATGGTAAGTTGGGAATCCTTCGAGAACTAGTTCCATTACTATGTTTGCGACTAATCTAAATAATACAAAGATTTCTGTTATTCTTCTAATTGGTACAATAGTTCAGTAATGACATGGTTAGGTTCCCCAAGAAATGTTTTGGTTTACTTATTTCCCCTCTAGCTCACATAATATTGTCAACATTATCGCTTAAAATTCAGATGATAGTTAAGTGGAAGCAGAGGCGGCCTTAGAAGGTGGCAAACGGGGCAATCGCCCGGGGCCTCGCTCTTGCAGGGGCCCGCGCAACCCAAGCAAATAATAATTAAAAAAATGGAATAAGAAATAAATTCCAATTTTTATTTATTTGTATAATTTTAGCATTTCTTGTCAAACATGACAAAGAAGACATCATCATCGGGTGCCGGATTATTGGACGTACCGGAGTACTGAAGAGCCGAATTAGTTAGATTCTACTGTACTTACAAGTATACGTGTTTCAAAATACCCCCTAAAAATATAATTAATTATCTTATCGTTTATTATCTAATAGTTTTTCTGTTTCATTCATAAAATCAGTTTAAAATTTTTTTGGGGTATTTTATACAGCGTTACTACGGTTCTTAAATATTGTGAATGGACTCCTTATAAGGCCTCATTTAACCTCCTTTCGGCTTTACGGGTAGTTGTGTAACAACCTGTATATTTGGAAAGTTGTTTATCAGTTATCTGGTTGCCATAGTACCGGATCAAGAAATCTCCAGGATTTTTATTGAGGGGTTGCGGGAAGCGGCGTAAAAGCAAACAATTCTGTATCACAATTTAAACAATGTTTTTAAAGAAATAATTTATTGTCCTTAAAATGAACTACCTACATCCTAACAGACTTATGAAACAACAACAATCTAGAAGCTACTTATAATATAAACTGCACATAGCTTGTTAAAATTGTCCGATATTTATAACTAAGTACGTCATTTTATTTAATCTGTATTTTGGAAGTATTCAGTTGCGACCATATTAATGTCTATAATTAGGTAATATATTATGATTTAGTGTCAATATTGTACTATTACCAGGGCCAAACTTTTTGTATAATTTGGCAAATTCTATGTATAAACCTACATAAAAAAAATAACATCTAGGAAGCACTGACTTACTGTATTACTAACCAAATTGTACTTTAAGTTCACTTAACTAATGCTCAAAATTGCTTTTCAAATTCCTATATAGTTTTAAGTAGTGTTACCATGTAATTGTTCACATGAATTAACATTTGTTCATAATTATAATTATAAATCATCACTTACGTAAATATTGTAATGATAGGCAAAAAAGTATTACAAAATAAACAAATCTTCATTTTCGATTTATAAAAAAATAAAAATTAAAAACTTATTTATTTAAGCTATGGTCGGTTCATGACAGTCTCCCATTAAGTTGCATTGCTTGTGCTTATAGAAAATCCCACATTGATACTTATATAACTGCATCTACAATATAATTATAATACTACGGTCACTGGAAGGCTGGTAACCCGAACAGCTCAGGTTGGAATTTGGCTAAAGATGGCAACACAATGGTAGCGTGTGTTGTCAATCTCTTGTCCAAGTGTGGGTCGGGCACCATGACTGCTTGCATGCCTGCTGCTATACCAGCCGTCACGCCATGGGGGGAGTCCTCGAATACTAGACACTAGAACATGTTAAGAAATGCAGAATTAATTACAGATAACAATCACATAGAACTGTTAATGACAACAATAATAATTATTTCGAAATTCATTATTATTAATCACTTGCCTATTCTCAATCATTTAGGGTCAGAGCAATACCACTATCTTTTCATTTCTTCTGCAGTCTTCCTCTACTCACATGCCTGTCATCCCTTCTTATGTCATGTCCATACAATGATTTGGCCGTAATATTTCTCTATCTTATTTGTATCAACATTTTACTTGCGAGTTGATTTGAATCAAACTTAGAGTAGCTCTTAGTGCAGATATCGTCCAGGGAAGTACCACCTTACTAATTCCCGCCGCAAAGCAGTAGTGCACTTGCATTACAGTGTTTCGTTTAGAAACGTAATGTGGCCGGTGAAATTACGGGTGCATAAGACTTAACAACGTCTCAGGGTCGACAAGTCATTGGCGATGCCCCTAACTCTACGATTACAACAACATACTATGTTTTTATAACCCACCTTGGATGGATCCGGTTTATCTGGAAATCTGGCGGCGGCCACTAAGAACACGTCCGGATGCGGCTTCCCGAACTTGACTTCCTTGTCTGAACTGCCCATGACCATGTGATGGAAGTACGAGAACAACTCCTGATGGGAAGCTATTTTAGTTTTGACTGACCGCTCGCTGGATGACGTGGCTACAGCGAAAGGCACTTGGGTTTTGTGCAGGTGGCGTATTAGTCTTTCTGCTCCTGGAATTGTTAAAAAAAGGTTTAGCAAAAGAAACAGAAGTAGATCCACCCTGCAATTCCACCAGCCTTCCCGAGAAATCTTACATTTGTCCGGGAAAAAAGATTTTTTTATGTTGATGATTGTTACCCTTTCACGTAAAATCTATGGAACGGACTAGAATTAACCTGGCATGTAGAAATTTTTTAACCTAGATTAACTCACTAGTATTATTTATCCCAAGAAAATATTTACACCCCTCGGAAACGGGGATGAGACCGCGGGGGAGAGCTAGACTTTTAATACAGACGCAACAATGTGAAATTAAACTCATAAAATATTTTTTCTTGATCCATATACAGTAATAACAAACTGATAATTCTGTACATAACATAAGATATGTAATTTATCAAAATTATTAATATAAATAAATGTAGTTGCAAAATGATAAGCCCTTATCAGAGATATAATAATTTTTTATCAAATTATATTGTTGTTTGTTTGTTTACATTCAAGAACATTCTTAACTGTCAGCAAAATATTATTATTTTAACTTCACAAGATATTATTTTAAAGATATACTGTATAGTTATTATCATGTTGCATGGTTCAGGGTTTGATTCCCACAACAAACATTTGTGTGTCTGAACATGTCTGTTCTGTGTTTGGGTTATGTGTTTAGAAGAAAAGCAGCCATATTACAATATTTAACAAAACCCTGATAAATTTGTAACTTAGCTACATTTTTATTTATTGCATCAATTATAGTTCATAAGGTCCAGCCTGCTGACACAGACAGATAGCGGAGGCTTAGTAATGGGGTCCCATTGCCACCTTTGGGGATGAAACCCAAAAAAAAATAGCACAAGTTCTGTGTACATTTTTTACAAATAAATACATATAGTAATTGAGTTATACCCAATAACAACACATTATAATTTATTGTATACTACTTCCTTAAATAGGGCAAAACCCTGTAGTTTAGGATAAGCAGACCTCTTCTATGAAATCTATCATTCATATAATAACTAATTGACTCAGTAGTGGCCTTGCGGAAATCCATTATAAGAATATACAAATGTCTAGTAACTAATTTTGCTGGATCTCCATTAAGTCCCAAACAAGGAAACTCAACATGGGTTTTACTTCTAATATCTTGTAAATAAATAATAATAATAAATATCCTAGAACATTCTATACACACGGTCATCTGGGCCCAAACTAAGCAGAGCTTGTACTATGGGAACCAGATAACTGATATACTACATATATTATAGTACTTTTCTTTTTCTAAATACATACTTATATAGATATTTACACCCAGACACAGATCAAACAGACATGTTCATGCACACGAATTATGTCCTGGGTGGGAATCGAACCCGCAACCTTCAGTTTGGCAGTCAGAGTCGCTAACCACCAAGCCAACTGACCTGTCAAATTATTAGTTATAGATATTTGTTTTTTGTGTAACTCTGGAATCTGTGTGTGAAAACTGCACCAGGATATTTATTTAATGTTGTAAATTATTACCTTGCCTTTAGCATGTGATCATCTAAAATGAATTACAAATGCATTTGGGCTTAATGCCAGCCTCAACTAATCATGTCCACTTGTTTTGCATCTAGGTGTAAATATCTATAAACTGCTAGTAAGCTGTCCCCCGGAGTTTCATTTGCATTTCCGAGGGATGTAACATTTTCCCAGCCCAAAAAGTGTCCTGTTATTGCATTTTCTATATATGTGCCAAGTTTCAGCCAAATCCTTTTGGTAGTTTGTGCGTGAAAGAGTAACAATCATCCATAAATACCAACTTTCACATTTATAATATGAGTAGGATAGATCATTGCAAAATTTGTTAGCTTATCTATATGGTTTCCATAGTACTATGTACTTGGTTTGGGATCAATTGGCTGGTGATTTCTCTAGGCAATAGAGAAATCTCCTGAGATATTTTATTTCAAGTCTATATGACTGTAAGCTTCTTAATCTCTTAAGGGTATAAAACAAAGTCACGATTTCTGCATGTTCCTATATATCTTTTAAAGTACCAAATAGATTTTAATGAAGGTTTCCTCATTGTTTTGATAATTTCTGCTAGGATTTATATTATCCCATTTTTGCGAAACTAGGGTAGATTTATAGGTGAGGCCTATGTCCAGCAGTGGACGGAGATAGGCTGATGATGATGATGATGATGATGATGAGGGTAGATTTTGTTATTAAATGCGGCATAAATGTAGGTTATTAATCACACTCAAGCAAGTTATCATTATAAGTAAACTATCTCAATGGACTTTGATAAAAGTTACTTTTCAAGTGGACTTCAATATCAAAAGGTCTTGTACCATCTTTTTGTAGATGCTATAGATTATATATTTAGAACTATTTTATTATATAGTTCTATATACATTTTGAGACAATTATTGTGTGTAAATAATTGTCTCGGAATAGTTCTTAATATATTATGATACAAAACTAAGCAGACCTTGTATTATGGAAACCAGAAAACTGATGCACTAAGTACAGAACTTTTTAGTGAAATTATTTTTACCCATACATAGAACAAATGTTTGTCCTGTGTAGGAATCAAACCTACAATCTGTGGTATAGCAGTGAGGGGTATGTTACTGCAATGCCAACTTCCCACACAAATAGTGTTTTAAACATATTATAATATGTAAACAAACCATCTAAAAGTGGAGCTTTAGCCAGCATTGTATCTCCAAGTTCCAATAACTGATCTCTGAACTCTTTCGGAGTGACTGGTAAGCTCAGTTCTTTACATAAAATCTCGGAAAGCCGCTGTTCTGTACCACCAAGGACCTTCATCATCAGCTCATCTGTGTATTTGTGGCCATATTTTGCACACAGCTGTGTTATCATCTTCTTGTAAACTAGTTCAGTATCTAAAAAAAAATTATTAAAAATGTTTTATTTTGCCCAAAAGTCAGTGGGTTCATTCAAAACAAAATACTTTTTTCATAAGAAAAAGCATGTATACTACATTCAAATAATCTATAGGAAATTTTGACACACTTTTGTTATTTTTTGTATCTTCGAATGAATGCATTTCAAGTGATTAATTATGTAAATCCACGAATGTTAAAATATAACCTTGTAATACATTAACATTGACAACAATGTAAAAGGTCGAAATAAAAACGGAGTCTTACCTAATAGGAGTCCGTCCATGTCGAAAATACAATGAGTAACTTTTTTGTAATCCTTGGAAGAATACAACCTTCTACCAATGGCGTTAGACACAGTTTTTAATAAATAAATCCTCATGGTTGCACCGGTTATGTAAATATTTCTCAAGCAAACCAAAGTCCAATAACTTTGAACTTTTTAGGGCTGTTTTAACAATATACCATAAAGTTATATATGACTGCACTTATTTGGATTACGAATTTGCCGAACAGAATATTAGTTTTGACAAAACTTAAGACTTTTGACAAATACGAAACAAAAATAAAAACTAATGATCTTAATCGTTTATCCAACAACACATTAACAAGCTAGACTGACTGTGTGTGACTGACTGACTGAACTGATTGACTGACAAGCATGATGATAAAGTTATGAAAAAGGAAAAAAATATCCAACTACAATGTTACATTTTTGCCTGGCTAATAATGGACCAGGTTAGAACTTTTAAAAAAAAAATTGTCATACCGGTTTAGATGCCAATTACAAGCCCTTTTGATTAATCTAATGTAAGTCAAGATGATATAGGAAAAATAAGAACTCGAAAATATTTTAAATAAAAAATAGGCAGTAAATAGTCTTTATTTTATTGTAATGTTCCATAATGTGGACTTTTCCATAATAATTATAAAATTACCGTACCAATATTTACGTTGGCAATGCTACTTATAGTCGCTTTTGCCTAACTTCAGCCAGGCAGTGCAGTCGAGCTGCGACCATCATGGATCGCAGTTGAAACGTCGCGAGCTGTGTGTATGGCGTTTACAGTACCGCAATTTAAGTTTTAAATAAAAGCCATTCAACTTAAATTCTATTGAACAATATATAAGTGTTTCTTGTTTCACGCTTAATATATTTACTTGTCGCGTTGCGAACATGGGTGGGAAAGAGTGTTGTTGTGTTAAACTGTCGCCTAACAAAAAATCGATTTTCGGATTGAGAATGAGGAGCCAAATATGGTATTTGACGCTGGTTGCGTGTTTCTTGGCGGTCTCAGCTGCTGCTGACACAGAAATATCGTGTGCAAATGTGAAAAGTATTTTTGAGAAGAAAAAAATGTTGTCGGCGGTAGATATTCAAACACAACCAAACTCAGGTGAGCACAATCACGCGCTATTTCACAGCTGAATGTGATATTTGTGATAATGATAAACGATAATGCATGATACATTATTAAAAATATATTACTTTAGCTATGTTTGTATTGTAAACTTGTAATGCCGACAATTTTTTAAATAGCTGATTAAACGAGATGTAGTTTATTTGACGCTTCAAAGGCATTTTACTACCTAGTTACTAGAAAAGTAGAACACAGTAGCCTTGTAAATAGATCAGACAATTTTGTGTCTTTTCTTTTAGCTCTAATCTTAGATTACCAATATTATTAGCTGTAAACTTTAATGTTTTCCTGTTTATAAATTAATATTTTAGTCAAATTTCAGCATTAATATAAAACATCACATTGTCTACAACGAGCACTCATGCTTGGCTAATCATTTTAATATTGCTGAATTGCAGTCAATAAAACCATATCAACATTATTATTATTCATTAGTCCTTAATAGTCTGCTGAAATCTCTAAAATCTACAATAATAGTAATCTATCAAGCAATTACGAGACAAATTGTAAAAGCTTACAATTAACGAAGAAATTACAAACATTATTTACTCTCTTTAACAATAGGTATTGTAAAGTAAAAGTAAAAAGTGACCAAACCTAAATAATCATGCTCGATCATTATAAAAAGATTCCATAATCTTCAAAGTGAATGAACTGTAATTTTTTTTTTTTAGTTAAAATCAATGCGTCTTGACATGAACCGAAGATTATATTAAATATAGCATGCTCTTCTTATAAAAATTATGACTCATTAAGTAGGTAAAGAAAAAGTGTTTTTATGATCTGCAAATGTTCAGCTGTTTACAAATAAAAAGATTCGGTAGGCCCAAAAGCTATTGTTACCCTAGAACAAAACGCCTTTAGATAGTTGACTCAGAGACTTATTTTTACTGTTGAACAAGTCGGGACAAGAATGCTTGAGGACCTTCTAAATGCTTATAATCCGAGAAATTCCTTCGGGCAATACCCATACTAATTTATATTATCCTTACTTAAGTCTTTACATCTTTTTAAGTATCTGTAACTAACACGTCGATCTTGGTTTTCCATTAAATAAGGAATTATTATTAATAAGGAAATGCTGTTCTGGACAATACAAAATCATTTTACTATTTTTAAGAAACCCAAAGTACATAAACATTTGGATAAATAACAGTTCAAGTCAAAACCACGCTATTTGTATTTATACAACGAGTGTATAAAAACTGCAACTGCAAATACCAAACTGTAAAAACTTTTTTCCATCCGACCTTCAAACCGTAATGGCCTAACAAAATAAACATCTTCTAAAAGTTAGTAACATGTAACATGTAGGTGTAGTTGATTGAGTAGGCGAAGTTGTGAAACGAATACACAGATTGCGACATAAACAGATAAAATAGCCGTTTCTGCAAAGGTAACCTTTGGAGTATTCTATCTTCAAAACATCTTTGTCTAATAGTCTTTTAAGAGTTTTAAATAAGGCTTATTTTTGAATGCATCAGCGTGGACAATAACAAGAAATATTAAACTTAAAAGCTTGGTCACTAGTGGGCAGCAGGTACGTGAAATGAGCGTAGGCGGGGTATCCATCCACATTACGGAAGGCTCAAACACGATTTGACACGGTTTCAGACGTTTATTCGGATTTATGTAAGCTTACAACTTGAAATACAATAAATGGCCATCACAAGTTGATCGATTGTCCATGTCTATTTTATTATTTGTAAGGACAAGAAATGAGAAACTTGAATTAAAAAGATGGCTATCGAGACAAAAGTTTATTACCACGAAATACCAGGAACGTGAAAGCTATATCGATAATGTTTTCCAAAATCTTTGGGTACCATCAAACAAGTCTTCGGCAGCTCAGTCATTAAATCTTCCTTTATTTGGCATTCGAAAGTATGCTCATCGTTTACGCTCTTCGATATAATCGTCGAACAATAACTCCGTGAAAATTTACAGTCACGGACACGGAATTTGGCACGAGAAATCTCTTTGGTACCTTCCCACGAATGTCATTACACTTACTTGAAGAGCTAATTTAGCTGTCAAATAATAATATGCTCCTTGTAACTACTCTTCGAAATTGATGTGGTAATTTGATGAGCACTAATCATGACAATATTTAATGTGTTCCAACCTGACACACCTCGAACTTCCAAAGGTATTCCGTGAAGCTTTGAAGTCGAAACCATCCCATCCGTTAATGTAAACTGATACATTATTAATGAACCTCTGTGCTACATCACACCCACTCGTGGAGCTACTAAAACATCCTATCATATCGATCTAACAGCAATAATCGATTAGTGTTGTACTAAATTGATTCACGAGTAGATCTTAAAAGATTCAAGGTCTAAACATTATTATTTAACCAATCTTGTATCCCGATGGCTGTCTATTATTTATACGCAAATATATCAATTTTATTTGTCACCAAAGGTAATTGAATGGAACCGGTGAGATGGTATTGATACCAGTTTTTGCTATTAAGATGGAACCTGCAGTTTAAAGAGCGGATTCGACGCCGCATTTCCCAATAAGGCTACAGTCTGATAGATCGGCCGGCACCGGCATCGCAGTATCAAGTTTTACGAAGTATTTTGCATACCTTGCAGGTTGTTTAGCATGCAATACTCGATCGCCGGGACTTCTAACGGGCGACTTGTCGCGACAACTACCGGCATTTGTACACGACTTACGTTCGAGTATATTTAACAAGCCCAAAGGAACTTTGTTCTAATGATTTGAATACCGGCCGGAAAGGACTACAATGAATCATTGCAACAAATTAAGTTGTATGTTTTCGGTGTTGCTATCCGTTAGATTTTTGCATCACCATACAATACTCATTATAATTAAGGCCGGTACTGGACAGTAATAAAATATATTTGTTTGGATGGAAGTACTTATAGTTAGTAGTGTCCAAGTTTCTAAGATAATTTTATGAACTGTGATGGCCACTTGTGTCGTCTGAATCGATTGGGTCGTCAATAGAATCAAATGTCTTCTATTTGGAATAAGGCATTCGATCTGTACAGGACGGATTAAAAAAAAACAGCGACTACTACTCAATATACATTGTTATACCACAAAATTGTTCTAGCCATGGTCTGAATAACGGAGAATATCAATAATATTAGTCGAAGGGATATTTAAAATTCCAAAGCGAATCCAGTCAATGATCAAACAGTAACGATGTGGTTACTAAATAAAAAAGGTAATAGACCATAATATATTGGTGGAACGTGCACTTAAATCTCGGTATGGCTTAATTGGATACAATGATAATCATTCCACGATCTCAATCATTCATCAACATTTCTTTTAAATATTATGAAGGAATGTGAACCCTGATATAAAGGTCGTTTGCCTTTGATTTCTTTACACAAAAATCATTTTAAAAAAATGTCATAAGGATGGACATCGTTATCATAGGACGGTGTATCCTGTTTGGTTAAGTACTCACTTTCTAAACTAGAACATCTATCATAGCTGTCACGGGAGTCATATTTATAGATAACGTGAATACCCCGTGGGGAAGCAAGCCCAAATGAAATAGGTAGGTACTAGACTTAAACTAAGCCATAAAAGTATGTTTTATTCCATTACGCGTACTAAGGTGGTTTGATTATGCTAATTGTATTACAAAACAAGAGTTCATGGTTAGTTCTTTAAATACTTTTTGCTGCATGCTGCCTTTTTTTCAAACTTTTTTTTAACAAAATATTCCCAGGTATGCAAGTAAAGCTACCGAGAAACTCTCACCTTTATTAAATGTTTGGTATGACATACAAAATCATTCAGTGGGTGGACTGGTTGACAGCGAGTGTTGAGTAAACACTGGCTGTCGAGCAGTCCACAGACACCGAGGTCGACAACCCTGCGGTACCGACGCCCAGTCTTATTGATTAGAGTCCAAGTGATTACTAATTTATCAGTTCGCGTACTACTGAGAATCTTCGCTTAACTATTTCTTGGTTACTGTACATTACGGTAACTAGCAGTTGTACTATTAGAAGTTTTTTTTTAGGTTACAACTTTTTTTTAAGCGGTGACAGTAATCGTCAATTGGCGGGAAACGCTAGTTCGTATAATTTATTTACTCTGTGACATGGTAGCACCATACAAATCTGCTGTAGGGACTTTCTAGTATTTGCCTATTGGTGTGTTCCGAAATATGCACTCGAGAGCTGTTGGTATCGCAAAAACCAATTGGTAAACAGTTTACATGCCAACCTTCTGACAAAAAAAAACAGTAATACTACTTTCCCATGGTTTTTAAATTAGTTAAGATAAACGATTTATCTTACCTCTAAATAAAACACGAAAAGAAGATCCATTTATAAAGCGTTTCCAATCCAATAGCGAATTATCACATACCTACGATACTCGACGAATAAATCCCATTGTGCTCACATTATTTGGGCTTTCACGGCGTACCCTTTCAATCAACCCAACTGAATAGGGCTCCATCAGTCACAGGGCACGTCAAACCTTTTATGTCGGGCATATAACCTCTTATTCTGTAATTAGGCCCGCGGATTCCAGAGAACAGGATGTTGAGTACAATGTTGGGTTTTTGCAGGGATTTACATCTGTTTCGGAGGTATGTAGGTACCTACTTTTTACACTGTTATTCTATGGGCTAGTGGCTTGACTACAGAGTCGATCTATTGAATTTTCTAACATTTCGTTGATAATTTCGACCGCATTTCGTCTGTGAATCACCTACGGCTTCAGGTGAAAATCTGCGCTGTACTGATCTGGAGAATTAGTTGAGTTGGAGCCATTGGGACCCATGATGCCACACAATCGACTTTGCGCATAATTTTCAGTTTATTTGTGAATTTGTTTCAATTCTCGTGCATCTTATAACAAATGTGATCTTTATATCTAATTTGATGTTTGTGCTTTGTATTCTAGCTGTCCCTAGGGCATGCTCTATGTGCCAAGTTTCATCCCAATCCGTTCGGCAGTTAAGCTCTATTGACTATTTGGAGTAAATTTTTGTTTAAGGTTAATTACGAGTATATACTTAATTCAGTAATGCTCTTTGCAGTTTCTCCATCTTAAACAAGTCTCAATGTCCGGATGCTCTAATTGCAGTGCAGTGTAGTGCAATGAATTATTGAACTCGTCCGTCAGTCAGTTCGTCATTGCCGACACTGCTCTCAATAATAGAAAGGTTCTAGCTACCTTACTACATAATTGATAAAGTCTTACTTTGTTTAAAGATCCGCTCGCTCGACGATTGTGTAACACCCTTGGATTCGAAGGCGATGCCGATAACAATCCGAAATTAAAGTCATTGGTAGGATTGGTATACTATATGTGACAGATTAGTATTTGCTTGACATTTTAAAAATTACATATCTGATTGCTTTCAATTGTCAAAAGAAGTAAATTATTGTGAACATAATAGAATCGCTTTCAGCAGGTTTAGTTTATGACAACATATCAATTAGATAAGCCATAAAATGCTAAGTAAAAGGACACCCAGCGCCCCCATATCAATGGCAAAGTCGTAAAATTTATGAATAGAGTATGGGTCGTTAATGTCGTCTGAAGGATTGTCCTAAACACAATCAAAGAAGGTTATACCTCTATAATCTTATCGACGTGTGTGAATAGGTAGTTTTATATCGGCAATTTAATATATCTGGCCGGTAAATTTTCATTCGATTATTTAAAAAAATGTTTTTAACCAAATAAATGTAACACCTCGAGTGCTAGGCATTTACTTCTTGTTTTAACTAGTTTGATGTTGCACTTTTGTCAAGGATGTACGAATGAAACTCCGACTGTCTGTTTGTTACCTTTTTACGACTAATCTGACGGCTGCACTGATCTTAATGAAAACGCGGAGTAAGTTGAATCTCCACTCTTTTAACAATAGGTTTTTTCTATAGTTATTTTTAGATAAAACATATTCACTTAAGAATTGTGTTCAAGGTATATATTTACTCTATGGTTCAAGTAGCCTTATCATGCCACACACGAATGGCTTATGAAGGGCCGTGAGTGATATAATCAAGTATCATGTACTAGCTACTGTATCCTTGAACAATGTTATGCTTTATCTTAGCCATAGATAGTATTCTAATCTCCTAATAAATAACTACATACATGAGATGAATGGTGGGGTTGTTTTTAAGAAATTTAAATTACGTAAATTCCACGACGTAGGTGTGAGTATTGCGGTTTCATGTCATAAAATAATGCATGAAATTTATTTGGTCGATTCATAACTTTTTGGGAATTAAAATTAGTGCTATAAATTTTTCGTATAAACTACACCCACGTACAGTTTACACTGTAATACATAAAACAGACCGCTAGTTCCGCAACAATTTCTAGAACATCCTTATTCGTGACAGCGTGCCTGTGAAAAAAGTCGCTCCGAGAAAACGAGTGCACGACGTTCTACGTAATCCGGAAAATCATCATTGTCAGCCAGTGGTTTTAATACCAAAGAGTTTTAATACCGAACCGGACATTCCAACGGGTGAGGCAGGTGCCGACCTGTCGCCGCCGCCGGTCGCTGGACCGGTCCGCGTCTCGTGGCATTGCCCGCAAAAAATGCATTCGACATATTTTAGCCAGTGTCATTGGCAATCGGTTAAATAAATTATAGATTGGCGCTCCAATTAATTAGTTTTTGAATTCGAAATACGAATCATTATTTTCAAAACTTTAATTATGGCACACACGTGGTGTTGTGAATCAGTATTTGAATAAATTATTGTCCAAACATTTTCAAATTAGATGCCAAGTGCTGAATATCATTAACGTATACATCATTAATGAAGTCGTATAATAGACATGTTGTCTAAATATTTATGTTCATTCTGTAATATGACATTTTTATAAGGGATTATAATCATTAAAGCATTCGTAACTTTTGACTGAATTTAAATAAGTACTTTATTCTGTAATCAGTTCTGTTTTTTTAGGTTAAATGTTACTTTAAGTCACTCACCTAGTCATGTGTCACTTATTCAATGTGACATATTCTGTTAATTTAAATATAATGTCACATAAATTGTACATGCATACCTAAACTATGCCGACAGACACGGTTGTCAACCGCGAACGCAGCCATTTATGCAAAAACCACTTTTGCTGAATAAATTATTAAGATATTATCTTAATTATACTATCGGGACCACTTTGCGATAAATGGCGATTATCTAAATAAAGCTCTTTGTCGGGTTTTCTCGGCTGTTTTTAATGTTTACTTTAATCTTGCCACCGATTATAAAGGATTGATGTTTTATTTATAAACGGTTGCATATTTGTTATATCTTTCTAAATCCGTACGTTACGCTACTGTAGTTTATAGATCGTGGAGCATGAATGGTTTCTATAAAAAAGAAAGTTCAAAGAAGATTTTTTACAGTTTCTGTTAGTTTATCATACTAAGTCAGAAAAGTTCTGCATTAGAAACGGCTATATTGTAAATAAAATTAAAAATAATGGGCTTTATTTTCTAGCCTATAAGGAAGAAATTATTATCGGAGCTATTTTCAAACAGATGTAGAACAGGCAGACATTGCGTTTTAAACATGTAAATTGACCGGAGTACGATCATGATTTTCTCCAATCCAGCAAACTAGATAAGAAATAACTTTAGAAAGTTTAAATGCTCTTATAATCTGACATTTGCATACGTTTACTCTATATGCACTTGAAAACTTCTGCACTCTCAATATCATAATATTATTGCGTTGGATTCTTGAGAAGTTAAAAGCTATCAGTCGTCTTAGGGCTGTCAGGAAGATCGGTTCGTCCGTCTTCAATATTATTTATTTTGATCGAAGTTAAATAAGGACAACACATAAAGACAAGTTGTTAAGGAAACAAGTGATGCAACCTAAAAGGTTTTATTTATAAAAAGTTTTTTGTCTATGAAAAGAAGAAAGAAGTTGACTTTTATATGACATGAATATATGGTTTTGTTTTGTTATAAAAAGTAAAGCAAATTAAAGAAAACTAAATACAAAATGTTATAATATACAACAGGAGACAACAACACGTTATATTTAATAATTATCAGATCTTTACAATCAGCTTAGTTTTAGTCCCTCTATGTAATCCTTAATTTATTATTAAACCAACACGCAACTTCTTTTCTAATCCATGGATTTTACTATCTCCGAAAAAGATCTACATCCGATGCGGCAGCAGCATTGCTGAGACACATTTATGGCGCATGGGAGGATTCTCAGGATGCGATTGGCATTTTTTGTGATCTATCCAAGGCTTTCGATTGCGTTGACCACCGTACGCTACTTCTAAAACTTGACTACTACGGAATTCGTGGAACTGCTCATGATCTTGTTTTATCTTATTTATCAAATCGTCAACAAAAGGTAGGGATTACTGGCACAACATCCAAGGGCTCTTTAGTCGAAATGGGGGTACCCCAGGGTTCAATTTTAGGTCCATTTTTGTTTTTAGTCTATATAAATGACTTGCCATATGTTGTAAATGATCTCACAGATATTGTCTTGTTTGCTGATGATACATCATTAATTTTTAAAGTTGATAGAAAAGACAAAGATTTAACTAAAGTTAATCATACTATGTCAATTGTCTGTGGGTGGTTTGCTACAAATAATCTATTACTAAATTCAAAGAAAACTAAATGCTTAAGGTTTTCTTTACCGAATGTAGCACAAGTAGATAGCCAAATAATAATAGATGGGAGCCATATTGATCTTGTTAATAAAACGGTATTTTTGGGTCTTACATTAGACAAAAAATTGCAGTGGGGACCTCAGGTTGATACTCTAGCTGCTAAGTTAAGTTCGGCTGCATTTGCTGTTAGGAAAATTAAACAATTGACGAATGTTGAGACAGCCAAATTAGTTTATTTTGCATATTTTCATAGCCTCTTGTCCTATGGTATTTTATTTTGGGGAGCAGCAGCGGATATAGAATCAATATTTATTATACAAAAAAGAGCAATTCGTGCAATTTACGGTATGGGTCCCCGTGAATCATTAAGAGATTTATTTAGGGAAATAAATATAATGACATTGCCTTCATTATATATTTATGAAAATATAATGTTTATACGTAGAAACATAGGAATGTTTGAGTCAAAATTGGATATCCATAATATTAATACAAGACAAAGGGAGAAGTTAGTTGTTCCATATTTTAGACTAACTAAAGTAAACAAGTCATTTCTTGGTAATTGTGTTCGATTTTATAATAAGATACCGCTTTCAGTAACCAAAATGTCTGATCATAAATTTAAAAATTATATTAGGAAAGTTTTGAAAGAAAAAGCGTATTACAAGGTGGTTCATTATATTGAAGATAAAAATGTATGGAAATTGCTGCTCTCTGCACAGTGCACCTCTAATTTTCTTGTTTAAGTTGTAAGTAATTATTGTCATTTTCTATTTTGTAGTCTTGTTATTTCTTTTTTTTTTTGTTTTTTGTTTTTGAATGTTAGCTTTATTAAGTATTTTGTAATTGTTAAATATAAAAATATGTAAAATTGATGTTATAAAATAGCCAAAAAGTCAGAATAGATAAAAAAGAATTTAATAAAATAAAAAAGAATGTAACCTTGCTGAGTTTCTTGCCGGTTCTTCTCAGTTGAAGGCTGACTTCCGAACCGGTAGTAGCTTCAGTAACTTTAAATTTGACCTTCATAAGTGCCTTCTGAGGGCCTAAACTGAATAAATGGTTTTGAATTTTGAATTTTTTGAAAAGAGATCCGACTTTCCAGCAATTCGCTAAATTGGAGCTATTTACATCGATTTAAATAATTCTTGCAAATCGAAACGTATCCCTTAGCTTAGCAGCTCTGCTGGGATGTTTCAAGTTATGCCCACATTGACCCAGCTGACCTATGTTAATATGCGTATATTCAACAGGACCCTTTGTCGCAGCAGTTTCAGTGTTCGTGTGGTTGGTATCTTTTAGTACCTTTCGAATTAAATGCGTTTATTTCTAGTAGCTACTGGATTATAATCCCTAATGGAATCTATATCGTGATGTACCTTCCTGTAATGTATGGCATTGTAAATCCTATATTTAACCTTTAGTCATTACTCCGAGTTGGCAACCCTGGTATAGCAAGTGCAACTATCAAAAGCTATGTTCATCGACACATTAACTGGACACATCGAGGATGTTATCCTTAGAGTCAACGGCCATTTGTGTGCAAATGTTCATGTATTAATTACTTTAACTGCCACTCAGTTATCAACCGTTTTAAGGTTTTATGTTACTAATTAATAACTGACGTCAATCGAAAATATTACTTTGTGTTTATGTTTTGTTTTATGTTGCTGTAAATGGCTTTTGAAATCATTTGCATTGTATATTCATGAGCTCTTAAAATTGTAATCCCCTAAAGCATGTCGGGACAGCCTGTTCAATTTGTATAATCAATTGTGGAAATAGCGTTGTATCTAACGGCGAAAATTAATATGCAATCCCGATCGAAAATCCATGGATTGATGAAACTTTTGACAGTAATTTTAATACACGTAATGTCAAAATTCTACTTTAATCTTGCGATTTTGGATCGGGGTGTGTGTCCTACCAATTACTCCACACAATTTACAAGCCTCGAGCCATAAAGTCGACAATAAAATTCAGCAAAGTGGATTGCCTGCAAAAATTGTCTAGCACCTGCGCAGCCAGGGGAAAGCCAAGTGGGGTCATTAAAAGGCTGGCTTTTTTTACCCCGAAAGTTAATCTCATCTTCATGAAACCTAACTGAACCAAATTCTTAAAAATAAAATCGGAAAAACTATATCGCGCGGTGGTATCGATGCGCACGGACAGGTTCGGCCCAGGGTCGAGAATTCGATATCGAGTTATGACGTGGCGAAAACAAAACTAGTTAGAATCGATTCTGTGCATTCCGACGCTTCACGGATTCTTTCAATAAGAATGCGAGCCAGCGAGAACGTATAATGATTATAATCTCGATACAGTGTACGATTCGTCATCGTCCGATTTAGTTAATGGAATAGGCAATGAGCGTGTGAATCAGTCGTGATGCTTTTTGATTGCGAGTGAAATTGTCCACTTGTTAATAGAATCCGGATACGGCGATGCTGGGCTTTTAATTGTCTATGATTATATTATCTGTTACCAAAGAAATGAAGCTCGTGAAACTATGTACAAACAACAACTTCTTAGTTCTTATTGTGGAACGAAGGTTGCTTACTAAACAGAATTATTGTAAGAATGGTACGAAACAAATTCGGAGTAAGCAAAACAAGACTCGAGATCGAGACCATAAGAAGTTAAAAAAACGTTGACCATAAACAAAAGCTTTAATAAAGAGCAGGTAATTAAAGGGCTTGCGAGCTCCGTAGATGTATCGGCGAAATTAATAAAAACATGACATTTTGGTGAGGTCCTGGAGACTGGAGGATGCAGGACGCGGTCGCATGGGAGCGGAATGCGGTCCGGCAGGCAAGGGGAGGCTGGGTGTGGAGAGGGGAGGGCAGGTTGCGCGGGCGCAGTGCCTGACCATAAACTAGTGTTGTTTCGGAGCCATGTATGATCCGCAAATAATAAGAAAATATGTACAAAATACCGGGTGGTACATACATGACGGTGATAGTGATAGAATATTTCCAATTTTCAGTGCACTATTGAAATGCTGTTTTAATTCAGCGTATAACACCTTACAACTTGCTTAAAATCAAATATATTATGAAATATTTACAGATTCGAAAAAATGACAATTGCATCAAACCATTGCGATGGATTAACTATATTTTTTTATTTTACGGATACTTATGTTATCCGCACCTTTCTTTTAAGATCCGTGCCCGCGGATGTATGCGATCTGGCACGTTCGAACGATAAGCCCGGTATGAACTCAACGCGTCCTGTAATTACTATGCCGTGAGAGTACATGGACGATCACCCCGCAAGCCCATAACGCCACCGAGCATTGCTTTGATGACTCTTGCAAACTGCACTGTCATTTAAATTAAAAAATATAAATGTCAGATGATCTACTATGGTTATAATGCGTTATTAGTTTGGTTATTACTAAAATTATTTGCTTTATGTACTGAGTACAACACTATTAGTTTAGTGCTTTGTTTTAATGACTACACGGCTTGTTTTATGGGCCTAAGTCTATAGGTATTAAAATAAATATTTTAAAAATGATTTAAGCATCCATATTGTGGTTGTGTAAATGTCTTTACCTCTATTACTTTGGTACATTTATTTTATTAAATTGGAACGTATTAAGCAATTTCTACAGAAAGTAGGTTATGGATCATTCGTCGTTTAATTCATTGCGATTAGACAAAGATCAAACAGTCCGAAATTGGTGCCTGAAAGTTACGTGGGATGGTATCATTAAAATAAAGTACAAATTTATTTTCTCTATAGCAACACCGACTTTAATGGCATAATAGCGTAGTATACAATTTAACTAAGCGTGTGCTTAAGTGTACACCAAGGAATTGTGTAGTCATTGAAAACCGCAATTTATCGGTGACCTACATAAAAAGCGAGCTATAAAACACCTACGGCCGACGACCGGCGTGCTTTTAGGGTTGCCACTTGTAACTTACATCTTGCTATATATCTACCTATTTCTTTTTTCGGCACAGACTGTTGAGTCATCAAAACTTAAAAACGCTTCTGGGGCTAAACAGCGTTATTGCAATCATTAGAATACAGAGCGTACTTGGAGTGGCGAATTTGTTTTTTTTTTATGAAAAAGTATAAAATAATTATCCAGGTACATGATAGATGATCGTATTAGCTACAGTTTAAAATCAACGACAAAATTCGTGGGTTATTACATCTCTATTGACTTTAACATTTTCTATTGAACAAATACTTCTTACTGCTTCCCTTTAAATTAAGCCATAAATAAAAATATTGTTATTTTGGCCAAGTTTCTGTGTAACGATCCAACATTAATATTCCGCAGTGACTTAACTCTATGTATGTTGCTATAATTTAATTTAATTATGAGTTAAAAAGGTTAAATGCCCTATAAATTTGAATTCTAGTTGATTTATAATATTTCATAAAAAACGATAAATGAAAATAGAAGCGAATCTGAAGCTAATTATAATAAATGAAATGCTGGCAACCCTACGCAGGTTAAGCTTCATAGCCTCTGCTTTCTATCTTCATTACTGAACTATAAACTTTGTAATGGATAACAAAAACAGATACAATGCGATGGTGACTTTGCGAGTTGAGCTTTGAATGTGCCGTCGATTTTAAAAACGTTTCCATGTATTTTCCCATTAATTAGTTTGGTATTTTGTTGGTTGATTAACGTTTCTCATGGGGCTGTTTGATATATGTGAAAATAAAGCGTAACCGTAAGCTAAACAAAAAATACCATGCTGCCAGCTTATTACCAAAATGTTGTACCTATTATTTTCCAAATATATTTTTGAATCTTCATTTAGCTGTCTCCATTTAAATGTCATTAAAACGACAACGTTGGTGGCTTGTTTTGTCTCGGCTGTAATAAATCAAACAACGGTGCAATAACCGAAACCGAACGAAAACAAAGTGTTAGTTGTGTTTACGTTTGCGTTTCCGGTTTGCGTTTGAATTAGACACATGTGATCTATCCCATTTGGGGACTAACATACTCGTAGAGGCTGATATCACGCCGAGTTATGAATGAACTGGACCCCCATCGGCGCTTAGACCCGTAGGGAGGTGGGGGGCTTGGAATTCCAAAAACTCGAGTGGGCGATGCCGATGCGCTTGCGCATAAAAAACGAACCGATCCGATACAATAGCCCCCGAGGCTAGTCGTCGTAACATGAACAGAAATAATTTAATCTATTACGAAGTGTGTTTTTTTAATTATGGAAGACTGTTTGTAATATTAACTTGTATGTAACGACTAACGATATAAAATCTGGTTACCTATCACAGCTACCTACTGAACCGCATTAAAATAAGAATTTCGTAAAGTTATGTAAATAACGTTTCTGAGGAAATTCTATAAGAACTACACTATTTGTTCGTTTATTGAAGCAAACAAAAGCAAACTGAGTTAGTATTAATTCTTTGAAAGTGTTGGCAGAATGTCAAGTCGGAAAAAGTTGCGAAGTAATTCGAATTATTACAAAGCTCTCGAAACTATTTACCGATTCGCTGTAACTTGATGTTACACAATACAAAAATTAAATCAATCGTGTTTTTAACTCATACAGTTGAATACCAGAACGTTGACACAGGAAAGCGCCGACCGCGTATAAAGACGTGGCCCCGCGCCATGCTTGTTAAAATAACAGAATAATGAGTCCCCAGTTTACTTAACATGACAATGATAGTTGTTTGTGGAATGCAGTTCATCTCACCGGCGCTAGTCGGCTCGTCGATTGAAAAACCCCCAGTTTTCCATTCGATCTGGTGCCAGAACACGTACGTTGAACTCCGTACTGCTTACCAACTGCCTTTTGAAGATTAATGCAAGTATTTACGGCCGAGGCACTTACTTTCAACTGTGTAGTGTGCTCGGGTTGTGTTTTTTCGACGTTGTAATGCGGAAAAGCTCCATTGAGACGATGGTGGTCTAAATTCAAAGTAAACAACAGTCTCCTAACCATTATAAAAAAAAAAATTATAAATCATAACATATACTATAGATAGAATATAGTGTACATTTCCATCGAGACAAGTAATATGTGAGCCAGACGACAATTTTATGCCACTTTCGAGTAAAAGACAACAATATCCACGTCCCGTGTGAAACATAACAAGGATATTAGTCGTTTTCACAGTAATACCACCGGGGCGAGGAGGGCAATCGCGACCGCTGCACCGGCCATAAAGCCTACCTGCCTTGTAGATATTATCTCTACCCGTCAAAGACGCCGGCAAAGATATCCACGTGGCCAACGATCGCGAATATAGACCCTGTGGTATCAAACACAAAGGTTTTATTCGCGTAACTCGTTGAGATGTAACAAACATGTAACGGTGTTAGGTTACAACACTTTTGTTAGATTGTACACCTTTTGTAGCACGGATAAACATTAGTCATAAATGCCGCAGCTTAATGCAATGATAGCGACTACGTTGGCAGATATGGATGATTTGTTGACAGTTTTCGGTTTACGTTGCAGTTGGGATGGAATAACGTATGTTTAAGCTATTTTAGAGACTGCAAAAGAGATATCAGAACCTGGAGGTAGAATTGAAAAAAAAACAAATTAGTTTCATGTGAGTACAAAACACTCAATCGTCTATAAAGCTTGTGAACGTAATAAAATTAGTCGATATCGATGCTTTTAACTTAGTGTCTCGGTTGTTCGTTATAAAAATTCTTTCGAAATCACTACGATCCTTCCAATGAACCCAATAAAGGTCGGGGAATGCTGGCTTTGTATCAATTAACATGCAAGTTAAACGTGGTTTGATGAAGGAACCAGTTGCCAACGTAAATAAACGAAAGCAGATGCATTTAGATGTTATTCGGTATTAAAAACGTTCGTAGAAAGTAACATTAATTCGTTTACTTGTAATATGCCTTCGGATGTCTTTACTTTAAAGACTGTTGGATAAAAATTCTTAATATATTGCTTCATTCTTTGTAAGTGAAGTTGTTATCCAGAATTCAATAAAAATAACGGACCTCAGTTTGAACCCTGTAGTATCCTTGTTTATTGATTTCGTAATGTTCAAAATAATTAACAACTATTATAGTATAACAGATTTGGCTTAATACTAGGTCTTCCTTCTTATTCAAACTTGAAATTTAACATGAACAGATTTGATATATCCAATGTATGTCACTGAGGAAAATCTTGTATGCAACAGTATCAAACGCGTTTAACAGATCCATACCATTCTTACAAACCTTGTGTCGAAATATAATGAATACAAATTCTTACTTCATTCTTAATCCTTCCTGTTACACTCCCAAACTACCCACAGCCATAAATACATCATAATGCTCTATTTTTACCAAACAGATAAACTATATCTGTCATGGGATAGCTTGCTAACCACAAGAAAACAAATGACAATCTAGCTACCATTAATTCTAACGTAGCATCATTAGCGCTGACAAATGAGTCATTAATGAATGCTTAAAACGGTAACAGTTATAATTAATGCGTTATATGTATGTTATAATGAGCTGTGTTGTAGCTTGTCGAGATGGTAGCGATGTGAGATCGTTTTACACAATAGCAGATAAGTAGTCCCAGTAACCTTACTAGCTTTTTCACGTGACGAAGGCAGTCCTACAAGTTTTATAAAAATTGGAGTGAGAAGTGCATGTTCCTGATCATTGGAGAAAAGGATGCTTTGCCGATGATGCTGAAGTGGATCCATTAGATACAAAACAGTACAAATGCCTGTCTGTTTACTGTACTTAGTGTGGAAGCATCTTTTAGTCGGAACAAAGCTGATTCGATTTAGTTGATGGCCCAATTAATTGGTCGCCAGAATCGGAAGCGTATTCCGAATTACTGTTCAATCGATACTTATGGTTGGAATGGCAGTACATTGGGGATTTCCCTGGTATGGATTGTCTCTGGATAGCCTGCGCTAGTCAACCTTATGATATAAAACCAATCAAGATTACCTAAAAGCAAGATGCTGTAACATCCAGCTAAGATTCTGTCAGTCTAGGTTCGGCGCCGCCCAGTCGGGTGATGTCAGTAGTATATCGTCTAGAGCTGACCTACATTACAGTACTATTTTCGGATGGCCTATAGTTGCACTGCACGCCAGATGAAATTATATACTGAGTGACATCTCTTTAAATAAGTCACGTAATATCTTCAGGGAAATTGTTGGTTGTGTGATTGAACTCATTAGTTTGTTGCATGATGTGATTTGTATGATTCGCTAAACTATATACGTTATTTCATCTTACTCTTTACTTATATTTGATCATACTTTTGCAAACCCAGCCGCTCTTTTGATGCTTGAACACTTACTAAATTCTACAGACGTTACATTAGGATGAAAGTATGTAGCAACATTTTTCTAGAGGAAGACCAACAGAGGGACTCCTGCAATACAAGCATTTGAAAGGACCGGAACAGGCCGGATGGACATAGGCTATGTTATAATCCGCGATACATTAGATTCCTCACAATCGCGGGGGAAACCGCAGCACGGAAACCTAGTGCAAGGATGTTTTATCCAACGACGGTTCCACCAAAACTTCACATTATTTTATTGAATTAGACATTTTTCGGTGCAGATTTAGGTACTGTCCCAAAACTGTTGTGAATTTGATGAATGTAGTAATTGGCTTTTACAATAGACTTACTTCCACTACCATCTAGATTGTTGTACCTCTGAATGTGTTCAAAGAATCACTGAAATAATGTTCAGTTTTCCTCAAATCATTTGCCAACGCAATTTCAGGTCAGTGTCCTATAGTCTAATCCTGTCCCGTCAGCCGTCTCCATTTGACAATATTTCATTCAGAGAAAATCTGCGGCGTTCATTGCCAAATTACAAAGTCTCCCGGAAAAACAGCTATCATCAATGAGTAACAGTGCATTTTCAGAGAATATATTCTTATAAACAACACCCACCTTTTATTGAATCGGGACCGTTTACTGAGAACCACAATATTATCAAACAAAACAATATGACTCAGGCATACTGACACTACATAACGTCTCTGCACAATACTTTTGTAAGTAACAATTTCTGAAGAGTTTCTGTGCTAATTTGTTTAAATAATCCAGGATTGTACTATAATTGTGTTCGCGATTGATAACCAACCGTATTTGCAGTAGCTGAAGGTAACTTTTGGTCAGACACAGAACTAAGGCATTCTAATGTTCAAAGACATGATACGGCGTGATACCATATCAATTTCAACGTAAATTTTGTAGTAGCCATTTGAATCTTATCAAATGATTTCTAGTGTAAAGATAACTACACCGTACCGTATTTATTTTTAAATGTAGAACATAATTTATGTAACAGTTGGAACTAATTAATATTACCTCTTTAGATAATCATATCTTCCAATGCTTAATGCAACGGATAAGTTAACTGTAATTTATAGAATACTATTTGTCCCTCGGTTTTACCCGCGTTCCTGCAGGGATATCACATTTTCCCGGGATAAAAAGTAGCCTATATGTTATTTCAGGATATGCTCTATCTATGTGCCAAGTTTCATACATATCCGTTTAGTAGTTTTTGCGTGAAAGAGTAACAAACATACAAATCTTTCCTCTTTATAATATTAGTATAGATAATTTTTTATGGACTAATCTGCCCTGCGTTGCCGAGAGTTGTTACATTTTCCCAGTATAATAGCCCATGTGCTATTCCAGACTACAATTTATCTTTGTGCCAAATATCATGCAGATCCGTTCATTAGTTCAGTAGTAGCAGCTTCATTATCTTTAAATTTAACCTTCATAAGTGCCTTCCGAGGGCCTAACCTGAATAAATGGTTATGAATTTTGATTTATTTTTTGAACATCGATCCATCCAAACTTTTGCATTTATAAGTAAGTTTAACGTAATATTATAGATAATATTGATACTGAGTGATGTTCTGATAAATGTTATATCACAAACTGCGTAGTTTTCCTCAATGAAAAGTACGCGTGGTAAACGTTTTACTTTTAAACCACAATTTACTCACTTCTATAGATGCGGGTTTCTCATATTTAATTGAATTTTAATTGTTTTGCAATTGAATTTAATTATTTAGTAGTTATTTCCTTATGGCGTCGTTGATTGATCTGCACACTAATTATGAATGTAGGTACCAATGTAGGCACGTAAGTACTGATTGATAAGTCGTGTTATGACTCTGTTTACGTGAAATTCCTATTCGAATTTTAAAAAACAATAGATAAAAAATAGCCTTCATAAATTGTTCGATTTTTAAATTCGTTCTTTTTAAAGTCACTTTTTTTATTTTTAAACTTGGCAAAAAGGCTGATATTCAGTGCCAGTTCGCAATATCGATTTAACAAGTCTTTATCTTGCAGAACTACTGGTCAGTTATTATGCTATTTTTAAACCTTTATCTGATTCAGCGGCTATTCCGGAAACGGTAGCAGCCTCGACAGAATAACTAATTGAGTGCTTATTGGCATAATAGTTTTATTAGCTGAAGACTAGACACAAACATCCTTTTGATGAAGATGTATCGTAAATAACAATGGGCTATTCTATGAACCGAAGTTAGCCGTTAAGCTATTCTTAGTAAACGTAGGTATCCTCTACTTCTGTGTAAGTACTTCTCTAGTAAACGCTTGGTTAGTCATCAAGCCAAATGCACCTAATAAAAATCTCCTGAAACCCAACGTCGAATTTTAGTGTCAACGAATTATTAATGTATCCGTAATCTGCCCGAAGAATAGAGACAGAAGCAAATTCAGTATTGCCAACTTGCTAACCATCAAAATTTATGCACAAACTAAATTTAAAATATCAAAATTAAAGGAAATTTATTTATTTTAATTTTTTATTGAACGGTTACAGTAACAGATAACAGATTGCACTTACACAAAAACATAAAGTAAAAAAATATTAGATAAATCTGCTATCCAATGACAACTGCGTACAACTTAAAATACTTTAATCTAGTAAATGTTATTACATAGTAAATTAGATTATTATTAGATAGACAAGCAACTAATCCATACATATACCGTATAGAAGTACTGGTAGCAGTTCGGTTGAAACATGAATGGCCCATTTAAGGTACTTAATTTTCACCGAAAATAAATTCCTCCGGCTTCCGTCGGCATTTCAAAAACAAACCCAAACAGTGGACACATATTTAACTATATACATTCCTCATCAATTTTTGTCAAACCCTAAAAATATATATTTGTCAATTTCATCCAGAAGGGTCTCAAAGGTGTGCGGTGGGTCTTTTGTCCCTTTCTAGTTATTATAACAGTTTCTCGGGTCACTTCGGTTTGCGCCCGCGCAGGTAGGGGGTGAATCACCATGCGTTCAACCGTTAATAAATTGATACATCGCTTAACGTATACATCGTTGCGCCATGCGGTCTCTCTCTTGGAATATTGTACGTACTTATGCGGCAATGGTGAGTGTATTACTTGATTTATTAATGTTATTGATTCAGTACGGGGACAGGCGGCAGCTTCGTGATTTATGGAGCGAATGGTGGCGCCGCCGCACTCTTAATTCTTATTACAAAGCTTTAAATTAACTGTTTTTATTTCTTCATATTGATTTATTGCTTGCGTATATTATTGCGATTTATACTCTGTTACCGCACGGCATTACATTAATGAGTAAGTCTTGTAAGTTTATATAATTTGTCTATATAAGCGTTGCGATTATTAGATTTGCTAGTTTAATTGTTAGTAAACTATGAAGGAATTATAAATGGCAGAATATAAGCATATTTTGTAAAATGGAACGTGCATTGGCACCTTACACTGGTTTACACATTTTTCATTGCACTCCATTCTTTAAGCAACTCTATACGAATAGAATAAAGACTATTATTGAAAGCCTAAATTTACTCTCGCTCACAAAAATTTTTAGACTACAGTTTTAGTGCAGTGTTCGTCCGGGAAATACTTCGCCCTTACCTATTTCCGCCGTGAAGCAGTAGTGCAATTGCTTTTGTATCACTGTCTTTCAGTTAGAAGGATAAGGGGACCGGTGAAATTACAGGTGCATGAGATAACTTCACGTCTTTGGGTTGACCACGCATTGGTGATGCCCCTGGTGTGCAAATGTGGCGCACTGCTCGCTTATCGGCCCATCATGTAGAATTTAAAAAAGCTAGGTTTTCGATTGCTTACCTCAATGTTTATGTGTAATGTACTACTAACGTATGTTAAGTTTATGGAAATAACGTTCCATTTTACGTGGAAAGTACAAATAGATACACTATCCCACAGTTGCCGTTAACGCAATCATCGAAATTAACCGGGCACTTGGCAGCTTGTTCGCAATCAGTTAAGTTTATCTCGTGGAGATAGAGCCCGCAGCTAGAGTTGCGAGCCTATCAGCCATTCTATGGCGCCATCTGTAATAGGTAGATACTTGAAAAAAAATTACAGTGTGTAGCCGCAATAATAAAAAAATATGTAAATAAAATGAAGTAAAAAATAAAATAATATAAATAAAAAAAATAAACTAAAAAATTAAAGAGTCTCCCTCCATACAAGAAAAATATTTCTTTCATTTATGGATATTTCTTTAACTTCACTTATTTATACCATATTTAACTGAACACGCAATCTAACGGGTATTTTTTGATAGCTGACAATGTCAGTGCAAAATTAACTTTGCTGCCTTATGATAAGGAACATCTGCAGCATCAAACAATTAATCTTATAAATAAAGCTGATTTTTGCATGACATTCCTATCTGTCAAAACAATGACTTAAGTTTCCTTTAATTTCTAGAAACCGGCTATACCCTGCTCCCGCAATAGCTCTCTTAATCCTCATAATAGTTATAATTAATGGTACTTCAGACGTGTGTTATGACAAGACATATCGTGTGATAACCACAAGTGCTACTTGTCTGTCGGTGCCTGTATTATTGTTTGTGGTCGTGTATTGATATCGTAATAACACTTTACATTCACAAATAAGATAGTTATTTAATTAATATTCTGTGTAACTAAACTTAATAAAAGTTTGCACCTCTCTATCGGTCCCTGAAGTCAAGAGAAAACCATAATTTTTTAGTCGATTTTACTCCTGCACGTGTAAGCGCAACACTATGCTGTCTATGGTAAAACAAAAGTGAGCCTGATAGGACTAAACTAAATCAAATTCTTTTTTTCTCTTTTCACCTTATTAAAATAGAGTAAGATGTACATATATTTTATTGAGTTTAGCGACGCACAACAGAATCGATATCGTTGATATTATTTACATAATTAATCAACTTCAAAAAAGGAAGAGGTTATGTCTGCTTTCTTTACATGGTTTTCAAGGCCTTCTTAGAGGAAAAAATTTTCATTAAATATAAGCAATGTCATATTTCCGAATTCAAGTATTTAATAATGGTATTAAATAATATTGCTTTTTTTACATTTTGTTTATATTCAGAAAAGATTCCAGTAGGTATTAATAATATTGTATCTTCACAAAATTTTATACAAAATACGAATATGTAATAACTTTTTCCCTAATCAGATTATGCTGCCAGTTTTCCGTAAATAAAGACATTTTATCATTAATATGATATAATGATGAGATAATTTCAATTATAATTATTGCTTAAGATAATAAGTATCTTTTCAAGTATGTATACTATAATAAATACATAACTATATGTGTACATTCTCCTAACTAAATTAACTTTTAATTTATAATGGTTCTGTGTACCATAAATAACTCAATCTATATATTTTATTACATATAAATTTGTATGCTACACGTTGTTAGGTAAAAGGTAATATGTATTTAAAAAAAATTGCGTGTATCCCCAAGATTTCTTTAATTAGAAAATAATCCCGAAATGTATAAGTTATTATTTCAGTTTAATATTGTTTTTGTAGTTATTTTACACCAATCGAACCCATAGCCTGTAGCTTAGAAGCCACGGTATTTAACCAACATACTTATAAGCCTATAACCATTTTACAAATGTGTAGAAATTCATTCTACTGGATTTTCGTGTCATAGACCTTAGAAATGTTCAATGAATAACCTACTAATTGTGTTTTAACAAGTGTTTTTGTTTTGTCGATTCAGCTGGGTGGCACTGGCGTTGCATTCTAGGCATTCCAAATTAAACACTCTTGTTCTATTCACTCTGTGGCACAGACTATATAATTACACTCGTACGGGTTTGAGGAGAAATTAAAACCCATGCAGGTTCATGTTTGCTGGATTCCTAGTATGGAATGCTCTAGAAATTGTATTTTATTTTAGTGTCATATTTATAACAAGCGATCCTTCCCGGTTTCGCTTGCTGCACACTACTATACTGTAGTACCTACTTCTTTTCTTAGAATGAACTCTGCACTGAAAGGTTTACTTATACCTTTGTGCGAGAGAGAATATAGACGACATTACAGAGGTGTCATAGATGGTAATCTTGTACTCGAGCTCGTGTAAATCTTACGACCTAGAACTGCGATCTATGATTCCCGATTTTGTGTGTGTAAAAACTAAGAGTTGAAAAGATAGAGGGAGATCAGTCAGATTTAATAAAACCTTCAATCTCACTGATGTCAACTCTTGAATATTACCCTATACGATGTCGAAAATATGTTCTAGTTGTCCGGTGTGTGTTTCAATGCAAATTGTGAGTTAAGGTCTTGAATTCATACTAAAAAACAGTTAAAAAAAACCGACTCTTCCAAATAACTTTTTCAATTTACTATTTGCCTAAAAACCGTAAAAAAAATTAAATGTCATTTTTTATACCCAATCCAACCTATTTCATAATGTTGCCAAACTCAAAAATTCCTAGCGTTCAACATCGGCTTCTGAATAGAGACAATTACACAACATTGTTCGGTTTAAAAAGGATTTGTACAAAAGGCGGTTTGTTTCATCGGATCCCCGTGCAGTTTGTAATAATAACAACACTATCTAATCTACATCAAGCGTTGTCTGTCGGTGTATTGTTCCGCCACCGCTTTTGAGTACAGTGCAAACAACGGGCTCTCGGAGAGTACAGAGTACAAACCGGCTCAGTGTGTTGGGGTCCTTAAAAATTGTATCCGGGCGTTTGAGGAAACGACTTTGAATGTGACTGAAGAATGAAAGTGACGTTTTATGAGTTATTTGATTTTCTCTTTATTTTATGTATTTCAATTCATATTTATAGGTACTTACTCCTGTTGCATTATATTCCACATTATATTGTGGAATTATATTCATATTTATTGGATAGAAGTTACGGTTCATGTAATAGTTTATTTAACTTATTCATACAAGTGTTTTTTTTTTAAATAATATAAACTAGCGATTTGTTATATGTTCAAGAACATGATGTAATAATGTACTTGGCAGGCCAGTTGGCGTGGTGTTTAGATACCCTGATTATCACGCCACCGGTCGTGGGATCGATTCCCATCCAGGACAAACATTTGTGTGCATAACAATTAAACATGTTGGTTGTTGTTCTGTCTGGATGTAAATATCTAAACAAGTATGTATTTAAATGAGTTGTATATCAGTTATCTGGTTGCCATATTACAAGCAGTACAAGCACTACATAATTTTGGTTCAAATAACCGTATGTCAAAAATGCCCCAAGTTCTTTTTAAAATTATATGTATAGGTTTCATTTCGGGAAAGAAGTCTTATAATATGTGCAGCGGTTCGGAAATTCACACTCGCTCGTTTTAAAAGGTATTGCTTAAGATATCAATATTATTTACCCTCATGCTGAAAATCTCCCACAAAGCGCCTACAGTAGGTCGTGCTATATTTAGTAATAGAATGCTAATTAATATTGTCAAACACAAGCTCAAAGTTAGAAAAGTTTTAGTGGAGTCTTCTAACTCTAGCTCAAAATCGAAACACCTATCGATTCTGTAACCAATAATCGATTCACGTGTCACCTATACGTTAACCCTTCCCGGCAGTGCAGCACAAACGCATTACCCGGCTATTTGCGGTAGGATATTGACCGCGCCCGCGTCCGCGCCGGGAACCGTGGACTGTTTACCTTACACATCGCATCACACCGGCATCGGCTAAAGATAGCGTAGTGTTTAGAGATGGGCGAAATGGAATATTCCAAATTTGAATTATGTTGGGTTCGATTTTTGAATAGAGAAATAAACGTCACATTTCAATTTTTTTTGTCGATTCCATTTTGTTTATAATAATATGAATTAAACGTGGCATAGATTTTAGTAGACTTTAGTAGATTTTTCTTGTTTTTAATGGCCTAGAACGTTAGACTGATAGCTTTTACCCATGTACGGACAATTGCTTGATCAAAACACGAGATTTGAAAAATGACTGCTTTGATAATAATCTAAGCGCTAATACATCCAGTATTTCTATACCATAATATTATGTTAGTCGACACCCCACCCTAGTAATGTTATGGAAACGGGTGTGCACTGTGCGCTCTACGGACGTAAATTAAACATTTTTTCTTCATAAAACTGTTACATTCTGCCGTTTATTCGTAACTCACTGTGTTTTTTTTTCAGTCGAGCTTACTGGCGTACATCTTCATTATGTCTGCCTATAGAAATGCGTGCTATTATTGTTTCGGAAAATGTGAAAATTACACAACACTATTGCGTGAATGAGATAGTGCCATCTTTGAAACCTATTTACCTAAAGTACAGGCATTATTTTACCTAAAATTATTTTTATGACATGTTGTGCATTAAGATATCTAGTTACCTAACTTAATCCATCTAAGCAAATGATAATGTGTTTTATAAGTGAGGGAATCAAATTTACTTCTAGGTTAGAAATATCGATTGTTTTTTTAAATTGACAGCTCTTTTCGTGTAAGTAATGAGTAATGAGCAATGAGAAAAAGCGCGAGACGAAGTAGATAAAAAAAATAGGAATGACCGAAATGGTGTAATGTTGCTGAGAATTTTAAAGACAATTTTTCTTTTGAGCTTTTATCTTAGCACATTATTCTGTATCTCTCTATTCGTCACAGTTTTCTTAGACAAGTTCATCGCTGAAACATCGTTGAGTACGCAAAATGGCTCATTGTCAAGCAAAATGCCACTTTAAGCCAACGATAAAAAGTTTACAAACGAGACACCTTAAATACAAAGTTTTGGTAATATACAATCGTTTGACAACAATAAGTCTCTCAAATGACATATATTTACTTTAATAAACTACAAATATTTTAGCAAATACTTCAAGTTTCGAATGACATTGCGACGGGATTATAAACACCATGGTTCGTCAGAGTTCGTCTTGACGTCCATTCATCACCTCGGGCCTCGGGATGTTTGGGACATCCGGTAGGGATGGGCTGCGAAATAAAACAGTCGATATTTTCTATATCTAGTTCGATATCTATGATTATTCGAAAATACGAACTTATTGTAATTTGTAAAGTATGTAGGAACATCTAAATTTGTTTAGCTATTTTCAAGTAGAAAGTGAAGTTTGTTAAAAGGAGTAAAATATTTTATATGCCCCATTATTATTCCGACTCAAGATTTTATAAAATAAGTGTGTTCATTGGAAGTGAATTGAGGTGTAATTTTCTACAAGTGAAAGAGTGTCTTTCGATAGTATTTTATAACGAGACAAGAAGAGAACTAATGTAATTTCAAATTGGGGGCTCGTAATTCTCTTGTAACTAATTATAGGGGAAAAGTATCGATTTGTAAAAGATCTTAATTGACACTTTAATTTTAAAAGTTTATAATTTTAACGAGGTTTATTGTACTACAGTAAAAAAGACTTTACTTAACACATCCCTATCCTTAAATCTATTTGAATAAAATATTTGTAACGCTCACCCCGGTGTCCAAAAGACACCCAACGCTTTGTTTGAAAAAAAAAAAGAAGAAAACATCGGATCTACCTTCATGACAAAGTATAATAAAGAATTTCTGAATCTATGTAGGGATTAGTGGGTATTTAGTTTTGCATTGGAATATATGTAACGTTAGGAATAAAAGTTACAATTTCAACAAGTCGATATTCTATAAGTGAAAATTCTCATGGCAGTACTTTGAAATTTCGATACGCAACCTTTTTCTGTGACGAAAAATAAATGAATGATAAACTCAGTCTATGCTATTCAAAAGTGATTGATGAATAATTAAAACGTTTCCCTGTAACACAAAAGTTTCACTTCTATCGTGTCTTTACGACACTAACTAGAACCAGTGTTTTTTTTTACTTGCCTTATTATCACCATAGTAAGTGTTCATATGGCTGAAGTATTAATGGCCTGGAAAGAAACTGGATTGTTATTCCTACTACTAGAACACACCAGAAGGTGCAGTGCAACAGATCTCTTGAGGGTGGTAGCCAGTCAGGCAGTCAGGCACTACACTCTTTTTTTTCTACCGAAAACTCAAGCTCATTTATATGATCCCGACTTATAATATTAGTTACAGCTTATGACGTCAGTACCCCTAAACTATCATCATCGTAGATATAAATAGATGAACAAGAATATATTATTTCTGTCTGTACGTAGACAATTTTTTTGTAACATACTAGACTATGCTACTCATACTTAACCTTAAAATAATGTTACCTATTTGCAAACCATACTTATGATACTATTTCAAACTCTACTATATCTCAATTTGATGCTCCGATGCATTTAGGAGTTTATTGAAATGTCATTGAGCGTAAGTACAGCTACGATACTTAATCCTCTGCTCTTGAGTCTTCTTCCAACAATTGTCATTTTAAGTAGGAATGTGAATACTTGTGATCTCTATTAATGATTTTTTTTCTTTTTACAGGTAAGAATTGTCAAGAGATTTAACAATTGGGTATGGACTTTGAGCGTATTAAAGAATACCTGAGATAGAAGTGGGTAAGTGCTTATATAGATTAAAAAAAAATGTGAATTGATTTCTGATTCGCCAATCGAGCACACATGCAGCTGTTTTGTCGATATTAGTAAACTGCGTGTCTGTTTTGTTGAATAAAACTAGCATCAGAAGTGAGGTTATTTAATGAATGAAACAGAAAAACAGCCTTCAGATTAGCGGACTTCTCACGTGACTTTGTAGTAAGCGAAAGAGACAGAGCTCAGAGGACAGTGTTATTAACTAATAGAATTGAAACGAACCCCTGAATACCCTATCTAAAGATGAGTAGCTTAATTATCCAAAATAGCACCTAGCGTTGGAAAGTAAACAAATATGAAAACTAAAATCCATATTCCAAAAAGGGATATACTTTTTCAATGTTATATTTATATCGGCTGAAGCGTAGTAGAGTTTGCGTAAAAACAAATGCGGGCCCTCAAGTAAACAGTGTTCGATGACTGATAGATTCCAGGGGATATCTATATATAGACAATGGTTATACGCGTGATATTATATGTAGTTATCGGAAACTTAGTATTAAAGAAAGCATGATTTTCAAATACATCATTAGGGTGAAAAATTGGGAGTTGGTTTTTTAAAAATAACTTCTATTTTAATATAAAGAATTTCTAAATACAAAAGAAGTCATTGTTTCTATGCTATGCTCTTAGATTATTTAAGCTATGCAGTAGATTTTGATGCGGGTTACACCATAATTTAGAAAATTTCTTCCGAAAAGTTTATGTGTATAAAACATTTATACAGGCAAACCTGGGGCAGGTCCCTAGTAAATAACAAAAACCAATGTGTGGTTATTTTTAAATTGACTTAAAGGTGTTACCCACAGACAATTACCACTAGATACTTAAATTTGTATTTTATAACCTCACTACAGACACGTAAAAAGTTCGGGCGAACAGAAATCATTATTCCACTGACAAAATAAACATACAAGCATAAATGATGTTTTGATTCAAAATATCTGTTAGTTAAAGACGTATTTATTATGTTAATGTGGACTTTACATGTTTACGTGTTATTATTCAGACTTTCCAGCGTTTGTCTGGATCGAGTACATTTATTTTTTGTTTCACCTCACATATTGTTGAACCCTAAGGGTGATCGTTCTCTATTGTGTAGAAAAATGAGTGCTAGGGTGGCAAGGGTGGCAAGTAAGGTTTTGTAAATGTGACGCGTGTGAGCGAGACGCAATAACGGTTTATTTGTAAAGTGCGACTTGTAGCACTATTACTATTCCTATTTCAAATCTTCTGTACGTTCGAGTCACGTTTCCTAGTCGAGAGAATATATTCTAAGTTATACCTCTAAGTGTGTTGCAACAATATTTTCCATTTCAGATTTTTGCATCCATCCTTTTATTCTGATCGTGGAATATTAAGCAACCGGTGTCTCATATCACGTTCGATATTTATAATAAAACATAATTGAAATAATATATGAAAGTGACAGTTGTTAAGGATAAGTATTGTGTGATTCTTGATATAAGAAAACCTGAGAATTGTACTTATAAGCCTGAGCTAGTTGGTTTCTGAAACCAAGTGTGCAAAAAAGCCTGATCTTCACATCACCATGTCAACCTACTGGACATAGACCTCCGTCTTGCGCAATCCTTTTCGATCCTGTCCCAGTCTCATCCACAGTTAACCCGCCTTCTGTACTATAACTTCGTTAAAACAACGACGCGGTATCCTACATTCGACCTATATATCTTTGTGGATTGCAGGTTGACACAATGCCTGCTCTAGTGGCCACTTCACCCAGATGCAGGCGTGGATACCGCCACATGTACCTAAGATTGTGATCTTAAGCTTCAGCCGCACTTTGTCGTCTCCGTCGTCGCGTACGTGACATTGCGACACGCGATACGACACTTTATACAGATGCGATAACATTTTTATACGAATATGAATGGTTTGCGTGACACGTTGTTTTCGGTGCGTGAACTTTGGAGGTCAGGTTGATGATTATGTAAGGTAAATACTATCTCGACAATGCTTTGTCGTGGTCTTTATAATCTGTCTCTTTTGGGAACTATGCGAGCACGTGAGAGAACTGCTCTTCGAGGTCTCGTTGCGCCGGCTCACTGATGAAATTTGTATTTGCTTAATAAGGGGGCAGATTTACTTTATAATTTTTAATGTATATTTTGTAAATATACCGGATTTTTAATAAATATTTCTACAACTTTCTAGAAAACATACATAGATAAAAATGAAAAGAAATACAGATCCAAAATTTTAATTAAAAAGGTAATAAAACAAGCAAAGAAATTTGCAAAAATATCTTTTTGAATTTAAATTAGTTTTAAGTCACCAACACCGATATACCATGGGATTTAATTTTATAGCTAGTAAAGCAACTAACGTTGAAAAAGTAAATCGACTAAAACAATTTCAAACAAATGACGGGGGCTATTTCAAAATTGGAACAAAGCGTTAACTTCGCGTGAAACTCGGCCCATATTATTCGAACTTGCTCCGTGAACTATTCCAATTTGTTGCTTATTGAATTTAATTATTTGGCGAATATTAAATACTTGGTCACACTAGCAATCCTAATGTACAATATAAGCCTCCCACCATTTAATTAAATAGCCTTGGAGAAAGACTTGTTTTGCAAAAATGAAAAAACAACTATCCTTTTTGTTTTACTTAAACCACTTTAATTTATTGTTTAATTTGTTGTATACAGAAAGTGTCCAAAGTTGTCTACTTGATAATCCTCGCCCGGACGCCCTTGAGACTAGAACAAATCTTGAAAAACCTACAGGCATATAAGTCCTAATCAATCATTGAAAAACCTTTAATAAAACGAATTATTTTACAAATCGCCTACATACTTGAAATTCATCCGTTCCAAACTACTCTCATTAGTAGGTAGATATAGCCACTTTCAGAACTCCTCAGAACATTACATTTAGCCGCGATAATGATCTAGAGAATTGACACATCCGTTTCCTACACTATCGGTAGCCTCTGTGAACTAAAATCGACTAACGACTTTGCCCAATGTGATTTATAGTCGATTATTCGTTATTCGGTTGAAGGGTGACGATTGTAATTTAATTAAGGAAAGGATGCGGGCTTGTATCACTAGTTTGTTGTTGTGACTCTGTTTATTATACGTTTTTATCTCATACTTACCAAACTGCTGCATACTGACGTGCATATGGGTATTTTGTCGGCAATAGATTGACAATCCTTCTTGTTTTGCTAAGGTATATAGACGGCGTTGTCCATATACCATCAAGACCGGCTGTCTTGTCACCTTTTGACATATAAACATACCTACCCTTACTTTGAACTTTCCGTAAACTTGTAATAAAGTTTAAAGTCATTTACAGAAAACAGTAGTAGGCAAGTAGATAAATTTTAAAAGTTGCAAACATTACATCCGCCCTCTAACAGCTTTACGTCAGCAACAATGAAATACCACAATTTCAAATGAACATACTCTATATGTATAAGT
The DNA here is from genome assembly GCA_907165245.1 of Habrosyne pyritoides. Taxonomy (NCBI): domain Eukaryota; kingdom Metazoa; phylum Arthropoda; class Insecta; order Lepidoptera; family Drepanidae; genus Habrosyne; species Habrosyne pyritoides. Next base: position 13,182,423 of record OU015588.1, on the reverse strand, counting down.
TTACAAATGATCGCGCATTCACTAGCAGCCGAACCTTCTGTTTTCGATCATAAAATGTAAATTACAACTCGGCTTTCATTTCTACGTTCGCCATAACAACTGTGAAACAATAGCTAATAAAATACATATTTATTATTGTACTTTCTGAACGCACTTGAACAATTATGATGAGTTTTAAAACACTCGCTCCGGTACATCTGCCTTATTATTAGTTTAAAAATATACGCTTGACAATGGACGGTTACAAATACTTCATCATCATCATCATCAGCCTATCTCCGTCCACTGCTGGACATAGGCCTCACCTAGGGCACGCCACTGAGCTCGATCTTCAGCTCTTTGTTTCCAACCGCTGCCAGCCAGCTTGCGTATATCATCTCTCTGAAGGATCGAATTCGAAATGAAGTCATCCGTCAGAGAACCAAAGTTATCGACATAGCTCAAAGGATTAGCAAGCTAAAGTGGCAGTGGGCTGGTCACATCTGTCGCAGAACCGATAACCGTTGGGGTAGACGTGTTCTACAAATACTTAGGACTTGCGCAACCTTATGTTCCTTGACATAGATAAATATAAGTTTTTTTTTTTACTTTTTTTTTATTTGCCATTGAGTCATACATGAATGAGATAGGTTGCCTTGCGGTACTGATATGTTTTGTAATGTTTGTTTTCTGGATCAATTATTCCTCTATTTGTCTATGGTGCACTTTCATTATTTCCAACAATAAAACGATTTAATTTACGAGATACTCAGCCACCACTCTCGTTAGCACCCTCAGCGCGTACAAGAGATAAAATCATGGTGGCTTTTACTAAAAATTTTACGACATTTTTATTTTTTATCATTTAACCAAACGGCACCTAAAGAGTGGCTACGAAAAAATAAACACTTTAAAACACAACATGTGGACGTATTCGAATCGTTTGTAAAAAACATTTCAGTTTTAAAAATGTTACCACGAAGTCCGTCCTTTTATGTGATCTTTACCATGAAACTATTTGGGGAAAAAACTTTATGATATTTTTATTGTTTGACTCTAGTTTCATGTATTGACGTAATATTTTTACTGTAATACATACTTACAATTTATACAAATATTGTAAAGACAGTGCGAATTATGTGAGTTTGTGTATATATGGGAGGAATCATAGGAACTACTGCAACTTCTGGAAATATTATTTCATTGATAGAAAGCTACATCATTCCCTAATGACATAGGTTATGTTATAATCCCGAGATTCTTTCGGTTCCCGAGTGAAACCGCGGGATAGTACCTAGTGCAATATATTCTACATTGACACTACTTTTAACTCAGCAATTGATAAGATCCTTAAGAGCGTGATACCTAAAATGTATGTAATCTTACTAATATTATAAATGCGAAAGTTTGTTATTATGGATGTTTGTTACTCCTTCACGCAAAAACTAACAAACGGATTTGGATGAAACTTGGCACATATATAAAAAATGCCCTGGAATAACACATCGAATACTTTTTGTGCCGGAAAATGTTACATCCCTCGGGAACGCGGGTGAACCTCGGGGGACAGCTAGTGTACAATACAATTGTAACAAAAAAAAAAACGATGCTCATTTTCAAGTACATTGTAATGCAAGCACAAAACGGACTAATCAAATTTCTAAGTACTTATTACAAATTATATTATGAATAACTAGTTGCGTAACTGAATCTATTATCCATTGTTTCAATTACGAGCATCGATTTTCATTTTCACTGCACTCAGGAATTGACAACTAAAGACCAGAGACACGCGATACTTTTTTTTTGCATCGATTCCAATTAGAAAAACGTGTACAATCGACTGTACGCGTTTGACAAGTGGAGAGTTTACTTTTCAACTTATTACAAAGTATTGTGGCATTATGTTACAGAATTCAGACATTATTATTTACTAGCTGTCCCTGCGGTTTTACCCGTGTTCTCGAGGGATATTGCATTTTTAAGGGAAAATATGGCATATATATCAAATAATATAAATAAATAAATATCTTGGGACATTCTTAACACACGGCCATCTGGTCCCAAACTAAGCAGAGCTTTTTCTAAATACATACTTATATACATATTTACACCCAGACACAGAACAAACAGACATGTTCATGCATACAAATGTTTGTCCTGGGTGGGAATCGAACCCGGGACCTTCGGTTTGGCAGCCAGAGTCGCTAACCACCAAGCCAGCTGGCCTGTCAATATTATTTCAGAGCATGCTTTTTTTTTTTTTTTTTTTTTTATTTATTTCTTTCTTAAACATCGTTCTTTAGCATGCAAACATGGTGTTAACTTAAAGCTTAGAAGAGAACAGAGAACTGGCAGGGTTTAACAGCGGGTCCCAAACTAGGCACAGCCTGTATCTTGGTGACCCAGATGCTACACACAGTTTACAATTACTGTGTTCTGCTAGCACAAATAAATGACTTAGAACAGAGTTTAACCAAAATCAAAACAAATATTTTGGATAATTAAATTAGGATAAAATTAAATAAAATATGGTTACAGAGATGACGAAATAAATTAATTGTTATTGACGTTGATAAAATAAAAAAAAATATAAAAATATAGGTTTCGAAAAATAATAATGAAACAAAAAAAAAAAACAGTTAAGTACTGTGAGTAAGTGTTGGGTTGGGGGTATGTGTGTATGACTATGTTTATGTGTGGGTGTGTGCGTGTGTGTGTAAGCGATTGTGAGGGTTTTATTACCTTGTAGGGTGTGTGGGTATTAAGGTTGTGTTAACACAGTAAACTTTCGGTTTCCTCGTAGGTGCGGCAGAGCAACCATTCTTTTAGTTTAGTTTTAGCCTCAAAGTAATTGTCGGGAACACTGAAAGTTTTGCTTATATTGTTAAATACTCTTATAGGTAAAAAGCCGTGGTAAAAAGGTGAAGAAAGCCGGGCCGCAGAAAGAGTCTTGGTCTTTGGAAGGGGGATCCTTTCCGCCGTTTTTCTGCCTCCCCTACTGCAACTAGAGCGGTTTCTGTACACTTTTATGAGATTTAGAAGTGTGCCCAGGACGAACAGTTGACGTACTCGTAAAACCCCAGCCTCCTCATACAGTTCATCCGTAGAAAAACGTCGCGGCTTCCCCAGTAGTACCTTGAGGACGGCCCGCTGAGCCCGTTCCAGCTCCAGCATGCACGACTTGGCGGCGCTTCCCCAGACGCTGATGCAGTATTGTAGAACCGATTGGCAAAGAGAGAAATAAACCTGAATACAAATGTTCTTTGGAGCACTAACTCGTAATAGCTTTGCAATGTAAATGAATTTTCGAGTCTTTTTTGCCAGTATTCTAATATGTTCTTTAAAATTCAGGGTTTGATCGATTATGACGCCTAGGTATATTGTAGTTTCTGTTCTGTCAATTGCTTTGCAGTTGCATATACCGATGTGCTAAGTTGTCGCAAGAACCGCCAAGACTTTGCATTTGTTGTCATGTATTTTTAGCAATTTAATGTTTGGTTTGCTGGATCGATTGATGTGAAAGGTCAGGAAATTCGTTTTTTTTAAGTTCAGTGTTAAAAGATTTTGATCCAGCCATGACGTTATGACAGACATTCCTTTTTTTCAGCTACATCTAAGACCTCCTTCCAGGTTGCTCCATGGAAGATGATAGCAGTGTCATCAGCGTAGCAAATAACCTCCGACTGTGCAATATTAAGCCTCAGAATATCATCCATGTACACGATAAATAGGGTAGGACCGAGTATACTTCCCTGAGGCACTCCGACGGCCACGGAAAGGCTCCCGCTAAGAGTATCACCAACTTTGACTCGCTGAAGTCGATCAGATAAGTAACTCCTGAACCATTCGAGCGGCAAGCCTCTGACACCGAAGGTTTCTAGTTTTCTTAGCAAAATAGGAATTGATACTGTATCAAAAGCCTTGGCAAGGTCCAGGAAGACACCAGCCGAGCGATGACCCTTGTCGATATTCGAAGAGACAATGCCGGCTAGAAGACTCACAGCTTGCTCAGTAGACTTTCCTCGTCGAAAACCAAACTGTCTGTCCGAGAGAAGTGAGTTTTTCTCCAGGAAACTTACGAGGCGGTTGTTCACTAGTTTTTCGAGGATTTTCGATGTAACACAGAGCAGTGAAATTGGCCTGTAGTTTTCGGGGGCATCTTTAGGGCCCACTTTGTGAATGGGCGTGATGAACAGCCGTTTTCCAGCAACTGGGGACGGCTCCGGTTTCCATGCTCAGGTTGCATTTATATGTTAATGGGTCTAGTATAATTTTTTTTATACGTTTTAGTAGTTGTGGTCGAAGTTCATCAATACCCGGAGCACTGTCGTCCTTCAAATCGTCAATTATTTCACTAATTTCGTCGTTGTTAGTAGGATGTAGGAACAGTGAATGCTTTATCTAGTGCCAAGCTTTATCCTACGTTCGGAGTTTTTGCGTGTAATAGTAACTAACATTCACAAATTCAACCTCCCAAACATTCGCTATCGTAATTGGCTCCATATTTGGAAGAATATTTTTTTTTAAACTGCTCAACGAACCTCTTTGAGCAAAAGTTATCAACTTAGGTATTAAACGGTATGATTATAAACCGCTACAGAAATTGCATTTTACCATATTTTTCATTTGCGTTTTATTTCAGCCCAATGCTACGAATATTGAAATGGCTTACAATAAGCCCTTAACGCCCACGCAAAATTTGTCGCGATCTAATTTCTCTTTGGTCAGTCAAAGTGCTATACAAAAATGTACCCTATAGCGTAGTAATAAGGTTCATATACGTCATCATACAACTAACCATTGCATCAATAGATGCACCTTATCACCAAAGCAATAAAGACTATTTTTCTAAAATATTATTTGCTGTCACGGGCCTTTTACATCTCGACAACTTTAAGTAAGGTAATAATTTTATTTCACAAAGCACTCAGCCTCAACGCGTGCTAATGGGTCTACTCACGCCCCAACTTTGCACCCAATCTGCAGATCTAACCGGGCGATGTGAATGAAAATATTTAATCGACTAAATCCGCGAAAATATGTTTATTTTTGCTGAGACAATTGGAAATAAACTAATAAGTAGTAGTAATTACTCTCGATCGAACTAACTTAAATTTAGACAATATTTGCTTGTCCCAATAATTGATAAGAAATTTCAGTTACACATTTAAAGAGGTTACACTAGTAAAATGTGAAATAAAATCAACTTCGAACAGTATTCTAATATCTGTTATTTCACAATCATAATCTTATTTGATTTAGTTTGTTCAAAGATCAATAGAGTTTGGTAATAATTCTCTATTGACACCCATTTTCTTACTTCTGCAATTTGTTGCGAAATAAGGACGTGAGCAGACCCCTTTATATTTCCCCTCGAGACCTCGCGAACTTAACACAAATCGAGATTTTAGGTAACGCCCAGAACATTTACAAAGAGCCCTTCATTAATATCGCGTTTGTAATTTGTTTCGCGCCAATTACTTTAGAAGGAAATGATACAACTTTGTAACACTTGAAAGAAATAAACGAAGTCTCGAAAGGAATTTATATAAATCTTAAAGAAATGCGTGTTATTTCTCTAACGTTACTTGCTCAGCTTTGTTGGTTTTTATAGTGTATAAACTTGTTATGACGATTGATAGGCATCAAATTAAATTTATTGTTGAAAATCGACTAATGTTACTTTAGTCGATTTTCGAGATATTTTTTATCGATATCAAATTATTAATAGTATTGTCAGGAAAATAACGGCAGTTCAAAGCCCTATAATAGATAGGATAAAATAAACTAACAATTTCACGATCTAATTATAGTGGTGCAAACGTTCGATGAATCGACTCGATTGTTAATAGCTAGTGCAGTGACCGGACAAGCTTTTTGTTGCTAATAGAACGGTTCATACATAACTCTATGAATGCTGTTTATTTGTCAAAAGCTAAAAACAAAATTACAGGTTAGTGTCGACCACCAGCGTTGGAGATTAGGTCGAAAATTACTATCGCCGCGAACCATGAAAAGATGACCTGCTAGACAAACTAAATGTCAAATGAGCATCTTACTATGGGTCTGTATATATATTGTTATTTAACGGTTAGTTTATAGCTGTCGAGATTAAAAAAAGGCTTTTTGACAGCTGAGAATGTGAAAGAAAAATCACCTTTATTGCTTTATGGTAAGGTCTATTGATACAATGGTTAATTGTATGATGATGCCGATGAACCTTAACATAAGGGCATAGGAATGGTTTTTCTATAACTGTCATAGCTGTCAAAACTTTAGTAATTAGTTGCAGGAATTGTCATTTAAAAATATATATATATAAATGACTCGATTAAAATAGTTCAATGTACATAGACTCTATCTATGAAGTATTAATTATTACTCACAGTTGCGTTGTGAACACTTAATTGTTTGATTGCTGTTTAGATTTAATGAGTTATCCCCCAGACCAATCAAACGTCCCCATATTAATTAGAACATGTAAGCTTATTGACAAAAGCAATAATCAAATCAATCGCTCGAACAAGACGAACAAAACCGAGTGATCGTATAAATATACAGACAGTCAAACAGTTAAACCAGTGAATAACCAACCAGCAATGATGGACATCTCAAATATGCCGCAGCATTGTTTCAAGGAGACGATTAAACGAAAGCGAGTATTGAGCGAGTTAAAGAAGTACTGCCCTACAGGTGTGAAAGAGAAAGCACTAGATATCCCGCAATGGCCACACGTAATTACATAGACCACCCGCGAGATCTCGCTCGCACCATTATAGAACAGCTTTTTGTGGGGAAAATAATAATCAACACAATGAAGTCATCAAACGAAACACGGACCGCGGCCGGGCGGCCCTAATCGCTATTAGCAAGTGGTTTTCAAAATTTTATTGTCGTCTCTTTAATTATTCATACCAATTTTAAGTCCCCCTAAAAAACGCGAAAGATTGGAATTCTTAGACCAAATAGAGCTCGTAAGGATTGCCATAGCTCCAAGAAAGAACTTTAAGAACTTAAACCAAAGGGTCCGTCTCCAAAAGTCGGATCCCTAACCATATTAATCGAAGTTGTACAGGTTTTAGTACAGAGTTCGTCCGGGGAAGTACCACCATACCCATATCCGCCGTGAAGCATTACCGTGTTTGAGTTAGAAAGAAAAAGATTTATACCTAATATTAAGTAAGGAATCATGTAGTTTTTACTGTATTTATGACTCAAGATTGTTTGTGTTGCGATAGGTATGGCCTTCGAAATACTAAAAGAACCTTGTATTATTATCATAATTCAATATATAAATTAAAATACACTTTAAGAGATATCTTATTTATGCGTAATTAAAGTTTTAATCTAAACGAACAGTCTGTATTCTCTGAAAAGGATTAGTTTTAATAGAAATAAAACAAAATTAATGAAAAAAATCGGCAAAAATAACTAGCTTAAAAATGTATGGTAAGTGCTAGTAACTCAAAGTTTAATTTCATTTATTTGTAATAGATTATATAACATATCTTCACGCCCATAGTCCCCGAAGACGTAGACGTCTCAGTATTCAGGACCAACATTCCACCAAAGATATTTAACGTCCCAACATGTGGTCTCTCAGGCACATCACCAATCCTGGTTTAGAAGCAGCGGCGGCCTTACCCATTGCGAGGCTCCGGGCGGCAGGTCATTGCGAGGCCCTTTGTCCCCCGTGAAAAGTATGTGATGCGAAAGTAAGCCTGGTTGTTTGGTTTAGGTATTTGTCATGTTTGACAAGATATGCTAAAGTTATACAAATAAATAAAATTTTAAATCCATATTTCTTTTAATTTGCTTGGGTTGCGCGAGGCCCCTGCAAGAGCGAGGCCCCGGGCGATTGCCCCGTTCGCCACCCCCTAAGGCCGCCTCTATTTAGAAGTAATCAATTCTAAACAAAGAAATGTTAATCTCGTATCGAACCTATAACTTCAAAGACTCTACTCGAGCATTATACCACTATATTATTTCAATTAATAACATTGTAATAAATAAAACATTAAACATAAAACTTTCCCACATAATTTAAAGATTATTCTTAGTCATAAACATAAATGGCATCGGTATTTTATAAATCAGTACATTAACATGCCTAGTGACTATCAATTATTGATAATAAAAACCGCAAAATAATAATAACAGAATGAATAAACAACTTTTATCGTTTTTTGAACTTTGACACTTTGTCATAATATTATAAATCCACAAAGATATCAAGGACTGAGTAACACCCACCAACGGTTTTTGCGATCAAATCTCGTAGCTTCGTAGCTTTTCATAGTAAATGTCAAATGACTCTCTTCTACGAGATTTCATTGTGACAGGTGTAATAATCGACTAAATAGTATACCGATCAAAGCGTAACAAGTGGTCAACAAAAGCATCCCTAAAAGAGGGTTATCGTCAGGCGGTAAACATTCTGCCTGTTCTCTGAATATTTAATGCACCGTATGGACAGAAAGCTAACTTCGCTGACCCCAAATGTTTAGGAAGATGACGCTTTTGAAATGTCATACAAATAGGGAATACTGTATTGAATTTAGATGATTAAATAAATATTAACCAGTGTATTGAACATCAAAAAATATACGGATACAACACATATGATGATTATTGTGTATCGATTTAACCACAGAGTTTATCTTTTCACAGATATATTCGTTTTGAAATTTAATAAAAAGTTACTGATTTGACATATCAGTCAACATCTCTATTAAAGATGTGCGATATCGCATGGCTCAGTGATTTAATGTATCTACTGACGACCATGGTCGGTTCAAATCATCTATTCGTAAATATAAGCTTTAAAGATTATGCACAGATCTACCTCAAAATATATGTTTTTTATTAAAGATATGGCAACCCAACTTCTCTGTAGCTTTACTGTTATATTTCAAACACTAAATTATAATTATTTTATAAATAATTTGCTTTTTGTGCCGCGGTTTACCCGCATTTCCAAGGGCACTCAACCTATGTACCCTATGTAACCTATGAACCAATGTATCTCGGGATTAAAACATAGCCTATGTCTATCTGGATATTTTTAAAGTGCAGTGGTTCAGGATATTAACCTCAGCATATTTAAAACTCGCAAAATTCGCACTCTCTTAAAATACAATATCGTATCGATTTAACAACAACGGAACGAATAAAAAACACGACAAAAATACTATCAATATTAATTAATCAAAACGAATAGAGGTTTTATCGATTGTTATGTAAATGTAATCGATAGAGATTGTGTTAAATCGATAAAGTCGGTTTATGCGATGAATTTATGAATGAGCCAGTGTTGCGTATGGACGGAAGAATCAACTGAGTGTGACCGGCGAGCCGTTAGTCGATTTGTTGCCGTTCCGGAAGATTCTGCTTTCCGGTGAGCACAGCACTGGCATTGTTAATGCCAATGTGAAGGACAACCCAACAACATAACATGTTGAGAGATGGTTTCTTTTTTCAATTCTTAGGGTCCATACCCAAAGGGCGCCTACAGGGCTTCGACTCTGTAAAGAAAATTACACTAGCCCGAGGATATTTCGTCGCGGCCTCTATGCTATGTCTCTTTTACTAACTACGCAATCACGTGAGAGATAAGCTCTCCGATCCCTCTTTGCCCCTGGTTGCCGACGATGTTTGTATTAGCTGAATAAAAGGGCAGGGCCCTCATACTAAGGCTTCGTTGTCTATCGGTTCGTGTTCTACCTTTTTTTTATGCCACTTGGGCCGACAAACATGCAGACGGTCCACCTGATGGTAAGTGGTCACCGCCGCCTATGGACATTTGCAACACTAGGAGCATCGCCAATGCGTTGCCGACCCTGAGACGTGAAGTTGTTAAGTCTCATGTGCCTGTAATTTCACCGGCCCCCTCAATTAGATAATCCGGTTAGAAAGGTAAAGAGACTGGTAAAATTACAAGGACATGAGGCGTCTTCATTGTCTTCAGGACACACGACGGCTTGTGGTTATCAACGCATTGGCGATGCTCCTGGTGTCGCAAATGTCCGTAGGCGGCGATGACCACTTACCATCGGGTGGAACGTCTGCCTGGCTGTCGGCCCACTTGACAATTCACTTTACAAAGAGTGTACCAACATGTTTCTTTATTATTTAGGTACAACAGTTAATTCTGATCTTAGCTTACTGCCACAAGACACACGGAAGCATTTATCTTTTTTTTTATGGCTGTCTGCCGATGGTCTCAGCAATTTCTACCAGTATCACGTAGTAACTATTCGGTAAATATTTACTGCAAAGTTATAACAGAAAGTTTAATATGTTGTTTGTGGTACATTAAAAATTAGGTACGATACCCAATAACATAGCCAGCGGCGTTGGCAATATATCTGCGAGAAGTCTGTCTCGACAGCTGTGAGGATTTATGAAGGAGCTAATTCACGCCACAAGTTGTTAGCGAACCGAGGGTAGCGCCTGCCACTCGCTTGTCCAGGGTTGCCACTGGGACAAGAAGTTTTGGAAGTAGTAGAGCTCTTACTGCAGAGTTCGTCCAGTCCAAGTACTACCACCATACGCATCTCTCATGAAGCAGTAGTGGACTAGTATTACTCTGTTTCACTTTCAATGGTTATGGGGCTGGTGACATTACAGGCACTTGAGACATAATATATTTTTTTAAAGAAAAAGAAGACAATATCTCAGGGTCGACGACGCATTGGCGATGCCCCTGGTATTGCAAATGTCCAAAGGCCGCGGTACTTAAATATCCGGTTTTGCATAGCGACAAGTCATAAAAGATTCTCGTTTAATTACGCTGGAAAGTAGTGCAGGTTCTACCTATATCTACATTTACTTTATTGGATCGCCTGCCGTACAATTTCATTTTCTGCTCTTGGCAACCCTGTACATAACTGCCGTCGGTCGCCGTCGCCCACTATAGATTTTATGCTTTATCAATAAAAATAAACAATAAAATGTGGTCAGCCAATGACTGGATCTCAGGCAGGTGTACCGACAACTCGTAATATCGATATGAATAGATTGGAATTTGGACATGTAAAAGCTATAAATATACTAGGGCGTTTTTAATTTAACGTGTCAGTAAAATGTGGCACTCTCCAGAAAATTTGGTATTTTTTTATAAAGACCCAGAAGTTTATGGTGTCTCTTGGTCATGTTCGGCTAAGATCGTATCCTGGCATTGGAGTTATTATTTACTCTGTTGTCTACCACCAGTTGAAAGTTGAAGACTTGCCGCCAAGCGAAAGTAAAAAATATAGCATTGGTTCACAGTGACAGTGGCATGTCGAAATAAGAGCTAAAACAAGCGCAGGCGCCGCCGTAACAGACGCACGAACATTCCGCGATAACTAACTAAGCCGTTTGTATGTAGGCCCCGATACAGGATTTGGAGGGAGAGGCAACTTTCGTCTGATTTTACCCATCTTCCAAACAACTGAGAGTTATGTGTTCATAACGACTCTTGTAATATAGCGTTGTATCCGACAAACAAGAAGAATAGTAAAGTCTTAAATCAGGGTCGTAAGTTAGGGGGAGGTAAAATTACTCATTGCCCCTTCCCCTCGCTACTCTCCCCTCTGCGACTGGAACTTATATTGCAGTCTGCAGAGAAACTTTGAATCCTAAATTTTGTGTGGTTGTATGGTAATTTTAAAGGCGTAGGTATCTTTAAAAGTTATTGAATTTTTCTTGGCATTATAAATTTGCTTAGCCAAACATAACCCTATACTGTAGACTGTGTCTAAAATACTACTCCTGCATATAGAACAAATATGAAAGTATCTTATGACCCAAAATCATTCGGGAAAATATTATAATACCTTTCCTTTGTGTAGTTTATTCCCAAAGATTAATCATGTTCCATTAATTACATAAACTATCTAAAGTATGAATCATCAATTTGTTTAGTTTAAACGCTAACAAACCGTCGATTATATCGAGTAAAAGCTTCCTTATATCGCATCAGGTCGTAACTGTAAATCCATAACCTATTTCAGAGCTCTGCGAAAGCGGAATGCGTTCATCGGCCGCCTTATACTTATAATAACTTAGTCGATTTGCTTGTTTTTTAACTCGCAAGTGACTGGATCGAGATTCCCGCCAGATTAAATAAAGGACTTGTTATTGGTGCACACAGGAGTGGCGGTAACGGTACAGCGGAATCGCGAAACGATGCACACGGCAGATGCAAACCAACGGTGAATTTTAATACCTACTTCGTGGAATTTGCACGTGCGAATTTAATGTTAAGAATCTTCTTACAAATCATTTTAGAAATAATGATCGTAAACCGCTTCACATTTATAAATTAAATTAAGTGGAATATAAAAAGTTCTATCGTGCTGCAATGGAACTAAATTGATCATAGTTTGCAATCAATGTTTATTATTCGGACACCAGTTATTAAACAAAAGTTATGATAGCTTCATTAACTTTGACCCTCATAAGTATCCCCTGCGGGTTTAAATAAAAAAAAATGTTTTTAGTTTTGAACCAAAATATATTTTATCTATTAGTATGCACCTAAATAAAAATAAACCACCACGTTTCCACAATTCGGAAATCGCGCGTCTTTGTGCTTAAACCGCTTATACAGGATGACGCACCCGCAAATTCTTTTATAATTAGACAATCCCGCCAAGTCAGGCATTCCGGTCAAATTGCCATATCTGGTGAGAAGAGGGCCGAGGATTGCTGTACGCTGGCGCGAAATGAAGATAGATTGCCAAGAGTTATAAGGTCGAAAGGCTTAATTACAGGATCGCTCGTCTGATCGGGTGTGTTTTAATTTTGGACTTTTTGGGCGTATCGAGTTTTTAAAGGGTTAATTTAAAACGTGTGATTTTTTTATGTAGGTAATTTGTTAATATAACATTTTCTTTTGTTTTATTATTATCTGCAGTCGTATAAGCTAGGTACCTACATATCTATTGTTACCAAAAATTTGTAAGTAAACCTTTTAACAAGTTGACTTTTACTAGCAGTTTTTAATTTTGAGTTCTTAGTATAGAGTTCGCCTGGGAAAAGTACAACCACCATACCTATTTCCGCCTATCGCATATCCTTCCTATTCAGCAGTAGTACGCTTGTGTGACTGTATTTCAGTTATAATATTAATGTCTCAGGGTCAACGCATTGGCCGTGCACGTGGTATTGTAAATGTCCATAGACGGCGGTGACTTACATTCAATTTCCCAATTTCTAGGCTAAGTTGACACTTTAAACCATAGATACAATATGTTTACAGCCGCTACCGAGAACACTGATCTACATCTCATGTGAATAAAACGGCACATTAATCGTAGAAATCTTAAAATGACACGGCAAATTATGGAACTACCGTTTTTCCATACTAAAACGGTTGTTTCACAAAGACAGTGGCGCCACTGCAAACTGAACGAAGAATTTGGTCGAATATCTTCACGCTTCGCCATGCTGGTCACGTAGAGACACAAAAATCCCTAACACGCCTCCGTACCATATTATGAATATACGAAAGAAGGAATATTACTATGCGTAGTTGGTAAGCCGCGTTCGGAAAACGCTATCTATTTTGAGAATACCTTTAAAATTAAAAAGGGCCTGGTGGCGTGGAGGTTACACAGCCAAGGCATGATGGTATCTGGTCATGAACTATTTGGTCTGTGAGAGAGTGTGTCTGTATGAGCAAGTATTTAAAAAGTAGTTGATGTTGTTAAACAGCCATTTATTCAATAACTTATGAAGGTAAAGGCTTCTGGAGTCACAAACGGTTGATAAGACACACTTTAATTCTTCCCAATTTATCAGCTATCTTTTTCCCATAGTACAGCTTGGTTTGGGTTTAGGTGATGCGTAAAAGAAATGTCCCAGGATATTTATTATTTCTCGGCCTGAGAATCGGTCGATTGATCCTTTTAAAAGGTGTGCAGAGGACTGATCCCTTTATATTCATTTGAAACAAGTTATGGCTATATTGAGTCGATTTGTAAAAAAAATCGATAACAACTTACTTTTTTTTTGGCCGCGTGGCATTTTTTTTAGGTCATCGCTTCAATACGTATTTAAATAAGTTATCAAAAACCGTCAGACAAAGTAGCTGTCGTTTCGTTTAGTAAAATATTAGTAAGGTAATTAAAATGCTCCGAAACTGGTAACGTAAGCTTAATGCAGTCAAGTTTCATCGCTAATGGAGTCGTTTTAAAATTATAGAGTTCAAACTCACTAGTGGTGGGACACGTGTGTTAAAGACAGTATAGTTAGTCGAGTAACTGTAGTCAGAGAGTTTATTAATGTAATTGTTGCTCAAAATCATTCTACTCATTTTCATATTTGTTCTTATGTAAATGATAATTAATTTGATGTATCTGTATATAATACTACATAAAAAAGTTAAAACGATTTTTACATAACGTTCATATTTGTTTAATAAATAGTGCAAGCCATTTTCAAAATTTGGTCATCCATTATATTTATGTTTGTACGATAAAATAATGAATACAAGCTTAAATTAAGGAGCGAGAAAGTTAATTCAGCAGCAAATAAAGCTGGAAGTAAATGGAAAAACTTTCATTTATGATAGCGAGTACAATTGGGTTGTTACATTTTTTTTAAGGGAAGATCTACTGTCTTATACTGAACTGATATTTTAGTAATCGAAAAAGAAAAATACACTTAAGTATTTTTTGAATTAATCGAGTACACTAATAAATAAAGGCGCATCACTAAACTACTAATAAAGCCAGAAACGATTGACAAAGTACATTTAGAACTATGTAATGGCCCGTGAAATGAATTTGATATGGTCTGTTACTTTACAGTTTACGGTCTCAGCGTATAGAATGAAAATATCAGGGCCGACTTAAGGGCCAATCAGGTCGTTCTATTGAATATTTCGTTTTGAGACCAAGACTTGATAGCTTCATTTCGCGCATCATTATCATCATTAGCACTTTATGTACGGACCGTAGGAGCACGAGCCACTCCTATCATTGAGGGGATGGACCAGTTAGGAGTTGCCTACCGCTTAGGTCCCTATATCAAAATTACTCCTAAGTTAAGCATTGTTCAGTGAAATATATAAAAGTTAGTGTTCATTGCCGGAATTTACACACCCTTAAAGATAGTTCGTAAATTGGGAGACTTTCGATCCACTCATGGAAGTGAAGGAAAATAAATATTAATAATAAAAATAAAACTTTTTTTTATTCTCTCTCAAAAATCTTCACAATACAATTCAAAGCTAAGTTGGTATACAGTACAATACAGACCTGCTTTGTGAGAGACCTGGTGCTTGTGGTAGGTTAAAAACATGTATTACAAGTCACCAGCGCTCCCGACTCCACGGATATTGCAAGATGAAACCATATAACTGTAATGCAACGCCTAATTTGTCAAGCCCCTACCGTTGTAGGTTTCGGTAACTGCTCTTGAGAGTCAGTCTACTAGGGAGTAGACTTACCACATTCGTGCATTACATTATTTACTATGGTGATATAGTGGTCAAACACTACTCTGTTGGCTACTTTTACTTAATTTATTGTCATGCTATACTTAAGGGCTTGTAAAGGTATTTTTGAATAAATTGTATATAACAAATTGCAAATTAGAACAATTCAATCAACAAATTGATTTGCCCGTAGTCTTTGGCAGTCAATAAAGAAAAAACTTTAAAAATACCTCTTGCAAACGCTATTTGCTTTAGAGCCAATATTTCTCCTCCCAATATTAGAATTTTTACAAACATCAAAATTCATAAGCTTCGTCCCGACGCAGCCTGTTCAAACAATTCAGACGAGGGTGTGTCTGTTTATTTGACTTCCATCACGCTGAGATTAAAGCTAAGGGCTATATACCTACACAATTATATTCCAGAGAACACTTTCACTGCCTTATTATTAGGGTAATTTCTTTTTACATTACCCGACGAACCTTGGTAACATTCGGTTAACATCGGTCCACCCGCCAGTGAGTGGTCACCGCCGCTTATGGACCATATACCAGGGCATCGCAATGACATGAGATTAAGTCTCACGTACCTGTTATTTCGCTCCCTTTTCTAACTGTAACACAGTGATACAAGTGCACTACTGAATCACTGCGGAAATACTCTTCCCCGGGGAACTTTCCCGGATGAACAGCTTCTATATTGTGTAGAATCTAAAACTCTGAATTGACGTTAAAGACCCCTGACTGCCACGACACAGGTCGTGGGTTTGATTCCCAGTTAGGACAAACATTTGTGTGCAAGAATTTATCTGTTTTCTGCGTCTAGATGTTAATATCAGTATAAGTATGTATTTAGAAAAAAAAAGTAATATATGTAGTATATCAGTTATCTGGTTTCCATAGTACAAGCTCTGCTTAGTTTGGGACCAAATGGCCGTGTGTAAAGAATGTCCAGGGATATTTATCACTACATAGTGTAAAACAATGTCGCTTTCTCTGACCCTATATCCCTATAATGCTTAAATTTTTAAAACTACGCAACGGATTTTGATGCGGTTTTTTTTATAGATAGAGTGATTGATGAGGAAGGTTTTTATGTATAATGCATTGACATCCCACGGGAACGCGGGTAAAGCCGCGGGGGACAGCTATATATTATAAAGTAATTCAAAGTACATAGTAAACCGACTAAAAGGTTTATTTTTTCATTATAAACATAAATAAAGCTTATTATGAATAAAAACATTACTAATATGACCTTAAGAATTAATTCGCGTGATCATTATCATTGTTTTGATAAGATTGCTGATGTGCAATCATATCTATGCTATCATTGATCACCTGTGATATATCTATACAGTAAAGATATCCGGATGGTAATTTCCTAATCACTGATAATCTATACTGTCTTTATTTACCACCTACCATTTTGTATTGTCTGAAGTCTGAATGACAATAGCTCGATGTTATATCGCTGCCTCTATGCTCTGTCTCTTTTGCTAACTGCGTAATCATATGAGAGGTCCGAGGCATCGTTACCTTGTTCGATGGCGTCGATTATATTAGATGAATAAAAGAGTTGTTCCATAGTAATAGAATATTCAATACATCACATCCGCCATGTTTTAATTAATGTCAAATGGGACATTAAAATAAAAAGCGCGCGAATCGGCCGCGCGGTAAATGCTGTGTTTTTCGAACGCCTTAAATTAAAACATGTTGTTTATGAATAAAAATAACCATACTCAGTAATTATTTAGAAAAAAACAGTTTATTTTGGCAATGGAATACTGGCATATTTAAAAAAAAAGAGTGATTGTCAGTCAATCTAGATTTATATTGATAGATTGCCATTAAAAAAACGGAATTATTAGTAATTAAATGTTTGATGTATAATTATTATATTAAAATAAGCAATATTGTTTTAATACATTATAATAAATATGATTCTACCTAATATGGACTATACGAGTAGTTTTCGAGCTTTTGGAAGAGCCGACATAAAGTTTGAGGTATAAATAACTTTTTTATTCACAGGCCCCTATGAATACGTCATACGAGGTCACGTCACGTGTGCTCCCGTCCCTTTGAGGCACTCACAGCAAACATTAATATCAAGCTGTGGTGACTCACATTATCGAGACATATCGCCCCTAGTTTAGGGGGTTGCATCCTTGTTGTGTTGTGTGGTGTAAGGTATGAGAGGACGGCGGGGATGCCTTAATAATATAAAAAAAATATCACGTGCCATTTTTTACACGCGGCGATCTGTTCCAAACTAAGCAGAGTTTGTACTAAGACTAGATTAACTACACATTTTTCTTAAAAATACGTATTTGTGTAGATATTTACCTACGCCATGATAAAACAGTAATTTTCATGGACACAAATGTTTGTCTTTTAAAAATCCAAGTAAAAAACAAGTTTGTATTTATTGCTGGTAATTTATGATAGGTAATATAAATATTATCTATTGGCATGAGTAATATTTAAGGCATGGTTTTGACGCGCAAATTATATTTGTATTAAAATTTATGGTAAAATTAATACAGTAGGCTTTTGTGCGTCATTCTGAGGAATCTGTAGATACCACTACATTACATACACAACACACAACATTAGAGGCCACTCCCTAAGCTGATAGTATTATTATTGTTTGTTATTTTGATAATTATACATTCAATTCCTCTGTTCTTTCTGGAAATCCATAGGTTTGTGGCTCGCAGCTTATCTATCAAAAGCTCAATAAAACATGCGTTGTTTGAATGAATAACCGGACTCCCGATTTTTAATCATTATAAAGTTTATGTAATTGGTTTAAACTATGAATCTTTAGAAAAAGTGTTTAGCATGATTGTGTACGTTTTATTCTAAAAAAAGACAACATTCGACCATTCTCTTGCCTTATTACAAATGTTTCCCAAAACCGCTTCGTCTTTCATATCGCACCATAACATCAATTTCGATTGAACAATTGGAACGCAATAACACTTATCACAAAGTCATAAAGTTTAAATTCCCCTGTGAATAACTATGCAAATCAGTGATTCCACTTCATGCCGGCTACGACAGAGAAAGCACGACTGTGTGAGCAGTTAATGCTTTAATTTACAAGCTATTTTAATAGAAACATAACAATTGTTTACTGTTTGTTTTCTTCCGTTTTGCTTTAATGGGTTATACGAGTAAGTTAAATGTTTTATTTAAAATTTAACGAGAACATGCGTTGTTAAAAGCGTGGTAGGCTATTTTCTATTTGTTGCTATTGTAGGAATAATTACCAAAGAACAACAAAAATATTTATTTCCAAATCATCATTCTTTCTTACTCTATGGATTGTTATTTATAACCAGTTTTAGTGTAGTAAATTTTTTTTATGATTTAATGGCAGCACTTGTTTTCACGTTGTCCACAGTTAATATAAAGCAAAACTAATTCAATCTGTTTACTTTTTTCTATTAATTGACTGAACAGATCTTGATAATATCTACTCTAATATTATATTGAGAAAGAATTTGTATTTTTGTTTGTATTGAATAAATTCAAAACTACTGGACCGATTTTACTAATTCTTTTCC
Source organism: Habrosyne pyritoides (assembly GCA_907165245.1). NCBI lineage: Eukaryota > Metazoa > Arthropoda > Insecta > Lepidoptera > Drepanidae > Habrosyne > Habrosyne pyritoides. The sequence continues at coordinate 13,163,437 of OU015588.1, read as the reverse complement.
TATTAAAAAGCTACTTTATCCAGAAGTAAAATAGGCTATGTTATAATCCTGGGTAACATTTGATCCTACGGGAATGCGGGTGACATTTCATTTATAGTTATATGTCAGGGTAAGCTAGTTTAGTATAGGCTAAACTTCATCTACTGTTTGCAAAAGAATAATTTGTCAGATCCATCGTACCCAAACATCCCCAACTCCCCAGACTGTCAGTAATGCAATAAAGTCCCGCCAATGGCAAGTTGGACGGATGTTTAAACTTATTTGCGACCCTCCGAGTGACGTGGCGACCCTCACTGCGTCTGCGTCCCCGATCCGTCGAGTTAAGGAGTTCGCTCGACGAAAGGGATAGGGTATATGCTGTGTCGCAGTAGAAGTCATTTCCTAAATTCAAATTTAGAATTTAGGCTGTATTTTGTTTTATTATGAGCACGCGGAAGTTGTCGAGATCTAATAGACTCGTTTTGACAGCTTAGAGTGTATGACGAAGTCTATCAGTATGATACAATTAACCGATGGATCAATAGATGGACCTTATATAAAAGGAATAAAGATGATTTCACTATGACTTAGATTTCGATACTAGTAAATATAGTAAGTAGTTCCAGGCAGGTATGGACTTCCTTTATTTGACAGCTCCTGTCATCGCGAACCCAATAGAACTAGTCGCTTGCTTCCATTTACAAAAATTACACGGCAGTTGATTTACTGATTGGAAATAAGACTTTAAATTGCTATGACTTTGATCATAATACTTTGCAAGTACAATTATTGATTTTAAAATAAGTAATACTTAAAGCTCCGAATCAATTGTTACAATTTATAGTTATTCGACCATATTATTATCTCTAACCAATGTGCGATTATGGTTTGAACACTTTCTTAAGAGTATATCTACATATTAGGTTTTTTTTTTTATTTTCACAGGCAAAGCACTGCTGCTGCTCCCTACAAAAATCAACCAGTAACATCAGTAAATTGATCTTGCGCTTAACCACACTCTCGGATAATGAATATATACACGCTCACTTTGTCCGAATCTATCCCGGACTAAAAAATAAGCTTCCAATAATAACCAAACCATTTCTTCTACCCACAGACGCTGACAAGCTGTGCCTAAACAAAGGCTGCTGCGGCCCCAAGTCACGGGAGCGGCTGACGCAGCAAGCCCGCACACAGCTTGAGTCTGCACTGCGCAGTGAGCTGGGAAAGCTCGCTGATACCCTGGCTAACAGGGCCATGCAGTTTGATGGTGAGTCTACCTGTTAGCTTTTTATTTTGATACTTCTGTATCTGATGAATATCTGACTCAGAGAACCATGTTCATTTTTCTGTAGACTATAGGTTGCTGGTTCATAGGACCATGTTATCTTTTGAGTGGACCATATGTTTCTGGTTCATATCCTGCTCGAAGGACCATGTTATTTTTTGAGGGGACTATAAGTGGAGATATTAATGGTAAAGGAATTTAATCATACCATTTTCGAGTTCTATTATTTTTAATATACATAGTTTTACAATGTTTCGACAGGCGTAAGTGTAAATTTCTCTATGAGTTTGTAGTTGGCTACCCGAGGTGGGGCAGAACGTATTGCCAGAGTATAAAACATATATTAGAGACTCGATATACAGTTAAAGAATTTCGATTTTACTCTTCAGTCGTAGAAATTAGGCTTTCAATCAAAGAATGATAATAGAAGTGTTGGGGTTGCGGTGTGTAAGCACCAAGTGTAATTCTCAAGTCTTTATATATAAATAAGGAGCCGATCTTACTCACAAGTATTTCATAACGCACTTTGCTCAATCAACGCTCTGCTGGTAGCATCAGACGGGGTTATAAATAGCGGACAGATATCTCGCTACATACTTACACTTGCACACTAATGTGCGAGATATATTCATTCGCTTAGATGCTATCGAATATAGCTTGCGAGATCACTCGATATGGTGTCGATTCTTGTCGTACTAAGGGACCGTGACAAGAATCGATATGGCTATCGATTATGTAAAAGAGGATGTAAATATGTTCTTGTCCTGCATAAATGTCCCTTGGTTAAGAATTGTAGTAGAAGTGTCACCTGGTTACTTTATCAGTCTTACTATGGACATCTAGATTTTTTGGGAAGAATCCGGGATCATAGTGTTTTTAAAATGTAAATTACTTTCTGGTTTATAAAACTTTTTAAATTTAGATGACTCATAGTTTATTACTTGAATAACTTAGTTCACCAAGTTTACTTATCATATAATTGGTGTATTCCGGACATACTGCTACATTATGTAAACTAAACTTGCGGCACGCTATTATGGCCGTTTTGACGTTTAACAATGACAAATTAAAATAACCTTTATTCCTTCACACATAAGGTACATCTAATGATTCAACAGCTAATTGTATGATCATGGAAATCAACCATACTCCAAACCAATACAGTTTCTTTTCCTATGACAATCTGAAGCGTAAAAACGGCCATCATAGCGTGCCGTGTATAATAATATAAAAAGGAAAGATTTGATTTTTGTTTGTTACGATTTAACTAAAAACTACTAGACCGATTTCAGAATTTCTTTCACTAATGGAAAGCTACATTGTCAGCAAGTAACATAAGCTATATTTTATCCCCGTTTTCTCACAGGAACGGGATCTACAGCGAGCTACTATAGAGTATATAATAAATATAATAAATTTTGGTGTTGCCCCTTTAAACAAGATGGTCGTTTACCACTGCGAAATTGTCTATGGAGAAAATAAACATAAAGAACTAAACTTAGCCATAACTTCACCACAAGGTGGGGTGTATGGTTAGTCATATTGTTTAGTCTAACCCATTTAACTAAGCGTTAAATAATTCAGACGGTATTATAAACATTGGACGATGAACGATACCTCTTCTCAGCCGTGACTCATGTATGGCTTCTGTTAAGAACAATGGTTACTCAGTCAAATATAACGTTCGTTTGTAATTGTACGTGAAATAGCATTATAGCGAATAGAATTTCAGCCCTTAACGTCATGTGTTCTTCAAACTTTTCTATATTCTTTCATTGAAACGGTAATCTTTGTTGCAGTCTCAACTATTAACAGAAACTCAAATGTAACCTTGCTGAGTTTCTTGCCGGTTCTTCTCAGTAGAAGGCTGACTTCCGAAACCGGTGGTCCCTTCAGTAACTTTAAATTTGACCTTCATAAGTGCCCTAAGTGGTCCTAAACTGAATAAATGGCTATGAATTTTGAGTTTTGACTGTTTCATATCTAAGAAGTAGTGGAGCTTTTATCATCATAAGCTGATAGTAAAGCTCAGGATATTAATCCATATTTAGGTATAAAACATTTTAACTCGTCCTGTTGTTGCTTGCTATAAATGACTCGACTTTAACCGATCCGAGGCCAAATGGTGATGACGCGACATGAAACAGGCTGATGAGTAAGCTTCTACCTACTATCTTAACCACAATATTCCAATAGATACTTGTATATGCCACAAAGATAATTATAGCAACGAATAATTGAATATTATATTCGGTATTTTGCATTACATGATTTAACCTAAAATATATCTAAACACAATGGATAAAAAGTAGGTAGGTTGAAATAAGTGACTTTTGCAATAAATAGCTAATAATATAAATACAAAAACAAACATTGGTTAAACCATCACCAATTAGATAATAAAGCGAAGAATTAATAACAGATCGCTTAAAAATATTAGAAACAAAAATGGTCATAGTAGTGATCCCTGAGGAACTCTCAATTAACTTTTTAAATACCGAGAATTTTGTACTTGCTAATAGAAACTTTTATAAAAAAATAGGCTAACGTGCCATTCTCATGCTTATTTCTTAAAAAAAAACAATCAGCCACTGGACTCTCTAATTCAAACCACATCATTGAGCCGGGTGGGTGCAAGGAGGCCTCGGTGAGACCTCTCACCTGATTACATGGTTGATGAGAGAGACAGAGCCCGATTGTCATTTTAATACTCCCATTATACGTAAATTACCTAAGTCATATTTTGGGTTAAAAGATCGGAGCAGGTAGAACTCACAGGTCATTTTCTCACAACATTTAGCACCTAAACAGTATTTTTAGAGCCCCAACTGTTTATTAGCGCTAATTTTAGATTTTATGATATACTTTTTTGGGTATCAGAACAATATTTATTTTCCGAAATGTAAATATGCCAAGGGAATGAATGTGGTTATGGAATTTAATAACGTTGTTGAAGGGGTACTGCCCTGTTATTTTTAATGAAATATATGTACATCTCATTTTGTTTTATTAAGATGAAAAAAATAAGATTATTTTTGTTTAGTCCTGTTAAAATTGCTTTTGTTATAGTCTGGGGCATTGCTGATTTGATACAGATTTTAATAGTTAAATTTAAAAAAAAATACCAAAGAGGTTAGATCATAATGTAGTGACATAACTTAAACCTCTTTTAAAATTTTGGAAAAAAAATATGTTGAGAAGTGTAGCTTGATGCTGAGAATCGGAACCAGTATTGATTTAATCTAGGTAGAATATGGTTCTAGAGCGCAAAGCTAGAATTCTTGAAACTAGGTCTTACTGCCTAGATAGCCTACTATTCGTGAATCGTTAATTAATTTATTTCCATCATGCAATGGAACAAGGAAACCGCAATCACAAATCAATTGAAGAGGTTAAGCAAACTTCACCTTGCCGTGGCTAGTAACTGTTATTAAAGCTAGAGAGTCTGTGGCCACTTGATTGACGCTAATATAATAAAGAGGTAGAATTTATTTGTTTTTATGAAGGGGTCAAACTGAAACTACCAACTCAATTCTGAAAATACATTCTCTAATTGAAAGCGGCAGTAAGCTCGTGTGACATAAGACATGTTTTGTCCGAGAAAAATAAAACATTCTGCCGGAATATATGTGAAACTGGGAGACGCAAATATCTTCACGCTTATTATCCTCGAAGAGGTAGGCAGTGCAATTAGACCCATTTTCTATCGAAGATATTACAAGTCCCAACGTGATATTTGAATCGCCGTCTATCGGGTATATTACCAATTCCGGGCTACAGATTCACAATAATAAATAAAATCAATCATAACAAAAAAATAAATTATGTCAACTGTACCCTACAAATCTGGGAATCGAACCTCGGGCCTCCGATCTTTAAGCCGAGCTCTAAACCGCTCGACCACTGAGGTAACTAAAGATGCGTGTGTTGACAATGAACTCCTCCTAAACGGCTGGACCGATTTCATTGTTTTTTTTTGTATGCAATTGGGTGGCGTCCTGGATGGTTTAGATTCACAATTGGACCCGGTAGGTGGCGCTGCGAGCGTCTGTCCGAGCAGCTAGTTTATATAAAATATCTTAACTGATGACTTCATAGGTCAAACGCGTAACCCAATATCAAGTCGAAATTGTTAATCTTAATAATAACATTATAAATGTCAAAGTTTGGACGTTTGGTTGTTTATGAGCCAATTACGCATAAACGACTGAACGGGTTTAGTCGTAATTTTGAATTGTAGATGTTCTGGATTGACGAAAATATTATGTTCTTTAAAATATTAGATCGGTAGTCGGTACGGAAACGGGAAATAGCGACTGCCTAGGGTCTCTGAATAATTTCTTGTTGTTAGGCGATTATAGCTTAATTGTGGTGATGTAGTGTGCAACATGTAGGCTTTATTTGATCATAATGGGCTGACCTAAAAAAACAACGGGTTGCACTCCGGGAGTGCCGGCAGAAGTGAGAACTTGAACATTAACGTTGTGCATTTTTACCGTCTTACGAATTTTCGATCAGGTCACGTGTCCTGACGCGAATTTAACATTTTATACCCATCCCAAGAAAATTGCTCAACGCCGCTAAAGAAGTTTTCACTTCAAAAAACATGATGATTAGGTCACTTTACTAAGCATAAGATATTGCATGGTCATCAGTTCGGTTTCACGAAGGGAAGATCTACATCCGATGCGGCAGCAGCATTGCTGAGACACATTTATGGCCCTTGGGAGGATTCTCAGGATGCGATTGGCATTTTTTGTGATCTATCCAAGGCTTTCGATTGCGTTGACCACCGTACGCTACTTCTAAAACTTGACTACTACGGAATTCGTGGAACTGCTCATGATCTTGTTTTATCTTATTTATCAAATCGTCAACAAAAGGTAGGGATTACTGGCACAACATCCAAGGGCTCTTTAGTCGAAATGGGGGTACCCCAGGGTTCAATTTTAGGTCCATTTTTGTTTTTAGTCTATATAAATGACTTGCCATATGTTGTAAATGATCTCACAGATATTGTCTTGTTTGCTGATGATACATCATTAATTTTTAAAGTTGATAGAAAAGACAAAGATCTAACTAAAGTTAATCATACTATGTCAATTGTCTGTGGGTGGTTTGCTACAAATAATCTATTACTAAATTCAAAGAAAACTAAATGCTTAAGGTTTTCTTTACCGAATGTAGCACAAGTAGATAGCCAAATAATAATAGATGGGAGCCATATTGATCTTGTTAATAAAACGGTATTTTTGGGTCTTACATTGGACAATAAATTGCAGTGGGGACCTCAGGTTGATACTCTAGCTGCTAAGTTAAGTTCGGCTGCATTTGCTGTTAGGAAAATTAAACAATTGACGAATGTTGAGACAGCCAAATTAGTTTATTTTGCATATTTTCATAGCCTCTTGTCCTATGGTATTTTATTTTGGGGAGCAGCAGCGGATATAGAATCAATATTTATTATACAAAAAAGAGCAATTCGTGCAATTTACGGTATGGGTCCCCGTGAATCATTAAGAGATTTATTTAGGGAAATAAATATAATGACATTGCCTTCATTATATATTTATGAAAATATAATGTTTATACGTAGAAACATAGGAATGTTTGAGTCAAAATTGGATATCCATAATATTAATACAAGACAAAGGGAGAAGTTAGTTGTTCCATATTTTAGACTAACTAAAGTAAACAAGTCATTTCTTGGTAATTGTGTTCGATTTTATAATAAGATACCGCTTTCAGTAACCAAAATGTCTGATCATAAATTTAAAAATTATATTAGGAAAGTTTTGAAAGAAAAAGCGTATTTCAAGGTGGTTCATTATATTGAAGATAAAAATGTATGGAAATAGCTGCTCTCTGCACAGTGCACCTCTAATTTTCTTGTTTAAGTTGTAAGTAATTATTGTCATTATTGTAATAAAATAAAAAATAATGTAACCTTGCTGAGTTTCTTGCCGGTTCTTCTCAGTTGAAGGCTGACTTCCGAACCGGTAGTAGCTTCAGTAACTTTAAATTTGACCTTCATAAGTGCCTTCTGAGGGCCTAAACTGAATAAATGGTTTTGAATTTTGAATTTTTGATACCCCTTCCTTTTGGGAGCCGGATAAAAAGGCAACTTTAAATATTACTTGTATCTTTTACTTCCACATCGCTTTTCCTATATCATCAGGTGGTGAAATAGACCATATTCTATTCTAAAGACACTTTCCACCAAATCGTAAGTCAGGATGTTTGTCAACAAATTATAGGTAATGAAGTCGTGAGAGAAGCTCTTTCATTATGCGATTGGAAACAGTCTGAATGAAATGTTAGAAAGTGGCTGGTCAATATTGGTTGTAGGTGGCTACGAGCGGCGCGGCGGCGGCCGGTAATTAGACTTCTCTTTACTTAAACGTATTAAGGTCGCCGCCTACTATAGGGAGTGAGAGACTCACTTGAAACACCCACCTCTTTTTTTTACTTATAAGTTTTTACTCGGACAATTTAATGACCGCTCGACCGCGTTATTCCCCTCTATTCCAAATAAATTAAATTAAATATATTTATAAATAAATTTATAAATAAATTACATTTATGAATTGTCCGACAGTAACACAAGTTTTTTAGGTTCCTAAGAAGAGCCGGCAATCAATTAATTTATTCAGGGCATGATTTAATACTATAATGTGTGCCGCGGTAGAGTTAGTGCTTTGTTGTAATTAAAATAGACGTTTATGTTGAAGTACGCTTCTGAATGTCGGTAATTCATTCCTTTAATTTTTATAGTGGAGTTTTTCTGTGCATATTTTTTTTACTTAAAGTGAAGTGAGTTCAATAATCAAAATATCTCCTTGATTTGAGCAAGAGCAGAGTGCAATAATCTATCATATTGCTATGCTTATGAATCTATAATCGATTGAATCGAGATTCCCAGCATTCTAAATTCAAAAGCATTTATTTTGAACTTAGAGGTTTAATTCAATGAAAAATTACTTTAATGTACACGACCATTTAATGCACAACTATAAGTCTCGTTATGACTTATATGAGTTTAGATGTCCGAGTCAAACACTGTATATATAATTTCAAGAAGTGAGAAATATCTGACACATTTCAATGGTGAACTCGGAATGAATCGTGCTTGGGAATTTAATTAGACGACATATCTAATAGGCTGGACTGTCAGCTAAATGTGATATTGAAAAATTAACTCTAAAGCTTTGTATTAGAGTTCATTTCCATCATCATACAATTTACCATAGAATCAATAAATGAACCTTTTTTTAAAAGAAAACTAAAGGGAAAAAAGCTTTATAAGATTATTCTTTTAGCTATTTGCTTGTTTGATCATAATTTCATAGAAGGTTAGTATGTGGTCGAATGTGGTTAGCTTCCAAAGCCTAGAACCCTAAACTTTCAACCTATTTCATCTTATAAATTCAATTATTTGTGTGTGTATATTTGTTACCATATCTCCGTGAAGGCTGATCAGATTTGAATTACATTTGGAACACCGATAGAATATGTTCTGGTTTAACATTGGGCTTACCAACTTCGTTTACATCATCAGTTACCACGCTGAAATTATGGTCATACATAAGCCTTAACAGGAAAAAGTAAAAAAAACTATTTCTTCTTCAGGATTCATTTTATCCCTGTGAAACAAAGTGGAATATCTTCACGCCCTTATTCCCAAAGAGATAGGCAAATGTGTCAATTAGACCCACATTTCATCGAAATGTAGGTCTAATACCGTTGTCTACGTTCTAGCCTGGGTTTCAAATAATGTAACCTTGCCCGAACTGGGAATCAAACCCAAACTGTTATATACCGCTTTTGACCACTGAATCTATTACTAGTTTCGCATAAAAACAACATAATGGCTCCATAGAGTAGTTTTACGAGGTCTCTTGGTGTATTGTCACTAACTGACCAACGGCAAAACAGCCAAACCAAACAGCGACTGTTTGTTCATCAAACACCGTGTGAGTCCCCATTTCGATGAAACCCATCAGGGGTGTCATTCTATAAGGTAAACACTAGCTCGACGATGTTTTGTTGCGACCTCCATGCGCCGTCTCTTTCGCTAACTACACAAACAGGTGAGAGGTCCGCTCTCGGTGCCCTCGTTGCGCTCGCCGCCGAAGTTTATATTAGCTGAATAACCTATCAGGTAATGCGTGGAGAAAACAACTCAATAAACAACTCTACACGGTACGACTTAAGGACGATATTATTCTGGCAATTGTCAAATTTCTATGTCATATAAATTTCATGGTGCTACAGGAAAATCGACCTTATTATGTAAATCATAAATTATAGGCACATGAGACTTAACAACTTCACGTCTCAGGGTTGACAACGCATTGGCTCTTGGTGTTGCAAATTTCTATTGGTGGAGGTGGCCAGTTACCATCAGGTGGACCATCTGCTTGTTTGTCGGTCAAAATTGGTCGGTTGGATTTTTGTTTTGTAGAGTCTATTATATTTTACTGCAAAATATACACTGAATAAAACTGCTCTGAGCATACAACATTGTTGATCAGTTATGTACAGTTGCGTGATGAATGGTAGCATATCACGCTCAAATACAACTTTTTACACAAGTTTTGGTCACTGGTTTAGATAACCACCTCATATTATCTGGTGTTGAAAATTTATTCTTTGCACGAATAAGTTTTTGTTGCACAATTTAGCGATCACACCTCTAATATAATGGTGGCGTTATGAAGACTACCTCAACTCTAACTTCTGCAAAGAAACTCCTTTGGACTCTCTAGAAACTCATAGAAAAAATTACTTTAATACAATTGTAATAAGGTCCAACTATTGATATAATGGTTAATTGTATGATGATGGCATTGAATCTTATCTTGATGCGAACAGGTACATTTTTCTGTCACAATCTTAAACATCAAAAGTGATTTGTTATATTGGATAAACTATAGGATGTCGTGAGGGGCCGCTAAAGAGTTTAGACTACAGCCTATAACTAACACAAAGTTGTCAACCAAATTTACCCCAAAAAGGTTTAATTAGTAAAAAAATGCTTAGTCTCTTGTAATATGATGTGTGTTAAGAATGTCCCAGGATAATTATTTTATAATGCACTGAATGGCCAAGGCCGAGCGTACATTTTCCACAGACTCCTAATGTAGTTACGAGCTTAGTTAAAGAGCAGGAAAATTATGATGATTATGTCGCCAAATGCGCGTACTCTAATGAGCAAACGCTGTCGTACCTTTATTCCACTCCCTTTGGGAAGCCTTTTGGAGCCTAACTATTTAAATATAATATTTGAAGATATTGAGAGCTAATCTCTGAGGTACGCGCACTGACTACTGACAGTACGAACTGCATTAGTCCTTATGTTTAAATTTGGCAACTCCATGTGTGAGCCACAGCACACTAAACACAACATCACAACATTCAGCTAATATTATTAATGAAAACGATTGTGAGGGTGGATGCATGAATGTATTGATGTTTGTTATCCTTTCACGCAATAACGAACGAACGGATATGATAGAAACTTGGCACATAGACAGAGAATACCCTAGAATAGCATATATCCCGGGTAAGGTAACATACCTCGGGAACGCAGTTGATACCGCGGGGAACTCGTGTTGAAATAATGGTCAAAAACGAAACAATTATAACGAGACATCTTATCAGAAATACGTTCCCATAGTAATTTGCCGACACGTGGAATTTTTCGCATCGCCGCGACATTTCCACTTTCAAATGCGAAGTGTCTTCGTCCATATTTGGGCAAACGTGTCTCTGTCCCGTTGCTGTTGCAATCACGCCCTACCGGCACAGGCGCAGGCGCCGTCCGGGAACCAATCGCGGGCGAAGTAATTGCATTTAACCAATGATATAATATAAACTATAGATTCATTGACCGTAATCAGATATGGCAGCATAAAATGCTGGTGATTGGCTTAATATCATTTATGCCGGGTTACTATAAACGACCCCGATCTAAAATCGCAAGATTGAAGTAGAATTTTGACATTACGTGTATTAAAATTACTGTCAAAAGGTTTATCAATCCATGGATTTTCGATCGGGATCGTATATCGTAACCCGGCATTAGTTGAGCTCAATATTAATGTATCTAACGATCCTGGGACATTCTTCACACATGGCCATCTGATCTCAATATAAGCAGAGTTTGTACTATGGAAACCAGATAACTGATATACTACTTTTGAAATAAATACTTATACAGATGAACACATGTATTTGTCCTTGGTGGGAATCGAACTTACGACCTGCGACGTGGTAGTCAGTGTCACTAACCACCAAGCCAACTGACCCGCCATCTCATAATCATCTTTCTCTGATAACACATACACTGTAAGGTACACATTTTTATTTCCTTTCGCTATCTAGGTATTTACACTGTTTTTGAGTGCTTTGATGTGTGTGCATGACGTGTCTATATAATAATATGTCTTTGCATTTAAAGATTTTTTTTATTCGGCTCTCTGTCCAGTATTTCGCTTGGTACGACATGACCCGCTAGATAACAGTTTGACTTATTACTTTGTAACGTGCGATATGACTCGATATAAAACGGATTTTTGCAGTTCATGTACAAATTAATAACTTGGATTTAAGAACATATCTTTATAAATAACCATCTGTCTGCGGTTTCCCCCACGTTTAAGAGGGTTGTTACATATTCCCGGGATGAAAGCCTATGTCCAGTAAGCCCTTCCATATATAATCTATCTCTGTGCCGAATATCATCCAGATCCGTTCAGCCATTCTGACGTCATTCAGTAACAAACATCCAAACTTTCGCATTCGTAGTAGGAGTAAGATATCCCTATAGTAAATAGATATTCGTAGCGGTCAAAATGGGCCTTTCAGAGCTACACGCACACACACATTTTCCCACTTAGCTGAAGCCGGGGTGGGTAGAGAATGTATGTATCCATAATTGGCGCCCAACCAATTTCAATTACGCTAAGAAACATAATTATCGTACCGAAGTAATATAGAAAGTAAAACACATAAATATTTTTTATACTCGCCCAAATATTTGTAGCATATCTTTTCAGGTCACATTTCACATAGATCAAAAGGATAAAGTTTCCACGCCCCTCCCTCCATTTCTCCACATGTCATTCACAGCTGCGCAGGAGCACGTGCTCAGTTAGGGTTGGCAGAGATCCGGATTTATCCGGTAAACAATCCGAATAACATCCGGCGTTTGGCAATGAATCTTTTATTTGTAGCTTTGCTTGTGAAATTAACATAGTCACAAAGGTACGAATCCTACAAAGAGGGTACCTTATAGTTACCTGTTTGGCTAGCTACAACTCTCAAGCTCCAATCAATCGCTAAATACCTACCTGTGTGTTGTGAGAGTTTCACTTGAGAGCCAGTTGCTACTAGGGTTTATATAAAATTAACAAGCACTACCGTTACCGTTTACACATGAAGTAATGCAAACATGGCGTGAATCAGATGCACTTGTATTACTGTTAGAAAGGTAAGACGGCCGTCTCAGGGTCGATTACGCATTGGCCCCTGGTGTTTCAAATGTCCAAAAGCGGCGGTGACCACTTACCATCAGGTAGACCGTCTACTTGTTTGTCGGCACATGTGGTATAAAAAAAATCCATTCAAATCGATTATAACAGACATGGTTTGTTTGTCACATGGTGTGCTCAGACGGACAATAAATGTAGACACAATATTTGATGACCCTATCTTATATAGACGGGTAGGGCTACCACAAACCCGCGATTTTAATGGTGAAAATAAAGCATAATGTATAACATTATTTCGTACAATTAAGAATGCCATAGAAAAGTCAACTTTACTGAATTTGTAATAAGGTCCATCTATTGAACCAGCGCTTAATTGTACGACGATATTGACGCACCTTATCATAAAGAGTTAAGGTTCAATTTTCCAAAGCATTCTTAGATGTCAAAAGACGACTGTGAAATAGTGCGAATGTAGCACTGAATGCACCAAAGCCACTTCCGAATGAGTTAGTGCAGCGTAAATAAATGAAGTCGGAAGCACATCAAAGGCAGAGAGATGCAGTTAAAGTCTTAAGAATTTTATCTTCAATTAAAATTACCACTGGATGATGAGTTTAAATTTTCCATGTCAAAGGTGTAGTAACATGGCCGTGGAGAGACGCTCACCACGTTCCACCACGTGATATGTGGTGAACATTGTCCCCGTTTCTTAATGTGTCTCTGATTTATTTATGTATAGCTATCCCCCGCGGTTTTGCCCGCGTTCCCGAGGAGTGTCACATTTTCCCGGGATCAAATATGCCTATATGTTATTCCAGGATATGCTCTATCTATGGGCCAAGTTGCATCTAAATCTGTTTGGTAATTGTTTGGTGTTTGAAAATTAAAAAAGCACGTCCTTACTTACAAGAAAAAGGCGACAAAGGAGTATAGGTACTGATTGCTGTTTGTATCTAGCACAGAAATATACTTAATCCTACTTACAATTGAGTCTATTTTTGTATACAATTGCTAAATATCAAGAGAACTAACATTCATATTTCGAATAAATAAAAAAAAACACGCTCGAATTAAAAAAAAGGTGACAAAAGAGTATACTAATTGCTGATTGCTAACACAGAAATATACTTACGCATATTTGCAATATATTTTTATACAACAACTAATTATCAAAAGAACCAACATAATTCCTTCAAATAAATTAAAAAGGCCGCGTTTACTTATAAATAATAACGAACCGTGCGTGACATCAACGATTAAAAAAAAAAACTATAATAAATACAATCATTCGCATATTATCTTTATTAACATTGCAAACGCACTGTAAAACAGCACAAATCGCTTCATGGAGCGTAAAAACCAATGCGTTTACACATACCTTGTAAATAACTTATCGATTAAACATTTCGTTTGCTTTTGTATTAATAAATATCCATCGAAATCATTCGTCAGTAATAATTATTGGCGAATTTCCTATATCCGACTTTCGCGATGATTTGTTACAGATAGTTGAACTGTACCTCTACCATGAGTTGCTATCGAAACTTACTTTAGTCACTAGCGAGTAAACTACTATCGATACAGTATTTCTCGATAGCAACTGTCAAATTTGTGACTCATGGTACCGAAATTCTATAGCAAAGGCTAAAAAACGTTAGTGTTCGCTAGTGTTTATATTTCGATAGGTTTTTTACCTATCGATTTTAGTTGTTTAGGTGACCGCTAGGGGCGCTGTACACATTTGCCATAGAAATGTTTTACGCCGTCGCTAGCGAGTACGTACGTTAAAACCTCATGGTAAAGGCACTGAATAACATTCTGGGAACTTTCGTATCGTTTTCTTAATGAAAAGACAAAGTTTACGTCTAAATCATTTATAGATATTTTATATGTTCTAATTATAAACTGAATTACATACAGAAATACGAAAAACAATTTTTTTTACTAGTTCTATTCTTATCAGACATCATTCATAATATAAAACGATACTTGGTGAAATAATAAGATTCTCTCTGTTACACGTCAGTGACATCAATTCACGTTTTTACAATTTATTCAACAGTCCTATAGTAGGCATATAAAATAGTTTGTTATTTGTTAAAATAAAATTATTTGGAGTGGTTTCAATTTTAGGGTGTAAAACTTTTTGGTGTTATGGAGGCAGGATGTTATTTAACTATTTTTTATAAATTTGATTATTTGATTCAGTCTTGCGATATCACTAAAATTTATTTATTACAAGCCAAAAAAACAGACATACCACCGACCCCCGAAACTATAATAATCATAATATTCTAACTCTTAGCCCAAATAGTCCCTATATTTTTATTTACTAGATGTCCTTCTCTAGGGATGTTACATTTTCCCGGTATATAAAGTAGCCAATATGTTATTCAGGGATAGAGTCAATGTTGCCAAGATTTATTTAACAAACATCCATACATCTAGTAGTACTTTGAATTTATATAATGCTAGCTGTCCCCCGCGGTTTCACCCGCTAAAAGTATCCTATGTTTCTTCTAATACCTCCAAGAATATGTGTATAAAGTTTAACGATGAAGGTTAAGTAGTTTTCGCGTGATAGCCTAAAAAACTTACATTCACATTTATATTATTAGTAGGGATTAGTATCTACATTATAAACGAAGTACTCCATTATCATTTACCATATTCTACGCTTCCTAATTTACTTTATAAGCATCAAAATACAGATTTAAATCAAGAATGTTTCTTTCAGTTTCATTTTATACTTTGCACGCAACAAAAATACCGCAAACATGTGTTGGGAAAAAAGTTGGCCCAATGTCAATGAACTTGGTGCTAGAACGCATGAAGGAATGATTGCGCGTAATGATATGATTAAGAAAATGATATGTCAACTTATATACCTACCTCTTTTTATGGAACCCGCTGAGACATAATCATGTGGTGATTTTTTTTTAATAATAATCTGTTGTAGTTCTCAGTTATTCCTGCCAGTGTTGTTCGCACGTTCCGATTTCAAAGTTTATCAGCCAATTCACGGGGTGGCATTTAGACTTCTTTTTAATTTATATTGGCTATGGTATGTGAGGATGAGGCCTTAGCCAAAGCTTAGAAAACAAATTCTAGGCACTATTTTCAGTTCGATGATGGTTGGTGGTAGCAGTATAGGTAGATGTTTAGGATTAGTAGATAGGATAAAACGTTGACTTTAGCTATAACACTTGTAAGGTAAAGCTAGTTCTAATAAAAATGTTTATTCAAATGAAACCGAACTTTTCAAATCAAAAACTTCATGTTCAGAAAATCTATGAACGATTTCTTAGATATTGGCTTTAAGGATTATCTATACCTTGTTTGGTTACCAAACGTCAATTCAAAGTCAGAGTCAAACTGCAGAAGTTACCAAATCTGAAATCAGCCCTAGACTGAAAAGAAATGGCAAGTATTTTGACACAGCATGGACGGTACCTAATGTACACCTACCTTACATACGCCATCTAATTGAGGCTTCTAATTATTTTGGGGCAGCCATATTTTTTCAATTGACAATTTTTTTTAAGCAGCATGTCTTGAATTTTTGCAAATTAAGTTTAAAAAATACCTACACATCAAATTCTTACTCCTGCCTATCATGCCATCGACACCTCTGGATGCCTACTACCCATAATTGTAGTAGGTAGTAGTAGTGTCTCCCGCTCTCATGCCATTGGATAGCAAATATTAATCAGCCATGACTGATAGATTTCCATCAATGTTTGTGTTGTCAAACATTTATTTATTTTTATTAGCTCTATGCTTTGTTATTTTTTCCGCGTAAAACAAGTAAAGCTCTATGAGACACGAGCACAGATGTAAGAAGGATAGTTTGTAAGTATTCAATCATAACTATTTCTGGATGTGACACTCGTGCCGTCCCGACTCCGTTGCTTCTAAGAAACAGATTGGTTTGGTTTTGAACTTGTAAGAATTAATTCAATTGCTTCGCGTTAATTGTCAAAGATATGTATAAATAATTGTTTTAAAATCTACCGGCAATAAACTCAACAACACCTTATTGTTGAGTTTATTGCCGGTAGATTTTCAACCCTCCGAAGACGTGTTACATTTGACAATTCATAAATAAGTACTTATTTGATATGCATCAGTCACTTTCTTTTAAAGTTACCAAATACCTTCCGCCCGCGGTTTCAGATATGATCCCGGGATAAAAAGTAGCCTATGTCCCTCTTCATAGGTTATGCGTGCCAAATTTCAGCAAGATCGATTGTCATTTCCGCCGTGAAAGCGTCCCAAACAAAATCACTTTGTATTTATAATACCAAAGTTAAGATTATAGGATACACACGTTCAATTGAAGATTTTTAGTCCTAACAAAGTATATTTACCACCTTAGGTTACATCATCACTCACCATGCAGACATTGTGGACATACACAAGCAAAATATTGACCAAGAAAAAAAAGTTAAAAAAAAATATTATACCAGAATTTAACTTTTCATATACTTGTTTTCCTCTTATACAATTTGCTACTGAGACATACTACTTACTCAATTATAATATGATTTAACTTTTCTTTTACAGAATTCTTCAGAAAGCTGCTAGATCTATCCCGTAAGGAGTTCCATACGATGTTCAAAAGAACCTACGGGATGATATACGAACAACACTCGTACGTCTTTCAGCAGCTTTTCGAAGAACTTGAGAGGTCAGTGTTATTTTAGTTTAATATGGTGATCATAGATGGCGTTGTAACTAATTAAAAGAAAACATCAACTATTAAGCCTACCAACATGCGAAATTTGATGTTTCCAAAGACAGGCCTCTTATGCCATAGAATTATAATATTTATTATCCGTAATATTTAATTTCCCCGAATCGAAAGGAAATTTTTAGTGCCTATAACTATGTAGGTATGTAGTGTGTTCATATAGGAACTTTATAGGAAGTCGAATGGATATCTATATGTAGTGTACCTAATAGTAAGTACATATATAGCATTACGCGAAAAAGTCATAATTAAAAAAAATACTGGTATGAGGAAATTGGTTTTGGGAAAATTTAAGCACTCATTGTGATAACAAAGCACTATTGTTATGAACCATTAATAAAAGCATACAAAATACTCAATACAGGAAATCAGATAGCACACAATGAATGTTTTGTATCGAAGCTAGAATGAAATAAAGACGTCAATCATAATTTTACCAATATCACAAAAATAACTTGCAGTATTTCCCAAACTTTCGCTGTTAGCCCCTTTTTACAATTAAGCCAATTCTGTTGGGCATGGCAAAATAACGAATTAATAAGAATTTCATTTTAATAAGACGAAAAAATATATATATCTCAGAAGAGGTTGGTTAAGGCATCATAACTTAAGACCTCTTTGGTCTTAAGTTACGTCCTGTTAAACCACTTTTACCATGGTGTTTCAGTAGTGACATATGCTGGTTACCATTAAAATCACACAAAAAACAGGTATCACATTGAAACAAACTTTAAATACTGTTGACAACGGAAAAAAAAGAGAGATTTATAGATTAAGTTAAGTTTGTCCATAGAATCGCAACCTATCCCATACATAACCATAAAGTTTCTCAAACTGTGCTTCTGTTGGCCCTTTTTTAATGTGTATTAATTGTTTCAGGTACTACACTCGAGGCGACAAAAATTTCGATGAAATGATGGATGGATTTTTCGTCATTCTATACCAGAAAATGTTCACAGTACTTAATTCGCAGTATACGTTTGACGAAAAGTAAGTACATAATCCTATTTATTTAACCAAACTATCATATAATGTACACCTAAATTGCCAACGCCGGACAAAAACTTAAAAAATCCCGGACATTTAGGTGAATTTGGATTCTTTCCCGGCCACGCATAAAAATATTTTTACATTTATAGTTGACATTTTGATTGGATTCGGTTCACGATTACGATTCAATTTTGACTGCTTATCTACTATTAATTGGGATTCCCCTGACACAAAAAGTGCCCGGCTTTCAACCGGACTCTTTTTAAAAATCCCACCCGGACACCCTCAAAACTAGGAGAAATCTGGCGAAATCCGAACGGATGGCAGCCCTATGTATACCAAATCCTAACCATTACACATTATTCATCGAAGTAGACTAAAATAAGTCTTGAATATGCATGTCTATTCAGAAACAGTTAATCCGATTTTCGGCGAATTTGTACGTAAGCAAAGTTTCACAAAACTAGAGTTAGGTTCAGCGAATGCTCCTTAACCCGTTAGAACATTGATCTGGCGACCCTAACTTATCTTCAGACAGCTCCCTATTAATAATAAAATTAATTTAATTTTATATAAAAGAGCACCATTAACTAGATCAGTAGCCCCCACTTATGTTATCATAATACTTTCTTCTCGGCTCTTTATGCCCCATTATCGCCTTTAATAGTTTGTTTACGTGTTTATAACACTAAAACTGTCTGTCTCGAGTGTTTTATAGGTATTTCTTTTTAAAAAGTGTTTAGTGAGTGTTTTAGGGACAATGTTATCAATTCATATACTTCGACGTCGGTTATAAATGGCCATGTGGTATTATTTGCTAGTCGTTTATTACCTTCTAGTGAATTTAAATTTTACAAGAGATATATCCCTATTAAAAAGTGGTTTGGTCCC
The DNA here is from genome assembly GCA_907165245.1 of Habrosyne pyritoides. Classification (NCBI taxonomy): domain Eukaryota; kingdom Metazoa; phylum Arthropoda; class Insecta; order Lepidoptera; family Drepanidae; genus Habrosyne; species Habrosyne pyritoides. The sequence goes on along the minus strand of OU015588.1, from coordinate 13,144,041 downwards.
CTGAATTGTTTTTGTTGAAATTTAGCACACACGTAGCATGGTACCGAGATGGACAAAGGGTGTTTAATAATTGCCACGCGAGTGAAGCTGAGGGGCGGTAGTATTTAAAACTATGTACTTATTTGTTTTGATCTTTTTCCGACCGTATTACTTTTTAATCGATTCAAGACCCTAATGCGTTCTACAATAACATATAGTTCGCTAATTACTTCCGTTGTAATCGATTTTGTTAATGGTGTGGGTTGGGCTTGCCGGTTACTCATGACGTCATCTCGGGTTTCTTAGTAGTTTTATGAATTGAAACAGCTCGTGGTTTAACACCACAATCTATATTTAACATAAAGGTGCAAGCATTAGAAGAATATTTCTTTTTTAAAGTTTATATTCCCTGTATAGTTTTGGTTGGGAAAGCAGTGTGTGAAGAAATTAATGTCATAACATAATATAACCATTAAAGAAAACTATCGTCTGCGTAAGGATTAAGAGCCATCAAAGACTAACCACATTCATCCCTTCCAAAAAAAATGCTTTCCAGCACCAAAAGCTCAACGAACTTTGCTTCGTAGCGATTTCCAACCGACATCTACCCATTAAGTTATGACAGGTTATTAGTAATGATTATTGCTTTACCACAGCATATATTATATGTATTTATAACCGACTGGCGTCGCCAAGCGCCGGCGCCTCTGATAACACCCAGTCACTGTATTACGCGACATTTGTGACAACGAGCAAAGTGGTCTATCAGAAACAGATCGCATTGTTGCATAAATATATCGTTTATATTCATAGCCAATGGACAAAGACGGCGTTTAGTTTAATTTAGAAAACCGGTTGTCATGCGTGGTTTACTATAGAAGCAAAATTAACATATCTAGGCATGTTTGAAAATCCTTTATCATAGTTGCAAAGAATGTCATTCAATTGGTCTGCAATAATTCATGCGATATGGGGCTGCTGTTCTTGAGGCTTGTATAAATCTCTTAATTTTATTTAATAGCTGTCCCCCGCGGTTTTACCCACGTGCCAGAGGGTTTTAACATTTTCTCGGCACAAAAAATAGCCTATGTTAATGCAGAGGTAGAAAAAAAAAGAACTTCATTTTTAAAATTGCAGTCAAGAATTTTGTACAAAAATACCAATAACCTTCCTAAGTAAATGACAGTATAGCCAAAGCTGATGATATGATGCTTGAAGAAAATTAATTACAGCAGTTACCTCTACACCTGTTGTTTTTATCTTAAAAGCAAATAACAGGATGTAGCTATCACTTTAAAATACAACAGCTTTACCAAACTGTTATCTCTGTTCCTTCCAGGTACTTAAAATGCGTGAGCGAGCACATGCGCGACATCCAGCCCTTCGAGGACGTGCCACACAAACTGTCGGTGCAGCTGCGAAGGGCTGTGGTCGCCACACGCACCTTCCATAAAGCCCTGCGGTCTGGCGCTGAGGTCGTGCGCAATATGATGCAGGTAATGATTTTTTAAATATAAAAATAGTAGCTGCTCTCGCGTTTATCGATATAAGCATCTAGGAAAAATTTCGCGTCGAATGTCAGCAGTCCCGTCCCGATATGTTCAGTAGTTTTGAGGTGATGGCGCGTCAAAACAACCCTATTTTCCTTATATATACAGGGTGACTGGTGAGATACCTTCAATATTTGAGGATGTGATAGTTGGCGATCATATGTGATTAAAAAAAATAACATTAAAAATAAATATTAAATTACTTTTTAGTAAACTTAATAAACAGTACTCCGAGAGTCCCGTATGTACCTGCGCAATTTTTGGATACGCGCAGCGCGCTATCAACGCAGAATACATAGGTATCTATACTGTAGGTAGGTATACTGTATATATATGTATTGATATTATAGGGGGCTTTGTAAAACTTTGAGAATCACTGGTCATGAAATTTGTGCATACAAATTCTTTTTACTCGACAACCGCAAAACCGGATAACGGAAGCCCACGGAGGAAGGAAGGAAACCCTGAAATATGATTGTTAAGCCTAAAAAGCCAACTATTTCCACCATATTCCCAACATAAGTGAGACTTTTAAAACTCCAAACATAGAATCAAACAAAACAGGTCGTTAACTGGTCTGGGACACCATAAAATATTATGCCTATCTACTTGGCAAAATGAGTTGATACATCATAGGTTCAAACTTTCAATGAGTCAGCGTCTGCGTGGCTTCCAACTCAGGCATAACTACAATCACCATATGCCCCCCTATTCAGCTAATACAAATTTCGTCGGGTCGCTGCGCAAAGAGGCCTCGAAGACCGTACCTCTCACATTATTGCGTAGTTAGGGGTAGAGACAGAGCATAAAAGCCACTAGAGGTCGAGCTAGTGTTTTCTGTATAGAATCAAACCCCCGATACATTTTGGCGACAACCGAAATGCAAATGGCACCTTACACGCGCGTGGAACATTAAAATGCAAATATTCGGTAATCAATGCAAATCTATATTCCCAACAGCATTCCGACCTTCGGTTTCGGCATATAACAAAGTGGAATGGACATCCTTTTTGAAGATGAGTCAGTAGAGACGTTGGTATCGGTGCGTTGAACCCACAAACTTTAGTTGGAAATTTTAATATATAGTTATCTGACTAAATGTAATAAAAATATCACGAATTCGATAGTGATCGTTGTATTTAATAATAAAATCACTAAAATGTATGTTTAACTACTTACAACTTCTTTATTTACCTAAATATGATCACGAAATTTAAAGTTCTGCATGTTCCCGTCTATCTGCAAATTGACTATATCTGTAAAGTGAATTTGTTTATTTCTGTTTCACGGCTAAATCACTGAGCCGATTTTGCTACACACATAGCCTGTGTATGGAGAGGGATAGAGGTCACATTTTATCCTGGGAACGCGATGAAACAGCGGGGGTCAGCTAGTTAATCATACAATTATGTCAATAAAGATAAATGTTTTACGTCGTGCCAGGAAAATTGATTGTAATATATAAACTTCCATTTAATTCAATAGCTCTAATGTTTCCACCAATATTTAAATTTAAAACATAAATGTACATTATCTGTGAACGGTGAAGTAAACGAACACCGCCAATTCAAATTTCATTGTACACCGTAGCTGGATTAAAACAACTAAAGACTTGTTTGGGAAACAAAACAGTTGAAACAAATCATTTCAATCAATGTTATACATTCTGCCAATAACGTGTTTATTAAAGCACTTTGCTGATTCTAAAACATCTCTAGAGTGAAATAGTTTCCTCGAATAACCTATTACGTAAATTGTATGTAGGTTAGTGGTTCACAAATCTGCACAAGCGTTCGGGAGCTTATTTTTAATACATCACTGTTGGGTAAATATTTAGATGTACATGCGTGAGGGCCAAGTTCCGTGATGGTGCGAAAGACAAGGGCTTTTGTGAATAACTCATTGTACTCATCCTTACTTTACGACATCCTACTTAGATTTCTTCTTTTTGAAGTTATACTTCTTTAGGCGCGTTATGAAAAATGATGAGTGAATTTTTAAGATGCGTGCGCATCAGTGTAACACAAAATTCTCACGAATGAAGTTAGCTGTTAACGGACTCTCCGGAACATCGCACAAATCGCAACTGTCAGTGTCAATGAGTGAGTAATGATGTTATTGTCAATAATAACCTAACAACGTCAAAAATTGTTATTAGTTGCTACAGAGAGGCGCAAAGAGTTTGGACACTAGAATTTTATGACTGAATAGTAAAAATTGCTTTTAGTGCAGTTTTTCTCACCTATAATTTCCCTCCTTTGATGTAAGCTTGTGTTTGATTGGTATGGTAAATGATTTTGGCCAAATTTCGCCTGTCGTAAAACACCGGCAGTTGATTACCATTTGCAAGTTGAGGGTGATGGTCAGCCTTTACCCAAAGCTCAATAACATTGTAAAATTCGAACCTACGGCGCACGTCACGGCATTCGACGACACTACCAACTGAGCTATCAACGCCTTAAAAATTTACTTTAATAAATTAATTTGCGACCTCACTTTTTTTATCCTACTAAGTTTTCCTGGATGGGAATCGAACTAAAGACTTGTGGCGAACTCAACTTATTTTATATACCGTACTAGCAGTCCCCCGCAGTTTCACCCGCGATTTGTTTGATCAGACCAAGAAAACATGTTGTTCCATACAAACTTTGCACTTACAATTTTCAAAAATCCTATCGTAGTACTTAGTACGTAGGGGACGTTATAAAAGGAACCCCTGTGCAAAATTTCAAGTTTCTGATCCTTATAGTTTCGGCCCTGCGTTGATATGTCAGTCAGTCAGTCAACTTCTCCTTTTATGTACTCGTATAAAGATATATAGATACTGTCTTTACAATTACAAATAATGAAAGTTATATATTTAAAAATACATATATTATGCCAACTTTCATCAAACACTAAATCAAGATAAAACGATCTTTATTACCTACGCATTAAAAGTTACCGTAATTATTCTGCTGACAAATTATTAGTTTATATTGTAGATGTAATAAAACTATAACAAAGTCGTTAAACTGGAAACGTGTTACTTGTTTACATCGGATACAGGTGCCGTATAAAATGGCAGGTTTATTATACGGCGCTGATAGTTTGGACTTCAAACCAATCAATCCTACAGCGAGCTGGAACTTTGAAAGAAACCATAACACTGTGGTACAATTTCACACGTAAAGGTGTAAAAGCCGTCCGTGCTATTCACAAACAAAAACTCGCCGAGTAGTTACTCAGGTAAACAAGCGGATAGCGGACCTCTCGTCTAATTGCGGGGTCAAGAGAGAGACAGGGACAAGTCAGGGCGTGAATTCATTGCTGAGTTTGATTGCAGAATATGATAGCTCTAAGCATCTATCTTAAGCGTATCGTCATCGTATCGAGTGCGCCAAAACCCAATGCAATGGGAAATTGAACATCGCGCAAAGTCACGATATGTCCCATGTTTATATTTCCATACAAACCAGCTTGGCGCACTCGATACGGTATATTAACTTTGTCCCAGCAGCGAGTGAAACCGAGGGATATCTACAGCAATAAAGCTTCTTTACGATCTACAACCCACACCTCAAAAGATTACCACAACACATAACCCAAACTATTTACCAACTATAATTATTTTACACATCCATTGACCTTGCATCTTGAAAATGTGCCAAAAACTAAGCAATAACTCTACGTTTCCAGGTGGTTTTACGTATCTTTGTTTAGAAATTTCCATTAAACACGGCAGCAGCATCTTACGCAAAAGTGTATTTAGTCCGTTTTGACAGATATGAATGTCACAGGAAAATAAATTTTATTACTTTTGAAATAAAGTCCATCTATTGATCCAGTGCTTAATTGTATCAATTAGAAGATAGACCTAATCGTAAAGTTATAGGATATATTTTTCTTTAGACATTGATAGCTGTCAAAAGAGCCCTGTTTGATTGTGATATGGCAACATGTTTGGTTGTGGCCTCTTTGCTCTGTCTCTTTCGCTCCCTATGCTTCCTTCGCTCTCCGAGGCCTGCCGCACGAAAAAAATGGTATTAGCTGGATAAGGAAATTATTGTGCAATAAATTAAAGAAAGCACTAAAAAACATAAACACAACACAAATAAAACAATAATCCAATGATCGTGTGATGCCAGAAATAAAACAATAATGCAATGATCGTGTGATGCTAGAAATAAATCCTAACTCAGTAAAGGCTGTGTTTGTACCGAAGATGTGTAGGCAGAAATGTATTTTAGCCTAGCAATAAAGTCGCTTCATAATACCTATGTATAACAAAGTAAGCTGAGAAAATAAAGCGATTCTAAAACACTTCCGAGAGTTCGACTGTTTCCATTGAAGTTGTTTATTCTCATGTGGCTATTTTTTTAATGGTTCCAGGTGGGCGTAACCCAGGAGTGTGTGACATCATGGGCGCGGCTTCGGTACTGCGGCGCGTGCGGAGGCCTGCAGCCGCCACCGTGCTCGCGGTACTGCCACAACGTAATCAGGGGCTGCTTGCCAGCCCACGCCGATTTGGGTGACTCGTGGGATGCTTATGTCGGTAAGTACGAAGTATGAAGATCTCTTAATGTACGTCCAGGGAAGTACCATCACACCTATTTGCACGCAGCATTCACTTGTAATACTGTGTTTTGCTTGGAACTTAACGCATTGGCGATACCCCGGTACAGAGGCGGCCTTAGGGGGTGGCGAACGGGGCAATCGTACGGGGTCTCGCTCTTGCAGGGGCCTCGCGCAACCCAAGTACATTAAAAAAATATGGTTTTCAAATTTAATTTCTTCATATACCTTTTGCGTTTCTTGTCAAACATGACAAATACCTACACCAAACAATTAGACTACTTTCGCATCACATACTTTTCACAAAGGACAAAGGTGCTCGCAATGGATAAGGCCGCCGCTGCCCCTGTAATATGTTCATGTCGATAGACGGTGACCACTTACCATCAGTTGGACTGTCTGCCTGTTCATCGGCTTACTTAATAAACGTTTCGGAAAGTAGAATTTTGGCTTCCCCGTTTTTTTTAAGTCAAAGGTTCTAAATGGTTTAACAGGTGTTAAGACAGTTTCCTACCTCTTTGGGATGTGAAGGTCAGAAAATTGATTATAAAGGATTATTCGATGCAATGTTTGTTTACAAATTCTCTTCATAATTGCTTTGTAAATAAAGGAAGTACAGAGTAAACACTCAGTTATATGTAGCTGTAATTTATAATACATATATACATACCAAACTACTGTTGAACATCAATGATACGAGCGCGCCAATTGTTATACAATGTTTAGTCAAATTGGCCAACTAACAGGCAGACGGTTCACTTGATGGTATGTGGTCTCCACCGCCTATGCATTTGCAACACCAGGGGCACTGCCAATGCGTTGTCGACCCAGTGACTCATGTGACTAAGCTCTCTTTCCTATCCCAAACTCAGTAATATAGTTACACTTTTGGTTCACGGATGAATTCTGGACTAAAAGCTCTATTATTTCGTTACTATTACGTAGGGTTTAGTGCATTCAATAGCAATTTGCAACGTATGGTTTAACAATGTATGGTTCAGTTAGTCAACATTTCAAGTAGGTACTTTATTTATGGACATCCTAGAGCTAAACCAACTCTTAAATTTTGCTTAAATCCTATGTGCGTCTCCTACACTAATTCGAGAGGTAGCGGATGAAATAGAATGCTTTTTAGCCACGCTCCGCTATGACCGTTTAGTACAACTTTACAGAAATAACCCGTGTTTTATTATATGTATGTATGTTGTTATATCAAGTGGCTGTGGTACGTAATCTCTGTGACCAATCATAAACAATATAATATATTTTCAGATGCCGTAGAAAAAGTTGGCGACCGACTCCTCGGTCCGTTCAACATAGCTATGGTCATCGAGCCAATAGACATTAAGATTTCCGAAGCGATCATGAGTTTCCAAGAGCACAACCAGGAGATATCGCAGAGGATATTCACGGGATGCGGTAAACCGGTACTCGGTGGTGGAGGGGCGGCCGGACCCTTCTTCGCTCCAGACCGAAGCCGCCGCTCCATCCGAGCCATACCGGACTTCGACTGGCACCAGAAACCAAACGACGTGGACGACTTCGAAATAGAAGCATCCTTCGAAAGCCTCATCAACGATGACCCGTCATTACTCAGCTTTAGAACACCCGAAGGGATCCGTAAAGCTACGAAAGCGATGGCAGAGCAAGCGAAACTGAGGGACAGATTCCTCCAGTATATGAAGGGGAACATACCCCTGGAAGAGTACGAGGAACACGAGAGGAGGAGGCGGGAGGCCGACCCCGAGCCGGCGCCCGCGGGGGGAATGGACATCGATTTCAAATCGTATGATTTCGCTGAAAAGAAGACACCAAAGAAGAAGAAAACTTCGGCTAAGAGTGAAGAGAGTCATGGTAAGTTTTATTTTAATATTCAGTGAGTGATCAGAACTCTAACCAACCAGAGCTTGCATGTACAGTCAGAATAAATAGGTATGTAACCACGGACAGTTCTGAATGCTGCTGATTTCATGTTCAGTCATTAATTTCTCTTGTATCATTTGTAATCGGCTCAACTATTACAACAACTCTATCGCTATAAGTACCTAACAGCGCTGTTGAAATATGTGAAGATTGTCAGATATTGTTTCTGAATTGTCTATGGTTATATATTTATGCTCGTGCCTGTAAAATTGGCAACCTCAGAATCCAAGTATGTAGATCCTTATTTCGAAGACATGTTCACTAAAAATAATCCTAAATGTAAAAGTAACTTAGTGTAGGTTTTCTTAGACACGCGTTCACAATATTCCAGTTTATTTTGTGGTTCCATATAATGTCTGTGACTCACAAGTTGCTAATTAGTTCTTGACATATGCCACCTTTTATAATTTTCTTTTAATTTTAAACTTCCATCCATTTACAATTAAGGGAATATGACATCTATTAGGTAAGTATTATAGCAGATTTTACAGAAATGTAAAAAAAGGCCAAGTTCATTGTGACGTGTGTTGATCAGGCGCAGAGTGGGGAGGGCCGGCGCTGGAGAAGTTGGTGCGCGAGACTCGCACGCGGCTGCGCAACTCCAAGCGCTACTGGAGCCAGCTGCCCGCGCTCGTGTGCTCCTCCACCAGCATACCAAACGCCCCGTGTTTCAATGGCTCCGAAGTTGCAAGGTACGTTTTGCAGCATTCCTCACGTATTAATTATTATGTAGCTTTTGCCCTGGCTTCGTTCGCACAGTCTCCAGGATTTGGTACACAGAGATCTCCACTCTAGCGGGATGTTATTATATTATCCCGGGATTATAACAGGGCCTGCGTCACTCGGAAATAGTGTTAATTTCTATCAGTGAGTCGGATGAGTAGTTTCGAAGATTACCTCCTTCATCCAATCTTGCACAGTTTCACTTTATATCTTTGTATTATTAGTGTAGACCATTGGTTCTGGGGATGCATTTCAACGGGGTTTTGACAAAAAGCACAAAAAAAAAATCTAACATTTTTTCAATTATTTTCAAATCTTCGACCTCACTGTAAAATACTTGCTAAGAGCCCATTTTTATTTCCAGTTACACATTAAATGCCGCGGGTGAAGGCACGGCCGGCCTCGCGTCCAACCCCGAAGTGCACGGCGAGGTGAACGCGGCCGCCGCGGCTGCTGCGGGGGAACAGACTGATACCCTGCGGACCTTGACTGCCAGGCTGAAGGACGCCTTCAACGGGATCGAGGTCCACTGGGTCGATGCTGGCGTTAGAGGTTACTACCCATACTAATATTTAATATTATAGACTCATTTCCAATTTCAATTTTCCGCCTGCAGTTTAATTCGTAAAAAAACTATGGCATCCCTGAAAAAAAATATATTTCAGCGGTTCTGTTAAATATAAATAAATATAGGAAATAGTATGTTTATGTAAGTTTATATATCTGTTTATCTTTCATTATTTCTTCTCAAATATACATTTTATGTTTCTAGGTCTTGAATATGTTGATGTGTCAATAAGTGAGTAACAATTTATCAAATTGATACTCATTTTGACACTCATTGCAAATTTTGTAAATCACGCCAAGTCTCTACAATAAACGCAAAACTTCCAGAAATGCAAATATCACGGTCATCGGTATCGGACCTCGTGGAGGACGCGGAGTCAGGCTCCGGCTCCGGTGACTACAACAACGGGTGGCCTGATGATGACGAAGATGGCAGGGACACCGATTATGATACAGGTAACATTTTATTCCATTTGAAATTTCTAAATATTTTTTAATACTTAGTTGTTTTCTGATTCTTACAAGGGTAATGAAAGTAGTTGTGTGGTTGAGGATGGAAAGTTCGAGGCGATATGTATTTAATGAAAAAATTATTTATCTAAACAGACACTTATGAATAGTCAGACTAACGAAAAATAAAATGTATATGTGGACAAACATTTCATTTGTGTTGCTTCTGAAATTATTTATATCGAAACAATCCGTTGATCAAACAATTTCAATGTTTCAGGATCCGGTGCAGGACCAACAGAAGAAGAGCCCGCTGAAAGGCAAACTGTAATACCCGAACCACCTTCGACGGAGACGGAAGCACCCTTCGTGCCTGTTATAGTAGATATTCCGGGCACAAACAACGTGAACATACGAGGCCGGGCCGGCGACGTCCCGCCTGAAACCAGTGAAGTTGTACCACCAGTAGAAACCGGCTCCGACCAGCCTGGAGGCCAAGAAACACCGGTCAGGGAACAACCGGTGGCCGGCTCGGCCGATCGGCCCTCACTTCATAAAGCATTGTTCACGTATGCACTGCCAGTAGTATGTGCGTGGTTCGGAACGATAGTCACAGATTTGTTTTAAAAATGTGAATCGCAAATAGGACTTGGTGGTTGCACTACCGTGCACCCGGGAAAGAACAAGTTATAATGCCGTTTTTAAATTTTGAGGCTTATGATATCAAATTAAGGACTGGATGGCTTATAATAAGACCCTAAAAGCCTTTTGATCTTCACACTATCATAAGCAAAACAAAATTTAAGACCGTAAGTCTGCCAAAAGGATTGTTTATAGAAATGCTATTGGATTGTATATAGCCTAGTCAGTGTGAGCGACCGCCGTGAAGCGAATGTGTTATAGCACGTGTGCTACTGTGATAAAAATTGAGTGGACAGGTTATACTGAAAAAAAAAGTCGGACAATGAACTCTTAACAAATTCATAAAAATATACACAATGAAGTGTTAATTTATTTCTTGAATTCTCCAAGTGGACGACAATAAACGGGCTTTTTAATTTCGTATCTGGAACAAAGATGGCGTTGTTGTGTTTTTGAAAATGAAATTTAATTTATCGGGAGAAAAAATCAGCCAAATTCTGTATTTATTGAAATGAATCTTTTTGTTTTTGTAAATAATTGTGTATACTTAAGTAGATAGCGAATGTATGTTTTTTTTAATTCACGTGTATGATGTATTTATGTACGGTATTTTTATAATGTGGGATTTGTGAATTTGCGCCGTTAATGTTTAATGCAAGCAATAGACTTTTGAAGACTGTATTGAAAATAAATTAATTGAAATTAAATTAAAGCCCAAAAGATATTTTTTATTGTTCGCGATAGGCTTTTTGCCTTAGACCAAGGTACTGCAATAATGTAATTTTTTAATCGTTTTTTTTTTATGGCGCGAAATCACAGGACCGATCAAAAATATTTTTAATAATGTACATATAAATAGTCATAATTTCTAAAGTAAGTTAATAGACTGATTTGCTGTCGATTTTTTTTCTATAAAACATAAAAATTATATTAATTTTATTATTGCATTCGGACTTAGATATTAACTACTCTTTTTTAACCGACTGATGTTTCAATAATTGTGCTTTTTAATTATTATTTTTTTATTACAATTCGTTAATTTTGTATTTATCTTTTTTTTTTGCCTTCAACTTAATTTGCAGTGTGTTGTGTTGTAGGCAATGTTATAAATTAGGCAATTTGTTAAAAGTACGGCGCGACAATACATTGCAAATTAAAATATTACGCATTAAAGTAAGTGGCACCAGTGTATATTCTAAGTGTACTTTACAATGTGTAAATAAATAAAAAATGTCGCAGTCAGTAAGAATAAATGTGTTTTTGTTACATATTCAATTTTAATGATTTAATTATAGCTCGAATTTTTCATATTTTCTTTTATTATTTAAAAAAATAATGGAAAATTCTACTAATTTTCTATAATAACGGTATTCACGTTATATATAAAGGCTGCGACATTAAAAAAACGCACAATATACCTAGGTACCTAAGATGAAATCACAATTTTATGTGGAATGCGACCAAAACGGCTTTGAAATAATCAAACACGAGGTGTGTTCCCCACATTCCACTGGCAAAACAAACCCTTTAAAATATTAACGCATTTATTTTAAAAATTGGTTGTTAAATCGAATCGTATACGAATACAGCTAGACAAAAATATAAAAAGCTGATATAACATATTTACTGCAACACAAATTAAATTAGAATCAAATTCTAATTTTGATAATAGTTGGACATTAAAATGCATACAAATGAAGAAGTAATGACTAAATGTTCAAAAATTATAACATCAAGTTGCGGGGAACCAAAAACAATAGTAATATTTGAAAAATATCACGGTGATGTGCCATCTATTTAATTTATACCTATCTTCATTCACGTAAAATATACAATGAAAAATTATATGAATTTATTATATTGTCGATATTTCATTTCAACTGTGACATGTTTGGTGTACACAAATGATAATGAATTCAATGTCAATCCGATAAGATCGATTTTAGTATGAATGAACTAAATGAATGAGCGTTTGCATACTGACGCACATTATTGTTGCAAAAAAATGCAAATATTTATGTATTTTGCATTTAGAGCTGTTGTATTGAATGCGTTCTCGGTTTAAATATTTACAAAAGGAGTTAAAACTAAAATTCGTAATCTAAATTTTACTTTGAGTATAAAACGAGGCATGTCATTGAAATTATCATAGAAATAATGAGGTTTCCGATAAAATTGATATAGTGGCTTGTAGAGCGTTTGTAAATAATTAACATGTATGTAACAATCTAAAAGATCTTAAGCGAATGTCGAATCGACGAGCGATTTCTATTGAACACTTTTTAGATGATTTACAGATTTAAAAAATATCGTTTAATGTATCAATAACAGCCGCGTAAGTGTTGTAACACAATTATTTGTCAAAATGAATTGATGTAAGTATAAATACCTTATACAGATGTAATTAAGTGTATAACAGCTTGGATCGCTCGTCGATTTTGATAAATTAATGTTGCTAGAGTGTAGTTTTTTTATACAGTTTGATGATTATTGTGTAACAGGGTACCCGAATGTATGATCATTATAAGTTTCGTATGATAACATAGTTTTTGGTACTAAATAATGTCAAAACAATAACGAGAATTAAAATTAAATAAATTGCACCTAATTTGCATTACACCCACAAAATGTACGCGAAAAATATTTAAAGGAATTATTTAAAGAAACCAATGACGTAATTATTATTAAGAACATTATTATGTAAACACGAAATTGTGAGTGAAGGATCGATGTGTTATATATTTTAAACAATTGACACATCAAAACGTTTCCGCTGCTGCGGTTCCGCGCTGCAGTGTGATAACGCATTTAAAAAAAACGAAATACACACGTAAACTGCAATGTTAATAAAATGCAGCTACTTTTGTCACGAGAAATGTGGGTAGTTAATTCAATGTTGCTATATCATTGTGGTATATACACTATTTATTACCATACTTCTTGGGGAGACAAAACGAACTTAGGGCCATTAATCACGTGAGACCTTTTTAGCGATTCTTCGACCCTTCTTGGTCGTGATATTTTGCTCAACCCCCTCCCTTAATCTCGCATGAGATTTGTTTCTGCTACTTTGAAGCGTTCGCATAAGCGCGATACATAAAATATAAGATTTTGCAATATTTTTCTGGACAACCTTTCCTAATTTAACCCAGTTTTCTCGCAATTTTAATGATTCTAGCGGATAAAAAAAAAACGTGATATTTGCCTACTCTCCCACGTGAGATTGTGAGGTACGCCTAGGTCCCATCCCTCAAAACGCCTTACGTAATTAGTGTTCCTAAATGAAACTCGGGAAAATGCTGTTCGGTCTGTGATGAATATTTCATTGTACATTTATCACATGTTTACTGGGAAAATCGGCTAGTCAGTTTTGAATTATTTTACACCGGTGCTTTACCCGACTTAGCATAATATAGTGACACTTTCAAAATTACGTGTCGCAGATATTCCACAGTTGAATGCTGTTTAGTTAATTATTGCCTGGAAAACCGTTAAGTTTAACTCTTTCTAATTAGGATGAATTATGAACTAAATTTCAAGGCGATGATAACTCTGTTGGAATAGCCATCGAATGCCGTGTCGAGTCGTGGGTTCGAATTTCACGTAGTACGTACTCGTGTTTTGCTTTCGGAAGCTGATTATGTCATCTTCGATTACGACAATACAGGCTGTTTTTGAAACACAAAAAGGTTAAAAATGCCAAAAACTAGGCATACGAATATCTAGTTGATGGTAACCAAGAATAACGTTGTTTAATATATCACAAGTATCGTTTTGGCTTGTCGCGTTATTTTTTTTAATACTTTTATATAACATGTGTTTTATATAAAGAACTCTGTCAACAGCTATTACAACTATTTTTTAGGAGATTTAAGGCTATAATTAACTGAACAGCGTTTATAAAATCAATCGAACCGTATGTATGTGTCAGTAGTTTAATGTTTTTTACATAGATTATATAACTTAGGTATAAATATCTGTGTACATAAATAAATGCGATAACAAATGTATCTGTTTTAGTTTCCTTTCCATATGAAACTCCCTGTCTCTGTATGTCACGTGGTACTCCGTGTCCGGAAGAGCGAGACGGATGTCACTATACCGCTGATTTAATAAATCAGTTCCATAAAAGTACTCTTTGAGGTTTTACAATGTCATCGAAAAATCAACCCTATGGAATTAAAATAAGGTCCAATAATATGTAATTCACAATTGCATTAATAGATAAACCTTATGTCAAAGCTACAAAGTACATTTTTCTATGACATTCTTAGATGTATAAATAGGACCTTCTATCAAAAAATATATGAATTTTACAAATACTGAGTATTAGATGGCACCACTCAAACACACAAACAGTTCACTTGTGGCTACTTAGAAGAAGTACAGCTCTTAGTGCAGAGTTCGTCCGGGGAAGTACTACCACCATACCCATTTCCACCGAGAAGCAGTAGTGCATTTGTATTACTGTGTTTCGGTTAGAAAGGTAAGGGGGCCGGTGAAATTACAGGCACATGAGACTTAACAACTTCACGTCTCAGGGTCGACTACGCATTGGTGATGCCCCTAGTGTTGCAAATGTGCCTAGGCGGCGGTGACCACTTACCATCAGGTGGATCGTCTGTCTGTTTGATGGCTTACAAGAAATAAAATAAAAGTGTGAAAAAAAGCAAAATAATAATAATAAAGAACGTTATATATTTACGCTTTTTACATTTACTCTTAATTATATCATACGACAATTATCCTTCCCACATACATAACAAAGTTAAAATTATTTGAACTAACAAATTTAGTCGGATTCGCTCTCAGAGTCGGATTCCGACTGCCAGCCTTCCGAGTCGGAACCGAGCCAGTCGGGAAGAGATGGCTGCTCTATCAGTGTCTTCCATCCGTTTAGTTTGTGCAGATCTGTGAATTAAATATTGTATTGTTATGAAATCGCTTAGAAGTCGTCGACTACGAGGTGTCATTTACAACATCATATGGACAAAGACATCATGCAAGCTATAATTGGGTTTAAGTATTTAGTGATAAGGTCTATGATCTACTGTTCATTTATACTCGAGTGTTGTCGTTACTAAAGCTCCCATGTAAGTGTTGGAACAATTAAAAAAATATGAAATGTACTTTTTCCAAATCTATACCAATGAGTAAAATTTTAATAAGTCCGTTTCTTTAACATACTAAGTTGATAACTAATTATAATGACAGTAAGAATTCGTCGAAAAAAAGTATTTACGTTTGTCTCGATAGGCTCAACAAAAAACATTCAATAAAAAAATTAAGAAGCATTTTTAATCATGTATTTTTTCTTTTGGAAGGGACGAAGATTTTTAGCATCTAATGACTCTTAAACCCTTACACGGACTTTTTAAACTTGTATCTTTCAAGGGCCAGAAGATGTGAATATAAATATTTGAAAGGCAACTACTGCCACCTAGCGTTTATCAGAAGCCTCAACACGAACGTCTATCGCAAGCGTATCGTCATCGTATCGAGAGCGCCAGAAAGCTGGTTTGTATAGAAAATTGCACGTTGCGCGATGTTCAATATCCAATTGCATTGGTTTTTGGCGCTCACGATACGATGACGATACGCTTACGATAGATGTTCGTGCTTGGGCCTCAGTGCCTTTACCATGAGTTTTTAACGTACGTACTCGCTAGCGACGGCGTAAAACATTTCTATGGAATAGGTGTACAGCGCCACTAGCGGTCACGTAAACAACTAAAATCGATATTACGAGTCGATAGGTAAAAAACCTATCGTAATGTCAACACTAGCGAGTAACGTTTTTTAGCCTTTGCTATAGAAATTCGGTACCATGAGTCACAAATTTGACAGTTGCAATCGAGAAATACTGTATCGATAGTAGTTTACTCGCCAGTGACTAAAGTAAGTTTCGATAGCAACTCATGGTAGAGGTACAGGTCAAATATGACGCGCGAATTAAGAAACGGCACAAACATAACCAAACTCACCTAAACTATACATGTCACTAAGATAGAAGTGTTTGTCTCCCTTCTCCAGCATGCCGCCGTACACATACAGGGTGGACCTCTGCACTGCGAGCATGGCCGACATGCGGGGCCCGGGGCCGGCGCTGGGGCGGGCGCGGGGCGCGGCCCCGGACCCGGATGGGGCGAGCGGGGCCGCTGGGGCCACTGGAGCGCCCAGCTTCATTGTAAATATTTCGTCTGTTACCACTGTGAAGAGAATGTAGGTTTAATTAGAAAAAAGGAATATTTATTGACCCACGTACAATCATGAAACATTCCACACCACATATATCCATAAAAGGCTAAAATAAAATAAGGTAAGCGTGCAGTAAATATGTGTCTACAAAAACCTATGCAAAAATATTCATCCCTAGTAATATTATGTGAATGCAAGTTTGTCTGTTAGGTACGCTTTCACGCTTTCATGAAACTTTGTACACATATTCTTGGAGGTATTAGAAGTAATATATTGTACCTACTTTTTGTGCCGGGAAATGTTACATCCCTCGGGAACCCGGGTGAGACCGCGATAAATAAATGAATAATATATAAATGATTTTCATTTTGGATTAATATTAGAGTACATGTATTTTATAAGTTTGTACCTGTTAAGCTACTTATGTTGCTGACCATACTTCCATGTCAACAATCTAACGTCACTAAACTTATAACTAGCTGTCCCCGTTAACAAAGGATGTTACTTTTTCCCAGCGTGCGTGGGGCCAATGTCCCTCAGCATACAACTACACCGCCCTAAGGTTAAGTAGGTACCTATATTCTCACCTGTTACAAATAGACGATCCAACTGTCCACTATTACTACTTATAAAATTACAGGCACATAAGACTTACCAACTTCACGCGTCAGGGTCGACTACGCATTGGCGATACTCCTGGTGTTGCAAATGTCTATAGGCAGTAGTGAACACTTACCATCAGGTGACCGTCTGCTTGTTTGTCGGCCCATGTGGTATAAAAAAAAAACTATTAGATCGAAATACAGGAAAAATAAAAAGTGTCGCACCTGTAATGGGATCTTCAGAGACCTCTTCAGCGGTAACATCGTCATGTTGCTCGTTCGAGTTCGAGTTCGCGTCCGCTTCGGCGTCGGCGTCGGGTTGCGTGTTCTGTTGCTTGCGCATTTGGACGGAGTGCCACTTGCCGGCCTCCAGGTCGAGCAGGAGCAGTTCATCGCTCATGTCACCCAGAAGATCCTCGTCAGTTTCTTCTACGTCCTGTGTTAATAGGGATATTTGATAAGACTTGCTAACATTTTTATGAATATTTCTTTATAATATAATATTTATGAAAACAAAGAAAAAAAATTACTGTTGTAAAATACCATAATAAATGGTCATACATAATAATGACTATTCATAAGTGCCTGTGAAGGCCTATTTGAATAAATATTTCATTACATTATAACCAGCAGATATATGCTGAGTCGAGACAATTCACTGCTGTAGCTCACGTCAAACATTTTTATTAATATTGAATTTAAATTATTTGAGTATGTATCTTTTTATTTTTTATTAATATTAAATTTGTAATCAGTTTTTTTGTAATGTAAGTAAGTGTGTCTCTAATCTTTATATGTGGCAAATAAATTAAGCCGATAATGATGTTGTTGCTTGAAATCCTTTAATTGATTACCATGGTCGTATTAGACATTAATATTTTGGCAAGAGAGAGTAAATAATAAAACAAACTTACATTGACACCTCCAAAAACGTAACCCTTGTTGGTGTGCAAGTTGACGGCGGCGGCCTGTCCGGCGCGGGCGGGCGGGCCGGACACGCCCCCGGACAGCGAGCGCCACGTCCAGCCGCCCGCCTTGCCTTCCGCCAGGCGGAACAGGTCCGTGTGGGTGCACGACCGCTCCGACCGACCTTCCCGGACGCGGGAGTACCCGCCGTAGATTATTAGCTGGCAAGTAAAGCTTTATTATCGAAGTGTT
Organism: Habrosyne pyritoides; assembly: GCA_907165245.1. NCBI lineage: Eukaryota > Metazoa > Arthropoda > Insecta > Lepidoptera > Drepanidae > Habrosyne > Habrosyne pyritoides. The sequence continues at coordinate 13,125,695 of OU015588.1, read as the reverse complement.
TTAGTATCTTGTGCAACTAGTGCAGTAAGTTATCCATTGAATCGGCAATACCGCACGAGTTGCAGATACTATTTTTCATTACGCATGCAGAAGAAGTACTACCTTAGCTCAGTTTTTTAGTATTTACACTTTTGTTACCTATTTTACGTTCCTTTTTAAATTTTAGCAGTTTTGTTCGTCATTAGGGTTATATAAGAAAAAAAATTAATCCATCAACGCAAAAAGACTATAAATTTAGACCATCCATAATGGTTTTTTTTGCACACGTCCCACGTCCAGCATACACCACTCAAATTCCAACCTTAAAAACATACAAATAGAGTACACTTACCGAATCATTTCCAGATGGCAACATAACACAAGCGGACCTCGCACAAGGGCCTCTCCCGCTGACATTGAGTAAGGTCCACGTCAAAGTGTCGAGGCAGAATGTATACAAGTCATCGAAGTACCGACACTCGCGGCCGTCGTCCGAGTAGCCTCCGAACAGGAAGATCTTACGGCCGATGAGGACCATGCGGTGGCCTGAACGTGCACAGGGGCCATTTGAGGATACTATCTAAGGAAAAGAGAGGTGAAGATAGAGGGGGACGGCAATAGGCGCTATTATATAACGATTCAGTTGTTTTAGTGAGTAGACCCAGACTGCCACCCCTCAGGTTAGGGGTGATTTCCCCATCCAGGACCAACATTTGTGTGCATATACATGTCTGTTTGTTCTGTGTTTAGGTGTAAATATCTATATCAGTATGTATTTAGATTAAAATAAGAGTATTTGTAGTATATCAGTTATCTGGTTTCCATAGCACAAGCTCTGCTTAGTTTGGGATCAGATGGCCGTGTGTAAAGAATGTCTCAGGTTATTTATTGGCAGGGCTCTGAAACACGACGGCACTTTAGAAGATTGATAAATATAAATTTACACATCAATTATTACTGACAATTGTTCACAAATTTTCAGTATTCAGGGTAAGTCGTTGGCGGTAAAAAGTAATCTATATATTCTCCGACCATAAAATGGCTACTATAACATCCGATTGTTTTAGTCACGCTATTACTTCGTTTCTTAGCGTTCTCTCTGGCTTTTTTTCTTTGGCTTTTAAGGTTTGTAGCGTGTAAATTAAAGCAAAATTACACATTAAAAATAAATACAGAAAAATACATAAAAAACACACACAAATATACATAATATAGCCGCTTTATCCGGCACTGCAAGTACTATCGCTTTCAAACAAACAAGCTCAACAGCTTTATTTTTATTACGTACTTATAGTATAGATGAGCGACCTGTCACTAAGGCAAGGCTTCATACATGGAAAATCAAATAATTACCTTTTCCCATTTCTTTTCAGCAAACCTAAAGCACCATAAATCCTTGTAGTGATGGAACTGTGTTTCTGATGGACTCGTGAATTCACCGCCGAACACCCACAACTCACCCCTGTAATAAAAAAATAAACAAAAAATCTTGAACAACTTTATTCCTCTATGGTAGATGAAAAACAAAGACGTTACATTATATTTTCGCATCTCAAAAAATATATGTATAAGTTATTACCTTTTTTATACTATTAAGAGAAGAGATACTGTTAAAATATTAATTGCTGATCCAAACTAAGCCGAGCTTGTACTATGCATATTTACTAACTTGTTAGCTGATGTTGCTATAGCTTGGTGCGCCGACCTGGGTGGTGGAGGACGAAGCGCTTGCACGACCCGCCATGTATTATTAACCGGGTTGTAGAACATCAGGTCATTGTACACTACTGTCTAAAATAAAAACTGTATTTTATGACATATTTTTACATTAATCAACATTATTGTCAAGCAGGCAAGCGGTACATCTAATGGCTGCATATAGAGATGGCCATTATGACGCCGATTTTACAGTGCTCTTTATCGGCCCCTTATGAAGACCTACATATCGTAACGCTGAGGGAAATACATAATTGGACCAAATTCCACATCCCAATGGTTCAGATGTTAGCGAAATCTAGGTTAACTTCTTATGTCTCGCCTTTACTCTCTTTGGCCTAAGCCATTGGTGTTTCAAGTAAACGACAAGATATCCAGCAGATCAACCATGATGGAAACTGTACTGGCGGTCGCTAATGGTCGCAATTCGTCGAGCTGGGTTTTGATGACCTGCTCCATGACGTTACAGAGAAGAGAAGGGAGCTTCGCAATAGCCCCTTTTTTACTCTGAGGACTATCACCTCAACCTTTGGGTACGTATAGTTACAGCACATTGTAGATTGCTTTTTGGATGCATTCAAAGAAGCGAGTTGTCTCTCCATGCCGGGATCAGACCTACAGACGCAATTTACGAGTGCTATTACTGTAGTCTACTTGTACCCCAATAATAAACAGGTCTGTGTTCAAGGTTATTAAGACTCAAACAGAAAATATTCTCTGGGACAAAGAAACACTGTCAGGATTGTAAAGATAAGAATTATTGGTTGCTATCTATGTCTCCATCAGAAAGAAATGGGGTTTGATATCCCATGATAGTAGTGGATGGCATCAATACTAGCGTGAATCCCCTGATATTGCAAATATCTACTTTAAGTGCAGAAGATGGAACTGCTAACGAAAACCATATTAAAAATCCAATAATAAGTGAGATTATTGAAAGTTTTCAGTTATTAATAAGCGGTATTGGTCAACCTTAATGCAACACTATTAAAATATAAATTCATAAAAAATAAAATATTTTTAACATTTTTTTTTATTAGTACATACAGTGGCAGGAATATACACAATCATTGAATAAGCCAAATTTATTCACATAGGTAATTAAAAACATCATTTACCTTCCGTCCATCATGATACTCTCCACCAAACATTATTAACTCATTGTTTGTAGGATGTGGTGTGAGTGAAGCACAGGCCCTCGCAGTTGGAGGACCTGGCAGCAACTTCTCTGATACAAAAGCACGCTTCAATTCCTCTTTCTCAATCTCTGCCACTATTTTAGTTATGTCCTCCTGCAATAGGTTATAACTTGGTTATGTTATGATGAGAAGCATTAAATTGTAAGGAAAGCTGGCTATAAATTTATGTTTAGCTAAATTATAAAGTGGCAACTCCTGACTGAGAATCTTATGACAATTTATTTAGATTTTTATTCATTAAAATACTACAGTACGATGTATGGAAACTTACCTCTCCCATGGATGTGATATGTTTCTTCATTTTATTAGCTAAATTCTTCTCCGTTTTTGCGGCGGTTTTCTCAGCACCACTCACTTTATTTTTGTTCTTCTTTTTGCCCATTTTTATATTAAATATCTGGTTCCAAAAATATAAACCACCTGCAGACTACAACTTATTTGTATTGTTGACTTGTTGAGTGAGCACTATACATGTGAGCGTGTGTTCATAAACTAGCAATAGACTGTTATTGATTCTATTCTGAGTGATATATAATTTTATTTGAAGTTATTCAATCAAATAAAATAATTTGTTAATATTTTACCTACACTACTGTTTGAAATACAATTTCCAATACAGAATTTACAACCAAAGCAAAAAATTAAGTATAATTATTTCAATAACTTATTCAAAATAAATAATATTTTTTATCTTCCGAACAAGCAATGGTTCTGTCATATGCGTTTTGTTTCGATAATATTGTTAAAAGTAAAATACTTTTTAAACAATAACAAACACAAAGTAGGCAGAACTGTTGTATTATGTATGGTTTCGATATATTTTAAGTAAATCATCTACAAATATTAGGGCGTAGGAAATAGGGATACTTTTAATTTTAATGCATGGATGACATTTATGACCTAATGTAACTCTCAAACAATCATAACGAAACGTACTTTGTCATCTTGGCATTTGCAGAAATCTGCAGAATGCTGGGTTTCCTTAGTTTTCATTTAAATAATTCAATTTCTTTTTCATTTTACTGATTCAAAACTATTTCTACGCGCAAGTAAGATGTGTATAGATTGAGAAAATAAATTGATTACTTTTTGTTGTAAAAGAAATTTGTCACAAATGATGACGAGTCCAGGAACCTCGGTAGGTTACTTAATTTTGTATATTTTTGTTAATAATTTAGTCCGATATTTTATTAAAGCTTTTAAATAATTAAGATACTATCGATGCTTTAAGTTTTTACCCATGATACCGTAAAACGCAAAGATTTATCTAGAAAACTTTTTCTTGAAACCCTCTTAAATCAACTCTTGAAAGCAATATGAGCCTTTGTGTAATATGTAGTTATTTAGTTTCTTAATACAATGGGTGTAATATATAGTAATTTAAAAGATAAACATGATAAATAGCTAATTATTAAGATTACTTTTAATGTGAAATGTGCACAAATGAAGGTATGCTGCTCTCTAGTACAAAATCTTCTTCTTAATCTACTTTGTGAATATCTATCAATAAAGCTTTTTATGGTGTTTTGTCAAACTTAAAACTGCTTCACTGAAACCACTTCTTGACATATTTGTCCTGTGGAAAATGTATTTATTGCTACCACCAAATCACTACATAGTATAAAACAAAGTCGCTTTCTCTGTCCCTATATCCCTATGTATGCTTAAATCTTTAAAACTATGCAACATATTTTGATGCGGTTATTTTAATAGATAGAGTGATTGAAGAGGAAAGTTTTTATGTATAATACATGTGACATCCCTCAGGAACGCAGGTAAAACCACGGGTGTCAGCTAGTATTATATATATATAAAAATGATAATTGATAAGAAGCAATCCTTAGATGTATATACATGCCCATAGTGTCCAACTAGAGCATAGGCGCTTCTTGTATCCACTCCTCTCGATTCTGGAGAGATAACCAACATTTTATTATGTAACAGGGCTCTTCGGCAGCGGTGCAAGAGTTCAAGATCAGAGTACCAAAGAATGTGAAGAAGAAACATCATGTGATGAGGTTCAATGCAACACTCAATGTTGACTTTGCAAAATGGACACATGTGAAGATGGAGAGAGAGAACAATATAAAAGAGTTCAAAGGATTTGATGAGGATATGCCAAAGTGAGTAGTGCAAAAGATATTTGGGTGGCCATTGAGGCTTATTTTGGGCATGCTGCTCTATCTTCCATTACTAATTATATTATTAAAAGCCTTTATTTAGCTAGGTTGTATATATGGCGGACAATACATTAAAAAAAAAAGTCTTGTCTGACAAAAGGCTACTACCAGTTGTTCAATAAGTTTTGTCGTTCGATAAGAGAGGGTGTTGCCACTAGCCCAATTTTTTTTTGTTCTGATAGTACACTCTTCATATGAATGTATGTGAAGTTTCATTTCAATCTGTCGATTCATTCTTTGTTTACAAGCCATTTAGTGTCGCCGTGTCACTGTATTTTTTTACGATGGAAAAAAATGAATATTGTGCAGTGAAAAAATTGTTATTTTTGGAAGGTGTAGCACCAAAACAAATTCACGAACGAATTTTAAAAGTGTATAATGATTGTTCACCTACAATTAGAACAGTAGAAAGATGGGTTGCTGAATTTAAACGTGGTCGTACAAGCCTTGAAGACGATCCACGTGAAGGACGTCCAAAAAGCGCATCAACACCAGAAATCATAGCCAAAATACAGGATATGGTTTTGGAAAATCGTCGATTGACTGAGCGAGATTTAGTAGAGGCTCTACACATCTGATTAGGCAGTGTGAGCCATATTTTAAGTGAAATTTTGGGTTTTAGAAAGCTGTGTGCACAATGGGTGCCGCGCCGCATTCGCTAACAATGGAACAAAAACACATTCGAATGCGACTTTCTCAGCAACATTTTAAAAAGGATAAAGTGGATTTTGTGCGTCGATTCATCACTATGGATGAAACTTGGGTCTATCATCATGATCCTGAATCAAAACAAGAGGCTAAAAAGTGTGTACCTGGTTGTTCGGCTTCGAAACGAGTTCGTGTCCGGAAATCGGCTAAGAAGGATATGGCATCAGTTTTTTGGGATGCGAAAGGAATTTTGTTTGTGGATTACTTGCAAACTGGTAAAACCATTAATCCTGAATATTATTGCAACCTTTTGGACCAGTTGAAGGAAAAAAATCGTGAAAAAAGACCCGGTTTGCAGAAAAAGAAAATCCTTTTTCATCAGGACAATGCACCGTGTCACAAGAGCACTTTGACAATGGCTAAAATCCATGAATTAAAGTTCGAATTGTTGGAGCATCCACCGTATTCACCAGATTTGGCCCCAAGCGACATCCATTTGTTTCCAGAACTCAAAAAATGTATGTGTGGCAAGCGTTTTTCATCAAATGAAGAAGTCATAACGGCTGTTGGAGCGTATTTTGCAGACCTTCCGGATTCTCACTTCATGGATGGAAGCCACAGATTGGAGGATCGTTGGAGCAAGTGTATTAATGTCCAGGGAGATTATACTGAATAATAAAGTGTATTTTGAACCATAAAATTGTGTTTTTCTTATCGAACGACAAAACTTATTGAACAACCTATTATATATACACATGTACAGTTTTTTCTTGCTTTTATTTTTGTGTGTTATGTGCTGTTTATACAACTTTTTTTGAAATAAATAAACTAAATAGATAGGGCTAATGTCAAAACCTTTATTCATAGATTCGGCGCAGGCTCAGAATACGGACGCGACGTCCGCGAGGAGGCGCGACGCAAGAAGTTCGGTATCATATCACGCAAGTACAAACCTGATGATCAGCCGTGGATACTTAAAGTTGGTGGCAAGACTGGGAAAAAGTAAGCTACAAATACCGAAGCTACAGATACAAATATAGCAAAGTACAGTTTGATTTGTTTCTTTCTGTTTAATAAGTAAGCATGCTCTTTTAAATAGCAAATCGGACTTGCAGAGAAAGGGTCATGTACCACTGTACAGTATTGAACAGTAAACTATTGCAGGTTTAAAGGTATCCGCGAAGGAGGCGTGTCAGAGAACGCGGCGTACTACGTGTTCACTCACGCGGCCGACGGCGCCATCGACGCCTACCCGCTACAAGAATGGTATGTTAACTAATATTATGTCTAGCTTCATCCCTATAACTATCTAACCTTTCCTCAGGATAAGTTTTACCGAGTACTATTCGGTGTAATCCGCAATCTTTAGGTTAGCCTAAGAGGTGATACTAGTGAGTTACTAAGTGTTTTGCAGTCTCAGTTTTAGCCATGAGAGGCTCCGAGAACAGATAGTTTTATTATTATTCAATTATTAGGCAGGCAGTTGATTCTACTGATAAGTGCCTATATCTTGTTGTTCTCTGCTAGTTCTCTTCTCTTAGAGATGCTTGTCGAGTCGGTGTTTGAAATAAAATTTAACTACCTGTAGACAGTTTTCTGGTTTCTTAACAAAAGTTCTGCTTAAATTAGGATCAGAGGCTATGTGTAAAGAAAGACCAAGGATTTGAAAATAATGCTCTGTCCTCAAGGTCAAGTAAAATATAGAGTATATGGATCCCAAGGTACAACTTTCAACCGATCCAACGGTACAAGGCGCTGTCGGCGGAGGAAGCCGAGCAGGAGTTCGGGCGCCGCAACAAGGTCATCAACTACTTCTCTCTCATGTTCCGCAAGCGCATGCGCGGGGACGACGCCGCCGACGACACCGACGACCCCGACGAGAAGAAGACGAAGGGATCTAAGACCAAGAAAGGTACCTACGAACGTCACATATTATAAAGATATATTTTTCCAATTGTATGCATGCTGTTTCTACGCAAGATGGATTCAATCGATTGTCACTCTTGTACATATTTTTCTTTCATTATGTAGCATGCCTTTGATTGCACCTAGTAAAAAAAGAAGAAAAACATTTTGATATAGTTTGGATGTCGGTGGTAATATCCGAAACTTTTTAGAGTAGTAGAGCTCTTAGTGCAGAGTTCGTCCGGGGAAGTACTACCATCTTACCCATATGCAAATTTGCATCTTTACCCAAATGGTTCGGTTTCGTTACGTCGTAATAAAGAATCCCAAATGAGTACACGGTGCATTAGGTTTGTTTCAGTGAGCTCGTGAGGTACCCAAATATCGAGCTTTTTTGTGTACCCAGTTGTTTTCTAATGCGCCAAAACTGTTATGTGGTCAATTCCCAGTTCTTCGGCTACGTCGTAACTACTGATATGACGATCTTGCTCCACTTTTTCAAAAATAGCATCCATATTATCCATAATAGGGCGACCAGAGGGACGTGCATCTTTGTCATCAAAATTTCCGGATTGAAAACGCTTAAACCAAATTTGTGCTACTCTCACAGTCACTGCACTAGGTCCATAAACATCGCAATTTTTTTTCGCGTTGCATTTTTACCTTTTTTGTAGTAAAATTTTAAAATGTATCGAATTTCGTCATTAGATTCACTCATCTTGACGGTATGAAAAACAATTGAAAATCACACATTTTCCTAATTTGAATTTGGAATTATGTTCTTTAGAATTTAAACTTGAATTCAATGATACCAAAACCAGCCAGATACAAATAGTACAGCCAAAGAGATTTTATTACAAGTTCATACATACTATAATGCGAAAAGACTTTTTCCCCAACCTAATATGTTTACCGTAAAATTTTGTCCTTGAAATTTCTCCGGCTTAATTCAAGCTTTAACCATAATTCTTATTACAGATCTGAAGATATCGGAAATGGATGAATGGATCGATTCGGACGATGATTCCTCGGAATCTGGAGAAGAAAAGACTGAGAAGGACAACGATAGTGACACCGCTGCTAAGAAGAAAAAGAACAAAAAGAAAGGTTAGTCTACTTCTAATAATGAATCCGGTTGGAATACCTGCTTCGTACCTTTTAGTTTTAATAATTATATCTTAATTTTGGGCCATTGGTGGGCCAAAACACAAACCAGGAGCTATTTCGAGCTGATTCTGATTGCCACCCAGTTCAACAGAACTGCAGTTTCAGCATCACAAAGGAATTTAAAACATTAGTATTTACGGGCAATTAGGTCTATCTTCGTATCACTCTGACAATTGTCACAAGTGAAGCGATGGAGCATGATTTTTTTATTATGATATGATACGGAGTTGCTAATGGGGAATAGGGATTATGAATTCAGGAATTCTCTTTTTTCTTTTGCTATTTTCGAGGAGCGAGGTATGAGACTCCAATTCTTCCGCCGCTTGGTGATCCTGCTTGAGAACCGCGGTCCAACTGTAAATGTTGGAAGCTTGTATATAATGTCAAATCCTGAGAAAACTTCGATATCGCGACGTAGGTTTCTTGCGTTTCTATTCGTTCATAGATGTCGCCACATTACTGTGGTGCGGGCGATGGTGGATTCTTGTATGCGTGTTCATAGATGTCACCACACTATATATAAGCTTGTATTTCACCACAATGATATGGCCGAAGATGGAGGCATACTAAACCTAGAAGAAATCGCTCAAGTGCAGCTGTCGAAACCCATTGGGAGGTATTTGGCAATATTTTCAACTTGAGGGTGGAAGCGGGTACTACAATGTACCCTTTACCAAAAGCCCAAGCTCATTATTCAAAACTATTTATTCAGTTTAGGCCCGCGGAGGGTACTTATGAAGGTCAAATTTAAAGTTACTGAAGCTACTACCTATTCCGAAGTCAGCCTACACCTGAAAAGAACCTAAAAAATTGCCAAATTAGATAAAATATAAATAAAAATTTTAAAAAAATGTAACCTTGCTACGTTCTTGCAGGTTCTTTTCAGCTGATGGCTGACTTCGGAATAGGTAGTAGCTATTTAACACTAAACATACCATAACCGGGTCAAATGACCCATTTGGAACTTTGCATTGAAAATGCATGTATCATCTTATTGCTTTTGCACATTTGCCTTCATGACTTTTTCTTACTAATTAATATACAGTTATACTATTTACTTCCCTTCCTAACAACCCTATTTCATACATTCAAGCAGGAAACATAAAGTCATTTGACATTTGACCCGCTATGGTAGAAATAGGTACCTAGTAAGTGTTGGTATGATTAGTGTTAAGATTTATAATACCCATAAATCATAAATTATAGAATACAGTTGATTTCCAATAATAATAATATTGCTTTATTATCAAAAGTGCTTTTGTAACGATGTTCAATTTAAACATTTACAGGTCTTCCCCCAGGTTTGTGTAAACTGTTGAAAATTTTTGGTTTTATTCATAGCCGTTAAAATGATTCGTCGATAGTGTAGTGATTTGATATTTTGACTGTCTGATTATTCTTGTCACTTTCGCACGAACACTTTTTTGATATTTTTCTCCGAAACCGTTCAGTTATTTGGACATTAGCATGTACAAAAAAACGCACAGACAGACAATAATGATTAAAGATGCTTTTTTGTGTTCTGTTACATTTTTTTTATAACACACAATATTTTTAAATAATATTGTTCACGGTTTCTACTGCTTTATTATATAGATATAAAACATAAAAAGGGTAAAATTGATTTTAATCTTGTCTTAGTCTACATATAGAATTTCATATGTTTACTTAATTTCTTGTTACAATTTTTGTGCTTCACATAAAATCTATGCAGCTTAAAGCAGTTATTTTACTTTTTATTGTATATTTCTGTCAGATTTTTTTTTTTATTATTGTGAGAATTGAATTCTTTTACCTAACAAACGATGCACGAGTATAGTAGTTACTAATTACTTATATTGAGGTAATTGTGTATTGTTTTGTATAAATTAATTAATTTATTTATTATAGTAGAAACAGCATGAGTACTTACGCTTCTAATTCTCATCCAAGCGATGGGAATCTTCAAAATCCCAATCCTCAAGGTTTTCTTTTTATTATAGCGGTGGCAAACAAAAAGAAGAAGAAAGTGGAAGACGAGGCATTTGAGGATAGCGATGATGGAGATGAGGAAGGACGGGAGAAGGACTACATATCTGATTCATCTGACAGGTTAAAACAGTTCAATAACATATTATCTTCTCGCCTATTATCCCGAGTGAGGTGGGCAGAGTAATGAGATCCAAATACAATCGAAGATATTTTTTAACTCCCGACATATCTTGGGCTACCGGAAATTTTACCTTACCTAACCCGGGAATCGAATCGAACCCAGGCCGTTGCCGAACTTTACACCACTCGACCACTGAGGCGATCAATAATTTCACTTTTAGAATTGGTTCTTACTCACGACTTCGCGGATATTAATACATTAGTAAATCCATACAGTATACCTGTGTACCAAATTTAATTTGTATCAAATTTACCGTTACGGAGCTGAGTGGTAACAAACAAACAAACAGACACGCAAACTTTCTTTATAATATTAGTAAGGTAATATACGAACGTCATTTTTTTCCTACGCAATAGTGCGTAACGTATTTAGAAAAGTAGTATATGTAGTATATCTGTTGCCAGGATTGACAGGCTTGTAGACATGGTGGTAAGAGACCCTGAATGCCTCGTCACAGGTCGTGGGATCGATTCCCACTCAGGACATGCATAGGTCTGGTTTGATTCGTGTTTGGGTGTAAATATCTATATAAGTATGTTATTTAGAAAGAAAAGTAACATATCAGTTATCTTGTTTCCATAGTACACTGTTCAACTTGACGTTCTTCGTTGTTGTTCTTGCTCTGCTTAGTTTGGGATCGTTTGAGATAGCTATGTGTAAAGACTGACCCAGGATATATATTATAGACATACGAGTATATGATAATATTCACTTACTTCTGTAATGTTTACTTTCCAGTGAATCTGACCACGAAAATAAAACCAACAAACAACTGAAAGGTGTAGCAGAAGAGGATGCGCTCAGGTAAATGATTTCACTATGTAATCCCTCAAAGTGGTGCATGTTTTAAGGCTCGTTTGTAATCAGTACAAAGCGTATGTTATTTTAAAATGATATTGTAACATCGATTTTCTATTTTAACCATAACTTCTTATGGTCCTGCATGAATATTTAGCTGTCCCAAAATAACTTTTCCGTATACATGTAAACCTGTAGTTTACTCAGCTTGTGCCATGGGGCAGTGCCGGATTAAGCAAGCGCGGGGCCCGTAGCAAATTCTGTCGGAGGGCCTTTGGGCTGCTATGGGTTCTTAAGTATAAAGTACTAAAAAAAGCAATCGTTGGTGGGCGCCCTTAGACACACGGGGCCCCTAGCAATTGCTACTCTTGCTTCGTGGTTAATCCGGCACTGCCATGTGGGCAATTAATGAAGGTCAAAGCTTAAGCAAGCTTAGCAAAGTTACCGGTTCCGAAGTCAGCCTTAAAAAAGCTATAAAACAACTTAACGCCCATCATTCCTGAAGAGGTAGGCTATCAATGAAATTAAAATATTTTTTATTCAAATAGACCTTTACAAGTACTTCTGAATAGTCTGACTCTAATACCGGTTCGGAAGGTTGTTTTTTACTGAGATGAGCCGGCAATAAACTACTGCGGTAATGACAAAATGACATCTCTGGGGCACATAATCAATCCCAGGCTCCATGTCATAGTTCTAAAGAAAGAAATGTTAATATTACCTTGCCCTGAATCCAAGGGCGATTTTTTAATGCTCTCTGTTCCGTCGTTGCAGTCAATTTCTTATTACATCGACGGCGCTACGACTGTTGTCTCACGCTACTAGCTAGCTCAACCGTCAATCTATTGTAAAATTTGCTTGCACATTGAATTCCAGAGAGTTACACAATTCGGATGCAGTGCCTTTACCATGAGTTTTTAACGTACGTACTCGCTAGCAACGGCGTAAAACATTTCTATGGAAAAGGTGTACAGCGCCACTAGCGGTCACCTAAAGAACTAAAATCGATAAGTAGTAGTAATATCGACTAGTCGATAGGTATAAAACCTATCGAAATGTCAACACTAGCGAGTAGCGTTTTTTAGCCTTTGCTATAGAAATTCGGTACCATGAGTCACAAATTTGACAGTTGCTATCGAGAAATACTGTATCGATAGTAGTTTACTCGCTAGTGACTAAAGTAAGTTTCGATAACAACTCATGGTAGAGGTCTCGACCAGCGCGACGATTTATCACTTCTTTAAAAAAATATTGACACGATTAATGTTTGTAGGAAACTGCTGACATCTGACGAAGACTCTGATGAGGAGCAAGAACAAAAGCAAGAGTCGGAGCAAGAGGACGAGCCCACTAAGGAGGGTGAGGAGAGGGCCAGCAAGTTAACCAAGAAGAAAAAGAAACCAGACGACGCAAAGAAAGGTATCCTATGTATTTTAAAGTATTATATCAGTTATCTGGTTGCTGTTGTACAAGCTCTGCATACCTTGGCTATTAATTATTATTACGCGAATCTCTGTTATCCTTCGTACATCGTGCAATAGGGACGACGCTCTACAAAGCCATTGTTTCTTTCTAAAACACGATATGTAAAACTTACAGAGCGAGGACATATGTTATCTGTAATTTGCATTTTGTGTTCTTCCGAAATTTCATGTTGTTCATTTATTTGCAGATTCAAGTAGTGATTTTAGTTCGGACTCCGACACGGATCCGGAAAGCGGTGGGAAGAAACCCAAGAAGACTAAAAATAGTAAAGAAGATAAGAACGGACCTTCCGCATCGACATCAGGTAGTGTTCACTTTGGTTTTTGGGATGATAGACGTTTCGCGGCATGTTTAAGAAGTAAAAAAAAAATTGCATTTCACACGCTGTTGGAGTGAAACCTTCAGAACACCATCTATCTCATTCTCTCGTAGGTTAAATCTTATAGATGTATATGTTTGTCTCTTTGTCGTTTCATCAAGTTTGAAATAACAACGGTGTTAAAGAATTTTTGGCTTCAAAATCTTAAAAGTCCCATAGCAACGCATGCTGAGAAGAGCTAGTTGACAGTAAGATTTGAATGTTATCACAATCAATAAAAAACACGCATTTTTTGAAAATCCAACTAAAAAATAGAAAATAAATTTGAATTAAGAATAGTGTAAATAAGAAAAAAATGTATTTTATTGTAAAAAAGCGTGGGTTGTCAATAGTTATAAATATTTTATTGACAGATATGAGTACGAAGGATTACCATTTTGATAATATCTTAAAACGATTTTTTTACAATAAAATACATTTTTTTTTATTTACACTGTTCTTAATTCTAATTTATTTTCTATTTTTTAGTTGGATTTTCTATAAAAGCGTGTTTTTTAGTTTTTTTAATCTATTATTTATTTTTCATGTTTTAGTTAAACCGCTAATCCTGATTATCCTAGTAAAGATAACGGGTCAAACTATTTAAAATATTGAATTATCATCGGTCCTTAATAAGTATGCCTAATTCCGAGTTGATCCGACGGCTTGATGGGGGTCAAAATCATGTTCAAAGATTCCGTTACATACTAACATACGTCTGAAGCTAATAAAAGCGTTATAAAAACACATGTTTGTAAGTATGACGTATGAGTGGCACTGGTCTTTTCTTTTCTCAAAACTGTTATTTCTCTGGTCTGTTTTTGATTTGAAACTCGACAATACAAAAAAGCGACACTCAAAACAGTATCTATCTAGTAAGAGTAGATACATCTATGGTATTTACTCTGCAAGAGATGAGATTTGTAGTTTTCAGACGGTTTCACCTCTACCATTGTTTTATTTCGTACCTATAGGCTCTATATTTTTGGTACTGTATTTCGAACTCGTTTATGAATGCGTGGTTTTTTTCTCATTAGCGAGTGCCCCGGGCAGCGGTCGTTCGTCCCGCGCTAGTACGCCGCCCGCGGCTCCGTCCGCCGCCGCGGCTGCCGTGTTGGCCGCCAACAACGCCGCCAACCATCCGCCCTCCAAGCGACCCAAGCTTGACGCCTCTTACAGGTATATTATATAAACAGATAGGCTTTTAGTAGTAGAGCTCTTAGTGTAGAGTTCGTCCAGGGAAGTGGCTACTACCTATACAGCCATTTCTGTCGTGAAGCAGTAGTCCACGTGTATTACTGTTTCGGTTAGAAAGTTAAGGGTAAAATTAGCTACCAAATAGGGTTCATTATTATTTTACGTCTAAAAATACTTCTGATTCGAAACATACGATAAGTTTTCCCAATATTTTATTAGTGCTGTCTCTGTCTAATTGCATATCTTCAAGCGTGAGTCACTATCTGATTGGCTATCGTCATACCAAAACCACGCTTACGATGATACTAATAAAGCTCATTTTCCAGCGAGTGTGGCGTGACTGAAGAAGCAGTGCGGCGCTACCTAGCGCGCAAACCGATGACTACAACAGAATTACTCACGAAATTCAAGTCGAAGCGAACAGGTGTGAGTAGCGAGCGACTTGTGGAAACTATGACGCAAATATTGAAGAGAATTAATCCCGTCAAGCAAAATATCAATGGGAAGATGTATTTAAGCATAAAGTCGTAATTTTATTAATAAATTGTTAGATACGATTATTTTGTAGTTTCATTTGGTAGTCAAAAATGTTGTGCTGATGGTAAGTGGTCACCGCCTACGGACATTTGCAACTCCACGGGCCTCGCCAATGCGTTGTCGACCCTGAGACGAAGTTGTTAACAATATGTTGTTGTATTGACGAAGGTCTTTTAAATTTTATGTCGACCTGCAGCTAACGCAGCATAACGCACTGTACTCGGGTTGCTAAATCAAACCGTGACAGTCCCCGGCCACGATCGATTGTGGTGCAATTCAGCTCTTCTTTGATTCGTGACAATCTCTTGGCCTCCTGTATCAAGTTCAACAAAGCTGATGCAAATAACAAACTGAATACCTCACATTTAGGAATCGGTGGGGAAAAGAGACCAATATACGTCTCTGAACATTTGTCCCCAACCAATAAAGCCATACATGCGGCGGCAAGGTTGAAGGCTAAAGAGCTCAATTATAAGTTTGTATGGATCAGAAATGGTCGCATATTTATGCGCAAAGATGAAAAATCTGATTATAAGGTTATTGTTAATACTGACAGCTTAAATAAATTAATTTAAATTTGTATTGCGCATGACACTATTGTTGTAAAAAAAATCAAATTCTCAGATCTAAGTACATATATATTATATTATCAAAATGTACGTGGTCTCAGAACCAAGATACATCATTTTTATCGTAATGTTCTAATTAACAATTATGATATTATAGTCTTGACTGAAACTTGGCTGAATGATACTGTTTTAAGTAGTGAGATCTTAGATGAAAGATATATGGTTTATAGAAGGGATAGAAAGCTCTCGACTTTAGGAAAAAAAAAGGATGGCGGAGGTGTTTTGGTGGGTGTATCAAAATTATATAGCTCTAAACGCTTAATCAATAGTGAAAGTGATTGCGAAGATCTGTGGATTACTGTCGACTTTCGTGTTTCAGAAACAGAAAATCAATTTGCACTTTGTGCCGTTTATCTGCCACCTCCAGTCAATAAAAACATGTGAGTTTTTCTGAGTAACTGTAATAAAATATCTGATAAATTAAGTCTAAGCGTATGTATAATTGGAGATTTTAATTTAAGTAGTATTGATTGGGACTTGATTTGTAATCCCCAATCAAATCAAAAATTGTCAGCTGTTGCTCTGATGTTGGTTGATTTTATCCACATGAATAATCTAAAACAATATAACGCGGTGTCTAATATAAATGGGAAGATTCTCGATCTTATTCTAAGTGATATGCCTGTATACTCTGTTGACAAAGCAATCAATACATTATGTAATACTGACCCTCTGCATCCACCTATATATTTTTTACTGTCTTCGTCTATATTTAATGGTCTTAAGGAAAACTATAACTTTAGATATAATTTCTACAAAGCGGACTATATTTCTTTAAAAAAACATCTGGATAAGATAGATTGGAAAGAAAAGATTGGACATTTAACTGACATTGATAAAATGGTCGAAATTTTTTATGATATATTACATACGGCAATTAAAGAAAATACACCGTACTTAAAACCAAAAAATAAAAAGTATCCCCCTTGGATGACTTCACAACTTTTAAAACGCCTCCGTGAAAAGCATAGGCTTCTGAGTCGATACAAAAAATATAAAAACCCTATGGACAAATTAGCCTTAAAACTGTTGAGCAAACGTTGTGAGAGACTTGCAGCAGAGGCTTACAGCTCTTACTATGTGACAATAGAAGATAACATTTCTCAAAATCCAAAAGCATTTTACTCGTACATTAAAAGTAAAAGAAAAAATTCTAACACATTTACAACATCAATGAGTAATGGTGATGTATCGGTTACGGAAGGTACTGAAATTTGCAATCTGTTCTCAAATTATTTTGCATCAGTTTACAATAATAATAGTCATATCCAATTGAATTCTTTCCACACGGCTAGATATTTCTTCTCTGTAGTACCTAATTATGAAAATTTCTCAATGATTCAATTAAGCTATGAAACAATATTGAAAAAACTTGATCAACTTGATATTACTAAAGGCGCGGGAGCTGACCTTATCCCACCAATATTTATAAAAAATTGTGCGCGTAGTCTGGTTGAGCCTCTATCAATGATATACAATGGATCTCTCAAAATCGGTGTGTTTCCAAGTATCTGGAAGACAGCTAAGGTAGTACCGGTATACAAGAGTGGGGATAAAACAATGGTACATAATTACAGGCCAATATCCATCCTTTCGGTTTTTGGAAAAATTCCTTGAAGCATTGATTTCTCCACTTATTCAATCTTATTTTAAACGTTTTCTATCAATGCACCAGCATGGTTTCACAATGAATAGGTCTACCAGTTCCAATTTAGTAAGTTTTACAGAAGCCTTGGTAGAATCAATGGATACTCAAAAACAAGTAGACGCAATATACACCGATTTTAGTAAGGCTTTCGACAGAGTTCCGTGGTCTATATTGGTGCAGAAGCTTGCTCTTTATGGTTTTTCAGGATCGATGCTATTGTGGTTATCATCCTATATTCGTAAACGTAATTTCTTTGTTGTTATTAATGGCTTTAAGTCTTCTGCAAATATCACCACATCAGGGGTACCGCAAGGCTCACATTTGGGTCCAATATTATTCAATATATTTGTAAATGATATTACCGCCTGCTTTGACCACTGTACACCATTTATGTATGCGGATGACTTAAAGTTCATTGCAATTATAAAAACAGAAAGTGATTCTCGATTAGTCTAAAACGATCTAGACAATGTCATTGAATGGTGCGACGTTAATGGTATGGATTTAAATGTAAGCAAATGTGTCCATATAAAATTTACCAGAAACCACAACATAATTCCAACAAAATATTATATGTTCGGTCAGCATTTACATGAACATGATAAAATAAAAGATTTGGGAGTTATTTTGGACCGAAAAATGACATTTGTGCCTCATATGGACAAAGTAACGAAGAAGGCTTGTCAGATGTTGGGTTTCGTTATAAGGAACAGTAAACTTTTTCGCAGACCAAAAACAAAAATTATACTATTTAATAGTCTTGTGCGAAGCCAGTTAGAGTATTGTAGCGTAGTTTGGCGACCTCACTATGCCGTTCATTCACTCAGGCTAGAACGCGTGCAGAAGCGGTTTTTAAGGCACTTAGCATACCCTATTAGCGCAGCAAAAAGGTTGAAAAGTTATAAAGAAAGACTGCAATACTTTAATATCATAACACTGGCTAAGCGTAGGGATATTCAGGATTTAATATTCGCCTTCAAAATAATGAGAAATCACATTGACTGTCCCCAAATTTTAACCCATTTTAAGATTAACGTACCGCAAAGATTTCCTCGAAACCGAATCAAGCCTTTTGCTATTCCATTTCGTAGAACTGTTCATGGCACGAACTCGCCTATCCCACGATTAAGCAAACTTTATAATGAATGCAGTGGGTCTATGGATTTAGGTGTGGATATATTTAACTCATCTCTTAATTATTTCCGGAAAACTATAATAAAAAAATTGTAATTTTCTCATTTATATTATAATATTTTAATTGTTTTCTCTTTTTCATAAATAATTTACGCATTAAAGATTATGTAAGGCTTGTGAATTAATTGTAAGAAATCTTTCTTGTTTTAATATTTAAACATGCTGTGTTTGCTTTAATATAACTGTACATTTAGTTTTATATTTAGCGTAAGAAATAATATTTTTGTTTTAATGTACTCTTGCTAGCAAACCTAAATAAATAAATAAATAAGCTAAGCTGAATAAGGGGGCAGGCAGGTCAAGTAGGCAAGTTAGCAGAATCAGCTAATACAAACTACGTCGGCGAGCCGCTTCACGGAGGCCTTGGAGAGCTTACCTCTCACGTGATTATTGTAGTACGGTAGTATTGGCGTAGTTAGCGAAAGAGACTGAGCACGGAGGCCGCGACGATACATTATCATTTTCCTCACAGAATCGAGAAAATTAGTCTAGCTCGCGGCCGCTATTCTCTGTCACTTTCGCTAATTACGCAATCACGTCAGAGAACCGCTCTTCAAAGCCTCACAAGCGTCGTTATGATCACAGAATTCTGCAGCTGATAATTTTGTATGGTCTTGTTTGAGAGCCAAATTTTGGTATCAAGAAATAAAAGTCATATTGAGGTAGCCGTTGAGTTTATGAAGTATTAATACTACGCTTCAACCTTGTCTTTCTTTAGCTGACGCTCCTCCAGCTCTTCATCTGGTTCTGGTTTCCTGGAACCACAAAAAAATATAATAATTATTAGTTTTGGCTTTTCTATATGAAATTATTCGATACATTATTAGAAGGGAATAATGGATCGAATAATTTCATATAGAAAAGTCGTAGAAAACTCGGTCAAAATTTTAAACCATTTATTAAGTTTAGTCCCTCAGAGGGCACTTATGAAGGTCAATTATTTAATTATCAGGCAGGCAGTTGATACAACTGATAATGACCTATATCCTGTTGTTCTCTGCTAGTTCTTCTCTTTGAGATGCTTGATTTAAAGCGATATTAGTCGCGAAACTCAATTAGTGGAGCAAAAATAGTTGTGTTTATTTAATTTCCGGCTTTGTCCTTTTCGGCGTGATGGAATGTCATTGGAAAATCAACCCTTATAGCTCGAAGATAAGGTTTATATGCAACATCACACAATTTACTATAGGACCTTATTTCAAAACCCATAGAGTTAATTTTCCTATGACATTAAACCCCAAAAGTTCCATAAAGGAACATACTAGGAATTGAAAGCCATTGTGTTAATTCGCTTCTGACGTCGATTACGTTATCAATGCCTTTACCATGCCGTTATGGCATAACGTTTTTTAGCCTTTGCTATAGAAATTCGGTCTCATGATTCACAAATTTGACAGTTGCTATCGAGAAATACTGTATCGATAGTAGTTTACTCGCTAGTGACTAAAGTAAATTTCGATAGCAACTCATGGTAGAGGTTCTGACTAAACTCATGTTAGGGATATAGGAAAGTACTTACCCACAAATAATAGAACTTCTGACGAGCTTTTCACCCTCAGCAATGGTCTGCGGCATTGGTCGACCTTTAGTTTCAGGCAGCATCATCGACAACCCTCCAGCGAAGATAGATGCAACACCCAAGATTATTAACGGTAGAGGGCGCCATAGACGACCCTGATAAATATAATTTATAGGTTACTAGCTGTTCCCCGCGGTTTCACCCGCGTTCCCTAGGGATGCAATATTTTCCTGGGATAAAAATTACCCTATGTTACTTCTAATACCTCCAAAAATATGTGTACAAAGTTTCATGATGAAGTAACAAACAATCTTACATTCACATTTATAATATTAGAAGGGATTAGTGTTCATTTTTGTAGACACATATACAAAACTGATTACTTTGTCTTTATAAATTGCTAGCTGTCCCCCGCGGTTTCACACGGGTTCTCGAAGGATATCATATTTTCTTGGGATAAAAAGTAAGATTTCATTCAAATCTGATCAGCCGTGGCGTGATTGAGTAACATACTCGTGTACCATCCTCGACTGCATCATCACTTTCCATCAGGTGAGATCCAGTCAAATGCGCTCAAGTTTTTATAAAAAAAAAGAAAAAGCATACGTCCACCCATCCAAACTTTGGCTTTAAATTATTACCTATAGTTGGCGTTTTCCGAAATTTATTTTTCAAATGTGATTGATTGAGAAGACTCAAAAGAACCACCGTAGGAATTAGTGTATAGTGCACCTTAGTGGAGTGTGAGTGGTGGAGTGTTCAATAAGTTTTGTCGTTAGATAAGAGAGGGCGTTGCCACTAGCCCAATTTTTTTTTTTGTTAGTTCACTCTTCATATGAACGTATGTGAAGTTTCATTTCAATCTGTCGTTCATTCTTTGTTTACAAGCCATTTAGTGTCGCCATGTCACAGTATTTTTTTACGATGGAAAAAGTTGAATATCGTGCAGTGATAAAATTGTTATTTTTGGAAGGTGTAGCACCAAAAGAAATTCACGAACGAATTTTAAAAGTGTATAATGATTGTTCACCTACAATTAAAACAGTAGAAAGATGGGTTGCTGAATTTAAACGTGGTCGTACAAGCCTTGAAGACGATCCATGTGAAGGACGTCCAAAAAGCGCATCAACACCAGAAATCATAGCCAAAATACAGGATATGGTTTTGGAAAATTGTCGATTGACTGAGCGAGATTTAGTAGAGGCTCTACACATCTCATTAGGCAGTGTGAGCCATATTTTAAGTGATTTTTTGGGTTTTAGAAAGCTGTGTGCAGAATGGGTGCCGCATTCGCTAACAATGGAACAAAAAACACATTCAAATGCGACTTTCTTTTTTAAAGAGTGGTGTGAACCTGGTTGTTCGGCTTCGAAACGAGTTCGTGTCCGGAAATCGGCTAAGAAGGTTATGGCATCAGTTTTTTTGGATGCGAAAAGAATTTTGTTTGTCGATTACTTGCAAACTGGTAAAATTCTGAATATTATTGCAACCTTTTGGACCAGTTGAAGGAAAAATTTCGTGAAAAAAGACCCAGTTTGCAGAAAAAGAAAATCCTTTTACATCAGGACAATGCACCGTGTCACAAGAGCATTTTGACAATGGCTAAAATCCATGAATTAAAGTTCAAATTGTTGGAGCATCCACCGTATTCACCAGATTTGGCCCCCAGCGACATCCATTTGTTTCCAGAACTCAAAAATGTATGCGTGGCAAGCGTTTTTCATCAAATGAAGAAGTCATAACGGCTGTTGAAGCGTATTTTGCAGACCTTCCGGATTCTCACTTCATGGATGGAATCCACAGATTGGAGGATCGTTGGAGCAAGTGTATTAATGTTCAGGGAGATTATACTGAATAATAAAGTGTATTTTGAACCATAAAATTGTGTTTTTCTTATCGAACGACAAAACTTATTGAACAACCTATTAAGTGCTGTGTATAAAAAATACGATAACAATGTGTCTTCGCCTTAATAATAGAGACAATAGATAGGTATAAATTTAGGCTAGACTGTAGTATAATTAGGCGATATATAAATGTGATTTAGATTTATAATGTCTTAATCCACCAAATTACTTCTGAGGGGGCGATGGTCACATCAGACCCAATGAAGCTCAACAGTAATACAACCAGGAACACTCCGACCGTGCCACAGTCAAAAGACTTACCGAATAAACTACAAAAGGCGACATGGTAGCCGCAACATAAATAGTGACGTGCAGTAAGGATGAGCCCGATGCCCTGATGCCAGTCGGCAAGAACTCAGCCGCGAGCTGCATCTCTACGCATACCGACATGTTGATGAAGAAGCGGGTCAATACCGCCAGGATTGTCTGTGGCAGACCTGGAGACAAAAAAAGTGCTGAATAAACACTAGTAGCTATGGTATTTGTTTTTCGTTTAGAATGGTCAGGGAGCGGTGAAATTACATGCACATAGCTGCCGCCGCGGTTTTACCCGCGTTCCCGAGGGATATCACATTTTCCCGGGATAAAAAGTAGCCTTTATGTTATTCTAGGATATGTTCTATCTATGTGCCAAGTTTCATCCATATCCATTTAGTAGTTTTTGCGTGAAAGAGTAACAAACATACCTACATACAAATCTTTATAATATTAGTATAGATATAGACTAGTATAGATGACAGGCTCACGGTACGACATCGCGTTATTATCCCTAGGACATTTGCCTGTGTGTTGCCTTATATGACTGTAAAAATACATCGTTATTGGAGACATTGACACACAAGGGCATATATCTTGAAGAAAAATACGTGAAAACTTAGAGGAACTCACCTACAGGAACAACAGCACATATTAGCGAGCAGATACCAGCCAGGGTAATGGTGCCCGCTGTGACACTTCGACGACCTAATCTGAAGTAAAAAATCAATTTCGAATAGAATTAAACAGTTTTAGTCCAGTTTATAAAAGTATCGAAGAGCACAAAACGAAACGCAAAATAAACAACATAAACGAACAATTCGGTAATATAAGTACTACCGAAGAAGTCGGTACGATAGTTGAAATATAAGATAATGTATTTGTAAAAATTCTATCTGATCTTCATGAGTTTTAAGAAGTAGGTGGTTTAAGTATTTTTTCTGGTCAACTCAAATCCAAATATGAGGACCTGAAGACTTTCCCTGTCATATTAATTGGGGCATTCTCACTCTGGCATTATCTAAAGCCTGAACCTCTTCTTAAACCAAAGCAAACGACTGTTCACGACCCTAGGCAAGTAACTCAAGTAAAAATAATACCTGTCTAAAATTAGTGTAAGAAGAAGTAAAGCAGGAAGTTCAACTACAGATGACAGAGCATACGTCATGAAGAGTCCACTTCCGATGCTCTCAGACATTCTGATAATAGCGTCGATGCATATACTGGAGACCATTCCGACGATGATGAGAAAGATCATACACCTCCGAAGAGCGGGGCTCTTAAATAATGCTGTTAGAGATTCATCTGTTACTTGCTTTTTGCTTGATGAAGCCTGTAATTAGAATATGATAATAACATTTCGATGGTTTCATGACCTTAATGAGAATTTAACATTAAAAGTCAATTCAATGTAAACTAAAATTATTAAAAAAAGGTAATTACAGATCATGATACTGATTTTCAAGGTGGTTTTACTTAGAATCTTTATTACTTTAACAGAATTTACAAATGCATTGAGAAGAAGATTATAGATGAAAATTCGAATTATTCCATATCAAGCACTATAAGACGGTTATCAAACATCAATATATCTTATACCAGTAAGCCTAATACCTACTTACTATGAATTCTTCAAGAACATCCTGCGGTATAGTTCTTTTGTTCACTCTTTCAAACTTCCTTAATACAGCTACAGCTCTTTTAACTTTACCAGTAGAAGCCAACCATCTGCAAAAAGTTACGTTGTAAGTATTTTCGGACTTTAAAAAATCTACTATCGAACTAAGACTAGACTATTTTCGAACAACCCTTACATATTAGTTTTATTTCGCTCTCTCGCTTGCAATGCATACATATTTGAACTCGGAGACTTTGAAAATAGTCTGAAGTAGCTTATCATTTAATTCTAAGCGTTTCAGCATACAATCGACTTTCAGTTTCATCTGTTTCATGTTAAACAGTGAAGGTTTCTATACTAATGTCAAGTTATCGACATAAAAACCGTTATGTCATGGAAGTATATATCTTGACCAACAGTAAGTGTTATTATTCGAAGACAGCTTTTTCTGACAGTGAGTAAGCGACTCTTTTAAAATAGAAAGGGGGTCTGTAATATCTGTAATAAAGCTATATCGGTATCTTCACTAATCGATTAGCCAAAGTGACTGTGCAAAGCCAAGGGACCTTAGGGAGGAATGTATACCTATATTCTTAGAAGGGTCAAAAACCTATTTACTATCTTGTACATGGTTTGCGATCGCGACTCCTAAAAGAAGACACTGTAGCCGTCCTTAGGGTCGCGACACACAGATCGGAGGTACTGTTCTAAGGTACATATTGACAAATACCTTGCACTCTCCGGCACAACCCAAGGTGCAGCCAACGCCAGCAACATTGGCATTGAAGTCACAATGAGAAACCTCCGCCAATCCATCAGCCACAGTGCGAGCACTGGTATCAGCAACGCTCCAATAACGCAAAATATTCCTATTGACATATTCGCCATCCATGTTCTGTGACTTGGACCTACGTACTCTAAGACTGAAAAGAGGAAATCAATATACATTTAACATGTTTTGTAAAAAATAACTTTGGATTAATTTGGTTGCCAGTTGTGGTCAGGTTATTTCTTATTTATTGTAATTTTAATATCTCATGAAAAAGTGAATGTACCTACTTAAAATTTTTAATATAGTGTGAGCTACGTCTGCCAACAAACTGCTCTGTAGTTTGGCAGAAGTAAAGGGCATTCGTAAATGACTTAACTTTCCAATAAACACTTTAAACATTTCTTTTTTCAATTTTGAAGACCTTTTGGAACGATGTTTAAACAAAAGGTGTTTAGTCCATCCTTGTCCAGCTTAATGCTATGTGACGTAATCTGTGTAATTTATGTAGATGATTGTTATTGAGTATTCCATTGTATTCCAAAATTCCATTGAGTAGACAAGATGGGTATAGTATTTAAGCAAGGATGGATAGACGGGAAATATGTGTTCCGTGTTGAGTAAGTAGTTGCTTTAATGATTTCAGGAGCAATGATAACAGATAAAATGACTAATCCCTGATTTTGCTAACACAAGCTGTCCTCCCACGTTGCCAAGGGATGTCACATTTTCCCGGGACAAAAAGTAACGTGTATATAAATCCTAGTTACAAAGTATCTATGTGCTAAGTTTCAGACCATTCTGTTAAGAAGGTTTCGCGTGAAAGTGTAACAAACATCCATACAGCAATCCTCACAATATAAGCTGGGACCTACTGGCCCAATGACATCTGAAATTGAACTCATAATTGGAAACCCTGATAATCCATTTATCGTTATCAAAACGGCTTGTAATGAAAATCTCGACATAGATATTGATTTATCTTTAAATATCTTATCGCTTGGGCAGTTCTAAACCAGACAGGTCTTATTTTAAAACAATTTGCTCCGCGTAGGAGCAATGATAATTTAAAAATACATATAAATTATATGTGGCAATCAATATTGCCTAATAATGTGAAATTTGGGAAATTCCTTTTGGCTTGGTAATGATTTTGTGGAATTTTAATTCAGCCTTGGTTGGAGCCACGAGGCAAATGATAAGACTCTATTCCACGATACTGAGTTGACTTAAATTCATTCGTTTTTTTAAAGAATGCCCTTCAAGTCATTATCCCTGATACGTTGTGCTAAATTGCTGAATGACTATTCAAATTTGTATCCCGCATCAATAGTACTATCTCTGATCCCTAACTAGTATAAAACAAAGTCGGTCTGTCCGCTTAAATATTTTTACTACGTAATTTATTTTCACCATCATTTAGAGAATTACCGTAAGATTTCAGTATAATAAAATATTTTATATTGTCTTTAGTAAGCTATAAAACCCTTACCTAGAATGTACAGCATCATAAAGCAGGAATCGTTAGACAATCCCACTAAGAACCTGCAGAAAGCGAAGTCCCACAATCCAATAGTGAAGACACTGGCCACGCCACCAACGAAGCCAATCAAATTTGCACCTGCAATAGAAACGCTATGTACCGCCCTGCCTTGACATTTTAATTTGTAACTGCAATAATTTTAACTGAAATTTTGGCGCAGAAAATTCTTCGCATTCGCACATTTCAATTAGCTAGATATACATGGCTGCAATCCTCACAAATATCTATAAGCCATCCTGGGGAAGCCAATGAAAATACTAGGAATGTTCTCTTACCTATCAAAGCAGGCACACGACCGTAGGCATCACCCATCCATCCGAACAGTCCGCACCCAACCAGAGAGCCGACAAAGAATACAGCCTGCGCTAGCGGCCCATACCCTGACTTTTCACACACCCATTCACGCTGTAACCAAACACGTAAAGTTGTAAAAAATTGTGACAGCTCAGTTAGTAGCGACGTCGAATAGGCTCGAGACTCCAATGAAGGGAAAGATCGTGAGGAAACCATGGCTGGATAGTTGCCGTACTTTTAATGTACCGCTTGGCTAGCCACCATTCTCAAGATGAAAATGTCTCACCAAGAAACTGCGGGTGTTCCGGTATCCCACTTAAGGAGCTAGGTTTGTATGCTTCCTTTGGTAACATTATCACTTTCCATTGTGAGATTATGCTCAAACACAAACCTAAAATTAATTGTATGAAAAAAAATAAAGGACTAACACAAGAGCATTGTATAGTGTGTGTTTTTTTTTTGTATCAAACTTAATCTGTTCAGGATCGAAAATCAGGTCTTATTTACATTAATATAACATCATCATATACTTCGATTCACCTCACTTATAACAGTAGGGTATGGAATATCATCGAATAGGAACTCCCATCCATTTTGGCACGGTATTGTTTTTGTGCTCGGATCTGGTGGTGACATAGTCTCCAGCACTTTGGTCCAATTGGCATCAAACACCAAACATCTCTCCCAATTCGATCCAGATGCCGCTCCAGGTATTGATAGATTTCTCCTGCAAGTATTTAGCAAATTTAAGAAAGCAAGAACTAGAGTGATTGAGTTACGCCAATTTGCGACTTCTTTTACTATTCGCTAGGTTCATCAAAGTACAAATGATCAGCGTAAACAGAAGACACATGGTCAGCTTAAATGTACTCTGATTTTTCAAGATGAGGTACTTATCAAAATTGATTTTACCTCACTTTTGTTTAGTTTACAGTTTGCTAACTATTAAGAGGAAAAGTTCTAGTAGTCATTACCTCACGTCTATTTCTAAGTGCTGCAGCTCTGGTACTTTACACCAGTGGTACTGCGGCGTGGCTGCAGCAAACATTTGCACGCCGTAGACAAACGCGAATATAACTCCAAAAGGCATCATTAATACGAACAACCAACGCTGATATGTGCCCATTTCACCAATGTGCTGAATGATTCGCTCCATCACATCATCGTCTTCGCTATTTGAGATTTTGTTGAGTGCCTTGGCTTCCTGTTAATGGATAAATGAAAAACATCCTTTGACGAATTGATGCCCGACTTTGACAAAGATTACGGAATCTTCTAACAATCGAACAATCTAAGCATGAGAAGTAGATGACCTCCATATCGTTAGAACTAGTTTCTAGGCCCAGGATGCAAGGATAGATTTTCATTGGCTTTTATTTTCGGGTTTTTCTCTCTTTCATTTCATTTTCGTAATGAATTAAGGATATCTCACATCGAAACCTAATTACTTTGGTTGTTTTTGTGAATTTTTAAATAGAATCACGTTCTAGTAGCGCTACAGGATTTGATATATCATTTACAATTTTTTCTGTGACTAAACTTTATAATCACTATTGATCATTTTGTTAAAATTAGACATACCTCATGATTGATTGGTTTTTCTTCAACACCATTTACATTAAAATTCGACATGTTAAAAGAATTGTCAATTTGCGACTATGCTAGCGCGTGTTCCTTGTAAATAAAACTGATACCTTGCACAATGTTAGTAAATTTATGATTCGCTAATGATTTACGATAAACGCGAGTGTCCGTGCTTGTCTATTGCAGTATATCTACTAATATTATATGTATAGTGTGTGCTGCCATTGAATCATTTGTTATCTGACATATTGAGCCTGTGAACTGATAGTAGAATAATATTAGCAAAACTTAATTTTTCTAACATACGTGAGCAGTTATAAAACAAATTCTAGCCATTATCAAATACAGCTATGCAGCAAACGAAGTAGGTACATTCTTATCAATCTGCATGGAGAAAAGGAGAAGAGGGTTATGATAAATCAAGATCAAACTACAAAAAAAAAACATATTTTTGTTGTACTGGCTGTCGCCCACGGTTTCCCAGGGATGTAACATTTTCCTCGGATAGAAAGTATCCCATATGTTATTCCAGGGCATACTCTATCTATGTGCCAAGTTTCATCCAATCACAGTTACATATTCCCGGTATAAAAGCTTATGTGCTATTCCAGACTATAATCAATATCTGTGCCAAGTTTCATCTAGATCCATTCAGCCGTTCTGGCGCGATTGAGTAATAATCCATACTAATAATTATTTTAAATACCTGCAGAATAGTAAGGAAGTTCATGCAAATCGACGAAAATTAAATATCACACAACTCACACACACACACACGCTACGTTGACTTTTAACGTAGCTTAAACTAGCCAATGAGCTAAGAAACAGAACATGTTTTTCCAAAATTAATATAATAAATATCCCAAGACATTCTTCACACATGGTTACCTGATCCCAAGTTAAGCAGAGTGTACTGCTTGTAATATGGCTACCAGGTAACTGATATTCTACATATACTACTTTTTAAATACATACTTATATAGATATTTACACCCAGATACAGAACAAACAGACATGTTCATGCACACATATGTTTGTCCTGGGTGGGAATCGAACGCGCGACCTTCGGTTTGACAGTCAGGGTCTCTAACCACCAAGCCAACTGGCCCGTCAAATCCATCGATTCAAACATTCGCATTCATAATAGCAGTAAGATAATTTTTAAAGAGCTGATTTCTCAATCGAGGGACCAATCTCGGATTACACTATTTCTTTAACAAGTCGATTCAAAAACAGCCTGCTACCGCAAATCAGGTCATTGACAAAAGTACCCAGAATCATAGAAAAACAATCAAAAGGTGTTGTGATATGTATTTATTGAGGTAGTAGGTATAGTTGTGTAATTAAAAAGCTATGCTTCCATCTTCTTCTTTAGCAGGATATCCTCAGGTACTTTGACTTTTTTGGGTTTCCTGGAAAGAAATAAGTAGAAAAGATTCAAGAATATAGATGGGGAAATATTTAGTTGGGCCATCTCAACGACACTCGTTTACGGCCAATTGCTTCCCTGCTGTTCTGCAATTTATCATCAGTTTGATGTAACGTGTTCTAATTTACTGATAAACAACGAACTTATGAACAAATAAAATTTGTGTACAGACGTGCCCCGCATTTTGACCATATTTTCAATGTTAAATCTCGGGTTTCGTACCTACGCTACTTGTTAGCACGGCTTATTGGTCAAAATGGAGCTAAGCTGTTCTAACAGGATGTCATATAAAAATACCTCCTATTCCATTACAATAAGGGTCATCTGCATAGTAGGTAATACTATTATCTTACTATATTTCAAATGTAATAAAGCAATTTTTTTCTATGAAATTTATGGCTGTCAAACCATAGATATTAAGGTTAAGTATTAAAAATATCATAGAAAACTACCCTACTACTTACCCACGAAAAAGAGCAGTTCTCCTAACAAGTCGTTCACCTTCAGCTATTGTTTGGGGCATAGGCCGCCCCTTTGTCTCTGGCAGCATCAGGGACAGCCCTCCAGCGAGAATAGAGCCGACTCCAAGAATCAACAGAGGGAGCGGTCGCCATAGATGTCGCTGACAGAAGATAAAGTATAGACAAATAAATATCCTGGGACATTCTTCACTGAAGGTTATGTGATCTCAAACTAACGGCCAAAGTTAATATACGATCCCGATCTAAAATCGTAAGATTGAAGTAGAATTTTGACATTACGTGTATTAAAATTACTGTCAAAAGGTTCATCAATCCATGGATTTTCGATCGGGATTACATATTAATTTCGCCGTAAGTAGTAGTAGATATACTAGTTTTAGTATAAATTTATATATACTTATACCGACACACACCCCGACACAGAACAGACATTGTCATGCAAACAAATGTTTGTCCTGGGTGGAAATCGCACCCAGCAATGGATCTATCGAGAATTCACCATGTACCGATGAGTAATCTAACAGATGCAAGATTTCTCGTCTGCTCTTATACGTATGGATAAGGCAATGGAAAGCATCTACAATTTCCTTTCACAGAACCGAACCCAATTAGCACATCATAAAACAGGAAAAAATAAAAGCTTGTACTTACCGAATAAACAACTAAAGGCGACATAGTAGCAGCGACGTAAACCGTGACATGCAGTAAGGATGACCCCGAAGCCCTGATAGCAGTCGGCAGGAACTCAGCTCCAAGCTGCATTAGCACGCATACCGCCATATTCATGAAGAAACGTGTCAGCACTGCCAATATTGTTTGTGGTAGCCCTGGAAAAGAAACAGCCGTTAAAGAAGAAGTTTCTATAAGACGAATCATTGGGCTACTGGCTAATTATTTTCAATACTTACCCAATGGAACAACAGCACATACTAATGCAGAAATCCCTGCCATCGTCATGGTAGCGGCTGTAACATTTCGACGGCCTAACCTACAAATACAAAGTATAATAACATTTTGCGGAAAGGGGGTGCTTCACGCAGTTGCTCAAAGGATTGAGAAAGAAAACCCAAGATAAATTTTACAGAGCTGTGCGTAATTTTTGGCAGCTATAAAGACTGGGACTTTAAAAATTAAAGAGGTTATTGATCAGAGTATTAACAAAGTAGCCATATTGTAGATAACAGTTGTACCTACCTGTCTAAAATAAGAGTGACTACCAAAAGAGCAGGCAGCTCAAAAACAGCTGACGATGCAAATGTCACGAAAAAATTGCTTCCAATACTCTCAGACATTCTGATAATGGCATCAATACTCATACTGGATATCATTCCCACAGTGATGAGGAAGATCATGGACTGCCGCAGCGCAGGGCTCTTGAACAATGCTGTTAGAGATTCATCTGTTTCTTGCTTCTGGCCTGATGAAGCCTGGAAGTTTTATTGCTGGTTTATCAATACACCATTAGAAGCATTCAAGATCCAGTAGTAATACTGGTTTTGAATTTATTCGTCACTTTTTAAAGTTATATAAAAAGACTGGGCTGAATTATCTTCAAACCTTGGTTTTACCAAACTTACAAGAGACAAACGAAACACAGTTTTTGGTTATAGTTAAATAGCAAGACTAAGGCTATTAATACAAATGGATTTAGACTAAACTATACTCTCAAACTCGTATTCACAGCATGCACAAATTATAAATGCTAATATAACGCATATACTATAATTGTAGGTAATCCGACTAAGATAAAACACAAATTACAACAAAACACAACAACTGCAAAGACAAACAATTTAAATTGAACATGCTGTGCAGTTTTAAACACTAAAATCTTCTTTACACTATTTTTTATGAGGTAGGTTTTTATTGCATTCCATAAGACTACGTGTTCATCACAATGTACAATGCACACTCACTATAAATTCTTCAAGTACTTCTTCAGGTATTTTCCTCTTGTTTACCCTTTCAAACTTTTTCAATATAGCTACTGCTTGTTTCACTTTACCAGTAGACGCCAACCATCTGCAAATATTGGATTATATTAAATGCAGACTCTGATACTATTATAAGGTGCAGAATAATATTAAATATGTGAGCCAGGTATCCTTCGATATGAAATCTAATTGTAGGGTTCGTTACTCCGAGTTATTTGATTTTACTTTCAGCTTTCATCGAAGGAAAACATCACACTTATATCTAGCTGTCTAGAAATCACATTCTATATAAATTTCTGTCGCTTACAGAGCAGCTACATCTGTGCTTGCAGTAGCCTCGAGAGAAAAATTATTGTATAGCCTTTTTTTTATGCCAATAAAACCTCCTCCGTGTTTGGAGGTTTTATTGACGGTCCACCTGATTGAAAATGGTCACCAGCGCCTCTGGACATTTGCGACCCATTGTCATTGCGTTGTCGACCCTGAGACGTGAAGTTGTTATGTCTCATGTCGCTGTTATTACCTACCTTCTTGTTAGCCATCTAACTGAAACACAGTGTTACAAGAGCACTACTACTTCACGGTCGAAATGGATCAGGCGCTAGTACTTCACTGGACGAACCCTGCACAAAAGGCACTTCTACTTCTAATAGGCTCTGTGTGCTTACCATCACCGGCTACATGATCATAGACCACACTGAGATTGTTATCAATAATAGGAGAACTAATTAGTTTATATCAAAGTAAATTCCTTTACTGGCCTTTACCGTACCTGGCACTTTCTGGTACGATCCAAGGAATCGCCACTGCCAGCAACATCGGGGCTGATGTCACCAGTATCAGCTTCTCCCAATCCTTAAGCCAAAGCGCAAGAACAGGGACAAGCAAAGCTCCCATCACGAAATACAGTCCTATAGACATATTTGCCAGCCAGGTTCTGTGACTAGGTCCAACGTATTCTAATACTGAAAACATAAATATGAAAACTGTTTAATAATGAGAGAAATCGATTATGGTAAGAAAGCATGTTTTGCATTATATGAGCTCAGAGGATCATCATGATGAAAAGAAACAGATTTTTTTAAATATACACATGGTCGATAACTATTATCAATTCATTTAATGAGATATGAAAATAGAAAATATACAGACTTGAATAAGTTGTCCGAAAAACTAATCTCCGATAAGCTATTCAACTTTATCATTATAAACAATTCTACTGATAAATTTAAATTTAATAATGTTTAGCAATGATGATCCAAAATATATACCTACCGGTAAATGATTTTCAGAAATTTTATAACGTTTGTCAACAACAGCTTTGAAGTTATTACAAAAAATGCAAAAAAAAAACGAGTTAATAATGAAATCTTACCTAGAATATACAGCATCATGAAGCAGGAATCGTTCGACAATCCAACTAAGAATCTGCAGAAAGCGAAGTCCCATAAACCTTTCGTGAAGATACTGGCCACACCACCCACAAATCCAATCAAATTTGCGCCTAAAATATGAACTAAACATTATGACCAAGATACTAGTTCCATAACTAAGAGAATCAAACTATTACGTTGTCTAAACGACAAAAGTTAACTTGTTGGCCGGAAGAAATCACTTTAGCAATAAGACCGGCTAATGTGTCTCTCATCGTTTTCTCCGTAAATTCTAGTGATGTGCTTGTGGTATTTATTCGCATCTTCGCTGTTGAAATAATATACTTTAAACATAGTTTATTGAAACTTTGTCAGTTTATCTAGCTCACCTATCAAAGCAGGCACACGACCGTAGGCATCACCCATCCATCCGAATAATCCGCACCCAACCAGAGAGCCGACAAAGAACACAGCCTGCGCTAGCGGCCCATACCCTGACTTGTCACACACCCATTCACGCTGTAAGTGAAGTTTTTGGTGTCACTTAAGTAAACCCTTGGAGTACTTACTTATAATATATGATCTCATGTCCAATTACTGGATGGCTGTATGTTTTTTCCTGGATATTCATTCGAGTATTAAAACCGCTTCTTTGCATTTACTTGTTCTTAATATGTGCTTAATAATAATAAAGTTTTATCTCCTTCTTTCCTTACTCTCAGGATTTGATGTATGTAAGCTTCCAGTATGTCTAGAGAAGCATCACCACTTACCTCACTAATTACTGTACTGTATGGTATATCATCATAAAGAAATTCCCATCCGTGCTGGCATGGAATTTTCGGAGTGGTAGCGTCTGGAGGTGTCAAAGTCTCCATCACTTTGACCCAATCCGCATCGTACACCATACATCTATCCCAATCTGGCCCAGCAGCTGCTCCTGGTATCGATAGATTTCTCCTAAAAATAGCTATCTAGTTGGCATCAATGAAATAACTGAAAATTCAAATGCAGCAGAATTTGTTGGTGAAACAACCAGTAAAGTGGCTTAGAATTTAAAACGTTCTTTATGTTGTTTTCATTATGAAAGTGAAAACTTCTTAAGCACTGTTGTAATATGATATTCGATGAAACGAAAGAGAGACACTAAAAAGAGACAAACAGAAATGTTTAGGATTTAGCCGGCGAGAGAATGAGATAGGTAGTCTCTAGATAGTAATCTGAAGGTTTCACTTCTAATGCACTTTGAACCTTCTTAATCATATGTAACATGGCACGTTCGGCTAGGATTATGCAGGCTTTATTTTAACTTGGTATTGCAAAAACGTATTGCGGCTCTCGTCAATAAGATCAAAAAGTAAAAAATTACCTCAAATCGATGTCTAAGCTCTGTAACTGTATTACTCTACACCAGTGCTGCTGCGGCGTGGCTGCCGCGAACATCTGTATGTTGTACACGAAACCGAATATAATACCGAAGGGCATCATCACTACGAATAACCAGCGCTGGTATGTCCCCATCTCGCCGACGTATTGAATTATCCTTTCCATTACATCGTCGTCTATTTGACTGACCACTTTCTTTAGAGCTCTGGCTTCCTGAAATTATATATACAATATTTTAATACTGGTTAGGTTTTCAGATCTCAAAATTGGATGAACTGAACATATTTTTGTTTTGTTTTTTGGATCTCTTGGTACGTCTTCGTTCAACTCCTTAAGAGACAATTCATCAAAATATTTGCTGATGTGAGCACCTATTGTTTTGTTAGTGATTGTTTCGCTTCGACTATTTGACACACAGATATTGACTACCTTTACACCAGCTTGAGAACTCAAATATATCTATATAATAAGTATTCTATCCCAATCCGATCGGTAGTTCAGCAGACATCCATCATTACTAACTTTCACATTTGTACATTACTAGGATAGTAGGAAGTAGGATAGAACAGGTAGGATTAGCAGGATAGGTAGGACAGGATTAACTGTCATAAAGTTATATAGCGCAATCGTGATTCAGAGATTTAGGAACTTAGAATATTAACTTACCTCGAGTTCAATTTGTTTTTCCGTGTCTCCTTTAATATTTAAATTTGACATGATGTCCGTTTTTTGGAAACTAAACGTCCACCTTTTACCACACTTTTTATTTATAATTGTATTATTTACAGTTAATATTATCTTTCTAAATATTCCTTCTCTTGTGACTATACGCCAGTGTCCTTAGCGTGTATCTGTGTATACAGTGTATCTCCTATCTACTAACAATTACTCTGGACGATTATATCATCGAATTAACCTGTTATCTTAAATATTGATCTAGTATTACTGATTATTACACTAATATTATCAACAATAGGACCCGTATTACCGATGTAGTGTAGGTTCCGTAGTAAAGAGACAACTTACATGTTAGTGGTTTTGGCTCGGTTGACCCAATAACTAAGAGCGGTTTCGCACTTATACGTCCGATCCGAAACCGTGAACATACAGATTTAGAAAACCGTAGAGAATCAGAACCAGTGCATTAACTACCATACAAATAGTTCTACGACTATTTCGGCACGTATTTTCACGGATTCTGTGCCCTAAGCACAAAGATCTATCGTCATCGTATCGAGTGTCCCAAAATCCAATTCAATGGGAAATTTAACATCGCGCAATATCACGGTATGCGCGATGTTCAATTTATCATAGAAACCATTAGAGTCAGACTATTCATAAGTGCTTGCAAAGGCCTATGTGAATTAAAATATTTTCATTTCATTTCAACCAGCTTGGGACACTCAATATGAGGACGCTAAGCTTGCGATAGATGTTCGTATGCCTCTGGGGCTCGATTCTGTAAGTAAAATGACACTAACTCGAGGATGTTTCGTCGCAGCCTCCGTGCTCTGTCTCTGTCGCTTACTACGCTAATACCTAATACTAATCACGTGAGAGGTAAGCTCTACGAGGCCACCGTGAAGCGGCTCGCCCACGAAGTTTGTATTAGCTGAATAAGTAGCTGATCGGATTCGGATCGGGCGTAGTGCGAAACCGCTCTCAATGTGTCGGGATCTGTTTCGTCCGATGTGACAGCTAAGAATGTCATTGAAAATCATCTTTATTGCTTCTGCTATAAGGTGCATCTATTGATCCAATGGTTAATTGTATAAAGATGCTAATGTACCTTATCATAACGTCGTAGTGTTCGTTTTTCTTTAACACTCTTCGCTGTAAAAACGGGCCTTTAACGGGACAACTTTAGATAGAGAATTGCTTATGTATGGTTAAAATCATTTGTTACGCTTGGTATTATCAACATGAACGGTGTTGTATGGATCATTAGTTGACCACATGTGGTGGGCCTTTCTTTTGTTTAATAGTTTTTAGGTTATACTCTGTAAACTCCGAAATGGTCTTAACACCGCTTTAAGTAAAATTTAAACTTGCCCATATCAACAAATATTTGTTAATACATCTATCTTGTTATTGTTGGGCTTGGCACCGACTTCAAACAGATCAGTGGGTGCCTAGGTAGTGAATCAAATGTTTCATAAATTTATTTTTCGCTTTTTAGTGCTGATGTTTTGTTTTTTAAGTCGGTTTTACTTTTTTTTTATTTGTGTCGGTTAAAGAGTACCTAGAGATTTCTGTTTGTGGTTTTTTTTTTGCTTTTAATTTGACGTTATCATCCGAAGAGTCCAGCCACAAGAAATTTACAGGAACAGTAAAGTTCAAGTTTTAACAGAATAGACCTTACTGTATTGAAAATTATGTTGCATTTTCAAAGTTTCAAAACTAACTCGCACATGACGGTTTTTGACACATCAAAATAAATTCTCCAAAGGACTGTTTTAAAATAATTCCCCAAATATTACTAATTCAAAGATATCAATATGAAATTAAGATCTTCATTTAATAATTGATAAATTATTATCTTTGCAACTGTCTTATTTAAAAACATTTTGATATGATATAGTTTATTTATGAAACCGTTTATATTTCACAATTATGTACAATTTATATACCTACTTATATGCTATACATGTGTGTGTGTGTGTGCAGGAATCGAAAGTTATAATAATAATAATATTATATATACTAATACTAATATTATATATGCGAAAGTTTGTATGTATGGATGTTTGTTACTTTTTCACGCAATAGCTACCAAACAGATTTGCATGGAACTTACAAATTATATAGAAAATGCCCTGGAATAACACAGGATACTTTTTGACAGGATAGTTGTCTTGGTGGTTAGCGACCTGACTGCCAAGTCTCTGGTCGCGGGTTTAGTTCCCACCCATTTATGTACATGAACATGTCTGTTTATTCTATATCTGGGTGTAAATATCTATATAAGTATGTATCTACAAAAAGTAAGTAGTATATGTAATATATCAGTTATTTGGTATCCATAGTACAAGCTCTGCTTAGTTTGGGATCAGATGGCCGTGTGTAAAGAATGTCCCGGGATATTTATTATTTATAACTGTATACTTTTTGAGCCGGGAAAATGTTACATTATCTCATATAAATATGAGCCTTTGACATTTAAGAATGCAATAGAAGAAGGAACCTTCTTCCTTTATAATATGGTTAATTTACACCACCATAAAATTTACCATTGATTCAAGAGCTGTAGCTTAATTCAAAAGCAATAAAGTTTATTTTTCTTTGGAAACTAATTTAAAATTTCTTATTTATGGTTGAACCGTGCCGGCGACCAACGGCTGAAGCTCGATTCTGTAAGGGAACTGTCACTAGCTTGAGGATGTTTCTGTCTCTTTCGCTAACTACGCAATCACGTGAGAGGTAAGCTCTCCGAGGCCTCCGCGCAGCGCGACCCGACGAAGTTTTTATTAGCTGAATAAGGGCTGGTAGTGATCTTAAGGATGTGTTGGGTTTGCCAGCTGCACCTTCATTTTAGTTACTCTCTCATTGAGGCTTTTCACCTTTGGTCATAATCTTCCTAAACATAAAGAGTCAGTTTACTGGCGACAGGATTTTAGTGGCGACAGGCATTGGCGTATCTAGGGCATTTTTTAAGGGGAGCCCCTGATATGGCTACTCACTACTACTACTGGGATGGCACGGTCTATGGCGAGAGGTGTTCAACTTGAGGGTGGTAACTAGACGGGTACTACATAGTATCCTTCCCCTCCTTCCTCTCGCGTTTTCTCGCGATGTGTTCCTTCACCGAAACCTCAAACCCATTGTAGTATTCGAGCCCACGACTCTCGTCACGGTATTCGAGGTAACCCACTGAGCTATCCTCGCCTTTAACGTTTAAACGCCTATAATAGACGTAAAAGCAAATATCTTCATGTTTTTTATTGGTACCAATAACGACAATTCCACAAGTGCAGACGATTTTCAATATTATATTATTATTAACCCTCCCCCGCGTATTTACACGCGTTTATCGATATCATATATAATCTATGATAAATTCCACGTCGAATGGTAGCAGTCCCGTGCCCGGTATGTTCAGTAGTTTTGAAGTGATAGAAGGAAACTTATCTTGCTTACATATTATATACTAGCTGTCCCCCGCGGTTTCACCCGCTTTCCCGAGGGATGTAACATTTTTCTGGTACAAAAAATATCCTGTTATTTCTAATACCTCCAAGAATATGTGTACAAAGTTTCATGATAATCGGTTAAGTAGTTTTCGCGTGAAGCGTAACAAACAAACTTACATTCACATTTATAATATTAGTAGGGATAGAAGATAGATAGAAGATATAAGATAGATAGATGGCAAGTAAAGGTGATGTATTAAGTTCAATAAAACGACTGTAAATAAAAAAAAACTTATTTTTTTGTTTAAAAATATTGTACATCACATGATTTTATTGTTTAAACAATATTATAGGTAATATATAAATTCAGACTTTTCATTTCTATTTTAAGTAGACTACATTAAACAAACTTTCTCATAATATAAGTAGTAGTTTGACTACTTAAGTTACAACAATTATTAATAGCCACTTACGTAAATGGTAACATTTTAATTCAATATCATAAGATATCACAGCATTTAATAAACAGGTAAGCAATGAAATCAAACTGAGTTTCACATTTCACTCTGAAGAGGCTCTTAAAGTAATACGTTTAAGGTCCATAGTAGAATAACAGATGAGAATTTGCTGACACATAAGAAACATGTTTGAAAATAAATTTTATAATTATTTGTTAAGCTAATCTTATTCTAATTATGTACTATTTGATATTTATTTTTTAGCACCAAAGGTCCAAATTTTCAAATTTGTATTTACTATAATTCTATAACTACATAAGTAACTAAGAAATAGGCTGTGCCGGATTAACCACTTAGCAAGATTAGCAATTGCAACAAGTCCCGCACAATGGGGCGTAAGGGTGTAAGTGACATCAGAGGCTAACACTTTCGTCCCTACAAAAAAAACATGAAAGAACACAAATGAACATTAAAGTTACTTGATGCCACAAGAAAGTGAAACATAAAACCTTTTCTGACAAAGATCATTGACATCAGACAATTGGTAACCGATTATTTCGGTGGCAGAAATAAAACAGAATTTCATACAGTTAAACGCACAAGCTCTACAAAATGTCGGTTGTTTAAATGTACAGAATTCGATTTGGCTCGATTGTCAACTATCACTTGATACTTAAGACCCCATAGCAAAACAAAGGCCCCTTAACAGAATTTGCTGCGGGCCCCTGGATTCCTTAATCCGGCACTGGAAATAGGTTACAGTCAGCGAGTTATATAGCTAAACAAATATATACTAAACGAACCTAATCCTTAGTATCGAAATGAAAATAGTGTAGTATCTTGTACTAAGCATATGTTTATTTTTAATGCCAAACAGGTCGACCAACAGTCAGACGGCCCCCCTGATGGTAAGTGGTCACCGTCTATAGACATTTGCACTAGAGGCATCGCCAATGCGTTGTCGACCCTGAGACGTGAAGTTTTTAAGTCTCACGTGCCGTGATCGTTGGTGTGTTTAGGACAATACGATTAAACGTCAAATTTGATGTTTGGTTGTGATATGGTAATGGAAAATGCCCCCCCGTGATTTCACTGGCTCCATTACCTTTCTAACCAAAACACTAAACGAGTGCACTAAGAGCTCTACTACTTCTATGCTGACGTTTCTATATTGAGGATAGTTTTAGTGTACAAGTGATTTGTAAATTTTAATCGGTGCAGCTACTTGTGTTGCTGATTATTTCTTTTTATACCACTACGATTTTTACAAACCAGAGCAGAATTATTTCTTCCTGAATTGTGTATGAATATGACATTATTCTCGGTCAATATTTTCGCTTCAGATGCAAAATTATTTCTACCAAATGGTAGTCATTATCTCCGCCAAAAGAAACCATATCGCTACGTAATAAGAACTTTTTCCTTTTCGTCTTTCCACTCATTTTCCTCGAGATCTTCTGGTTTCCTGAAATCAGTGTAATATACGTATTACCGGTTAGTTTGGGTAGCACAGATCGGTGGTTATATTTCTACCCCGGACAAATATGGATTTAGATGGAAATAAGTAAATAGGCAGATAAAAAATAAATAAAAAGTTATTATTGCTTTTCATACAAATGCTTACAGCGCAAAATTGGCAGCCCCGGTAAGTTATAGGGATAGTTGTGATGGGGCTACCTCGCAACTTCCCATGGGTTACAATTTATAATCAGAAGAACCCTAGAAGAAAATATACGATTAATCGAGCGGTAATATCACGCCCAGAGCCCATTTCCTACCCTTTATTACGATGCAACTTAACCTAGAGTGATAAAGTTTTCTGCTAAACGACATTTTCCATAAATACTTTTTACTCAAAATTAGTTTAGGCCCGAACCGGATATCAATCGCAGAGTTGATGGTAAGTCTCAGGGCCTTGGTGATGATGACAACTTACCCGCATAATGAGTTCTCCCTGATAATTTTCTCGCCATCAGCGATTGTCTGTGGCATTGCCTTCCCTTTTGTCTCTGGCAACACAATGCCGATACTACTGCCCACCACAGCTATGATTCCCAAGATAAGTAGCGGAAGAAGCTTCCAAATTTTTTCCTGTGGACAACCAAAATTGATTTATGGTTCGGTGGATAGCTGTTGCTCCGCGGTTTCGCCCGCAAATCTAATTTATTTAGTTTAGGCCCAGGACCAAGGCCAAAGCTACTGTATTTCCTACTGATACACCTGTCAGGGAGCGTCCATTAATTACGTAAGGCATTTAGGGGGGGGGGGGAGTGGGTCAAGCCGAATCTCACCGAATCTCTCGTGGAGGATAGGGGGGGGGGGTCTCGGCAAATATCACATATTTATTTTATTAGCAAGAAACAGTGTAAAAATACTAGAAGATGATGGGCTGTCAATGCCATGTATGAACGCAAATAAAATATTTTAATGATTTTTTTGTGGCACATAATTAGTAAATATATAAATTTAAGCTTTCTACGCTCCGTCTCCATATTAACATTAACTATGCGCTCAATTTTACCGTCTTACGAATTTTATACCCATCCCAACAAAAGTACTCAAAAAACTAATCTACGTACAGAATAAACAATGAAGGGCGACACGACGGTGGCCAGGTAGCCACTCATGTGCAGCAGCGACGACCCTGAAGCTCTTACGCCGGTCGGTAGGAGCTCAGTTGCCCACTGTATGACTGTGTTGTACGACATGTTTATGCAGAATCTAGCCATGATGGCCATCGACGCTTGAGGGATACCTGGGACAAAAAGATTAAATACTTATATTAACCTTAAAAACAGCGACACTTATATATCCTGGGACATTCTTTAGACACGGTCATCTGTGCCCTAAGCACGAACATCAAAATTTCGTAGTCGCAAATTTCAATTTAGCAATTTTCCGTACAAACCAGCTTATTGACACAATTGATACGATGATGCTACGCTTGTGATATACGTTCGTGCTAAGACTTCTAATCCCAAACTAAGTAGAGCTTGTACTATGGAAACCAGTTAACTGATAGGCATACGTACTCCATACACTACTTTTTTCTTATAAAGTAGTAATCAGGTATGTAATCTACTTTGCAAACAGACATGTTCATGCACACAAATGTTTGTCCAGGGTGGAAATCGAACCGACGACCTGGCTGTCATGGTATAACCACAAAGCCAACTGTTCCGTCATAATATTAACTCTAGAAATAAGCACAAACTCCCTGTATCTGTAACTCGGCTAACGAATGTAAAAAAATTCAAATCATATAGTAATGAAAACGTTTCTTTATCAAATGATCTAAATAGGTACATTCAATATATAATTCATATATAGTCTATAACGAATAACCATCTAGGAAAAATTTGCCGTCGAATGGTAGCAGTCCCATCTCGATATGTTCAGTAGTTTTGAGGTGATGGTGCGCCAAAGGAACCCTATTTACCTAATAGACATATATAACATCATATACATTGATAGATATATGAAGGCGATATAAAAGAGTTTTTAGAAATCTACATAATGAAAAATATTTCTATTTCTAGGCCAATTAACGTTTATGTTCTAGAAAAAATACTCTTATTAAACATTAAATCAATAGTTGAACCTTATATCTAAAGTCCTAAAGATGAATCTTCTGTGTCATTCTTAGGTTAAAGTTTTATATAAAATCATGATTGAATGTGGGATATATCTAATATGGACAGTACGATAACTCTAGTAATGATCATCTTAAATGATCGTTACAACCTACACAATCGTTTTATTTATAACTCTCACGTTTTTTAATTCCGGGATTTATTTTCGAGTAGTAGAGCTCTTAGTGCAGAGTTCGTCTGGGGAAGTACTACCACCTTACCCATTTCTGCCGTGAAGCAGTAGTGCACTTGTGTTACTGTGTTTCGGTTACAAAGGTAAGGGGGCCGGTGAAATTACAGGCACATGAGACTTAACAACTTCACGTCTCAGGGTCGACAACGCATTGGCGATGCCCTTAGTGTTGCAAATGTCCATAGGCGGCGGTGATCACTTACCATCAGGTGGACCGTTCGCTTGTTTGTCGGCCCATGTAGTATAAAAAAAAAATATATTATCGACTGGTTCTATTTTTACTAGCGACCTGCCTCTACTTCGCCTGATTGGGAAAATAAAAAATCTTCGTAATATATATAATGAAAGGTTCCTTTGACGCACATCACAGCTATATATGATATCGATAAACGCGGATGAAACCGCGAGGGACAGCTAGTATATTAACATAAAACTTGCGGTAATTTTTTTCTAAAATGATAGTGAAAACTGCAATATCTATTGCAAAGTTTCGATCCAGATGAATGTAATTTGAAGCAATCTAACTGATCTCATGATGGAGCCAGGAGGTAGATAGCGGAGCTCTTCTGTAGCAACTAGTTTAACTCTTGAGTTGGGGCTGAATTGTTTTTTTTTTTGCCGAGTTGTATGCATATCTATGCATAACATTTAGTTTCGAAGGTCTATTGCGTGTTTTTTAAACCGTTAAACACTAATTTTTACATTTAAATTTCACGTACCTTTCGGAACAAACAAAGCAATGATGATCAAAATTCCAGCTATACTCATTGGTCCGCATGTCAGATTCCTCCGACCCAATCTGGAAATAATAACAATATTCATGTAAAATTATGTTGTAATAAAAATAAAATGCAGTGCCGTAACTGGGTTGGGGCATGAGGGCGAAGAAAGGACCAGTCATGGTGGGTTTGGGGGTACTTTAGAGCGTACACATGCTAGGCAAATGTCGTAAAAATGACTTTACTCAATTAAATAAAAGCTATAATAATTTTCCAAGGTATCTTTCTGACAAGTAACGTTTCACAGCAGAACGATTCAAGAATATTATCTTTCATTTAATTATACTAACTTAAGTATAACTAGAAGAAAAGTAGAGTTCATTTAATAACCATACATTTACTAAAGATACAGAATACCGAAAATGACCCCTACGATAGTTGTTATAGGGACCAAAAGTAATGTCACTTACCTGTCACAGATTCTTTAAATTAAATCTATATCCTTTTGAAGGCTGTCACTTTCAGAATCTCTTTGATTACAGACCGATAAACAACATAACATACAATCTGCTGATGAGATATCTTATCAAGAATATGTTGACCTACATTAAACACTTGGACATTTACCTTTATTGGCTTATCTGCTTACTGCGTACTATTGGGCACCGTCCATAAATTACGTCACACGAATTCCATGATTTTCTACCCTTAACACTCTGTCCTTGTCACAAATGGTTACATGTGTTAGACCCCCCTCTAGTTATTTTTTTCTAATTTCACTGATTGACTCAGGCGTGACCTTGCGGAAATCCATTGTAAGATAAAATAAATGTAAATGTCAGTGACAGCGGGTCTGATACGTTCTGACGATGCTTCGTGTAGAAGCGACACACGTGTCGATTTTCTGTTGAGTTTCCTTGTTTGGGACTTGACAGAGAAGGAGATCCAGCTGAATTAGTTACTAGATAT
Organism: Habrosyne pyritoides; assembly: GCA_907165245.1. Taxonomy (NCBI): domain Eukaryota; kingdom Metazoa; phylum Arthropoda; class Insecta; order Lepidoptera; family Drepanidae; genus Habrosyne; species Habrosyne pyritoides. Next base: position 13,080,709 of record OU015588.1, on the reverse strand, counting down.
TTGTTTTTGTATAATCTTAATCTAATTTCATTCCATTATTCATCATCATTTCATTCCATATCAATGAAAGATACATCTTGTGTCCGCGTACTTTTAAACCCAGTACTTTAGATTTAAATCAAATATTATATAATGAATACCATGATATTAACGACCCCTCTCTCCCCTTGTCACACTTTATTGACCCCCTTTAACGTGTGACATAATTTATGGATGGCCCCTTAAAACCCCATCCTCACCTGTCAAGAATAAAGGCCAAGAGCGTTACAGAAGGTATTTCAGTTAACGATGTCAGGGTGAAGGTGATGAAGAAGTCCAGCCCAAGAGCATCAGATAGACGCACCAGCCCATCGAAGATGATCGCACAAGCCATGAACACGATGATCATGCATATCATTGTGTTTCGGAGCGGTGTGCTCTTTATTAACACTAGGAGGGACTCATTTGTGTCTCTCGTTTGACGTGAGGTTACCTGAAAGAAGGGTTTTATGAGATTTTTGTCCAATAGATATGTATTTATTAATTTTGGTGAATGCAGACTGTAAGTAGTTCCTGAATGCCATGTTTTGTGGCTTGTAGCGAGGGATTTTGCCACTGAGATATCAGTGAAAAGTTAAAGATATTTAATGATATCGATTGTTTTTTGTCACAGACTACTTGTTTAGCGGCGTTGGCGTTGTGTTGTTACATTTTCTCGAGTTAGAGCTGTGCTATTCCAAACTATAATCTATCTCTGTGCCAAATTTCATTCAGATCCGTTCAACCGTTCTGGTGTGATTGTATAACAAACATGCATCCATCCTTTTACATTTATAATCGTATAAAAAACGATTTGAACTTCAACTACATTGAAAAACATTTTTAAAATAAACATTTCTACCTCTGGAAAAGATACGTATCAAAGCCCTTGGTTGAATGACGTAAAATCTGGGCTTCGAATCTGTGAGGAAACTGACACTAGCTCGAGGACGTCGCGGCCTTTATACTCTGTCTCCTCTGTAAGAGGTAAGGTCCTTATAAAAAAAACTCACAATAAAATCATCCATGACATCCTGCGGTATTTTCTTGCCATTAACACGTTCGAATCTCTTCAATATTTCCACAACTTGGTTTACACGACCCCGTGTTAGCAGCCATCTGAAAATTTACAATACCGCTATAGATTTAGTTCAAACTCTTCAGGCTCATTAAAAGATAAATGTTCGCTTCCAGTAAATCATGGGTACTGTGGATTTTGTATCATTTATAAAATAAAATACTTACACCTTCTTAGTTTGTGTTCAAACACCTTCAGCCCCATTCTTTCACCACAGCATCTCTCTCTCTCTCTCTCAAGAAACATGAACCAACCTTTAATTAAACCTTATTCAGAATCTAGAGCATTGGTGTGTGTACAGTTCACCCAGAACTCTAGAATCACTGTGATCTAGCTAATTCGCCAGCACTTGGGCTCGCAACCAAAGGACATCAGTCGATTCCCGAATTAGGCAAGTACCTTTCATGAGAATTGATAGGAGTGAAGATAGTTTTATTACCTGGCACTTTCTGGAACAACGAGGGGTATGAACACGACGATGAGCATGGGCAGTGACGTCACCCATAGAAGCATCCTCCAATCAGCGAGCCAGACTGCCAGCCACGGCAGGGACAAGCAACCGACGCCAAAGAACATTGCTATTGACATGTTCGCCACCCAGGTGCGGTGACGAGGTCCTACGTACTCCAATACTGTAGAGAGAACATAATGCTTGCTAAGAATTTGAGGATCTGGTGTTACGACTGTTTAAACGTCTTCCAGGTCATTTTTATTTTATGTAGCTGCTTAACTCGCCAAAATTATTGTGTCAATTTTGAGGTAAGGAAATATGAAACCGTCAAAGAACATAGCACCAGATACAGAGAATTTAAACCAACAACTAAAATAATTAATTTATAACATACATATATTGTAAATACTTAGAACGTAATAAATAGGTATTTATATTGTTTCTGTTTTTTCGAAAAACAATATTTACAAAGATTTTTTTTTAATATTTTTTTAGGAATAATTATGTCTATGTAGGACTTAGTTTATTCCTCAAAAGCACCGTGATTGTTTTAGCAATAATAATAATTGATTGAACTAATCTGAAATTAATTGTTCCATAGAAAAAAAATCGAACTAAATGTTAGAATTATTTCACTATGTATTCGAATAATAGTAAAATATCGTAGGTCGCGACCTAGACTCGTAAAAACATCCAACATTTCCTCTATTTACCAATGAAATCCTTGGCTTCGTTCCAAAGGCCAGGGAAGAGGGAAACTCGAAACATTAGCTGCTCGCGTAAACAACCAGGATTTGTTGTCTGGGAATTTCATTTGCATAAGGATCTTATCATTTTGCAACTTCTATTAATGTCCACCTTGAGGCAAGTGTGATTTACGATAATATTACAATTTCCATAACTTTCTTACGAAATAAGATTTAGTTTTGATTGTATTCTATACTCCCATAGAGTCAGAAATCTTCCAAAGCTACAAAGGTATTTATTGTATCCTATTAACTTACCCAGACACTTAAGTATCAAAAATGGATTCAAGATATTTACCTAAAATATACATCATCATAAACGCGTTGTCAAACGCCATTCCCACCAAGAATCTGCAGAATGCAAAGTCCCAAAACCCAGTTGTGAATATACTGGCGACACCGCCTAAGCACCCAACCAAGTTTGAACCTGGAAACAAAAGAAAATCTATTTCAAACCACATACCTTTATTATAGAACTGGGGCTCGATTCTGTAAGGAAAATGACATTGACTCGAGGATGTTTCGTCACGGCCTCTATGCTCTGTCTCTGTCGCTTACTACGCTAAGTTAATCACGTGAGACGTAAACTCTCCGCGGCCTCCGTGAAGCGGCTCGCCAACGAAGTTTGTTTTAGCTGAATAAGGGGGCAGGTATTTATATCGTCTACAAGTTTTGTTAACTAGTTATGATAATCTATCGATGTAGACTAATTGATAGGTACCTAAGACCTTTGATGATTTTTATGATTGATGATGGGTCAGTTGGCTTGGTGGATAGAGACCCAGACCGCGCTACAGGTTGTAGGTTTTATTCCCAAATTTTATTCAAACATTTGTGTGCAAACATGTCTGGGTGTACATATCTATATAAGTATGTATTTACACAAAAAGTAGTATGAACTATATTAGCTCTACTTAGTTTGGGATCATTTGATCATCTGTTACACTTCTGTCCCAGGATACTTATAGTCAAAACATAAGTGTCGATATTTTGGTTCCTAATTTGAACTAAGGTTTTTTTGGATGTAAATATCTATTTAAGTAATAAGAAAAAAAAATGTATACGTAATATATTAGTAATCTGGTTCCTATAGTACAACATCTGCTTAGTTTAGGATCAGATGGCCGTGTGTAAATAATGTCCCAGGACATTTATAAGAAATATAAAAATAATAATTATGACTGCGTTGAAACATAACATGGCGTAACAGCGCCAATATTGTCGTCTATGATTTTTTTAACAAACGTTTATAATAGACTAGCTGTCCCCTGCGGTTTCATCCGCTTTCCCTAGGGATATAACATTTTCCTGACACAAAAATACCTCCAAGAATATGTGTACAAAGTTTCATTTTGATTGGTAAAGTAGTTTTCGTGAAAGCGTAACAAACAAACTTACATTCACATTTACAATATTAGTGGGGATAAACAATGTTTTTTTCTTAATGGATGAATCCATAATCTCTAAAACACATTGTGTATTAATGGCTCACGATCAGCTTGGGGGGCAACGTACCAATCGCCGTGTATTTATTTTTGTCGTGTGCGCAGACGCAAGGTCAATCGTTGCACGACGTCACACATTCTCATGTGTGTTATTCATGTTTTCATTATAAACTGTGTCAGAGGTTGGTGAACTATGCATTATTTAAACTATGCAAATTTATTAACTCACAATTAAAAAAAAATCAAAACCATTTATTCAGTTTATGCTCGCGGAAGGCACTTATGAAGGTCAAAGCTGCTAAAGCTACTGTTTCAGAAGTTTGAATTCAACTGAGAAGAACCGGGAAGAAACTCAGCAAGGTTGTGTAGACAGTTATCTATAGCGCGTATGCTATTGGCCCTTCCTTCATTTCATTATTTATTTCTGCATTTTATTTTAGTGCCCTCAGACCCTAGTAATTAATTTATTGTACTTGTTAATCAATATACGTAGGCATTTCTGTTAAATAATCTGGTTCCCTGACATGACAGCTTACTAGAGTTGTTGGCTTTGATATAATTAATAATATTTTGACGGGGTCTATTACAAAAATAATAGCCTAAACAAGCATGTGAAAGATGCAGAAAGGCTATTTCCTTCAGCATGACGAGCGTCTTTATACGCTCTTTAGCTAAAAAGATTTCGAATATTGCTATAACATACATCATGATTATGCTATCTTAAATACTATGATAGCACTGCAACTTGGCACAGCTCCAGGGGAAGACCCCAAAATGAGATAGATGCATTCAACATTTCCGCAAACGCTGACTAAGAGTCGTGTGCTAGACCTATAAAGTCTATTAACCGTCATGAGAGATGAAAAGGCGGTAAGACAGAGATAGAAGATATATCAACAAAGTCCTTTTTTAACTCAAGATAATAATACATCATTGTTGACAGAAGGTTTAAATCCATGAGCAAACTTCATTAGTCACTGCAATATCTTTGTTTAATGTCTGCAAAGATGGATTTTACTTAATCTAAAGATTACCTGCTTTTGTGCCTAATCTTTAGATATACAAATAAATAAAAATTTTGTGTCTTTTTTTAAATGTCAAAATAATATATTTTTACAAAGTTCATATAACCGGTATTTATAATGAAATAAATATTTTTAAATTTTTGTCTGTTTGTTTCAGCTACTCTCCTAAACGGCTGGATCGATTTTGACGGAACTTCCAGTGGCAGACAGCTAATGATATAAGCAGTAATTTAAGCTACTTAATCCCGGGAAAAAGTAACAACCCTCGGGAACGTGGGTAAAACCACGGGACAGCTAGTAACCCAAGCTGTTGATCCATAATTCTAACAATGTTTCGCTTTAATCTAGTTCCATTCTGTGACTTACCAATCAAAGCTGGCAGCCTACCAAACCTGTCAGCCAGCCAGCCAAAAAACAATCCTCCAGCGAAGGATCCAGCGAAGAAAATCGCCTGTGCCAGTGGAGCGTACCCTGCAGCCTCACACACCCATTCTCGCTGAACAAATAAAAACAAAATGATTAGGTAGGTTTTATATGGATCATGATATTTGCAGACAGGCCAGTCGGCTGAGTGGTTAGATTTGACTGCCAAGTCGCAGGACGTCGATTCGATTCCCACCCAGAACAAACATTTGTGTGCATGAACATGTCTTTTTTGTTCTGTGTCTGGTTGAAAATATCTATAAAAGTATGTATTTAGAAAAATCTAAATTAGTATATCAGTTATCTGGTATCCATAGTTCTGCTTAGATTGTAATCAGATGGCCGTGTGTAGAAATTGACAGGATATTTATTATTAAAGCAATACTTCTTTTGGTACGTTTGGTAAAAACTTTGACTATAAAATTTTTACGATGTGCGCACATTGTCAGCTAAAAAGCGATATGATGAAGTTAGCTGATAACTGTCTCTCCGAGACATCGCAGCTGTCAGTGAGTAATGTTATTATTGTCAATCTTAACCTCAAAACGTCAAAACTGCATCTTATTTTATTCGTTGCTACAGGTGCCAAGAGTTTGGACACTTCTTACAAAAATCATTTTCATGACTGAATCGTAAAGACAAATGCTTTTTTTGTGCAGATTTTCTCACAAATCATTTTGAATATAACTTTATACGTGCATACATAAGTACACACACACGTTTTATTTATTTAAAATATTAGATTATTATCTCAAACTTATAATTAAATGTTGAAATTCTCTACCGCAAAATATCAGTAGCATTATCAACACTTCATTAAGTTAATCAAGATGTATTAAAATTATTAGACACACACAATAAACTTTGCCAAAAACCGCTCCCTACTTCTATACTACCGGCACGCTATGATGGCCGTTTTGATATTTCAGATTGTCATAGGAAAAGAAACTGTATTACTTTGGAATGAGGTTGATTTCCATCATCATATAATTAGCTGCTGGATCTATAGATGCACCAAGCCTGGAGGAATAAAGGTTATTTTTTTTTGTCATTGTTGAACGTCAAAACGGTTACCATAGCGTGCCGCAAGTTTAGTATCAAATCCTTACTTACCTCACTAACAATAGTATGATACGGTATATCACTAAGTTCGAATTCCCAGCCGTTCTGGCATGCCACTCGTGGTGTGCCAGGGTCCGGTGGGGTCAGGGTCTCCAGTACCCTCGTCCAGTTCACATCGTATGTCGCGCATCGCTCCCACTCCCCTCCCAGCGCCGCGCCTGGCGCCGTAAGATTCCGTCTGTAATCGTTCACTGTTCTTAAAGTTGATTTTTGCATGTCATTTTATTAAATGAACTACAGTAGCAGTTTCAGCCTCATTTGTACTTGGATTCTACCTATCTTTGACGCTTCAAGTCGTGGGTTTGGTTCCCACCCAGCATAAACATTTGTGTGCATGAAAATGTCTGCAGTAATTATATACAACGTCATTTAACGTTTTTACGATTTAATATTTTTTTATTTTTTTGAGGAAGGTTATACAGCGTTACTACGGTTCTTAAATATTGTGAATGGACTCTTTGTAAGGCCCCATGAACCTCCTTTCGGATTTACGTGTAGTTTTGTAACACTCTGTACAGGCATAAGTTTGTATACCTAGAGATATATTGTTATGTGTAAATTTGTACAAGCTCTGCTTAGTTTGGGATCAGAATGTCCCGGGATATTAATTTGTAATATATCTAAAAATGCATCTTTATATGATTTTGACCGTTTACCTTTGCAATATTACAAGTCATCTTGATCTTTATCTACATATAATAAATACATGAATTCGATAATAAATTGAAGTTATTTTGTAATCTTTAATCATAGATTGTATTCAAACAGATTAGATATAAATTATTATTAAAATATTTAATTTATTTGCTCATATAATAATTTCTTGTCTCACGCTCCCCAGCAATGCCCTGGGGCTCGATTCTGTAAGGAAAATGACACTTACTCGAGGATGTTTCGTCGCGGCCTCTATGCTCTGTCTTTGTTGCTTACTACACTAATACTACTAATCACGTGAGAGGTAAGCTCTCCGAGGTGACGCGTGACCTCGCCGACGAAGTTTGTATTAGCTGAATAAGGGAGCTGTGTCGAGTTTCTAAACTGGGATGTTATGGAGCAACGTAACCGTAACCGAAACTATCGGATATCCAAAATAAAAATATATGCGAAACCGTATCCGATATAGAAGTTACAGATAATTTCATATCCCTAACAATAACCGAAACCGACCGGATCCAGATCCGACATTTCATATCCACATCCCCACTCCTAACCCCGCAAAGCCTTTAGTGCAGTTGCCTTCTCTCTCTTCTCTCTTCAGATCCCTCTGCATTCGCGGAATTGTCCACATAAGAGTCTCAAAGTTATCAGAGACAGGGCAGAACTACCTCCTATCCTTAAGGTAGGTAACAACCTGCATTTTACATTGCTCACGCTATGTTCAAAAGTTACGTTCTTCCTCATTATTTAAATATCTTAAAACTTGGACATACAATTATTCATTTAACTTCAAATTTTCAAAGGCATCATCTAAAACTCCGAGGGTATTAATGATAATAATCAGCCAAAAATTACCATACAACAAACTTGACGTGGCATAATTATAAATAGAACATCTTTAATGTCAGATTTTCAAACAGCTTCAGCCAACTGACATATTGCTGCATTCATAATACTTAGAATATATGAATAAATTAATTAAATAATTTTAATTATAGACATAGATGTATGTCAGCTTTATTTATTACCTTTATATTCATTTTATTAGCTACTAGCTGTTCCCCGCGGTTTTACCCGCGTTCCCGTGGGATGTCACATGTATTATACATAAAAACCTTCCTCTTAAATCACTATATCTTTTAAAAAAATACGCATCAAAATCCGTTGCGTAGTTTTAATGATTTATGCATACATAGGGATATAGGGACAGAGAAAGCGACTTTGTTTTATACTATGTAGTGATTTAGATACATAGTTCTTACTTCCTTTTCGTTTCCTTACCTCAATTCCATTTCCAGGTGCTCCAGCTCAGGCACTTTACACCAATGCCTCTGCGGCGTGGCTGCTATGAACATCTGTACGAAGTATATGTACGCGAAGAAGAAACCAAATGGGGCCATGCATATGAATAAGAACTTTTGATATTTGCCCATTTCGCCCACGTATGTGAGCACGTTCTCGAGTACGTCCCTGTCGGCATCTTTGGGCTTTTTGTTGAGTTCCTCTGTTGCATCCTGTGACAATAGAAAATGTGCTTTAACTTTATGAGTTTATAGTTTATTATGTGTTGGATTTATTTACCGTACATGTTGTAAGTGAACATTAACAAGTTAATGTATCTATGCGCCCAGAAAATCTACTAGCTGTCCTGGTTCTTACAGGTTTTTACATTTTCCCGTTATAAAAACTATCCTATGCGTTAATCTCGTTTATAATCTGTATATATGATAAGTTTTATCCAAATCCTTTGATTAGTTATTGCGTGAAAGAGTAACAAACATTATTACATCCTCTTCTTCGCATTTACAAAATAGACTAACTGTGCCCCGCGGTTTTACCCGCGTTCCCGAAGGTTGTTAAATTTTCCCGGCACAAAAAGTATCCTATGTCTTATTTCAAAGTATCTCCTATGTATGAGCCATGTTTCATCCAAATCTGTTTGGTAGTTATTGCGTGAAAGAGTAACAAACATCCATACATAGAAACATTCGCATTTATAATATTAGTAGGATTCCAGCGATATCATGTTTGGATGTAAAGCTTCGACTTTCTATCAGCCGTAGAAATGAAAAACATAACTAAGTCTTATGGGTAAGGTACTTTCAACCAATTCAGAGTAGTAGAGCTCTTAGTGCAGAGTTCGTCCGGGGAAGTACTACCATCTTACCCATTTCCGCCGTGAAGCAGTAGTGCTATTGTATTACTGTGTTTCGGTTAGAAAGGTAAGGGGGCCGGTGAAATTACAGGCACATGAGACTTAACAACTTCACGTCTCAGGGTCGACAACGCATTGGCGATGCTCCATAGGCGGCGGTGACCACTTACCATCAGGTGGACCGTCTGCTTGTTTGTCGGCCCAAGTAGCATAAAAAAAAAAAAAAAAAAAAAACCAAGGAAGTAAAACACAATACAAAATAAATCAACAGCCTGTCAAATAATTCGAAAACATATTATCTGATACTTGGATCTTGAATTTATTTACTGAAGTTGCGTTAAGAAGAAAGAGACGCTGCATAAACAGTAAGATTTACTTTGGGAAGTGTTTTTTTTGTATCCCAAGTGTTCGTTGGCGTCACTTCAATTTTGAATCTGGTCCTATTATGCTTTTTAAGGTTCGTTTTAAGGAGGTTTAGGTTATTATTATTATATTACTAGCTGCGCCTTGCGGCTTTACCCGCTTTTAATCCTGGTAATAAACCTTCCTCTTGAGTTACTCTATCTATTGCTGAAAACTGCATTAAAATCCGTTGCATAGTTTACGATTCTATAAAGGACATACAGACAAACATTAATTTTAAAATATTGTATATAGAAAAACTAGCTGTCCCGCTGCGGTTTTACCCGCGTTCCCAAGGGATATCACATTTTCCCGGGATAAAAAGTAGCCTATATATTCCAGGATATGATCTATCTATGTGCATAAGTTTCATCCATATCCGTTTGGTCGTTTTTGCGTGAAAAAGTAACAAACATACTTACATACAAATCTTTCCTCTGTATAATATTAGTATAGATATGGAAAGAAAGCGTTGAAAAGTTTCTAGGATAATTTAGATTTTGATAAACCGATCCTGTAATTTTCTATATGATTTTTGTATAACACCACGAATTACGATTTCAAGACGCATTGCAGTCTTATTAATGTGCGTGAAGAGAAAACTTTGTACCACTTTTTAAGAATAATGCGCGCACGGAGGAGTGTGTGGTTTGCGATACTTAAAGTTATGTATTTAGAGTAGTACGTAGTAGTAGTAGGCATGGCATGATTCACAAGTAGCTTGTGAAAAATCATATGAAATACTTTTTCATATGTCACACCTGCTTCTTGCCTTGACGTCGTCTGTTAAAAATTACTCTGCTACTTTTCTGCTACATTGCCTACATGATACATCGCACACCGCAGATCATTCGGATATCATCGTATTTCACCGACGACTCACGACGACGTCAGAAAGAAAGAGCGTCTTTGTAACCTAGTCGTGTTAGAAAGAGCAAAATATAATACTGATCTTGCTTGCGTGTTCCCGCCAAAAAGCTAATGGTCCAATTCATATAACAGCGCCATTGATCATAATTCATTCTTCATTGCCAACATTAGAGCATTGCGAAAAAAAATCATTGGCTGTGAAATTTCACAGTTGAAATCACTGTGAAAATAAAAATTTTTTTCATGAAATGAAAATGAAATTGAACTAGCAATCATTTCCATGCCTAGTACATAGTATTGTGTGAAGTAGTAAGTAGTGCAGAGAGCTAATAATTTAATTACACACACTATTAATTCATAAAATGTAAATACTGTGGCAGTATTCTGTACTACAGGCTTACACCTATAATAGACACCAGCTCCGCACATACACTAGACTGTAAACTGTGAAATCGAAAATAGATATTTTTAAATTTTTGTACCTAGCATAAGTCTTGTCATTGTAAGGAGAAATAAATATTATAAAAAAAAAAGTATGTAACAACTGTATGACTTATTTTAAAATTCTAAAATGCTGTGGTTTATTTTTTAAATTTTGTATCATTTATAAAATGAAATAAAATCAGATATAATAAGCTGCCCCGCGGTTTTACCCGCGTTCCCTGGATAAAAAGTAACGTCTATAGTACCTATTTATTTTTCCGCAAGTATGTCAGTTATTCCAGTGCAAAAAAATGACGATCCGTTGCTATTCTATTATAAATATCTTAGCTAAAATGAAGGTATTTTTGTCATTCTTTGATGAAATAAAGTTCCCTGTGAAAGCCCCTTTAAAATTTATCTAGTAGTTTTGGTAATTAGTGTGTTCAATTCAAACATAGAGACAAAATTTCAAAAATGGTCAAATTTTATCCTTTACACTCGCTTCATCAACCGCAATAAGTTTTTCGGAAATATTTTGCTAATATACCAACAGATGCGACCGCCCTACAGTTTTATTTTAGAAATAGATAGATTTTTTTTTTAATACCACATGGGCCGACAAACAAGCGAACGGTCCACCTGATGGTAAGTGATCACCGCCGCCTAAGGACATTTGCAACACTAAGGGCATCGCCAATGCGTTGTCGACCCTGAGACGTGAAGTTGTTAAGTCTCATGTGCCTGTAATTTCACCGGCCCCCTTACCTTTCTAACCGAAAAACCACAGTAACACAAGTGCACTACTGCTTCATGGCAGAAAATGGGCAAGGTGGTAGTACTTCCCCGGACGAACTCTGCACTAAGAGCTCTACTACTCGAAAACACAGAACATAAACTTTAAAAAGTAGATATAAAATACAGTCCAATATCAACTGGGCGATGAATAAACAAAAATTGACTGCCGTATCTTTAGAGAAACCGCTTAGAGTCCAAAGGGCACTATAAAACAATATATACTACTCACATCTTCCCGTTTCTCTTCATTCTATTAAACAAATCTTGACTAATCTCTTATTGCCCGCGTATGGGTGTAAAACCCATCAGAAACATATTGTCAATTTACAAAAAAAATAAAAAAGCTAACCTCATTGTGATGAAATTCTGCATCGCCATCCGAAACCGGCTTCATGGCTCAAACGCTTGTACAAAGACCTCAACAATTAATCTATAAAACCACCTGTCCCAACACAGGCACAATACAAACTGACGATAAATATTTCAAGTCCATTTATTTACGAGACGGTTATCTGAAAGATAACAAAAAATCGACGAACTCTAACTTTTGAAGTTTTTTCGTCGGCTATGGTCCATATACACTAGGGTGATAGAGCCGAATGTTCGCTCGTTGCGTATTCGTGCTCGAATTCGGTTTAGTCGTTCTATCAGTTACTACGCTTTGGGTTATTACAACCTTCTACCATATTATCAATACCTTAGAATTTCATATCACTACAAAACAACTACTACCATTTATTTACAAGATTACTAGAAGAGACTATAAAATTCTTAATCTAATTTCAAATTTCCCCAATAAACGTTCATTATATATTATGAATGTAAAATATATATATATAAGTATGTATTTCAAATAGTAATATATGTAGTATATCAGTTATCTGGTTTCCATAGTAAGCTCTGGTTAGTTTGGGGTCAGATGTCCGTATGTAAGAATTTCCAATGATATCTATTTATTAAATGATCTCATTCTAGCTTTCAGCCTTAAAGTAGATACTCTGGAACATACTCTAACTATGAATCTTAAATTCATCCAAATCCATTTATGCTTTTATGATGATTCAGTCAGCGGCGGCCTTACCCATTGCGAGGCTCCGGGCGGCAGGTCATTGCGAGGCCCTTTGTCCTTCGTGAAAAGTAGGTATGTGATGCGAAAGTAAGACTGGTTGTTTGTATTTGTCAAGTTTGACAAGAAATGCTAAAGTTGTACAAATAAATAAAATTTTAAATTCATTTTTTATTTTTATTTGCTTGGCTTTATTTTACGCGAGGCCCCTGCAAGAGCGAGGCCCCGGGCGATTACCCCATTCGCCACCCCCTAAGGCCGCCTCTGGATTCAGTAACATTTGATTGTTTAGACCGCTAGATTACTTAGTGCTAAGAGCCCAAGACTACCATGCCACAGGCGGCGCTTCCCACGCAGGACAAAATCCAAAACCATTTATGTATTTAGTTTAAGCCCGCGAAGGGCACTTATGAAGGTCAAATTAAAAGTTACTTAAGCTACCACCATTTGTGGGCACGAACATGTCTGTTTATTCTGTGTTTGGCTTAAATATATATCAATAAGTATTTATTTAGAAAGGAATCGGATATGTAGATAGTATATTTAGATAACAGCTTAATTTGAAATCATTTGGCCATGTGTAAATAATGTCCCAGGATATTTATTTAAAACAAAACGTGTGTGTGTACTTATGTACGCACGTAAGAAGTTATACTCGAACTTATTTGTGAGAATAACTGCACTTAAAGCATTTGTCTTCACTATTCAGTCGTGAAAATTATTTTTGTAAGTAGTGTCCAAACCAGAGTATTAATGTTCTATGGTCCAAACTCTTTGCACCTGTACCATCAAATAACCAATTTTACATTTTGAGGTTAAGATTGACAATAATATCATTACTCACTGACAGTTGCAATTTGTGCGATGTTCCGTAAAGACAGATTATCAGCTAACTTCATAATGTCGCTTTTGGGCCGACGGTTAGCGCGCGCATCGTAAAAATGTTACTTTCATAACTTTTACCAAACGTGCCAAAAGAAGTGTAACTTCAAAAACATAAACAAAACATTCCATGCGTTAAATAATACCTTTATTGTGGGATAAAGGTATAGGTTTATCGCATCATTGTTCTGACGTAATAATAGCGTAGGTAATAGCCACTTAATGTTGAAAAGTATACGCTTTGAAAATGGTACTTGAAAAAGCAACCGCTTTATTGCTTCATGTCCTCGATGGCATCAGTCACAACAAAGAGGAGTAGAGACATGTTATTGTGTCTATTGTATGTATGAAGGTTGGATAATTGACATTTGAATTGATTCTAAATATGAATTACTACATGAATTATAATGTCTCATTAGATAAAACCTTTGTGGATCCTATAAGTACCAAATTAAAATATTCCATGCATGCATTTTAAAAAATAAAAATAAGTATTCCGCATTCTTACGATTTATAGAATCAAATGCCTATTTGATATTTAAACAACGTTTCTTGTTAACATATTGTGGTGTGAGGCATACACAATTTAGACACAATCTAAACTGTATTTTCTGCAAAGAATAATATTAAAAAAAATATTAAATTAAAATTATTTTATTCAGACAACAAAGGATCCATTTCTTAAAAATACCAAGACAAGTAAGAGTTATAAAATAAATAAATTTAATACATACACAAAATTATCAATTTATATAAAATATTGCTGGGCATGGGGTGTTTATCAAAGTTGACATCCAATGCTTCTGCAGAACACTATCCCATCTGCCAGCCAGAGCTTTCAGCACCTTGTTAAAGCTACCCAGTATTCTCAGTTTCATGGATGCTACTTTTTTTCGTATTATTCAGCAAAATAAATTACCTGCGACATTCATTCCACACGGCCACCTGTCCCAAACTAAACAGTGGAACCAGTTAACTGATTAAAATACCTACAAACACAACTATTTTCTAAAAACATACTTAAATTTGATATTTTGGCCAAACACAAGTGAGTAACAGACATGTTCATGCACCCAAATATTTGTCCTGGCTGAGAAATGTACACACGACTTGTGGCGTAGCAGTCAGGGTTTAACCACCAAGCCAACTGGTCCATCACACTTATGAGATGCTACCAAATTAAAAAGATGTATTTACAAACTGATTTGAATAAAACTTGATACGTAAAGAGATCAATCCCTAGCTTAGGTACCTCTAGGTGAGAGCTAAAATAAAGCTGACTTCTGAACCAGTGTTAGCTTCAATAACTTTAATTTTGACCCTCATAAGTGCCCACCTCGGGCCTAAGCTGAATTTTGGAAAAAATATAATTATCTAGTATTATTAAATCTTGCAATTACCTAGAACCGTACATAACCAACTTGATGATAGAAAATCTCGTTAGCCTTTTAACTATGCACGCAAATCACAATAATGAGTTAACACCTTTATCATTTCTTTTCATCGATCATCAATTAAAACAATTTCGGAAACATTATCTTCAATTAGATCTCTTGGCAACACATGTGGCGACCGATTTGTGTCGGATCTTATTGTAATAACGTGCGATTTTTACAATTGATAAATCGGTTAAAGTAACTACGATTTTCCTTATATTTTCATATGTATGTGAATGAGATAAGAGAATAGGAGATTGCATCATGATTGCCCCAATTTCACGTACTATTTGTATTGAGGATTGGGGCATCTATTATTTCATCATCATAATCATCATCAGCCTATCTCTGTCCAGTGCTATGGCTCGATTCTGTAAGGAAAATGACACTAACTCGAGGATGTTTCATGGGCTGGACAAAGGCCTCACCTATGGCACGCCACTGAGCACGATCTTCACCAATTATGTGACGCGAATTTGGCGTATTTTTGGCGCCCCTCTCCTCTTGTCGTGATATTTTGTTCGACTCCCACCCATGATGTTTTCTTGTTACGCAATCACGCCAGAACGGCTGAACGGATCTGGATGAAACTTGGCACAGAGATGAATTATAGTCTGGAATAGCACATAGGTATTTTATCCCGGGAATATGTACCATCCCACGGGAACGAGTGAAACCGCGGCGGACAGATTGTCTTATATAAAGTCTTGTTTTTCTTCTATACTATATATACTATTGCGATGACACTGGGGAGTTGGTATGCGCGCCGAAGAAGTTTACTAGAAAAAAAAAGTCGTCGGAGAAAGGTTTTATTTACGTGAATTTGACTCTATAATAGAGACAAAAAGGTTGATTCTTATTTATTAAACTTCGCGTCGTTTTTTTTCTCCAAATAAAGTTCTATTTTTAGTTCTACTCAAATCTAAACGCTTACTATCGCAAAAGATAAGGTCGGAGCTGACCTTAGTGTACACTTTACCTATAATGAGATTCAGATGTGGTCTCATATATATATATTATTTATTTAATGCTAGGTATTCCCGAAATGCGTCTTCGGAGTTACGGTTATTAGTTTATTCTGTTTTTTTAAAAAGTTCTATAGATGCACTTTTAATAATTTCCCGATAATTCTATTTTTCCCGGCAATTATGATTATTATATTACTATTTTGACGGGCCAGTTGGCTTAGGAAGAAAGAGGATATAATCATTACGTTCTTTTTCTGACGTCAGCCTTCAACTAACAAGAACCGGTGAGAAACTCAGTAAGTATGTTTTAGAACCCTTTTCCTTTTATGTTGTTGATTCGAATCCTATTGTTTTAATTACAGCCACTTAACTGCGCTATGCTTAATGTGGTGGACTACTCATTATCCATCAGACTTAAACGAATTTGTTTCTGGGAACCAGCATGAAATCGTCACAGTAGATGGGTGCGAGCCACAGAACATAAAGTAAGGAGATAACATGTCAAATTATGAAGTACTAATAAATAACGCGCAGGTCGGCATCCTATATTAATTATTAAATTATAACTTGGTTCTTGACTTCTAATATAAGTAGATATGTATACTGCAAATGGATAGTTCTATTTTTCATGTTTTAGGAATAACAATGTTCAATATTAATCAGAATAATGAACCCAACAAAACATTGTCAAATTACATCTGGCTATGTTTATGCATTGGTAATGGTACTTCGCCTTTACTGCTCTTTTACATCTATACATGCATAGACAATATACTTAAGTACCATTTTGTCTTCTGATTGTGAATCGATGTTTTTATTTTAGGAGCTTTAGTAATAATTGAAGATAGATACAGTTAGTTGTTTAACATGCAATTTCTTATGTTTTCGCTCGAATTTCGACCACTAGTTAACATAAATCTCCTTGTTTTTACGATCCGAGCCGTGTGAACCAAAACAAAAATAGTTGACAGTCACACAGAGACAATTAAAGGAAATGAATGTATAATTAACAAATTAAGTCGACAGCGCGACGCCCGCGCCCGCGCCGCGCCGCGTCCTGTTTAAAATGTGACCAATCACACGTCACGGCTATGTCACACTAATTAAAATACAATTGCAATTTAAGTTAATTATCTTATCACGGAATTACTATAGAGAAATGTTTATTACGCAGTGTTGATGCTGGCAAACAACATTGCCCATGTAAGGGTGTAAAAGCAAGCAGGGGCTAACACCAGCATTCAAAAAGGCCAAAATGATTCTGCCCTGTAGCTGGGTCTTAGAATAGCAACTACGGCGGACCCTTTGGGGAACTCTTGGGTCGAGGGCAATCGGGGGCCTTTAGGGTCCAGTGGCGACCTCAAGGTAGACGATGGGTCGACGTGGTCTCGTCCTATCGTGCGACTTCACGGCGAGGGTGCTAGACCCGCTTATACACAATCTGAATGAAACCCTCTACAGCACCAGTAGCGACCACCGTAGGGTTGTCGCCGGTACAAGTCAGCATAGCCCGGCCGTTATCCCGGCGCGGCTGGGTATCCAAGAAGATATCCCAGCGAAAAATATTAGGCCGATTTCTTGAAGCATAGCATATTTTGTAATAGAAAATTGGTCTAGCGTGCGCCCGATCTTAGCTACCCTGAAAACACTTATTTGAACTTTTGTTTTTTAGTTTTTAGAAATCTATTTTTAATATTAGTGAATGATGAGAGGTTTTTAATCGAAGTTACGAAACCCTATCTAAGTTAATGCGTGTTCGACACGCATTAGGCCGTTTGCACATTTTAGGGTATTGTGGAAAGGAAAACAGATGGTTTAATTAACTTAAAATTAGCTATCTTATGATCATATAGAACAAATATTTGCTATCCAATAGGAATCAAACCCAGAATCAGGGTATTAAACCACCACACCAACTAGACCTTAAAAAAAAGGGTAGTATTTGCAAACCATTTATATTTAGTGTAGTAAAGCTCTTAGTGCAGAGTACGTCCGGGGAAGTACTACCACCTTACCCATTTCTTCCGTGAAGCAGTAGTGCACTTGTATTACTGTGTCGGTTTGAAAGGTAAGGGGGCTCGGTGAAATTACAGGCACATCTGACTTAACAACTTCACGTCTCAGGGTCGACAACGCGTTGGCGATGCCCCTAGTGTTGCAAATGTCCATAGGCGGCGGTGACCACTTACCATCAGGTGGACCGTCCGCTTGTTTGTCGGCCTATGTGGTATAAAAATATTATAATAAATAGTATTATAGTTTTTGCGTGAAAGAATAACAAACATCCACACAAATAGTCGGAATTTCATTAAGACTGATTTTAAAATGGCTAGCTACGTTTTTGACTGTTTATTTGAATTAAAACAACTTTTGTAGACATCGAAGAAATAACGTATCCTAGATTTATCCATCGAATAACAACCCGCGACAGTATTGTGAAACTCTCTCGGATCTCCCTCTTCACAGTCATGATCGCTAACCACCAAGCCAGCTGGCCTGGTCTTAAACGTATCATGTAATTAACTCTACAATAAATAAAAAAGATTGTGTGGTTTTATGAACGGTAAAAGTGAAACTTTTTTTCACATTATAGACATTTAACTAAAAATTTTTGGAATAATATTCCATTAAGTTATTATTATTATCACTTTATCCCTACTCCGCAGCCGACCGTCACGCGACATGCAACACACAGACCAAAAAGTTTGAAACGATCTAATAAAAGTTTCACTTTAACTATTAAGAAAATCATAATAGTTTGGAACCATCACGACTCGTGCTTAGCCGGTTTCTGTTTTTACCACTTTACAGACAGTGACTAAATACTTTTTTTGTACATTTATTGTAAGCCTAATTAATCCTACTTAATTATAGTAAGTGAATCTATTTATAAGGCTTTGCTTATTTATGTACGTTTCCTTATAGAGTAGTAGAGCTCTTAGCACGCGCACTTATCATTTGAGTTCGCGAGGGTAAGTGCTGCTACCATACCCATTTCCGGCGTGAAGCAGTAGCGCACTTGCATTACTGTGTTTGGGTTAGAAAAGTAAGGCAATGGCGATGCCCTTGGTGTTGTTACCAACCTCAACTATGGAAATTAGTGTCCATAGGCGACGGTGACCACTTACCATCAGATGGCCCGTCTGCCTGTTTTATTGTCTACTTGGCATAAAAAAAGAAAAATTAACACAACATATTTCCATGGACATTTCGACGAAGATATTTTAATTGCTAACGTGACATCTGCTGTCTCGACGGCACATTGCCAACATCAGGTTATCATTTCTAAACAACGATACGTCAATATTGACATGCCCAAGCCATGCGTCAATTAGACATTAAAACACTATATTTTACTACTATTTGTTTCCACTAAGATCCGGACGAACGGATAACGTAAGTAAACGTCTACATTGAATAATTCCTTATTTTTTTTTATTGCGATTAGGATTAAATTTGGATCAAAAGATGACCGCGACAATTAAATTAATAGGCATATAATGCATTGCCAACCTTATCTCTAATTACATAGCATTACATTTATTATCTCTGGTCTGTCTGATCTTTGTCTGTGGTTATTGTTAATCTCTGGTTATAAATAAGTCATGAAAGTGTCAATAATAAATCAAAATAAAAATGGCAACACTCATTACATTAACACTAGGAACGAGCACAAACTCGTTGTAAATCGTATACTAACGAAAAGGGACAAAGTAAATATTTCTTTAATAAACTACATAGCTAAAAATATATAAGACCTACCCGTGCATCGATTTAAAATGGCAGTAAAGAGTACTTCACATCAAAAGGGATTGCTCGCCTGAGAAGCTATCTTTAACTTTTTTGTCTTTGAAATTTATTTATGATTTATATAAACATACATGAAAAAATAATATTTCTATTCCTATGCCTTTAGAACTCAGATTAGGTCAGAGGCAGTGATGACCAGCAGATTTTTGGGTAAAATTGGGACCAGGATCGTTCTATTTTTACTTATAGCTATGTTTGTAGCTTGAAAAACAAGTATTTCATGTATTGCAGAAACATGTCTCCAATAGTACCTACATATAGCTTTCTATCAGTGAAATAATGCTTGAAATCGGATGAGTATGTATTACTTTATAATAAAGTTACTTTACATAATCATACAGACGGGTAAAAGGCGACTTAACTCAACCGCCATTTTTGACGAATTACTTTCGTCATTTTTCTCAATGAATTATACTACTATGATGATGGCCCATGCACAAATTCGTTGAAGCTTGCATTTAGTTTAAAATTTTAATATTCAACAGCTTCGATGTGGAATGTTAAGAAGTTTAGATGCAGTATCTGTTTTTGGGTTTTAAAATTTTCAAATAGCTCTCCTGTAAAGTTTTCAAAATGGCGCTTGAATCAAGTCGCCTTTTAATCGTCGAACAATTAAAAATTGGATCAATAGATTAACCATATTTCAAAAGCCATAAAGTTATTTTTCCTTTGACACTCTTAATCGTCAAGGGGACTTACTGACAGACCATAATAGAAATAACCATGGTATTAGTTTTGAAATACCCTAAATAAATAATGACGTAATCCGAATCATCAAACTAAATAATTATAAGTAGATAGGTACATATTGGTTAAACACATATAATACACACTTACCTATACAAATAATTACGCAAAAACCGATTTCGGCCGTGATGGTAAAACACCTTTTTTGTGTAAGAAATTATTATAACTCTATTATATTATTAAAAAACTTTTTGCTTAGTGTTGGTAAATATTTTTCAAAGTTACCGCAAATAATGACGTAATCGATATGTAATCGATTTACCCAGGCTATAGTCGAGTGAGCCTCTAAAGACCCGGAGGTGCACCTCTAATTTCCTTGTTTTGTTTGTAATTATTGTTATTTTCTATATTGTCTTGTTATTTCTTTCTTGGTTTTTGAATGTTGCCTATATTAAGTAATAGCTGTCCCCGCGGTTTCACCTGCATTCCCGAAGGTATGTAACATTTTCCCGGCACAAAATGTATCCTACGTTACTTTTAGTACCTCCAAGAATATGTGAACAAAGTTCCATGATATCGCATGAAAGCGTAACAAACAAACTTACATTCACATTTATCATATTAGTAGGATTTTGTAAAAATAAATAAAAAAACATTTAAAAGTGAAATAATAAAATAACCAAAGAGTCAGATTAGATAAAATTGATATCATTTTTCTTTAAATAATGTAACCTTTATGAGTTTCTTGCCGATTCTTCTCAGATGAAGGCTGACTTCCGAACCGGTGGTAAATTCAGTAACTTTAAATTTGATCTTCATAAGGGCCCTCCGCACACATCGTACACTCCATGAAGCTAATGAGATATACGGATGCGCAAGTACCCAAAACACTCCCTTACACCCTATTCCTGGTCCATACCCAGGAAGAAAAGGCATTCATGACCAGTACAGGATATGGAGAGGGCACAGGGCCACGCGTCCTTACCATCCACGAAACGCAAGGAGCCACGTACAAGTCGGTTCTCATCTTTAAAACAAAGGCCAAAACACTCCAACTCGACGTCAGCGTGCCGCACGCGGTAGTGGCGATATCGAGACACACCGTTGGCTGCACCTAATATGCAGTGATGTTATGCACGGTGATGACGCGATCGGCAGGTTTATCCAGCGGGCGATGGCCGCGTCGACAAGAGCCATTTTCGAATATAACTTAAAAATGGCCATAAAACATCGAGTTGTAGTTGTCATGGAGAGTCTTTTGGGAGCGAAACCATCCGAGGCCGAAATAGCTTAAACTTTAATATTTAGAATTGTAAATTTTGATGAATAAGTGTAACTAAATTTTAGTAAATGCTTATAGTTATTATATAGTATAAGTTATTTATTTATAATCCATGTATCGGCAATAGAAAAATTCAATGTAACATGAGCTGAGCACGCGCGGAAAGATGTTAATTTTTAAAAACACAATACAATTAATCTTAAAATATTTTATCGTAGAATCTTCAAAGAGTACGGACTAAGAATAGATAATGTAAAAAAAAATAGGGCCCTCCGCAGTCCTAAACAGAATGAATGGTTTTGAATCCTGAGTACCTGGGTTGGATTCGCAACGACTGGGGAACGTTTTAGAAATAGTAACCTGGGATTGTTAATGTACTCGGAGGATAGGACAGTATTACGTGTCCCATGGGACTTCAAAATGTTGTCGGAATGTAGGACTCATTGCTGCGACCTCTGCATACCTCTTCGCGGACAATCGGTGTTAATATATACTGTGTTAAGTGCACTCTCTAAACAAGAATAGGTAAACAATATTTACGAGACTGTCTTTCGGCGGCCTTTAGTCGATTTAAATCACATAAATTGTATTTCAGTTTAGTTAAATTACTTTTATTCCAAAATCAACATTTATTGAAGTTTAATCAAGAAGCTTTAAATATTACAGTCGTGCTTCTTTAACTTAAGCAGTCTCATAAGAAGAAATAGCTAGTTAACTATATTAAGTAAGTCAGTAGTAGTACATCGATTACCGTGACGAAAGTCGTTGGTTCGAATTTTACTATTATCTTGAACTTTCAGTGAACCACCTACAGGTCTTCAGCTGCTCTTAAGCCTTTATGTACCACAATTCACCACTGTCGACCACTTCACCGCTTACCATGGTGAGATTGAGGCCAAACACATGCCTATTCATAATAACAAAAGCCACAGAGTTGGTAATTGAATTAATAAATGTTTGTTATTATCAACTACCATATATGTTCTACCTCGCCTTGGCCCACAACAAAACCTGTAATTGTATTTAATTCCATCACAAAACACGCTAGTCTATTTATTTGTGCATAGGTATCTGCGACAGTGAAGTAGCAGAAAGCTGTCATAGCCATTTTGCTCCAAATCTACTGGAATATGGATTGGATTATGAAGAATTTTGTAATGACGGAATTTCGGTGAACCAAAAACGGACGTGCAATTTTGCGACATATTTGCGTTCGACAAAGAAAATAAAAGAGCTTGTTGTGAGGGTCTCAAATATTTATTTTATAATTTCAAAATTAATTGTTTTATAGACATATAAGAAAAAAAGTGAACTTTTCCCCCCTGTATTTCCTTTTAGAATTTAATTGAATAATTATAAATAACAGAAAAACTAATAAGAAGGCCATGGTATATTTTGCCGATTAAATTTTGCCATCAGGTGAGATAGAGGTCAATCGCAAGCCTATCATAAATTAACGCTGGACTCAATAAAATTCTTCTCTCCTTAGTGTACCTTGATTGATGTGAAAACTGGTGTTTAAGAAGCTTACATTAATTGGGTAATCTATGTTTTATTACGAATAGACAATTGTCTGAAGCTGGAGAATTCTTGTTTAATATTAATATCTCTCTTTTAAATAAGATAGTGGTTTCAATTGGAAATCTCTAACATGAGACATCTGACCTAATACATACATCAACATAAATAGCTGCGCAGACCCAAATATGCAATACACATTTTCCTTTTGAACACAATCTCAGCATGACTAAGGCTCAAATCGGTCCAGCCGCTTTCAAAGGGTCAGTCAATCGCTTTACCAACGAATGGCATTAAAATTGTATTACTATAAATAAAAATTATACATAATTTTCTACCGCCCCGCAGTTTCAACCAGGTTCTCGAGGAATCGAATGTATCCTAGGATTATAGTATAGTTTATGGCACCCGGGTATAGTGTAGTTTTCTATCGGTGAAATAAGTTTTGAAATAGGTGCAGTAGTTTCCTCTTTATTCTCTTTATTACATCAGGACTTACTCTAGTTTTAGGGTACTAATGGTGTATTGTAAATTTGTCTCTGTTAGCACTTATGTTGCTAAATGTAGATTCTAAGACATAACAGAAACAAACGATAGAACGAGATAGAAGTGAAATTTTGTATTACAGGGAAATATTTTAAATTGATCACGGACAACGAGAAAGAAAGAAAGCGAGAGAGCGTATGGCTCACTCTTCTCCGATAACTGAAAGCGAGCGAGACACTGCTCCACTCTACCCGACACAGTGTTTACCTCCACCACTTTTTGTGTGGTTCAGAATATCAAAGACAAGAAGTTTCACTTCAAAAACAAGGGGTTATCTAATCTAAATCATACTAAAGGAAGACTACGTCACGAATAAAACCCACATCAATCATTTGACCCAGTACCCAATCAACGCGGCAACGGTAGAAACTTTTTATACACAAACGTAAAGTACAAGTTGAAGATACTATAATATAAAAAAAATTCTTAATATCAATGAGTCAGCAATCTATACGAATATTATGACGAGAGGTTGCCTATTTTGTGAGTTTGTATGTGTAGATGTAGTGTGGAGGGTAATTACCAAAACCACGGCACCTACTTGAAAAGTTACTTTACCATTTAAAAGGTACATTATGCCGGATGTACGTACACTATGTTAAAAACCCTGGATACATTGTTCCATTCAGAACGCGTGTGAAACCGCGCCACGAAAAGCTAGTCTATACTACTTATCACTACTAATATTATAAATGTGTATGTAAGTTTGTTTGATACGCTTCCACGCGAAAACTACTAAACCGATCATCATCAAACTTTGTACACATATTCTTAGAGGTATTAGAATTAACATAGGATACTTTTTGTGCCGGGAAAATGTTACATCCCTCGGGAACGCGGGTGAAACCGCGGGGGACAGCTAATATTTTATAAATGACTACGATCTGCCTGTCATTTCATGTCTTTTGTAAAAAATTGTGACAATTATTCGTTTTATAACTCAATGACGCCAATTCAACTAAATAAATAAATAAATAAATATCCTGAGACATTCTTTACACACGGCCATCTGATCCCAAACTAAGCAGAGCATGTACTATGGAAACCAGATAACTGATATACTACATACACTACTTTTTTTTTTTTTTCTAAATACATACTTATATAGATATTTACACCCAGACACAGAACAAACAGACATGTTCATGCACACAAATGTTTGTCCTGGGTGGGAATCGAACCCGCGACCTTCGGTTTGGCAGTCAGAGCGTTAACCACCAAGCCAAGTGGCCTGTCTAGGTAACTAGGTAACTTTAAAAAAAGTCTGTGTGGTTTTATAACTTAAAAACGATTTGACCTATCTTGATGAAAATTGGTAAATAGTCAGAACATGTGATTGCGCATGATGGATGGCTATACCTACCTATATGATATCGATATAGGCGGATGAAACCGCGGGGAACAGCTAGTCTACAATATCAAAAGAAGAATCACTCGAAGACAGGCCGACAAACAAGCAAACAGTTTACCTAATGGTAAGTGATCACCGCTGCTAATTGACATTTGGAATACCAGAGATATCACCAACGCATTGCCGACCTTGAGACATGAAGTGATGAAGTCCCAATTTTACTAGCCCTGTTTTTAATCGACTCTAGAACAAGTGCACTACTGCGTCACGGTGACGAGGTACGGCTGTTGGTAGGAAATTATGTACTTTACAAACAAAAATCAACTCTACCATAAATGAAAGCTATTTATATCTTAACTTAGGGCTGGCTAGGGCATCGCATGTGGAGGTCACGCCGATAAAATCTTAACAAATGACGTAAACCATCTTTAAGATTCAGTGCCTAACTTAGGAGGGTCACATTTGGGGCAAACGTGAATCGCTTTTTTGACGAACATAAGAATATCCGAATTTAAAAATTCCTCATCTACCGAAGATCGGTCAGACAGATGATTTGTTCATTATGAATAATCTATATTGACGACTAACTTACAGGATGCCCCATACCTGTCGCCGGCCCTGCTTTTAAAAGGGAAACGTGGCAAAAATAGATGTTAAGATAAAATACAAACTAACTACGGTAGGTAGATAATTAAAAACAAATGACCCGTTTCTAAAGAAGCATTGAAGCTGTTCGCGCAACGTTCTAATTGGCATAATAGCTTAGTAATCAGCTCTTAATTGCAGGTTCGATGGTCTGTCAGGAATAACTGGACAAACATGTAAATTCCTTGGCAAGCATTCTACTGGTTATCAACATAGATGCATAAAAATGGCCGACAATAAATATTCCAATGGATTTATGCTTAATAATAATTTTATGAAGGTTTTCAATGGACTTTTGTAATGCAGTTATAATAACTTTAATTATTCTTTTAATATTTTTCTTGTAATCACTAGGTACAAAGTATAAACCAAAGTCGCTTCTCGCTGTCCGACTGTTCCGATGTATGCTTAGATCTTTAAAACTACGCAACGGATTTTGATGCGGTTTTTTTAATAGATAGAGAGATTCAAGAGAAAGGTTTATATGTATGCTTATATCCCTCGGGAACGCGGATGAAACCGCGGGGGACAGCTAGTCTATTTATAAATTAGCAAAGACAAAATTGCTAAGTACCATTTGCTTTTCTATTTGTAAATCGATTTTTATTTTTGTTTAGTCTATAGCTATTTATTGACTTGCTTTAATGTAGGAAAAAAATTGGAAACAGTTAAGGTTATTTCTTTCTTTAAATTTTCAATTATGATTATATACGAGTTTCGATCAATGGAACACTAGTTACAATAATTACATCTGTCACACACATTATCCATTAATAGATAGACAGTGCTCTCAGTATTGACATCACTGGGTACATAAATCCTTCAGAAAAGCTGGTGAAACCGCAAGACTGAAGCTAGAAATTAATATACACAGAATAGACAGTTATAGCCCACAAATATTTATCCTAAATGGGAATCGGACCCTCAACCTGTGACGTGGTAGTCAGGATATGTAACCACCACGTCAACTTGTAAGTCACTGACTTCCGAACCGGTGGTAACACATTGACTTTCACAATGTTGAACAACTTTTACCACAAGACTGACAACATTATAATCGTAATACTTCGTTTGCTTACAATTTTAAGGCGACGATATCTCAGTAGGTTGTGACGTCGACTGCCGTGAGGAGAATCGTGGCTACGAATCCTACAATGAGCTGTGAAGGAAAACGTGAGGAGATTTTGGTTGAAGGGTACCTTGTAGTTCCCGCCTTGTTGGGTACCACCCTCTAGCTGAATATCAAGCAGAAGCCAAGCACCCGTCGGTGTTCCAACAGCTGTTCTACAAAAACAGTTCTACTACCTATCTAAATCTTACAAGGCAAATTGCAAGTGTGTAGGTCAAATGGATTTTATGTTTTGGGCGAGGTCGAAAGTGTCCCGGAATAACATATAAGTAGGATACTGTTTATCCTAGGAAAATGTAACATCAAACCGCGTGAGACAGCTAGTATATAATCTTTAGTATAGGTGGGTGGTCTAGATGCAAGAACGGTGTTGAATGCTTCACATCCTTTATCTTTGAAGAGTTGAACGGAGGTCTCAAAACTGAGACCCATTTTACCGACGATTTTGTCTAAAAGTGACCCCCTTATTCAGCTAATACAAACTCCGTCGGCGAGCCGCTTCACGGAGGCCTCGGAGAGCTTACCTCTCATATGATTAGTATTAGCGTAGTTAGCGAAAGAGACAGAGCACGGAGGCCGCGACGAAACGTCCTCGATTTGTGTCATTTTCCTTACAGAATCAAATTCCTGGTCACGACGCTTGGACCTTTTAGTCTTATGTTTAAAAGTGACCAGCCCCCTTATTCAGCTAATACAAAATCCGTCGGCGAGACGCTTCACGGAGGCCTCGGAGAGCTTATCTCTCACGAGTAGTACTCGTATTAGCGTAATAAGCGAAAGAGACAGAGCACGGAGGCCGCGACGAAACATCCTCGAGTTAGAATCATTTTCCTTACAGAATCGAGCCCCTGTAATGAACAGTGTCGGCGTCTCTCGGGCACACAACCAATTCCGGGTCACAAGTTATCATTTATAAGTAGAAATATCGATAGCATAAAAAATATACCAAGCGCCGAGCGCGTACAACGCATCTACTGTCAGCACCGGCCCTATAGCTGCTGGTTGTATTAAATCACATACATTGTATTTCAGTATGATCTTGTTTTATCATATTTATCAAATCGTCAACAAAAGGTAGGGATTACTGGCACAACATCCAAGGGCTCTTTAGTCGAAATGGGGGTACCCCAGGGTTCAATTTTAGGTCCATTTTTGTTTTTAGTCTATATAAATGACTTGCCATATGTTGTAAATGATCTCACAGATATTGTCTTGTTTGCTGATGATACATCATTAATTTTTAAAGTTGATAGAAAAGACAAAGATCTAACTAAAGTTAATCATACTATGTCAATTGTCTGTGGGTGGTTTGCTACAAATAATCTATTACTAAATTCAAAGAAAACTAAATGCTTAAGGTTTTCTTTACCGAATGTAGCACAAGTAGATAGCCAAATAATAATAGATGGGAGCCATATTGATCTTGTTAATAAAACGGTATTTTTGGGTCTTACATTAGACAATAAATTGCAGTGGGGACCTCAGGTTGATACTCTAGCTGCTAAGTTAAGTTCGGCTGCATTTGCTGTTAGGAAAATTAAACAATTGACGAATGTTGAGACAGCCAAATTAGTTTATTTTGCATATTTTCATAGCCTCTTGTCCTATGGTATTTTATTTTGGGGAGCAGCAGCGGATATCGAATCAATATTTATTATACAAAAAAGAGCAATTCGTGCAATTTACGGTATGGGTCCCCGTGAATCATTAAGAGATTTATTTAGGGAAATAAATATAATGACATTGCCTTCATTATATATTTATGAAAATATAATGTTTATACGTAGAAACATAGGAATGTTTGAGTCAAAATTGGATATCCATAATATTAATACAAGACAAAGGGAGAAGTTAGTTGTTCCATATTTTAGACTAACTAAAGTAAACAAGTCATTTCTTGGTAATTGTGTTCAATTTTATAATAAGATACCGCTTTCAGTAACCAAAATGTCTGATCATAAATTTAAAAATTATATTAGGAAAGTTTTGAAAGAAAAAGCGTATTACAAGGTGGTTCATTATATTGAAGATAAAAATGTATGGAAATAGCTGCTCTCTGCACAGTGCGCCTCTAATTTTCTTGTTTAAGTTGTAAGTAATTATTGTCATTTTCTATTTTGTAGTCTTGTTATTTCTTTTTTTTTTGTTTTTTTTTTGTTTTTGAATGTTAGCTTTATTAAGTATTTTGTAATTGTTAAATATAAAAATATGTAAAATTGATGTTATAAAATAGCCAAAAAGTCAGAATAGATAAAAAAGAATTTAATAAAATAAAAATGAATGTAACCTTGCTGAGTTTCTTGCCGGTTCTTCTCAGTTGAAGGCTGACTTCCGAACCGGTAGTAGCTTCAGTAACTTTAAATTTGACCTTCATAAGTGCCTTCTGAGGGCCTAAACTGAATAAATGGTTTTAAATTTTGAATTTAGAATTTTTGAAAAGTTTATTTTAATAAATAACTCTATTGTAAAAATCTATTATTGAAGTTAAATCAAGAAGCTCTAAATATAACACTAGTGCTTCTTTAACATAATGATTGTTCTACTAGACTAAGGGTTTTGATATAATATTAATTATTTAACCTTTCAGGAGCACGTAGTATAAATAAGCGTGTAGTTTTCCTCGTTCATGAATATCTCAAGTGCCGATAATGAATATAACAATGTGGTTGACATTTGTAGGTACTATTATACAAGATATGCGAAAATCTACACAAATGTACCTGCTGAAATTTGTGCTGGTTCTAAGTATGGTATGTAAGGTTCTAGTATACTTTTTTATTCTGACGAGGTACAGTTACTGATAATTTCTTTTTATTTCAAAATCTCCGGATATCAACATTACTTAAGTAAATAAAATATATCTTCAAATAATAATAAATGGAAAATAGGGATCCTTTAACGCACCATCACCTCAAAACTACTGAACATATCGGGATGGGACTTCTACCATTTAACGCGGAATTCATCGTAGATGATTATAGGCTATAAATAATATCGATAAATGCGGGTGAAACCGCGGGGGACAGCTAGTATATACATATCTATCAATTAAATAACCAACGTGTAGGGCCTGTGCTACGCAACTTCGCTAAATCAGCACCTTATTTATTATGGTTCAATGTCTGAAAGATGATGTTTCCTCAAACAGAAAACAGGTCAAAGCACCAATAGACTATGATGCATTAGCAGTACAAAGCCACTAGAATTGCGTATAGAACTAGCTATGTACACATGCGTAATCTCTACCACACAGGAACTTTAACAGGCCTTCGATTCTATAAGGAAAATGACACTAGCTCGAGGATGTTTCGTCGCGGCCTCCGTACTCGGTCTCTTTCGGTATAATTGTTATCATGTAACCCTGCCTGGACTTCACTACACGGCCCTAACGGAAGACCAGCGCTGGTTATGTATTTGTCTAACCAGCTTCATGCTGAGTTGGTGGATCTTTTTGTGACACATCAGTTAATTTAACTTGTAAATTTATACATAGGTTATAAATTTTTTAGGTTAAATAATATTTTTTTATTTGTTTATGATTTTTTTTATGTAATATTCGTCACAAATAAACATTTCATTCTTTCTTTCTTCTTTCAATCTGTAACTACGCAATGACGTGAGAGGAAAGCTCTCCGAGCCCTCCGTGTACCGGCTCGCCGATGAAGTTTGTATTAGCTGAATAAGGGGGCCGAACGGAGGAAAACAAATCAGAAATACGTTAGTCTATACAATAAAATTATATTTAAAAAGGATACATTTTGGAAGTTTGAATATAGGAGGTAATGTAAGAAACTAGTCATACGAATTTAAAAATTCTTTCACCGATAGAAAGCTGCACTATTCCTGAGTGACATACACTATGTTATGATTACGTATAATATGGATCCCTCGTCAACGCGGGTGAATCCACGGGACGGAATCTAGTTAAATGATTACAAAACAAATCGATGAGAGATGATGATGAGAGAGTGACAGGGCAACAAAAAATTTGTAATTCCAATAACATTTTACAATAACAATTGGTGAACACTAATTAATGGATGAATTAAATTGAGATTAAAAAGTATTATCTTCCCAAATATTATTTACGAAGGCGTAGGCAGAGGAGTACTAGAGAGTTAAGACCCCAATTCCCTTGATGAAACGTTAATTCCAAACATGTCACATGTCATGTCGTGCCTTGTCTCAGTCTCTCAGGCTCATTACCAATTCCGAGCTACAGGTAATCATTTATTAGGAAGGAGACATCAATTGCCTCGCCGACTGGAATTGAACCCGGAACCTGCAGTCTATAGGCGACCTCTGTACTACGTCTCCACCGTGTGATAATTCATAAAACAGTTGCTTGTTTAGGTTGTAAGTAATTATGTTTATTTTCTATTTTGGAGTCTTGTTTTTTAATAGCCAAAAAGTCAAAATGGATAAAATTTATAAAAAAAAAAAACAATGTAACCTTGCTGTGTTTCTTGCCGGTTCTTCTCAGTTGAAGGCTAACTTCCGAACCGGTAGTAGCTTCATAAGTGCAATCCGCGGGCCGAAACTGAATAAATGTTTCGTTTTTAATTTTTAACACATGTATATATTATACTAGCTGTCCTCCGCGGTTTCACTCGCATTCCCGTGGGATGTCACATTTTCCCGGGATAAAAAGTAGTCTATGTGGTCCAGGTATCCAGTATACATATACGTCACATATGTGTCAAGTTTCATGCAAAACTGTTTGGTAATTTTTGCGTGAAAGAGTAACAAAGATCCTATATATAATAGAGATAATATTAGAAGGATATCGTTTTATTATCAATGTATTTCATCCCAAACTCTCTCGTGTAAACGGGGCCAATATATATATATATATATATATATAGTGGTGTTGGTAACAGTGTCGCGAGTTCAACTGTTTTTTCCCATCTCAAAAAAAATCTCTGAATTATTACCTACATCTTATCGTATGAACAACGTATAGTCTGTCCCATTTTAAAAGTCCTATTTGATCATTGAGAATGCAATAGAAAAATTAACCCTTTGGTTCAACTAGTTTAATTAACCACTAGATCAATAAATGCACATTGTTTTTGTATCGATAAAGTTCATTTTACCGTGACATTCTTAATCGAACAAAAGGACTTTTGTTTACAGCCTGTAGGCATTTGGTCTCATATGGATAAACTGTTGAAAAACACAAAAATATTTAATAGGACATTCGAAATATAAACCACTTTGCTATTCTGTACACGACAATATAACACAATGACCACATTGAACATCATGAAGTGAATAAATAACTATAAATACATTAAATACCTATAAATAATCTATGTTAAGTAGTTATGTTGAATTTATATTTCACTAGTTGTGTCCTGTGGTTTTACTCGTTTCCGAGGGATGTTACCTATTCCCGGGATAAAAGGGTGCTATTCCAGACTATAATCAATACCGGTGCCAAATTTCATTCAGATCCAGGTCTTTGTTTGTTTCTTTTTGTTTTGATTTTGTTTTAATTTCTTCATGTTAATATTTTTTTACTTACACTAGCGCATTAGGGCATTCCTTTAGTGATAGATGTAATTTGTGTGTAATATAAATAAATAATAAATAAATAAATTCGTTCTAGGGTGGTTTAGTAACAAACATCCATCCGACCATCACATTTTTATTATATAAAAGATGCATATCGATACATTCGCTATTCGAAATTCGCAAAAAGCTCCATAGGCTTTTTTGTAGGTCCAATTATTAGAGATGGGCTGAGTATTAGTTCAATAAATCGGAGTGAACCGACAAACTGGCACGGTCTCCATGATGGTTTCTTACCCATCCTTCTTTAATAGGATGATGTCCGATTTGGTGGTAGGTTTTATAACTTTAATTTTAGTCCATTTTCAAAAACATTTTATTGAACAATTATATTGCATATACAGAGAAAGCTTTGAGCACCATTTTTCGGTACCTCCCGAATGTAGAAGTAGTAGGGGTCTTGGTCTAGAGTCCGGGGAAGTACTACCACCTTACCCATTACCGTGAAGCAGTAGTCCACTTGTATTACTATATGGAAGGTATAGGGGCTAGTGAAATTACAGACACATGAGACTGAACAACGTATTGGCCGTAGTATTGCAAATGTCCAAAGGTCACTTACCATCAGCCCCCTTATTCAGCTAATACAAATGCCTATGTCACGGGCTTACCTGGTTTAGGCATTAGGTGCTCAACCGTGCAACTTTATGGAAACCAGCTGGCACGATGAAGATTATCGTCATAGTTGCAATTTTTGTATGTACCCAATAATGTGTCAATAAAGAATTTATTATTATTATTAAACTTCGTCAGCGAGCCGGAGCCTCGGAGAACTTACCTCTCAGGTGATTGCGTAGTTAGCGAAAGAGATAAAGCATAGAGGCCGCGACGAAACATCCTCGAGCTAGTGTCATTTTCCTTACAGAATCGAGCCAGTAGTACCAGAGTAGTCATAAATATAAAAAAGAACTGACGATCTCATCAACAGATGCAAACACGTCACAGATACATAATAGCATACTGTTATTGTAGTTTAATTTATAAAGGCTTCATTTACGAGTATGTCACAAACAACTCAATTGTGAAGAAAATTTATTGTTTACAACGATTTTTATACAGTACCTTTAAATTTTACTGTACAATTTCCGTTCGCTTATAAGACAATGCGTGGTTATACTGAGTACTTTAAATTTAATCAATTTGCATATTAATTTAGGAATCACGTATTGTAGTGAAGACACAATATAGTATGTCTGTTTTGACAGTTATGAATGTTGTATAAAAATCAACTTTATCGCTTATAAAATAAGGTCTTCTATTGATTTAACGGTTAATTTTATCCAGATCCATATGGTTCTTGTCTTAAAGACATAGAGTTCATTTTCCAATGATATTCTTAGCTGCCAAAACGGGCTTGCTAGACTGTAACGTCTTAAGTAACTGTAAATTCAGACGTACAATTAAACCAGTATCACATGAATTTACAAGTAGATATGTAAATTCGAAAGCCGTTATAAAATGGTACAAAGTTTTATGCAAAGTCGGTAAAGTTACCTTTATGAATAAATAAATATCCTGGGGCATTCTTTACACACGGCCATCTGATCCCATACTAAGCAAAGCTTGTAGGTACTATGGAAACCAGATAACTGATAAATTACATATACTATTTTTCTTTTCTAAATACTTACTTATATAGATATTTAAACCTAGACACAGAACAAACAGACATTTTCATGCACACAAATGTTTGTCCTGGGTGGGAATCGCACCCGCGACCTGCGACTTGGCAGTCAGGGTCAACCACCAAGCCAACTGGCCTGTCAAAATAAGAAGAATTTCTTTCCACATTATGTTCCGAAATATTTTGAATTATCATTATTTGCTCTGTTCCTAATCATTTGGATTGTAAATGTATTTAGGCTACTTTCATGATCTAGTGTTTATTGCTGACCCTCTTTGGGAGGGCTTTTGGTGACCACTCAGTGCGAGGTGTAAAGTCTAAAGTCAATTGCCTCTCTGGTCTCTTACGGCACTTTGGGGATGAGTTGGAGTGGTACTAGTTCTACCACACAGAATTCTGAATAAGTAGAGACGTTCACAAACCAAAACTCCCCGAGTGATCACTCAGGTGAACACGCGGATAGCGGACCTCTCGCCTAATTGTGGGGTCACGAGAGAGACAGAAAATAGTCATTGCGTGAATTCATCGTCGAGTTTGAGTGCAGAATATCATAGCTGATCCAGCTTGCTTAAGTGGGATAATATTAATGTATTATTTTTACATAAACTTTCCGTTAGACATTCTGAATGTACCTATATGACTAGCGAGTAGCGACCCGCACATGAATTTTGTAACTCTCTCAGATTAAAAGATAACGTAAACGCACCCATTACCGCCAGTTTAAGCAGAGTACAGATTGATGTCCAAAAAATAAGCACATTCTTAATATGTGGCGCCCATAAAAATAGTTTTTCAAGTACTAAAATTATCGCTTTTTTAGTCATGTATAGAAGTTATAGTTACTAAAAATTACTTAAAAATTTAATATTAATTAAAAGAAAATAAGACCATGTCCCTATTACCGAACCAAAATATAGGGTGTGTGCCTAATACCGTTTATGTGACACCTAATACCGACCACTTAATAAATGGAACCGTTAAAGTTAAATAAAAGTGCTCGTGTATATTGAACTATTTATATAAATGTTCCAACACAGTACAGAACGTTATCAAAACTTAACAGTTATATGTATTCTTTTCATATTAACAGCGTTAAATCAGTAAAAAAATCTTATTTATACGAATTATATATAACAAATTACCATATTTTGGTATTTATTATACAAGAGTAAATGGCATTATACAATCTTAGTAAAAATGTAACATAGTATGTACCTAATATTAAATTACTATAACATTTAAGTTTAGTAGTCATGTCAAATCAAAAATTCAAATATTGGATTAAGGTTGATAAATGAAACAAATCAAGAAAATTATTCATCTGAGAAAAAAAATAAAATTTAAAAATAGATTCAAGTGACTCTGAATCAAATTCAAGATTATAATCTCGGCACTTACTACAAAATGTTATCAAAACTTAACGTTATTATATATTCGTAACAGCCTTCAATCAGTCTTAAAAAATATACTACTAAAGTGTAATAATAGTATATTATTTTACAAAATTTATCTTAGAAATATAAAATTACTATAAAATCTTAAGTCTGGCAGTCATGTCAAATCAAAATCAAATATTAGGTGAACATTTAAAAACAAAACAAATTAAGAAAATTTTCCTTTGGCAAAAAAAATTAGATAAAAAAATAGATTCGTCTGACTCTGAATCAAATCCAAGATCATATCTCGGCCGTATAATAATCTTTGCAGGACGGTTTATTTCACAATCATCTGATGAAGAACCATCATTACAGAGGTTCACATCTTGTGATGTAACTGTATCTCGGTAAGGGCTAGCCTGAGTAGATCGTAATGCAGACTCAAAACTTAGTTCCGCAAACGGCTGCATATTATTATGTCGCCTTTGAGGCATTTGTCGAACTTGAAAATCATTTTCAGAATCAGTCGTATCTTCCTTTGAAGCATCCACCTTGGTTATTTTACGTTTTGCCTTATTTAGTAGTTTTGATTTTAGATTGCCTTGTTTGCTTAATTTATCTTTTTTTTTCTTCTCCAAATCTTCGTTTCGTTTTCTTTTCTTTTCTTCTTTTTCAAATTTTTCTGCTTCAATTTTTTTCTGATATGCCATAAATTCATCGGATATTGCAACAGTTGGGGTAACTCTTTTACATGCTCTCTTTTTCGTCGTGTTCTTGTTCTCGGGAAAATATAATGCGTTTTTAAAAGGTGTTGAAATGTTCAGTTCTTTTGGTATATTTTTACTGATTGATGTCGTAGTAGATTTTAGTGGGGATTTACAATATTCTGATCTATTAATTATAGTACTATCGAGAAATTCAGAGCTCAAATTCACGTATGTACTTTGAGTTGATGATGTTGATGGTTTCGGAGTTGATGTTGATGGTTTCGGAAATGATGTTCTTAGATCTTGATCTGCAGTATTGAAAATAACATCTTTGTCGTTCCTAAATTCGCTAGAAGGTGATTTTTGCATTGAATCTGTAATATGACTAGTTACTGGGCCTTGAGTGTTTTCAGGTAAAACATGATTTAATGGAAAATTCAATGTACCGTCTACAGTCAAATAAGATATTTCTTTCAAGACATTTTGTTCTGATGGTAAAATTAATGCTGGTGTTACTTCAAATGTTAATGTATCCAAATCTGTTCCATCGGCAATATTGTTCACCAACGTCGTATCGCCAATTTCCAAATTACGTTCTTCATCGTCATCATTGCTTTTAATATTCTCCCAATATTCAAACAGCTTCTTGTAGCTGATGTCGCCTATCCATACATTTCCAGAACTTTGAAATTCTTGAAGGACAGTAGGTGACAAACGGTCTTCAAAAAGTTGCTTGAAGGTTTTTATTTGATTAGTACGTTGGCGTTGACTGTGAATAGAGCTGGCAGTATTACTGTCACTACCCTCTGCAGTATCGCTATTAGTGTCGCTGGTCACGTTCCGAATTTCAGGTAGAAGCTTGCTGTAATTAACATTATTTGGCTCGAAAGGATAAATTCCACATGACCGAAAGCCGTTTACAATAGTTTGCTCTGTTAAACAAGAATCAAGGCAGATTTTGACTTGTGGTGCAAAATCTGTTCGCTTCAATTTTGCAAAATTATTTTTTATTCGGAAATCGCTAACAACTGTCTTCCAAGTACCTTTAACTGGTCGAAATACTGCAACATCCAAAGGCTGGAGTACGTGAGTAGAATTAGGTAATAGAGCTACAAGTATTATACCATTTTCTTTACAAAATGTAGATAAAGGTAGAGATATGTGTGATGTGTGGCCATCTAGAAATAACACAATTGGAAACGGTATTGCATTAGTAACTAGCCAAGGATAGAAACAGTTGGTTATATATTCGTAAAAAGCACCCATATTCATCCATCCAGATTCGGTGTTACCAACAGCCCAGCCAGATGGCACAGTCGGTACAAGGTTTTTAGGCATACGCTTGTAGGGGTATAAAACCATGGGTGGTGCTATTTTGCCGTCAGCAGCAACATTGACCAATACAGTTAAACACTCTTTTTCATCATTGGCGACTCGAGTATATACCTTTTTGCTGCCTCGTTGCACAATGACTTGTTTTGCCTTGGGACACAAAAAGAATCCAGTTTCGTCGCAGTTAAAAATTCTTGCTGGATCATCTAGTACTTCAATTAAATTATTTTGTTCAAAATATTGACGCACACGACCAAACCATAATCTTATAGCCTCTTCTTTCACTTCGTTTCTATTTGTTGGCAAATTTTGTGCAACTCTTTTCGCAATTGTGGGATGTCTTTTCAAAAAATTTTTAAACCAGTGTCGTCCGGGCACTCCATCTTTAAATGGGTGCGGGCGCTTTAATATTTCCACTAATTTGGAGACCGTTTCCAGTAGCTGGTCTTTTGTTACAGGAAAACCTAATCTTCCCAAATAGTGAATCCAGTCTATTAACTGACGTTCTTCGTCCTTGGTGAAAACGGTCTGAACACCACAATTTTCATTAGTGTACTTGTTATCTCTCTTGTCACGAAGAGTTGTTCTAGGTATCCCAAACTTCTTCGAGGTTTCATAGATACTTGCTCCATTAGTGATAGCCATCAGTGCAGTGTCAAGTTGATTAGCTGTATATTGTTTACGTTTTGGTTGATCCATGTTTCTGAAACAAATTTATTTATTTATCTAAATGTGTAATATGTACTACTAAGTCTAGTCTACTATAAATGAATGTCAAATACTGTCAATTAAAACACTTATAAATATAAGTTATGTATTACTATATAATAAAGTTTATGATAAGTTAAATTTGTGATTTATTATGGAATACTATAATGTTAATTGTGTTTACTTGAAAATCAATACCAAATAAAAAGCAGGTAGTATGGGGGTTCGTTGTAAATGTACAAGTAGATCGGTAATAGGTATTATTAAAGGAAATCGTATAACCTATTACCGACCCAATGGAATGTGTATGAATTAGGTAAATACATGTGGTTTTTGTACATTTTTATGATTTTAAATGGTGCGGTTGCTATAAATATTGAATAATAATGATATTTCAACTGTAAAAATACAATATTTAAAATTTATACCTCCTTTATTCATCAAAATATTTACTTAAGAACAAAGTCATTTTTACGGCTACTAATGCTCGTAAATATATGGCGTTAATAGCTCAAATACAAGTTAATATACTAAGGAACTGAGTTAGTATAGCCTCCTGCCTATTAATTGATGCATTTCAACAAAAATCATGGCACACAAAAGATACGAAAAGTACTTATCAGCGACATGGGACGTTAATAGGAATAAAATTGTGATTTTTGTTCCTATTACCGCCTATTTTTAATATTGAATTTTAAGCAGATTAAAATAGTATCTCATTAAAATTAATTATTATTTGTGTTCCTGAAAGTATTAAAAATGCATCAAAAGAACTAGAAGTAACATTAAAATGCTTGACGATATAATTTTCTGCTAAGAAAGAAACAAGAGTACTTACGTCATCGGGAACGCCACACTATGGAAAATGCACTATCGCCGGCGTCCACGGACGAACTGAGCAATTATTCTTTAAATCGTTGAGTTACGCACACAAACAAGAAATGAATATTTGTAGTACAAATACATCAACATTTTTTCTAAAGCATCCACTTGTGTAACTATAATACATCACATTAAAATGATAGTTTTCTGAATAGGGCGGTAATGAGCGCGGATTTTAAAGGGTCGTTATTAGGTGCGTTTACGTTAGATTGATGGTTCGGCGTGCAAGCAGTGAAGGACCGCAGTCGGACCGCGGTCAATGTAATACAAAATTAACTGCAAGACGATGCCGAGAGTATTACACAATCGCTCTGCTGCACCGGTTTCGCTTTGGTAGGATAATATTGTACTTACACATAAACTTTTCCGAAGAAAATTTCTAACCGTTGGTGAAAACTGCATTAAATTTTATTGCATAGTTTCAAATAACTTAGCGCACAAAAACAGGTAAAAAAATTGATGTTATTAATAAGATTTAGAGATTTTGTGACCTTTTCAAACAGAGCCTGAATCGTAATATAGTCGCAAAATCTTTGAATCGATTTGCAAAACAACTCGAAGGACTAAAGGTAATCTTTTTTTATACGTGGTGTGGACATACTTACTACATTTATTTTGTTTATGAATTACTAGAGGAACAAGTATTTCCGAATTGAACTGTTGCTGACGCGTTTATGTTGACCGCGGACTTTTTGAAATATTATGTAAAACTGTCTACTTAAAAAAAAGAATGCCTGTCGATGCATATTTAAATTTACCTTCAAAACTATTCAACTATTTTAATCGATCACATAAATTGTGATTTGAATTTCGATTATCATTCATATCATAAACGACAAAAAAAATACTGTCCATGCACAATAAAAATAAAACAATACTGCAGAGACAAGATGGAGCCAACTTGAATATTTTGAACCCACGTAAACACTTTTGATATGGCTGGATACTGATTCAACACTATTTAAATATTTTAGCCAGTCCATCCTGTATATATACCTATTGATAGACATCGATGACAATAAACATGTGCCAACTTACCATTTTTGCGTTTATTCAACACGAAACAACTTGTTTCAACACAGATAAATATTAGTTATTTCACTCGGAATTAAAACTGGCTCCCACAGACACTGAATAATTAAAAAAAAGTCGAAATGAAGATTACGAATTTCGAAAGAAGAAATTTCGGTACCGGTTTGCGCGTCCGCTTCATACTGGCACCAAACAGTACTGGCAGATGTTAGATGGCACAACATATGAATGACTGCAGTATGCTCTGCCATACTCAATCTAATTTTAACTTTATAACTATACACGCAAAATGGTATTTTCAACATGAAAACGGATACACTAGAAAAGCTACATGCTATTTTTTTAGTTTGTAACAGGAAGAAAGTTTTGCTTGGATTTCGGTACACAGTAGACAGCGCAGTGCGGCATTATGTAGTATTGACCAATGAGGTGTAAGTTCGCAAGGTTATCGACCAATCAACGTCAAGGGCAGAAAATTTCACTACACGAAGAATCATTAATTTTCAAGAGAACAATATATTACTTATTATTACCACTTTTAGTAATATTTTCAGCTGTACGAACTTTTTGTAAACAATCTAAAATAACAACGGAGGACTGAATGCTCATAATATCGTTCCCACACGACAATGTAGGTAGGTAGGTACACTTATTAAAACCTTCTGATTGTATGCAGCGTGCTTCATTGAAGTGTAAAACTTTTACTTCGTGCTTTGCGAGCTTTCACCTTTTTATGTTTGCTAATTAAAGTTTATTTTGTATGTACCGTTGCGTTGACGTAATTATAATTATTTTAATGAACTTTGGAATGTGTGTGGGTGTTCTTTACTGACTATTGAGA
Organism: Habrosyne pyritoides; assembly: GCA_907165245.1. Lineage (NCBI taxonomy): Eukaryota > Metazoa > Arthropoda > Insecta > Lepidoptera > Drepanidae > Habrosyne > Habrosyne pyritoides. The sequence continues at coordinate 13,039,703 of OU015588.1, read as the reverse complement.
CTTACCTTGTCGAGAATAAAGGCCGTGAAGATATCTGTTTGTTTTGCTTTTAATATTAAATATAGGGTAAGTTCGTGGGGCTTACTACGATCCTATAAAGACTGATCTGAATTATTTTGGTAACAAATGACATAATAATAAATAATTATCCTGGGACATTATTTACACATGGCCATTTAATCCCAAACTAAGCAGAGCTTGTCCATTCACATTATGGTGATTTATAATTATGCGTACCTAGTTCAAAGTTTCAAAGCTGTATATAATTATTAAGTAATTTGTATTGTTTGTCATTATTTGATTGTAATGTTTAAATACTGTCAGAATCAGAAACGGATAAAAAGGCACCAGCCATTAGCGGTTGGTCTCCCCCACGCAACGCCCTGAGCCCGAGGTTCGAGCCCCACAGGGGGCACCCTCAGTGTGCTTGTTGCTTAAAACTTGTATATTTCGGTTGAGAGCCCTAAGCACTCACCGTTATTGTCCGCGTAAGGGTGTCAGAGCCATCTGAGGCTAATACCTTCGTCCCTTCAAAAAAAAAAGCGGTTGGTGCATTCAAATCACAACGGTCTAAGTGTTAACATGTTGTTATTAAAATTATACCAAGAATAAAATATGTCGTTTTACTGGGCCATCTGGCTTATCACATACATATTTACACAGACACAGAACGAACAGACATGTTCACACACTATTTTTAATGGGTGGGAATCGAACCCGCGAACTGCGACTTGGCAGTCAGGGTAACTACCATGTCAACTGGCCAGGCACTAGTGTATAGATATGACATTTTAGTAAGCAAATCAGTTTAGGTGAACCTCAGTAACATCCTTTTTATGATCTATCGCCGGCAAGTTAAAGTTAATTACTTTAGTATTACATAGAAGTGCATTTCGAACTTTTACAGTATTTGGTTTTCATGGGCCGAAATTTCCCTTTCAATTTATGATTTAACCATAGATACATTTTAGTGTTGCGATCAGAGATGTGATCATAATTTCTGAATACATAATTCTGGCAGCCATAACTTGATTAGCTACACATATCTTACTTAACCAATCCCTAACCTAGGCTATGGGCTAAACCGGTTATAACCAGTTTTGAACATGATTAAAATCTGGTTTTAAATATACCAACTCTTTAACTAATGACCTTGTAATATATAACTTTTTAATATTGCTGGATATCGCTTTTATGGAGATATCATCGGGGACGGTTAAACACCGCGTTACTGGCTCTCGTAATTACCGCGTAAGTGACAGAGGCAGCCTAGCGAGATTACGCGCTTACCTCGGACAACAATATTTAGGATTTTTAGGGGTAAGTAGAAACTGGGTGAATCTGACGGCCTTCGGGGCCCCCATTATATTTAGTGTGTTCCAAATTGTGTTGTTTTTCTAATGACTATGGTAAACAATTTTAATATAACGGCAAGATGCCACGACAGCGACAGCGTCAGACGTCATTTCTGTGTGCTTTGCGCCTCACGATGATTTTCTACATTAAAAAAAAAATTACATTATCGCGGCATTCATGAATACCTAGCGTACTATAGAACTACCATACTACCCTAACTATCACCAACATGTAAGCGATCCGTTAGGAAGCCTTGAGCTGCTGCCTATCTATGCGGGACAGAACGGTTAGTTAGCTTGGCGGATAGAGACCCAGACGGCAACGCCACAGGGGGGCAATTCCACCAACATATTATGCACCGAACCATTACCATATCACAACCAAACGTCAAATTGACGTTTAATCGTATTGTACGTATTGCACCAACGATCGAACTGCGGTTGTGTTTCGGTAATGGTTCACATTCGTTCGAAAGATTAGGTCAAAATGTATGTTTGTTTCGGTTATAGTGCGTAGGAATACCATATTTATGTAATGTCAAACTTCAATTTGACATTAATCGTGACCATGCCATTGCCGAACCAAACGTGCTACTCGAACGTTGCATTTAGTGGAATTGGGCCCCAGGTCGTGGGTTAGGACCCAGCAGGTTGATTGTGAATGAATTGTGTGTGAATGCTCTCGGAATCGTCATTGCAGTCAATTTTGCATTACATTGTCGTCGCTACGACTGTTATTCCACACTGCTTACATGACGAACCATGAATCTATTATAAAGTCAGCGTCAACATTAAATCCGATAGAGTTACACAATACGGGTGCTGGAGAAAAGATAACTCAACCTTATTTATAAAACAACAAAGTAACTTTTTCTATGATATTGAACAGACTATACTATGTATATGGATAGGTATACGACAACCACCAATAATATTAAAAGTTAAAGTAAACAGGTGTTTTGAGAATGTGTCAACAAAACCTACATACCTACTTTAAATTTATACATTATGAATTTGTTTTAGTGTTGGTACAAGTGTTTTATTAATTTGTATCCGTTCTGATACTTTGGTTGCTGACCGCATCAAAATTATAGAGAAAGTACCCCTCCCCTACCATGAGTTTGCAATCGATCCTTTACTTGCTATCGACTACAGTACTAGCGGACTGTTGAAAACTCATTAGTATTCATATTAATTAGGTATATTATATTCTTCTAAATTCGTAGAGCTCTTTTAATATACCTAGAGTTCGTCCGGCGTATAGTGACATCTATGAACAAGCACGCGAGAATGCAACATCGCTATATCAAAGTTTTGGCAGGATTTGTAGCAGGAGATGCTTCACTTCAAACATCATCGGTTAGACTTCAGTCCCCAACCACGATCACTTTGCCTAGCGGAAGATTTAATCTTTTTAAATAGAGCTCCACCTTGCTCTTTCAGAAGTATGTTTCGGTTAGGAAGGTGAAGCGGTAAATTAAAGGGACTGGTGAAATTAACAACTTCATGTCTTGGATGGATAACGCATTGGCGATGCTCCTGGTATTGGAAATGTCCTTATAATCGGCGGCGGTGGTGACCGTATACCATCAGGTGACTGTCGATAAATAAATATCCCGGTTCTTACACACAGCCATCTGATCCCAAACTACTTTATTTTTAAATCTATACATTTATAGATATTCTCGATCAATTAATATAATTGTCGGCAATTTAGGTACATACTTGACATTAAAAGAAAAGTGGTTATCCGCCGTGTGGATTACGTTACCACAAAAAAATTGCGTTTCGGAAACATATTGCATCTAAAAACGTGGCAAAATAGACTAATAAATGAACACTACAATCACTATCACTACATAGTATAAAACAAAGTCGCTTTCTCTGTCCCTATATCCCTATGTATGCTTAAATATTTAAAACTGGGCAATGGATTTTGATGCGGTTTTTTTGTTAGATAGAGTGATTGAAGAGGAAAGTTTTTATGTATAATAACATGTCACATTCCACGGGAACGCGGATAAAACCGCGGGGGACATTTATAATAAAGTAAATAGATATGGCATAACAACGTTTACCAGATCAGCTAGTATTTATATATAAATCGGCAAAACATGTTACGCTAGTATTTACAATCTTAAAGTATTATAGTTCTTACATATTGTTTTTATTTCACTAGTTTGTTCTGTATTTGAATTTAGAAGACCTTGTTAAACTTTATGTAACGGTGATAACCTAATTAATTTGTATTTTTTTGGTAATAGCGACTTGTCGAGTTGCGTGGCCAAGGTCATGTTGTATGTTTGAATCATACGGTACCTATTGGATATACCTACTTTGTTGTAGCCTATAGGCTTCTACCACCTTTGTGTTGATAATCTGTTGCCGACATTTTGGTTTAAGACTTTGGTGAAACTAAAAGACTTTAGTGTTCATGTACCTTATCGTTATCCAATATGGCTGTTGCATTGAAAAATGTTAGGGCCTTAACCAAATTGAAATCACTCTGCTGGTAAGCTAAGAATTTCACAGTTAATAATTCTTATAAAATGACTAGGTACTGTATCCTCTCATCCATATTATTAAATAACTTCTTCTCTTGATTGAATTAAGGTTTGTTGACCCTATTCATAAATATACTAACTTTCACTGGTGAGTAAAAGAGTTTCTTATCTTAATGGGTATATATTTCGTATAGATAATCGACTTACATTAGTTAGTTGTTTTTAAAAATCGACTAAGGATGGATTAGTTTTATATGAAGAACATCTCTTTGAAATGCTATTCACGTTCAGAAACTGGATTCATAAATCACATTAGAAATAAAATTTATTTTCAGTAATATATAGCATGTTTACACGATATTTATTCAAAAAGAAAGAGAAATAAAGATATTCATATTAGTTATACATTGATATAATGTTGTAAAATTGTATCTCTTTATTAAATGTGACTAGTATTATTTCCAATGGCTTAACTTCGTTTCCGAACGCGTCTCATTTGACAGTTCGTTCGTTATAGCAATTTTTTTCTGCTCATAAAGTGAAGAAGGAATGATTCAGTCGTAATTATATTGTTGTGTGTAATTTCGTCTAAATTCTCATGAAAATAGTGTTTAATTGACGAAAATATTTGCATTAAGCAATTTCAAAGGTTACAGTCCCGTTTAACTTGTAAGTATTGTCCTCATGTTAAATCAAAACTTGTTTTTATGCAAAATTCGCAACATTTACATGTTCTATTTAGTATGTACATGTAGTCATATCCTTGTAGTTATTGTTGTCAATAAACACGTGATCCTAGCCCGACACTTGACTATACAATCAATTTGAAATAAATTATTTCAATTATTAGTACCTACAGACTTGTTACATCCACCTTCTGTGAGTGAAATTCATGCTTAGTGAATGTTTTGCTTATGAAATCACATTGTTATCGCTCGTCAAACATTTCGCTTGTCTATTTATAACATTATATTATCTGTTGTGATATTTTTTTCTAAACAACACACATGTGCATAGTAGCATAGATTTTCTGAGTCACTGACTTTTAGTTTTAATTAATTGTTGTATTATAGTTCCTATTACTTGGAAATAAGGTCCTTATGTGATAATATATTCTAACATTGTACTTTACAAAGTATCCTAATATAAGAAGCTGAAGAATTGGTTGAAGTTGGTACAAATTGGAAAATTAGATTTGTGTTGAATAGTCCATTTATCGAGAAAAGGTATAAGCTATATGACACTGTAATACTATATAAGGCATATAAATAATAATAATATTCTGGGACATTATTTACACACGGCCATCTGGTCCCAAACTAAGCAGAGCTTGTACTATGGAAACCAGATAACTGATATACTACATATACTAATTTTTTTTTCTAAATACATACTTATATAGATATTTACACCCAGACACAGAACAAACAGACATGTTCATGCACACAAATGTTTGTCCTGGGTGGGAATCGAACCCGCGACCTTCGGTTTGGCAGTCAGAGCGTTAACCACCAAGCTAACTGGCCTGTCGAAATATATAAATAAACTATACTAGCTGACCCGGCAGACATTGTCCTGTCTTCAATGAATATTTAATTCGAACTGGTGTGATTAATAAAAAAAACCAAAAAAATTGTATTTATGAATCTAATGCTTTAAGATACACAATAACTGAACTTTTAATATGAGGCGTGATTGCTCTGAACTAAATATTCCGAATGAATCTGACATTTATGTCAAACACCTAATGGTAAGGTTACATTAGAAAAGTTTATATGGTTGTTATGTTTTCTGAAATTTTCTAATTTTCCACGCAACTTTCTTATTTTTTTCTTTCATAAGAACCTTCTCCTGGCAATAACAAACACAACAAAAAAAGAATTAGCGAAATTGGTCCAGCCGTCCATGAATGATGCTGTGACCAAGGGAAATAGGGATTCATTTTTATATACGTGTATATAGATAATACAGCATATCTTTCATCAAGGCCTTGCCACATTGATATACTGTTAAATGCACTTAAAAAGTTTGTTAATACATTTCAAAATGAATTAATTTATACACTAACATGATTTGTAATAAATCAAAGTAAATCTACTTCTACTGTCATAATTTTTTATTACCGAATTGAATTTCCTGTGTAGCTTTTTTCTATAACCTATAAAACCCATTTGTTATTGTAGAGGTAACATTGTTAAACAAACATAAATATATACGTATAATTTAGTAATTATAAAACTAATAGTTTTTGTACAACTTTTGTTTATGGAAGTGTTTAGGTGTTCCTTCCAGCCAAACCTTATCTATTGTCACTTACTTTTATCACTGTTTGTCATAGCTTCATCTCTATCTAAATAAAAAAAATAAAAATATTTATTTAAGAACAGTGGCATATTATGACAATTGAAGAAACAATAGTATCTGAAAATGTATAAAAACTGTGTCCAAACAATTTTTTAAACAAATATCCTATTACAACTATTTTTTTTAAATCATTTTTGACAGGCCAGTTGGCTTGGTATTCAGAGTCACTAACCACTCTGACTGCCAAGCCAAAGGTCGCGGGTTCGATTTATTATATATCCAGGACAAACATTTGTGTGCATGAACATGTCTGTTTGTTCTGTGTCTGGGTGTAAATATCTATACATATAAGTATGTATTTAAAAAAAAAGTTGTATATGTAGTATATCGGCTATCTGGTTTCCATAGTACAAGCTCTGCATAGTTTGGGATCAGTTGACCATGTGTAGAGAATGTCCCAGGATATTTATTTATTTTAACCTGTGAACCAGAAAAACAAGATCCTAGCATAAAAAGTATTGTATATATGTACTTTCCATTCAGGGTATGATAAAAATACTAAATACCTAGTTTAATCAAGATGCATTTGTCATTATGGATAAATATTTTGATTCATCTTTCATGGGGAAACCCGCAAATAAAATCGGACTTTAGTACAAGACAGTGTACAGGGTTATAAGTATTATTTTCATATCAATGTGTTGTGACTTCAGAACCATATCTCTTAAAGAGTTTACAATCAATATTCTAAGAGCTATACTGTCTTCTACAACAGCATACAGTTCATCAGACTTCATGACTAACAATACCTATTTATTTATTCATTTTCCTGTTCAACCTGTAATATGTGTAACAATGTTAACTTTGCCATACTAAATCGAACTATATTTCCGCATGTGCAGAGCTCAAAATCATGCAAGCACCTCATCGACCTACCGTGCCAACGTAGGGGCGCGTGAGATGTGAAGGTTGCAGCGTCATTGAACTCGCAGCTGGTGATGTACTGAGGCGACATGTGGCACGTAGCGTTCATCGGCGCAGTCACCCTGCTGACCACTGTCTATGGCAGTATCATCGTATTCACACAGGACACTCCGCATTCGGTAAGATTGGAATACTATAGCTACTAAGAATATTACATTAGGTAAATTACACGGAACAAAAAAAGTTTGCGTTCACTTTGAAAAATAATTTAAAAAATACATTAGAAAGCCTTCTTAATAATGCGATCTTGTTTTCACATACCATTTCGGGTACAAAGTAAAAAAATACATTACAAATTAATATTATTTTGTATATGCAAACAATGAACAAATGCTTCACAAATTAAATTTTAAAAAATTCTGTTTTTTTCATTCAAGTGACACAAACTCTTTTTGTTGTCTGTCACATCTGTTTGTGGTTTTGTTGTTTGTATGTCACCGCTGTTTATCTCAAAACTGTTGACTAGTCAAAATAGATCAAATTACTCAAAAAATACTCATATAGAGTTTCACTACATACATACCAACGTCTTATGTATATGAGTGTATTCCAGTGAGCTATGACATTGAATACTATCTAAGAACACTCTTTAAAGTCATACGACATTTATTCAAAACCTGCATTTTTTTTAACGCAATCTTCTAGTACTATCTATTTGCCAGATTTTTTTCATCTTTGCTCGAATAATCAAAGAAAATATGAAACTATATATTACTTGCTTGAAGATCATAAAACAATATGTCATGTAATTTGTAGAGAGATAAATAGGATTGTATTTTCATCTCTATTTACCTATATACTCTCAGTCTATTTCTCTTTGTATGACGTCCGTAACCAGCTGCGTCTCTGCACCAAACTTTGTTCCTCAATAAAAGCTGTTTGTTAGTCACCATTAATTAAGCCAATTGAAAGTATTTTAGTTTAAAAAAAACATTGAATGCACCATTGAGTTTGTTTATCATTTTCGGTCAATGTCACAGCAGGATTTTATCCAAATATTGATTCATATTAGACCAGGGTCGATAATTTTTGAAACAAAAAAAATGACAGTAGGATGAAACCCATTAGAAAAGGAGGGGAATATGATAAAAATTAAAGGAAAAATAAATTACGGTCGATCCTAGTTCGGGAAGTGGGTGGGGGTGAGTTTTTAAGGGTAAAAAATGGTTTATCTTCATTTCCGCGTTTTTTCAAAACTAAGAGTCCTATGAAAAAAAGTTAAATGGCAAAGTTGTAGGTAATAAAAAGATCTATAACTTTTATATTTTCAATTTTTTCACATAACCTCAAAATTTTGGTGAAAAATTCAAACAACCAAGTTTTTGGGTTTTTTATTTATATCGTTTCCAAAATTTAAATTTTTTCTACGAAATTTGGTGAAAACTTACCTTAGTATGTCCCAAATACACTGTAATTTATTTGATTTAAAATATTTATTTTTTCGCCTTATTTTAACTTTATATATAAAAAGCACCCTAATTTTCAATCGGAAATTCTGACGTCAAAATATCAGCTTTTTCCAAAAAGTCTGTGGTCTTTTTGTTCGTTGAAATATCTTCTTTCTGATGGTGTAAAAATATATACATTACTATAGGAAATGTTCTTAAAAAATGCAAAAAATTGAAACTCAAATTCGACATTTTTTTTAATCATTATGTACAATTTTGAGGTATTTATTAAAATTTATTTACCTGAGTGACCTTCGGTAAATTTTAGCCCTTTTCATGAAATCTTACTAGTTTTTTGAGTAATTAAAGTGTAAATTTTAATAAATACCTCAAAAGAGTATATAATGATTAAAAACAATTTTCGAATTTGAGTTTCAATTTTTTGTTTTTTTGAGAACATTTCCTATAGTAATGTATATATTTTTTTACACCATCAGGAAGTAGATATTTCAACGAACAAAAAGCCCACAGACTTTTTGGAAAAAGCTGATATTTTGACGTCAGAATTTTAAATTGAAAATAAGGGTGCTTTTTTGATATTAAGTTAAAATAAGGCGAAAAAATAAATATTTAAAATCAAATAAATTACAGTGTATTTCGGACATAAAAAGGTAAGTTTTCACCAAATTTCGTAGAAAAAATAAATTTTTTGAAAAAGATATAAATAAAGAACCAAAAACTTGGTTATTTGAAATTTTCACCAAAATTTTGAGGTTATGTGAAAAAATTGCAAATACAAAAGTTGTAGATCTTTTTATTACCTACAACTTTGCTATTTAACTTTTTTCCATAGGACGTGTAGTTTTGCCGGAAATCAAGATAAACCATTTTTTACCCTTAAAAACTCATCCCCACCCACTTCCCGAACTCGGATCGAACGTAATTTATTTTTCCTTTCATTTTTATCATATTCCACTCCTTTTCTAATGGGTTTCATCCTACTATAATTTTTTTCATTTTTTACCATTTTTGAAGGCTTTGGCCCTGGTCTATATCGTAAAGACGTGTGTGACTGATATGTACATTGTTTCGTTAGAAAATGATAAAAGGCTTAAATTTTACACAATGTCCATTGCGTTTTGAACTTTATATGCGGTATGCAAAGTTACAATTCGCTCAGCAGTTGTAAAATCGAAGTAATACGATACTATTGTTTAATCTATGCAATATGTCATTAATGCTCGTATTATTATAATTTTATCTTAGTCTAATCAAATTTGACCTACATAGTAATTAAATTGCACGGAAATTTGTATTAACCAATTTAGTATAGATACGGTTTCATCCAGTACAGTTCAAAAAAATTCAAAATTCAAAACCATTTATTCAGTTTAGGCCCTCAGAAGGCACTTATGAACTTCTTAGGGGAGGGCTTTGAAATTCTGATCCTTCTCCTGATCAGGAGCTCGATTGTGTAAGGAAAATGACACTAGCTAGAGGATGTTTCGTCGCGGACTCTATGCTCTCTCTCTCTCTCGCTGTCTACGCAATCAAATGATAGGTAAGCTCTCCGAGGACTCCGTGCGGTGTTCTCGGATCGTCGACGAAGTTTGTGATAGCTGAATAAGGTTTCTGAACCTTCTTGTGTGACGTACCTAAAATTAATGATTGATAAATAATTAAAATGTTTCCCTGTAATACAAGAGTTTCACTTCTATCTTGTTATTACAACACACCCTGTTTTTGTTTATTAACACAAATGTGTGTACACATATTGATGTCAGGTTAATATAACCCACCGCTGATGAAATAAAATAACTCGACTGCATAAAAAACGAACTTATATGTACAACATACTGTCTTATTTATATAATGTATATAAATACATAGTATGTAAAATATATACAGTTCACGTGTATAGTGGCAAAAATGTATGACCCATTTGAAATGGTCGGCCGCCATGACGTTCCGAAATAGCTTGCACTAATATTGTTACCTAGCTGTCCCTCGTGGTTTTACCCCGTTCCCGAGGGATGTCACATGTTCCCGGGATAAAAAGCCTTTATGTTATCCAGGATATGTTCTATCTATGTGCCAAGTTTTATCCACTTCTGTTTGGTAGTTCTTGCGTGAAAGAGTTACAAACATCCATACATACAAACATTCGCATTTGTAATAGTAGTAGGATTTGTCTCATTAAAAATGTACTCTTTTAATTGGATTTTTTAAATGGTATTTTATATGGTTTCAAAAAGTGGTTTATCAGTAGGTATATTGAAAATAACTTCCATTTTTTTAATCCTTGTGAGCTGACAATTTGATCCGACAAAACATTATGGTTGTGTTATTCTTAAACGGAGCTTACGGCTTTATAATTAAATATCCTAGGACATAAATAAATAAAATACCCTACAAAATATTCTACGCAATTTTAAAAAAAATAAAAGAAGCAATCATTTATCTGCGCACCACAAAACGTATTTTTGGAAATACCAGCAGTATACAAAAAATATTTATATCTTATTAATAATTGGCGTCGTATGTCGGCAAACACGCCCCCAGCTCATTGTTAAACTGTGTTCGCTTAAAACAGCTGTGAACAACGAGTCTTCCCAGACCATTCAAAAGAGTGTCATTCTGCTGATTTTTGAGTAAACTCTAAAATATCTTAATAAAATACTGGTAGGGATAGGTGCACTACCCATTACCGAGTAGTACACTTATCCCTACCGAGCTATCTGTACTGGTAGGAATAAGTTCATGTTTACAGGCACATGAGACTGTGCTCAAGTTCACGTATTATTTACTTAAATAAATAAAAAAATCAATCAATAAAATACATAGATTTTTTTGCAATCATTTTTTTTTTGTTACAAATAAATTTATTAAAAATATTTTTTGATTCCGTACATTTGCAACGCTAGGGGTATCGCCAACGCGTTGCCGACCATGGGATTTAGAAACTTTAACATCCGTAAGTTGTGCAGGCTGAAACTAACGGACAGTATATTCTGCGAATTTGGTTTTATAAAAATAAAAGCTGTCAATAACCATGGCACGGTTAAGAGGGATCATTAGGAAATGGACGCATCGAAATCCATTTAGCCATTATGATGCTTCGAGGTTAATAAGAAACCCACATACATAGATACACGTGATAGAACAAAAGCCTGTTTAGATATAAGCTATGTTCGATACCGCTGTTGATAACGATATACGAGTATACCGCCGGGTATTTTTATACAATTCCTCGGCTTTATCGTTACAAGAATGACGCGCTGTTCAAGTAAGCGGTATATTTTCGCTTCATTTGCGTAAAAAAAATTTATACGCTACCACTATCAAGGGCCTTCTTTTTCATTGGATGCTCTAGGCAATTGCCCAGGACCCCGCGATCCAAAGGCCTCCTAATTCGGAAGGAATGGAAGCCGAGGGACGGCCAGAGGTTACAGTGAAGGCATGCGACAGATCGTGTCGTCAGATTGGATCGGAGTATCGCACTCTTGGAGCTCTCATAGCATAGTCTTAAGGGCCCCATTGTCCTAGTGCCCAGGGCCTCCAAAAGTTTTAAGACGGCGATGCCAATATCAGCTTAGGGTTGAAGAGTATGTTTACCGTATACCCTCTAGTCCTATCCCTGTTTTTGCTGTCGCGTAGCTTGATAAATAGGCAGAAAATATTATAGACTGGCCAGTTGGCTTGGTGGTTAACGCTCTGACTGCCAAACCGAAGGCCGCGGGTTCGATTCCCACCCAGGACAGACATTTGTGTGCATGAACATGTCTGTTTGTTCTGTGTCTGGGTGTAAATATCTATATAAGTATGTATTTAGAAAAAAAAAAAGTAGTATATGTAGTATATCAGTTATCTGGTTTCCATAGTACAAGCTCTGCTTAGTTTGGGACCAGATGGCCATGTGTAAAAGAATGTCCCAGGATATTTATTATTATATTATAGGTGTAAATTAATATTATGTAGGTACATACTGCATATTGGAATCATGAGTCAACGGATACTTGGAAATATAATAAACTATCTGCCCCGCAGTTTCACTTGCGTTTATGAATATATAGGATAAAAAGAATCATTTATGTTTTTCCAGGGCATGCTCTCTCTATGTGTCAAGTTTCATGAAACTCAGACTCAGAAAATTTCGAATTTATAATATTAGTAGGACTTTTTGTAGATCCCCACTTGATCTAATTCCCAAGCTCTTATCGTATTCAAATTATCTGAGACAGCGAGTATTACGCCATCTCTTATCTTTGTATCTAAACTAGCTATTATGGCCGTTTTAATATCAAAGAATCTCATAGAAAAATGTACCTTATTACTTGACTGTAAAGTTTATCTTCAACATCATACAATAAACTATTGTAACATTATATACACCGTTTGGAAAAGGAATAAAGTTTATTTTTGTATGATATTCTTAAACGGCAAAATCGACCATCGTTGAACTGAGTGGGAATCACTTCCTATCTAGATATCTGTACCTATATATTACTGATATTATAAATATAAAAGAATTGATGATTGTAGCTCGATCACGCTAAGACGACTGAACAGAGTTCAATGAAATATGACTTACAAATAGAATATTTTCTGGATTATAGAGTTATAGAAACAATATTTTCGAAAAAACCTTGAATGCGTCGGGGACAAGCGCGTAGTGTAAGCAGTTTCTGTGGGGATCATAAGGTTCAATTTTGATTGGCAATTGTTTAAAGAAAAGTGGTTTGATCTATAGAGGTTTTTATTAGCAAAATGACCCATATACATATCGTTTATAGTATTTTACTGCACATTATATTTAAATTAGCTTGATTAGTTAGCTTGGTGGTTAGAGACCACAGGTCGTGGTTTCGTTTCCCTTCCAGGACAAACATTTGTGTTCATGAACATGTCTGTTTGTTCTGTGTCTGGTATAAATAAATAAATCCCGAGACATTCTTCACACATGGTTACCTGATCCCAAGTTAAGCAGAGTGTACTACTTGTAGTATCTACCAGGCAACTGGCTACCAGGTAACTGATATATTACATATACTACTTTTTAAATACATACTTATATAGATATTTACACCCAGACACAGAACAAACAGACATGTTCATGCACACAAATGTTTGTCCTGGGCGGGAATCGAACCCGCGACCTTGGGTTGGCAGTCAGGGTCTCTAACCACCAAGCCAACTGACCTGTCTAGATTATTTATATTGGTATTGATATACACATAATTATACTCTTTTAAGAAAGAACAAATGTTGCGTGTAGCATCTGTTATCTGGTTTCCATAGTCTAGTATGTCTAAGGATGTTCTTTTTAACTTAAATCAATCAAAGCAAACGGTGTAAATTTATATTGCATAGCTGTCCCCCGCGGTTTCACCCGCGTTGCCGAGGGATGTTACATTATTATTTTGTTCATTCTATCATCAATAGTTTTCTCAACGCACGCGATGTAAGGAATTTTTCAGGTCATTTTTTTACACCTTATGTTACATGTTACATTATTGGAGTTTTAGTAAGGATCCCTAATTTTTTTTTAAATATAATATAGCCTATGTTACTCGGGCATAATGTAGCTTTCCAAAGGTGAAAGAATTTTTGAAATCGGTCCAGTAGTTTCGGAGCCTATTCATTACAAACAAACAAATCTTTCCTCTTTATAATATTAGTATAGATATAGACAACATTCATATAAACCTAATAGGGTATGATTAAGTAAGGTAACTCAACGATATGTCAGCTCGTTATGCTCTGTCTCTGTCCTTAACTACGCAGTCGCGTGAGAAGTCGGACATGGAATTGAGAATGCAGTGGCTGATAATTAAATGAATTAACGTTTTCCAATGTAAGGTAAACACTTGAGTCTAATCTAATCGTTGCGTGGAAAATATTTCCATCCGATAGACTGTTGTGTGTTCAGACAATTGCTAGACAGTACAGTTAGTGGAACAGTAGTTGAAGCACCTCGGTTTAATTTAACTTAATAGTTAATTGTATTTTAAGCTGGTAAATAGTGTGGTGGCATAATTTTTTTAATGATAGTGTGTTCGAAATTTTCCATTCTTAATATCGTGATGTTTAAAGATTTTCCGTCTAATTTTTAAGGATTACAGCCACATATTTTATTAATAATATAAATACGAACGTTTTTGTGTGTGTGTGCGCGTGTGTTTGTTACAACATGGCTCGTATCGACTTGATGTACTTACATTTAACAAATATAGCTGTCCCCCGCGGTTTTACCCGCGTTCCCGAGGGATGACACATGTATTATACATAAAAACCTTCCTCTTCAATCACTATCTATTAAAACCGCATTAAAATCCGTTGCGTAGTTTTAAAGATTTAAGCATACATAGGGATATAGGGACAGAGAAAGCGACTTTGTTTTATACTATGTAGTGATGTATACTATGGTCAAATAATAAATATCCTAGAACATTTCTTTTACATACGGCCACTCCGGTAATCACGTAGCAATAGTAGCAATTGCTACGGGCCCCGCGTGTCTATCCTACCTACGATCGTTTTTTTTTACCACTTTATACTTAAGAACCCATAGCAAACCAAAGGCCTCTCGACAGAATTTGCTACGGGCCCCGCGCTTGCTTAATCCGGCACTGCATACGGCCATCTGATATTAAACTAACCAAAGCTTGTAATATGGTATATTATCACCCGGTAAATTATATACTACACACAAGAGAAAGGCCTGTTGGCTTGGAGGTTAGGGACACTGATTGCCACGCTACAGGTCATGAGTTTGATTCCCACTTAGGATAGACATTTGTGTTTATGAATATGACTTCATACTCTGTGCTTGGGTAAATATCTATTTAAGTATGTATATAGAAATAGTATATCTAATTTATCAGTTATCTGGTTTCTATAACACAAATTACATCCGAACCGGTAGTAGCTTCAGTAACTTTAAATTGACCTTCATAAGTACCTTCCGAGGGCCTAAACTGAATTAATGGATTTGAATTTGACAAGTTCTGCTTACACTGGAATTTGATGTCGATGTGTAAAGAATTAATCAGGATTTTTATTTATTTATTTTAATATTACAGCTATCCACTATACAGGTATCTAGCCACCATGGCAACCCATCTTCTATACTTTTATATCCCGATGAAATATAAAATCATTGGGAACACTCACGTTCCCAAGAACTTACGCTAGTAACAATTTAATCGAACAAGGTTTCAAACTTCAGTCAGTATCTATAATTTAACATTGAACTGTGGAATGCTGTAAGTGTTTTATCATCCGTCAAGTGGAAATAATGTACTGTAATCACTCTTATCGATATTAAGTAAACGTATTTTACCTGCAATAACAAATTACGAATAGCTGTCCCCCGCGGTTTCACCCGTGTTAATCGATATCAAAAATAGGCTACCATGTAGTAAAAATTCCGCGTCGAATGGTAGCAGTCCCATCCCTATATGTTCAGTAGTTTTGAGGTGATGGTGCGTCAAAGGAACCCTAATTTCCTTTCATATATAGATTTCAGGGCATGTTTTATCTATGCGGCAAGTTTCATCCAAATCCATTCAGTAGTTTTAGTGTGAATGAGTAACAAACATCCGTACATCCGCACAACGTTCGCATTTATTATACTACTAGCAACTCCCTCCAGATTCAGCCGCGTTGCCGAAGGACGTAACATTTTGCCGGGACAATAATTGTTCTATATGTTATTCCAGGACATGCTCTATCTATGTGCCTAGTTTCATTAAAACCCGTTCGGTATGCTCTTCGTGAAACATTAACAAACTTTCGCATTTATAATATTAGTAGGTCTACCTTCTTCAGTATCACCCACGATGCAGAGGAATGTTGTATTTCCCCGGAATAAAAAATATGCTATATATTATTCCAAGGCATGGTCTATCCTTGTGCCTAGTTCCATACAAATCCCATCAGAAGTTTTAGCGTGAAAGAGTAACAAACATATGGACGCTTGAACATCCTTTCTCACAAACTTCCGCATTACAATATTAGTAGGATGATCTTATTAAACTATAGCTGTCCCCTCCGGTTTATCTGCATTCCCGAAGTAGCCTATAAGTTATTCCAGGATATGCTCTATCTATGTGCCACGTTTCATCCATATCCGTTTAGTAGTTTTTGCGTGAACGAGTAACAAACATACATACATACAAATCTTTCCTCTTTATAATATAAGTATAGATGTGCGGTGAGGAACCCCATCGAATGTCCGCTTTGCAAGCTTTTATTAGCTTCTCTGTACACTTGGAAGTTGATTTAAACGTACTTACTTCTAATTTTTACTAACTATTTCTTGTAGCTTGTATTTCTTGTAACTAACTTTGTAGCTACAAAGTTTCGTAAATACTAGCATTATTATAGATACGAGTCAATTAGTTACTCTAAAAAACTTTGTGGATCCTTTAGGCACCTGCCGAATTATTTTTCATAGCAATCGACGACATAATTGAGTGATTGAAGGTCAGAAATATCAACCAATTGTATGAAGGTCTTTAAATTCGTTAATTGTTTCTTGAAGCAGACATTATGGTAATTTTATATAACCAATAGATATGTGTTTTGTCAATGAATCTAATTTACTAACAGCTCTGATAGAGAATTGTTTTCTGACTGAATTTATTGGGTATTTGTCTTTTCACCTTTTACAATTGCTTCAATGAACAGCGGATTAAATGCCTTATGTTAAAGACTTTAATGTCCGCATTGGCTTGAGTCGCCAGTTCATAATCCGTTTTGAAGCTTGAAAATCTTTGTTTCTTATAAATATTCATTATACAACCAAAAATATTTTTAAACTCCTGTGGAGATGCTTCAATGAATAACATTAACGCTTCCAATTTAGCTTCATATAAAATATAATGTTGGCAGAATTGTTTTAGGGTATTGCTTTACTAAAAAAATCATTGTTAATTTTGACTTACAAGTGATACAAAAAGTTATTTCATTGTATTTTATTTTCATTATTTTAAGGACTGACAACAGGAACAAAATTAAAAATTCACTGGTCAATTAAACCAAAAATGAGTCATTTTAATATAATAAAAAAAAACGGTAACTTATAAATTTTGCAAAAAAAAAAACAACACGAATCCACATTGACAGTACTTTACCATAACATATTACTTTCAAAGAGGTTGAAACTGTCCCCAAATAAATACAATAATTGATTTTACACATAACTCTACCAATGAAGCCAATCCATACGTCAAATCGACAGAATCGTCAGGGTTTATTCCCAACTGGAACACCACGGTTCCATTCTATTTACCAGCTTAATCATTTCCATTTCCTCAGTGGCAAGTGAACGCATACAATTGTCTACATACATGAACAGCGCTTGTGTGACGTGTCGCGGCAGAAGTGGCATTGGCTGAAAACACCACAGATCTGTCCGTTAAATTCTGTGAATCTGAATAATTAAAAGTTAACAATGTCGCCGCATTTGGCGATTAACGCGGTACAAGTGATCCAAATTGTTGGCTTGCAACATTTCGTTAGTATTGATTTTGGATTTTGTATTGTTTGGGTGTTGGTTTAAGGTTTAGGTTATGTTAACATTTTAGGTGATGTCTGGATTTTAGTAGTAGAACTCTTAGTGCAGAGTTCGTCTGGGAAGAACCTTACCCATTTCTGCCGTGAAATTACAGGCACATGAGACTTTACTACTTCGTGTCTGAGGGTTGAAAATGGATTGGCAATGCTTCTGGTGTTGCATATCCATAGGCGGCGGTGACTATTTACCATTAGGTGGATTAAAAAAAAGTTGTTAAAAAAAACAATATTGAAAATTTGCTTGGCAGCAGATTTTTAACTTAAGAGTGGTACCAAACCATTTGCAAAATGTAGAACCGACATTGATATGATGTTCATTTGTCCACAGATAATGCAGGAGTTCCGCGACATGCCGGCCAGCTTCGGCCCCGACCTACCTCCCGAAGGTCTCCGAGGGATCCTCGTGGCAGGCAACCCGGAAGATGGGTGCAGCCCTTTGGAAAAAGCGCCGGTTGACGATAATTTCACTGGGAAGTGGGTCGTCATTGTTGCCAGGTGATTGTGGACTTTATTATGGTGTAGATAGAGTTATAATTAGGGTGTTGTAGGAAACTGTACTGATTGGGTTCTCGTATGGTTAGCATTTGTAGCGTGTTGTAGGCACATAATTAATCAAGAAATAAACTATGATGATGACTCAAGGCAATAGAACCGAATTTGTGGTAAACTACGCAAATTACTAATAAAGGCTATTCAAATAAATCAAAATCATTCTCCTACGTTTAGCGTCAAGCTAAAAAAATTATTAATAAAATCAAAAATATGAGTTGTACCTTAATAATAGATAGGTTCCATTAAAAACGACCCCATACAAATAAATAAGCACCCTAAACTTATACTACCCTATTCTATACAAATTACACTAATGTGTGTAGATATAATATTTAAATATATGTATATATAATATATATTTCAATATAAGGCACACACAGACACATACAAAAACACTCGCAACACATACCCTACAATAAAATAAAAAAATTTAAGCACAGATCTATTTTAGTATTAAAATAAGGTTTCCTGTAAATTACTATAGAGTTTGCCCTTTGCCCTGTGCCCTGAGCCCTGAGCACGAATGTCGTCAGCGTATCGTCATCGTATCGAGTCCGCTAATAACCAATGCAATGGGAAATTGAACATAGTAGTAAAATTTTCGATACAAACAGATTTTTGACAGGCCAGTTGGCTTGGTGGTTAGCGACTCTGACTGCCAAACCTAAGGTCGCGGGTTCGATTCCCACCCAGGACAAACATTTGTGTGCATGAACATGTCTGTTTGTTCTGTGTCTGGGTGTAAATATCTATATAAGTATGTATTAAGAAAAGAAAAAGAAAGTAGTGTATGTAGTATATCTGGTATCCATAGTACAAGCTCTGCTTAGTTTGGGACCAGATAGCCGTGTGTAAAGAATGTCCCAGGAAATATAAAAAAAATAAAAAAAATACAGCATTTTGGCACACTCGATACGATGACGCTACGTTCGCGATATATGCGTACTTAGGCCTCTATTTAAAAAAAACATCAAACAAGATAATATCGTGGTGTCTTCATGTCAGGTACAACTGCAGCTTCGAGGTGAAGGTGCGGAACGCGCAGCTCGCCGGCTACGACTGCGCTATTGTGCACAATGTCAACTCGAGCGACCTAGGTTCGTATCAAATATAAACCTTATTAACACTATTTTTAACCGACTGCGCGACGTAAAGGAGTGTATTTATGACGTATTATAATATAGACACGTCATCCACCAACGTCACGGCTCTCAAGAAGAGCGTAAATACTAAATAACAACTTATACGCGCGAAGAAAGCGAAAAAATATAAAAGTACTTTACGGTGTACCTACTGTTAGAGGGAGATGAATATACATAGTTAGGTACATTAAGATTGAGTGCTGAATGCGCCACGCGTGCCGTCGAGCCAGTAGTAGGAGCGTGACTAAATGGAATTAGGTCAATTACCATCATTTCATGTTGCCATTTTTTTTATTATTTCTTTATATATTTTTAAACGACTCCTAGTCCGTCCTCTTTCAAGAATTTATAATAAATTGTGGTTAGATCATTTTTTTTTCATTGTCTAACTATCGAGGTTTAAAAGGTATAGCGCTGTGACAGATAAACAGACCGACTGCGGAGCCTTAGAAATAGGGTCCCGCTGACACCCTACACCCTTTAGGTTCGGAACCCTTAAAACCTATATATTCATAGTTGACAAAATAACTAATAAGTTCCCAGTACTCCATTACACGAAGAAATAAATATTAAAATCACATATCAATCATTAAAATAAACACCGGAATATTAATTATAACTATGTAAGAAATTCCAGTTGAGTTATTTATATAAAACGTGTAGGGTTGTCAACACAATTTTATTTCTTTTGTAATAATTTCATATTTTTTTAATATCATTTTAAAAAAATAATGATTTATGAATGAAAAATATTTAAATTTGATACTATATTTATACATTTTGTTTACAAGGGACCTCTGTTCAAAAATTAAAAATATCAACCTTGGTTTTGAGTTTGCAAGCACAGCTAGTAAGATAGTAATTGACAATTTTTTTTTTTTTATTTTTTTTTTTCAAAAACAGGTGCAGATTCTAATAATTTCTAACCTAATGTACCAAATTAAGATTTTTAATTTAGAATATTATGCACAAAATTTTAAAATATTTTTTTTTACTGTTTAATTTACCTACTATATTATATTCATATTATAAATGCGAATGTTTGTATGTATTGTTTGTTACTCTTTCACGCAAAAACTACCAAACGGTTTTGGATTAAACTTGACACATATATAGAAAATGCCCTGGAATAACACATAGGATACTTTTTGTTTCGGGAAAATGTGACATCCCTCGGGAAGGCGGGTGAATCCGCGACTTTTATTTTTATTTTACAGATTCAAATAATTTCTAACCTAATCTACCAAATTAAGATCTTTAATTTAGAATATGCTCAACATTTTAAACCTAATGCATCAAATTTTTAAATCGATTATTTATCTGTAAGTAGTTTATAAATTAAACTCACGTCTCACAACCCTTAATTCAACGCATATAAGTTTATCACGCAAGTACAATAGCACTATATTAGATAAGCTTGTTTTTATACAGTGTTCTCGAGCGGTAAGCGCGTCTACCTCCAGACTATACGTGTAATAATCAATGAAAGTCTGCCTCAGAATTATCACATTAATATCAGTTTGTGTATCCAAAAATGTATAATTAAGGTATACAGTGAAATGGTTACCTGTAAAGAGTTCTTTATAATAATGGATGGTAATGTAAGTATACAAATGCAATTGGTTATTCATATATGTGTAAAAATAGACCTTTTAGGTGATGGGAAGTGGTCACCCCAGTCTATGGACATTTGTAGTACCAAACGCCAATGCGTTGTCGACCCTGAGACGTTAAGTTATACTACCTATGATGGCCGTTTTGACGTATCAAATTATCATAGGAAAAGAAACTGTATTGCTTTGGAATAAGGTTCATTTCCATCATCATACAATTAGCTGTTGGATCAATAGATGCACCTAATGGTTTAAGGAATAAAGGTTATTTTTCTTTGTCATTGTTAAACGTTAAAACGGCCATCATAGCGTGCCGCAAGCTTTAAGTCTCATGTGCCTGTAACTTCACCGGCCCTGTCCAACCGAAACACAGTAATACAAGAGCACTACTGCTTCATGGGGGAAATGGGTATGGTGGTAGTCCTTCCTTAGACTCTTCACTAAAAGCTCTACAATACTGAATTTTATTTTTACCTTTATGTTCATATTTGTAAATCGTTTCTTTAATGAACTTCCCCGAACGAACTGTACTAAAAAATCTATTACTATGTGTTAAAACTATTTTATAAGGAAATATTCGTACTATAAATTTGGATTTCTATGTTGTGTTTAAAATTGTTTGTATTTTGATCGTCACTTCTTCGACGGTTAGTCCCGGGATCCTGAAAGCATGTCATATTTCGAAGACTTATTGTCAGAGAGTAGGGCTTGAGTCCCTTCGTTACGGCAAAGTAGGTTTTATGTAGTAATATGAACTTTATTTTGATTTCCAATAAATGTATTTATAATAATAAATATCTCCAAGACATTCTTCACACATTGTTACCTGATCCCAAGTTAAGCAGAATGTACTGCTTGTATTATGGCTACCAGGTAACTTATATACATACTAGCTGTCCCCCGCGGTTTCACTCGCGTTCCCGAGGGACGTAACATTTCCCGGCACAAAAAGTATCCTGTGTTACTTCTAATACCTCCAAGAATATGTGTGCACAGTTTCATGATGATTGGTTAAGTAGTTTTCACGTGAAAACGTAACAAACAAACTTACATTCACATTTGTTATATTAGTAAGGATTTACACCCAGCTAGACACAGAACAAACAGACATGTTCATGAACATTAAATGTTTGTCTTGGGTGGGAATCGAACCCACGACCTGCGGCTTGGGAGTCAGGGTCTCTAACCACCAAGCCAAATGGCCCGACAAATCTTCATTACAAGGGTAGACACTTATATAGGTAAGATAAACAATAAATAAATAAATATATTATAAATTGGTTTCTTTATTAGTATGTATTTAAAAGAAAAATAAATAGTGTATATTGTACATCAGTTATCTGGGTAATGGGTTCCATAGTACATGCTCTGCTTAGTTTGGGATCGGATGGCCGTGTGTAAAGAATGTCCCAGGATATTTATTTATTTACTATAGACAGTATAGTTATTTTTAGAATTGTAACTACATAACATGTGTTTTCACACGGATTGAACTATTTGTTCACTCGAGAGCTTGAAGCTCATTAAAACAAACGATTCAGAAATCAGAAGTACTAGAGCTCTTAGTGAAGAGTTCGTCCGGGGAAGTACTACCACTTTACTCATTTCCGCCGTGAAGCAGTAGTGCACTTGTATTACTGTGTTTCGGTTAGAAAGGTAAGGGGGCCGGTGAAATTACAGGCACATGAGACTTAACTTCACGTCTCAGGGTCGACATCGCATTCGCGATGCCCCTGGTGTTGTAAATGTCCATAGGCGGCGGTGGCCATTTATCATTAGGTGAACTGTCTGCCTGTTTGTCTGGGTACATAGGATAGGGTTAGATTTCGTTTTTTTTGTTTTTGTAAAGTACGTAAAAAAAATATATCTAGGAAATATGGTGGTTAAGAGTATAAAACTAACTTTTGTCCCGTTGAAGAGGGATCTTACATTTTATTGGGTAAAAAGTGTTCTATATGATATTCCAAAGGTACCAATATCTATAAGTAGGTTTCATTAAGATCCATTCAAAGTATTTGTATGAAAGAGTAACATACATCCTTGCATCCATACATCACTCATACCATACATCACTCATACCATACATCACTCATACCATACATCACTCATACCATACATCACTCATACCCAAGGGCGGATCCAGCTTTGGCGCCAGGAGGGGGTCACATAGTCGTGGTCAAGTCAAGAACTTATAATTCAATTTTTATAACAATAGATACAAGTAAAAAAGTAGGTATTTTATTAATTGTCATTCGATTCGGAAGGGCTTGTAGAAACTTTTTCTCTTTCTTTTTCGTACTCCCGGAACTGTAGGACCAATATTTATAATTTTCCCAGAGGGTTGAAAATACGCCCGAAAACGGGTGCTCCGGTTTGCGCAAGCCACGCCCATTTTGGACATTTAATGAATAAATATTATTTTAACTTATAAAATATGAAAATTAAGAAGCGAAAAAATTCAGGCACCTACAGAATAGATCAATGAACAATAATCCGCGGTCCAAAAAATTTTATCGCGTTTTTTTATTAGTTATCCATTAGTTAATTTATAATTTTTTATAACACAATATTAACATTACAAGACTATAAATCTCAGATTTTTTCCTATCGTGGAGCTATTTGTCAAAGACTTTAGAATAGATTCTCGTTGGAAAAATTTAAAAATTGTTAATTTTCGCTTTGTTATTATCAATTACTTAGGTTAAAAATTATAAAGC
This sequence comes from Habrosyne pyritoides, assembly GCA_907165245.1. NCBI lineage: Eukaryota > Metazoa > Arthropoda > Insecta > Lepidoptera > Drepanidae > Habrosyne > Habrosyne pyritoides. Next base: position 13,015,565 of record OU015588.1, on the reverse strand, counting down.
TCCATTAAACATTAAAAAAACCTTTTTTTCATAATGTAACTTTTGCTCCGTTTTCTCATGGTCAAAAGCTGCTAAAAAATGTTTTTTAATCATTTTTATTTCCTATTCTTTAAAAAATTGTTATAAAAAGATGCATTGTTTATAAGATAATTCCATTTTTTTTTTTCGTTAAAATTGTTAATAAATATCCCTCAGAGAAAAAGTTACATAAGTTGTATTATCATATTTATAATTGTTTATAAGGTATTTAAATATAGGTATATATTAAACATAAGAAACCAGGTGAGAATGATGAAATGAAAGAGAACAGAAAATTAAAAGTCTAATAAAAAATATAAAAAATACATGATTGTTTTTGTTTTTTTAAGTAGAAAAAGAAAAAAAAATACAGAGAGACAATTCATTTGTTTATAATAAAAAATATTTTTATTATATTATAATTTTTTTATTATAAACAAATGAATTACAAGTGATAGAAAAAAATAATAATTAACAAATCCTTTTTTTTGGAATGGTTTTTTTTTTATAATAATAACTTTCATCATAATTTATATTTCCGAAAAAAAAATGGAATTATCTTATAAACAATGCATTTGTTTATAACAATTTTTTAAACAGAATAGCTTTTGATCATGAGAAAGCGGAGCAAAAGTTACATTATGAAAAAAAATCTTTTTTAATGTTTAATGGAGCTTTATAATTTTTAACCTAAGTAATTGTTAATAACAAAGCGAAAATTAACAATTTTTTAATTTTTCCAACGAGAATCTATTCTAAAGTCTATGAAAAATAGCTCCACTATAGGAAAAAATCTGAGATTTATAGTCTAGTAATGTTAATATTGTGTTATAAAAAATTATAAATGAACTAATGGTAACTAATTAAAAAAACGCGATAAAATTTTTTGGACCGCGGATTATTGTTCATTGAGCTATCCTGTAGGTGCCTGAATTTTTTCGCTACTTAATTTTCATATATTATAAGTTAAAATAATATTTATTCATTAAATGTCCAAAGTGGGCGTGGCTTGCGCAAGCCGCAGTACCCGTTTTCGGGCGTATTTTCAACCCTCTGGGAAAATTATAAATATTGGTCATACAGTTCCGGGAGTATAGACTTTTCTTTGGGAAATTTCCTGTTCTCTTAGAACTTTTTTTAAATTTTGAAAATCTCAAATAGTTTTCGAGATATTCGCATAAAACCAAACCCCCTTTTTCTTTCACTTAATTTTTTATAACTTTTGCAATTTTTTTTTGAGCGGCCCTTCAATTTTCTCAAAAAGTTTCTACAAGCTATTCCGAATCGAATGACACCAAAATCATAATTTTCGGAGAATTAGAATAAGTTTCGACCTAAACAGCACATGTTGACTAGATTATTATTCTTTATTCTTGTACACTTGAAAAACTTAACACATAATAACTTGTACATATACGTACGTACATATTGCCATCTTCTGTTGAAGTCATCCAGAGAAGCACTATCACGCACGGAATGAGGAATGAGACAAAAAATATAAATAAAATCATTATGTTAAATTAGTGGTCGACCTAAGTCCTGGAACCAGCTCAGGGGGGGTCATGGGGGTCCCCTGGATCCGCCGTTGCTCATACCATACATCACTCATACCATACATCACTCATTCATACTGTGAGAAGGTTTGACAGGTTCAGTTTTAAATTTATTAATCTCATTTATTATTATCTTTTTTACGACCAAAATTAATATACGATCCCGATCTAAAATCCCCAGGTTGACGTGGAATTTTGTCATTACGTGTATTAAAATTACTGTCAAAAGGTTCATCAATCCATGGATTTTCGATCGGGATTTCATATTAATTTTCGCCGTTAGTAGTGTTATTGGTGAAAAACGTTCTAATTGTTAAGATAAATCTAAATTTTTCGCATTTATTTTTATAATAATACAATATAGTCGTATGTTAACTTCCCTATGAAATTGACACAATAAATATTATACCTACGGGATACTATAAGAAGTAAAGATAGGCAAAGAACGCAGAGACTGTCGTTTTCAACAGAAAAAAATAAAGAATGCGCACTTTGTTTCATGTGTTATCTTTGACACATTATTCTTAGAATTTATCTAATGGGAATTACACATAATTGGAACATAAATGAAAGTTTTGTATATGTATATTCATTCTTTTTTGTTATTAATAGTTTGCTAATGGTGTAGTAAGCTAAAAAGCTTCTAACTGAATGCATGAAGCTATCGCAGAAGCCCTTCATTCAAATTTAAGTTAGTGTGTAACCGACTTCCTAATAAGAAGGTGGTTCTCAATTCGACTGCTTTTTTTTTTTCTTTTTGTTAAATAGTTTAATGGTTGGATTTAGACCATATTTCGCGGGTAAATCAGACGCTAAGGGCTCTCAGCTGATGGACTTTCGAATCATGAGACGCGTTAGTGTGTGTGCAACACTAGTGTAGTGAAAATGGGTTGAATGTGCTTCCAACACTATTAAAGTTTGAATGTTGTCTTTAAATAACTTGGGGACCCATACAAGTAACATGGTATTTTTATCGTCTATCTCTCTAAAATTTTTGACTTAATAAATTTTTTATTATTTGTTGTTACGGCCGAAAAGCTACCCTGATTTTCAATAAATCCCCGAACGAAAGCGCACTGTGCAAATAAAGTGTAATAACTATGTCAAATATTACATCAGTATGTAAAAATCATAGTTATTCATATATATTTTTCTCGCTATCTCAACTACCATGTATCGAACGGGACTTTTTGCGTTTAAATTGTTGTACAATTACACGTAGTAGTTGATAATAATACGTAAAAATCATTGAAAATTACGTCGAGAGACCAAGACTTATGGCAAAGACCGCAATATTTTTAACAGCCCATCAGAAACAAGGTGAAAAATCTTTAAAAACTCATATTTTTGGCACTCATTGTCAGTCGCCACAATCATTATAATATTGATTGATACTTTTTCGGTTCTGCATTTGAATATATTTTATTATATAAAAGTACCTAAGGTTCAAAATTAGCTTCCTAGATTAATTACTATATTTTTGTGTATCGTTAAATCGGCAAATATCACGTAATGTCTTATCCGGAAGAAACAGTCTAAAATTGTGAGAATACTGGATTAAATTAAGTCAAAAATGGTTCTCCTCAAAAATATAGCAAAAAAAAAATAGAAATATATTAAATAGTAATAATTATAAATGTAGGTTGTGCGCACGCCACAAAGTATCAGTAATTAATCTCACGTGAGATTATGGAGGGAGGAGGTGATCGAGCAAAGTCTCACGAAGGGGAGAGCGATGTTGTAAATTCGCCAAAAACGCCTTACGTAATTAATGGATTCCCTGTCACTACATAGTATGAAACAAAGTCACTTTCTCTGTCCCTATATCCCTTTGTATGCTTAATGTTTAAAACTACGCAACGGATTTTAATGCGGTTTTTTTAATAGATAGAGTGATTGAAGAGGCAGGTTTTTGTATAATACATGTGACATCCCGCGGGAACGCGGGTAAAACCGCGGGGGACAGCTAGTTTATTATATGACTTATTGTTTGTTGCAGAGGCAATGTCAGCAAAGAATGCCGAAGATATTGTGATATCATCGGTGTTTGTAAGCGACGTCGCCGGCATCATTCTGTCGCAACAATATTCTTATCCTAGCCGGTAAGTTCGACACTGTAATCCACTGATTCCAAGATGCTGTCTCTCGGCCACGGTAATTGACTTGGAGATTAGAGACCCTGACTGCCATACCACAGGTTGTGGGTCCGGTCCCACCCAGGATAAACATTTCTATGCAAGAACATAGCTGTCTGTTTTGAGGCTGAGTGTAAATATCTATATAATTATGAATTCGAAGAAAAAATAAGTGATTTGGGTGTGCTCTGCGTGTACAATCAGATGTGTTGTGCTTAGTTCCGACCTGGGAATCGAATACTCTGGTCCGAACTTAATACTGCTCGCCAACCGAAGCGACATTAAATTTTTTTTTTTCTTTTTTGTATTAAATGGGCCGACATACAGACTAATGCTCCACCTGATGGTAAGTGGTAACGCGGCATATAGACATTTGCAACACCAGAGGCATCGCCAATGCGTTGCCGACCCTGAGACGTGAAGTGCTTAAGGCTCATGTGCCTTTGACTTGTTTTATTGTGACAAAAAGTGATCTCTTCCAGGCACCTATGTGTAATTGGATACAACATTTTTGACTATGATTATGCCAAATGTCAACAGTTTCTATGTTATGGTGAATGGCGACATGCCGTTTAACATCAACACGCATCTGCTGTTGCCGTTTGCTATTGTGGTCGTGCTCTGTCTGGTCATCATACTCATATTTATGGTAAGTACCTTACACACAGGTATGCCTTACAATCAACGACTTAATGCATAAAATTTTCATTTGAAAAAAATTGCTGAGTTGATTGCTGGCTCTTTTCAGCAGAAGGAACCTTTCCAACGTTATAGGTTCTCAAAAATCTGTATATTTTGAGACAATTATCTGTGCTATTGCTTTGGTCTTATAAAACTATGCCTAACTAGATGATATAGAATACTATTGATACTGTAAATTAATATTTATCAAAAAGCCATGTCAATCCAAACTAGACTTAAAGCGTACAGCATAAGAATGTTACTGCATCAAAACTCGATGTTTAGAACGGGATGATACGGAAACGTTCCCGAGGGATCTCATGTTTCCCGGAAATAATGTATCTTTAAAATGGTGAAAGAATTTTTCAAATATATTCAATAACACTTTTAGTACAAATTCGCACTATATACATGTGAATACGCCCAATAAACTCTTGTAATATTTCGTTACTTCTAGATAGTAAAATGTATAAAAGACAGGCGCCGGGCGCGACGCCACCGGCTGCCTAATCAGGCCCTCAAAAAAATCCCCACCTGCAAGTTCTGCAAGGGCGACCCCTACGAGACCTGCGCCATCTGCCTCGACGACTATCAGGAGGGCGAGCGGCTGAGGGTCTTGCCCTGTGCCCATGGTAAGTGTACCTGGACTTGGATCCCAATTATATGCCTTTTTATTTAATGCCTATTAGTGTGTGTCTTGTTGGCTATCTGAATAAATAAATTCCTCATTTTAGATCCATTGTTAGTCATATTTTGTGATTCAGAATATTTTTTAAATCCGTATTTTTATGTTACTTAGCCTGACTAACAGGCAGACGCTCCACCTAAATAACATGGTAACATATCGCACCCTCAGCACGATAAGGGCTTAATTCAAAATCTTACGAAATGGAGTTACGATCATAGAGAGACTAAACAAAGTACGCTCTATCCGATGAATAGTAAAACATAGTTAATTTAATGGATGAATAAGCATACCGATACTTCAGCGTCTTTAACACTGGGACCCATCCTTCCCGCTCAGTGCAAAAGTGACCCAATCAGAAACGTGTCAAAAGTGATTTTTTGAGTGATGTTTATATGTGATGTGTGACGTCTCCTCGCCGGCAGCGTACCACGCGGCGTGCATCGACCCGTGGCTGACGCAGAACAAGCGCGTGTGCCCGGTGTGCAAGCGCCGCGTGTTCGCGGTCGGCGAGCGCCGCCGCCGCGACTCCGACTCCGACTCCGACGACACGGAGCCGCTGCTCGCCGACCGACTCGTCGCCGCCGCACCGCTGGTTAGAAAAAGTTATTTCAATCCTTCCCAAAATGGTAGAAAATGTTATATACAATCCTACCAAAATGGTAGAAAAGAATCATAGTGAGAGTTTTTGTATGTGACAGCAAACGACAAATGTTTAAAAGAAAGAGAGTACGAAATTTGGTTTGATTTATAATTTATTATTGTAAACTCGCACGTGCCCGGTAAAAAAAATAAACCAAGCCGTTAATTCAGTTTTGACCCACATCAGATAAGCACTGGCAATACAGTCTATGTTACTGTTGTGCTTTTAACATAATAATATACTATGTTCCGAATCTTTGTGGTTTGGCGCAACATGAATACATTCCGTTTTTTTTTTATAAATTTCAAGAGTATCTTGGATTAGGCTTTTCCATGTTCTCAAGTGGACGTGTATGTTTTAGAGTGGCGGCACTTTCGAGGAGCAGCAGGAGAACCCGTTCCGTCGCGCGGCGCGGTTCATGTCGCGGCTGCGCGCCCGCCAGGACAACGCGGACCGGCGCGGCAGCGGTGACACGCAACATGTTCCAGACCAAGACGACAAGTTAGTACCTACAGACAGCAATCATTGTAAAACAAAAGCAAAATACTCTCCAATGGCCAATGTATCCAGAGTACAATCTTTTTGATGTATTCATAGAGATTCTGAATTAATAAAAAAAACAGGCACAGTTAAGAGTTAACACATTGGTTATTTACCCTCATGTGGCATATCTGTCGGTTTGTAGTCCAACTTGACATTAAAAAAGGAAATAACCAATATTGCAGTGCGTCTTAATTAGTGAACTGTGTTAATAAATACTATCCGAGAACTATTTGAAATGCTGCATCAAAATCAATTATGTTGTTTTGGAAAATAATAGTCACAGACACAAACTTTCATGCGAGTTTAATATTATGATGTTTTTCCCCAGCGGTAACTCGGACACGGCGCCCCTGATCCCGGCCCCGGCCCCGGCCCCGGCCCCCAGCGCGGCGCCGGTGGCGGCGGTGTCGGCGATGTCGGAGCGCAGGTCGCGGCGCTCCCGCCGAGCCCGCTCCGCCGGCTCGGGCTCGGGCTCCGGCTCCGGTTCCGCCGCGAGACCGCTGCTGCACTCTGATTCACACTCCATCAACACTGAGACACGCGGAGAGATAGGTACGTACAGGAAAACCACTACTAAAATAGGTACCAGTATGCTAACATCAAATGTCAACAATGCAAGTACCACAAAGATGTATGAGGTGGTATTAAATCGAGTTGTTCGAGTTTATAAAAAGTGTATGTGAAATCGAGCTTTTTCGGGAAATACACCTTTATATATAGATAGAAGATATACTTAACTATTTCCGTCACATGGTGACATGGATAATAATACCAATATTTTAGTAATGACTTTATGACCGTTGGTCGGAGAAATGTAGTACTCAGTCTTTGTCAAATAAAATTTGTATTATCGTGTCAGTGCAACCAACAACCGAAAGAAAGGGCAGTTTATGATAAAAAACATCAGGAAACGGTGGTTAGTGACACTAATCACTATGGCTGAAACAACTAAACCTTGCCGACATACAGATGTTCATCCAAATCGTCGGGCCATTTTCGAGATTAATATTTTAACTGTATAAAAGAATCGCTCGATTCACAATATTTTTTTTATTATTATTTCAGGTGTGGCAGCCCTGCCCGCGCCACAAGCGTCGTCCACGCCACACCATATCGACTTATGAACATGTAGCGTCACGCAGCGTCACGGCAAGTCACGCGGTCACACGCGACACATGTACAATCACCTATAATTAAATTTCTAAATTACTTTACTATTAGAGAGCGCACTGGTCGGTTAAATAGCCACGAGTCTTCATGAAAATGTATATTTTACCGCATTAGGAAACAATACTGTATTTAAGATAAATGATATAATACTGATCAGTGTATTGGACATCGAAAAATACATGTTGAGATCAATAATAATCAAAATTTGATTATTATTATGATTTTTATCTACAACTAACAACAAGAGTAGATCTTTTGATTCTGTACCATTATGACGTCACAACTATGTCATACAAAACTTCATACAAACGAACGTTTTGACATTTAAAAAAAAGTTGTTGATTTGACTTGTCAGTCGTCGTCCCTATTGCGCGTACTATAAATATACATTGCCTTACGATGTATGGAGGTGACTATTTAACCGCCCGTCCGCACCTTCAACGATTACCTAATTTATATATCTTTAAAATCACGTTTAATTCAGGACCTGCTATTTTATAACAATATGACAACACTTTGAGGCCCCATAAACGTACTTGAGCGCTCGACCAACGGGCATTTGTGCACTGACTTTTATTGTCCCAGTGTTTTATGGTCCACATTTTATTCGGCAGTACTCTTCTTGACGATAGGAACTCAGAGTGTTATCATCCCATAGTTTGATTCAAAGAATTAGTTAAATATACCAAGAGTTGGACAGGTGGAAATAATATTGTTATTAAAATGCGACGCCTTTCATTGTTTAGTTTGTAAGTGGGATTTTGCACAGGCCTTTGTAGACGAAATGATATCTTCCTGGTGTTTTCTATAATGTAAATAAAACTAGCTCAACAATGTTATGTTCTGTCTCTTTCGCTAACTACGCAAGGACGTGAGAGTTCCGCTCTCCTAGGCCGTTACGACGACAAAGTTAGAATTACTTGACTGTAGGTAAAAGGTTTGAATTCGTCAAAAATGACTGTCTATTGCTGTCACCCAGATATACTAAAGGAACATATATTTATTAATCTAGCTAATACCTTTAAATATAATTAGGATCACGGAAACGGCTCCAACGATTTTCATGAAATTTAGTATGCAGGGGGTTAAATCGATCTACCTAGGGTTCATTTTCAGAAACTGTCGTTTTTCCGTGTTTTTAGGCAAAGAAAACTGCTACAATGTCGAAGGTAAACAAATATCCTGGGACATTCTTTTACACACGGCCATCTGATCCCAAACTAAGCAGAGCTTGTACTATGGACACCAGGTAACTGATATACTACATGTACTACTTTTTTACATACTTATATAGATATTTACACCCAGACACAGAACAAACAGACATGTTTATGCACACAAATGTTTGTCCTGGGTGGGAATCGAACCCGCAAGGTTTTCAAGTTACATCTTTTGTAAGAAATACTGTTATTGGGAGCCCTTTATTATCGCATCTAATTCATATCTAGGTATATATGACAGTGCTTTAAAAAAGAGCATACGTTAGAAGTCACGTTAGTAAAGAAATCCCGAGCAATTCTCGGTCATCCAGGTACTAATAATTTATTTTTTTATTGACTTCCGAAAGCTTTAGATGAGAAATTTACTAGTAAGACTAGAAAATGCTAAAACATTGCTAGTAATAAGACCGCGGTCACTATGTTTATTGTAATCTAATTTAGACTGCACTGATTTTATGTCAAAAGTTTGGTCACGCCACTGGTCGTGGGTACAATTCCCATCACAAACAATTGTGTGCATGAACATGTCTGTTTGTTCTGTGTCTGCGTGGAAACATCTATAAAGTATTTAGAAGAAATATATATATCAGTTATCAGGTTTCCATAGTACAAGCTCTACTTGTTTGAAATCAGATAGCCTTGCAGGAATGTACCAGGATATTTGTGTTTATAAAAAAGACAAGCAAATATGCAAAAGAAAAACACTAGACATAGATATCTTATTGTCTACTAAAAGGCTTATAAGTGTGATAGAGTAACAATCACTTACTATGGTCTATCAACAAAGATTCTAACTTACCGTATCGTGATTAATATTATTTTATAATCGTCCAAATATTGATTAAAGTATAATCCCATTGTTATATGTTGCAGTTTCTTTTTGTTTTAAAGTGGGATTGGGACTAAATTTGGGTGCAATACTGTTATTGTCGATAGATGATTTAATATTACTGTTTATATTATAGAAATAGTGAAATTTAAATTGTTTTTCACGTGTCATCTAATGATGACAGTGTATTTTTGCCGATGTCAGCTATCGCCGACATAAACGGTTGAAGGAATGTTTAATGAATCTTTTTTTGCGTATTCAATGTCTCGAGCAAAATTAGGGCTAATTTGTTAATAATTCAATTGATTTTGAAATAATGGGTTGTTACTTCTTAAAATCGCTCATAGATCGCATACTTAGAAAATTACAATTTTTGAATTTCTCTCAAGTAACGATGAGCTGAACACATTAGAAATTTCGACCTTATTTTCAGACAACAAAGTCCAATTCAGTAGTTATTGGTTGGCTCTATTGTAATTGTCTTTATTTATTCTGTGAGGGGTTGTGAGATAGGCTGGAAATATATATATAATAAAAACACTAAAATAACTAGATCTATAAAATTATCTTGTATCATAAGTATTTTAGATATAAACATAACTAATTGTACGTAAGAGCTAAAATTTGTTTTTTTTTTTTGTTTGATTTTAATTATGTGCTTAGTGACGAAATTCGCTACAGTTATGTATTAATCTGGAATCAAATTAAATTAAAAAAAATACATAATTTCCCTTTTTGGCAAAAAGATGTTAAATCGGACCTCAAATTATGCGGAACAAGCATTCAACTAAAAAAAGGTGAAAAGACTCGCTAAACACAGTTCCACCATCATTCATATCTCATTTTCATTTCAATTCAAAATATGTAGTTGCTATTTATAAAACAGATATATATTTTACGTACATAAATTAACTTTAGTTAAAGGTTGGCAACTTCTAATATATTCTTAAATGCCATATATTATTTACCGAATATGCTTACACTAACCAACCCATTTAAATATCGTGGTTTTTTATCAGACTGATATGTAACTTCCAACTTCCTTCATACACAGGGCTTTACCATAAAATCATAGACTATTAAATACCATAGATAATTATGTCAGTACGGCCACTATACGAGGTTATTTTGCGTGAACGTCAACAGAAAAGGAATATATTCTTTGAAAATTACTGTATTTTGACTGACTTTCTGTAGCTAATCAAACCAAATCAAGTTTGTATTACATTGTTATTTCGGCTAATACTGTACTTTAATTTATAATGTTTCAATGCTCAGAAAATCAGTTAAATGTGCTGAGAAATTTTTGATTGACTAATGTTTTTCGCAGTTTTCAGTCAAAACACTACACATAAGTTAATTTACAACTAAGTTGTGATTATGATGTTATATTAAAATAATAGAAGATAAACCAGTTTCTAGAACAAATTGGGATGTATGTGTAATTTTTACTAACTCTTCATCATAAACAAAATTCAATTTCACTCCTGTGATAATAAGGTTTAGAATTGTAACACAACTTTTATAAGGTGTAGCTCTCGTGATCATTTGTTGTTTAACACTGTATTGATTTTATTATTGAAGAATTAAGCTTTATTTTACCCTAATGTGATATATAATTATTTTTGTGTATTCATACCGAGTCAAAACCTCGTCATTGATGGATAATGAACCTTAAAAGTGTTTGTATTAGGTCCATAAATCAAACGCAGTTTTTGACGCGGAGACGGCGACCTTCACAGGTCGTACGTTTTTTAGGTTAAAGCCAAAGAAATTAAAACGTTTGGACACGGAAATAATATTTTATTTTGTACCTTATACACGATACAACTCATAATCTCCTTGTTAAAGTAACACAATCAAAACAAACCTTAGGCAATTAAAATATGGTTATAAACAGATCAAATAATTTTCGGATTGAGGTACAATATACAGTCCTTAGTAAAAACACAAAATAATCACCAAATTATACCTTTATTCATAATTATAATTACTATTATCTTACACCGATAACATCGCATTACTTATATACACATTGCATGTACAATGAGGTTCTAAATAATTCGAACAACATACATAAAGCTCACAGACAATTATCACTGCGTTACCAAAAATATATATCACTTTTATCTTGTTGCTTCCTCTTTAATTAATGACAACACACATTTTATAAGGTACAATCGAGGGATAAAATGTTCTAGAGCAATTTTCTTGCATTTAACTTCTTCCTAATACTTCACTAACCACATGTGACTTAAATATTATTTAGATAAGTTAAATAATAATCGCATGTTAACTTTTTATAACGGTACATAAGCTTTTGGAATCACAGAAACATTTTGAACACTATGTATTAATTATTAGGTACTAAAATTGGAAGTTGAAAATAGTACTAGGAAATTCATTAGCTCACTCATGATTCGTAGCGTCCAAAGAGTTCGTGAGGGACAAAGGCATGCTTTTACTTTAAAAGCGTTTTCATTTTAATAACCAGATAGTTTCTTTTTAATATATTTTGTAAATTTAAGATTTGTGGTAATGTAAACTTGTAAGAATATTAGTGGACGTCATTCCGTCGCTCGCGCCTGCGCTATCACTGCTCTCGCTTGCTCCACTGCTTTGCTGTAAGTAGAGAGTTAATAAATTAATGTCACATTTCTATGTAAAAATATTTGACGGTGATTTGGTAATGAGGACTGATAAAATAAAAGGGGCGGTTTTTAAATTGGAAGCATCAATCTATTTTGAGAAAAAATTGACTTACAAAACAGACTTTTGCGATGGTGTTTTATCCAATAATGATCAACTAATCTACACCAGGTAAGTGAACCTTGCATGTATTGTGCCTTTTAAAAAATTATGTCAAAAAGCAAGGTCAATAAAGTAGAATGCCTAGCGTATCGTCATCATATCGAGTGCGCCAAAAACCCAATGCAATAAAAATTTGACATCACGCAACGCCAATGATGTAAAATTTTCCATACAGTGCAGTTTGTTTGATGATTTTTGACGATAGATGTTCGTACTCAGGGCACAGACCTCCGATTATTTGTGTTTGGATAAGTGAAAATTTACACGGAACTTTTACTCTTTCACTTTACTTATCGAAATTGGTGCATATTATGTCTAGAAATGAATTAGGTTAGCTTAGTTATAACGGTGAAGTGTATAAGGTATACTGACTAATGCAGCGGGTTGTCAGGCTGCAGGCGCGAGAGCGCGAGCGCGGCCAGGCGGGCGAGGCGCTGCAGCGCGGCGGCGCGCAGCCCCGACGCGGCGGCCGGCAGCGACGCCGCCAGCGCCGCGCTCGCCGCCGCCGCCTGCGGGCCCGGCGCCGCGCCCGCCGCGCAGCTCAGCGTCTCTGCGATAACACACCTTACACTTTATACATTATGACTCATTTTCGCATGCCGTGAATAAATCTAGGAAGGGTACGTGATATTTTTTTATGAGAACGAACAGTGGCAGTAGTGAATTAACACAAACACTGTATTTCTATTCTGGCTCGACAGAAGTAGTCGTGCCCAATTTTGTTCTAACAAAAATCCCTTTGATGGTGTAAGTTTAAAATATTCCTGGCAATTTTGATTGTTTTTAAACCTTTCAAAGAAAATGCCAATCGACCCTTACCAGCAAACAGCATTTCATTTTTAATTATATAGAAAACACCAGCATCTACGCCGCTGTTACATCCGCATCTCCAGGTCATATTCTATACAGAAATATATTTTAAGCAATGTGCACAAAAATTTTGGTGGATCAATATCAGTAACAGAACACATTTCCATTATTTGTTTAATTTTTTTTGTATTATTTTTTTCGACTTTAAAATCAACAAACAATGGACACTAAAGTTGATCTGTTAATATAATAATATCAAAAAGTGCGCCGCACGCGGCGGTAGCGCCAGCTGTTGCCGAGGCCACGGCCGGGGTGGGCGCCCGACCCGAGCGACAGAGTAGCCATAATATCAATTTTAAAGTCTATATCTTTCGTTAACGATAACTTTATTTTTTTGTACTAAAACTTATCAAAATAAAAATTAGGTGTCTAATAAAACTCATTTAAGTTTAATTTGTCAAAGTTTGAGCACTGATTAAAAAATATTCCTGTATAATCCATTAAAAATTAGGTTTAAAGCGACTATATAACGAATTACACCCTTTACAACTCACCGATAAGCTTCATCACGAGCGGATCAGCGTGTAACATTTCCGGTGGACCGGACAATGCTAGTATAGCCCGGAGTAGCCTGACTCCAGCGCCGAGACAGCGTCGCCAGAACCCACCGCCCGCGCCATCCATTATGCTATATCATAAAATATTTCTGTGCTATAGCCAACGGCGTATGATATAGACACGTCATCTACCAACATCACGGCTCTCAAAAACAGCGTAAATACTAGATAGCTACTTGCACGCGATATGCGATGGGAATGGAAATAAATGCTAGTGTAGCGAGTACGTACTGCGGCGGCAGGGCGGGCAGGAAGACGTCGGCGTTGAGCGAGGCCAGCACGCGCGCGGCGGCGGCGCGGCCCAGGCGGCGCAGCGCGGCCCCGGCCCCCGCGCCGGCCCCGGCGCCGGCCCCCGCGCCGCCCGCCGGCAGCGCGCCCAGCCGCACCACCACGTGCCGCAGCCGGATGCACGCGCGCACCTCCAGCGGGTCCCACGCCCACTCCACCAGCTCTGCAATACATTCACGAACGACCATAGATTAAATCACGACCCAAAAAATGTTCAATCTTAACGCTACACGGTAGGGGCCAGCTGAGACTTCGAGCGTCAGATGACGTCACCGTAAGACTTGTTATGTGCGTGAGATCGATACACAGTAGGGGGAATCTTTATCGTTATAACAGAAAATAAACGAATTATAAATACACTAGTTGGTACGACGCGGTACAGAAATGCCCATTTATATACATTAATTGGAACGACACGCACGCCACCTACTGTAAGATAATTGTACTATGCCTATAACCTTCAATAAGTTAACAAAGTTTTATTGTATTCGGATGACATAGCATAGAATACGAACAAATATTGATTTTTATATATTCAATTATTAGCAATTTTCACATACCGGTGACCTTGGGCATCACCACACGACCTACAATAGTAGGCACCAGGTAGAGGTCAGGGTCATCCCTGACCGACTGTTCTGTTACGGGGGTGATTTCATCCTCCTCATCAGAGTCAGAGTCGCTTGAAGCCTTCTCGGAACGTACGCCGTACATCATTAGACATCTGCGAATTAGAAATATAAGGGATTATCATAAGCATCGTTTTAAGTACCCACCTGGTGGAGGTACCTGGAACACTGTTTCGGGAAATGTTATTTTACTAAATAAAACATGGGCCATTTAAATTTGATTAATTTGAGTGTCAAAATATAGCTCACTTGTACCAATCCATTCGTTCGTAGTCTTCATTGTCTTCATCAGCCAAAGGGTTCCACAGTATAAGCTGTGAAAAACAAATTGGGTATTATGAAAAAGTTGAGATAGTTTTGTGTGGTGTAGTGTTATAGTGTAGTGCAGTGTGTTATAGTGTAGTGTGGCATGGTATAGTGCAGAATATTTTTGTGCAGTGTGGTATAATGAAGTGTGTTATAGTTTAATATGGTATCGTCTGTTATAGTGTAATGTGTCGTGGTGTAGGTACCTGATGCCTGACGTAGGGCGCGAGCAGCTTGGGCAGGCAGTGCGCCACGTAGGCGTCGGTGTAGAGCGCGGCGTCGCGGCGGCGCCAGCGCGCCAGGCGGCCGCACACGCCGGCCACGCCGCGCCACGCCGGCAGCGCGTCCGCGAACAGCGCGGCGGCCTGCTGGCGGATGGCGTCGCGCTCGGTCTCGTGGTGGTGCAGCTCGTGCGGCGGCAGCTCGTCGTCGCTGGAGTCGCCGTCGCGGTGGCGCGGCGGCAGCGACGAGAGCGCGCCCGCCTCGCGCTGCAGGCGCCGCGCGCGCCGCCGGCCCTCGCGCTCGGCCGCGCGCCGCACCTTGTCCTCCGTCTCGATCGGCTTTATCGACCCCGCCCGAGCTGCGCCACGACATTATATTCGTCACGATTTATTGATACATGCTCCGCTGTCTACCCTGTTTTCAATCAATTGGAGTTGGCGAAATACGTACGCTTTATTCATAGTGTCATTCGCAGGCTAAGAAGTTTAATTGAACCTTTTTTATTACTCGCCTATAAAATGTCAATACCGCGATAAACGATGATATTCTTCAGGTGCTACTATCGAACATCCTTTGATATACTCGTTCTCGCTGGGCCACCGACCCAAAATGATAATACTGTTAATATACATATAATTATACACCGTAAATTTTTACTGGTTGTTTTCCCGCGGCAGAACAACTTGCCATTGGGAGTACTTTCGAAGCATAAATGAAAATTAAATTTAATTAAATTTAAAGATGTTTTTCTATTAAAATAATTTTAAAAAATCATCAACGTGAGAATCTATAGTACCAGACGTAACTTGTATGTTTTACTCAAATCGCACGCGCCGATGCGTACATACATTTTCAATTTATAATAAGCTTTCGTACGTGGGTGATACGGCATTAGTTACATTGGACGCAACAATACAAAGCACAGCCGCGAGGCCAACAAAGGAAACATCAATTTAAAAAATGATCAAAGCTGAATAAGCTCTCGCGTGTAGTGATAAGATATAAACTAGCTTGCGCGCAACAATTACAAACGATGCCGCGCGCCGCCGGCTTCCTATTGTATCAATGCGGCGGGGCGGCGTACCTACTTAGTTTTCCCGCAAAAAGCGCACACGCAACACGTGTTCCTTATCAATGCAATGGATCGTCATTACAATTTGGAGTACGTTTCTATGGTGCAGCTGTATGCTAGGCTGAATATGACTCCCACGCTGCCCGGCAACTTTATGCCGAGCCCCAACACTTTGAGTCCGCTCAGTCTTCGCGGGGTTCTGTGCCCCCAAGTTCCATCCGCCCGGATGATCCTAGCGGTGGCAGAGCGGCTACTCGATCATGGCCGGTTCCAGACACTCAAATGCACAGGGCAAGTCCATCGCCCGTTATTTCGCCATAGCTCAACGAGGATATCATCGAGTACACATGTTATTCGCGAGTGTGCGCATCAAGTGTTAATTAATGTGTTTTAGTGTTAATGTGTGGGCCGGCTCATTATCACCGCGCCGTGCGAAAGTACCATCACTCGGTGTTTCCCCACTGCTAGATCGCAGCGGGCCAGTGCCTTGGCCACCAAGAAGTCCGGACCTAGCTCCGTTAGACTTTTCATAGTGGTCTGAGCTCAAGCGCCTGGTGTATTGTGAGGAATACGAAACTCGCGATTCGTTAATGATTGGGATAGTGGACGCTTTCCATATCGTTAGAAGTGACAGTGGTGAGACACATTATCAAAATTCTAAGACAATTATTTAAAACATGCTCGATTTGACTAATTAACGCCGTGCCTTGCACTTCGACCAATTACCGGGAAGTGTAGGGACGTACTAGCACTTTTGAAAATAGTGAACATTTAAAAGTAGTTTAGTTAATTCAAATTAATGTAAATAAGTTGATTAGAATTAGTATCTAATTCAGAAAATAATTTTACTTAGATAATAAACTTGTTTTTATTTAATTTCGTGTCCAGTAAATTGCAGCTAAAAAAGTATTTACCTATGAAAAGTATGATGGGAAAATTTGTATAAATTGTTGGGTAAAGCTTATTATTATCAGCTGATTGAACAGCACGCGTGTCAACGGCCGCGCGGCCGGGCGGCACCCGGCTCGCGCCGAGCGTAGGTATCGGGAGGTATCGTGCTATTGTTTCGTGGTCGTTTTCGAGTTTTATTTTTCACAATGCTAAATCTGCCATTTTTGCTCTCAAATGTTTTATTTGTGTATAAATCGATTGTATAACCAAGATCAAACCATTTCGCTGCGGGAAAACAACCACTAAAATTTCGCGGTGTATAATAACTTTCTTATGATAAAATATATGAATCTAACACATAACAGTATTAATTCAATCGTATGGAGGACCAAGTTTAAAATTAAGTCCCAAAAGAACGCTTGTAAAAATCAACTCACCCGCCAAAGCCAGTACATCTTGAGCTTGATCCCTGACGTCGGCCCGTCTCCTCTCCATGAGGAACTCACATCGACGACGATGCATCGCGAGGGCACGGGCTTCCAATGCTTCCAGTTGGGGCATCTAAGTATTAATAAGAACAATATTGTAAGTCTACATTTACAAACAATGGTTTATTTCTTGCTATAGAAAATTGAATACATATTTTGTAAACTGACTTGTTGAACTTTTCCCCAAATACAGGCTAGAGTAGAGTAATAGAGTACCTTTTCATCCAAACACTCAATCAGATCCGTTAGATACCCGCGGATGGCTTGTGCCCGTCTGTATGCAGCGTCCAACTGTCCGCAGCGGGCCGCGGCCGACTCCCTGGTGCGGGCGGCCCGCAACAACCGGTCCTGAACATCTTCTAGCGTTGTTGACGTTTCCTCACGTTGGATTTGGAGTAATTCCAGTCTATGGACAGTTTAAATGCATTTACTAATATATATTATGTTTATGTATTTTTTTTTTTATGCAGCTTTCCATGCCGAATGATCTAAAGGGTTATTTTAAGATACCCTGTTGAAGCCAAAATACATTATTTATGTCAACCTATCAATGAACTATTCATCAATTTTAATATTGGTTTTTTTATTTATTCCTTGTATTGCAAATGACCGTCCTTGTGTAAAGAATGTCCCACGGTACTTATTTATTTAATTATTATAACTGAACTAGTCTTAATGAAACAATTATATTTTTCTATGTAACTTTTACTTAATCGAAAATTTTAGAGGCACTCAGTAAATTACTACCCACTTTATTATATCTATTGTAATAAACGAACTGCGATATTTAAAACCTCATTCGACTAATTACCGAAAAGGATACAAAAAAAAAGCCGCTTAATCTTATTGTTCCCTTATTCAGGTGCCAAAGCATTCGGAACCTTATTGTAATTAACATACAATTATTTAAACGGAAACTGCTCTCAGGTATTTAGGGTATCCTTTTGTTTAATTTATCG
Organism: Habrosyne pyritoides; assembly: GCA_907165245.1. NCBI lineage: Eukaryota > Metazoa > Arthropoda > Insecta > Lepidoptera > Drepanidae > Habrosyne > Habrosyne pyritoides. The sequence continues at coordinate 12,996,995 of OU015588.1, read as the reverse complement.
TTAACTCTTTAAGTAAAAGATTGAGTGTCATCCGAATTTACTAATCCGTTGATAATCCTTTCACAAAGTCTTCGTTAATTTTCTATCACCAATGTTTGTCAGTTTGTACTTGACTATCGACCGAGAAGGTCGCATCTGCTCCCCGAACGCGGAAAGCAAATTGAAATAAGTTCATTTAACAAACGTACTATACAGTGTGGTAAACAAAAACTATAGTGTTTTACAAAGTGTATAATGGACGAAATAGCCCAACACTTTGTCATTATCGCGCGTCAATTGGCAGCCAAAAATTGCCACAAGAAAGCATTTTACATATACTTGCTCGCCTTCGAAAAATATCCGCGCATGAAGAAATACTTGGAGCTTGAATTTCGTAATGTCCTTACGAAAATCAACGAAGACTTGGCCGCCATCGACAATAAGGCTGACGTGTTCTGCAATTTCGAGAGAGCGATCAAAGCTTTCCCTGGAAATGTGGATTTGCTGAACGACATCGGCAAATACCTTTACAGATACGGCTACTTCTGCGAAGCGCTGTGCCATTTCGAAAAAGCTTTGAAAATCGATAACAGCTACGTTAATATCGAGAAGAATTTGAATAACGCGAAGAGTTTCTTGTTCCCGCGGTCTCAATTCCGCACACTCAACGACAGGGTGCGAAATGAGGCATACCGTGCTGCAATACTACAGTGCATCACTCCCAATACTGACAGTGTGTTAGACGTCGACACTGGAACCGGATTATTGGCTCTATACGCCAACGAACGGAGCCCCATCGCCATCACCGCCTGTGAATCTTCAACGACATTGGCGAGACTAGCCGAATGCGTCATGGCAGAGAACGGAAGCGATGAAGTCATCTTTGTCAACAAGCCATCAGTGATACTAAATCAAATGGACATATACGGCACACGGTCTGTGCTGCTAACCGACGTGATCGACTCGGGGTTGTTCGGCGAATATATACTGCAATCTCTGTGTCACGCGTGGGAATATTTACTTTACGAAAATAGTAAAGTGATACCCGGTAGAGCGGAATATTTCGTCGTCGGCGCCCAATGCGAGGAGCTAAACAGAAAATATCAGTTGTGTTCCTCAACGAAAATCTTACTAAACGTAGCTGATATGAACGTGCATACATCCACGTATTTCGGTGAAACTTATTATGGTGAGGATGTCGATTTATACGATAATTTGAAGTACATTACCGAGCCGCAGTCACTGTTCGAAATTAAATTCAATAGCTATGAGGACGTGCGTAACAAAATGTATAGGAGAGAGCCATATGACGCCTTGTTTACTGCTAAGGAAGACGGTGAGATCAACGCCGTGATTGGTTGGTTCAATTTGTATCTGACAGAAGACATAATGATCACAAACGACCCGAGACGCGACGACAGAGCGATGGCGTGGCAACAAGCTGTATTCTTCGACATAATTCCCAGACCGATCAAAGAAAACGACTCTACGTATGTACAATTCCTTACTTACGGGGGCAAATTATCCACACTACCGGATATGTACAACTATATTATAAGAATATCACCTGAAGCGTTGACGTTTCTGAACGATATTGAATACATGAATATGATTTCTAAATCTTTACCAACAGTGAGTATCTATTTGGGACAGATAGCGGACATATCGCTTTTAGAAATAGTAGATTTGAGCCCATTTCCCGTATTTGGGATTCTGATGCTCAAACGCGGCGCCCAGTCCCTCGTCTGCCACTCAAAAACAAACGACGACAAATTATTCCTAGAAGCAGTACTGCGCACAAACAACATACCTTTGAATAAGGTATCAGTTTTAATCGGTGAATTCTGGATCCAGGAAGCGTTTAGAGATAAGAAATTCCATGCTATATTTTGTAACTGTGTCGACTTAAATGGTGATTTAGATGTACGTAGAAAAAGAGTGGCGCAGCACCTGAAGCATGGCCATCTCGTCGCGGGCGGGTTATTCCTTCCGGCCCAACTAAGCATTATGGCCCAACTGATATCCAGTGAGTGGTTGGACTTGAACAATAGATTGTACGACGAAAACGTAAGTAACTACAGAATGGCAAGACATCTTAATAGATACCAGGTGTCACAAGCGGCGTATTTAGATTTAGCAAGGTTGAAGTACACAGAATTGTCTGAGCCCATACTCATTGCTCGATGTTGCAATCACATGAAATCTGATTGTTTAAAGGCAGTTATCATACAAGACGGGGAATGCAACGCTGTTCTGTGCTGGTATGAGATACGATTGTTGGATGATTCGGACGTTATATCTACTAAAAGAAACAACAGTTTCGTGGAAGGTATAGCGTTTTTAACGAGACCTAGAGTGAAGGTGTTTTGCGGCGATAACGCTTTGGTTTTACGATGCGTCGATCCGGACGGTTCATTCAAGTTGGTCCTGGATGATGTATCGTGTACCGAGTAAACTGTTTCCGACCGCTCTATGTTAAAATATATATAAGTTAATGTCGTAAATGTAAATTATTTGATTAATATTTGTAAATAAATGATCTTGCTGATTATTAGTGATTATTGGTTTTGATAAACCCATGTCTGCATATATTTCTAACGATCAAGCAAAAAATTTACAATTAGCCTTTTACGAAGAGCAGTTTCGAATTAATTATGTATATAGATATATTAATAGGTAAGTATCCAAAATATCAATAAAGGCAAAATTTGCATAGCAAGTATTTTTTTAGACTAAATTTTCAATTTTATTTATTATACCTACAGTGTAAACTCTTTATAACGAAACTCAAGGGACTGAGCATTTTTTGTCGTTATAGAGAGTTATCGTTATATGGAGTGAACAAAAAAAAACAAAACAAAGTGAACAAACCAACCAACTTGGGCTCACTTCAACGTTATAGGGAGTTTATCGTTATAAAGGATAACGTTATAAAGAGTTTACACTGTATTTTAATAACCAATAAGTAATAGAAATAATAGAAGCGCACTGACCGTTTCCTCAATGCATCACACAGTTGCTCCGCGTCAGCAGGCGGTGGGGCCCCGGGCGCCACCAGCGGCCGCAGGTGTGCGCCCGCGGGGCCCAGCGCACTCGCGGGGCCTTCGCTCGGCCCCGCCATCGAGAATGGGTTCACTTCTATACCCTCACCTGAAAATTTAAGGTATTTTAAGTCAGGGTTCTATAGCCATTGTTACGTAGTCAGTGTACACACAAACTACAGAATCGGTTGATTCCATTGAAATTGTCATTCAAACTCATCCTTCCCTACCCATCCCCACCTACTATTTACTTTTATTAAAGACTAGCTGTCCCCCGCGGTTTTCCCCGCGATCCCGACGGATGTAAAATTTTCCCAAAATAAAAATATCGTGTAGTATGTCTTAATCCAGGTTATAAACTATCAATGTGTCGAGCTATGTCCAAATCGGTTAAGTCGTTCTTGCTTCTTATAATAACAAGCATCTAAACAACCAGCCTAACAAAATTTCGCAATTATATTGTTAGTAGGATCTTTTTACTAATGAGCAGACAATGCTTACAAATGAGACCTTATGTCCTATGTAATAAGCACCAATGCCTTAGGCTTGGTATCAATCAGTCAGGCTAAACAAGTTTTATGAGAATTTTCTTTTGTCTCCTTATACAAATTACAACAGTAGGTACACTACAATTCAGTTATTTTTATAAGTAACTAGCTGACCCGACACGCGTTGTTCTGTCTTAACTATGAATATTGAATTCAAATCTACCGATTGAATCGACTGTGAAATGTGCATTAAGAAATTATCAATTAATTATTGTATCAATTCCAACCCATGCCTCTATGCTAAACCATATTTTCAGCATTCCGTCTATCACGCCAACTGTCAAACGACTGACAAATGTCAAATAGGTTACTTTAAAAAAGTTAATATTGTCAAAAGCGCTATACTCTGTCTAATTTAGGATGATAATTTTGACAGCTGGGTTTTTGACAACAGAAAGGATGTGGTAGTGTATAATCGATACAGAACTTATGCGATCATCGATTTTACTCTCATTAAGCATGAAATCGATATAACTGGGTGGTCCGATTATAATCCAAAACCAATTATACTTTTTCTATTAAATTAACAATTTATTTATATGACTGATGATGCTTTCATAAGCCCTCCAACAACGACGTTTTTGACTCGGTCCTATTTTCCGCCATTTTTGCATTCACGTTCGAAATAATCTTGCAATCGAACCACATATTCGCGACATTCGCTGTTTAAAACAGTCTTTTTCGTTCCTTTTGGCATTGTTTAACCAAAAATAACAAAAACTTAGCAAAAAATATAAAATTAACTAAATATATTTTTTTTATTGTTCGTTGGCACTTCACTAAGTGGGCGGTACCCACCAATGAAGTACGACATTATTTAAAGTATCATGTTACCGAAAAAAATACGAAACAACATGGGCGTGATCTGTCAAAATTATCATCCTAAATTAGACAGAGCATAGTAAAGTGGTTAAGTTTTCTTAAATTTTGTAATTTCCCGCGCAATTTTCATTTTTTTTTTCTTTCATAAGAACCTTCTCCTGACAATAACAAACATATCAAAAAAATTATAAGAGAAATCGGTCCAGCCGTTCACGCGTGATGCCGTGACCAAGGGAAATAGGGATTAATTTTTATATTATAGATTATCACTTGACTTAAGCTTCTACATTCACTATAGGCAAAGCATATGTCTATCAACAAGATACCCTTTTGTTATCTCAGAATCATAAGAATGAAACATACCAGTAATATCGGGAAGGGCAGGCATAGCTTTCTGCATCTGCTGTTCCTCCCACTCCTCCACCTCACTGTCCAACTCCTCATCAGATTGAGCTGCTGCTGTGCCACCTGAAATAAATCAGTAAACATAATTATTTCAGACTGTTATGTTTTGGGTTATGAACATAGCGAGTTTGTCCTAGTTTGTCATAGGTGTAAATCGAACCCACTATCTGTGGCTTAGTGGTCGGGGCCTTTAACTAACCAATTAAACCGCAACATCATCTAAGTCAGCAATGCACTTGTATTACTGTACTTCATCTTGAAAGGTAAATGAGTCGGTAAAATTACAGGCACTTGAGACTTAACATCTCACGAGTCGACAACGCATTGGCGATGCCCCTGGTGTTGCAAATTTCATAGGCGGCGGTGACCACTTACCATCAGGTGGACCGTCAGTCTGTTTAACGACCTACTTCCCATAAAAGAAAAAAACTGGTGCACTACTGCTTAAGGCCGGAAATTGTTAGTGTAGCTCACTCACGTTTAGGCTTGTCGCTGGGCAGATCCAGACCCCTCACGACGATGCGTCCGTCCTCATCATCATCATCATCCTCGTCACGGATGAGCCGCGAGCCCGGACCGGACTCCGTCTGCACCGGTATGAAGTCACCACCTAATTCGCGAGCCTAGAAAGGTTTACTCCTATTGAATTTTAGGATGAGGTGAAGTGTAGCGCTTTGGAGACATAAGTTTATTTCAAAATGCTTCCTTTGTTTTTTATAAATCTATATCCCAACCGATGGGGAACCAATGGCACTATTTTGAATATGTCACCTGATTAACTGCTGACCATGCTTATACTAATCTTGAACGATATTATATCCTTATACTGTCGAAATAAATAAATAAATATCCTGGGACATTCTTTACATATGGTCCCAAACTAAGCAGAGCTTGTACTATAGAAACCAGGTAACTGATATACTTCTATTCTTTTTCTAAATAAAAACCTTTAATATACGTAATAGCTAAAAAAAATTGATATCTTCCACTGTTGCCGAAGTTTACGGAAGCAGCACAGAGATGTATTAAGTATAGTGACACATTATTATGAATACCTTCTGTCATATTGTTGAATATTTAATTGTAGTTAGTCGTTATATTATCGAATTGGATTTTTTTTCTGAGAAGATGTCCTTCATATACGTATGTTGACAAAACAATTAAGATATAAAATCCATCTTAGATATCGTACAGAGGGATAAACTTCAGCATAATATATTGTGTCTCAGCGCTACACTATACTAAAAACCATCAAAACATTAAAATTAATCGTCATCGGGTCACCTGGATGGATCAAAGCTGTAGCTGGACCCGGAAGGTGGCACCGTTGTCGAGATCCGAAATGATTTATGTTTCCTATAATGGTAACGCGCCAGGAACCAGGACAGCTTATTTCTAATAAGGGTTCAATGGCCCTTATATGTGAGCAGTACAGTGTTCAGTACCCTGACTAGCTAACTTGCTGGCTGACTTGTCTCAAGTCTCAAGTCTCAAGTGCCTACAATTTGCTATGCTGAAGTTAACAAAATATGTCACAGATAAGTAGGCTTTACAAGGTAGAGACGAATAAACGACTAACTTATAAAATGTACTTTGACACTACGGAGCACCACTGCTATCTATGCTGAACCAAGAGTAACACAATTTGAGCACTAAATACAACTTTCCTACCAACAACTTAATATTTTTCATTAATTCAAAAAGAAGGAAGATAACCACTGTAAGGTAACTGTAATAAAATGGTATGTGACAAGGCTGATGGTCTTTAAGTAAAAGTCCAGTAAGTGTGAAAGTCTTTAAAACTTCGAAAAATCCTATAAATTCACTAATAATGAAACTGAATAGGTAAACTGATTTCGCTGCACACATTGCACCCTCGCTGCTGGCACAGCAGCTCAGCAGTCACCACGAGTGCGGGTACGCGTCGAGTGCGAGTGTTCGATAACCAGTAAGGAAACATCAGTGACGGCCATCGCTAGTGCCTCACCTCTCATACCTGCTGTCGAGTCTTGCGTGCCGCGTGGATGAGCGCGGCGTCGGGGATCAGGCCCGGCGCGCCCGCCAGCGCCGCCCGGACCGACTCCGCGCGGTACCGGTGGAACCCCCTACTATCCTCCTCAGCGTCCTCCGCCTCCCCCGCCGAACTGTCCGGGGACACGTCGCCCGCCCCGTCCGCCGCCAGGGCCTCCCGCCCGGACAGAATCAGCCCCTCCAGTGTCACTTTCTTCCTCCCTGGCTTTGGTTTGTCTTCAACGTCATTTGTGTTGATGTCGTTATCCTATGTGGGAAGTTGGGATTGAGTTATTATATGTATAGTTCTATAGGAATATTTTGTTTCGATACCATGGTCTTTCTAGTTATACAATACACTGTAGATAAATAGCAATGATATTGTACTATACTACGGATAAATGTTAATAATGAAACACAAACATTACCTGCAGACACAATTATGATCATCAGATTTTCATTTTCAGATGAGAGATACAATAACTATTTTAAAAACCCTGAAGATTTTTTTAAGAAGTTTAATCTATTCTTACCTCAATATGAATTATGAAAAATAGATACAATTTCGAAGTAAGAAAATGAAAGCTAATCTTTCTTAGTACACCTTACCTCAGGACTAATATTGTCAAATTTGTTATTATCACCGTCAGGGACGCGACGTCGCTCCTTGTCCCGTTTTTTGGCCAGTCGCTTGCTCTGCGATGACTTCTTAACTTTGAACACCTCTCCATCCTCCTCTGAAATGTATACTTGTTTCAGAAATAAGATATTTAAAACTAGAACCCATTCTATGGTTTCACCTGGATTCCCAAAGGATTATAACATAGGCTATGTTACTTCTGGACATAACTTTCTGATACAAGAATAATTTTAATTGGTCCAGTAGTTTCTCAGTTCATTCAATACAAATGTTTTTCTGGCTTCAAAATAGAAGGAGAAACAATTTTATGTGTATTATTTTCATTCTTTATTATGTTTAATTCAAATTCTCCATTCAATTTATCCATCAAATCTTAACTGGTTTCAAAAGATATCATCTTCTACATATTAGGTCAGGGGTTCACAAAAATGTATAAAATAATGACAACAGACATAGAATACAAGGAAATTTGTACATTCAGTTTGCTCATATTTTTTTATGAAAAATCACAATGTAAATAATGAATATGATACCAACTTCCAGTTTATTCTTTTATAGAAATAATTCTTCGAAATTATCTAATTTTATTATTATGCTATGCTTACCAGTTAAGAGACTCCTGCACATAAAAATAGATTTTCATACAACTATACACTTGTAGTTACTTTAGTTAGATACAGATGAAGGAAAATAGACAGAACTTCCTTTTCACAGTAATTGGATAAACAATACCACATAAGGAACAAACTCTGATTAAGGTTTCTTAAGATCCATATCATCCCTAGCTCCTCTCAATGAGGGAAAACTAAAATATTTAAAAGTACTTAGTTATCTGAACTCGGTCTAACAAACAGTTACAATTTATAATCACTACATAGTATAAAACAAAGTCGCTTTCTCTGTCCCTATGTCCCTATATCCCTATGTATGCTTAAATCCTAAAAACTATGCAGTGGATTTTGATGCGTATTTAAAAGATAGAGTGATTGAAGAGGAAGGTTTTTATGTATAATACATGTGACATCCCATGGGAACGCCGGTAAAACCGTGGGGGTCAGCTATATAGTATATAATATAATAATAATTATTATATATATAAGCATAATCATAGTTAATTCAGTAATAACCAACGTGAAATTAATAATACATGACACAGCCATCTGATCCCAAACAAAACCTGAGAATGTATTATGGTATCATTTTTTTCTTCAAAATACACACAGTTCAGTTGTTTAGCTGTGAAAGCATAGCCAACAATCAAACTTACTTTAGCGTTTAGAAATATTATTCTATTTATAATATAGATGTACCCCATATCTTGTGAAATTTCACATGATTTCTCTGTGATACTACACTAAATGCTTCATGAGACCTTGCTCTATTACGGTATCTTCTCATTATGTCGAAATAAACATACAAAACATTGAAAAATACTTTAGTTCTTGTGTGAGCTTATTTCACACAGAATGGTTACATGGATTTGGATCAAACATTGCACTAAATAGTTGACAAAATTAATTAAATAAACTACTCTTAAAATAACTACATTAATTAAGTACTCTTTATAGCTGGCTGAATGAACATTTTCAAATGTTTAATATGTTTATACATATTTTATTACAATATGTTGTACATTAGATCGACTCTAGAGGCCATGACATTAACGTTTTTATTAAAGATACGTGGTAGGTTACGAGACCTCTACGCTTGCTTGAGTTTTTCTAACCTTATAGTTTTAAACATTTAGTCAGGCACAGGCATACGCTATTGAACTTTTACGATGTTACCTTCATCAGCGAAACTAAGCAGTGAAGCAACCTTCAGAGATTTGTTCTCCTTCTTTTCCTTCTCTTGGCTGATGATTGGCGGCGGTGGAGGCTCCGGATCGCCGTCATCATCATCGTCCGCACAAAATATACGTCTCTGAATTTTCTTTGGCTTTTTAAACAACGACATTTTGTTTAAATTACCTATACAATAATTTACTATAGGATTATCACACAATTTTGGTAATTAGGCATCGAGCTTTAGTCAAATGAAATGAAAAACATTGTTCGGTTGCAAACTATTACAAAGTAATTTTTTTTTTCTTATTTATGTAGGATTAGGGATGTGTTGTGTTCATTACAAAAAAAAACATTTCAGTATGTTAGTGGACAAGTTACAAAAAAATATTTGGTACTTTTCTTTTAATTATGAGCGGATCCAACTTTTTGGAATTCATTTAGGGCTTTAGTATTTTTTTTTTATTATTTGACACATAGATACAGACAGCTTGTAATGAAATAAACATAATCAGCTAAATAGTAACACTAACTAAGGACCCTAGTTACCATAATTGTAATTAATATGAGTCCAAACTCGAGGGGCTTAATAGTAACCACTGAAGAGTTCGACTATACACGTCCTGGGCACCAGGTAAGCTCGATGGCATTTAATTATTTGATTGTCATCCGGATCACATATTCCTGCCAAGTTTAAAATCAATTGAACAATATAAAAGTAGATTAAAATCGACAACCAAGATTATTTCATAGTTACAAGTGAAGCTTATAAAAAGCATAATCATAGTTAATTCAGAAATAACGAACGTGAAATTTATAATACTCCGGTTTTATAACTCGGGTTGAACTCGAGTTCCGTAACTCGAGTTAATTGGATGGAAGAGTGAATGATTCTTTTGCATTTTTCCAAATTTATTCCCTCAGCTTCGCAATAATAATTAAAACAACAAATAAAATTTTTATCTGTTTTAATTCTTTCTTTATTATATTATTTATTTATAATGTATTGGGAGAGTTATACTAACTAAAGTGAAAAAGGAAATCAAGGAATTCAACTCGAGTTGGTTCGAGTTAAGCCCAACTCGAGTTTACTCGAGTCGATCATCACTAATACATAGCCCAACTCTATCTTTATCATTTACGTCCCGCACAAAGTGTAGTGCGTTTGGTTTTGGTAAGAATTTTTTTAAATAAATAATCAAAGTTTAACTAGTTAATCATTTGTTATTTTACAATGTTATTCGTCCAAAGTAGAAAAATCGTTATTATGCTGTCTACGATATATGTATTTTCTGTAAATTTCATAAAAAGTTACACATCATCCAACTTCAACAGTATGTCTATTCTTTCAGTCCTTAAATTTCTACGAAGTCCCTACACACGCCACGATGGGTAGGGAGGACAAAGCCACTTGGAAGACTAACTACTTCGTTAAGATCATCGTAAGTGTACTTTTTGGCCACTCTGTAAATATAACCTCAAATTCCCTAGTACAACATGTTTCGTTACTGATCTCCACTTCCACCTTCGTTAATAATTCACCGTATCCGAATTAACCAGTATAATTGTGCAAATCAATTGGTACTTGTGGAAGTAAAATGCGAAATCATATTTTCAGAGTTAATAACTTTAATAAATTCATGAGGCATTATAAAAAAATCATAAATTATATGTGTCTTTAGTCTATGTGCATTTTAAAATACTGATAAGGTACTGAAAAAGATTTTTTTTTAAATAACATTGATATTCAAATAAGTACTTAATTATTCTCTTTTTGTCCACAGCAATTGTTAGACGAGTACCCAAAATGTTTCCTAGTGGGTGCCGACAATGTGGGCTCCACGCAGATGCAGCAGATTCGTATTGCTCTGCGTGGCCACAGCATCATCCTCATGGGCAAGAACACCATGATGCGCAAGGCCATCAAGGATCATCTTGAGACCAATCCAGCTCTTGAGAAGCTGTTGCCACACATCAAGGGCAATGTTGGCTTTGTGTTCACCCGTGGAGACCTTGTCGATGTTAGTATGCTACTTGGGTATTCAAACATTATAATGATTAAAATAAACAATTTAAATTCGAAAATAACATGATTAACTTTTGCAATATAGGTCCGTGATAAGCTTCTGGAGAATAAGGTCCGTGCCCCGGCCCGTCCTGGTGCCATCGCCCCCCTGTCTGTTGTCATCCCAGCACACAACACTGGCTTAGGACCTGAGAAGACCTCTTTCTTCCAGGCTCTCTCAATCCCCACCAAGATTTCCAAGGGTATGAACATTTATTTATTGATGTGATTTGAGGAGCCTGTTAGCACTCTACTTATGTGTTATTTATAATCATTGAGAAAAATCACAAGATTTATATATTTGGTCTGTTCAAATACCTGAGAATGTATCATTAGTTCTCTGGCTTCGCTTTCAGACAACATCAACTCTTCAAATTTATCCTAGTGTGATCGTTCAATAAGTGAATATTGCACTGGCATTTTGAAGATACATTCATCCAAATTTATAATTTAATTTGCAACACTCAAAATATAAACTGCACTGGTAGAGCACCCGCTATTCTAACACCAACTCACTGAGCACATTGGATCTTTCATTTGTTTCCATAGTTACTGAAAGAGATCAAAGAAGTGCATTATTTGAGAATAGCAGTGTAATACTGTTTCTGCCAATTATCAACTCACACTGAACTCCTAACTAGTAGCTATTTTTATTAATATTATCAAACTTATTTTTTTTTATTATTACTTGCAGGTACTATTGAAATCATCAATGATGTGCACATCCTTAAGCCTGGCGACAAGGTCGGTGCCTCCGAAGCTACCCTCCTCAACATGTTGAACATCTCTCCCTTCTCGTATGGTCTTGTTGTCAAGCAGGTATGTTGCTACATATTTTATACACATATACTACCACCCCAACTTATATCTTCGGGGTGTAGTAGGAGGCAACTCAGATGTAAATAGGGTATCTACAAAAGCATGCATGAGGGCAAGCATTAACCACCAAGAGTTACAAGCCAGTTGTGTAACTCTGATTCAATTGGAACAGATTAGTTTGCTGACTATTAAAATGACCAAATAAAAGGGGTTTGGTCTTTTTCCCTCTTCCTTAAAACTCACCTTTGTGTATAATTGAGATCTACAAAAGTGGTCATACTCTTTTTGTGACAGCTTTTATCCAAAGTGTTGAGTACAGATTGCACTTTTAGTATGCATTCTGATAATTTACCTTTGGTAAATTGATTGAGATGTGGATTAACCATACAGTATTTATTTGATTTTTACTGTATAATCTGTATAGCAAACATGCATTCAACAATATCAAATAGGTTTTAGTAACAGTTACAGCGTTTACAATGCCTTAGTTTACTGATGATGTAGCCGACTTTTAACCACAAATTTCCTTCTCAGGTATATGACTCTGGCACCATCTTTGCACCAGCAATCCTGGACATCAAACCGGAAGACCTCCGTGCCAAGTTCCAGGCTGGAGTCGCCAATTTGGCTGCTCTTTCGTTGGCCATTGGCTACCCGACAATCGCGTCCGTGCCACACTCCGTCGCCAACGGATTCAAGAACTTGCTCTCCATCGCCGCCGTCACAGAGGTTGAGTTCAAGGAAGCCACTACCATCAAGGAGTTCATCAAGGTATATTTACCATGTATGCATTTAGTAGGATATAAAAGAGTTTTATATGTAGGAAATTTGAATAAAACATACTACATATTAAGTATTTATTGTAGTATATGTATTTTTCAAACATTTCTACATCTTGAAAATTTAAATGAAACTATTGGTCTGTTCAAATACCAGAGAGTGTAACATTAGTTCTCTGGCTTCGCTTTCAGACAACATCAACTCTTTAAATTTATCCTAGTGTGATTGTTCAATAAGTGAATATTGCACTGGCATTTTAAAGATACATAGCAACTCACAAGTCCCAAATCAATTAAATGTGTATTACCTCATTAATTCACACTCATATTGAATTTCAGGACCCATCTAAATTCGCCGCCGTCGTCTCTGCTGCCCCAGCTGCTGCTGCCCCTGCCGCAGCCGCCAAGGCCGAGGAAAAGAAGGAGGAAAAAGAAGACTCTGAGAGCGATGACGACATGGGCTTCGGACTTTTTGACTAAGTCTCCATACACTGAGACCAAGATTGTGGCATCTCGGCAAAGAGGCGTGTAAAGCCTGGTAAACAGTCTTGTGCTCAGTATGCCCCGTGGCAAGGCACCCGCTACGTCGAGTAGGCGCGTCAACGCCGCCGGGCCGGACACCCATATGGCGGCCGATGCTACTGCTAAACATTGCGTGTGCTCGTAATAAATGCCACTTTTAATAAATATTTTGTTTTATTTCATAGCTTTCAAATTCAAATATTTTTATTCAAATAGGCCTTTACAAGCACTTATGAATAGTCAGACTAATACTGATCTTCTAAAATTCATCGCAAAATCAGTATGTTGCAATTAATTAGTGTTTTGGTAGTTCACGATCGATAGGCTGGACATTGTTTTTATGAACCTTGAAAGTTAGTTCCTTTCTAGGCTTTTGTTTTCTGTGTTTACAAACTCACATTACTGTAAATGCAGTTTTAAAAAAATATCAAGGTACCTACTTCAAGCGATTTCAATTCGCTCTACGCTGCAGAATATGACATTTTAAATCATTTCGATGATTTACCAATTCAACTAATAAAACAAGCGAATGGCTGTGTCACAACTTTTACTGTGTCTATAAAACCCTGCAGTTTTAGTAAAACTGCCACAATCAACTAAAAAAGCGGACTTGTGTGACTGACGACTAGGTATGATGAACTCAAAATTGGGTAAATATCGGAACTCCTGCACCAAATGCGAATGTAAAATTTTAAAAAGTAGCCCATATGTTATCTAATATATGCCCTATCTGTGTGCCAAGTTTCATCCAAATCCATTGGACAGTTTTTGTGTGAAAGAGGAACAGACGTCCATACATACCAACTTTCGCGTTTATAATATTAGTAGAATGTATTACATATATACAAAAAAACATTCTTGAAAAGGATAAGTTGCCGCACTTTACTACTACAACTTTATTTTTATATCATTTATTCAACATTAATACAAATTATATTTACTAATAAATACTGGGACTGGGATTAGTAAAGTAAAATTCAATGAATCAGATCTACAGACACGTTTATTATTTATTAATATTGGGAAATATGATTGACATGCATAAATACTCGTATATTAGGTATTTACCTAAAACATTTTCAAAATTTATTATCCACCTACCTTCACAAAGTTAGACCGAAAGAATAAATATGTCTGTATAAGATAATAAATACATTTAACATTTCATGAATATTTTTTCTACCATATAAGATCTAAGTGTGTAATACATTTCTAAGCATATATTTAAATGTTTTTATTGTATGAGTATGAAGAAACTTTAAATGGAGTGAAAGAATTAAATATTTTATGAAGTCATATTATATAGGAGCTTGAATATAATACTAGTTGTAGAAAATGAGGATTTACAGTTCCAAATTCCAAAAATAATTTCTCCACCTTTTTCAACACCCTGTATCCTTAAAATAAAAAGAAGTGGAACGACAATTTGTCATGTAGTTTATGAGATAGACAAAGATAGATTAAAATATATCAAACTGGCCTAGGTTGACCTACATATCAACGTCAAAATATCATAATCATTTATAATTCACCTACTCTTCACAAAATAGTTATAAACAAATTGAATAATCTTATTACACATTACCAAATAATTGAGATCATAGTGAATAGCTTCGTTTATTCTTAAACTTAAGCAGTTTCAACATCAATGACTAGTTTAAATGCATCATTAGAGTCTACACAGCGAAGAACATTTGCTATATTACCACAAACCATTGGTATGCTTGGATCTGCCAAATATGCTGTGCCATCCATAAAACTCATTTTCCGATTTGTTGATATTTCTCCTAAATCTTCCATCAACTCAATATCATACCAACATAGGATGGCACTTGCATAGTCAGTTTTTCTTATTGGTACATTGATCACTTCTGGGAACATGACTGAACTGCATATACCTAGGTCAATATGATCAGAAATTGGTGAATATTCCAAAAGTGAGAAATCAAGACAGAAATTTTGTGATACTTGATATTTATTCACATGCTTTCCCAACTGAAACTTTCCAACATTGACATCGTAAACTCTGTTATTTATGTCTAGCCATTTGCTACTGATGATTTGACCAATCATTTTAACATTTGCTGGCATGAAAAGCCCACCTTGGTGGAGATGTTTGTGCTTAAGCTTCTGGGCTATGTCTTTGAGGTGCAAATTGATATCACCACTCACATCAAATATGTGGACAAATATGACATGATACTTTTCTCCATGAAAATTATCCTCATTCCAATTTTCCCCCTCCAAAACAGTGACACATGACATTTCAATATTATTAGCCCTGAACACTGTTTCTAGGAATGCTTTATCACACTCCGTTCTAGCTTGGCATGTCAGTGATCGTGCACCCCTTTTAAGCATTTGAAAGCCAAATATTGGAAATGGACAAAGGTCAACAATAGTAGTTTCAGAAATCTCTATCATCTGTCCCAAGTACACACATGCCATTCCAATGCAATCATGGATCTTTTTAAGGTATTCTGTGTCATTTAAAAATCGAAGAGTGTCTGGTGAGATCCTGATTATAGGATTGTTATCTTGGAAAGAAGTCAATTTTCCACCATTTATAAGAAATTTTACCTTGAATACATCATTAGCTTTCACTTGCAATGGAAGGTCATCAAAGAATACAGCCTGCTGCCATGCATTTGCCCTTGTGTTGGATCTAGGATCAGTTGTTAGAGAGATATCTCTATATAAATACAGGTTGAACCATCCAATGATTATGTTGATCTGTCCATCAGCTTTAACATTTAAATCAACATCATATGGCTCAAGTCTGTTTAGTTTCTCTTGAATATCATAGTGGCTATTGAAATCCACTTCTATAAGTTTCTGTGGTTCAGTCAGATACCTTAAATCCTTGTACAAGTGCACATCTTCGCAATCATAAGTCTCATTAAATGTCAATAAGTGAACATTAAGCCCTGGTATATTCAAGTTTGTTTTGACTGATGAACACAACTGGTATTTACTGTGCAAATGAGCAGATTCTGCTCCAATCACAAAGAACTCAGCCCTATAGGGTATAACACGACCCACTTCACTAATCAAATTTTTCCAAGCATGAGATAAGGTTTGCAAGACATGCTCTCCAAACAGACCAGCGTCAAACATCTCTGTAATCACTAGTGAGCGTTTCCCACCTAAGCCTAAGCAGCTAAGGTTCATTTGTGTGGACATGCAATTTATAATTGAGATAACTGGTACAGTGCGATATTCTAATGTGTTACGAAGAGCTAATTCATACATTGTCTCAGATGCTTCAACACCTGTAATTGCTTGAGGACTGAAGTCACTTGCAAATAGGGCTAGTAATCCAGTACCAGTACCAATATCAAAGACCTTATCGATAAATGGAATTAATGTTTCAGAGATGGCCATGTAATATGCATCATTGCGAATCTTGTCGTTAAGCATTCTAAAGTGCCATCTGTCCACTAGAAGATTTTTCACTGAGTTCATGTTTCTCTCAGCACTGACAAAACCAGGGTCTAATTTAAGAGCTTCTTGAAACTGGCCCAATGCTTCACGGTAGAAGCCGAATTGGAATAAATATTTTCCAATATCATGAACAAGGTGTTTGTTTTTGGAGAACGCTTTGATGGCAGAGCTCATATTTTTAAATACACCCTCCTGATTGTTGGAAGCAACGAGAAGGTTATTCATCTTGATGAGCAGATCCCTGAACTCTTCTTCGTGCAAGGTTTTTAATCGCGGGCATTTGCGGAATCCCGTAATAAAATTATTGAATGCTTCGGTGTAATTTCCCATTTCTGACATGTGTTTCGCTCTTTCGATGTCTTCTTTTGCAAGATCGTCCATCTCAGAAAGAATATTTGTTGAATTTTCATATAAAATCGATAAGATCTAAAAGTGGAAAAAGCCGTCAATGTAACGAGTTTTATGTAAATTAAGAGTAATCTGATTAAGTTGCAGTAAGAGCTAATGGCTTAGTACCCACCTAATTCAAACCCATAGGTAAATTTACTTAACTTCCAACCAAATTTGCGACGCAATACTAATATTGATTTCGTTTTCCGATTTACAGAATCGAGAACCCAACCATTAAACATATAGGTAGATCTATCTATGATCAAACCAAAGAGCATTGAAGAGTGTTAGTAATCTGGCCAGAAGCGAGCTGACTATCGTACCAGGGGCGTAGAATTATCGTACTTATTAGGATAAAGTGTAATAAAAATAAATCATTGTAATATATTTCTACACATAGACTGACAACTTGAAATATCAACGGATTCATAGAGAAAGAAATAGAACTAGAGTTATTTACAATATACTTAATATAGGTAACATTCAGAAACAAAAAAAGATAATATATTAGAAAATAACATTAATTGCAAGCAAATTAGAGGTCCACTGTGCAGAGAGCAGATTTTTCAATACATCTATCATCTGTAATTATAATATTATAATTACCATACTCAAATGCTGAAAGAGTATTCACTGTATAGTATTCAGTTCTATGACTATTATAAAAACAAAACAAAGCCGTAGATTGTCGCTAAAATCTTTCAATACGTTGATCCTGTTAAGATATCAGTTGAAAAAACAAACTAAAGATTGTGAATCTTTAAAATGCCGTCGGAAGTGTTGCAACTTATCGGAACAAACAAAATTTATTCATTTACAGCAAAAAACGTTGATCTGCAACATCAGCTTTTGAGCGACTAAATGTCCCTCTACTTCAACTAACTGTGACTGTGTTAGGTGAGTATGAGACTGAAGAATTATTTGAGTTATTATGTGACGACGATGGATAACTGATACAAGGTTACGTTAAACCTTTAACGCTACCATGTTCGTTGCTATTTGATTGTACAGATAAATCATATTGTGAAGGAGTATGGTTCAGTTTTGATTGACATTATTTAAAGTTCTTTACTCAACGTTAGATTTGAATTTAGAATATTGCATATTAATTGGATTATTGTATGATCATACGGGTGAACCATGTTGTGAAGGAGTGAGGTTGATTTTTGTGTGACATTTCAAATCATAAAGAACGTATTTTTATATTGTCAATATTTGACTGAATGTAAAATGTAATCAAGAAAGATGCAGTTTTGATGTTCAAGAATGTCATAGGAAAATCAACTGTATCGCTTCTTGATAAGTACTTTTCTTGACCTTTGGAAGCCGAAGATTTACGGGATTGCGCGAACTCTCACGAAAGCGTGATGTCATTATCTCAGTGTTATAATTGAAGTTATACTTCTTTAAGCGCGTTATGAAAAAATTATGAGAGTGAAATTTTAAGATGCGCTCGCATCAGTGTAACACAAAATTCTCACGGATGAAGTTAGCTGATAACGGTCTCTCCGGAACATCGCACAAATCGCAACTGTCAGTGTCAATGAGTGAGTAATGATGTTATTGTCAATAATAACCTAACAACGTCATAACTTATTATTCGTTGCTACAGACAGGTGCAAAGAGTTGGACACTACAATTTCACGACTGAATAGTAAAAAATGCTTTTGTTGCAGTTTTTCTCACCTATACTTTCAGGTATAACTGTTCTAAGGTGTAATTTGTCTAAGTTTATGGTTAACGGATAATGTTATGGATAACTTTAATAATAACTTCTTACGTGCGTACATAAGTACACACACCTGTTTTTTTATTTATCATTAGCCATTTATGCCCCTGCCAGAATAAAATACAAAGTCCGCTCCTGGTAGAATCAGTTTTAGCGACTTTTGATATTGTTTTTTTTTTGAAGGGGCGAAGGTGTTAGCATCAGATGGCTCTGACTCCCTTACGCGGACAATTGCGGTGAACGCTTAGGGCTCTCAACCGAAATTTCATTGATATTGAGTCTAGCGACTTGAATTTATAGTAGTTCGCAACACTGCACTGCTCACACCTGCCAGAATTCTCTGATTGCTGTGACATTACATGTCATGTCACTTATATATATGAATATTATTTTCTTTGATTTGTTTGGTTTGACAGACTTTTGTTTCCGAAGTGAACTGATAAACCCCCTGTTATTTTATTTTAAGTTATCTGTCGTAAGTAACTATAGGTCTATGAAAACAAACAATTGCAACATTAACGTAGTCTCGGAAGATTATTGAAATCACTTTAATCAACATGCTCTTTCTGCATAATGAAGTTATTATGGTATTGATAATTTATCCTCTCGGCTATCCCCGGCTGTGCAACCATATATAGTGAACATGTATAAAGTAGCAGGTAGCAATATATTTGGACAGTGGTTTTCTGAAGAGTGTATCATCAATGGATTTCGGGCAGTATCAATGGATACTTCAATTATTAATTCCCGAAGTGCAAAACTTGTATTCATCAGTTGGTCATATAATATATTTCTAATTGATGATGAATTATATTTGTCTGGGTCTTACAATGGAATGGAAAAATATATGGGTAAAATAAAACTGCCTGTAGAGAGTGCCAATACAGAAATGATAGTCTGTGGTAATGATAACAATTTGTTACTGGTTGGTAAAAATTCAAATGATCTCTGGGTTATGAAATTGGAAAAAGGAAATGAGTTTAAAAAACTAAGTTTCAAGATAGAAACTCCTTTAGGGAATGATACAAAGAGGTTGCGGAAGAATGATGATATTGTGCAAGTTGCTATGATGAATGAAACCTGCCTGTACCTCACATCATCAGGGATGGTATATACTGGCTTATTACCAAGTTACGTTGACACAAGTCATTGTATAGGGCAGGTTTGTGATGTACAATGTGGTTATGAACACAACCTGTTACTAACTAATGCAGGCAGGGTTTACACATGGGGAAATGGAAGGTATCTATCTATTTTATATTACTATACTAGATTAGATATTTGACAAAAAACTTAGTTGTTGTACAGTGTGTAACAGAATACAATAAGACAATTTTTTAAAGCTGTGTTTAAAATGCTAATCTCACAAACTACTAGAAAAATTTAAATGTGGTGTTCAGAGAGAACTGAATCATAGCTTGGTGCAACATTATAAGTTTTATTACATCAAAACTCATGGAAAGAAAAATAAATCTCAATTTAAAGTCATAGGACTCTTCTCAGATTAATACAGTTGGTAGAAAAGTCAAAAGGAATTTGTAACTTAGTGTCTCCCAGTGTTTGTTATGCAAGGCTCTTTGTTGATGTCCCCAATCATACTACCTAAGTAAAATATTATACACAAATGAGCTTTATATATAGAACAAAAACAAATTTCATGCCTAATATATTGTGGGCACAACTAATGATGAATATATTTACACTACTAATTATTATTATTATTTTATTATTAAAGCTTTATTATTCCACTTAACAATTCTTATAAGAGTAATACATATATTAAAATTATAAGTTATTTGCTTTGTCATGTGGCCCCCCTAAGGGAAAAAGCTTCCTCCATTTTGTTCCACCTTTCTCTGTCTATGGCTGTACACATCCAGCTTTTTCCAGCTGTATTAATTAAATCACTAATAGTCAATTACAATAATAAATAGCCTGGGACACTCTTTACGCACTGCCATCTTTTCCCAAACTAAGCAGAGCTTACTTACTTACTCCAATGGCACAGTGACCTGATGTCTGTCTCTGCCTCCTATACAAGAGATTACCTGTCCTGACCCTGTGCAGTATCTTGCCAGTCACTAGCCTGAGGCTCTTAGAGAGAGTAGGATGGAAACCAGATAACTGTTAAACTACATAAATAACTTTTTTTTTTTTTACCATACAAACTTATGAAGATATTTACACCCAGACATAGAAACAAACATGTTCATGCACACAATCCTTTATGCTGGCTGGGAATCGAACCTGTGACTTGCGGCTTCACAGTCAGCATTGCTAACTACCAAGTCAACTGGCCGGTCAATATAAATATTATTCTAGGGTATGTTCTATATATGTGCCAAGTTTTATCCATCCATCATCAAACCGCTCGGTAGTTGCGTCAAATAGTAACAAACATGATATATGGCATAACGATTGTATACAAATTTTCTCCATTACATTCGCTTAGGCGCTGTGATTTATCTATGAGCGTTGAATATTTAAGGATCATATCTAGGCGAATGCGGCAATAGCACAGCACTAGCCCTCGTAGCGAGTATGCCTGTAAGTCTGTTAGCTTGATCGTCAAGTCAGCGTACACCAATAGAGACGCCATAGACATTATAAAGAAATAAAAACATGGCGATATTTTCATCAGCAACTTCATTTCTATCAATAAATAGGTTAGAAGATGACAGAGATTTATAGAACCCGTTGTCAGAAAGAGACAATAATTGTTTATTTTCATTCACCTAACCAGCGTCAACTTGATTGGGGATTGATTTGGTGTAGGGAAAAAGTGGGGAATTTTTCCAATGTGCTCTACATCTACACTTATATTAATCCACCGGTAAATGAAGCTGCGTACGTTTTATTATTAGTATTTTAGAATTGAACTTCTTATATATTTTTTTATCAATAGGTTATTACGCGTGCTTCCGATTGTTTTTTTCAATAAAGGAATCCCTAGTTTGAGTATTGTTTTGTGCTGTTAAGTTTTGTTGGAACCTAGGTTTCATTTTATTTTGTGAAGAGTGCTTACGTACGAGATTTAAATTCAATAATGGATAAAGTGTTGCCAAAAAGCTGTAATAAAAAGGACACTGAGGATTCTAAGGTAAGAAATTCTGTTTGAACAATTAGAGAGATTTTGTCGACCTTTTCGTTTTTAAATGAAGATTTTTTCATATTTTCGGAATCGGTATGATACTCGTATCAACGAGGAGAATATACTACTTACCATTGTGAATTTGTGATTATTATAAAATATGAGCAAAGATTTTGAGTGAAAATTAAAGTATCAAGTGCCAGTACTGCCAACAGTTTACCAAACTCTCCACCAGATTAAACTTTGAAAACAACCAATAACGGGACCAATAAATGGACTAACCACCATAAAACTCTTAAAAGATAATCGGTTTTTATGAGTTAATACTCAATGAATGGCAAAAATACTGTTGTTGGCATCTCGCGATTGCTTTTATGCTATTTATTTACAGCTATCTTGATATCTGGTATTTCTTTTAACAGATGGAGCGCAAAAGCAAACGAAAGCCCGAAGAAGAGACATCGGAGGCTTCAACATCTGGTACAAAAATAAATAATAAATCGAACCTCCACCCGATTCCAGCGAACTTAGCTAATAGTGAGTCAAGTTGTCCACCAAAAAAAAAGCCAAAACATACAAACAAAAATAGTGAGTCAAGTAATCCATCAAAAAAAACGGCAAAACGTACAAATAAAAATAGTGACTCAACTTATCCACCAAACAAAAAGGCAAAACGTATAAACAAATTTAACTTTAAGTGGCTTAAAGAACCAGACTTCTCAAGTTGGTTACAAAAAGACTCGAAGCTGAAAGACGGACATGAGTTAGCTCATTGCGTACTTTGTTCGGTGTCAATTATAGCACATAAAAGTGACTTGATTCGTCACATGAACTCAGACCGCCACAAAAAAAAAACTATGGAAAGCAAAGAACTTCCAAAAATTTCATCTGACTTACCAGCTTTGGACGAACAAGTGAGAACAGCTGAAATTAAGTTGGTCGCAGCTTTAGCTGAAAACAACATACCTTTATCGTTTATGGATACCTTAGGCCCATTGTGTAAAAACATTTTTTCTGATTCAGATATAGCTAAAAATGTTAATTTACACAGAACTAAAGCTACAGCTATTCTGAAGAATATTTTAGGGGACACATTTTTGGAGAATGTTTATGGAAAATTAAGGACACAAGGAAACTTCTTTTCTTTAATAATGCATGAAACGACGGATCAGAGGGCAAAAAAATTTTGCTGTTTTACTGTTATTTTTTATGATCATGAGATTAATAAAGTAGATGATTTTTTCCTGAACATGGTTGAAACATCAGAAACTGCACATGGAGTGTATGATTGTTTAAAACAAATGCTAAAAAACAAGAACATACCTATTGCAAATATGGTTGGATTCTCTTCCGATAGTACGAACGTAATGGTCGGTGAATATTGCTCTGTTTTTGCCATGCTCAAGAAGGACTTGCCTGATATTGCTCTCATTAAATGCTCCTCCCATATGATACATTTATCTTTATCTCAAGCTTGCCTCAAGCTACCGCGAAACGTTGAAGATTTGTTACGTTCTGTTGGAGCTCATTTCAGCCGAAGTTCGCACGACCAACATACATTTCAAGACTTTCAAGATTTTTTTCATGTCGAGATACATACAATTTTGGCACCAGCTCAAACTCGATGGCTCTCATTAAAGGTGTGTGTAGATCGAATCCTGGGACAATACATTCCATTGAAAGTATACTTCACAGAATTAGTAATTTCAGATCCATCGAGGACTACGGAAGAAATCCTGAAGACAATGAAAAACCGATTTACTTTAGTATATCTAGAGTTCATGTCATACGTGCTGTCTTTGGTGAGAGATTTTACTACAATATTCCGGGCAGAATCATCACTGTTGCACAGATTAAAGCCAGAAGTGGAAAAACTCTTAAGGGTACTGTCTTCCAACTACCTGGCAAGGAGTTACATCAAATCTTTAAATGATATTTTAAGTGCGCAATTTAGAAACACAAAATATTTACTGGATGTAGAAGACATATACATTGGAATGAAGGCTTCAGAAAGTATGGCAGATTTGAAAAATGACGAGAGCGTACCCCGTTCAGCTATTACGGATTTTTATAAAAGGTGCCAAGACTTTTACATGAAATTAACATCGGACATAGTTAAGAGGTTTGATTTCAGTGACTCTCTATTCATAATAATACCCATCGTGGATCCAGAAGAAGCCCAAAAATTCGCTATAAAATCTCTGACGCCTGTACTTAAACGATTTCCAATACTTTTAAAATATGTATCCGCCCAGAAATTAGATGATGAATGGCAAGCACACGCTATGCTGGATTTCACTCAGCACGGACTTGATACGGGCGACGACGCCGAATACTATTGGCGAAAAGTATTCGAGTTCAGAAACGCCGCAGGGCAAGATATGTTTCCAAATTTAAAAGTAGTGATCAGGCTATTACTCGTGCTTCCATTCGCCAATGCATCAGTGGAGAGGAAATTCAGTGATTTAAACAATATTAAAACAGCGCACAGAAACAGACTACACACAGACACGATAGTCTCCTTAATGTCTACTAGAGAAACAGTAAAAAAGCAGGGTGGCATTATTACATTTGTTCCACCAAAAAGTATGTTAGATTGCAACATATGGCACAAACCCGAATAAAAAAAAATTGCATGCATTTTACCTCTCTTTTTTTCTTTTATTTCTATAAGTGGGGAATTGGGATAATTTGCTCCCCGAATATTGGAAAATTCGCTTTATTTTTTAGGGAACTTGGAAAATAGGCAGTGGTAACGCTCCACCTAACTCCCGCCCGCTTAAACGTACTGATAAAGCATCCCCTTGTATATTTTATTGTTGATACCGTGCTTACATTCTTTCCTGTATTGCATAGTAAGCATTTCCTCACGGTTGGTACTTAGGCCACCCGTAGTCAGTGACGTCAGTCCGACTCCATCCTTCAAACTTGCTGCCAAATTTAGTTAAAAGACTGTATTAATCTATTCATAAATATAATTTATTACTTTACACAAACATCTCCGACATCTTCATTATAACATTGGGTGGCAACGGTGGGATCTTTTGATGTTTCAAAACTGTGCTATTTCCTGCAAATTAAGTGAATATTCAGTAAACTTTTCCTGAACACTAAAAGTGAAGTGATGAACTATATTTTTGAAAGACATATCGAATAAATTCTAAACACTTATCCTGAAACGACGTGTACCTGGCAGCTGTGAATCGGGCTCATCTTTCACCTGCTATCCTGAAAAAGAAAATATCCAGTTCGATGTCATTTTCTGAAGTCCACGTGACCTGGCTGAAATCCTGTCTGCGAAGCTACATCATCATGTTCCAGTCAATCCCTGGCTTTTATGGTGGTCTGTTTGTCCTGTGAGTGAATTAAATACTAACTTCTGTGAGTGCTTTAAAATTATCGAAGATCCTACGATCTATTTTTATAATAGGACACCTTATTATTCACCAGTTCCGCGGCCTACGTGCAGCGCTGTATAACTATCTAAAATTTATTTCTATCAACTACTTGTGTTTATCAGAAGTGTTAATTTTAATTATTATGCTCGGAAATGTCCCAAAGAGCTAGATCAGCGGATAGATCCAAGAAAAATGAGCGATCAAATATCCCAACAATCATGTAAGGGGTTGATTGAAACGTTTTATTAAAATTTGAGTCAAAGGGTAAAAAATGCAATTCATAAAAAAAATGCTCAAATGCATATAATTTAGCTAGTACCGATCAAGAACACATTTTGCTTGAATTTATCATCAGTCAATTCAATCAGTCAACGTGGCAGAGCCGAATCCGCATGTTCAATAAAGGATGACCGATGAAATGATTCACCGACTGGCAGCAATTAGAAAGTATTTTAATAACACAATTCGAAGAGTCCAAATGTTACTCTCATTTGCTAATGGACCTACAACAGTGAAAAAAATCAAACGAATCTGTAAACCAATATTCCTTACGAGTAGAAACATCTCTTTAAAAATTGCTTACAGACATAAATATTACCAACACCAAAAAACCTGAACTTGTAGGTGAGGGTGCTGCTATGGAGGAACTTGCCCTCCATACATTCATGCTGGGATTTAATCCTCAATTGCCGAACAATGTTCGGGTTCGATCCCCGAAAACTCTTAATGATGCCATTAATATGGCCATTTATGATCAGAAAATATCTCATTTTTTGAATAAAAAGTGATACTCCATATAAGCCATCGACCCCAGAAAAGGAAATTCGACATTAGTACTAAATCCTTTGAAATTAAACACACTTTCAGCAGCCAGCTGCCTATTAGCCTACTACTAACCTAACATACATCCAGCCATTTTCCGGGATTGTAAGGAAGCTGGCCATATTTTAGAGAATTGTCGGCGCCGAGAATATAATAATAAATAATGATGTAAATGAAAATCAAAATCCAGTAAAAAACGACAATTAGGCTGAGCTTGGTGTCGTGTGAGCCAATCGTATGATAAAACCGACACTATTGTTCCCACTCGTATATTTTATTCGCGCAACAATCAGGATAACCAGCCCTATAATCATAGCCATGATTCTTCTAATTCTCGTTCTTCACGAGTTAACAGACCGGGTAACCAGCCCCTAAATTATAGCCGTTATGTTCCTACATATTTTCCCTCATGTACTAACAGTCAAGGTAACCAGCCCCATAATCATAGCCATGATACTTCTAATTCTCGTTCTTCACGAGTTAACAGACCGGGTTACCAGCCCCATAATCATAGCCATGATACTTCTAATTCTCGTTCTTCACGTGTTAACAGACCGGGTAACCAGCCCCATAATCATAGCCATGATACTTCTAGTTTCGTTCTTGACGAGCAAACAGCCGGGTAACCAGCCCCTAAATTATAGTCGTGTTTAAAAATATAAATCTCGATTCATTAATGAAACTTTCCTACACGAAAATTCATGCACGGATACTGTCAGATCTTCTGAATTTCGTCGATACTGGTGTCCATGAAAAATAAAAAATAAATAATGAAAATAAAATTTACGAAATTTCAAGTAATATTACTAAGAAATATTTACCTTACGCTAAAGTTAAATCCTTGACAAGCCGTTGCGATTCCTTTGTCGACATTGTTGCTTTGGTTAGACTGATAAAAAAATCTGTGATTAATACAATGCCTAAAATTATTATTAATAACGAAACAATACAAATAAGAGGTATAGACTCAGGTTCAGAAGGCAATCAATCTTTAGGAATAATCCCAATTGATTTTGTAAACAATCATAGTAATTTATCTTATAACTTCCACATTATGGAAGCTTTAGACATACCTTTGACATACCTATGATGCACTAACATATTAGTTACACAGAAAATAAATTAAAGCTATTATTGTACTAGTATTATCTATTGAAAAATTATCCAAACAGCTCTTTGGGACATTGGACAAAGACGACGCACATCTTTATAATAATGCCATTTGTTTGTTACAAAACGATCAATCAGAAATTGCTACATTAATGAAACAAAATATATTAGTTACAAATTCAGATATAAAACAGTTCATGAAAGTTTGAATACAGTCCAAATTAATGAAGCTATTTCGAGTGATGCCATGAACAACTTATCCAGTTATCACTGGATAACAAGTGTATCTGTTTTTGCGATTAAAACTATGTTTCATTTTATTGTAAATTAGCTGTACCCGGCAAACGTTGTTTTGCCATATTTACTTTTTTAAAAACTATACATGAAAATTGATCGTACTAAAATTATTATATTGGATAGCTGACCCGACAGCCGTTGTCCTGTTTTGAAATATTGAATTCGAACTGAAAAACATAGTATTTATGAATCCAATGCTTTAAGATACACAAAAAATTAACTTTTAATATAAGATGAGTGATTGCTCTGAACTAACTGTGATGAACACACACTTAAATGTTAAAAATTAAGTGTTAAAATTTTCATTTATTATCCGTTTCAATCAACTGTGAAATGTGCACAATGATAAATTTATTATTTTTTCAATATATGTAATTCCGACGCATGCCTCTGTTTTAAACGATATTGTCAAGTGACATTTATGTTAAACACCATAAGGTTACATTAGAAAAGATAATATGGTCGTTATGTTTTCTTAAATTTTATAATTTTCCGCGCAACTTTCTTATTTTTTTCGTTTATAAGAACCATCTCCTCACAATAACAAACACAACAAAAAGAGAATTAGCGAAATCGGTCCAGCCGTCTATGCGTGATGCCGTGACCAAGGGAAATAGGGATTCATTTTTATATAGGAGTATATAGATGTGTTAGAAGGTTCTCTATTAAATCTTTCCTTTAAACTAGAAGAATTTTTAAATGCTATAATGTTTAGTAAAAAATAATATATTACAACTATCGGTAATTACCCTTAGGCAATTGTATGATGAGCTGATTAAAAATCACTATAGCCTTCAAGGGAATTTCCGTTAAATTTAAGTAACATTAATGTTCTCATTAGTTTATCCGATCTAGTTTCTTACTACGTAGATCATAAGATTGTATTTGTTTAGAGGGTTCTTTTAGTATAATATTTACCATAACATTCCTCTTACAATAGCTCATATTGATAAGAAACCTATGTCACATGTGACTATCATACCTATTTAAGTTATTGTCATAGATTGATGTCCTATGACATCCTCCTTTGGAGTAGTAGTGCCGACATGAATACTATTTTAATTCTGCAGAAGAGGGCTGTTGGCGCAAACTGCAATATGTGTCCTAATTTAAAAACATTAATATTCTGTCTATGCCGTAGCAATTCGTTTATGAAAATTTAATGTATGTTCGTAAAAATATAAATCAATTTCCTAAAAATAGCGACACTCATAGAATTAACACTAGAAACAAACACAAACTCGCTGTAACTGGCAATGTAAACGTTTCTTTAATAAACTACCTAAAGGCATACAAGAGTTACCCGTGCATACATTTAAAAATGTAGTAAAGAATACTTTATATCAAAAGGGATTTTATAGTACGAGCTGATTATTTAGAGGATAATAATCTTTGGCAATTAATTGCTCGCCTGTCAGGCTATCCAATTAAGTATTTTTATTGTAAAATTATTAAGTTTTAACCCTTTCAGCCCTGGTGGTTTCGATCGTAACCACTTTTGCGTTGAAACGTTCATAACTTTGTCAAAAATCAATACTTTTTTGATTTCCCAACGCCAACGGCCCACAAATTTAGTGCCAAAAGTGAATAAAACTTGAATAGTTATAACAATATAAACAAATGAACGCTTTTGGTGAGAATTAAAAAAAAAATGCATATTGTCTAATTACGTGGAGCTAGCTCATAAAAATGACTACTCGGGAGTTTTAGGGGTCGCTGGTTACGAATTCGACGTCAGATTTTCAAAATTCAAAATGGCGGACGACTTATTCAAAACTTGATCCAAATATCCTGAAACCTGGAGGTTTTCGGGGCCGCTGATTACGAATTCAATTTCTGATTTTCAAAATGACGGATCCGATATTTGAATTTTGAAAATCTGACATCGGATTCGTAATCAGCGACCCCAGAAGCCGCTCAATACAAAATGTGACGAAAATTGCTTTACTCAATAAAGTCAGGGCTGAAAGGGTCATCATTGTGCGTAATACTTTTAAAAAACCATGTAAATATGATTTATAAGAGCCTGTGAAGGCCTACATGAATAAACAATATTTTTATGATATTCTATTCTACTAATAATTACATCGATATTACAAAATATAAGACATTGTAATTTTATTTAGATAATCTTAATGATAGTAAGTTAGTTTATGATAATTTTTACGTTTGTGAACCTATTAATATCTTATCAGTTAGTGGAAGTACAAATTGTGAAATAGACCTAATAACAAAAATGGTTAATAAGCTTAGATTTATGTATGGATAATATATATACATAATAGATGGATCTATGTTCAATTTGATCCATCGAAATTATCTATTGATTGTTCTTATTCAAAACTTTACGAAGTGAACTTATTAGGTACAGGTGTACTTAACTTGCCTAAGCAATATGTTAATGGTGTAACATTATATCCAAAGTCAATAGTAAAATCGAAATTAGTAATGTAATACCCAACTTTGACCTAGGCGCTAGGGTTTCATCCCGGGTACCCGGGCATAGAAAATTGTTAGTACCCGGGTATTATTTGATTGTTAGACCCGGGTACCCAATTTAAGCCAATAGATCATAAATGTCTCAGAAACGTATTACTAAATAACGCCTAAAAATGATATTAGCATATTTCCACTACAAACATGATAGTGAAAGAGCTTTTTCCACCGCTGGAAAGTTTGTAACAAGATGAATACACATAACAGGAAATTGACTTTCGGACCGCTCATTGCACGCCATAATGTTCATGAAAACTCTTTTCTCTCAAGAAGAAAGAGCCCCTTTCCTCATATCTATAATAAGGTTAATAAGAACCATGTGGATTATGTAAAATTTTACAATTAAAGATTATTTTTAATAGAAAGTGTAGTTTAGTTATATTTTCTTATACGAGGTGTGTTCAAAAAATAAGGTGACTTTGTATTTTTAAGAAAAAATATTTATTTATTTATCAATATTTATGTTGTCCCCTTCAAAGTAATCCCCCTCAGATACAATACACTTATGCCAACGGTTTTTCCAATCCTCAAAGCACTTCTCATAAGCACTTTTCGGTATAGCCTTGAGCTCTTCCAGCGATGCAGTCTTTATCTCTTCAATCGTTGCAAATCTCCGTCCTTTCATAGGTCTCTTTAGTTTTGGGAACAAGAAAAAGTCACATGGGGCCAAATGACCCTTTTGAGTAAATCTGGTTCGTCGTTGACGTCATTCAACAGTTCATGAGCGATGCTCATGCGACGGTTCTTTTGGTCAAAATTTAGCAATTTCGGAACAAACTTCGCTGACACGTCTCATGCCCAAAACGTTAGAAAAAATTTCATGGCACGAGCCTACATCCTCAGCAACTTCTCTGAATGGACGATTTTCCAAAACAATTTTCTTCACTGCTTGAACGTTTTCATCAGTTGCTCGTCATTGGCATCTTCCCGGCCATCTTGGAAGAGTTTGTACCACTTGTAAACATTTTTTTTACTCAGAACAGTTTCACCGTATGCCACTGTCAACATTTCAAGTGTTTCGGAGCACGTTATTATACACAGAATTTTATGCAAATCCTTTGATCCATATGTTTCGATAGCAAAAAATCGCCGAGCACCCAAAACACTTATAACCTAGACGCCTCTCACAACCAAACAAAAAATGCTAAACACTTGAAACTTGGTACATATGTTCGGGAAGAGTGTACCAACATAACAAAACAAAAAAATCGATAATCGAAAGTACGTTGCCCGCGAAATTTGAAAAGTCACCTTACTTTTTGAACACACCTCATATACCACCTACACCTATTATTTTACTTAAAACACTTAGAGTTTATGAAATCAAGACTGTTTAACTGTGTATGATTTATAATTTTCAACTGTATCTATGATTAATGTTTATTTTTATTTGTATTTTTGTTATTTATTACAGAATTTTATTGTAGTAAAAAATAATTTTGGTTCCTAATTAGTCAATGAGAACAAGACTATTTAACAGTTGGACTGATTATGCTATATGCTTAGGAGACTTAATACTAAAATAAAGCATTATTTTCAGAAAATTGGTTTCTTTTTCTGCAAAACTTGCAAATACCCGGGTATATGAAATAAAAAAAGTCGGGTACGCGAAAGTCCTACTTGGCGCACAAACACCATTTTATTGAATTTTTGCAGTAGTGTCCTACGTAGTTTTACCCACGTACTCGAGGGAAGTTACCTCGGTCCCGGGATAAATTGCTCTTTATATGTGCCAGATGTCATCCAATTCTGTTCGGCAGTTTTTATGTGAAACGGTAACAAACATTCATACATCCTGACAAACTCGCATTTATAATATTAGTAGTAAGTAGGATTGTTCAGGTTCTTTTTACGATCTACTTAAAAGGTCATATAACATATACTATACTACCGGCACGCTATGATGGCCGTTTTGACGTTTCAGATTGTCATAGGAACTAGACGAGACTGTACGAGACGAGTTGTAGAAAATGTTTTATTAATGTTAATATTTTAATCTCACTAATAAACCTTACATTTATCCTGATACTCTTTATCCATCTTAATCTCTCGTAGGCTACTTTCAGAAGATTTACTTTTGCCGTGTGTGAATTGCACATACACATTTTGTTGTTGTATAATTTAATAAAATCATTATTTCAGGAGGTTACAACTTGGACATGGCGAAATTAACATACTAGATGTACCTATGGAATTGGAAGCTCTTGCTGGCATTAAAATTATTAAAATCAGGGCTGGTGGATGGCACTCCTTAGCACTCAGTGAATTTGGAGACTTATATTCATGGGGCTGGAATGATACTGGCCAGTTGGGAATAAAGGAACTGGATAAAACCAAAGACAACTGCCAAAGCTATTCAATCCCAACTTTGGTTGACTTCTTTGATGATAATGGTCAGGTGGATAAAAACATTAAGGACATATCATGTGGTTCAAGACATTCTGCGGCTTTACTAGAAGATAATTCAGTATGGACAACAGGATGCAATAAATACGGGCAACTGGGGCTCCCCAGAGAATATTCAAGCGTGAATTTTTTCATAAAATCATTTCAATGTGATAGTGATGTTAAGCTGATGTGTGGTTACTGGGCCACTGTAATTAAATACAATTTGTAAATAAGCAAGAGTCCTATTTGTGCATTATACTCAAACATAACTAAAATCTATGAACATCTCATTCTTTTTTATAATTTGATAAGAATGAGAGATTTTATGTCTTATCATTGAAACGAAATCATACATAAAGAGGCGTTTCAATGTACATCACTACTTACTATAAAGCAATTTTGAAAGGACCGTTGCTTGATATGATGACGTTTGATCGCTGATAGTGATGTGACAACAGTATCAGCAGCATTGTGAAGTTTCTGGTTTCGGCCACAATTTCGGTTATGGACAGAAAGCGGCCGAAACTTTGTGTTTGTAAATTTCTGCGTTCACAAAAAGCAAGAACCAAAATGATTAAGATGCATTCATGATCAATGATGAGACTAACCATTATACTGGACAACTAAAAATTAAAGTTGACACCAAATATGACTTTTATTTTATAATTATTATAATTTTTAAGTACCGATCTAACTAAACAGAGAAGACGTCATAATTTTTCATTTCATACAAAATTATAAACGAACGTTTTGATATTTACTTAATAAAAAGTAGCTGACAAATCATCAAACTACATAGAAATAGATTGAGATAACTATTTTTGCTACATATTTCAATTATTTAATACGAATAAGATTCCTAAATGTGTAAAAAATACACTGGAAATTTTAACATATGTGTATATATAGGTTTCGGTATATATTCATAAGCCGGTTTGTTTATGGACTGCCATATATTTTCTAGGCACTGCTGTTTTAGTATGTACCAAAAAGTAAATATGAAGTTATGAGTTGTGACTTTGTCCCAGATATAGAATTAAATCATTGTTCCCATTAGAAGCAATTAGTACGTTAAAATTTACAACTAATCATATATATGGGTCCAAGGGCGGATCCAGCTTTGGCGCCAGGAGGGGGTCACATAGTCGTGGTCAAGTCAAGATCTTATAATTTAATTTTGATAACAATAGATAAAAAGTTTATTATTGTACGTAAGTACTGTATTTAAAAATATTTATAGACTAGTCAACAAGTGCTTTTTAGGTCTAAACATTTTCTAATCCTCAGAAAATTATAATTTTGGTGTCATTCGATTCGGAATGGCTTGTAGAAACTTTTTCTCTTTTTTTTCGCACTCCCGGAACTGTTGACCAATATTTATAATTTTCCCAGAGGGTTGAAAATACGCCCGAAAACGGGTACTCCGGCTTGCGCAAGCCACGCGCCCACTTTGGACATTTAATGAATAAATATTATTTTAACTCATAAAATATGAAAATTAAGAAGCGAAAAGTTCAGGCACCTACACGATACATCAATAAACAATAATCCGCGGTCCAAAACATTTTATCGCGCTTTTTTAATTAGACCATCTATTAGTTAATTTATAATTTTTTATAACACATTATTAACATTGCAAGACTATAAATCTGAGAATTTTTTCCTTTCGTGGAGCTATTTGTCAAAGACTTTAGAATAGTTTCTCGTTGGAAAAATTTAAAAAATGTTAATTTTCGCTTTGTTATTAACAATTACTTAGGTTAAAAATTATAAAGCTCCATTAAACATTAAAAAATACTTTTTTTTCATAATGTAACTTTTACTCCGTTTTCTCATGGTCAAAGGCTACTATTTATTTCCTATTGTTTAAAAAGTTGTTACAAACAAATGCATGTTTATAAGATAATTCCAACTTGTTTTCAGAAATATAATCTATGATGAAAATACGATAAAAAAAATCCTTAGAAAAAATATTTATTGCTTAAAAACGGATTTATTATATATTTAATAATTAACAATTTTTTTCTATCACTTGTAATTAATATTAAGATTATTTTTTAAGTCATTATTTATCTTGGTCTATGATATAAAAAAAAAGTTGATTTTTGTTTCCATTTTCGTTGTTTATTTAATAAACAATTTGTTATAAACAAATGAATTGTCTCTCTGATCTTTTTTTCTTTTTCTACTTAAAAAAACAAAAACAATTATGTATTTTTTATTTAATTTATTTATATGTTTTATTTGACTTTTAATTTTCTGTTCTCTTTCATCTCATCATTCTCACCTGGTTGCTTATGTTAATTTTTTTAAGCTAATGGAAAATACAATGAAAAAAATTTAAAATGATTTGTTCTTTAATCATTGAACAACAAATTAAGCCTAATTTAAAGCTCTTACTCAATTATTTATTTAATTTAAACCTTTTGTTGATAAAAATAACCTTTGAGATTTTTTTTTTACTTTTATGTTTAAATACCTTATAGAAAAAAAAACTATAAATACCTTATAGAAAATAGAATATTATTTCAAAATTTCACAATAGCATTTCTGTTTAATTTTTAGTTACTAAGATGCTTAGGCTATTACACTTGGACGCTTGGATGCAAGACTAAAATTATAAGCTAAAATTGTTAATAAATATCCGTCAGAGAAAAAGTTAAAATTTTTTAAACAATTAGAAATAAAAATGATTATAAATCATTTTTAGTAGCTTTAGAATATGAGAAATCGGAGCAAAAGTTACATTATGAAAAAAGATTTTTTTAATGTTTAATGGAGCTTTACAATTTTTAACCTAAGTAATTGTTAATAACAAAGCGAAAATTTTCAAATTTGAAATTTTTCCAACGAGAATCTATTCTAAAGTCTTTGACAAATAGCTCCACGAAAGGAAAAAAAAATCTCAGATCTTAGTTAATATTGTGTTATGAAAAAAAAAAAAATTAACTAATGGTTGGACTAATTAAAAAATCGCGATAAAAAATTTTGCACCGCGGATTATTGTTCATTGATCTATCCTGTAGGTACCTGAATTTTTTCGCTTCTTAATTTTTATATTTTATAAGTCAAAATAATATTTATTCATTTAATGTCCAAAGTGGGCGTGGCTTACGCAAGTCGGGGTACCCGTTTTCGGGCGTATTTTCAACCCTCTGGGAAAATTATAAATATTGGTCCTACAGTTCCGGGAGTATTGACAGACTTATCTTTGGGAAATTTTCTGCTCTCTTTGAATCTTTTTTAAAAAGTTTGAAAATCTAAAATAATTACCTATCGAGAGTATAAACTCTTTATAACGAAACTCAAGGGACTGAGCATTTTTTGTCGTTATAGAGAGTTATCGTTATATGGAGTGAACAAAAAAAAACAAAACAAAGTGAACAAACCAACCAACTTGGGCTCACTTCAACGTTATAGGGAGTTTATCGTTATAAAGGATAACGTTATAAAGAGTTTACACTGTATTTGCAAAAAACCAAACCCCCTTTTTTTCACATAATTTTTGCAATTTTTTCGAGCGGCCCTTCAATTTTCTCTAAAAGTTTCTACAAGCCATTCCGTATTGTAATTTTCGTGATTCAAAATCATAATATTCGGAGAAAATGAATAAGTTTCGACCTAAAAAGCACTTGTTGACTAGACTATTATTCTTTATTTAACACTTGAAAAACTTAACATAATAACTTGTACATATACACGTACATATTGCCATCTTCTCTTGAAGTCATCCAAAGAAGTACTATCACGCACGGAATGAGGAACGAGACAAAATATATAAAATCATTATGTTCAATTAGTGGTCGACCTAAGTCCTGGAACCAGCTCAGGGGGGGGTCATGACCCCCATGACCCCCCCCCTGGATCCGCCGTTGTATGGGTCATTGTCAAATTTTGCGCATGTAACCATGACTAAAAATAATAAATTTATAAAAAACATTAATTACTCAAACATGACTTTTAGTTACATCGATGCCTGTTAAAACAATTTCTCTTTTGCTGTTACAGTTGGCCGCGATCTTTAACTAATGATTTGGGATTTATTTCAGATTTTGTGAGTTAGGGTGTAAAAAAATACAACTCTGTTAGCATAACGTTTTAGTTTTTATTGTGAAATGAAACAAATCAGTCTCAAATATTTGGCATTAATCCTTATCACAGTCCTTTATCTTATAATCACAATTAAAGTCACAAATTTAACCATTTTTTATTAAATTCCAAACAACTCTAAGTAACATAGTTGAGTAATAGAGTAGTAAATTTAACATGCCATAACACATAAATGTTACCAAAAATTACTACAATGTTACTATTAAAATAAACAAAACTATCTCTTTATTTTTGTTTTGAATGATTATTAATGCGATGTATATGGTATTAATATAAATTTTGAAAGAGGTTATTTAATTATTACAAAAAAAAAACACAGTTGAGGGACAAGGTTACCTGCGCGAAATTTGACAATCACCCATAAATAAAAACATGGCAAATACCTAATACAAATATTTGTTGTATACAGGTAAGGCCGTTACCGCTCGGCGATATTTTTTATTAGGTAGAAGTATTTGCCTCGATACTTAGTAGGATTAGCTTCAGTTTCAATGTTGTCCATTTAATTGAATAAAATCGTTTCAAACAATATTTATTAGTACGAATGAGTCGAATTGTCACGAACAAGAAAGATTCTTACTTTTCCGTTGAGTACGAATAATTTATGGATATATTTTCAATATTAGGAATTATTTTATTCGTTTCGTGCTTGGTGACACCGGCGCTGGCGTTCAAATGAACTATATAAAAAGTTAATAATTTGATGTACTTAGTTTGTTCACTATAAAATTCGTAAGATTATTTGATTAGTTTGATTTTTACGTATTTAGATTACAATGAAACTTATCTAATATAATGATAGTATTAAAGTTGGTCGTTATTCTCTAACTAATGTTGAAATGACCGTTATCGTAAATTAAGTCGGCGGTATTGCTACATAAAATTGAAACGTCCTTTTCAGACAAGGCTAAATATAATAATAATATTTATTTATTTCTCCTGACAATGATATATTGATTCATATGTATAAATAAAATTATTGCATTCAATATCGATTGATATTTAGAGAAATACCCAATTCTCGACATATCGGATTAGGTACATACAAGTATAGAAAAATACCTAATCCAATATTTATTATTTATAAATTTCTTCATCTCTATTTAGCATTATGAGAAAGTTATGTCTAAAAACGTAACATTAAATTTGTTGCCTTATAAATCTAAAAGATTGTATACATCAGCATACACCACATTTATGAAATGGCGTGAAGAGAATAAGTCAAATTCTTTTTGCGAAGATGTGTTACTGGCGTACTTTGGTCAGCTATCAAAAAAGTATGCACCATCAAGTTTATGGGCTACCTACTCAATGTTAAAATGCACAATCAATACGTATGATCATATTGATATTAGTCGTTATAATAAGCTGTTAACGTTCTTGAAACAGAAATGTGTGGGGTATCGATCAAAGAAGTCCCAAGTATTTTCAAAAGACAATATTTCAAAGTTTCTCAACGAAGCACCAGATGATGTTTATTTATGTGAAAAGGTAAATACAAATTCAACATTACCACATACTTACATGAAATTATAAATTAATGTGAAAAATTTATTCTGACAAAATATTCTACAGGTAGTTCTTATTTTTGGAATTGCTGGTGCATTACGCAGGGATGAGTTTGTCAATATTACTGTTGATGATGTAAGAAAACTGGAAGATGATGTACTTCTTATTAAAATCCCTAAAACTAAAAACAATATTCCAAGAACTTTCACTATTACAGATGCATTATTTAATTATTGTTGGAAATATATGCAAGCTAGACCAGAAAATTGTCAGACCAATAGATTTTTTCTGTGGTACACAAACGGAAAATGCATCCAACAAGCTATTGGTATTAATAAGTTTGCAACAATGCCAAAAGACATAGCTGAGTATTTAAATCTGCCTGATGCCAATGATTTTAACGGTCATAGCTTGCGAAGGACTCCAGTGACTCTTTTGGTGGATGCTGGATCTGACCTAACTACAATACAAAGACATGGAAAATGGAAACCTGCAACAGTTACTTTTGGATACATTCCTGATTCCATTAATGACCAGAATTTAAAATGTGATCAGATTCTTAGTAATTCTGGTGATTCCATTAGTGAAAGTAATATGGAAACCGGTAAAGGTCAACCACAGGAATCAAATCAAAACTTTAGATTACAAATTCAGCACTCAACTGATAAGGATGTACCTAAACAAAATTGCATTTTTAACAACTGCAATGTTTACATAACTGGTTCTAATAATACTTTCATATTTAATAATTGCAATGTTGAAAGTAAAGCTGTGCAAACAGATAGTAATGGAGATAATATGTAAATGTATTTGAATACATTATTTGAAGTTCTATTGTTGTTCTTTGAATTTGAACTATTCTTAATCTATATTTTTATTATCTAATCTATAATTTGATCAATATTGTTAGGTATTTAGATTCATTACTTAAGTAAATGAATGTGTATAAAAAAAACATATTACTCTTTTACAACAGTGCCCTAAGCACGAACATCTATGGTAAGCGTATCGTTATCGTATCGAGTGCGCCAAAAATCAATACCATGGGAAATTGAACATCGCGCAACGTCACGCTATGGGTGATGTTGAATTTTCCAAACAAACCAGATTTTTGGCGCACTCGATTTGATGACGCCGCTTGCGATAGATGTTCGTGCTTAGGCATCAGCTTTTCATAGCTTTTTCAAAGAGCATGTTAACGAGTGTCATCATCATATAGGATTAAAAAAATTACTAC
Source organism: Habrosyne pyritoides (assembly GCA_907165245.1). Classification (NCBI taxonomy): domain Eukaryota; kingdom Metazoa; phylum Arthropoda; class Insecta; order Lepidoptera; family Drepanidae; genus Habrosyne; species Habrosyne pyritoides. Next base: position 12,957,560 of record OU015588.1, on the reverse strand, counting down.
AAGCGTGTATTGGATTTTTGAAACGGATGTGACGTTTTGGGGATGACGGAAATGGTTGGTCAACCGACATAATAAACTTTAGTAGGTAAAGGTGGTAAGGGCAGGCCCGGTCAACTGTCTATAGGTGACCTTGGACACGACGTGGGCTTGAAAGAGTGACAAGAATAGCGATTGTTGCCGCCTCTGTCTAACATGATGACAGACACTTTAACGTTACACATTAGCTTTTTCTTAAAATATATAGCTTATGGATGAGTGATTTAATGATTATTGGAACAATCAATGATTTTTATTAAATTTGTAAGTAATTATCTACATTTAGAACAATAAATTAATTAATTCTGTTTCTATAATATAATATTAATAGACTCTGGTAGTTTGTTTTGGTAACACTGCAAGATAAATGTCTGCCGTTGAGGATGGTCGTTTTTTCTTGTGTTTATTTAAATTTATATAAACTTATTCGCTTGTTTTGCCATTATATAACGTTGAGTCGAGCATCATGTTGCATTGTGTATGTGGAATCAAGTTTTGAGATAGTGATTCTTTAGTGAGACAGTGACTTTTGATCGTATAAGATGATGAATCGGATAAAGGAAAACTTAAGAAAGTGCATCAAGTGTGGTTTTCACCTTCTGCAGATGCTTGTGCGTTTATTGAGAGATTATTTTGTCTAACATTTGTACACTCCATATTGCAGAAATAAATTTGTGAAACTGATACCATTTTTTAAATTCCACCAGTTCATTACTATATTTCAATAATATATATTATTATACTTATTGTATACTATAACCGTACATATATGTATATATGTAGGTATATATACCTCATTTCTAAGATTTCAATTTCCCGGCTAGTATACATGTCAGTCAAGTTTTTGTGGGCTGCCACTAGATGGCTAAATTTTTGTCCCATATTTAATGTATGCGCTTGTCATTCTTCTCGTGAGTATAAATGTTCTATGGGAAAGGGCCAATCGGCAAAAGAAGGATGACCAACGGTAAAGACGATGGACTGACGATATAACCGAATTAATAGGGAAGAACTGGCAAGGACAGAGATGGGTGGAAAGGACTGGAGGAGGCCTTCACCCCAGTAGGGGTCCAAAAGCAAAAACTAACTCTTACTAACATTTAGACAATAAGAAAAACATTAATAACTAACTAATCACAAACAAATACCGCATATGAAATGGAAATGCAGCCTTTTTTATTTATATTTTTTTATAATATTATAAAATAAGAGGAAGTAAGAAGGTCGTATTTGGCAACACAATTGACATGTTAGTTCGTTCAGAAAGTTTCTCAAACTAACAGAAAAAGCTGGCGTTGAATATATTGATAATTTCTCATTCTGATGTCCTGAATAACAGGAGACGATACTCAAAATATGTTCATTATGTGATGCAAGTGATTTTTACTAAAATTACTATATTTTCATTTCTCCAGTCATATATTTTTTGTAAATATATCAACCATGATTCTATCAAAAGCAAGAGATTGTTGTAGAAAGGTTCAAATCTATCTATTTAATAATTATTATTGAAAAAAAGTAAACGACATCTTTTTACACGATGTTTAAGGTCTATTTATTATGAAATGTGTGAAAACATACAATACAATCTATGATAAAAAAAATAGTTATATGAGTGGTAAGTGTGGTAACACTAGAGTTAACTTTTGGATGGACAATGCCGGTATTGAAGATATTTTATTTTAATTTCTGTAAAGTTTAACGTTGTGTTTTGCGATATAGTACTTTCCTTAAGTTGAGTTAATGTGTTGAAGTCTGTGTTTAATGTATAAATAGAATTGAAACCGTGTTATTTGTGCAGGTGTGAATGTAAAGATGTCATGAAGTTTTTTGAGAAATCAATATGGCCCTCAAACTCGGCAAGTGTAGACTCTGCCTCAAGCTTGGCGACTTCTATTCTATATTCACAGTGGACAATGCCGTCCAGCTCGCTGATATGGTTATGGATTGTGCCCGAGTCAAAGTAAGTTATCATAAAATTTTATATAACGTTAAAAGAAACGCGACACCTTACTGAGGATGACGATATCGTATTTTATTGATGAATGCTCAAAATTCGCTCTGCGAACGTACTATGTATTACTGTATAAAAATATTTTCATTTATTCATTCTGATTGGTAAGGGCACAAAACTAGGGATCTCTTTAGAATCTTCCTGTAATGGTGTGTAGTATTATTCATCAACCAAACATCAATAAAAGAACATGGTCTGAGTGCAGGCTCCACTCAAATCCCAGCATAAATTAAGTTTTGTAATCCCACCTATCCTAATCCTATTGTAATATTAAAAATATATTTATTTCAACCAAAATATCCACAGATTTATTAAAGGTTAAGAATATAGTTAAAATAACTGCAAATTAAAAATATAACTTAATGATTGGACTGAGAACAACAAAGCTATAAAATTAATAAATCCAATATATATCATATAAGATATGCATAGCTTTCTATGATAATTAAGACACATTTAATTCTTATCAAACAATAGCCACATATTTTCAACATCACATCCTTCTTTTGGTGTAACTATTTATTGATTGGCAATCAGAATTAAAATTAATTCACTTTTTAACACATGCAATAACATATTACAAGCTCTGCTTAGTTTAGGATCAGATGGTCTTAACTGTATTATTTATGTTAATATTTTAGGTATATGATGGAGATGGGCTCCCTGATAAAATCTGTTCTGAATGCATACAAAAGCTTAGCAGCGCATACATATTCAAGCAGCAGTGTGAGAGAGCTGATCAGGAGCTACGTCGAAATTATGTTCCACCCCCAGGTAACTATTCACTGCGTAGACCGATTCTTTCAGTAAAGTATTTCTAGGAAATCAATAAAGTTTTATGTAAAGTATAAATTTCAGATTTTTTGGAAAGCACAAGTCCATAGGGTGCCAATGGGACCATATTACTAAGGCTCCGCTGTCCATCTGTATCTGTCACAGAGCTGTTCTTTCTAAGCATATTAAGTAGATACTTAAAATTATCACTGAGTGTGATAGTACACACTCTTTAACAACAAATAAAAAAAAAATATTATATAGCATGGGGAGTCTCCATACAATAAGAGAGCTTGATTCACATAACACAAACACATATAATAAAAAATTAGTAACACTAGGTTAAATTGTTAATATAGTCAACATAATAACAATTCTGAATTAATACATATAACAATTGTGAGAAATCTATAAATATAAAACATAAAAATGTTTCCACCTATGGCTGTAGGCCGACTTTGAAACCATCCAAACGATATGCCTCAAACCAGTTTCACTAGAAAGACATTAATGAAATGAAATTTGAAATGAAATATTTTTTATTCAAATAGGCCTTCACAGGCACATATGAATGGTCAGACTCTACCACCGGTTCGGAAGGTTGCTTTTACTGAGAAGAGCCGGCAATAAACTCAGCAATTACTCTTTTCAAAATAGAATTTTGTACATAAAGTAGTGTCTTGCTGGAGCCAGCGCTACACCCAAGCATTGTCGTCATTAAAATAATCATTTGTGTTGTAGAAAGCCTTTTGTACTAAAACAGTCTTAATTCTTTCCTTAAATTTTTGTAAAGGCAAATTTAAAATTTCAGCAGGGATTTTATTATAGATGCGTGCACTAAGTCCTAAAAATGAGCCTTGCACTTTTTGCAGTCTATATGCAGAAGTGACAAGTTTATCCTTATTTCTAGTATTGATGGAGTGCATATCACTCTTTTTGACATAAAGACTAATATTTTGATGTTCAAATATTATGTTTGCATAAATATACTGCGATGCAACTGTGAGGATATCAATTTGTTTAAACTTTTCTCTGAGGGAAGCTCGAGAACTCAAATTATAAATTGCTCGAACAGCTCTTTTTTGCAATATAAAAATGGTTTCTATATCAGCAGCTTTACCCCAAAGTAAAATGCCGTAGGTCATAACACTATGAAAGTAGCTAACTAATCTAATCTAGCCGTATCGACATCTGTAATCTGCCTGATTTTTCTAACTGCGGAAGCTGCTGAACTAAGTTTTTCCGCAAGACATGATATTTGTGTCCCCCATTGAAGTTTTGAGTCTAAAGTAATTCCTAAGAAAACTGTTGACTCAACAAGGCTAAGAGCTTCGTTGTCTAACATTATACTACAGCCTAGTTTTTTAACATTGGGTAATGCAAATTTAATACATTTAGTTTTTCTTGCATTTAAAACAAGATTATTAACAGTAAACCAATTTAATACCTGGGCTAATGCACCGTTTACATCGTCATAATTGTATTTCAGTCTATCAACACCAAAAATCAGTGAGGTACAGCAAACAGTACAATTCTACAGGTATTTCTTACGTAAAATGGTAGGTCATTGATGTATACTAAAAACAGAAAAGGCCCTAGAATAGAGCCTTGGGGTACACCCATATGCACAGGAGAACCAGATGATTTAACTCCATTCACATTAACACTTTGAGTTCTCTCACTAAGATACGATTTCATCAAATTAAGTGCTGCACCCTTAACTCCATAATAGTCTAATTTACGCGTAAGTGTCTGATGGTCAACACAATCAAAAGCTTTAGATAAATCACACAACACTCCAATACCATTCTGCGACTTTTCCCAAGCGTTAAAAATTTGTTTTAAGAGTGCTACCCCGGCATCAATAGTGGAGCGACCTTTAGTAAAACCGTACACTGTGTAAAAGTTTATTTAAATTAAAGTGAGCAAGTAGTTGCGTTAAAATAATCTTTTCGAATACTTTGCTTAGGGCTGGCAAGATAGAAACGGGCCTATAATTGGTTGGATCACTAGGATCTCCGGCGTACAAAGGTATGCGAAGATGGTGTTAGAAAAACAAATAAAACATTCTTTGACAATTTGATACTCCTTGAAATTCGATCGAAAAGGAAATTGCACTAGCTGTAGCATCGTCTGGAATGCCGATGTTCCTATCTGATGACCACATACTGATTTTCCACCGCTCAGCTTCAGTCAATTATTTTTACTATTCCTTAATGTTCATGTTTCCAGGTTTCAGTGTCAGCCCGGTGCCGCCTAACAGGCAGAGTAGCGATTCCGCATTCTCAAACACAGACAGTTCCAAACCATCATCCTCCACCGAAGGCAAGGCTACCCCAGGCAGGAGTCGTAAGCGCAGTGTGGAGAGCGTCGACAACGCCTCCGTCGGAAGCCGCACGCAAGACTACCGACTGAGCAGTTCTAAACGCGTCGAAGAGCTCAGAAGGTCCCAGAAAAGACCCCGCTGCACGTCAGGCAATACGTCTTCGGACTATGAAGACAATAACAGTCAGTCGAATTTCATGGCTGAAACTGATTCCGACGAACCGCTCGTCAAGAATATCCACAAGTGTAAACTATGCCCCAAGTCTTTTAAGTCTGTCAAGAGTTTAAGTGCGCATATGCGCGTGCATTCGGCGTCTAAAAATGAGAGTTTAAAGGAAAATATACTGGTCAGCATTCCAAATAAGAACGAAATAGTGGATGCGGCTGACGTCGAAGATAAATTGAGCTGTGAGAAGTGCAGTAAAACTTTCAAGTTGAAGATAATGTTAAAACGCCACAGCGATATCTGCGGGAAACAAGCTCAGAAGTCTCCTCAGAAGGAGCTACTCGTGTCGCTGGAACCTATCGATGGGCTGCAGATGAAGAAATTTGATTGTCAGATGTGTACAACAAAGTTTAAAACAATAGCTAATCTGGAAAAGCACATGAGAGTTTGTCACTCCGCTGTTTTGAAAAAGGAATCTCCAGTTGACACTAAAATGGAAAGGGGGCAGGTAACGATACCCTGCCTTTACTGTGGGGAGAGTTTTGATGATTATTATATCCATTGCGCTCATTTCGGTGCTTGTTCGAAGAGGGACGACACTAAACCCTATAAATGTCCAATTTGTGAGAAAGTAATGTCGAGGAAGAACTCCTATTTCAACCATTTGAAGAATCTGCACTTTGAGCCTCGCGCGTCGCACAGTAAGCATGAGACTGAGGAGAAGAACCAAGAATTCTTCGAGTGTCGGATGTGCAACAAGAAGTTGGCCAGCCAGAACCTGCTCATCACGCATTTGGCAGCGCACATGTCCAATATAGAGGAGCCTGATGAAGTTGTGCTTGATGAGGATTCTAGGTGAGTGTGATAAAATTTCTCCCTACCATAGTCTACCTGTGTGACAAATTTCAAAGTTAAAACGTAACAAACAGACAGAGACGCAAGGACACAATCGGAATTCTATTATCATCGCTTAGCCACCAATACTGCGCAGTTCAAACTTCCTTAGTTTTTAACAGACAAAAATTTGATTAATTTATATTTGCTGCACACTGCAAATGGCATGTGCATTGCCAGGACTAGAATGACGTGCTGTGATTGCGTTATTAAAATGTTTGTATGTCATTGGATGCGCGCTGAAGACATTATCAATTGAGGTGTACAATACAGCGGCTTATGGCTAATGTTCGAAATCCGTGGTATTATTAGTTATGCGACGATGTTAATATGCATGGATTTTGGTAAGTTGTTAGCGTGGGTGGTGTGATACTCTGACTCCCAAGCCTCAGGTTGTGGGTGTGATTCCCACCAGAGCATTTAAATATCGGTATCAGTACTGAGACATCTGCTTACCCCTGCGGATAATGTCCGTGAAGATATTTATTATTCTTGTTTTTTCATTGAATGGATCCCAAATGGTCACAAAATATAGAAATTGTATTTCTACTTAAATTGCGTTCAAATTTTAAGCTTTTTATCATTTTATTGTCTTGCTAATATACAATCCCAGATATTGAACAGATAAACTATGTATATATGTATGTTAGTTTGACTATTTTTTATTTAAAATTCCAGAACGAGCACCCTAGACGATTCAGCGTCAGTAACATCGTTGTACAGTAACAGTCAAGTCCCAACTGGCCCTCTCCAGTGCAGCATGTGCGACAAACGTTTCAAATACAAGAGGGCTCTTGAAACTCACCAATTGAGGATTCACAATACTAGTCTGGAAATAAAGATTGAACCACCTGATAAACCATCAACCAGTTTGCTCAGTGAAACATACAGACAGACAGAGTCTGAATCTAGTCAAGATGAAGGTGATGATAACACATGTGATATTTGCGAGAAACAATTCTCATATAAAAGGCTGCTCCTACAACACAAACGCACGAAGCATAACATGTCTTCAGGAACGAAACGAGCGAAAATCAACCTTAAAGACTGCTCGGTCAAGTGTCTAATCTGCGATATGGACATGAAAGTGAGTGCTATTAATGAGCACAATCAGAAACATATTTCTGTTAACATAAAACCAAGGAATGTGTACACTTGTGCAGAGTGTGGGGACAAGTTCAAGAGTTGTAGTGCTCTAGCCAATCACATAAAACTGATACATAGATTGAAACAGCAACAGATGCCAAAGCAGTTTGATGGTGATATGGCGGATTTTTGTGAGGTCGTTGTGACAAAGGCGGAACCGCTGGACTGGATCCAGAGTCACAACGGCTTTGGTGAGGTTCCCGGAAAAGAGGAGAAAGAGGGCAAACCATTGGTCAATCTGTCAGGTTTCACATGCCCGATATGCAATAAGCAGATGCCCACTTTGATATCGCTCAAGAGACACGTGAATTGGCATTCTAATGTTGGCAATAATATACAGAAGATAACAGAGTGTTTTGTGTGCAAAGAGGTATTTATGATTTTTTTATAGATTTTTTAGTCTGTCCAACCAGTGAATTAAGTGTTGGGTAGTTTCCAAAGGCTCACTTTTACTTTGTTTCATATTATACTAGTTTTCGCTTTGCATTTTCTCAATATAGAATTTGTAATTCCATGACCTTAAGTAACTATACTAGGTTTCACAGACTATAACAGAGCTGAGTGAGGCAAATGTGCACAAACTTTTGCATCTTTAATATTAGTGATGTAAAAGAAAACTAAGTTTACATCAGCTGTGTATCGAATTTTATTAATGCCATCGTATATTTTCAGAAATTCCGCTTCCAGTGCCACTACAAGATACACATGCGAATACATTACAAGGACCCCAACCTCGACCCGAAACTGCTCACCTGCTCGATCTGCAACCGCAAGAGCAAGCACCTCCGCGCGGCGATGGCGCACATGAACTACCACAAGCAGACACGCTTCAGCAATAAAGACTACCAATGTTCCATTTGCAAGAGAGTCTTCCAATATCGAAAAGTTTACCTCTCCCATATGGCCATACACTTCAAGCGAGGTGAAAGCGCCCAGAACACCATAGTAGGGGACGTTCTCCCCAATTCGGCTGATAAAACAATATTTGATGGCTCACATACTTGCCACCACTGTGGCAAAGTTTGCGACTCCGAAAATTCACTCAAACACCACATTATATGGCATAATTCCAAGACATCACTATATGGAGCTCGCCACGAGTGCCACATCTGCAAGCTCGTATTCACAAATAAAAGAAGATTGGAAATCCACACGCGGAGTCACTACGAGGACGAAAATGGCCCCTTCAAATGTCACATCTGTGGCAAAGGCTATATAGACGAGAATTACTTCAAGAGACACGTTAAGGGCCATAACTTTGACCACCAATCGCATAAGAAGAGGATCGATAAGCTACGGAAGGATAAAGTGAAGTGCCCCATTTGTGCTCGGTTCTATCCGGACTTGGTGAAACTCATCCGTCATCTGAGGAGGACGCATCCGGAAAGCAAAATGATCAAAACGGACCCGGACGCGCCCCCTCCGATATACTATTCGTGCAAGTTGTGCGCGAGAGAGTTCTTGGACGAGAGGAGACTTCAAATGCATGAGGAGGCTCATCTCAGGAAACCAGAGTTGTTCAAGTGTAAATTCTGTGGGAAGAAAGCAATGTCCCTGAAGAATCATAGGATTCACATCAAAGGTCATTTGACGTCAAAGCACTTTGATAATCCTTTGAAGTGTCCGAATTGTGATGAGAAATTCGTGAAAGGATACGACTTGCATCACCATTTGCGCGACGTTCACGGGATTAACGAAACTTGGATTGCGGATGACACACAGAAAATCCTCAATGGACCCCTCAAAGAATTGCAATGCTCCATCTGCTTTAAAGTCTTGGCCAGTAAAGGAAACTTCGAGAGACACATCGACTATCATAACTCCCTCAGGTGTAACTACTGCTTTGACTACTTCAGCACTTTAAAGTTCCTAGAAGGGCATTTAGCGTTCACATGCGATAAGAAGAAGCTAATCGGCGATTCAGAAGTTTTTCCCAAGAGGGTTAAGTGTCACTTGTGCTACAAAGCTTTCCACTTGCAAGTCAAGTTGGACTGTCACTTACAGACACAGCACAAAATCAAAGTGTCCAAAGAAGTCTCAGAGAGCAAGAAAGAGATAATCTGCGACTATTGTTTCAAAGTGTTCGAAAATGAATACGCGCTGAAAAACCATAAGATTTACCATCGCACCGTCGGGTACTATGGGTGTCTCTATTGTAGTAGGAAGTTCAATACTCTAACGGTGTACAGGAAGCATAAAAACTATCACTTCGCTCAGTTAAATGCAGACGACCCGTCGAAATGTGAGCATTGTGACGAGACATTCGTCGCGTTCAGAGAGATGATATACCATATGAGAGATGTCCACGGCGATGACAAGGAGTGGATCGTGGAGCCCAAAGAGTCCGTCGAGGAGACTTGTCCCATATGCAACAAGATCTTCTTCAACCTCCACAGACATCTCGATTATCACGAAGCAAACAAATGTAATAAATGCAACGAGTACTTCAGCTCTCAAATAGATTGTGATAACCATCTTTGCGCCATCGAAAGTGACGACGAGGTCACTGTGAACAATCACACCGGATTGACTAAATACGAGGAATGCGCCTTCTGTTTCAAGCCTATAACGAAAAAGGACTCGAAGCTGAAGCACGATAAGATTCACAGAGGCTCCGGATCGATATCCTGCCGGTTCTGCCCGCTCAAATTTAAGACTATGGACGCATTTAACATTCACGCTTTCTCCCACCGAAGTAGAAAGTACAATAAGAAGCCGATTAAATGTCGCAAATGCGGCGAGAAGTTCGTCAAATATGGTCCGTTTATGCGGCACATGAAAGCGGCTCATAAGTCGATGAAGAAGGTGCACTACAGGACGATCGTGAAGGCCGAGACGTGTGTGGTATGCGGCGACGGTTTCCCGAACCTGCACAATCACTATCGAGCTCATCTCCTCAACCAATGTCAACAGTGCCGCAAGTATTTCACCTCCTCGAGAGTATTTTCCAAACACGAATGTGATAAAGAAGATGATGACCCGTCTAAAGTGTTCACATGTGAAGAAAATCTAAGTGTACTAATAAACTCTTACGTTCCCAAAGATGAGAAGGATGATGAGAAGTTCTACGGTCACACCGACGATGAGGATGATGAACAGGATGTCACGTTACCTGAACCCAAAGATGAGGAGGGTATAGTCGAGAGAAATGTGCATCTGATGGTTCAGTCCCCAATAATATCCGATGTGCTCTCACTATACCAGAAACACGAGGTCGCTAGCCAAAATGGGGATGATATTAGTCAAGATGGTGATGATAACAGTCAAATTGGGGATGACGATAGCCATAACGAGGATGACGTCGTTCGAAAAGGTGTGGGTGCCACTCGGAATGCTGCTGATCTAAATATCGTTAATTTAACAGACGATGATTCGATGGACATCACCGACACTATTCCAGTTGTTGTTATACTAGATGATTGATTTAAATTAATTAAGTATTCCAATATTAAATACGTCAATAATTATGTGATGATAAATTCAATGATATTGTGCATGTAAATCTTGCCTACTTCTCATTCATTCATTGGTTTAAAATTCACTCTGTAGTGTTGTTTGTACATATTTTAAAATAAATAGTGTTATATAATTTTCAACCAAATTTCATGTCAGAAATATGTAGTATAGAATATATAGCGTAGGAAGATTAGAAATGACATTATATACCTTGTGTGGAGAGTTATTTGGTGGCTATATTCGAATTATATATGAAGCTATATGAATGTGTTAGAGTAAACAATAATATAACAACAATATACCAGATAAATATGTACTTGATAAGTATGGCTCTAAAAGCTCAGATTACAGTCTCGTTAACAGAAAAGAAAATATACTCGAGTATATATTACTCTAGTTAGCACATATTTGCTTACTTAACGTTTACAAAATACCAACGAACATGTTTAGTGTGTACTTGGCCAATTATTGTTTTAGAAAGCGATTATGAACTTTAAAG